>JALJVW010003023.1:50066250-51343125 GCA_024865655.1 Emberiza elegans
TGATATTGGTTCACTAGGAAAGTCCCTTATGGATGATGGCTTTGGCAGAACAATGACACAATAATTTTTAGTAAGCTACATATTTTCTATAAGACAAAATAATGCCGGAATAACAGGTAATGAGATTAAGCAAGAACAGAGATTTCTTTAAAATAAAAAATCAAAATGTCACCCTGAAGTGTCAGTGGAAATTCAGGGAGTGCAGATTTACAGTGGATTCCATGTCAAAACCAGCTTTTAAATGCAAATAGCTTAAGGATTAATAAGGTCTGGGACAACAAGTTGTGACTATATCCATGTAGTTTATATACTGCCAGAGTTTTAAGCTGACAGTAATGTCTTTGGGCTAGGGTGGGGATCTCTCAGTAGATACAACTAAATCACACTTGTTAAAAGACTTTATAAATCACACAGCCAGCACAACTGAGATGAAAATTTCATTTCTGCTTCGTCTTTTTTTGACATTCTGAAGGTGGAGAGAAAATAAAACCAGCCAGTATAACAATGTAGATTTCTGACATTTATACCAAAAGCTCTCAGATTTGCATCTTCTTACATTATATCAGTGGAAGACTAAAGCATACATAAATAATTAAAACATACAGTGTCACCAAAAGAGCAGATCAAGTGACAGTCATATGTATAGACAACTGATAAAGCTCCTGCCATTGCTCACTTCCTCACAAATGGACTCAAAGGAGACAAAAATCATTTTATGTGAGGGAATAATGGTTTTACTGTGACAGCACTTAAATCTATCACCTGAATTTAAAATAAAATTACTTCATACATGCTCCCCGCTTTTCTATTGATTAAATTTGTTTCATACTTTATAATGATTTATCAGAATCATCCTAACTTTAATTCCATGTACATTATCTCTTTTTCTGCAAAAAATGCTTTTTATAATAAAATTAATTTTTAAGCTTGCAATGTCAGCTTATTTATACAAACTAAAAATGTATATTGAGTCTCATTTCTTTCTGTATTTGTGATTCTTATGCTTTACTTTTTTGTGAGTATTTAGGTAAAATTCCTTCAGACATCGAAAACTGCCAGTGAACAATAACACACATTTAAAATATCATCATGCTTGATGAAATATAGATTTTTGACAGTAAATATCCAAGTAAGAATAATACAATATTTTTAATAATATCACTTTTCAATGCATAATGAGTAATAGAAAAATAAATTAAAAATTAATCCATGTCTCACTTTATAATTTTTAAAAGTCATTCCCAGTCCTTCTGCATTCCCTAACAGCTCTTTACACACCATGCCAGCACAGGCCATTCTAGTCATAAATGCCTTAAGTGAAAACACAAACTCCAAATACCTGTGCTTTAGGTTTGGTTATGGATGCATTTCTTATAGATAGATACTAGTTTTGTACATAAAAATTCATGCATGCATGTAAAAAAACACCACATAATTAATAATTTCTACTTAATTTATATGTCAAAAAGCAGAATATTCAAAAAGCTTCATAAAAATTTCATTGATGATTTACAAAATCAGGAAACAGCATGGAATTACTGTTTTTCTCATCAAAAAAATAGATTTCAGGAACAGGACCTTCATAGGTAAATAAAGTGATCATGTGTTATTTCATTGCTGAAAATTAAAAAATTTTTTCCTTTCAAAAACTATCAACCTGCACTGTGAAAGAACTTGTGAAAGGACTCAATTTAAAAAAGAAAGTCAGTGAACAAGAAGAACATTTAGTAAAACAAAGCTGGCTGGAAATGTTCCCTTTAAAGTATTAAAAACAGGTGGGGATACACAAGGACAACAATGTTACCAAATTATTCTCTTGGATGAGAGGTTTGAAAAAAATCCAGCTAAGTAGAATTAGATAATATTATAGCCAGACTTTGGAAAGATAATTGAGGCATCTCTTTCCCCATTATGGCCTATAAAACTCCAGCTGTTGTATCAGCTTACTCCTCAGATAGAGCAGACAGGAAGAGGACAAAATTCACATTGGATCAAGACTTTCCATAAGGAATTCAGCCAAATACGATGCCAAAGCTGTATCATACATACAAACAAACAAGCAATTATTTAAATGAGTGAGATATGTGGTTAGGTGATGGAAGACAAACTGCACAAATAACCTCTCAGAAGAGTGTTTTTGTGAAGTTCAACTTCGGAACCAACCAGGAAAGATGGAAAGATTACACTGAGCAAGGCCTAAGTGCTCCTAATATGAGTGACCAGCAAGCCTTGGCGAGAGGAGGCAGCGATAAAGTGTGAGAGCAGCCACAGATGTCTGCAATTGATATAGCCATGGAACATGAGAAATAGAAATATGAGGCGATATATAATGTGCTTTTAGATGTCCCACGGTGTTTGTAGAAGGAATGGCACATACTCAAGGTTATTACAGGTAGCTACTGCAAGCTTAGTATTTCGACTTGTTTTAGTATATAATGATGACAATAAACCTGATTTCCTGTGTTCCCTGTCTTGCAATGTTTAATATGATTAAACCACCACTTAAGACTTTCTGTCAGCTGGGCAACCTGTCACATGTCTTTCCTATGTGAATATTACACATAAGATAAACTAACCCAGTAACCTTACCCTGTCTTTCCATTCCATTGTTTACAAAGGTCTAACTGTGCTCAGTCCTTGAGATATCCACCAAATAGTGGAATCTCATGATAAACCATGTTAGACAGGTCAAGCAAACTGAATTACAAGGTATGCTGGACATTGGTATTATTTTAAAGAATGTTTGATATGCATGGAAATGTTGCTTTGAGTACAGAAAGCATGTGTGCAGTCAATTCCTTGAGATATGCTATATAATTGTTTAGTTTGATGATTCTACCACACTGGGGTAAAAGGCTTTAAAATACTTAAAAATTTAAAATAGATCATATGTATAATTTTGGAACTATACTTGCTGCATAAATATGCCATCAAATGGGAATTACTCTGTTTCCAGATTTGACTGTCTCATGTCATTCTTAAATTCTGCAAGTCACCTTCTAATCAGCTCTTGGGATCAATTGTAGTGTTATGTAAGTCTGTAGGATTCTAAAAATGTTTTGTATAATTAGCACCAGTTGCACTGTAAAGCCAGATCATGAAACCTTTTTCTCACCACTTAACATAAAATGGATTGCAATAGAGATTACTATAGTAGGAATAAATACAGTTAGTATCACACTCATTTGTGAACAGTTTGAATTTCTGAGTGTGGGGAAAAATATATTGAGTAAGGTCTTTTGGCAGTTTGAGGGGTGTTGGTTTGCTTCTTTATTTTTTGGCTCTTTAAATTTGTTAATGTTTTCCATCACTATCATTTGCAGCTATAACTCAGGTGATCCTGTAGGGCACCTGCAGCTTTTAAATACCCTTTAACAAACAAACCTATGTACACTGTCTACTTGAAACAGTTAACAATAATTATTTTTATGTTCAAGCAATTTACAAATTGCAATTACTACATTTACAGAGAAAGTATTTGTTCACACACTGCTGTCACCAAGGGAAGACATTTCCAGAAGAACTTTCAAATGAGCCTTAGACATGGACAAATAGCATGAATTTCAAATGCACACTGAGTGCTCATTAGTCTCTACTGTTAAAGTACCTAAGCTGTTACACCTCTCCAGTGACCTCAATTTAGAAGCCAATGGAAGAATGTCATTATACCTTTTACAGGGAAACAGACACTCAGGAAGAGATTGAAGAAAAGTGAGATTATTGGCGAGTGTTATTGACTAATGCTGAGAGTGCTGAATGACACTCCCAAGAAATTATGTCTGATTTTACACATACTTCTGTCATTTGTTTCTCTTGGTGTAGACTAACAGCAGATAAATTGCTTCCTTTTCTAGGCTTAGAAAAGGAGGAGTTGATTTTTAAAAGTCTCAACCATCAGGCAGTGTGTCAATGTATATATTGGATCTCCCTCAGGACTGTATCAGAGAGACCTTACCCAACTTCTGGTTAAGCTAGCTGTTTAAAAATTGATACTTGGACATAATTACTTTTTGTGCTTTCCATGTGTGCATTCTTCTTGCAGTTTCCTCAGTATCCCCAAAGAATTATTCATCAACACATTTGTAGAGAATAAAGTTCAAATTCTATCATGTCAGCATTAAAGGAGAATCAAAAATCAACATAGACTCAAAAATTTATATACCACAAAGGATAAGAATCTGCCCACTTAAAATATGTATTTTCATCATAGAAAGAAGTTTAGCTCCCAAATATTATATATGTGCAGCAGTTTATTTCCAATATCTTTCACACAATTATCTCTCTTTTTTCTTTTTTCTCTTTTTTATTTGGAGAAGGTCTTGGTGTCAGTAATGTGATGCTTCCAAAATGTAACTCTACATCCCTTTTATCCAATGACTGTGTTCTAAATCTTACAAAGCCTCTGTTTTCTCAGTCAACAGCAATGCATTCTATAACCTAAGTACCAATCAAGAGAACTATACAGATGTTTTCTCTATTTTTATCAGTTTTGACTTTTTCTGATTTTGCTCATCTGAAATGCTCTTGTGAAAACATGGCAACTCTGGTCTGCATTGCTCTTTTTTAATATTCTTTTATCATTACAGCATGCTGCTCCTTGAAGTGTAATATCATATAATATTTAGGTTTTGTAGTATAAATCTCTTCTTATGTCATAAACTGGAAAGCTCAATTTTCAATTGATGCTTTATCTCTCTGAATCTTTTCTCTCATTTCCATATGGAAGATCTTTCTTATAAAGCCATTGAGGGTACATGTAATTGGCTTTGCAGTTTCAAGAATTCTTTTTTTTTTCCTATAGTTAAAGCCCAGACTTATTCTTTCCAGTCTCCTGATTCTTGCAACCTATCTGATTCCCTGTATGCATACACTGACCACTTCTGATCTCACTATCATAATTAGTACAACTATTTTTATTTCTGAGGAACTATTCAAGCTCAGATTATTTAATCTCTCTGTATAAGAGAAAATTATGTGCTGAGCTGGAATTTGCTTTGCAAGGGTTCTCAATGCAACCATTTTCTGTATTTTTACTCTTAGAGGGTATGCAATATGGGGGATATTCCTTCATACTGGACACTGGTATTTGGAGCCCATCCACACCAAGAACTCAAAATTTCACACAGTTCCAAGTCAGATCTAGATATCATGCCATTAACTTCTTGACCTATATTTGGCAAAAAAGGCAGACAACACTCAGTGATTTCATTTAAATCCTAAGTATGTGTTTAAGTATTAAGCCAGGCAAATACCACAATATTATAAATTATGTGCTGAATAGATCGTGGAGCTTTAACTCTTTGATCATCTTTTTCCACATAATTGTGCCAGTCCAAACTTCAGACTGTGTTTCTGTACTATTTTTCTTTTCAGAAACACCATATCACTATATTTCCACATATTTTTTCACACATTCAGCCAGAAGCCTGAGC
Organism: Emberiza elegans; assembly: GCA_024865655.1. Lineage (NCBI taxonomy): Eukaryota > Metazoa > Chordata > Aves > Passeriformes > Fringillidae > Emberiza > Emberiza elegans. The sequence goes on from JALJVW010003023.1 coordinate 50,071,683, forward strand.
TTAATTTATATGCCATAATCAGGGTCTGGTACTACGTGGCCAACAGTTTAATATGATAAAGATTCTGTCTATTAGGATTTTTTAAATTGCCATTTGTCTAAACTTGGCATTATAATGTGTGTATGTCATGTCATCCCCAAAAAAACCTTCACAATTCCAGTCAAGCTGGTTTACACATCTTTATAATTCTTAACAAGTTCCTACAGTTCATTGTCAGATGTAAATAATAAGTTGTGTTGATTTACAACTCTAAAAAGGTGTCTCCAGCAATGGTCCAATCCAATTGTGAAACTGGTTTTAGAGGGTCAAAGGAAGGACTAACAGGAATAGTTAGGACCTTGCCTTGCTTTTTCTCTTCTTTTTCCTTTTTCTTCTGTCCCTTCCCTTTCTCATTTTCGTACCAGACTGAAAACAAGAAACCAACCAACAAACCAACCAACCAACCAGCCAGACAAAACCTTACTCTAAAGGTTTCCATTAGGCAAATGATTCTATTAAATCTCACAATATTTAGATGCATAACTGGATGCTGGATTATCCTCTAAGAAAGAACTTATTTCCCTGCTTCTTGAATTAATTTCCCCTTGTTTCTCATCCCCAGTTCAGGTCTGTAGTCTTCTTTTTGAACTAATACCTGAAACATTTTGGTTTTTTGTCTGGCTGATTCCCTGCCCTGTTAAACTGTAGGTTAAGGAGGAAGATAACAGTGAGTTAAATTTCCACATTAAAAAGAAAAGAGGTTATGACAAATGCAACTAACTAGAATTTACTTAAAGTAATACAATAAAACATCTGAAGCTGGGAATATAATATAATATAATATGCCTTTAAGCTAATAAATTCTTACTCTTAGTGAATATGCAATTTTCTTTTTTTAAAAGTTACTTTCATCTATTAACTCTACTTTTTATAATATGAATATTTACCTTCATTTTGTATATTACATTATCTATAAATGTTTATTTTAATATACTATGCATATTTAGGGATATTAGGGGAAAATATTAGGCATTATTGACACTTTGTTACTGTGGAAAAAAAAGGGAAGAGTTGTAAACATATAAATGCTAAAGCAATAATAAGTGTATTTTGCACTAACAAAATAATCTTTAAAATGATTGAGTCAGATCTACACGGCTTTAAATGAGGTTAAATCAAACAGGTGTCAAAAAGAAAACCCATGGTGTGGGAGAATGCATTTTGTTTCTATAAATAAATTGGTCTAGCTATGTTCACAGTTGGCACATGTCATTTTTCATTGAAATGGAAATATATTTTATCCTTTATTATGCCATTATTTTTCATACATTCCATCAATCTATTGACAAGGATTATGTCATATGAGGAAAATAGTTTTGCTTTAAAATAACATCACGAACAAAAATCAAAACCATTACATTTATGCAGAAGTTTCTAGTACTTGTGAACATGGAGACTGATCCCAAGAACCAACTTCAGATGAAGCATTGTTTTTGAGTTGGACAAGGAGGACTGGAATTTATATCCAAGGGACTATGTCATATTAGGGAATATGTGTTTGAATTCTGCTTAAAATTGAATTAAAATATGACCTTTTTTCCCAGTATAACAGTTATGGACACATATGAGTTATTATTAAATAGCCCCATAATGTATTGTGGCTCATGAATGTTATCTATTAGAATTTTAAAACAGCTACGGAATATGAAAGCTGTAGTTCATTATTCAGCTGTTTAGACAGCAGGGCATGTGTAATTATGATCCTGAGTTTTACATTTTCCTACCTGAATCAAACAATCTTACAAATAAGCAACTTTTCTTCTCTGGGCAATAGTAAGCATGTGGATTACATGTGGAAAAGTGAAGACATTTTGTAGAAAAAGTGCATTCAGTTTTATTGCTTGAGCCAATACTATTAAGCTTGTTAAAACCAAAACTTCTATTGGTTAAAACCCAAACCAAACCAAAACCAAAACCAAAACCAAAAACATAACAAAAAAAAAACAACAACAACAAAAGACAACAGCTAAAAACCCCCACACAGACATAATTTGAAAAACCTGCAGAACACAGGAAATAAATTACAGTCAGTTTTGCTGAAATTTGTGACTTATTACCAGGAATAAGAATAGAAGTCAAACTGAGCGGGATTCTAGAAAAAATCTTCTACAAATTGCAAACTCTCCAAACTGCTGAGTTACTGCTATGCTATTTCTCACCTTTTTTTTTATTTCACACAATTTGTGTAAACACGCTATCAATGTCCATCACAAACATGGAGTAAGAATGATGTTCTAGAATAGGTTTCATAATTTTAAAAGGTAAAAAATTCAGTTCTGCAATAATTGTATGGATTTCCACAAAAAAATGAAATATTCTTCCTAATGTGAGACCCTTCTATTTAGTCTCATTTATAATTGTTTAAGCATATTTTCTTTTTCCTTAAAGTCTCGCTATGTTTCTGTTCTTTGAATTTCCTAACAGTTAAAATTTTCTCTAGCATCAATCCTAAATTCACATTTAACTGATATTCCTGTGACAACCAGCATTTTTTTCTTCATATTTCTCTCTGCATTGATATATGGAAACATGATTGTTCTTATATACATTGAAGATATTTCCCACTAGTGTCAAACTAGCCCCTTTTTTGACCTCCTCTTGTACTGTCTGATCTTCTTTCTTTAACCTTGTAGGATATGCTCTCATACATGTTTTCTTCTGAATTCTGCTGTATGGAGCAGAAGCCAACAGCTTTACAGAGTGATATTAAAATTTCCTTATCAGTCACACAAATATGCTTTTTTAATACAGTCCTTGTTCTGCTTTTCATGATATCGTGAACACTATTCACAGGTATCCTGTGATGAATTAATAATGAAGGTCTTGCTCTTACAGTTTTTCAATTTAGCCTAGTTTATATGCAGCAGTCTTGTAATTAATGTTTAAGTTCATGATATATTTATTATTATTACATTTCATTCTCGTTATAATTTCAGTCTCTTCACACCATCCTATACATTACCTACAGTGATATTCTATCATGCAGGCAGTACCATAACAATCATGTGTCATCAGCACATTTTTATTACTTGTTCCAAGGTCATTAATGAAATTAAAATATTAAGTAAGATTGATCCCAAGAATAATCAATGGATGATTCTCTCTAACCTCTTCAGTACCATTTATTATCTTCTCCACACAGCCAGTTTCTTAGATTGGTTTTTTTTTTCTCTTTTCACTTATCCCATTATGAAGAACCAGCAGACTTCCTTTACAGAAAGCCAGGCACAGAACTCTTTTTACCTAGAAACTTACAATCAGAAAAAGCTGTATATTTGTCACACTCTAGCCCAGAAAGCCAATTCATATTTAGTTTCTGTTCTGTTCTTCTCTTCATCTGAATTGACTAAATTATGCTCTTCAGTTCTTTCTTGAGTATCTGTTTTCAGCATTTGCTTTTTCCTCATAGTCAGGTTGTTTTCTTACACTTGGAAGTCATTTCCTGCCCAGCAATTTTGTGACCTTCCTGGTAAGTACTGTTGTTCAGAAAATAGCACTGAAATCAGCCTCTTGTCTCTTTTATGACTTTAAATCTGCACTTGAACTTCATAGTTGTTACAACCACACATTTAATCTTCACCTACCTGAATTTTCTCAGTGGACATTCCATGCATTCAAAGCCAATGTTTTTAATCATTTATACCTTAACTCTAGTTAAGATACTAAGCTACTACTTAGTAAGTAGTAACTAATAAATTACTACCAGTAAGTAGTAAGTAACTAATTAAGTTACTGCTTAATTAATATTATATGCCCTTAGTATCCTTCTGTTTGACTCATCAGTGTTTCATCACTTGATAATCTTTTCTTCCCAGTACTCAGCTTTGATGAAGCACACAGAATATCCCCCTCCCACTTCAAAACCTTATACAAATCCTTCTGCATTCTCTTCTCTGGTTGTTTGATCATAAACCCTTCATCTTTTGTTTCTTTTTTGAACTAAGTAGGCACCTGTTCAGAACATTTATCAATGACCAGGTGCCTTTTTTCCAAGTGGCCTCTGTGGACACAGAAAATTGCTTACTTTTCTCACATAGTTGTGCCAATACTAATTATTTCAACTTACTTCCATTTTGAAAAAATGCTGCCAACAAAGATCGTTAAGTGGAACATCCCTGAATTCTAATACTTAGCTAGCTTATTTATCTATTTAAGACAGGCAGGAAACCAACCTAAACTGGATGATTAGAAGAATAATTACAGAGGTTTTTTGACACTAAGTTTTTAGGAATTATATTTCTATTTTGTGAATACACATCTAGAAGCAGAAAACATCTTTCTTCCATTGCTAGATATAACAAACTCTCCCATCTTGGAAGTCACCATCCTATGTTCACTCAAGGTTATTTTCTGTCCATGTCTCCTCCTATGTAATAGCAGGAAGAGAGACCTCTGAAGGGTCTTTGCGAAGATCCTGTTGATCTGCTCTTCATCTCAGATGGCACACTGTCTGCTACTGAACTTTGACTTTCATTATCTGTCATCCTTCTGAGGTGGATCTGCCAGTCTAGCATGTCATCCAAAAGTAAAGGCTACACTAGGTGTTTTCCCCTTAGAATTGAACTTTAATTATGTGAATATATTGTCTTATTAATAGGTGAGTCATTTTCCACTCCACAATTACTGGTGACTGCGTATCACACTTCCTCTTATTTCCTTATTATTTAGCTTTTCCATGCCTAAACATTTACATTTCTAAAGGAGTGCAGTTAGTCTGTGTGTATGGATCTACTCTGATACCTGATCCAGGTATCCAGCATGGAATTATGATGTGCTATGCTACGCCATACTATACTATGCCTACTTTTCCCCAGAATTGCAGTCTCTTAAATCTTATCTTAGGAAGCAAATTTGTCTAGGTCAGTGGCTCTTATCCATTTAGGAATACTAAACTACTCATTCTTCTTGCTGTCTCATTTCATACATTACACTTCAGACAATGTCCATAAACTACCGTGAAACAGGGACAGATAAGCTACAAAAATGGGAGCTAATCAGTTCTGTTCTTGAATCAATGACTGGTTTTGAGGACGAATCATTTAACTTCTCTGAATATTTATTCAACATCAATAAGTTGGGAAAAGTACTTCTCTTTCAAGAAAATTATGCTCTGAAATATATTGTGTGTCTAAATTGTCTAAAACTACCACATCTACCACTCTCAAAAAAAAGTCCATGGAAAACCAAAAACAAGAGGACAAACTCAGGAAGTAGTGATTAATTTCCTTACATTTATAACCAAGGAAATTGTAAACACCCCCCTGCCCTCCCCCCATTCAATTTTTACTGGGGAAAAATAAAAGGAAAGCATCAAGACAAAGTTTTATGTGGAAAAAAGGGGGATGTACAGAACACTTATCATACAAAGTATTGAAGAGAACATCACGGAATCACAGAATCAACTATGTTGAAAAAGATCTCTGAGGTCATCCAGTCCAGCCTATGACTGAACACCACCATGTCAATAGACCATAGCATTCAGTGCCATATCCAGTAATTTCTAAACACCTCCAGGGACCATGACTCCACCACCACCCTGGGCAGCCCATCCCAGCACCCAGTTACCCTTCTTGTGAAGAACTTCCTCCCGATGTCCAGCCTAAACCTACCCTGGTGCAGTTTAGGACTGTGTCCTCCCATCCTACTGCTGGGTGCCTGGGAGATGAGACTGAGCCTCACACCCTCCTTTCAGGTATTTGTCAGAGTGATAAGATCTTTCACAGAAGCACAGTATGGAAGATGTACAAGAAAACTTTTAGTAGGTAAGAGCTGATGTCAAAGGATCTTTGGTTTGTTATCAACTTTTTTGAACCATTGATAACTACTGATAACTCAAGTAAGTTTTAGCTATTGGTGGGCAGCTTGTACAGATTCAAGGCCTTTTCTGCCTCTCACCCCACCCCACCAAGAAGCAGGCTGGGGATGCATAAGGAGTTGGGAGGGGACACAGTTTGGATGGCTGATCAGAGGGACATTTCATACCATTTGGTACCATGTTCAACATATAAAAACCACTGGGAAGCAGAAAGAATGAGAGAATGTTCAGAGTCTTAGAAATTGTCTTCCCAAGTTACTATTACACGTGACATAGTCCAGCTTTCCTTGGGATGGCTGAATACTTACTTGCACATGGAAAGCAGTAAAGGAATTTTTTTATTTTGGTTTGTTTGTGTGCACAGCTTTTGCTTTATCTATGAAATTGTCTTTATCTCAAGCCATGAGTTTTCTTGGTTTTACTCTCCTGATTCTCTCCCACATCACATCCTAGAGAAGTGAGTGAGTGGTTCTGGGAGGCTCAGTTGCCAGCTGGGGTTAAACCATGACATGTGTTTTTGCTCATTTTCCTGTGCCAATACACAGAACACATGATCAAGCCCTCTGAAATTTCTTCCTTCAATTTAAAGCTAAAAGTGAGGAAAAAGAAGCATTCAGTTTTGAAAGCCCTTGATTTTTGCCTTTAATGCTAACTAGAGCTGCAAAGTTGTTAGCAGCATGACATGGTGCTATTTTTGTTTATTTAATTCAAAGAATAATAAAATAAATATAATAAAGATAACAATAAAAATGTAAAAAATAATTAATTAGAAAAAGGATGTTTCAGTGTCAGGCAACGTTAACTGGATTTCAGAACAGATGGAATTTCATATATTGGGAGAACCATGAAGTTCTCTTAATGAAATGCCCAAGCAGTATAAGCAGTATATTTCAATTCAGGCAAGCAGAATTGAAAAAAGCTTTATTCTAAAGGATTCATTTCTTCCCTCCTCCACGTGTTTTTTACTACCTGGCAATTTTTGAAGCTAAATGCTAGATGTGAAGCAGGAACAATCTGCATAATTTGTGTGAGAAAGCAGCATAACATCATTTATATGAAACTTTTACAACCAGAGGGAAAAATAAAGTGCAAAACACACTCAAAATATGGAATAGAAATCACATTTCTTCATGTAATGCTTCAGGCTTTGATATGCCTCATGTTTTAATAGAACCATTTATCCCAGTGCAAGACTCTGGAAACATATTTAATCATAATTTTCACTTCAGTCCATCATAGTTTGTAATGAGGGAGTAACAACTGGCCTGGCACTTCTCTGCTTCACAGTGCTAGAGAGTATCTAAATTTCTGTATACAATTATATGACATTTGGAAATTGCAAATGAAAGAATGTGAATTAATTTCTCTTATCCAAACAATGAATCATCTCCAGTTCCAAGAAATTAAAACTGAGCACCAGTGGAACAATTTGAAAGTGAGGAAGCCATCTTGGCTATTTGCACTCACTGAAATCAAGGACTCTAATAATTTCATCCTGTCAATGTACTGAGTCTATACATAAGTGGGTGTGTCATATTCAAAGAAAATTTCAATTAAAAGAAAATGCTCTGTACAAAGAATTTCATGTGTTAAACTTTATATTGGGCCATCATGACCTGTCAGAACTCCTTGCAGGATATTTTCTTACTGTTGCCTGTAATATCCACATATGCAGCTACTGACTAAATGGACAAACAAGTATTTTTAATTTTCAAAGACTTTGAATTCCAATTTTATTAAGAATATCTTTGGACTGTAAAATGATGACTCAGTTCCTTTGTAAATAAGCTTCTATATAGGACAGCATGGATTTAACTGGGTATGCCCTTTGTGAGAACTGGCATTTTAAACCAAAACTCACTTTGCTGTTTTCAATTCCTCAGAAACAAAACACATAAACCCAGATGTAGCAGAGGATTAGTATCATTTGTAAAAGATATTGATAACTTCTATATTCATTGAATTCCTCCTATAATTTTAGCCTTCAATTAAGTCTAAAAAAAACAGAGGAAGACATAAATACTGGAAATTTTAAGAGAGCAAATGCTTTATTTGGAGAAACAAAATCAGTAATGATAAAATATTTATTTTCTACAGAATTTCCTGAATAGTAAAAGCCTTCACATCCTGCAGAAAGAATAAAAGGAAAGGGTAATATACCTGATTCCAGAGACTCTATAATCTCTGTATTTTTACCTTTTTGAAATATGCTAGAAGAGCTGGAGTCAAAACCTAAATAAAGATAGTTCTCATTCATTTTTGCCCATATGCCCATTTGCTTCTTTTAGCTCTTAGAATCTTGCATATATTACTTGGATTAGATCTGCAAAGGCAATGAAAAAATAGTATGGGCACAGAAGATCAAAGTTCAGGATATACATGATGAAATTTCCTGTTAAAATGGATTAAACTTTACTTTCAGCTGCTTTCGAAGATTGAAAAGTAGTGCAACTGAAATATTAGTGTATTGCATTGCTTTCACATTGTATAATGATATCCATGTCCAGAAATATTTTTTTGTCATAAAATATGTTTGGAAATACCTCAGTTGAAGGGAATACTGATTTTGCCTCTATAATACACATTTGCAGGGAAAGTTTTTTAAGGTTTTTCAAACAGTTGATAATTTTACTAAAGGGAGATTGAGGACGAAAGATGCTTTTGAGAAGAGATTGCTATGACAGCTAATTCATATTGTAGGGAGGAGGTTGGTTTCTTTGCAAAGAAAAGATTTAAGAAGGTGTGATAGGATTTCTTAGAGGAAAAGTGGCTTTTTAAAATTTTCTGGAGAGAGAAGATGTCTTAAACCTATAGATTATAAATGAACTGCAGCTCTTTGATTATCCAAGAAAAGTCAGTGACTAGTCATTATTCATCTTGGGCATGGTACTTGTATTACTTTCCATAAATTGCTTTTTATTCTTTAATTCTCATTTTCATTTGCCTAATAGCTGTAGAATGAGTAACAATATGAGTTTCATGTAAAACTTCTTATGCAAATTTTTAATTTTTGGAACTGTTTTATAAAATGTTCCTAAATCTAATTCCAGAGAGTCTTATATAATCTCCCCAAGTCATGCACAGAAAACACCAAACAAAATAATAAAGTTCATACAACAACAACAAAATTTCAAGCATATATGATGTATCAACCAAATTAAAAGAAGGAATATGTAAAGAACATGAAAACAAATGTTTGCCTACAGCAAGACTAACTTTGCCTCATGTCCCAGGAAACCATTTATTTGCAATTTGGCAGTCCCATGAGACAATTCTGTGACTGTACAAGTGCCTGAAAATATTTCTTTAGCGGTTCACATGCTGTTTAAGAAAGTGGCACTCTGTGGAAACATAGCCTGGAAATAACATGAAATAGTTCCTTTTTTCTACCTTTCAAAATTAAATTATTCAGCTAAACAAAGCAAAATCCCAAAAAACAGACTATAGCCATAAAATAAAAACTGGTACTAAATCCAATGCTATTCATCTTTGAACACTACAACTGTGATAGATTCATTAACTGCAGGGTAGCTGGGCAGGGAGAAGCATACTTTTTATGTTTTAGCAGTATATTTACCTTTTTTTTCAATAATGAAGACTTTTTACTGGACAAATTTTATTTTTCTCCCTTTGCAGAATTATGAAAGCCTACTAATATAATTTATTCCACCAAAATTTGATTTGAGCTATTCAAGAAGTCTGATAAATACAAATTTAGATGGGATTACAGACTTCAGCCTCAGATGGATTTTGTCTAACTATTCAGGTTTTTTTCCTTTTACTTTTCTCTTCCTCCTCTACATATTTTTCCAATTATTTTTTGTACATAAATTAAAGAGAAAGAAAGAAATCTTTGACTAGATGAGTCAATGCTTTTTTGCAACCAGTGGTCTGGAGCTTAAATGAGTTCTGAAAATAATTTAATAGGTATTTCTGATGACACTGGGACAAGTTTCATCCATATTTTCCTTTCTAAGGAATGCTTATTGTCCAAATGCTATGGGGTTGGGGTTTTTCAGGTTTTTTTGTTTGGTTGGTTTTTTTGGTTTTTTTATTTTGTTTTGTTTTTGGTTTGGTTTTAGTTTGGTTTTCCAAAAAACTAGCCCCACTAATTTCTTCAAAAAGTACCTTAGCTAGCAGTAGGGTGGGGATTTTTAATGAACAAAAAAAAAAGTCTTATGTCTGGTGAGGGTGGCAGTGATGGAAATGGCAAATATATATCTAGTAATGAACAAATTAAAACCTATAAACAGTATAAAAAGAGAAATTGGTATCAAAAGTAATTATTCCTTAGCAGCTTTTCACAAAACCAGCAGTATTTCAGTGATTCTGTTTCTAATCCAATTTCCCTCCTTAGTGTCAGGGAGGAGGAGATTTTACAAAACATAAAATTAGAAAACTTATTTTGCTTTTTTTTTTTGTGGAGAAACTCAGAAAGAAAATCTATTCTTCTCTTCAGGTTACAATGTCAAACTTTCCTATCTGAAGAACAGATGTTGTTGCTGAGCATCCTGTCCCTTAAAGTCTCATTAATAGATAGTTATTCTTTCCCCTCATGAGTATAAAAACCAGCTCTCATGGAGTCCTCCCTCTGTCTTCCAGACCAGAAAGAGCCAATAGCAATAGCCTGTGCATTCTCCCTTGTATAATAAGGGAGTGACGTCTTATGTGTTTTTCTTAATAAGGTCCATTATTTTCTGTAATGACACTGGCAACAAAATATATAAATGAAGGTTTGGAACCTTATGATGTGTTCCCAAATATAAAGAAGACTAATGCAATCCTACACAAAGAATTCAATGACAGTGTTTGAAGCTGAAGGTATTTAAAATTCCAAATTGAAGAAATGTACTTAGGAATTTCATTTCAGGTTTTCAGACATCAAGGCTATCTTTCATAGACTGGGCACTTTATTTAAACATGCAGACAGGACTGAAGTCTCTGGGGCTTATGAGCCACCTGATTAAGATTTTAATGAAAAGTCTAATACTGTGTTAGCATTTAGTATGAAACTGATAAACTACTTCCAGTAGGTGTGGGAACACTTAAGAGCCTTTGCATACATAGAAAGGGAATGCATCATCATATCGTCTTGCTTAAAGATGCACAAATATTCCTGAATGACAGTGATGGGGCAAGTTATAGAAATCAGAGGTACAAAGAAATTTTCCAATGTATGAAAAAATTCAGTCTTTTAAGAACACTATTTCTTTCAGAAGAAACAATTTTTTTCAGAATGATAATTCTGAAATTCATTAATACAATCCCCTGTATCCAATAGCAGGGCTACCTCCACATATCAATATTATGTTTAATCTCCCAAAATTAAACATTTTGCTGGTAGTGATAACCTCTTTCCTGTGTCTTGAGATCTGAAAATTTTTTTCCAATGAGGTATCATCAGGTAGGCTTCACTCTCCAGTGAGTGACTAATGCACATACAGTTGTGTGTGTGATGTGTGTATATATATATGCAGATAGATGAGGAGGGGGAATTTTCCTTAGGTATCTGTAGCACTATAATGGCAAAGAAATACATTGCATTTTTAAAACAAACTGACTGATATTTTGTTATTTACACAGCCTGTCACTCCAAATTCACCTATTTCTCTCCCTTGCTCTCTTTTGAATACACCTTATACTGTTTTCTCTAAATAGCTTTGCTGCTGTCAGAAGCTGCTTTCATTGTGCCATTTAATTACTTGAAAAAATCCATTTATTCCTGAATATAGAATTCTTAACTATGAATATTATCCTTCAATTGAAGCCAACAGCATCCAGTGTGTCAGCTGGCATATATGACACCCTTAGATTCACCAAACTCAGTAGACTTGAAATTTAAATTTTCAATACCATCTAAAAATACATTCATGTCCCTGAAATTCACTCTGTTGGAGCCTGAAGTTTTTTTAGGCAAAACTTCCTCTAATGTTGCTAATCCTAGAATCAATCCTTATGTCCAATATGGTGATTACAGTTTAATCTTTCTCTGAGGGACGAATCCAACTGCCTTCTGTTCTAGAATCAAGGAGGATTCAGAATTGCATGTAGGTGAGAAGAAGGTCACACTGAACTGCAAAAATGATCTGGTTTTTGTCCTAAATCATAGCACCAAGTCCCTTTTTTTTTTTTTTCTTGCCTGTTTGGTTTTTTAGTGGGCTTTTTTGATTGGCTTTTTATCTCCTGAAACATCACTTAATAGTCGACCTCATAGGTTAGAAAACTCCACACTGAAAATTGAGCTGAACTGAGCGTGTTTCTCAGCTGCAAAATACCATAGAGTTCCCCTCCCTGCAAAGATTTCAACGGAGCCTGGCTGAGGTGTCCCCACTCTGCTTCACTCTCCGCTCCATCCTCCTTAGCAAGTGCTATGTCTGCAGATTGTCGATCTGGGGAATCATTGTGGAACTGGTTTTGAGCTGCCAACTTGCATGCAGGGAGTAACAACTGCATTTTACTTTATAATTTCCGTACCATTATAATCTCTATTCGTATGTGAATATAACTCCTCAGTTTCTTCTGATTTTACCCCCAGTCTTCTTTCCACATCCACCATACTGGTTCACAATATTTTCCTCCAATAACAGTATTTTCAATTTAAAATGTGAGCTATGAAGTTATGTAGTTGCTGCAGGAGTTGCAACAGGGAACTCCTGGAACTAAAATTCTAGCAGCAAAATTGGGTCAGTTTATTTTCAACTGCAGGAAGACTTGTTTATCCCAAACTGCAGCTACATACAGATAAATTTTCAGAGCAAGCAGACAAAACTGCAAAATCTTCACAAGGACATGAGGCATTCAAAGTTTTTTTTTCCTTTATTCAGTGTCCTATAACAACATTCAGATCAGCTGATTGCATAAGGTCACACTGAGATTTCATCAGCAATACACAAGTTGTGGAAAATGCTCATCATTTTTCTTTTAAAAATGCTAGCTCTCTATAAATCGTTGGTGCAACCCTACATACCAGAGATACAATTTAAGTCAAACTAATTACTATATAATAACTGCAATAACTACAAAGATAATTAGCAGACAATTTTCTACTACTAACAGATTGTACATATTGTTTCCACAACATACTGAATGCGGATATTAATTGAAAATATAATTCTCCAGGTATTTAGAATTCATACATAGTATTCTCACAGCAAACTATTAGCAACCAACTCTTTCTACTTACATTCTGATGTGTATTCTGTTATTTTTATTATATATCTAAATCTGATGTGATATTCTCCTTGTTGGAAGAAAATGCTCCTTATATTCATGCTAAAGTTAGACAATTATGTGTGATTTAAGGGTTGAAATCTTGCCTTTGGAGAAATTTATTATTAGACATTTATATTTACATATTTCTATTAATGTTTACCCAGGAAATAATAGTAGTCATAAGAAGTAAAATAAAAAAAGATACCGGTTGTGTAAAGATGGTTATTGTTATTCAAAAGTATAATAATTGATTCACTATTTTATTGCTTCATCTCAAAGATCATATTAAGCCATACTCTTAATATGAACAGAGGAGCTTTTCATGCACCTTGAAGGAACTATAATTTTTACCATAAAAAAACCACTGTTTGATTAGAGAGTTACGAGGATTCACCTAAAAATTAGATATATGTTAATATATGTTATATGCAGTATAGTGTAATGAAACTGTTGGTAAAGTGCTAATGAGACTTTGAAGCATAATTCAAGGCAATAAGCCTGGCATAGAGGGCAGAGTCAGGATCTCCATATTATTCTGCCTAGTCTCTGTGTCCTTTTACCTCTCTTTTTCCTAGATGGCATGTTTCTCCAAAATTGAATTACTTCTTCCAGCCTAAAAATACAACTTCCTAAAGTGATACTTATTGTTATAACCATTGAAACTGGAGATTAGGAACTGAATTTTCTCATATATGTGCATTCCATCCTTCAGCCTCTGATTATAAACTGATTAATATGACTTGACCAGTGGAAAAGCAGGGGATGATTTTGTTCCTCTGTAACAGATGGGAAATTTTATCAGTTTTGATTAACTGAGAACTATTGTAGTTTGTAACTATCCTTATATATTTATTCTCAAACTTTAGTAGTTCAACATCCATTTTTAGCAAATTTCAAATATAAATGAGTAGGGTCTTCTGAAAATATTGATGGACAAAGGAGTCACCAGACAAAGTAAACTCATAGTCTACTTAAACCCCAGTTTGCATCTGAAATAGAAGCAAACTGAGGGTTGCTTCCTCACCCTCAGTGTTAACAATTCCTTCTTTGTGAAATTTCAAGTGGAAGTTCTGATAACACATATTGATTGTAGCCAGAAAGCTGACTTTCATTAAAAACAAACTGCCACACCACACCATACAGTAGCATTTTACTGAGTTTGAAGTATCTGGCTTGTTAACTCTATTTAAGCAGCTGCTATCTCACTTCAGTCTGATCACAGGACCGTTTGAAATGAAAATAAAACCTGCTTTGTTTACAGGCTTCTTTTAACTGCTATGGATCAAGAATTGTTTGTTCTTTCTGACAGCTTTTACAGGCTTTTGTTATATTTTATTCTCACTGTGATAGATGCTGGTAATTTTCTACTGGGTTTTTCTAAGTCTTTTTTCTTCCAGCCACACCACAGGGAGCTTATCAGAAAAGACTGATCTTTCCTAATCTACTACCCCATACTATGTGCCCTTTGGAGCAGGTATGCTTTCATATCAGAGTGTTCAATATCATATACTGTTTAATAAACAGCTTCTTTTTAGTTTGTGGGGGTTTTTTTCCTTTTTTTTCTTTTTCTACTTCAAAGTAAAATAAATCTTCTTTGCTCATGTTTAGACAATTACATTTTCTGTTTCTGATGATGCCAGAAATACTGGTATCACCTCAAAGAGTAATTTTAACTGGCCAAAGAATCCTTTTTTGTGTAGTGTGACATTATCTCAGACACTATGTCAGTTTTTAAAATTTCTGGTGTTGAATAAATATGAACTATATTGACATTATGCTGAAGATTAATTACATTCTATTTCTTAATTTTAGGATTTTTATTTTGTTTTTGAGTGACATTTCAGACCAAATTTCCTGAAATAACTACCCATGAGAATATATCACTGAATCTAAGATTTAAATAAGGATGCAATACAAACAAACTTGATAAATTCATTACATTTTAATTTTTATTTTAAAATACTGAGTTTTTTCTGCTTTTTTAAAAATATAGCAAGCAGATAAATGCTGATTTACTTAAAAAGATGCAATTTTAGACTAACAAAAAATGAAAAGTGTCTGGGAAATACATCTTGCCTTAAAACAATTTCTTTCCTTTCTTTTTCTCCCACACTTCTTCCAGATTCCCACCAGAAGGTAAGATGAGGACCATGGACCATTTTTTAACTACTAGATTCATTATTTAACTACTAGGCTACTAGGCATGCTACCAGGGCTACATGGCCCTAGTAAAATAGCTATTTCAAGTTCTTAACAGAGCAAATTTCTTACCCTCATCACAGTGCCTGCTTTTTTTTTTTTGGAATTTTTCTTGTCTAAACCACACTTTATTTCAAAAAATTTGTCTCCACCAGGACTGTATGTGGGCTACTGTAATGCGTTCAGATATTATAACTACAAGTACCATAGAAGACTCTGTGAGATAATCAATAAATCAGTGTTAAGAGTAGCTTGAGTAGTGTACAACCGATGAGGCATGGGTCAATAGCTGAACTAAGAAAAGAGCATAAGCTGCTGAAGAAAAAGCACTCATGGAAGTGAGAAAGACAGTATTGTGCAAGATTTTTGGATTTTGGGGTTTTTTTTTTAAGGAATTAAATGGATTTAGAAAGCAAGCTTAATTCTAGCATTCACTGATTTTTGATAGCCTAACTTTGTAGCCCTCACATGTGCTTCAATACAGCATTTTCAGTGCAGGATATAATGTCTTTTGACATGTATAAACATTCTTATGATTAGTAGTCACAGGGTTTATTTATTGTCATGAATTGCGTCCAATCCAATTTGGTTTCATATTGTCCAATTTCCAAGTATCTTTCACTGCAAAGAGAATTTTGGAAATCTTTAAATGTTAGGGGCTCAGTTGAAATAGCCTGCCTTGGCAAACTCACTGAAACATATCTGTCAAGCACAGCGAAAGCCTTGTAAAATGCTCCACTGCTGTAGGCCATAGAAAGGAGCTATAATAAACTCTGACCCATAAAAAGTCATGTAAACATTATAACCTGTTTTTACTAGCCTTTTAAGTGCCAGGAGCAATTGATCTTATATGGCTTAGGTCTTTCCAGCTTCCCAGTCTCCACGAGCACCTAGGATCCTACATGGGTGTTCAAGTGCCTCTGGCTTTGGAAGCCTAAAATAGGAACAGATACCATGCTATCAGCTATTTAGTTATTCATTCCAGACAGATGTTTGATATTTCCAACAGAAAACATTTTAAAATGAAGCACCTACGGAAATCGACTGTTTCTGTATTGTTAATCAAAATAAATGTCCATGCAATCTCGAGCTGTTTCCCTAGATTGCTGCATCTGTCATACTGGAAAGAATGACAGGAAGAAAAAAAAATTAAAAAAAGGAAAAAGAGAAAAAGGAAAAATGTTTTAAACTTAGATTAACAGTGTCCTTGCCTTAGGGCTCTCTGATCATGACAGCTTCCCTAAGGTTCAATGTTACTGTTTGTTTTCAGAAAAATGCTGCAAACCTTAGTCCTCAGGGAAAACTGAAGTTCACTTCAATGCACTTCAATGGGATTTTTGCCTGAGTAATAGCTGAAGGATTTAGCTCACTGCTAGCTTCAGGAACAAACAACGAGAATTTTACAGCTTTTGATTTCTGCCAAATTCTTTACGCATTAAATTGCTGTGGGAAATCAGCCATACAATTAAAACCTATTTTATGCCTTCAATAACGTTAATGAAGCAATTGTGGATTTCAGAATTTTATATATGTGTGTGTGTATATATATGTGTGCATTTTGTCATCACTGCAGCAGCTGCTGTTGGCCTCAAACATCTCTTAAATACATAGACTTAGCAATGGAGGTGTACGTGACTCTGTTGGTCATTAAACCTCATTAAAAAAGCCTAAAAGCCCTTCTC
This sequence comes from Emberiza elegans, assembly GCA_024865655.1. NCBI lineage: Eukaryota > Metazoa > Chordata > Aves > Passeriformes > Fringillidae > Emberiza > Emberiza elegans. The sequence goes on from JALJVW010003023.1 coordinate 50,088,630, forward strand.
TATACAGATGGTTGCCATAACATGCAGAAATTTGCTACTTATTAATATGTGCACTCTATTCCTTCCATTCTGGTTAAAGAGAATTAAAAATATAGATGTAACGAGGAGCTGGTGTTTGAAATTTGAAGCTGGTTCCCAGACAGTTTATCTTTCCCGACAGGGTACATTTTGAGGCTACATCTGAAGGTAGCATAATTTTATATGCTAGTGTCTGGACCTTGATAGAAACATAAAACCTCAGACCTATTATTTGTTCCAGTGCATATTTCACTTTTGAATCCTCATAGCAGAAGTCCCTCTAGATCATGAAATTTTCTTACATCAGTAGCAACTCTTATGGAGATAGCTGGAAAAAAGGTCTTCTCCCAAATTATGAAATTGCTGCCCTTTTGTAAAATGTACGTCATAAAGGAAAACTGCTATAAATTCTAGTATTGATTCTTCACAGAATGATACAGTCAGGATTTTTGCCAAGTATTTTGATTCTGAGAAGCAGCTACAGACAGATGCAGAATTCAGAATTATGTTCTGGGATGTAATACTCACTTTTCTGTGTATTTCCCTTGAAGACCCAAGTATAGAAAGAATGGCCTCAACTTCAGAAGAATGGAATATGCTTTTCTACCTAGAGCCAGAATTTCAGTGCTCCTTCAGGGTCGCAAGACTCATCTTTGGAGCATTTACACTTTCACTGCTGTACCACTGGAAAGGGGTCAGAATCCTGAGTTGAGTGGCCATGAGGGAGAGTGCAAGGACATTTGAGATAAGAATTTGCAGTAAGTGGCATCCTGAACACAGAATGACATATGCCAGCAAATAGGAAATATATGAATAAAGAGTTACCTAGGGTAGTGTCTCCACACAAGAAAAATGGGAAATAAAATTTCCTAACAAGATCTTTCAAATTTTATGAATAATCAGATAATTATTGGTCTTCAGTTAAAAAAAAAAAAAAACAAACAAAAAAACCACAAACAACCAAAAATACCCACCCACAACCAAAAAGCCCTGGCATTATTCCTGGTCACATTTAGTAAGGGTTAAAATTTGTTCAGAGCCCAAATCCTAAGTCAGCTGCCCCCTCCCCAGGTAATTGATATAGAAGAATCATAATTTAAAACATTTCAAAAGGCACTGAGCTTTCCAGCACTCCTGGTATTTCAGTGATTATGTGCATGACCTCCTCCAGTAACTTTGACCATAGAAATTTACCACCGGAAATTTAGGAAGAAGGGTGACTGTCAGTGGTATATAAAAATATTTAGAGTAAGAGGAAACATTCATTCATGCAAATCTCCCTCTCCAGTATCTAACTACTAGTTCTAAAACTTTATTTTGTATTTATAAATGCCTGTATTTCTATCAGATATATGTTGACAGGGTTCTCTCATTGCCTTTCTGCAGAAGTGCAATTCTGCAATACTGCTTGCATATGGGAAGTATCAACACTGCAAAATAAATTATTATGTCCTTTTTTTCCACCCTTTTAACCAGCTCATGTACTATTTGCAGAGTCAGACAGTCTGAATAATTTTCTTCTCAGAGAGCATGTACAAAGTTGCTGTGTTTTCACTTTGTGGAAATAGTTTCCCTAGTGCAGATACAGAAGTGCTGCTACACTCCTGTTAATATTTATCCGTTCTTGAAAACAGAGCTTGATATTTAAATCCAAACATTATGCTGGCTTCTTGGGCTGGCTGGTGTGAAATTTAATTTGTGCTGTTAAGCCCCAGAAGCCTGGGGAAAACATGAGATGAACAATAGCCATTGAACTCCAGTTTTACAACATCCTTCAGAAATGAAACAGCGACTCCCAGCTCCATGGACTCAACGTCCCTTCAAGGGCCATAAATACAGGTGCTATACCTGAATATTGGATTTGACCTTTGGATTTTTTTCACTGCCCATGGCAGGGGGGTTCGAACTAGATGACATTTAATGTCTCTTTCAATGCAAACCACTCTATGTTTTTTAATTTCTGAGCCTTCCAATACACAGACACAGTGTTTAGCAACAGAACAGAGCAGTAAAGAACTTTATCTTGGCCTCAGCAGGTATGTTTGTAGACCTCCATACTTCTTTTTCTTCCACCAACCTCTTCCTTGTAATGTAAAAAAAACCACACAATTTTGGTGGGTTTTTTTTAATTTCTCAGATTTCTTATCCTACACCTATATTTATAAAGTTGCCCTAAACAAATAAGTACTTTCCTCACAGTGAAGATTGTAAAATTATTAATAAATACATACATTCAAGAAAATAGTTCTCAAGAGGCATTCATAATGTCAAACAAGTTTGAACTCATTAAAACAGCTTCTAAACAGAGGCCTAGTCAAGTACCTCTGAAAAATTAGCACCAGAGAGAAGAATGGCATTCCACCAGTTTTTGCCAACAAATCTCTACGCCAGCACTTCTGAAGACATCAGTTGTTTGTTCCTTTGTGCTAGCTCAGTGCAGCTCTCCTACGTGCCCTCAGCTTCAGAACATCAGAGAACTTGTAGAGCCAAATTAAACACATTTTTTCTGTCAACACACTTCACATTTACCCTCCATAGCAATGTAGTAACTTTCAACTTAAAGATTCTGAAGTCTTGTGTGGGTGAGCTGAAAAGCAAGTTCATCATATGAAGAAATAAACTCACCATGGAATCTCCTGGGATCTTTTTTTTACTTTCCTTGCTATTCAGTTAACATTAATCACCCCCAGCTGCTTAGTTCAAATCAATAGGTCAGGGGCTGGGAAAAGCCTGTCATTTCCTAGCTATTATAGCTGCATACTCATGATATTTTTACATTTGAATAAGGAGTTAACCTGAATGTCCTGAAAATTTGTGACAAAAGGAACATGATGCTGAACACTGATTTCAGTTCCAAAATCAGTTCACCTGGCAGACAGAAGACTGAATGGTTGTGACAAAACAACAAGGTTACTGGCAGTGTGACTAGACAGTATTGCCAGGAGGTCAAACAGTATCAGCCTGTTCCAGCTGAGAACAACAATTTGGGAATGTGATGTGACAATATAGAGTTTTGTTTCCTACCCATACAGGATCCTATCTTATTTCAACCAGACCATTTCCCCAATAGCTAATCATTGTATTTATAATTTTATTTATTTATTTTAGAAATATCACGCTCAGGGCTTGATTTACAAATAACATTAGTTAGAACCACGGATGTTTATATCTTGTTTGTTATTTGGATTCATCATATTTTCATTATTTCTATATTTATGCTTCAGTCTGCATAGTCCTCTGCAGACTCACCCAAGTCCAGCAGAATACACCTTTATCCTTATACTTTATGCTGTGCATAAAATTTAATTTACAAGAATTTCACTTCTGTGAAATTTCCTGAACTCCTTGGACTTTCAGTCATCAACATTGTGTTCAGAATTCTCCCTTCCTCAGATTTTCCCCATTTTCTCTTAAAGCAAGTGTCTTTCCTGACAGCTGTGTTGAAATTTCTTCTGGAATTCTCCCCCTGTCTTTGAACCAGCTTGCTCTTCCATTATAAAGATATTCTAATAAATCATTTATGCTAAAGACTTTTGTAATAATACAAGTTACAATCCCTATAGATTTTTTTTCTTATGAGAGATAGGTTTATATCCCTTTTTACCTTTAATTTTGATGTCTGATTATTATCAGAAGAGCTTAAAGATTTTATTCAGTTATCATATTAAATTTCATTTTTAATACAATAAAATATCTCCAGTCTGCTTTAGAAAGGTGTTGACAGGGAATTTTTGAAGTAAGTAAAACTTATAAATTTTTAAGGAACACATCTAACATTTCAGAGAATATAAGATTCATTCTAGTAAGTTTAGTACAACCTTCCTAGTCTGACTGTGGAGGTGAGTCAGCAGAAATAACATTTCATCTCTGGAATTGGTCCCAGAACTTGGTAACTCCTCACAGATGTGTTAATCAGTGGTTAACTATAACAATCTTATTATTGGCAACACGTATGGAGAGAACTTATTTTTGGTTGTGACTGCAGTTATATTACTTTTCAATACTTTTCTAAGTAATAAAGGCCCTCAGGCAAACCACTTGATTTGGGTCTTGCTAGCTTCCACCTGTCCTTAAGCATGTGAAAATCTGCAATAATTTTGATGGGAGTTGTGATTTTCAAGATAGGGAAGAAAACTTTCTTTCAGGGCACACACATAATTAGTATTTATGGTAATTAACAGCAGAGTATTTGTTGGCTTTGCAGGCAAATAAACTACTGTTTCTTTTAGCATAAAAATAGTAACTCTGATGGTGTGATTGGATACCACACTCTGATCTGATGGCTATTTTGAAATTTTCATTTGAAAAAATTATCATGATTTTTGTCTCTGTGGTTTCTTCTTATAGATAATTCTCAATAACTTTCCATAAAAAGATGCCCTGTGGTGTCTTTGCTTAAAGCATTTTTATAGTTTTAAATTTTGCCCTTCTCTTTTAGCTTAGTATAAACAGAAGTAATACACAAAAAAATGGAACATCTTGTGGCAGAGCTATTTTAAACTAAGTAAAACTAAATTATATTGCAACCAAGACACAATATGCTCAATGTCAAACAGTTCAAACATATGCCTTACTTCAAAAAAAACCCAAGGAAATTCTTTTTTTAAATATAATTGCCCTGAATTTTCAAATAATATGAATAGCCTCTTCATAGTCACCATTCCTACTTCCTCATTTCCAGCTCTTTTTGAACAAACTCTCCATGTGAGTGGGCTGGGTAGGCCTACATTATAGATCTAATTCTGTTACTTATGTATGGATTTATAGATTAGAAACGTGAATTTATAACATTAGTTTTGTTTATGCTGTCAGTATAGATTTTGTACAAGCAAATGTTACATAGTTATATGCATATATATATAAAATACTGCTGTGATATGAAATACACTGCATTATCAAACCAAATGCTTACCTGGGGAAGGCATGTATGCATGTGTACACACAAATATGTATACATTTAACTGTATCTGTGAATGTGTCTGTGTCTACATGTCTATATACAACTTATTTACATGTGCTTAAACATTTCGGAAGCAAAACACATCTCACACTTTATAAGGCCATAATCTGCTTTTCTCTTTTAATGAATTCTGCAGCCAGAGACAGTAGTTGCATGTGGCCTGAAAATGCTCTATATAATGTTTGAAAATAGCTTAAATTCTATTTCTCTTTACACATACTTTCACCTGAGGTTAGCTGAAGCTTTAGAGCCAGGCCATTTGAACTGCTTAGGGCTATTTCTGTAATAAACAGAGCAGAGAAATAGAGAGCCATTAGTAATTTCCAAAGTACAGATTAGGTTGCCTTTCATGCAGACTACATTACACTGCATAAATAAATGATATTGACAACTTAATTTAAAATTTTATTTTTGCACTAATTTTTCTTACTATATACCTCACTAAATTTATAGCTTTCTTATGAATAAGGTCTTTACTATTTGAGATACTCATGTTACTTAAATTATCAGTATCATGACCTAAAAATGTTGTGCTAAAAATAGTAAGGGTGATTAATTAATGATTAATCTATATATTTTGAAACAAATTCAATTTTTTATCATTGATCAGTCTCATACAATGCAAAACATAGGTTTCAGTCTTCAGTTGCCACATTTTTTTCATCTGGAATTAAGTTATTCTGATTCAAGCCTGTATGTATGTGTTTCATTCATACACCTAATGCTCTGTAATCTGTTGAAATTTTAAATATATATAAAAGTGTGAACCTGAATCGCTTCTTTTAGGGAAAGCTAAGTGAAACTGAATTTCTATTTCGTATGTTGGCTCCCTTCAGTACTGCACACACTGACACTCAGAGGCCATTGGTAGGTTTTTGAATTATTTAACTATTCCTGCATGTGCATGCAAATCAATTTTTTTCTATTGTATACGGCTGAGCTCTGCAGCTGTCTGTACTGAAGGAGATCTGCACAGATGCCTTTCATCATCTTATCAAAATCAACAGACTAAAACATAGCATATTGTCTTAAATATCAGCTTTCTACTAATAGATAGTGTAGTCTTCAAGGAGCAGACTAAAATTAAGTACCTTTCTCTCAAAAACTACAGGCAATTTCAGAGGAAAACAATTCCTTCTAGGTACAATTTTTAGTTACTTTTTGTTGTTTTAGATGTCCTTCCTGGTACTTTTCTGTATCTGCCAAAATACAGGTTGCAATACTTCATTGTTTTAATGAAGTTATAGTTTGTATGTACTAAAACTAGTATAGGTTTCTGGGTTTTTTTAAATCTGATTCTTTATTCCCAAGGAGTTGTACTATTGTTAGGTATTCATATGTTGCTATGATACTTTAATGCAGTTTGTCTTAGAGTTTAAGACAAACATTTAATGTGGATACATGATCTGAAGAGCTGCTTGAATACTGATGATGTTGAGAAGTGAATAATATGCTTACTTTTGGATGAAGTTCTATGCTGTAAGGTTTGTACTTTTTTTCCTCAAATACAGTGGATGTTAAATTTGCAATTGAGGTTTTGACTCTTGTGATATCTGACCTCTGAAGAACAGAAATTCTGTGGGGATTTGAGAATACCTGAGAGCCTAATTCATTTCCATTTAGTTCAGTGAACAAAATTCTATTAATTTCAAAGTTGCAGTATCAATGCCCAGATAAATAGCAACACTAAAGCAAGTCTTGCAATGCTGATTTCTGGTACTTATAAATCCTGCATTTAGTTTTTATTTTGAAAGAACACTAAGCCAGTTTACTCAGTACTGACAGCATTCTGTCTTCAAAACTACTTTAAAAACAGCTCACTTGCAAATTGAGCTGAAAGGAGCAATGTTCCTCTTTTTTTCTTACCCCCAAACTTAACTGCAAGTGGTCAGTGGAGCCCTATAACTAAAAGAGTTCACTGAAGGACTCATCCTCATACTGACCAGCAGAATGATATGGATTCCCTCTGAGTAATTTTTATTAGAAGATAGTCCAAAAGTCCCATTTTCAAAGCAAGAAAAGTGGGACTTCCCCATCCTAGTCATATCACAGCACATATCTTTACCATAAAGCAAACTAGAAGCTAACAAGCTAAGTTAGAGATAGTCATAAGATGCTACAGTTTGATTCTAGTTGGGGAATACCATTTAGGTTCAGCCTCAAAACTGTACCCAGTATTTCTATCCCAAGGCAGAAGTCTGATGCTCTTGCTTCTAGAATGCAATTTGTATTCTTTCTAATCCCCTTTTTTGGTCTCTTTTTCTACCCACTCCACTACTCTATGGCCATTTTATTCTTTCTTTAATACAGCAGTTAAACTCCTGCATTTTAAGAGGGAAAACAGTGGCACAGAACTCATCATTCATATTTACCAACTTCTGAATTTTCTGCCTCATTCAGACTTGTAACTCAGCTGCCTCATTTACAGTCTTTTAACAAATATTTGTGAATGACAGTGAACTAAAATCACTTTTAAGAATATTCTTAACTTTGATTTTTATTAACTACTGGTAATGAACTTAAAAACTAATTGCTAGACTAGATTTTAGCCCTCATGCCTCACATCTCCAATTCTCATGTCTGATGCCATGCTCACTGTTAGGCTCTCTTGGATACTGCATTACCAGGTACTTTATTCTGGTTTTGAATGGAAATTTAACTGGGAATCATCACCCTGATAGTTATTGCCCTAGGGGGGGAAAAAATATCTTGAAAAGTAGGAAATTAATTTTCATGCATGAGAAATTTAAAAAATTAAGATTTTTTTTAAGTCTGCACTGAAGTAAAACCTTGGCAGAGTGAAATGCAAAGCCATTAAAGTCATACTGCTCTTATTCACTTAAAAATGACCCATAGCAAAGGGCATTTGGCTGGTGTGTGGGCAACAGGTCTTCCTTCTTTGTATTAATCCAGAGTAGAGAGCTGAACAAGGATCTTTTGTATCTCAGACGACATCTCTAGTGGATTGGCTGTTGAAGGGACATCCCCTTATTCTTTCTGAGAGAACTATTTCACTCTGTAAAAATGCATGTCGGTGGTGGTCAAGCACAGTGATTGCTTGGAAAGTTACTGCAAGACCTAAACTGCATGTTTGATTTGGTCATCACAGCTCTGAAGAACTATCTATGATTTTCCAGGCAGGTGCTCTTCCCACCCCATTATACTGGGGTATGTGAGTGTTTATTTTTTTAATCAAGGAATCTATTCTTCTCAAAACCTATAGGTTCTTATGAGAATGCTTATATCATTTGATTTTTATTTTCCTTGCCCCAGAGGAAAAAGAAATGCATATTTGGCTATGCAGCATGCAATCATTTTTAAGAATAGGTGTTAATCTGATCAGTGTGTGCCATTAGAGAAACATTATCATAAGTACCAGGCCATCATTTATATGAGTCATTATACATCTTGCATCAGAACTGTTAGTCTCAAGTGTCTGGTATATTGACACTCAAGTTCTGAATCTATTTTATAATGAACCACAGCACACAAATGTAGAGTCTGTTCCATAATTCTTTTTTTGCCTGGAATGATTAAATCGAAGTGTTCCTTTAATTCAGCAGTAGAGACTGAAATTTACCTGCAACTTTTCCCTACTGATGACTCCATAAGCTGTGTGTAAATAGCCATGATTTGTTACACTTGGCCTCTGACTAAAGGTGAAATTTTTGGAATGTCTAAAAAAAATCCCTTGAGCTATATTTTAATTTAGTTCACATGGAAGGGGAAAAGTATAGACATTAAAATAAATACATAATCAATAAATGACGTAACCATCTCTTTAAAATCCAGAACCTCCACAAACTGCTTGGAAATAAAGTTTTAAAAAGAAGCTTTGAGGATTTCACTTGCTCAGAACATTCAGTGAATATCAATGGCATAATTTATATTGCCAGAAAACACAAAGCACATGTGTAAAACCACTTCTAAAGGTGTACATATTAATTTTGTATTTTTAGCACCCCATTCTTCAGTGACAAAAATTGGTTATGAGAATTGCATAGACAGCATCAAGGAACATCTGTTACAGGTTCTCCATCACCACCTGATCTAGAGCAATATTTTACAGAAATATGAAATTTTTGCTCTTCCTAACAATTAAAGAACTGCAGATCCTTCTATCTTTATTCATCAAAACAATTAAAAAAATAATAATCTAATATATAAGAATCATTCACTGATAGCACTACTGATAGCTCAGCTGTGAAGAGTTGAGATCCTTCTTCCTCTTTCACAACATTGAGTCTGAAAAAAACCTGAGGGTTAAATCAGTTATCTTAATTTAAACACCCTACTTGCCCGGGTACATTTGAGTCACCCATAAAGCAATCTTTCAAATTCCCCCTAAAGGAAATGGGGATATATTAAGTGATTTTGAAGGCATGAAAATCTTATCTGCTTTTATTTACATGCCTATATAAGAGATTTAATATATCCTAATACATCCTAATATCTGCTGACAACTGTATAAGTGAAGTACCTGAGGAAGAGACCCTCAGTAGTCATTTGGTTAGATGTCTGCAATTAGCACCCTGTGTCTGAGCTATATTTACCTGGATCTTGAAATTTCCTTTTTCCCATAACAGCAGCTTGAAATCATGAGAAACGAGTCAGCTCCCTACTGATATTGCCATTGTTTACCACAAGCAAAGGTGCATACTATCCATGTGAGGTAATGGAGAGGGAGGCTAAATATTGCCTTTGAAAACATTGGTTTCATTTTGGTTTATATTTTGGGTTTGGCTTTTGCCCCTACAAAGACTCCAGACTAATTTATGCACTCATCTTAAACCTACAAAATCAGTTTAAATAGTAAAAAAGGAAGATGAGAACTACTTAAAAAACCACAATGACCTTGAATATGAACTAGGTGACTCCTTGTCCAAACAACTTTGTGGAGGCTGAAAATTTGTCTTCAAGGGATCATTGTAAAGGCTCACATCAGAAGAATTAATGTTTTCTAACTACTAAATCTCTAACTCAAAGGTTCACTGTGTAGGCAAATGTTGAAAGCTGGAAGATTACTGAAAAACAGATCATTGCCTGCTTGCTCTATGACTTGCCCCTAAGCATCCACTTTTTGAGAATGGATGCTACAACGTCTTGCCATCTTTACATTACTGTATACTAATTAATACTTTTCAAAGTTTCCCTAAATATCAAGCTACTCTGTTTTACTGTTGTGGCATTACTGAGGTAAATAATAACTTTGTGCACAGAACTTCTGTTTCATTCTGATTGCAACTGTAATCCTCATGCATCTCTAGAGCAGTTTTTTATGCTTTTCCATAGAAGCAGTAGTTTAGAAAAGCATGCCATTATCCTCTTCTTACACTTGAAAAAAAAAAAATCCTGTCTATCCTGCACTCATTTTTGAGGAACTGATCTTCACAAAACACTATAAATCCTGTCCATGGCTGCAAATGTATGCTATACTTGAGTGTTCTATCCAAAAAAAAAACCCCAAAAATATAAACACTATAAAACACACCACAAAAAAATACTGGTTTTAGGATGACAGGATAAAAATTGAAAGGAAAATTAAATTTAATGAGATAATTCAATGTGCATATATAAAAGATGCACCCCTTCTCTTTCGTATAACCTTCCTTGTTTTTCTAAAATTTACCTAAAGGTTTTAGTCTAAAAAAGGCAATTTCTATTTACAGGAGTAGCTGAAGGAATTTAAATAAGTTGGGCTTAAAATAAATATGTGAGATTTCATATATCTCACTGGAACACATGTTAAAATACATCCTTTAAAGAGTGAGAGATGAAGAACTTGCTTTAAAATTAATCCAAAATGTAAAAATTTCTCCATTTTATAGGTGTAGATTTTAAATGCTAAAGGTCTGAACCTGCATCACTTGTATGTTTAAAGCTCCTCATGACCTCTGAGTGCAATAAAAATGATTTACTCAATTTTTTCTTGGTTACTTCAGGTTGCCAAAGGATTTTATAATTACTGACCCATTTACAGGGAGGCAAACCGAATCATTATAATCTTCAGTTAAAACCATGTCCTTTGTATATGGTCCTGTTTCCTTTTCAATAGGAAACCTCTAAGTAACCAGAAGACTAGATCACTTGGAAGGTACTCTACATTTTGCACTGCTAATAAAATCACACCTTTGATATTTTCTAAATATATCCACAGGTAATCACTGCATCAAAGAAATACATTCTTCTTGCTGTGTTTTGAAAGCTTCATCAGATTTACAAAATCCCTGTTCTTTGTACATTTGGAAACAACTGCAACCAGAAGCCATGTACTCAGACAGCTACCTTAAGGAACCAGGACATATTTAAGGTCATCTGTTTAAAAATACCCATTTTTAATGCTAACAATATTAGTCCTTTATTTCTATTCCTCACTCAATTCATGAGTAACTAATAGATTGAATGAAGCAGAATTTAAAATTCAGCTGATGCTGTCTGTGTTTTAATATGTAAGCCTCTCTCTAATGCTTATTATACAATTATATATGCTTAGTTCTGGGAAAAACACTGCAAAAATATTTGTGATTCCCAAAGTACAGCTACAGGGAACGTGTAGGAGTGCTAATCGTGTGACATGAAGGGAAAAATTACGTAAATTCATGAAGTGCTCTGTTTTGCACTACTCACACTTTGAAGTCAAGGCAGATACACAAACATGAGCAAATCTAGCACTTGCTGGCAGAGTGCCAGCCAACTCCCTCACATATAAGAGCAGTTCATGTATCAGAAATGGCTGAATCCACAAGTGACAGATTTCTTCTTACAGCTAAGTGAAGGGTGGTTTCACCTAAAAGAGTACATTTACATTCACCTCATGTTCCACCATATTTCCTAAAACCAAACTGTCTTGAACTTGGAATGAAAAAAATGAATGGCTTTATGGCCACCATGATTTGTTTAGGGTTCTAGAAGTTCTATTGTTTGTTTTGCCTTGCTGAGGTTGAAAGCCTTTGCCTAACATCCAGAACAGTATTTTCTGAAATGAAAAAGGAGAAAAGGAAACAAACAAACAAACAAAAAACCAAAAAACCCAAAAAAAACCCAAAAACAAAAAAGTGCGGGTCCAGTATCAGAAGACTGCTTTAAAAAGTGCATGAATTACACTGCACATAACAGTTAAACGTACTCTGCTCAGGGTATCATGCAGTCTAGAGGCAGGCTAAACTCTGTGTCACAGCACAGGAGGAATATATTGGTCATTCTTAGTTTTGAGGGGGGAAAGCAATGAAATTAGTCAGCAGATTGATCTTTAATCCAGTAGAGTTTCAATCACAAAAGAGATTGATCCTTATTTACTGTTGTTGAGGACATTGTGTACTCATGATGGACATGTGTTTAAGGACAAGGGATTCTTGAGTACTGACTCAAATTCACAAATACAGATCAGTGGTTTGTTGTACTGGTTTCAGTGCCTGCATTTAAATGAAAAGCTGTGTTTTTCAATGTATTGTAAAAATACAGCAAAAAGCCTTCACAGTGAATTCTTCTTTTTCTCTTTATCAGTGACAGCTCATCTTGGTTGTCTCTGTTAAGCAATGTCCAACAGAGTGATGATAACCTACCTGTATATAACTGAGATTATAAAATCTAAATATTCTGAAAGTTTTTATTTTGGACATTTTTTGTATAACTAACATTCTTATCTGGCCCTGATCGTCTCTCATTTTTCCTGCTGTAATGAACCTGCTTGTTAAAGAACATAACTCCAGATTTGACACAGGTGGAGGTACTTAACAAGATGTTGACCTAGTCGTGCATTTGAGTCAAAGCAACACAAAGGCAGGAAAATGTTTTGCTAATCAAAACATTATCTATAGCTAAGGGTCATTTTAGCTGAGGTGGCTAATATCCTGAATTGTTTGTATAATCCTATTATTTCCTTTGTAATACAGACCATTGTGTCTTCTGATTAGCCAACAGAGTTACAGCAAAAGGGAATGTTGTTTTACTCCAGTTTGTCTGTTGTCTCGTTAGCTTCTGAGCATGGCTTTATAAAAGCATGTAGCATTGAGGGTCTGTATAAGCACATTTATTAAGAAAAAAGAGGAAAACATTACCAATTCATTTACACCTAGCATGATGGACTACTGATTTACAACTAATTGTATAATATAAAATAACCACTGATCTTTCATCATGGCACTGATATTCTGCAAGAGAGAAGGTGCTTTAGGAGTATTAGGCTGTATTATCTAAATCTGCCAGCTTTCCTCCAGGGCTTTTTCTTATGAAATTTTGATACCACTGTATACCTCAATATTTCAGTCATAAAGATTTCTTTAAGACAGGTATATGTAGGTACAGAGAGCCTTACTGTGACAAGATCTCTAAATTATCAGCACTGAAAAGGGACTTTTAAAATGTTTCAAAGGCAGATGAAGTATTTCCTATTGGTAATAAAATAAATAGGCAGTCATCAAGATTCCACTACCACAGCAGTTGTCAGCATTTTTGTTTATTTATTTAGGACTTCAAGATTAAATTAAGGAAAATCATATCCTACATGAATTAAGGAAACTCAGGGAACTCACATATTTAAAGAATAGATGACAATAAGATTACACTTGCAAACACACAACATAATCAATTAAAAGGCTTTGTAAAGCTTCCAAAACAAAATCGAGACCAAATAACTATCACAACCAAGATGAAAAAGTTTCTAGGGGAAAATCTTTCTTTCTTTTTCTCTTCTGCAATCTACCCTTTCCCTTCGATGCTCCAATTCCAATTTAAACTCTACTGGTTGTCCCTCTCCCATACCCACCAAAACTTTATTCACAAAGATAGGACTCAGATTACCCTTAGCCAACGACCTTCAACTTTGTACCAGAAAAAAAAGATCTCAAAGGAAAACTCTTCCATCAGTGTACTCCTTTCTTTGGCAGACACTCTGCAGTCCCACATGAAGGGTCTGTGTTGGAGCCCTTCAAATGATGTTCCAGGATTTGTCTCTTTTTCAAACTCATTTCTAAATGATAAGCTTTTGGCCTTGTTTGAGCCTTAGGAAGGGACTCTTACAAATGACATGGAGAAAATAGTTTTCATGAGAGAAACCTCTCAGTAGTACTGAATACTAACTGCTGAGAGGTTTCTCTCTTTCCCTTTGTAGTCCCTCCTCAGCTGGGTCTTCAGTCTTTTTCAACCCTAAGCCTTGAATGTCACCTTAGCCCTCGAACTGATCACTAACCAGGGACTCAGCCATGGTCCAGTTAAAAAACCCTTTGGGGAGAAAGCTATCTTCAGTGTAACTATCTTTGTCTGCTTCTTTGACACCCACCTCCCACTGAAGGTCTAAATTTTTATCTTTAGCCATATTCCCAGTTTTAATCTTGGCCTTGGGTTTAGTCTCAGCTAAGGCCTCCTTGCTAGGGCACAGTATTCAGGGGAGAAGATGTCTTTTTGCCACCTTGCCTTGCTTTAGCAGCTTCTTGACAGCACAAATAAAACTGGAGCACACCTTAGACATTAACATATATTTTGATTCTGTCTTTGCCAAGGACCTACAGACACGGCCCAGACTACAACGTGGCCCAGAAAAACATCTCACAGCTCACCCCTTCCTTTGGTTCTCCCTTTTCAACTGCACACTTTGCCTCTCCCCCACATCTAGCCCAAACCGTAACTCATATTGCAAGCTGGGGTCCAGTTAAAGTCCTGCAGCCATGACCCAAACCAGCAGCTTAATCCATCCCTTTAAATGATCTTTTCAATTGTTTGTGGGTTCAGACAAAACCCGGACAGCTTCTGCCTTGGCAGAAAAGGAACTTTCCTCAGAAAGATTTCCATTAACTTGCCCATGGAAACCTATTTTCAAACTGAGCTCAATTTAGAATGAAAAGCTATTTTTCCACCATGAGGAAACTAAATCTCCCTCTGGAATGTACCCCTAGCCAAAGGTAGGGCAAATGGATTATTTTTGTAATGATCCAAGAATCAGTGAAACATACACATGGGTGACTGAACATCAGACACACGTCTGAAAAAGCTGCATTTAATTTTGCACTAAAAAAATCTCTTTCCTCAAATGTATTGCAGAATGTGCTTGCTCCCATTTTTCAATGAGAAAAGAAAGAAAATTATTCTTTTCCCTTTTGTTTTTATACCTAAAGACATGTAAGGAAGGATCCAGAGGACCTTCCTGTTTCTGCCTAGACTCTCCAGGGTTCCTCCCTGCCCTGATCATGGTCCAAGGCTCCATTTCAAACTGGTGCCATTAGTCACTACTTCAGCAATGCTCTAGTGGTGCCAGTCTCCAGTTCCACATCTTTCTCTTCCTGAAGGGTCCTTGCTGCATGGACCCTGCCCTGGCTCATTGCCCTCTAAATCCCAGGGCTGTGGATGTTCTTGCTACTGGCCCTTTAGCTCTGTCCCCTGTGCTCAGACCCTGCAGGATGATGCTGTCAGGGTGGGCACGACCAGCCCCAGTGTCCTCCTGACACCCAGCTCCCCAGACCAAAGTGGCTGCTGGCTCTCACTGCTTCCTGAGGATTAATTTTTTTTTTTTTTTATTGATATATTTCCTTTACATGTAATCCTTACAGTCCTTCACAAGCACTTTGTGTAACACTGGGCATCCTTATTTAATAGGAATTTTAGATAGACTGTGAAGCAAGAATCAAATTTTCTTCTATGTAAGTTGCGAATTCCTGTCATTATATAACTTTAAATAGTTAGTAAATCAGTCTGTGTAGTGAAATGCAAGATAACCAAACCAATAAAATAAATTATGAAATTGATTAGTCCTTGTTCAATGGGTTGCTAGCATCTGCCTCACAGCTGAGCTCCACGCAGTAAATATGAGAATTATCCAAATATTTAGCTGTTTGTATAGATCAAAAGAAAACATGGTATGGCTTAATTTAAAGAAAAGGTGATGAAGAAAAAGATCAGAAACATCAAAGTGCAAGAAAATTCGGCAGTTTAACCAATTGTGTTGTTCTGCCACAGAAACATACTGAGCCTTCTGCCAAAAGAGGCAGACATACCTACTTGCAATGATAATTAAGGCTACAAAATAATCATAATAACAGTTGATTAATAAAAAAACCAAAACAACTAAACCGAGAAATTAAAGTCTTTGTTCATTTAGAAATCTTGAATCCTATAAAATCTTCAAAAAAAACAACAGCAAGGTAATTTCACACAACCATTTAACATGGAAGTATATGCAAAGTTGCAGCACATCTATAATCTTACCCTGGATTTTAGTATCATTTGTCCAAATAATTGCACATTCTCATCGGCTTTTGTCTTGGAAGGGACAGAAGATTTCTGCTTTTAACAGTGAATTAGTTTGCTTGAAATTGCATATACACACTATTGTATGTATGCACTCTGGCAGCAGCTTTTCCAACCACTCAGTCATTGATTTATGAGAAGATTTGGGAAGTTGAGTGCTACAACCCCTGATCTCATACCGTGTATTTTGTGATGCAGCTGTGGTTGATAGCACTTTTTTCAGTTAAGAGCTGTGCTTGGCTTAGGGGTTGATTTCAGAGACAGGAACAGAGTCCATAAGTATATGACAGACTCAAAATTGTGCAGAAAATCCATTATAAGAAGTGAAAATCAATCTCTGAAGTGTTGTAGAACTAGCAGATTATTTTCCTATTCTGATAGATATTCAAGTTTGTACACCTTCATCCTCATTAGAAAGGATGGGAAAATAATTAATCATTTTTCCTAAGTATTAAAAGGTAAACTTAAAGTGTTGATATCTCCAAAACTTTCTCCCATTTAACGTCACTAACTATGGAATATATCCAAATGAATCAGGGAAAGTCTTCAGTATGTTTTAGTGTCTGAAAACAAATTCTGTTTTAAACAGAAAATAAATACAATGAATAGAGAGAACATTTCCATGTCAGTTCAGGCACTTCTGTGTGCCTGGAGCTCGGACAATTTGTAGATAAACAGGGAACAAGTAGTTTTGAGGAAGAACATTTAAACAAAATTATTTACTGCCCACAATGATAGATGTGATTTTACAAATGTGTTTTCTTTTCACTTCCTGAAAAACCTTTTCAGAAACCAGGTTGCAGAACAGCAACACAGGAGAAAGCAGCAATAATTTTTCATCTTGATGGAGTCTGCATTTTCATATGATCATTTTCTGATGATGTGATTTTTACTCACACTGACTACCAGCAATTACAGTCACAGGACAGCATTAGCTGTATCTTGCAGCCCTTTCTTCAGTTCCCTGTGTTGTTCCTCTGATAGACAGAAGGGTTGTCTGACAGGCTCAGTGAGGGCACTCAAATGCTGTCAGCCAGAACCAGCCTGCACACAACTTCCTGTGTCTATAGTTTACAAAAGTTTGAGGGCTGTAGATCCTATAGATTAAAAATAAAGGGTGATCTCAATTTTCCAAAACCACTCTCTAAAAACCACTTACCACTTAATCTACACAGTAGAAAAAAATCAGCAAAACCAACATTTTTTTCATTTCTTCAGGGTTTTTTTAAACATTAACTCTTTAACTCGCTTTAATTGTCAAAAGTTTAGGTTGGTATAGTTTCCAAAATTTACTGCAGAAACTAAGGTTCAGCTGGCAATAGATTCTGCAAAAGCTGTTTTACCTTCTTTGAAATTCTCTAATATTTTTCCCTCTTGTACCTTTCCCATAATTCTAAAATGAGACTTAGCCCACCCTGCTAGAGCAGGTGGTAGGACTAACTTTATTAGATTCCTTACAACTGCTAGTGAGATATTACATGGAAACCTGTAACCCACTTTACAGCAAGGGGAGAAAAACTCCAATACATTTCTCCCTGACAAATTTTAAAATTATGTTTTACATTATTTGTGAGCTTTCAAATGTTGCAAATGATACCTTACACAAATGTAACCAGTTGATGTGAGAGGATAGTGTAATTTGAGGGAACATTTTAGATAATTTTTCAAGTACATTTGGATTTTGCATTTTTTTGAGTTCTCCTAATTTTGTAGACTTCAGTAACGTCTCCTGTAACACCTCCTACTGTGACATAGCGTAAAAAAAATTTAATAACAGCTTTGAGGATGCAAAGCAGAGAACTAAGAATTACTACCTTCAAGTACTGCTAGCACATTCTTCTATGTTCAATGAGTAGAAAATACAAGCTTATGCACTTTGCAGTCTTGAAAATCCTGAATTAAGAAATTTTGAATATGTCTTGAGTTCCCCAAGAATCAAAAATTGTCTTAGCTAATTGGTGAGGAGGATTATGCATGCCAGGTTAAGTTGATGCTGGCCAACAGTCCCCTTTTACTATTTGCTCTGTAGATCTCCCTTAGTTCATGACATTAATTGAAAACTGGGAGAAAAATCCAAACCCCTTTTTAGGTTTTCCTGTGGTGCATCCCTATTTGCATGCACATGGTAGGTGGAGGGTTATCACATTGAGACACTTGGAAAGCCTGCTGTAAGTCTTCATATATTGACATTTCTATGTGTTGACTTAAAAAAAAAAAAGTGATTTCCAAACAGTGGCAGCAAATTAGGCATTTAAACAATTATCACATTCTACCCCAAGTACCATGACCTATCCACAAAGTTTGAGATTTCTTTGTTCTAGAAATACCAAAGCCCACAAACTAGACAGCCTGATATTTATTTTGGCAACTTGCAGTAAAACATCAGTGTAACCACGCTTTGGCTGACGGGCAGAATGTCATTATACCAGTGTCTTTTGATGCTTTAACCATCTTCAAACACTCTCAGTTACAGTATGTAGACCTCTTAGCTGGAATTAATCCACTTTACTTTGTAAATAGCGTTGTTACTTCCTCCACTGTAAATTTGTCCTGGGTCCTTTAATCAATAGTGTAAATCTACAATGCAGAGTCCTAAGTTTCTTAATGTAAGAGCCATTAAGCTTTGTTCTTTCTGAAGAACAAGAAGCATAAGAAAAGGTATAACATGCTCACAGCTCTATGTTTACATATGAAAAGCAAAGGCAGCTGGCCAAATACACTTACAAAATGTTTAATTTTAAGAACTCCAGTCCAAAAAATAATGATGGTATGAGATGTGAAGAAAAAAATTCAGATTCTAAAAGCATGTGCCTCACAATAACTGAAATTAAACCTAACCAAAAGTGCAACCCAGAAATGGTCCTTGTAATGCTGGAAATATGAGGTATAATGAGAAATACTGAAATTTATTTGCAGCACTAAAATAGTGTGCAGGAAATTGGAAGCCTTTCTTCTACTGTATTTTAAGTCAATGTACTTTAGTTAGAGAATGATTTATCCTGAAATCATTAATTATTCCATATATTAAATATTTATTAACTTAACCCTTCTACTGAGAAAGTCAGTTGAGCAGTCCTCTTTGTGCTACACATTTATTTTCTTCTCAACAGTAATTTTATAGGCAAGGCCAAAATGAGAGAGTTGTTTGTTCCATAGTCTGCTGAAAATATATCTTTGTTTAAATTTATAACAAGTTTTAATATCAAAGCGTACTCATACAAGGAAAAAAAAGAGCTTTTTTTATAGATGAGATCAGAGAAAACTGGCTGAGGATTTTTTTGCTTTTGTGTGAGCCAAAGTAAACACAGAACAAAGCATACCCACTCCTGGAAAATGTTGTAAACCATGTATTTAGTGGTTCAGAGATTCAAACACATTTCAGTAATTAATATATGCAAAGTTACCTGAAACCTTAAGTTTTCCTTTATATCCTCAGGCACTTAACGAAATGATCTTTATTCTAGTGGCCAATGGGTGGTATGTAACTGATGAGTGGTATGTAACTTAAGTCCATATTTACTTATTTTAGTGTAATGATAGGGTGGGGAAATTTTCACTGAAATTGGAAAAGGTTTGGATATTTAAAGTATTATTCATAAGTGCTGGAGTGAATTTGATACCCAGGGCTCTTTGCCTATCAGCATTAGGTTTTGATTACCCAGGGGGAAAAAGGTTCTAACATCTGTAGAGGACCATCCTTACATATCCTGGCAGAGGTGAATATTTTGTAGGCCAGTTATAACAGTTCTCTGAACAATATTTACTATGCTAGTAAAACTTCTAGCTGAAACTGATTTTTTGAAAATGCTGATTTTAAAAAACTTAGTTATACCCTGGAAAGTTTTTGGGTTTCATTTTGTTTTTAAATAAGCCACTGAAAATGTTCACATTTTCTACAAATGCTTTCTAGTGAAATGAAAATAGATCCCTTATGTTATTCTTTATTAAGCTTATTTTTGCAGTCAAAGCAAGGTAAATTACATTTAAATATAAAACTGTGGTAATATGAAAATGTATCATTTCAAAGTTTCACAGTTTTGTTTTACAAATAATGTTTACATGTTTACAACATGGCAGAAACTGCTGATGACTTGAAAAAAATTGTTAAATAGAAAAAGAAACCCATTTATCACTCTATCTTCAAGATTTCATGCCCATTCCAATCACCTGTATAAGTGTGGGAAATCCTGCTCCTAATTCTTCAGGCATCTTTGACACCTGCACTTATTACCTTTTTTTAAGTAGCCCTTCTGCAATTATCTCCCAGAGGATAGGAGTGATGTGTCTTCCCTTTCCCCTACTGTTATTAGTCACCCATATATTAGAAAATTAGAAAAAATGAAGGTTTCTTCAGCAGTGAAGTGAATGTAAAATTAAAGGGAAGTCTTGACCTGGAGGTTTCTGCTTTCTCTAGATGTATCCCTTTCTGCTTAGCCAGACCAAATCACCTACCATGGTGACTCCTTCAATGTTTTTTTATTACACATTATAAGTGATATGTCTGCCCTTTGCTTCCAAATTGGTATGTTAATTAGAGTAGACTGAGCTTACCAAGGCAGCAAACTCACTCAGGTCTCATTAACTTTGCTAAGGACACTGGAAATTTAGACTTCTTTTTATTCAGGCCTATTTATAGACATATCATTGGCTAGAGTTAAACATGAAGACATAGGAAACCTGCCCAAGTGTTTATTTACAAAACCAGTAGCAGCAGACATGGCGTTCAGAGTTGCAGGCCTAGAGAGGAGCTAAAGACACAGGAGAAGCAGAAGGGAAGGAAATTTAAAAAAAAAAAGTTTAAAAAAAAGGAAAATAAAGGAAAATGTCTCCCTTGCCTCAATAAATAAAGCCCACTCCAAGCTTCCAGCTTCAGAGTGGAATTTCATCGTCAGAACCTGAAGTGGTGACAAGTCAGTAAGTGAGCTCATTGCATGGGTAATAGACTGACACAGTTTTCCTTCTCATTGCATTTATTGAGCAGCTCTGGCAGCAGATCTAGAGGGAGATACTTACATTGCCCTCCCAGCTGGTGGCCATCTGCCTTAGTGACAACTGCCAGATGGAGGAAAAATGCATGAAATCAGGGATCAAACACTAAATAAAAGAAAATTACTTTGAAAGCAACTTTGTCATGTTATAAATAGACTGTTTTAAAATGTCTCACATGTTTTAATTAGAAGGGGAAAAGGGAGGTAATGAGGTAGATATAAACCTGTGAGAGAAAGATAGTGCAGCAATTTGCACAGTGCCTTACTCCGCTCTGAATGTGGATGACACTAATTTAGAGATATATTTTGATGTTCTTACATCAAAAAGTACCCATTAGATGGATGCAAGAATTACCAAATAAAGTTTCTTTCCCCTCGTGGTTAGTATGGTGGGAGCCTCCCACAAGTGCATTCCAGCTCCTGAGAGTGCTTTTCACAAGTGACTTGCTCTGACCCTCTGCACTGATTAATCTTCTGAAAGCAAACTCAGAGCAGGGATGGTGGGGACCAGTGTCACCAGTCTGAAGCCTGCAACGATGAATCAGCCACTACAGACTGCAGAAAGACGAACAAGGAAATTGATGGTTCCCTTTTGCCCCTGCACACAAGCTTAATTATGTAAAGGATAAACAAACCCTCCTTAATTCACAAAGAGATTTAAGCCAAAAAGCTAAAAGGAAAGAAAAAACAACAAAAAATAAAACCCAACAACAACAACAACAAAAGTTTAAAACCTCAAAGACCTTGCTTTTTCAAAGATAATACATTAATTCCTGGGAAAGTAGGGTTAAACAACTTCTCCCACACATTACTAAAAAAAGATGTTTTGCATAGCTAGAAGGACAATGCAAAATACAAAGGCAGAAAGATTTACTGGGTGTGGAAGTTGGTACTACTGTACCACTGGCAAATGTTGTGTTAGTGAGCACTGGAAAACTCAACACTTCCATTTATAAATATTAACATCTTTCACCTGGTTCTATTTCTTGTAAATTCGGATGAGGTAAATTTTTGGTTTTACCTGACAATAAATGGACTTGAAAAAGAGTATATTTTTCTCATTAATAAAATATAGAGGAGAGATTTGTGAACAATTGCATAGCTGAAATTACTTGACTAAAGAGTTTTTGATTTGACAAAATAATAGTCATTTGCAGAAGGCAAAGTGTTTTCTTTTCTTCCCTAGAATTTGAAGTGACCTGTTTAGAAGACTCAGTTTATCAACTTTTCACTGTACTTCTAGATGTAAGTGTGCATGGTTGTCACCAGTTGTCTAAGACCAAAACCATTATCTCTCAAATGTAACCATCTCTTGTCATCCTGCACTCTGTGCAGAGAGGGACATACAGCACCCAGAGTATATCTGGTTCAGCTATTCACCCAGATATTCAATATCTGAATTATTAACATGGATGTGGCAATATGCTGATACAAACAGTCAGAGGTACACAGTGCTAGGAAACTCTCCCTTAACATCTCCTAGTTTTCCATAGGGAAATAATATACATTTTGCGAACCATGAAGACCACCATCAGGAAGCTTTGCCTCAATTTTGGAGACTGTATTATCCTTTTGGCGTTTTAATCTAATTCTGCCTAATATTCCATGTAACAGCAGTGTTGCCATGAAGTTTCTTATAAATTTATTTCGTAGAATAGGGTAGTTCTGGGAAAAGAATCAGTGGGGTTTTTTTTGGGTTTTTTGGGTTTTTTTGTTGGTGATTTTGTGGGGGTTTTGTGGGTTTGGTTTTTTTGTTTGTTAGTTCATTTGCTTGGTTTTGGTGAAAAACATAAAAGTTAAAAACATGTTGATTATGAAAGAATTCTTGGCACAAATACAACTCTGTAGTGGAAATGAAACAATCATCTTTGAAGATATCAGAGAAGGAAACGTGGAAATCCCTGCCAGGTCAGACAGTACCAACAGACTAACAAAGGTGTTTTTCAGAGGTAATACTTTCAATTCTTTAGTAATAGGAGGAGTGTATGTTGCCTGCATCTTTTCATGAACTTCAAAGAGCAGTGCTGATGGCTCAAAAGTAACAGTTAGTTTTGCTTAATACTTGGATCAGGATTCTTGAAAAATTTGGGACATGGCAGGAAAACCATTGATTTTACTGAGCTCTCACCACTACAGAGTACGTACATGCACTTTGCCCCATATAAATGCATAAGGAGAGAACTACCAACATCTCCCCTAGCCATGCAATTATGTTTTCTAAGTCAAACCTTAATATTTTAATATTTTTCTTTCCTAAATTTTAAGTGATTTGACAATATATAATATTAAAAAAAATAATTTAGCAGCAAACACCTAATATGAAGAAACTGTCAGTCAAATGTGCATGTACTGTTCTGTCACTGAAATAAGAATGTTTATATGCCTCATGGTAGAAACACTCCCCCTTATTTATCATTGTTATTGAAGATTTTGAGGATTTATCCTAGAGATTCCTTCCAGTGTCTGAAGGAACCCTACAAGAAAGATAGAAACTTTTTACAAGGTCATGTAGTGATAGGAAAAGGGGGAATAACTTCAAAACGAAAGAAGATAGGTTGAGATTACATGTTAGAAAGAAGTTTTTTCTTGTGAGGATGGTGAGGCACTGGAACGGGTTGCCCAGAGAAGCTGGGGATGTCCCCCTGGACATGGTCAAGACCAGGTTGGATGGGCTTTGAGCAACCTGGTCTAGAAGAAGGTGTCTCTGCAGGGATGTTGAAACTAGATGATCTTTACATTTCTTTCCAACCCAAGCCATTTTACGATTTTAAGACTCTATAATTCCTTTCTGACCACCCAGACAAACTGCATGTACTTCAGAGTAAACAAACAACACAGAAGGAAGATACAGACTTAGAAACAAAAGCAGCTCTTGATGAGGGTGAACTGTTTTGTGACAAGCCAAGTATTCCATGTGCATTACAGGATAAGGACTCCCAGGCCCTAACAATGAGGGGAAAAAAGAAGAGAATATAAAATGAACAGTGTTATTCAGAGACCAACATAATGGAACATTTTTATTTTTATGCATAAATAAAAAATTTTATTTTCAATCCTTTTGCTAGATCACTATTTATGTAGAAGGTGAGTAAATAATAATGAAGAAGACCAGGGTAGGATACATTCAAAACCATTGCAAAAATGATTATGATGTATTCATGGAAATGTATAGTTACAGCTACATACATTCCCTATGTCTGTTTGAGGATAACAGGATTTTACAGATACATTTCCAATTGCAGCTGTAATTTCTTGTTATCCTGTGGATTGGAAAGTTTGGTTCTAGCTGCCAAGTCATTAAGGTTTCTTTAGGTAATAACTGAGAATGATCTGATAAGTTATCACTAAAGTTGTAGTATTGTACCTTTCCCTCTTCTGCATCTTTCTCCCACTGTGTCCATATTGTGCAGTTAAGGAAAAAGGGTGAAACAAAGTAATGTAGAAACACAATGAGCCAGCCTGGACCATCATCAAATTCCTAGTTTTTCCCTGTAACATGATTCTAGGCAGCCCAACCACGTAAAGCTTGTCATTACCTTTCACAAGACCCATTATTTTGAAATATTGGACCTTCCTGAACATGCATATAGGTTACAAAAATAACTTGTGAAAGGGGTGTACAGAGCCTCACAACTGTCTTTATGCAGCTCAGAGCTCAAGCATACCTTCAAGTGAGCAATAACTGTGAGAAATAAGAGGCAAAAGACTGTTGAAAGAAAGTTCAAATATTTTACGCCTGAACTTGCAAATTTACCATATTCCAGCCTTCCTCAACTATCTCTCTTTGACATCTTGCATTTCTAAAAAGTCTAACATGGACAGAGTTCTTGTCAGAATGTACAAATACAAAAGAACTCCCTGTGACTCCTGAACCATAGACCTCTGGTAGCTTGCAATTAAATGTATCTTCTCTCTACACTTTAACTCCACACTGGGAAACAAATGGCAATCAGAAGATTTCGAACAAACAAAAAAAATTCATGACCATCTATGTCTTCTTCTCCCTCTTTAAAAATATAAGCTAGAGGAAAATGTTTTTATATATTACCTAAAGAAACTTGAAGAGAGACTTTCTCCATTTTTTGATGGATGGATGACAATTATAGGCCTTTCCCTCAATTAAAGCTTGCTCACTAAATGTCCAGTACCAACACATGTAGCTTGCGGGAATAAACAGAACAATCTCTCCTAAATTACCAAGACTCCCCCAGCTTACTCACTTGTGTCCTACAACTTCATTCTCCAGAGTCTGATTGCTGTACAAGTCAGAGAAGTGGAGTTGATGATTGAATGTTAAAGTGGGGGGGGGGGGCATGTAATACCTTATTAGGCATTCTGCAGACTACTCAAAAGGGCTTTATTTCTTGTAAGAATTTCAATTAGCTGCTAAAGAAGAAAAAGCCACTGAAGCTTCCATGAGAAAGCAGCTAAAGATGCAATTTTCATCTGGTCAACAGGTAAGAAGCAATTTTCATCCTATTATGATGTGTTCTGCAGGAGACAGATTGGACTAGTGTGCAAGAAAATGCTTTCCCCGCACTTTAGCAAAGACCCATCAGTGCCTAAAATTCAGGATTTTCTCTAAAAAGCTATAAAGGAGATCTGCAGTCCAGATAATGGGGGTATCAGGCAGCTTAATCAGAGTTATATTGCCTGTTCAAGTCTGCAAATTAAAAAAAAAATTAAACATGAAATAAATCAAGTATGTACACCTTGTGTGTTGGCTCTGAAGTCCAAAAAACTCCAAACCAGTGTGCTTTTTATGGTCAAGACTAGAAGATCTGTACACATATTATATATATATATTTATGGCAAGTATCAAAGACAGTATTCTGATTTAATCAGTGCTGTCTTGCAAATATTTAGTCCTTCATCCTGTAAAAGTTTTTGTCAACAAACTTTTTCCCCATGCACTTCCATGTATACTTGATCATAGCTTTCAATTCCCTGCATTCAGAGTCCGCTGAAGAGGATCAGGAAACTGGTCTTTTCTTTCAATGGGAGAAAAACTATGTCCCGGAAAGCTGTGTCTATTACTAGATATCCACATCAATTGAAAGATGATAGCTCTGATTAACAGTGATGAGGGGCTGCTGGCTCTAACAGCAATGAAGATTTCTGACCTGAGATTGCCCATACAGCATGTAATCATTTTTGGCCTTTTATCTACTGATTTACAAAGTATTTTTAGAGAAAAGCATTCTACAGAGTGTTCCTGCCAATTTACTTCATCACAATTTGTTTCTCCTTTACCTTGCTATTTTGTTTTTTGCTTTTGAAAGCACTCTATATTATTGTTTTTTCCGCCCTCCCTATTCTAACCTACCATTGCTTGTCTTTGTAGTAATACTCTTCATCCTGTCATTGTATCCCATCTTGTCTCCTGAGGTAAAGCTCTCCTGACAGAGATTTTCCTTGCTGTTTTACCACTTAGAAAAGGCTCAAGCATAGCTTTTAGGGATATCTTAGGTGTGGGTCACTTGATAGCTCCTTTGGGACTAGCCATCTATTTTTACAACATTGAACCAAGAACAATGGAATTAGGAAAAAAAAATCAGGAACTCACATCTTTCTCCTTCAACTCACAACCACTGCCCTGAATGTGAGCAGTCCTCCAGTCTGAGCCCATTTAGTGTTGCTAAAGAAACGGGGAACACCTATTGTTTCAGAGAACATGTGCATAGCCAGTAAAAATTAAGATCCTTCCCTGTGCTGACCTGGAGTTTGGTTGTCTTTCCACACACATCAGTTTCCAGGTGACAGAACTGACTGCAATGCTGACCTCCTGGAGCAGGGATGCTGAGCACAGCCCGGGGACCAGACCTCATGTGTCACAAAAATTCATCCAAACTATGGCCCGGCTTTCCCATTTTTTCAGATAAAAGCAAGGAGCAAAACAAAACTAAGGATGAACTTTGTAATATTCACAAGTGTAATGTCTGTTTCTGAGAAAGGAAATGCATCCTCTTATCTGAACTGTTTTTAAGCATCCCCTTTCATCTGGTAATGTGCATGTATGCATACATGTGTAGGTGTCTGCTGATGCAGTCTGAGATCACTTTGTGCCTTTCATTTTCACCTTGCTCATACATCATATGATGAGAGAATGGTTCCAGTTTCATTTTAAAGGGCTGCTTATTAACATGCAGATCTTTCTGATCAGCCTGCACTGGGTACACCAACATGTACTCTTATCATATCATGGGGATGCCTGAATTTGTGTCCTGTGGGGAATCCAGCGCACAATGAAGGAAGAGATTATATTAGGAATGATACCTAACTGAGAAGAGCCCCTAGTGTCTACCCAAAAAGCTGGGGGTGATGCACCCAGGGGCAGTCAAGCACTAGAAAACAAGAGAGAGAAGTGCAACCACTGAGTTCCCACTGCCACTACATTGGCAGCCCAGTGCAAGGCAGGGAGCCCTGCCTTTCACATGGTGCTATCTGTCAGAGGCAGCCATAGGGGGAACAGCCAACTGATCTGGTTCCAAGTACCCTGAAAGGATCCTGTAAACCAAAAATTTTCAATTTTACCACAATATGAGTGTCAGGCACTATACAGCAATAAAAAATAAGCTTGAAAATATTTCTATAAGAACCATGGAGTAATCCAAATGTTTATATTATGGCTGTCATAGGCAGGAATTCATTTATTATTTTCATCTACATTCCTAAGTCTCACCTGCATTTTTCACTCTGTAAATATTGGATTAAATTACTTTAAAATGAAACCTCAAGTTTTAAACACATGTATAAACTGTCCACTTACATTACTAAAGTAGAGGAGACACTATTTGAGTGGTTTAGCAGAGAAGAGTGAGTTCATTGGACAGATCTGTTCTTGAAGTTTTGCAGAGGGTTAGCAGGGCCAGCTGTGTTCCAAATAAATGTGCTGACCTAAGTGAACTTCCTATCAACAAAATTCTCTCAGGCTCCCATTATTTTTCTTCAACAATTAATCAACAGCTGCTGAAAAGTTATGAGAGTGCTTGTAATTCTAAATGAAATTAATGGAAGTCCTATCTTCTGATATGTAGAAGGAGGTTTTTATTCCTAACCCTGGTGTGAATTTTCTGATTTATTTTTTTAAATCAATTACCCTTCTGAACTCACATGTCTCCTCTGTTTGGAAGAAAGGATCACAGACTTTATCATGACAGGCATAAAAAGCTTTCACAAATGCCTACAAATTCTGCTTCCTAAAGCAGTAAGACCTACTGTAAAAAGATGAGGGCATTTGTTAGAATTCTGACATGATGGGAACACTCCTTTTGAATTCATGTAAACTTTTAGGTTTTCTGTTGGGATTTAGCATCATTTGGAATCTGCACTATTGGCATTCAGGGATAGAGCCGTGTTTGTGTAAACACCCCTCATCCAGAGCAGAGTAAGTTCTGCTGGGCAGAGCCCAGTGAACAACACGGAGTCACCCTCTCTGGGCTCCCATTGCAGTGCTGGGGGCTAAATTATATTGCCTTTTCTCTTCCTGTACCTATAGGAAGGTATTGTTTCATCCTCAAGGGTCAAACACAATGTAGTTACACACAAAAAAGTGATATCATATCAAAGCATGCTTAAGACCTGATGGCAATATTCATGAAATCATTTTTATAACTTTAAAGCTTTGATGACCAGGACATTGCACCTTTTTATGTCAGATCAAAGTGCTGGTTTTGAGCAACTGAAGTAGGAACTAAAACATGCAGCAAGGAAATCACTGAGAACTCCACACATTTAGAATAAACCCTACCAGAAATTCTGGTTTAGGTTTTGGAGGAAGAGCAAGTTATTCTAGAGTTTCACGTGTGAAATAAAAAAAAAAAAAAAAAAAAAAGAGTAATCACCTGCAAACGATGTCTCATTTGTCCAAAGATTTGCAGAATCAGGCCCTGGGCAGTGTTTTTAATGCCTGAGGATTGCATCATGTTCTTTTGACTTTCCTTCTGTTCAAAAAACGTAAAACACAATACATTTTTTATGACTCAGGTCACCCTTTGTTTTCCCATGGAGCACAAAAAAACCATTCAACAAATTTGACTGATAAAAGATTTTTATCTTTCATGGGAAAGCAATGTTGTTTCTCTAAGTCATATGTAATGTATTAGTAATAATGGTATTCCACTTCAAACAAATTACAAACTAATGTTACTGTTCTTAACAATGTTATACTAAATAATAACTCCCCACAGGCCAATTTGCATACAAAATGTAACATTTAAAGCCAAGTTACAATTAGCACTTTGTTATGGAAGTCTGTGGATTGCAATTTACTGAAACAAAGTTATAGTCGCTGCAAGGAATTTTAATTTATGAAAAATTACCCATTTAGAATTGCTGTCACAGTGGACCAACTTCTATTAAAATGATGGGTACCTAATAAATACATCTATTATTAATGTAATGAATGACAAAAATGAAACAAAGTAAATGTAGGATTAATGAATCCACTGCTTTGTAAATAAGAGATGCAAGCTGACAACTCTTTCCCACTTTACTGATGATGCCACATAGAGCAGTATGGGTGTGAGAGGGAAAGGGAAGAAGAAGAATCTGAGGGAAAATAAAGATAATGAAGGGAAAAAGCAAAAGGAAGGAGGAGCACACAGACTAGAAAAACAGAGAAATGCACAGGATATTAATGAATTGAAAAAGAGTCAGAACAAACTTGAAAACTCTAGCTCAGCAAAGATGAATCACTCTAGTATTTCATTTCCTTTGGGTGAATGCTGTAAATCACCTGATAATGACAATGAAAGTTCTCAATCTTCAAGACTTTATTTGAAGGGAAAAAACATTAATTGTCTGACATGAGTACTTACAAAATTACAACATGTAAGTACAAGTATTCTGATACCAAAAAAACAAAAAAAATTTCCATTTACTCTCCTGAAATCATGCTTAAAAACTTAAGGCTTGCTCTTCATTTCAGTTAGAGGGGGTTTGGACTTCAGGAGTATCTGACAGATCTCCCATTTAAAAAGCAGAAGACCATAAGAGTCCCTAAAATGTCAATCTGTTTGGCAAATACTGCTAAATGCATTCTGTAAATACCAGCTGAATTTTTAGGGATTTCCTTTCATTTATACATACATGCTTTTGCACTCCCTTCACAAACATCGGGCCTTTGTAATTTAGCAGATCCCAATGTACTGCAGCGTATCCCCAGAGCAGAAATTTGGTTTTTCTGTCAGCCAGACCTTGGGGAGGGTTACTGCTGGCTTTACATGGCTCACTGCAGAGGAGTTGGACTCCTCACCTCTGTTTTCCCAGCAAGGGGAGACTTTGCCAAGCCACCTTGCAGCGCTTCACCAGCTCCTGCTCTCCACACTGCCTGCAGTGCCACCACTGAGGATGGGAAGGAAAAGGGAGAGGCCAAATGTGCACAAGTCATACAGGCTACAAGAGGCCACTTACAGGTCCAGGACATTTACATGGTATATACTTCCAAGGAAGCTGTTTCAAAGCCCCTTGGGTAATCTATTTTCTTCAGGCAACAGAGACATTCCCACATAATTTATGAGACAAACCATGATGACTACATGAGTTCAACCCTTTTTTATCTGAAGAAACATCACTGGGAACTCCACATGTGACATTTTACTGAGCTAAAAATTATGTGGAAAACTATTTCCCCATGGATATTCTGTGAGAAAAAAAAAGAGTTTAAACTTAAGATAAATATTTTTTGAGGTTATTTACCCACCTCTAGTGAAATCTGATAGATATATTAAGCTATATAAAACAAGTTTTGATACTATAAACTCAAATGAAATCACAGCTTGCCTTTGCCAGAATTCTATTTAGGCAGCACTGAGCAGCAATAGTTGATTGAAGAATGAAGAATGTGTAAGCAGAAAGCAACATAAATTCAGTCACATGGGAAAAAAACACATATACATTTCACACACGTGGCACAACCCCATTTATGGAGACCAGGGGGGATGGTGCCCTTAAGATTGTACCATATTACAAGGAGAGCTTGGAGGACCAAACTGAGCCTGGGAGAAAGCAGTCACCACTCCATTGTTCTCTGTGGTTGTACCCACAGACACCAGCACAAAGCTTTGCTTTAGTTCTATGAATATCTTTCTCATAAGAATTGTTTCTTTCTTTTCCTTAGACATTATATCATTATATGCTCTAAAAAACAATGACATGTTCCTATGATCAAGATTCTTCTATCAAGGCTTCAAACATTCTAATATTAGAACAAAATACTGTAAAAATAACTGGGAGGGACATGGAAAAAAAATGACAAAATAGATCATATTTGTGAAATGGTGCTCTTTATTTTTAGCTTGCTTGCTTAGCTTCTTTGTAAACAGTCTTGTTGCTTTATAGGAGTGTTTTAACTCATATGATTCAGATTCTGGGTCCAAACCAGTATGACTCCCTGTTTGCCTTTATACGTAATGGATGTTCTCATGCAACTAGAAGCTGTTCTCTATAACATAAACACTGGGTTAAGACCTCATGACAAATTAATCAAGAATTCTTATTACAGTATAAAAAACAAAACTATAGTTGTGCATCCATTCAGTATGTAGATGATGAAGATAATTCACTAAAAAGAAATACATTATCATATCTATTATCATTTTTCTTAATTTTAATTTAAAGAATTGTCATTATACTCAAAAGTGCTCATCTTGGCAGTCAAATATAGGTATTGTGTTTCCTGGCATGATTTTTAATTTCTTCTAGTTTTGAAGATAATTTTGACAAGCATCTGTTCTGCTCTCTCAATCTGGAACCTGACAGACAAGGTGAGTTTTTTCTGGTCTGCCTGAAAACAACAGCAATGCATTTTCTGTTGGTCAAATGCTTTAGCTTCACCTCAAGAGCTGCTCTTGTTCTTAATATTCTTTTCCCTTTTCATGTTTGATATGGTATTGCCATGTTTTGCCCTCTGATGATGTACAGCATTCCACTGAAGCCTATTTTCAAGCAGTCTCTGAGATTTTAAATAATCAAGTTGCAATGAGCAAAAAAATAAATAAATTGAAATAAACACTTGATCTGCAGAACTTAATGAAGGAGCTTATACTTCTACCCCACCAATTCTCTATTTGCATTTAATTGGAAATTTCTTATTTTTATATTCTGGCAAATGAGGTAAAAATAAGGTGAAACTTACTTTTGGAGATAAAAATATGTTTTCTCAATTCACTATTATAACCAATCACTAAAATGATGTGTTCATAAAATCTGTCAAGAAGTGACAGTGGCACCATCCCTTTCTGATGACTAATGCTTCATACCCAGGGGATTTTATTGAACTTATAGCACTGCATGATCTAATATCAAAATGCCATAGATATAAATGGTTAGGTATGTTCTCTACACTGACCAAATCAATTTTCTCAAGCTTCACCCTTGAAACCAATATGAAACTAATAGACAAAAATTTCTTGGCAATTTCTGGAAAATAAATTTGTGGTTCAGGGTCCTGCTAGAAAGACTAAAAGGCAGGGATGATTATTTTACAACCTGAGGCTACCTGGAGATTTTTGAGGGGTATTATTCAATGAACACATACTGCCCCTTTACCAAGGAATGATTGTACATTGATTCTTTTATTCTCAGTCTCTAAAAGCTAGGAAGATTAAAGAAAATGAATAAAGCCTCATCTCAGCATTTCATCTGATGTGAATCAATGTAAGTGACTTCTACAAGCCTGTGCTCAGTTAACCCAGCTGTGTATAAGATAGTTTTATCAAATGGAATGGCTGTGATGGAATTTAGGAAAACACGTTGAAAAGAGACATTTTCACAGAACACAAAAAACAATAAAACCTTTTAAACCAAAATTGCAAAAAGGTTCATTTAACAACAGTTAATTGAGACCCCACTTCAGAGCAGTACTTATCCAGGTTTTAAATCCAAAACCAATTATGGCTATGTTGGAACTAAAGGGACTATTATACTGGGGGATAGAAGGGATAGAGAGCATTAATTCTAGTCAAAAGTCATTCAGTAGCATATGCTAAAATTCAAATTACTAAATTTTAATACATACTCAGCTGATAAAAATGGTAAACTCTTAGCTTGCTTCAAACTGTTAAACCATATCCAAACTACAACTCTCCTTGTCAATACAATTACATCAGTGAATGCAAACTAACACAATTTTGAAAAGTGGTCATTCTGGATCTTCACGTGATAGCAAGAGTGGAACATTGAAGACTTCTAAAGCCATGTGTTCTAGTAATATGTGTAAGTCACATAGTACACTGAT
The DNA here is from genome assembly GCA_024865655.1 of Emberiza elegans. Classification (NCBI taxonomy): domain Eukaryota; kingdom Metazoa; phylum Chordata; class Aves; order Passeriformes; family Fringillidae; genus Emberiza; species Emberiza elegans. Next base: position 50,122,072 of record JALJVW010003023.1, read on the forward strand.
GTTTTCTGGTTGAAAATTATGCATTCCTTCCTTTCAACAGTTTTAGTATGCATATAATTCAATTTTGTTTATAAACAAAACGAGTTTAATGGGTATATGTATACACTCAGAATATGTCAAGGGTTGGACTTTTGCACCTGTGATTAATGGCTTCCTTCCCTTTGTTAATTTATGAAGTTTCTAAGAGAATAATTTTTTTCACAGCCACAGATGTTACATCACAAGCAGGGAATTATATTTCGTATTATAAATAGTTCAGGTGTAAAGAAAAATTTAGGAAAGAAATTTCCTGTTTATACACATTTATCTTGAGTAACTATCTTTGAAGAGAAGCTTACAGGGAAAAAAAAAAGCTGCACATAGAGGTAATACTGACATGTTTTAGTAATTTGTTTTTAAATGTTTGACCCAGACAAAAACTAATCTTTAATTTAATGTTACCTTTCTCCTCCCAACTCTGTTAGATGCATATATCTAATTTGAAACAGATATTAATCTTTTCTGTTTAGACTAGATGTCCATCTCACATTGTAACTTTGCACAGTGTTGATCACACACATATGCTAAACAAATATTCTCAGTATTTAAATTTTTTATCAAGAGGTGGTAGCTATCTGATAATATCTTGCTGATACAAGATTTCATTAACTATTGCAAAATATTGTGAAATCATAGAATCTTTTAGGCTTGAAGAAACTTTAAGATAATCGAGTCCAGCCACCAACTGAGAACTCTACCACTAAACCATTTATCCAGGTGCTACATATACATGTCTTTTAAAAAGCTCCAGGGACAATGGCTCAGCCAGTTCCCTTGCCAGTTTTTTTAAATGCCTGACAACCCCCTGCCATGAAAAATTTTTTCCTAATATCCCATCTAAATCTCCCCTAGAGCAACATGAGGGCATTTCCTCCTGTGCTGTCATTTGTTGCTTGGGAGAAGGCACCAACCCCCACCTAGCTACACCCTCCTTCTTTTTTTTTCTTGGTTCTTCCTGTTTTAAAAGTGATTTCATATCTAATCCATTTCAGATAGACCATCAAGAATATTTCACAGAAATGAAGACTTAACTCTGAATAAAGGTCCATTCTAAGGTTAAAAATGTACTGTAGCCCATTTTAGATAAATAATTTAAAAATAAAAGAAAATCCTCAAGGTCCAAGGAGAGTTTTTCTCGTTCCTTTTTAAATGTTGAGAATCCCAGTTGTTTTTGTAAACTAAATTTCTAAAGACTACGTAGGAAAAATATATATAACTCTAATATTTGATGCCTGTAATAACACATTGAATGGTGCAATTTCCTTGGTGAACAGAGAACGCCCTGCTTCAGGTAAAGCCTGTGCATTTTTAGCTTTGGCACTATGAGAATCCTCTTCTCTGTTTTGGGTGCTAGGTCTCATAGGAACAAAAAAAAAACTGCGTACATCTGTGTTTGCAAACAGGTTTTTGCACCTGTTTCCTTGCTTGGCTCACATTGTTATGAAGAGCATTTGCCATAGCCTTTAATTAGCCACAAAGGTTCTCTCTTGGTGGTGTTTCTCCAAATCTGTGTAATAGAACAGATCATTCATTATTTCAACTGTAACTGAAGTACTTCAGAAACTCTTGGCTGTTTACCTACTTAGAAATTGCAGGTGACCATCAGGAGTTATGGATGTTAAAGATCAAGGAGGAAAAATGAGACAGCATTAAAGAAAATTTTTTTAAATGCATGAGAGTATTGTCATTGATTCAACATGCCATTGATAAAGCTTGCCTGGAATGGCAGAATTTCTGTGCAGAAACTGATTCCATGCCAGATTTAATGTGGAACATACATCAAGAAATGACAGATATATTAACATAGTGGTTTATCACTTTTGCCTCTACCTTCAATTATTTTGCTTACAACAAATACATGGATACACAGATATTCAGTAACTTTGAGTTGTTTCACTATTAAGGAGTCATTAAATAAACCTTTCTAAATTCTAACAATAAATATTTGTTTATGTATCCACCTTTTGGAAAATGGAGATAACGATAACTGGAAATTTCCCTTTCTGTAAGACAAAAAAATTATAATTCAATCTCAAAGAAGATCGATGGTTCTTCAAAACGTTCATTTCTCATTTAGAAATATTCCTCATGCCCACAGGAAAATCATATGTTGCAGTTATGAACTTTTTTCCAATTTGCACATGCAAACTTTTATTTGATGGGTTTTCTCCCCAAAATATTAATGCAAACCAAAAATAATACAACAATAAATGTTCAGCAAATGTAATGTATAAAGGAAAAGTAGATTGTTGCTCACATATCTCTCAAATCACTTTTTCACCTGTCTGTGAAACATTTCAATAGAGCCTATAATATGTATATAAACTTTTATGTGACAAAATAATTCTCAAATACAGTCTTTAGCGTGAAGAAGTTGTCTCATATGTTGATCCATCAGTGTAGTGACATAACCTGGAGGATTTGAAGCAACTGCTGGAGTAGAGCCTTAGGAAAGCTTAGTAGTTAGCCTTGATGAGCTACCCCCTGAGTCTCATCTCTCTTTCAAATGTACTTTTAAAAATTAATGATAACCAGTTTTTATGGTACATGATGTGAAGTGGAAAGCATCAGGATGATGGTATAAAATGGTGTTTTCTTCTTATTTTCTTTAATGCTTATAAGTGAACTAGCTCAAAGACACTGATATATATGTGGGAAGTTGTGCCTACTTAAGCCTTAAATTGTGTTTGGGATCTGACTGCAAAGCTATTGTAAAAAGAAATCACTGAGAAAAAAAATCACTGCAGCAAAATTTACACATCAACTTTTTAAACCTTGTCACTAAAGCAGCTGAAGAAATTGACTTTTCATAACCTCCTTCCCTAATAACTCTACCTCACAAAGTCTGAGCTGCTCATAAATGAGTGAATAGACAAGGTCTGTTTCAGTGGCTAACATATCATGTCCATTGGTTAATGTTTCACAAGTTTTCTTAATATAAGGGAGTTTCTTTAGTATAAGGCAGCAAGCCACTAAGTAAACTAGTCAAGGGGAAAAATCAAACCAAAACACATAAAAACTGTTGAAGGAAAATTATTTATTTACATCCTTGTACTCTAATGGGACTTTTGAAAAAAAAAAAAAAAAGACATTTGTTTCAGAGAAACAGTTTCAACAACTGAATAAATTGTTCTTGAATTTTACCCCACCTCTACATGGCAGCAAACCCAGGATGATTTCTCTTTAGGAAAGTACACCACTGGCAGCTACCAATGTCTGCACTTGCCATTGGTAATTTACAGTAAGCTTTCAGCTTTCTTATATAGAGAGGACAGCAATGTAATGAAAATAAATCTTGATTTTTTTTAACAAAACATTATGTATGAATGAAGTATGATAAATTATTCCAGGAACAAGGAACCTTCTGTTACTCTTGATGAGAACAGTAATTGTATGCTAAAATAAGGAAGAGTAACAAAAGCATCATCAGTGTCATTCCATTTTTACACTAGAATATGCAAATTTCATACTAGAAAATGCTTAAGAATTTTTAAAGGAATTGTTTGTTATATAAGCATAAGCAATAAATAAATGTAATCAGAAAACAGTAATACAACTGTGGGAGAAGCAGCTGAACAAAATTTATAGTTCAGGGGCTGCAATATTTAAAACCTGAAATATTAGGAAGGAATAGGACAAATTTTAAAAATGTGAAAAAATATGCTCAATGAATGAAGAAAGAACAAGAAGCATTTGACAGAATGTACATGATACCTACTAGCTGGAAGCATCATCACTGGAGCTAAATTCTTACTTGATCAGCAAACTTACCAACTCACATATATAAAATGAAAATAATCTCAATTTTAATTTCAATATCAGTATGGGTGTTACTGCTTCTCAGACAATTTGAGGATGCCTGTCTGTTAGACTGAATCTAATTCCACATTGGATTAGTACAGAAGGTTTCTGTGGCCTGCTCCATGGACAAATAAACAAATGGAGAGCAATAAACAAATTAAAATATCATCATCCATCATCAATTATTAAATTAAATTATTATTATTATTATTATTATTATTATTATTATTATTATTATTATTATGTAAGAAAAAGAATCTAAAACTGTTATTCAGCAATATAAGACTTCCTTTTATCAGAGAATGACTGACAAAAATTAGTCTCCACAGAAGACTCTACAGATTCACAGACTAAAGAAACTACCAGGGGAGTACTTTGCACCACTGAGCCAAATCATATGCAAAGAAAGACATTTTCACAGCTGGCCATATATAATCATCATATTACCTTTCTTAGTTGAAGTGCACATCTCTTTATATCACCTTCAATAGGCACAGAAAAAGGAACAAAATTTTAAATTAGATAATGCTTAGGAACATTCTGTCAGACTTAGAAAAACTGAAAGTGATTTTATCCTACCCAACTCATCCCATTCCTCAGCTTCTGAAAATTTCCTAGGTGTGACAAACTGATTTGGAAACTGTTTTTAAAGTTCTCAAAATTAAAATCAGGAAAAAAAGAGTCTCAATGGTTAAATATTTTTAATTTTTGATGTTAAATAAAGAAAAACCCATTAAACATAACCTGAAAATGCTGAAAAAATACCTCTGCTTTTTCACTCACTGTTATCATTCCATGTTAGTAGTGAAAGGTGCATCTTTTGCCATCTCACTTAGAAATATATTGTTTTCCTCCCAGAACTCTTACAGAAACAGATCTGTGTTAAACTCTGCTGAGAAGGGCAGCCTGAACAAAGCCTCAGGGCTGCCAATACCTCTGTATGCATTCCTTTGTCTTGTATTTTGAAACTGGAAATGTGCCATCAGTTCTCAGCAGCATTTGTTGGGTTCAGACCATTTGGTGACCATTTATTCATGGCTACAGTTTTGATTTTTCTTATCTTTCTCCCCATATATAATCATCATATTACCTTTCTTAGTTGAAGTGCACATCTCTTTATATCACCTTCAATAGGCACAGAAAAAGGAACAAAATTTTTAAATTAGATAATGCTTAGGAACATTCTGTCAGACTTAGAAAAACTGAAAGTGATTTTATCCTACCCAACTCATCCCATTCCTCAGCTTCTGAAAATTTCCTAGGTGTGACAAACTGATTTGGAAACTGTTTTTAAAGTTCTCAAAATTAAAATCAGGAAAAAAAGAGTCTCAATGGTTAAATATTTTTAATTTTTGATGTTAAATAAAGAAAAACCCATTAAACATAACCTGAAAATGCTGAAAAAATACCTCTGCTTTTTCACTCACTGTTATCATTCCATGTTAGTAGTGAAAGGTGCATCTTTTGCCATCTCACTTAGAAATATATTGTTTTCCTCCCAGAACTCTTACAGAAACAGATCTGTGTTAAACTCTGCTGAGAAGGGCAGCCTGAACAAAGCCTCAGGGCTGCCAATACCTCTGTATGCATTCCTTTGTCTTGTATTTTGAAACTGGAAATGTGCCATCAGTTCTCAGCAGCATTTGTTGGGTTCAGACCATTTGGTGACCATTTATTCATGGCGACAGTTTTTGATTTTTTCTTATCTTTCTCCACCATGCTTTCTGATGTGTTTTTCTCTCCACAATGAACACCTATGAAAATCACCATATATTCAATATAATACCAATGAAGCAGTTAAACAGCTACAAACATTAGAAGAAGTTTCATTGAAAAATGTTAAAATCCACATAAGCCTTGTTCTGACATTGTTCCTGGTACCTGCCAGTCACCTTCAGCAAATTATAAACAAACAGGTAGAGAATGATTCATGTCAGAAACCCATTGAAAGCTTCCAAAAAATGTGGGGTAGAGGAAGTCATTTTACAACATGGCTGCAACCATGCTGGCCTGTTTCTGACTTTCTGAATTTCTTTTGAAGGAATGCTTCTGAATTCTGAATTTCAGGCCCTAATGGCTAGTTTCTTAAAAAGAGAGTTTCTTGAATGTTATGGAACTTCAAAATAAGGTGTTGTGAAAATTTCAGGTGGGATCCCAGTTCATAAAAACTACATTTAAAAAATCAAACAAACAAAAAAAAAAAAAACCCACACCAAAAAACCCCAAAAACCGCCAACAGTGTTATACCTACCCAATTGGTCAAGTTTCCTTACTGAACTTGTCAGTAAATATCAAGATATCCAATTTCTCTGGAAAATATACAAATGCTGCATGAGTTGAGATCAAATGTATAAACCTAAGGTAAACCTTACACAATTTTTTTCTCCCTACAGACAATAGCTGGGATTTATCTCGAGAAAAGCCTCTAATGCAGGTCATCTGAACCTCCTCCATTAGGTATATTTTTTTGTCTACAAACAAAACATATACAAACACAAAATTTATGATTAACCCATATTTAGATGTTTGCCTTCTTCAGTTATGAAGACATGAGTCTGACTCCATGTTATATTTTCAGAAGTCCTGACACAGTCTGGAAAGAAAGTTGGAAACTGTTACTAATAACTGCAATTGATTGTATAAGTAAAATGAAAATAATCTGTTCATATCCATTTAAAAGAAATTTAATGTTTTTTTATACGCATTTTAATACTTCATTATTATAAAAAGAAAAAAAAAAAAAAAAAAGGTGGAAGAAAGAAAGGATGAAGAATTCCCAGGTTTTTTCCACCTATGTGTATATGTCTGACAGAATGGAGTAGATACTGGCTTTCAAAACTGAAAAACACTCTAAATGTGGTGCATTATAACAGCTCTCAAAAATCACACGGCCTACTTTGCAGACTATCCAGTCTGATACTTTCTCATTGTAAGAATTATACCAAAATCCAAATAAAATTTTAAAAGTTAAAAGTAAATTAGTGTTTTACTTTGAAAGTTATTTGCAAATATTATATTTATTTCATTACCACATAAATATTTTTATTTTATTCATCTTTGATTCTAAATATTAGGGCAGAAGTATAATAAAAAAAAAAAAATTTTTATGAGTGTAGTTATAGATATAAATTATACTGTAACACAGTGAGCCAAGAGAGTCTATATCATTTTGCATGTAACATTTCTTGAATTCTACATATGCAGTTCATTGATATAAGCATTAATTAAAAACATAAAATTACAATATGCTTAAAATTTGAATGCTAATGCACAATGCATGGAAGGCTTGGGACTCTCTTGTTTTTTTTTTTTTTTATCAATGGCTAAAAGTGCTAAACTATTTGGTTTACCCTTCTCTTAAAGAATTCAGTATACATTCAGTATATCTTTAATATGTACAGGAAAGAGATTATCCAGTAGAGAGAGGCAAGTTTTCATCTTATCTTTACTTAATATTAGGGTAATTTATGATAGTAAGACAATACCTAAATTCAGACTACTTTACTGTAGTAACACTTTGAATGGAAGGAGACCAAATGACCAATCTTGCAATTTCATTTTCCTGGTAAGTGCATGTGGCCTGTGTGGATTATGATTGACAAGAGATTCAATGTTGCTTTCAGAATGCTTTCCCAAGGTGTTGGTGATGAGTCACACAGAGAGCTGCTGCATGTCTACACTATCTCTCATCTAGTATAAGCTGCTAAAGACTTTTGCAGAGCAGACTGAAAGAAAGGCCCTTGTCTCCATAATGCTTCTTTGAAGTGAACAGCTACTGGTCATGTATTTCTGTAGCTGGGAGGAGTGATCTGAAGGAGTGCAGATCTCCTCAGCATCCAGTCTTTCCCAGCAAGGGCGGCTTGTGCTTCTCAATGTCAGATGAGATCAAAAGGGAACAGACACACAATGGTTACATCATTAGTAATTGCACTTTTGTACTTTCTTTTTCCAGAGGCTTCTTGAAATGAAGCAGAAACATTCCCCTTTGCCATACATTTGAGCAAATCAAAGTGGATAAAAGGATGTTTAGGAGTCATGGAGCTTTTGCTGGGAAATGATCTAGCTCCTACTTTCCATGCTGTGGATGGGCATAACACTAGACAGAGGAGTGGTGCTTCCCCAGAATAGAAGGAATGCCATTGAAAGGGATGTTTGGGTCTCCCATCTTTCTTCCAAATATAGAAATTTTTTATGAGACAGGAGAGTTAGATTAACACTAGACCTGTCAGTCAGCCCATGAAGGGGCTGATGCCCGATGTCTTTGGAGCAGAAAGTTGAGCTGTCCCTTTGTATCAGATAAATCCTTGGAAATTTTTTTGCTGAGCTGAGCTCTCTATCAGCTGATCAACCAATTTAGCAAAGAATCCCTACTCTTTTAAGGGATTTTAAGAATCCCTACTCTTTTAAGGGAAGGGTGCAAGGGTGTCAGCTGTGGAGCAGCTTGGGTGGTCTGAGGACAGTAACAGCTCTGTGAGAGGTGGGCAGGGCAAGCAGGAGCACAGCAGCAAGGTAGATTAATGGGGTTTGGGAAGCACTGGAGTGTGAAGATGTAGCAAACAGAGAAATAAAAGCTATTTATACTGTATCAAAGGGATGGGGATCGTGAAGGAGATTTTCCTCTAATTTCACCACTCAAAATAGAGCTCTGCTCTCTAATGGCCATTTAGTGATGCCACTAGACCTAACAGCATGAATCTCACGTGGTTCACTGTAAAACATAAGGAAAAAAAAATATGCTTTGGGCTCCTCTACTTCCATCTGGAACATAAGACACCTTGGTCCCTTCCTGCCTAAATCCCAAGATTCAGGCTCTTCAGGATCACAGAGTGAAGCTGGACTTCCCTGGAGATGCCGTGTCACCTCCCTTGAATGACAATTAGGAGAAGTGTATTAATAATGTTTGCATTGCAGTTTTTAAGAGTCTGAAAGAGTTATTAATGGCTGTCTCCACTCACACATTGCATGCAGGAGTTCAAGCTTGCTGCACTTCATCACACACTTTGTTATCTTATTAGCCCTCTTTTTCATGCCATGAATAGAGCACTGGAAGTATATTCATAGCTAGGGAAACTTTCCTTCCTTTCTTTTTACTTTCTAAGTCACATCTTATACTGGGTCTGTGGTACTCTTGGTGCTGCTTAGATAAGAAGCAAAAAAACATGACTGCAAGGGAACTCCTTCCTTTATTTTGTCAGGGGCACAATTCCTGACTGAAAAATACAGAGAACTGCTCATGCTATGAGAAACATTGGATTTCCTTCCTTTGAATCTCCAGGGACTTAATAACACTTGTCATTCACTTCTTTCTCCCTTTGCACATAGAACTCTCCCCAACCAAGGGCTCAATTTATCTCCTTCATGAATTCTTCAGTGGAAGAGTCCCACACAGGGCCACTGTAAGGGTGAGGTAGAACACTGACAAATAATTGTACAAGTACTGGAGCCCTCTGGTCCAGGAGGCTGCAGGCTGTTTCAGCACTGAGAGGAAGTTGCCAGGGTGTATGAGGGGAGAGAGGGGGATTCATGGAAGAGAAGGGGAAAAGACAAGCCTGCAATCAAAGTGTCCAAACTGTCTCATTATAGTTCTGGTATGAATATCAGATTTCCATTTTTTTTCTAACTGCTATTTCCCAGGCCCGAAAGAGTGAAGCTCATACACATTATTATGAAATATTTAAATATATACCTATGAAATATATAAATACACACTTGCAGTTACATAACTATGAATATGCATAGCTACTGGTTCTCTTAAATTATTCTTATCACTTTCCTTTTTTTCCCCTTTAGCTTTTCCCTCAAATGAAGTGTAGGCAGAAGACTTAGGGAAGAGAATTATTTTAAATCAATGAACAAGTAGAGTGGCACTTTGTGCTTTCCTATGTCTGCTATAATGAGTTATTCCCAATCTTCTAGGAGCTTAGAAATTACTGAAAACATATAAGCAGCAGCTGGTGTGTGGTTTTATTTCATTTGGAACAGAAAGGTCTAGATTTGGACTGATAAGGAAATGGATTTTCTTTCCCAGGAAAATTCAAAACTTGGCAAGGGTGGGAGTGTGTTTGTTTGTTTTCTCTTTAATGTTTTGATGAACTCAAGACCTATCAATTTGACTTCTTTTTTTGGTTTCTTTATCATTTATAAAAATAATTGAAAGAAAATACTCTAATCCCCAAAGACCCTGGTGTTTATGTTACTTAGAGTCAAATCTTAACTCTGTAAATTAGAAAACAGAATGGACCTGGACCATCTATTTCAAAGGGGACGGTGGGGGTATGGGGTGGAGAAAGCCTTTAATTTTGCTCTACTTAAAGAGGAAATGGGTGTTACTACCAAGATGTAACTTGACAGAAAGTGCTACCACCTTGTCAAAAGATTTCTTAACAACAGTTTTTGTTTGATTGTTTGTTTCTATTAAAGCTGCTATTGTTCCATAAAATTTCTGTTTCTAACAAACTATCAACTCTGAAATGAGAGAGAGAAAAGAAGGAAACTTCCAATCAGAGAGAGCCTATGAGAAAACAAATAAAACAAAATCTGAATGAGCATCTCAATATTTTTATGTCAACTAACTAACTGTCTTAGCCTTTAGAGACATAGTTGCTAGTAAGTCAAAAGACTGTCACTAGTTAAAAAAAAAGTAAACAAAAAATATTAAGAAAAACACAACTGGATTCTCCTAGGGTACTTTCCCCTCTAAACTAAATATTCTTTTATCTGTGTCTTTCATTAATTTTGATAGCAAATGAGAGCACTTCCCAGAAAATGTATATTAAAACCAGCAACCAGCATCGTAAATAGTCCACCAGAGATTTACATTCAAGGTACAGCTTCATATAATCAATAACAAAAATAAAACTTATGCTAACATTGACATTTTATGTTTCAATTTCTAACCACATTTCCTTTTCTTGCTTAAGCTTTAGAGATCCTTTTCTTTGTTATATATAAACATACAAGAGTGGAATGAAGGGTAATATGATGAAGAAACAGCCTCTGTGGGCATGAGCAGAGCTTAAAAAAATTTCAGATTTGATTGCTAGATGTTAGGTTTTTACATTCAAGATCAATTTTTTGAAGTATTAAGCCCCTGCAATTTTCCACTGGCCTCATTTTTAGAGTTAAAATCATTTTTATTGACAGGGTTAAGTATGGGTTTAGGAGTAAGATTTTTAAGTCCTACTGTTTTGCTTGTTTCTGCCTTCTTCATTTCCTCTTTTTTTTCCTTTCTTCTTTTCCTGAACATACACACACACACACAGAGAAATGCATTCAAATTTATATCCAAGGTTTTAAAAGCTAAGTATCAGTTCCAGTATGACCCAGCACTTTGTTCAATACTGTGAATTTCGTCTAGGATAGGTAGACCTAGATATCACTAGAATAAATTCAAATTGGCAAAGGATAGAGTAACTATTACACTAGATGGACAATAGAATAAACTTTAATTAACACTGCTATTAATGTCTAGGACTGTTTTTTTTTTTTATCTATCTTACCTAATGAATGATGAAGTTTTTAAAGATGCCAGGTTGTTCACTTTCTAAATGATGCAGAGGAAGTCACAGATAACCAGAAAGAGAGAATTTCTCAATGAAAATAATGCAGTCTTTTGACTGCAATTTGCAAGACAGAGGTTGTGGGATGACATATTTTGCCTGCTGTCTGCACAACAGCAACACCCCAGAATAAAAACCAGAGTGAGAGTCTAGTTTCTTTCCAGTACTGGCAGTTTAAAGCATATTACTGATAGATAGTAGATAAGAATCATTATAAAGATAAGAAAAGGAAAAGAGTGAGGTATGGTTTACAGATTAAAGTCACAAGAAAAAATTGTGCCTTGGACATAATATGGAACCAAAGCTTGCTTTATTCTCCTTCCCTTCCCTGAAAGGAAACCATTCAGGAAAGTTCAAGCATTTTCTTCTGAACACTCACCTAATTTAATTCAGTAGAAAAACTCCAATTAACCTCAGGGCAACATGATCTGACCTCTTGTCTGGCCACTATGCTGAGCTTGTTTGTTTATTAATCTGGCAGATTTAAGATATTTCTGGATCTATTATATTAAGATAATTGTAATACTCACTTATATTAGAGAAAGGCAATTATACCTTATTTGATGGATGTCACCATCCTTTCAGGCTTTAGTTAGGAAGATTAAGCTGCTTCCTGTACAGCTGTTTGCATGGCTACCTGAGCATGGTACTTCTATTGTGTGCATATCACACTTCTTAAGCTATTCATCACTTTTTCTGAGTACAGAATTATTTAAAATGCACCTATCAGTATCAATAAATGAAAGGAAGCAGATGTTTGATATGTCTCTCATGGCACTGACAGGCACCACACAGAGCTAAGACCCCTGCTGTGTTCTCCAGGAGCTCAGCTTTTGGGTGTCCATAAACACAGTTTGATGGAAGGCCATACAAAAGAGTGGCGTGGCCTTTGGCCTTTTTATGACGTGCTGGTTTTAGAAGGCTTTGTCTGAGGTAAACCATTGTACGACAGCCTCTTGAGTTAACTGGCACAAGCCTAATTTCCCTGACATCAATACAGATTTCAGATAAATCTTTTCCAATTAGGTTGAATGAAATAGAATATTATTAAGGAGAGGGGCTTGGGTTTTTGGTTTTTTTTTTTTGTTTTTTTTTTTTTTTTGTTTTGGTTTTTTATTTTTGTTTTTGTTTGAGTTTGGGGCTTTTTTTTTTACCGTGTAATCAAAACAAGGTATCTGAAACAGATTGTGTCATTACTTAGACACTGCTAGAAATTGATTTGGGAATTCTTTATAGACAGCTGTACTTAGGAAGACTTGCTCTAAAATAATAATTCCTAAGAATATATAATTTTTAATGTATGTTCTGAGAAAAAGATATTTCCTAAATACTGCCTCCATAATACTTTCTCAATTATAGTAGCATTCTTCTTTTTTCTCTTTCTTATCCCTAGTTAGAAAATAAATTCATCCATGCTGTGTTGGGCCAAGGATCATCTAACTCAGTATGCTTTCTCTAGCAATAGCTGTGAGCAAATACCTAAGGTGAAATACAAACAAAAGAAGCACACATGATATTTCCAGAATTCTCTCACCCTCCAAACATTTTCAGTTCATTGGATTTTCTGAACTGCCTCTGGTTGCCACATAATTAGTAACTTTAAATAACATTATCTTCCTCAGACTTTTTCATCTCAAGTCTGTAAAAGCTTTTAATTTCAAGGACATGCTCTGACAAAAAATTTCACAAGGCTTCTGGGTTTTTCCTGTTTTTTGAGTTCTTCTAACTTCATCAAAAGTTAATTGTTCTTTTTGAAAAGCAAAATAAATAATCTACCTTCTCCTTAACACTCACCATTTTGTAGACTTATTTTATATCTCCCCCAAATCAGTTATTTTCTGGGCTTGATACCTACTGGTTTGTTTACTCATTTCTCATACAACAGCTAATCAATATGCTAGCTAACTCTTCCTTGTCTTTTAAAATTTCCCTCCAACTATTTTCTTCAAGTCTTCCTGTTCAACTCACCTCCTCCCACAATGACTCACATCTCCATAATACCTGTTATTACACTTTCACCCCATATTTTTTCAGCTACCATTCTATATATAGCATGCATTTCCCTGCTCTCGTTTTTGTTCACCTCTTTTTTTTCACAAAGACTCCCACTTTTCAGATTTTCTGCCATTACACTGCTGCCACACCCCTTCATCACATACTCATCTCACACTCCTACAAGCTGCCAGTACATTGCTTCCTACCTACTTCTTCTAGCATTTCTCCACTGTCTGGGGAAGGAGGGGTAGGAAATTGAAAGGTCTGTGCAACTCAGAAAGTTCTTGACTGGAGCTGTAGGATCTGCAACTGCTGATATTTCTCTCTGCCATAAACCTGAAAAGGGTGCAGCAAGGGTAAAAGTATAGATAGTGGGATTAATTTCAGCAGACATTGGGCTTCCATCCAGATATCTACCATGCAGAAGTAGTTATCTGGAATTAGTGTTTATAATCACTGCAGAGCAAATGCAGATAGTCTACTTAAAATCTGTCTTGCAGACAGTTGTCTGTAAGATCTTCTCCACAGCACATTAAAGGAAGGAGACCCTAATTTCCCCTAGTTTCACTATCACATCAGCAAAATTTAAAGGTACTACAATGGACAAAATTAAAACTTTTTCTTACCTTGCTCAAGTAGGTTTCTGCACATAGGAAATAGCTTCTGGTTCAGTGTCTGTGTCTCCTTGCCTGTCAGCCCTGACTGTACATATGCCATAAAAGGCCAGTCTATGACACCTGATACCATGATTTCTACCATAGTTGTTATCAGTTACTGCTATTAGAAACAGCAGAACCAAAGCTGTGAGGTTTTCCAGTTGAGGAACAAGGGAACATGGACAGAAACTGTCACAATTGTTCATCACAAGAGTAAAATTTTCTTCGTCTTCCAGTGACCACTTTTCTCTCTGCTTCCACAAAATCTCATCATTAATTAATCACCACTGCAATTCTCAGTTATTTATTTCCCAGATGGCACACAAGGAAATATTAAGGAATTTCCAAAGAATTATACTGGAATTTACTGAAATTATATTGTTGGGGGTTTTTTGTTTTTATTTTTTTTTTATTTTTTTTTGTTTGTGTTTTCTTATTATACTATTAGCAGAGTGGTTTTGGAATTTAAGACTTCAGAATCCTTTAAATAGGTAGTAAAAGTAGGTAGAATAAGATAGATAATTCTGTAGGGGGCCTGAAATGACATTTTCTCTCCTATAGCATTAACAAAATTAGTAGGTAATTGTGATATTTCTTTCTACTAAAGCAAATGAAGCAATGGTTCAAATAAAACAGAGAAAGTGATTATTCAGTTCAAATGCTGCTGATGTATATTTCTGTACTAAAAATTCATTATCCATTCTTGCTAAAATGTTATTGCTTCATTAGCAGAAAAATCTGGAAGTGTACAAGTAATGTTTGCTTTTGAAATATGCATGTTCAAAACCAATTGCAATTAACTGGAACATGCAATATGTCCAGTTACATGATTATTGCTGAATATCTAGCTAATATTATGTACACTGTTACAAATAATTTATCAGACTTATTAATTTAATTAATTTAAGTCCATCTTTTTGAGGAATTTTACTGTGTGGTGATGGTGTTAGGGCAGCTATGGAGATCTTACAGATGAAAGTTTCTGTATGCCCAAAACTTTCTTGTGTTTTTGAACAGTATTAGTTGATCTATTAAAAATATCCTTTTTCTCCTGAAACCTTTTTTTTTATGACTGTCCATAATATGCTGATTTCACAAAAAGATTTTAGAGCTAAATTCACACTAATATAATATCAAAGGGATATATGATCTGCCTGAGAGAAGTGCATATGGCTGAGCTATAGTGATAGAATTTTTCCCTTCAGTTACAGATTTTTAAAATTCTGTAGTAGTCATTTTCTAGAACTAGAGGGTGGTCACAATAGCTGTCACATTGAACATATTCTACCTCTCAGAATAAAAACCAAACACCCCAAAAAAACAAACCCCAACTTCTTTAAAAGCACTGTCTAGAAAGTGCACAGCCAGAAATGGCTTCTACTCAGTAGTCACTGACAGCCCTACTGAGATGCTGGAAAGAAAGCTGTATCTTTTTCCCTGTGCTCACATCAAGATACAACTGAGATACTACCATGTGTGGGAATGAAAGTGGAGAGAAAGAAAACAAAAAATGTCAGTGAAGAGATAAGGTGGAAAACCCCCGCTGAGAAGCATGCCATGACAAACAAATGGAGGCAGACTGTGAAAGAAAAGTAACAGAACAGAATACACCCTGAAATGTTTGGTGGAACTGCATTTCAGAAAGTCACAAAGCTATAACTGCTTTCTCACCTAACAAAAGCTATTTCTGAAAGACTAAGTGACTTATTTTCTCTGACCTCTCTTCTCTGTGCAAAAGACTACCATAAGGCAATAGCTATTAAACTGAAGCTGGCAGGTAAAAAAAAATTCAGACCACAGCAAATTGAAATGAATGCATAAATCCAAGGTTATCACACCTCATTACTACTGTAACTTATATATTCATCTCTATATTTTTCTCCTTGTATTTTACTGTTGTACTAAGTGAATTTTATGCTCCTCATCCAAGAACTGGATTTTTAAAAATCTAAATCACCTAGAATATTTTGGTTATCTCCGTGGTTGTTTCTAAAGGTGTGAAGCTGAACCTATCAATGATACATTGTCTATAATGCAAAAGTCTTAAGGACTTGTAGTGCAGAAATTCCACAGATCCACACTAAATATTCATGAATTTAAACAAATTGTCTTAGTACCTGCCATAGTCACTGGAGAGAAACAGAAGTCTCTAATGCACTGATCATTTGACCTGCTTAGAGATGTATATGAGGATGAGATTATTTGTGCTGTAGAAGGACTTATTACACTGCATTTAATTAAAGAAAGCCTAACCGATTAGCCTTGGATGTAGACAAAAATAATGTGGTGTAAACCCTACATTTTATGCTTTGATATACAAGAAAATACAAATACACTGCAGCCTCATTTGACAAAGAGCAGGCAACAGCATTAAGGGGCAACCAGGAATATCCCTTCTGCTGGAGCTGCATTAAAGGCAGTGCCACACCTCCCAGCCACAGATAATCAGGTCTGCATAAGCACATGCTGGAGAGAGCCACACACAGGAGACCCACTTGCCCCCAGCCATCTAGAAACTATCTTAACCATCAGTCCAACCTAAACTCTTTGGATGGCACATAAACTTAGAACAAAATTGATGAAACCTCTTTCCATTTAAGTCAATTAGTATATTTCTCTTAAATTCACTCTTGTGACAGATTTGCATTCCATTCTCTCTTTTTTCCTTGCACTTCTTTCATACCTTTCACTGATTGATGTTTCACTACTTTCATTATACTGATGTTCGGAAGTTGGCAACAATAAGAATAAACTCTCACTATCACAATGAGAAATATATGTCAGCAAAGTTAGCAGTTAATTGCTGTTTGAAATCTCAGACATCTGTTTTCTTACAATTGTTTTACAATACCATATGGGAAACAAAAACCACAGGATGGAAATTACTTATCCAAAATGGCAGGTAAAGTTGCAGAATAGGGAGGTATGCAAAAATACTTGTATTTCAAATGGAGGTATGTCACTGTCATGAAATCAGATGGAAAAAATCCTTTTAGGATCAAATCCTGGGGTTGGCTGCACATTCATGACCCCATGAACCTACACAGGTTGCACTGTGGGAACATCACCTGTTTTGCATACACAAAAAAAAAAAACAAACCAAACAATTTGCAACATTCCATAGCTATGAAACAGTCCTAAGACAAAAGATGTTGAAACGATAATACTTCACACATGTGCAAATACCAGCAATAAATTGCTGAGAAATCTATTGTTAGATTGAACATGGATTAAGAATAGCTTCCATTCTCTTAACAGCATCTGAATCATTTGGTGCTGGATAGATTCAAGCAACTTTCAATTTAAATGAAGCCTTTACAAGGTATGTCAAAGCTTCTTACTGTCCTTAGCAATTTTCCTGAATAAATAACTATAAGTGTAATCTACCAGTATCCATTATAGCTTTATTTATGTCATTGAATCATAGGGGAAAATATAGGCAGCAGAAATTCAGAATGGAGTATCTCTTAACATATCTAGTGGAACCACTTTTCAAGAAAAAGGAGGAATATATATTTCTAAATATACATTTAAGCAAGGCAATTAGTTTGACAATTTCTACTTTTTATTAAATGAAGCAATCCTAGAAGTGTAGTTCTGATTTTAAGTATCCTTTCAGCTTTATCCTGTGCAATAGACATACGTTAAAGCATGTGTAAGTGCATACGTGTCTTTAAAACTTGTCTATGCAAAATTCACAAGCACTGTTTTCAGGCATGTATAACAATTATCTAAATTTTTCTACTCTTATTGTACAACCAAGGCAGACCCAGTAAGAATTGTCACTGTTGGGCTTCAAATCACAAAATCTATTTAGAATAATGATTTCATAATACCATATGTCAATATATATTCAACCCTTTTGAGAATTTGGTGTATGGGCTAAATAAGGAAGAATATTCATGGGGGAAGGGGAGGGGGAACCCAAAGGGGTTGGTTTACAGAAATGGTTTGCTTTGGGAGCTAGAGACAGTTCTCTTATATACCTGGAGTGACAAAAAGTCACTACATAGTCATGACTGTAAGATGGCAAGCAGGCTGCCAGACACTGCCCTTGATACACAGCAGTAGCAATTAATATTCTCACTCCAAAGAACTATGCTAGAATCTTTCATTAAAAATAAAAAGAAAAAAATAGCAGTTGAACAGACTTACCTCACTGTGTCTCAATTGCAAAAGTGAGGATTAAGATGAATTAAATTAAATTGAATTTTGACTGATGTAAATGGCAACAAAATTTTATGCACTAGTAATCACCTAGTCTTGTCTGTTTTTGGATTCCCTAATTTGTTTGAAGGTTTACTACATATTGAATGAAGTTGCTTTATGTTGGGCTAAGTGAACCCTGAATGACTCTTCACAGGTTGGAATCTCACCCTGTACATCCAGATGATCCTGCCATATCTGCTAGAACCACAGAGGGGAAAAAATGCATCTGAAAGCATTAGCTGCATGCAGTCCAGCAGTCAGCCTAATGGAACTGAAGGGCCAGAAGGAGTTTGTTAGCAGCAATATGCCAATAACTAGTTAATAGAAGCACACAGTAAATTTCAGCTTTTGTTTAAGAAAAGAGAATAAAAGGGGGGGGGGTGGGAAATGAAGAAAAGAAAAATGAAAAGCATTACTTTTTGGGTAAATAAAAGCAAATACTGAAAATGTCCTGAACTTAGACTACTACAAAAAAAGTGTAGCCCTACAGCAGTTACTCTTTACTCCCCTGCTTATTGAAAGGCCCAGTTCTCTGACAGGAAAGGAAAAAAGCAGACAATCATTTCTTGCACCGATGGAAAGAAGCATTGGACACAGAATGATATTACTTTTCTTGTTTATCTCATATCTAATCTGAGACAGCTCTTTCGGCTTCCTCAGTGGAAGCAGACAAATCAACCTCTGAAAAGATCTATATCTTCCCATTTACTGTATAAGGTACCTCTTCAGTTAGCTCAGATTTGACACATAAACATTTCAGAAGAAGATTTGGTTGATCTGTAGGTTGACCTCTTGGTCTTTGCTTTCCACAGTCAGCTGGGTGTCTGGGCTGTCAACATAAAAATTGGCATCATATGCCAGAGCCTCAGGGAAAAGGGAGTGGTAATGGGAGCAGCTCACAGTGAGAAAGATATATGGGAACTGGTAGAGAGAACTTGAATTATTTTTAAAAAGACACAGCAGGAGTGAAGCAAAAAGAAACTTTCAGAAAAGCAGATTGTTTGGTGTGTTAGAAATAGATATGGCTGCAATGAGGAGGCAAAGCTGTGCACAAAGTCTTCCCTCAGCACATCAAGTGTGTGCTGAGAAATGGTAATATGCAAAAGGTACATTCCTCAGCTTTCTAGTAAAAAAGCTCCATATGGTAATTTTTCATTATTTTGACTACTCCTGGGTCCCTGGGATATATTTTAACTTCAAATTCAAGAGCTGGAGGGAGCTCACTCTCTGTAAAGCCTCTTTAACCACTGACTAAAGACATCAGAAATTGCCTTCCAACATCACAGGGATACTGTCAGGTCATAAGGAAAGGAATTCCTGTTCAATAATGAAAATCAGTACTATTTCCTTGTGGATTTTCAACAGCCCTTTTGAAATACTTCTTGCTTTAACTTGTAAAGTTACTTTCATGCAAAAAGCTCAGTGGATACAAAATATTTTATGTGAATGTTCCAAATAAGGAAGATGGGACAAACATGGGATAAATGACTTTTCTCAACTCATTAGTGACAGAGGAGCAAGCTTTTAGGCTTTATGCTCCTCTGTCAGGAATAATCCAGCTTTCACTTGAGAGAGAGAATCCTCTCTCCTCCGAGAGGATTTCTAGAAAAGCCAGAATCAGCTATACCAATCATGATAGGATATTATATACATACAACAGTAGATAGTGAGCTGTAGTTCAGCTTTTACTTAACAGCAACCAGAACCACATAAAATTTAAATCAAATCCAGGGCAGAATTAAATTGCGCCCTATCCTTTTCCTATTTCCCTTGCAGTTACATTTTTTACACTACAGAAGTACAAGGGCTCTTGAATTCTCCGAAGAACCTCTCAAGCTTGAGGCAGAAATCCACAAAGGTCTCCCTCCTGCACTCCCTACTTTCTTGGTGTTCTGGTAGAATATCTTGACCAGGGCTATTCTTGAGTCACTATGTGAAGCTAGAATACTGGCACGGGATACTTCAGATTTTCTGATGCTATTGACAGAAGAGAAGGATCATTAACAAAAGATGAGTTCTAGGAAAACTGAAACTGTTTCTAAACAAAACATTTTAAAAAGGAAAGATAATGGACACAATCCACAGCAGTGATAATGGCTGTAGTGATAGTGCTGACAGCAATGATTTAGGCAGATGGAGAATTAGTATTTCTGGAAGGTAAAAATTACCTTGGCAGGTGGAGATTTAGTAAGACCAGGTATCTTGGATATAATTCTTCTTGGTGATGACTATGTCCAGTCAATCTGTGACAAATGGATCATTATCAGTGACACTGGCACTTCCAAAATCACAGCAGAAAAAACTTGTTGAGTCAAGGCAGTGAGCAAATGCTAAATAAGCTGCTTGGCCATTTAGGAATGCCTATTTTTTTCTCACTGCTTCCTGCTATTTTATACCTATTACAACATCAAGACTTTTCATCTACAGACTGTTATCATAAGATTTTGAAAGGAAGAAGAGGACAGCAGATTAATAAAATGTAATAAAACAAGAAATCAAGAAGCTTATGTGACACCAGTCTACAGTGCGAAGTTTCTCACTTATGTTATAAGCACTGAGACTTACTCAACAACCCCACAGAATGTGTTCATTTACACCAGTTACAGAGTGGCTAACAAAAAGTCTAACTCACCCCTGATTCCTCTAGATTGGCTATAGGTTGCATTTTAAACTATTTTTAGATCTAAACTACAGATGGAATGTGCATGAAAATTAACCCAGTTTTATGGATCATCAAAGTAATATCTGGGAGGAAAGACCAGGACTTCTGAGGCTTTCTCTACTGACTGTTCACATATTTTATACCTAAGTTAAAACAGATTGTCAAGATCAGAGTTTTGAAGTAGTCCTGTATGGTGCCTAAGTCCTATCTACAATGCTAAGTTGCACTGTTGCTTTTAATCTGGCTCTTTTCATATACAATCACCACACTTGGGTACGTGTCTAGGTTGGATGGGGCCCTGGGCAACTTGACACAGTGGGTGGTATCTCTGCCCGTGGAAGGGGGATTGGAACTAGATGATTTTAAGGTCCTTTCCAACTCAAAGCTTTCCATGATTCTCTGTTAATAATTCTTAACTTGTTGAATAATACACAAAGCATCTGATTTTTGTCCCTCTGATCTGGTATTTGATATCTCCTTGGCAGCTGCTTCTGCTCAGGGAAAAAAAAGTTTGGCTTTCTCATTTAGTCAGGCTTTTAAGACCTTCTAATATATGGATCCAACTTCAACTCAAGTGCTCTTCTAACCTGGGTTTGAGAACCATGTCAAACTCTCCCCATCTTTTCTGCCATAAATGAAAATATGACTACCTCTACCTTGCATTCCTTCATACCAGCAAAACAGGCATTAACAAAGTGAACTGATTTAGTGGTAGGCTTGTGGTTGGACACTTGTACCAACAATATATTACAGTATTTTAAAATATCAGTTATTGAGGGGTGGCTTTTCAGGAGTCTCAGACATAACATGTTGATTTAAATATTGCTAAATTAGGGTCAGAACTGCTTTGAAAGTTTTTTTCAGTATCATATTTGCTCACTTCATAAATATAACATAATACAAAAAGTCTTTAGAAGGAAAAAATGTGAATGACATAAAAAGGAGTAATTCAATATCATGTTAACTCATTCTATATGATACCAGTTAATACTGCATCATGACAAAGACATGGTGTAAAGTATTCCCATATGATTTTATGACCATTAATACAAGAATTCCATATTTTATAATATCAACAAACCAGATGAACCTCATCCACTCAAAGTATGGAACAGTGAAAAGAACAAATGTCTTGTGAGGAGTGGAAATAAGAACAATGTGTCTGAGTTTAAACAGTGGAAACAAGTTGTGGACGTTGTGCATGAAGTAATTATTTCTGCAGTGGGGTTCTGCTGTTCCTGCATTTAGTTTATAAGCATGTCAGGGCACACAATCCAGGCATTTCAGGAAAAAAATTCTGATTTATTTGACATGTAGAGAAAGACAGATTTGAACACAAAGAATCCTTTTTAAAAAAAACCTTTTGAAAATGGAATTTTTATTAGGAGACTAAAAGAGAGAAATATATTTCATTTAAAATATACAGTGTTTCTAGTCTGAAAGTATTCTGTCTGCAAGCCTCTGATGGCTTTCTCAAAACAGTGTGATATCTGAAACATAATCAAGAGAATACCAAACCTTTTGAGGACAAATAATTGTGCCAATACCCCAAATATTCTCCATATGTCAGTGATATTTTTCCCCACATGAATATCTATCTAAAGTTGGCATTCAAACAGAAAGACAAAAAACATGTTGGGATGGAAATGAAAATAAATAAGCCCATACTACATGAGAACAAAAGTAGAGGAATAACCAAATGCACACATCCTTGTACCCAAGGTAGAAATCAAGACCCTGATAAAAGCACCAGCAATATTACAGGAAGAGTGGTAGGGGTTTACCTTATGCTCCAGAGCCTGGTCTTTTTTAAAATCGCAGTCAAAGTTGTACTAAAGTTCAAAGAAAACCTAGATAAGGAATGTATACTTGGATGCTGAATGTAAACCACCAAAAAAGGGAAAAAAAAGAAAAAAATAGTTTTTAGTTAGCTTAAAATTGAAGCTAATGACACTTGTTGATAACATCTAAAATTTGGGGATCTCTCTGCATTATTCTGCCATTTTCTTTAACACATCACATTCTGTGTCTTGCCTTGAGTTTTGGATCAAATGTCTCAAGTTTTATCAATACAAATGGACTCAGATACCTAAGGCAGGACATTGGTTAACTGCTAGTAGTTTCCCACTCTCATTCCTTCTGTACTACATCTTGTGAGTTGTATAAAGAGGCATGCTGCAAAGCACCACACTTCAATTTTAGAGTTTCACAGCTCTCCCCAGCCCTGTTTCTACCCTTTTGTGTCAGACTGTGACTCCTGCCACAGGCTGATCAAGATCCTGGTAGTAGGTGGTCCTCTTCCTAAATGTCCTGTAAGCTGTCAGTCTAAATGAGAAATTGCCAGACAAAATCCAACACAAATCTATTGGAAACAGCCTTGCAAAATGCATCTACTTTCTGAGGTTAATTTCTTTAGAAAGCAAGACCTGAGAAGTTTTTGCCTCATACTTAGAACCCCTACTGAAAAAATTGAATATTTAGTACTCTGTCTATCGTATGCTCATTTTATATCACACAGCATTTGAATGAAAGAGGGGTACAATTTACAGACCAGTCACCAGAGGATCTTGTGCTGCAGCCTGATATAATATCTTTTACTGTTCTCCTCTCACTAAAATTGCAGGCTGTTTATCCTGAACAGAACATATTCAACAAGAAATGTTGAGAGTGTGTCCTCCCTGATGTCTGTCCAGGTATTTATCTTAACATACACTGGTGACGCGGGCACTTAGGGCTGGGTGGACAGTTGCAGATTTCTGGATGGCCACTCTACACATACATAACAATCAGACTCTTTGATTGTGTGAGGACTAAGTGGATCTCCTTGAAGCTCTGAGCTACAAGCATTGAAGGTTACTAAATATTTAAGAATCACTTCTGGAACAGCAAGTCCCTGAGTCAGAAATGCTTGGATGTTTAGACAAAATACATAGAAAATTTATTCTTGCACTTGGCCATAAGTTCACTTCTGGTCAGCATCAGATGCAAAATATAATATCAGTTGATTGATTTGTTTGGTGTTTCTTGTAGTATGATATATGACAGGCAAAATTTACAATTTACAATTTACAGTTCTCCCACAAATTAATTCATAGGTGGAAGACAACCAATTTTGGTCATACTGGTGCCCTCCCAGGGGAGTTACTCTGTAAAGCTGTCAGAAAAGTTGTGTGTGTTTGCCTCATTAGCTCTTGTAGCCGTTTGGTCCGTAATTAGAGATGCACCCAGGCTTGGCAGGGGGCTGCTCTTGGTCAGCTTGCAAAGCACAGTCACTGCTGCGCTGGCTGAAATATACAGCTGGTGGCAGCACTTCCACCGAGCATGCCTCTGCAGGAGAGCTCCAGTTTCCTGTTGGAAAACATGACTGGAGCTGTGTACCATGGAAGGAAGGATGGCAGGGCTGAAATGCCTGCAGGGCATAAGTTTCAGACATGTTTGCCCCATGCAAATGCCAGGTGTGGCTGAAACTGCACATAACTCCACCAAGACTGGTAAGACACCCTTATGAATGTTGGAGGTGTTGGCATCAAGCAGTGTTTTGCTCTGAATTCCACCTGAGTGCCTAACACCACAGGTGGGTATTTTGACACCCTAAATTTGGGTGCTAGTGTTCCAGGTGATAATACATCTCTGCAAAACTGGGACCTGCAAGTCAAGGTTTCATTAACACTTCCTACCCTGAGTTCATCAGTCAAAATTAAGAGGTTTAAAAGGCAGCAGTCCAGGATAAATAGGCAGCCTCACAGTGAAGGCTTGCATGAACAGGACCTTTCTAGAGCACACAGAATTAGTGGTGATACAGTGTTGAATTCACTTTGGTTTGATGCACACAGCCTTAATGAGGACCTCTGCTATAGAGAATCTGGATATCTCTACACTCTGCTCTCTTCCCAGGACTACATCAATTGCATTTGGTGACTTGCATGGCAGTGACATGCTTTTAGTAAACCATTGATACAATAAAGAAGGAAAATAATCTCATTCTGAAACTCATCTCTCATATAGGCACACAGAAGAGCAGAACATTCACACACATATTTCAGGAATATTTAGAGAGAAAGCTGATTTAATTTTACTTTTAGTTTTAGTTTAATCCAGCTCAAATTAAAAAAGGATTAATGTTTGCAGAAAAATTACCCTTCAAATGACTGTCTGGAGTTTATGAGTGCATTGACCTGAACTGACAGGTTCCAGAGTTTTGGGGTTTTTTTAAATATAGTTATTTACTGGCTGTAAC
Organism: Emberiza elegans; assembly: GCA_024865655.1. Classification (NCBI taxonomy): domain Eukaryota; kingdom Metazoa; phylum Chordata; class Aves; order Passeriformes; family Fringillidae; genus Emberiza; species Emberiza elegans. The sequence continues at coordinate 50,147,230 of JALJVW010003023.1, forward strand.
ATTCTTCCAGAAAAAGAAAGAACTCAGTTCACCCATTTTCACCATTTCCAAAATTTCAAATTCAATGATATCTCTCTCTCTGACTATCAAGTTACATTCCCCAAGAGAATTCTGAAATTTTGTTATTACAATGTCAAAGTGAGAAAAATTAATGGGATTAACAAAAGAACTTCTACCTGAAAGTCAATAGATTGTTAGGTTTGCTTCCTCACCAGGCTATAAGGGAGCAAAGATGAACAAAGATCTCTTGGTCAGAGTCCTAGACCAGTCTAGACATTTTCTACTAATATTAAATTTAAAAAAAAAAACAAAAACAAAAACAAAAACCGCAAACCAACCAATCAAACAAACAAAACCTAAACCAAGAAATGTCCAAAAAGGAACTGGCACTACCAGACCAGGGGAAGTTTTAAAGCAACAATGAAAACTGTTTAATATTCAGATAGGTGCACTACCTTCACTGCTTGACAGAAGCTCATTTATTAGGGTTTCTTTTGTATTATTTCAGCTTAAAGCATGTACATTCTCCCCAAGTCCTTTCTTTTAGAAGACCAGTCTTTTATTCCTTCAACATTCATTTGCAATATCCTATATTGCAGTTAACTAAACTTCTTTGGAACTTCCTTTGTGGCACGCTGGTAAGGCCCATATCCATACTGCAAAATTTTCCTCAGTTTTCCTCTTTTTTTTCAACCTTACTACAGATCTTCTGAAAACATTTGGGAATTATGGGGGAGTGTGGTGGGGGAGTGTGGCCACTGAAGGGGCTCAGAAACTACTGGAAACCCCTCTAAACACATAACAATGCAAGGACTTGACTGCTGATGCCCAGGCAACATTCCTCAAAATTGTTCAAACAATTACTGTGGTTTCTATAACCAGAAATATGTTGCAATTGAGAAAACATCTTTCAAATACTGGCAACAACAATCCAAGATATATCACCTTGCACATTAAGAAGCTTTAAATGTGAAGGAATATAACCTAAAAACATTTCAGTGTAACTTGAGAGCTCCTGTGCATAGCACAGGTCCTTTTCAAGATGTCACCTTTCTTTGAATGTGAAAGTATGACAGTGGGGTTCCCCACTTTGCACCCACAAATACATGTGTTTTTTTCTCTCTACTAACCTTGAGACATTTTGGTACATTCCTTATCCAAATACTAGCAAATTTTTGCAGCTGTTTAGAGTTTCACCCAGTTCTGACTTAACTTTCAGTTCCCACAGCAATGGAGGATTGATTTCCTCAGAAGCATTACATTTCTATTTCTCAAAATCCTTCATTCCCCATATTTCTCTTCCTAGCCCCAAACCGTGGTAGCCATGCCTAATTGTCCTTACCTTTGTACAAGCAAATTTCCTTCTTCCCGCTGACACTATAACTGAGCTTTTTGCTATCCTTGGTTGCATGCATCTGGATTTTTGATTAAGTTTTCCAAGAGTAAAGAAAATTCTCACCAATTCAGGTCAAACTAGTTGTTGACTACACATCTCGAGTTACTGACCTGACCTGATGCTAACCTTCAGAAAAAAACCCAAAACAATACTTTTCTTCTCACTCTCAGAAACCTCCATAAGGTGTAGATTGTTTATTTAAAGGGAGAATTAAATGTATGTGTTAACTTCATCCAACTTGTATTAATCTTTTACAGTCTTCTGGTATATTATGAAGAAAGTAGCAGTAAAACAATTTCACACTAGAAAGAAATAGTAGTTTAATGTGTCTTCCACACAAATAAACAAATATTAGGAACTGCTTGTTAAAGTGACCCTTGGCCCTTTGGCTGTGATTCTTACTAAAGAAAAAAAATATTGCAATCCAATTCAGGATATGGTGCCAAGGTTTTTGTAAAACTTTAACTTTTGTTGTTTCTTTTATAGCATGTTTTTTAATTGCTTGGAACAAACATATAGTCCAAATAGGCTTCAGAGCTATACATATTTAATAAGTAATAGAAGAGTACATTACTGTATATAGCTTGACTATTAAAAAGGAGACTTCTCTGTATAAAATGAGAAAAGTATTTTTCCAACTAATTCTGAAGGAACAAAACTATACATATTGTAATTTCCATATTTTTCCCATAGACAACATTAGATCCATCAGCCAAACCAATTTATTTTTTAAAGGAAAAAATTTATTTTTTAAAGTGAAAGACTTAAAAAGAAAAAAAATATTGCAATCCAATTCAGGATATGGTGCCAAGGTTTTTGTAAAACTTTAACTTTTCAAAACAAACATATAGTTTTGTATACATATTTAATAAGTAATAGAAGATACATTACTGTATATAGCTTGACTATTAAAAAACTTCTCTGTATAAAATTTTTTTTTTCCAACTAATTCTGAAGGAACAAAACTATACATATTGTAATATCAATATTTTTCCCATAGACAACATTAGATCCATCAAACCAATTTATTTTTTAAAGGGAAAGACACAAATATGTTCCTCAAATTTTTGTATGCCGCATTTAAGCTATTTTTTTATTACAAATAATGTGTAAACTTTGAATAATATACATAAACTGTATACATATGAACATTGTAATCATGGGCAAAACAGTAATTATGACTAATCAGTGTCTTTCCAGTATTTCACCATTCCACTGGGGAATGAGAGATTTCTTTCCAAGACAACCATTACAAAAGCATTCTGTTTTTTCAACTTGAAGTAAAATATACTGTTTTGTTTTCATAAGACAAGTTAACACACTCCTAAAAAGAAAATAAAGCACTTGACATAACAAGCTTCAACCTTTCCTCTTTGGAAATAAAATCTTCCATTTTGTAGGGATTAGAATAACAAGTAGACAGTTGGGTGATGGTACAAACACACAATTTTCCATCATTCATATCAGAGTTTTCATTTAGTGTGAGCTTTAATGTCATTTAAATAATAAAGTGCCACTGAAACTAAGGTCAGAGGGTCCATGAGGTGAATTGCTCTAACCTTCTCCATATTGCAAAACATTAAACAAAACCATAGCATTCTCTATTGATTCCTGAGAATTAAAACCTTACAGTCCTGAGAAAACAAAGCTTTTATCTTACTCTGCATTTAATTCCACTGTCTACTTTTGTGGTATTTGCTGATATGTTCCATGGTCTGAAAAACACCAAAAATATCTTACCAGTCTGTAATAATACAGAAAATTCTCTTTTCGATTATTGGTTTAGTATTTGAATCATAGAATTTCCCTTTAAACAACTTGTGTGCACTTTTGAAGCAGACATGACCCAACATTTCAGAAAACTCAAAGGCAAGCTGCCACTGGTTGGCCCCCATGAGAACACTCTTTCTATAATATACAGATACCTTGCTAGGATCAAATGTTCCATATTTCTAGTTGCCCAAGCTATTGGGTTATCAGCTAGTCTGGACACAGACGTGCCTCAAAATTGCCTTGCTGGAACACACTCAAGTTTCATGGATCTACTGAGAAGGAACACAAAAGAGGGAGCCTATCCATCCAGATAAGGATAGTTAGGAAATGTGGTTTGAATCTACAAAACCCAGGGAGGACTTCCCAGTTCATATATAACTGCTTTGATCAGCAGTAAGTCTTTCATTTTAAAGGTGACTCATTACACATCCAATTTCTCAAGCAAGTTTGCAAATGTCTACCTTCAGGATAGGGTTTTAGTCTGACAATCGGACTGAACAGAAGTATAAAAGATGACCTGGAAGTGGCCCTGTATGCTCAACAAAGGGATTTAACCTTTTGTATATAAGGCTTAACTCTTTTTGGAGCCTTCCTTTGAAGGCAAAACGAATACAGGGATGAATTGCAAAGTGTAACTGAAATGTAAATGAAACTTCAGATTAAAAAAGCCTTACTCTGCTGTCCAACAAACAGTCCTTACATGGACATCCCTGAACATCTTGCAGATAATAACTGTAATTTGTTGATAGTTTTTTCTTACAGAGCTTATGAAGAGAATAAATAATATATATTGGAGCACTGTTCTTATATTGCCAGATCAAAAGTATGCCCGAGTTCTTAGGTAAGGTTGTAAATCATGTACCAACTCATAGTTGGCCAATGTGAAATCAGTGCATTTATACATTTTTCATCCTCTGATCTACTTTCACTACTTCTTTTTCTCCATCCTTACATCCAGTTGAGGGAACAGAACATCTACATGAGACATCTATTTGATGTATACATATATCTACATGAGCCATCTACATGAGCATGTGTGACAATAGTTTTAAACTAGATAGCTGAGGAAACTCTGAGGACTGCCTTCACAAGAGTAAGGATTGTCCTCTGATGGACAGTCAAAAGGAAAAGTAGGTTTGATAAAAATGTATTTAACATCCTCCCCTCAAGCATTCATGTTTTAAGTTCATTTGTGCTACTAATAGCAAAATACGAAGTTCTTGCAAGTTGTTGAGAGGCACTGCTGCATGTATCAGTGATGAGACTTGCCTAAGTAAAATTCATAGAATCACAGAATAAGGATCATAGGCTATCCTCAGTTGGAAGGGACCCACAAAGACCATCTAAGTCTAACTCCTGGCCCTGCACAGCACCATCCCACCATGTGCCTGAGAACACTGTCCAAACATTCCTTCAGCACTGTCAGGCTTGGTGCTGTGATCACTTCCTTGGGGAGCCTGTTCCAGTGCCCAATCACCTCCTGGTTGGAAAAATTTTTTTATAATATGCAACATGAGCCTTTCCTGACACAGCTTCATGTCATTCCTTCAGGTTCTGTCCCTGATAACAAGAGAGAAGACATCAGTGCCTGCCCCTGCACCTCCCCTTGTGAGGAAATTGTAAAGACTGCTATGAGATCTCCCCTCAGTCTCCTGCTAGTTGCTTAAGTAAAATTACTCACTTTTTTTTTGCAGCTCCAGGCACTAAGTTAGAGAGCTTTGCAAGCTGTTCCTGCACAATTCGTGAGTAGGAACAATGGTAATATGTGTGTTGAATAAATTGTTTGCTGTAACTTATTTATCCAGTCCTTATTTTAAGCCTAGCTACAGTATATTGTCAACACTTTGGTAATAAATAGCTTCCCAAAATAAAAGGCTTTTGTTGGAGTTTCACCTGCTCTTGTTGTATAAGCACACCTGGTAAGCTTCTAGACAAATACCCTAAATATTAAAAAAGAGGATATGAAATTCAGGTCAGCTGAATAAAAAATCTGTAGAAGACACTTAAGAAAAACACATCTTAAAATATTAAATTATCTGTTACACAAAGCTAAATGAACATTCAGATAAACCTAACAGGAGTCTCTCCTTTCTATAACTGGAACTAGTACACACAGCTTTGACATGAAAGTCATGCTTTCTGTCCCTCATTTTTGGGACTAGAATTGCAGGTCTGAACTTGCTGGGGTTTTTTTTCTGAATTAGTTCTCATAATAAAAACATCTGCAATTAAATGTTTTCATCTTGCTGATGCAGGAAGTTACACTCTGGGCTGCATTCCTGAATTTCATTCTGTTCATTTTCTTATTTTAAAACAAAACATTTTGACTTCCCGTGCCACCTGCAGAGATTTTAGTGCATATTTAACTGTTTTAAAATCTCTTTCCCACATACAGAACAAGCTCTATCCATTCTCCTGCAGGTTAACTGCTCAGTGAGAACTGGTTCCACTGCTTTACCTTTTCTGCAGGTAAGGGGAATACCCAGAAAGGCAAAAATTTGGTTAAAAATGCTTACCTTTCTCCCCACTAAAATAAACACTAGCTAAAGCTCCCTAACACAAAGGTGAATTTGTATGTTTATCAACATGTATGGCCTGCTTATAAAAATAGATTTTAACACCCATTATAATGGCCAAGAATTTAAAAGAACAATTATATTTAAAAATACACCAAAATTTGTTTTGTGTCTTATTTCATTTCTTATTATTTTTAAAAGAATTAATTTTCATCTCTACTGAGTACCAAAGGCTGGTTCTAAAGACAATATTACCATTTGAGATATTAATACAAATTAAATAAATATAAATATATAACTTCTATATTTTCCTTTATTACATCAAGATTAAAATAAAAGGTCTTTACTTTCATGTTTCCAGTCTATGACTTCTCTGACTTTCAAACTGCCAACCCAGTAATGGTGCATCTTAAGAAGCAATATACATATGTTTTTCATACACTTTACAATCTCCACACTTATTTAAAATAAATAGCTTATTAAATAAATGCAGATAACCTTTTTCTTTCCTCAGTATTTATTTTTATTTTGCCAGCTTCAAAGCAGGAATTGCAGGCAATTTAGTAAATATAGTAAAGAACAAATGTCTCAACTCACTGTGTTTTGTATATATTTTGATTTCTTTTACTGAACTGCTGTTTTGTAGCTGCTCACTGTGTGCTCTCCAAATGAATAACAGTCCAGCATCTCTTACAGCAACTGAGTACTCTGTCCCTTTGTTTTTTTAAGTAGAAACATCCTCCAAATATCAAAGCCACATTCACTGAAGGCACTAACTTTTTTCTACAGCTGTGTACATAACATTTGGAAAAATACTGAGTGTAATAAACTCCTTGCTGGGACATCCTGCAAGTGAGACTGTGGCTTCATTGCTGCATTGAGAACCTCCATAGTTCGCCTGGGATTTCTTCTCCCTTGATTGTGCAGATCAAGGGCTTATTTGGACGTCATGGCAGTTTCTCCTCTGACCCAAATATCTAGATTTCCTTGCCATAAAATGCACAAAGGACTGGTAATCACCCAAGTCTAGCCCCAGTAGAAAACTGGGGTGCAGCCAGAAGGTGCATCTGGACCCAGCTCTCCTGTGTTCCGCCATCAAGACGTGACTAAGTCATTTAGTGTGGTCTGTGCCGGATAGACTAACATATGCTTCAGTTCCCTTGAACACATCTCTTTTTTTAATGCCTGGAACATATATCCAGAGGGAATTCAAAGATTTTTGACATTTGTTCAGGATTTCTGGATGTCTGGCAACCTAATCAGAGCAGTAGTGGAGAAAATCTGGACATATCCACTCCACATGCGCGTATCAACTTTACAGCGCATTTGCAATGAGGCCAACCAATCCACTGTGCATGTGCTGCACAGATGGCCTGTGTGTACGCTGTAAATATGATGTAAAAATTACTGAGAAACACATGCACAGTGAGTCTGTAGCTTCCTGGAAGCCTTAGGCTCACTGCACTTACCCTTAATATGTAAATGCATGGCAAACCTGTTTGGGAAATCCTCCTCAGCATGAAAGAGGGATATCCTGGAGTGGATGAAACACGGAAGTGAATAGCAGGGTTACACCTTTACACCAGATCCTGGACATGATTCTGGACTTTGTGCAGGCAAAGGATATCTAGCACACTGACAAACATACAATGCACCTCCCTGGTTACCACATGGCACCACAATGTCTCTCAGCTTTTGGAGGAGCTCCAAAGGAGTTTCTGGGCCATGTGTTTTGCTGTGCTAAAATAGGTGAAGCAGGCAACGTGCAAGCATGACCAAGCTCAGACTACCCCATGGGCAATTGAACCAGGAGGGTTCTGCAAGTCACACCAAAACCAGCCTCCCTGTCAGCAAACTTGCACTATCCACCCCTGAAAGAGAAGATAAATGCTCACAAATGTTAAAAATACTTAGCAACCAGGAATGAGGAAACCACCATCTGGGAGAGATCAGAGGCAAAATCATCGCTCTGCTTTCACACGCAGCAAACAAGCACCCACAGAGAACAACAGCTTGGGGAAAACAGGTAGCAGCAGAAAGAGGCACCCTCAGGGAATGCTCTGAAGCTCTAGGCTGCCATAATCAGAAGTACGTGTGAAAGGAAGCTGAGCAGGAAGGAAGAAACAACTAAACCAAAAACTTGAGAGTGCCTCGTTCTGGAAATAAACTGAAAACAGCTTCAAAGAGATCAGAAATATTCCATGAAGCAGTAGCACTATGTAATTGTTAAATGGCCAGTTGGGAGTAATGTTGGAGCCTCATAGGAGGGCAAGTTGTGTTAATCACAGGCTATTACCTAGGTGGCAATCAGGTCTAAAACAAGCCTGAAAATCAAGCAAGCCCAACTCATTAAATATTATCTAGCACTTCAAGAGCATCAGGAAAAAAGATATGTCTTTTCCAGTGTCGAGTTTCTGGTTCAATTCTTCCCTGAAAATCCTGAGAAAACAGAGTTTTTATTTCTCTGTTGTCATTACTGGCAGGAATCAGATACTTGTATGGGAAATTCAACTTTCTTGTGGCTTTTTCTTTTCTTCTTTGGCTCTTAAAGTTCTAACCAATATTTACCTACAGAAAAGGGTGAGCAAGTAAATCCTAAAACCTTAAAAGAAGAAGGAAAAGGGGGATTTAAAAAATAACAAAAAACAACAAAAAACCCAAACAAACAAACAAACAATCTCAAAACAAAGAAAAAAGAAAACTCAACCGAAACCTATTTTTCAAAGTCCTTTTATTCACAGGTTTTTTAGCATCATTTAAATGGCAATGCTGCAAACTATATAATCTCACATTATCTAGGGAAGATAAAGAAGGTGGTTTGTGTTTAATGAAGATATACAATAATAAAATTTTTAACTAAAATCTACAATGGAATAAATGTGCAGGTCAAGAAAACATGGCAATTTCTCAAACTTGAGGGTTTTCAGCTGTAGTGTCCTTTGAGATTTTGTCATGTTGTGTAAAGGATATAAAAATGTCAATGTTGACAAACAATCTTCTTTTCTATGATTTTCCCTCTTTAAGCTTAGAACACCTTGCCCAGCAGAGGAGACAATACAATAAATATATTTCGAACCCCAAGGAAGGACACTAAGTTGAGAAAACTGTTGATGCAATGGCAGTTTGTTGGACCCTTTGAGAATTAAAATAATTTTCATCTAATCAAATTGAAATGAAACTTATCAAGGGTTTGAACGTTAAAAGATGTCATACTTGATTACAGAAACCAAATATATTGTTCTAAATACATTTTGTATAAGTGTACATGCACAGATGTGCATGTATATTCAGAAGTACTTATGCCCCAAATTATTTACTGACTAAATACATTTTGAAAAAGAAATTGAGTAGGATTGGATTATTTTGTCACTATTTAAATTTGATGTTGCTTTGTTATTTCTCTTCTGGGTAAAGCCTGGTGCACAGATTGTGACAATTGGATGATTTTATTTTGCCCCAGTTCTCTTATCTGGTTTGGTTTTTGTTTGGTTGTCATTTTGGGGGGTTTGGTTGTTTGTTTTTTTTGTTTTGGGGTGGGTTTGAGGGTTTTTTTGTTTGGTTTTTTTGGTTTTTTTTTTGGTGGGGGGGGTGGTTTGGTTTGAGTTTGCTGCTTGGTTTGGGGTTTTTTAAACATAACATAGAATTGGGGTCTAATTTTCTTGTATTGCTGCCAAAACTGTATCTGGCAAAAAAGATGTGTGCCAGGATTGTGATCCTATATTAACAAAATAGAATTGGAACTCATGGAGCAGGTAAGTGCCAAGGCAAACTAATAATTATCAGTTTAATTAATCTCTCTTCACATTTTCACAGAGCTATAACCATGAAGCAATATTACTTTATTTTTATGAGCTGTGGATTGTATTACAGAATCTCTTGTTTTAAGATCCAGATGAATTAAAGCTTCTCTGCTAGCTACTAAGATATAGGTTTTATTCTTTCATTTCCCACCACCATCCTCTGCCAGAATACCCTCAGATCCACAGAAAATGTCTCAAAACATAGTGAGTGATGGCTGAACACCAAAAGGTTTGCCAGTTGTCTTTAATTATGACTCTAATAGTTCAGTTGCTTTTCCAAACATGATTAGGATGGAGCCAAAGATCTTTTATATTGGTAAGCTTACAGTAACAAGCCCTTTGCAAGATTTCCAACAGTTACTTAAGAAACAGGCCTAAATCCAAGGCAGTGAAATCTGATGTTTGCATTTTACAGATTGGATTGGATTCTTATGATATTGTTCTGTCCATGGTTTAAAAATAAATTAAATCATCATAGCTTTAGAATTTTATATCTCTGCTCCTGACACTGGCCAATATAAGAGAGATTAAAAGTACACAATGTTTTTTTTTAATTGCAAACAGGCAAAATAGAGTTTAGGCTAGATATAAAAAAAAATCAAATAAAATACATTTCTGTCTTTAATGGACAGATTGCAAGTAAATAAAATGTTCAGTGAGGAAATAAGTACCATAACCTAAAGACAATATGTTGTAATTTATATAGCATTTCAATGCAGTTTTGTGCAAATTTATTAATTGCTCTGTAGCTTGTTTTCTCCTAAATTTAAATAGTAGTTTTGTTTTTTTTTTTTTTTTTTTTGTCTTCAAAGGACACAGATAGACACATCATATTTTAAAATGATCCTATGGTGTGAAATGAGTCATTAAAATTAAAAATTAAAGCATTAAAATTCTTAATAAACACAAATGTTCTATTGACATAGGCAGAGTGAATATAAAAATCAGTATATGTTTAGAGTACCCAATGCTACAGTGTAATAAAATGTAGAATTACTGATTATTAAATCTACTGGGGTTTTTTTCATGAATGAACAGAATCTTCCTTTAAGTTTTCATAAAAACAAGGAAATTTAGTGAGAAAAAAGTAGACCCACTTCTAAAGAAAAGTTCAATTTCAACTTGAGCTAATACAAACAAGAAATTTGCAATTGAAGCTGACTTCAATCTGTGCCCAACAGGATGCCTCCTGAACCACTTCCTTATTGTGCCCCTATTGTGTCTTGGAGGCCAGCTGGCCTGTGAATTTCCTTATTATTAGTTTATGTCCCACTGTTAATTCCCTTATTCTATTACGATGATTTTAGCTATTGCATTTAATTTCCTCTTTTCATGGTGCAGGAATGACCCCAGAAGGATAAACTACCCCCAGCCATGCAGACACACTGAGACTCAGTTATCCTCTGATGAGTTAATGTGGGATTGGCCTATTGACAGTTAACATGGAAGAGAGATTCATTACAGCTCTGCTTTTATTTACTGACCCTTTCAAACCTTTTGAAGAAAAAGATCTGAAATATCTGAAATTTCTCGCCCTCAGCAAGACATTTGAAGAAAAAAAACTCCACTTGGTCTTTTATGGCAGTATTTATTATCAGATACAAAAGTGTTTATTTAAGTACTTTTTATGAAAATATTCCATTTTTTATTCAAGCCCTAATCCCACTACCTTTGTTTTAAAACTCTCTATACAATTAAATCTTTAGTTTATATTCACTTTAACAATGACTTGTGATTTGGTTGAATTGGCTAGAAAACCACATGGCCAGACCCTCACTGGCCTCCTTGACTCATTTCTGTGCACCTTGTAGTGAACTAAATATCAAAGTGCTCATTTAGTCCTCTGTCATTACCATATCCAAGCCTGTCAGGGGATTACCCCAGATGCTGGGTCAGCCTGCCACTAACAAAAGTGAATGGAATAAGTAGTCAGTACTGGAGTAAAATCCATGTCTTGCAGGAAAGGGACACACAAGCCCGGACCTGGACACACCTCTCTGTGAAGGGGAGCGTTGTTTCTGTTCAGACAGGCCTGACTCCTGCCTTACTCTGATGGTTCCTTGCTATTGAAATTGAGAGTCAGTTGAAAAGCCTGAAAAGGCTGAAAAGACACATGTCCAAGAGTGCTTTCAAAGTATGTTTATGCCTTCCTAGGCAGACAGTTCTTCTTTCAACACTCTGTTTTCTCAGTGAGAACCACATTCACGGGTATCTGAAGCAGAGAAACCAACATATCACAAAGAGTGTTCAGGTAAAAAACTTGAGATCATGCAGGATTCAGCTTAGACTTGACAGGCTTGGAATGGGTAGTGACATAGCAGACAAAATATTTGAAAGTGCTTGAAACTGACACATAAAGGATTATCATTGCCCACGCTTCAGCATTGTCATCCATAATTATCATGGATTCATAGTAGCTGTGATGTGAGTTTAGCTTCTGGTGTAAGAGAATTTGTCCAGCTTGTGCTACCACCTGCACTACCATAAGCATTTGAGGCTAGTAATCCTACTTCACAGACAAAGTGGATTGTTTTTGTTATGACTTTCTGTTTTATTTCAGTAAGTTATTTAAATATACAGTGCAAATGGGAGAATGAGTTTATAGCCTTGTAGTTTGTTTTTTTTCCAGACAGGATCTGGGCATTGCTCCAATTAATATTTGATTTATTTTCTGCAAAGCATACGCTTTTAGCAGAAGAGTGTGAAAGAGACCTTCTCTATATAGACATTAGATTAAAGAGGTTAAAGCATCTGTCAAATGAGATACTTAGATAGAAATCCTCATTCAGGCAAAGGAATAAAATTTCAACATGAATATCTTTCATCCTGAATCTCAGGATTGCTGAAGGGCTAGAGAGTCAGAGGGACCCCATCAATGTCTCCATTTTCTTTCACAAAAAAAGAAGTCCACACTGAAATATGCAAAGACACATCCATACATGTATAAAATGGCACCCAGCTGTAGTTCAAATCTTCTGAATTTCCTATCAGCTACCCTAGGTTGCTTCATATTTCACTATGGATTTTGTGATTTGGGTTCTCAGGAGTTTGAATCGTAACATAAAGTGTGTATGGAGCAAGGTATAATTCCAGTAGGTAGCAGGATTTCTAAGTATTAGTCATTCTAATATCAAAATCCTTTTGTGAGTTTAGCCCAAAGGATTATTCTTATATTTAAGAGGTACAGACTCATGAAGGATGGATCCAGCTGAATATCTTAAAGGATTTAAATAACTACTGTTTATAAAAGTGGGCAAAGCGAATTCAAATTTCATCAATTTCTGCTAACTTCTCAATGTGCCAAGGCAGTATATTTTTGTGTTATGCAAATGTCAAAGCCAAGATCTTTTTCTGGAATCTGTGTTTGCTTACAGTCTTATATAGCATACATAAGAAGCAATGTTGTGATGAGGTACTTTATGGCAGGGTGAAACATCTTTTCAGCAGAATGCTCACAGAGAGCATGATGTTTCTAGTAGGGGAAAGTTCCATATAAGATGAGTTAGCTTTGATGCATTTTAATTTCAACAAAACAAAACTAGTAATATTATCTCCAATATTTGATAGCAGTTTGCTCACTTGAGACCTATGTGTGACCTAAACTCTTTTTTTCTCCCAAATTTGATATAGTATTTGGTAACCACTGCTCTCTTACAGTCTTTGTCTTAGTACCCTAAGATACCTTGTAACTATTCCTCCATGTTGGCTTCCTTTTGGATTGATGGCTGCCATTTCTCCATTACAAAAATATTTCAACATGCACACAGTATCTCTCACCCAGTAGTACCAATAATTACTTTGGAAGGGAAGGGAACTTTACTCATGACTGCAAATGTGGTTTAACAATACACTGAGGCATCTTCTGGACCTAAGGAAAATTGATCTTCTCTGTGTTTGTAATCTTATTATTTTCAATCCCATCCCTGTACCAGAAACTAGAATTATGTGGGCAGGAGCTAGATCTTGTAAGTATGCATATATACTTGTATATTTATGAACAATGTTGTGGACAGGTATATATAATACTCATACTACATTATCCTCTTTTCTGAACCCACAAATAAATATTTTAGTACAAAAGGAACAGAAGGTTTCTTTATTTTCAGTCATTAGTAGGTTGAAGACTAAATACACATATATGTAAAGGATAATTTTCAACAAGCTTCAGTACTTTTAAGGTCAGTCTGTAAATTTAACACAATGGGGAGAGAAGTGAGATTGAACACTACCAACCATTACATAACTTCCCCAAAAGACTGGAACATATCTTAAGCAATTTAAGTAATTAGATTGCACACCATACATATATGATATAAATTCTAGTTAATGATAATGGAAAGAAAAAAGGAAATGCCTAATATTTGATGATTACTTCTCATTAGCTTTATTTTGCCTCTTGCAAGTAGAAAAATTGAATTCTGAGGATGAAGTATTAATGTAAAATAAATGCAGCTGGCATTAAATTTATATATATACATACATATATATATATAATTAATCTTTTAAGAATGATTTATCACATTCTGACAATTTCTCACAGAATTCAAAGTGCCAGCATTCTAGCACAAATGGAGAGAGAAACTGTTGTTCTCTAGACAATAGCTACAAATAAAGAGACTGATGTGAATGTAACAAACTAAATTTGTTCAAATCTAAAGTGTCATTTTTGAACAACAAAAAGAAGGTCACATTAAGACAATCATATTGTTTTGATAGTTACTACTTAGGTATGTCTTGCTCAGTGCATTTGTAGATCCATCCAAATGGCTTTTAAGTCACTGAGGAAAGGCCATTTATTTCTGCATTGACAGCTGTATCTGACAGTGGATGCTTGCTTTGTTGTACCTTAAAGTACAACATGAAATACAGGGACACAAAACATTGTACAGGCATCAACAGAGAGTCAATCTATACTACAAACCATCTGCCTGAACAAGGAGATCAGTATTATTCATTTAATAAAAGCGTCGTTTTCTCCTTATGCTCCTGTCCAAGCTCCTTGATCTTCCTATTTTCTTTTCTCAAAAGACACAAAAAAACCCCAAAATACCAAATCAACTAACAAAACAAAAATAATAATATAAATGCAAAAAAAATCAAAAAAAAAAACCTTAAATGAAATAAGTGATCTGTGAAAGGGACTGTCCATTCCAAAGCTGTATATGAATAAACATTTTCACAGATTTGTTTCCTGGCTTCTAGCCCTTAATGTATAATATTCCTTTATGGTGTGACCATGGAGACTTGTGAAACAGCTTCTCTGTAATACTTCAAAGGGCCAGAATCTGTGTGGCCCACTTCTATGTTTTCTCATATTATTGGCTGTGGATTTGCCAGGATGTACTACCAGACAGAAACTGGCCTCAAATCTAAAGCACTGCATTAGCGTGTAGCCTACATAGTCCCATGGGACTCTGAGTGTTAATGTGTCAGCCACAGGGGAAAACTCTTACAGATCCTTCAGAGTATTTATTCAGAGAACTCTTATTTCTGTGGATTTAAGCATGAATTAATATATATTCAAAATTAAGAGATTAGGGAAAAAAAAAGAGTGATAAAAATTCCCAAATCCTCATCTGGAAATGTCAAGAAGCAAGGTACAAAAAAGGACCTAAGCAGGAAAAAGGGTTATCATGGCATTTCATATTTATACATGAAAAAATCATAGCACTGCAAGTCAGAAATTTTACTTGCTAATTCAGATGAAACCTGACAGCACAATGAAAACCCAATGATGGATAAATACTGCAAGATCAATACGTAAATCCATTACAGAGAGTTCACAGAGCTGCAGCTCAGCAGAGAGCTTTCTGTGTTCCCACACCTGCACAGCTTCTTGTCTCATGGATCATGCCAGCTTCAATACTGCCTGCCTGCCTCTTCCTCTTCAGGGAACACCCTCCCTTTCACTAAAATGCACCGTAGGAACACCATAAAGTCAACATCCAGCTGCTGCAAAGAGAAGGGGGCCATCCTCTTTCTGTGTCTCTTCCCTTCACCACCAATTGCAGATGAAACTTTGGGCAGCATGAAAAGAATTTGTTAATGTGAAAGTTATAGAATCGTTTTGAAGCAAACTTAGTAAATGGCTTTCCTTATACAAGGAAAGCCTTGGCAAAATAAATGGTGGTGCTCAGTTAAAGACTGAATTCAATGATCTCAGTGGTCTTTCCTAACCTAATTGATTCTGGGTGATTCTGTGATCTTTGCATGGTACTAGAGGTACCTCAATTCTGATAGGTTTTATCAGGCCATGCTCAACATCATCTTAGTGCTCCTACAAGGACATGTGTATCTGAGAGTGCTGCAAATCTGTGTCAGTGAAATTATCTATCTCTGAAGGCATGTCCTGAATTTTTCTCCCAGTTTTTTCTACTTAACAATTCTTTGATGCAGAGGCAACAGGTCAGAAAAAATACACTCCCTGTACTTTGGGAAAGTTTGGATACATATCTAGAATTTCTACCCTAAAACTGAACATTTTTAGGTGTTCTATAACAGCATCAGGTGAGCAAGCCAAGGTGTCTTTTGATTCAGAGGTGCAAACATATATGTTTATGGTTCAAATTTACTGGGAGTGGAACTTACATGCAAAAAAAAAAATTATTTACTTATTGATTCTTTAAAAATTGTAACTTTTTCTTCTGGAAAAAATCAAGTTCCATATAGGGCATAATTCAAGGGAAAAACAAACAAGCCCAAATCCCCCAAACTAACAGGCTATTCTGATATTTAGTTGTCCAAAAAGAAACAGACATTTTAGAAATAGGATACCAGGCCTCCAGCACAACAGTGCAATGGGCAAATGCCAGACCTGTACTAACAAATCCTAAATGAAATGTCTGTGAGTGACCTGACAAAATCCACGAAGCACTTCTCAGTACTGAAAGTCACTTCTTATCATATAGGGGAGAAAAAGATGCTTTGTTTTTTTCTGAAGAGCTAAATGGTATATTGTTATTATGGTGTGCTTTTTTTTCCTTTGTTTTCATAACTACAGAAAATAATGACACAATGTAGTAAAGCTGATACTTTGAACCTTGGTATTCATATACTAATCATGGGGAGGAAATTTTTATTTTTTTGCAGATAGATGTTAGACTCTCTCATGTATGCCCACATTACATTTTAGTGAACAGAAGCAGTGTCCTGAAAATACATAAACACACTGTGGACTTTGTTCTTTGGGATGTTTAGTGGACACAGAACTGTCACATTCTCTTTTAGCACTGCATTGGGCCTACTGTAGCCTTTAAGCAGACCTGGAACATATTAGCAGAACAAAGGGAGAACAGGATAACACTGCATGCCATGGTATTTGTGTATGTACACCACAGAACTCTTGAACCACCAAATAAATATTCAAACAGAAAGTTCAGCATAAGAATTTAGCCGTGTGGTGCATGTCTGAAGTAATGGAAGACATAAACCTAAATCCTAACATTTACCATCAGGGGTCTCATCAAGCTTGCCAAGAGCACAGAAGCTTCTGAGGCTTTTCCCCTCTAGAGACACTGGCAACAGTGGAAGTAGCCCATAAATGTAGCATATATATATATATATATATATATATACAGAGAGAGAGAGAGACAGAGAGAGACAGAGAGAGAGACAGAGAGAGAGAGAGAGGGAGAGAGAGAGAGAGAGAGAGACAGAGAGAACTGGGTCCTGGGACCACAGTTCTAGACCTTGTCTTATTATGCTGTGGTAGCATTGCTATCTGGCTGGTTTTCAACTGGACTGACTGCTTTGCTATGAGTGAGCCAGTTGGCAATTCACAGGAGCAAGTTAACCTAAGCATGTTCAGCAGCTACATGTCTTAAGGTGGCTGGTTCTTTAGGACATCAAAGGTGGTAGTGCTAATTTGGCCTAGGAATAAAACATATGTGAAAGAGTTTTGTAACAGTCTTTGCACATTTACATTTTGTGGGGGAATTTGTTTATTCTCTCATTACTTTCTGCATTCAGTTTCTGGGAGAAAGGCGAGAATATGAAAACCACAAAGGTCTTCCAAACTCACCAGTTGCACTGTTATGCATGTTTTTGGAACACAAAGATCTAATTCCGGTCTCTTTTTGCTGACTTCATCAAGAATAGAAATAAGGCCTAGGGTCACAGTTTCCTTGTTGACTTTTTCCTCATTTTTTACATTTGAACTCAATTTGAGATAAACTTTGCCCTCTGGGGAAGCAATTACAGATAATACTAAAACGAACATAAATTAAAACCTGGACATATTTACAATGTCACCAGTTTATGAATTATGCTCACCGTGTGCAATGTTTTTTCTACTTAGTTTTGGAAAGGTCACTGCTATGTATATGCTTATATATATAAAGAGAAATAACAATATATCAAACAGAATCACTCTCTTTGTAGGGTGATTTTTTTATCTATAAAGTACTGGGAATGAATAGCGTCAGTCAGGAAATAAGTTTTCCTGGCACCCAATTTTCCTCAATCTTTGGATCCATTAGTGAAAAGTTATTATATTCATCCTGGCTTTTTTTCTTAAGAGAGAAGAAAATCATTTAAGGAACCACTTTTTTTTTTTAAATGTGAAGAAATTAACACACAAAGCAAATAAACAGACCCTCTTTATGCAGATGAAATTTCTTTTCCTAAAGTGAACAAAACATTAAGAAGAAAAAAATAAAAAATAAGAAAAAAGGTAAAAAAACTTCATTTTACTTAACAAAAAAAATTCTTGTGCCTGAAAAACTAGGACAGTGAACATGGGAAATCAAAGAATGGTAGAAAGCAGATATAGAAAAGATCTGGAGGTCATTCTTAGTGATCCCAAATGCAAGATAATTCCTTAAAGTATACTTCTGAGAGTTTGGCCCAGTCTGATTTTAAATGAATCAGCTGATACCATTTTTACAGCTCTCTAAAGAGAGTATTCCACTGTCAAATAAACACACTTGTGAGTCTCAGGCACAGAAGTTATTCAGACATTAGACTTAAAATTAGAGACAAGGGAAAAATAAGCTGAATAAAATGTTACGCCTAGTTTTGGTTTGCCATCCAGACTTGATTAGAGTTAAGAAAACATAATGAATGTACATGCAAGCTCTCTGCAGGATGCCTGGCAAGACCTAATTGAGGTTTTGGGGCTGAAACAAGATGGTCCTATCAAAGAGTGCAAATTTTGAAAAACAGTGGATTTATATGTAGATATTTCTGAGAACATTTTCATATGTTTATACATCCTTAGTCTCCAGAAACAAAGAGAAAGTCTGTGTGACAGTAGCTCATCTCTCCCACAGAAGTCCAGAGACCTAATTTTTTTATCCCATGAGAAAAATAAAGGTGTGCCTTTCCCTTGGGTTAAGTAACACATAATCACTATGATATGAAATCAAATTGTAATTAAGGTTAATTGGTTCACAGCTTTAAGATAAATTCATTGCATACGGTAAATTCTAAGTTTCAGTTATACCTTGCTGCCTTAACACTTGAAAACCCAGGCCTTTTTCAGTATTTTATGCAAGTCCACTCAAGATACTACACTTTTTTTCTGGAGAAGTGAGTCTGGAATTTGTGGCCCAGGGATATGAGCAGCAAAAGCAGAGTTCTTGAGCATCTCTCTCACCAGCTTGGGTAGGGACTGTGCCTCAAAGGGTTCCCACTTGTGTGATTGTCAGTTTGTGGCGGCAAAGGAATAATCTGATCACAGCAGACATGGCATTCACCCAGCTAGAGGATGTGAAGGATTGAGGTGATCCAGAAATCATGAGAAAACTTGTGGTTAAGCAAGCAATGCCACACACCTGCCTCCTTAGGGACAGGAGGCTGGGCAGGAGGCTGTCATAGGGTGTAGACTTCCCAGACGGTGTGCCTTGACTGTGTGGAGTGCATAAGGGAAAGCTGAATCTTTCCAGGTGCTTCAGATAGGCTGGGCATTCTCAATGCTTGCTGCGAGTAGCAATGCTTGTGGCATTTCCCACACTAACAAGCTGCAAAGGAAAGATCCAAAGGAGGGAGAAGAGAGGCCACCAGAGACATTTCCCCGGTAGGGAGTAGGCAGGGCAATGCTATCCCACAGGTAGGGAGTGGAGAGAACCCCTCAGCTGAGAAGATTCTCCAAAAGAGGATCAGGAAGCCTCCACTAGAGCTCCCCCAGCTTTTTCTTGAAAACCATCAGTGCCAGCCTAGGCACAGCTGATGCTGCCTTCTCCTATCTGGATCCAGCCAGAAGCAGCCAGCTCATATCTCACCCTGCTGGCTGTGGGTTCCCCCACAGTAACACCCTCCTCTTACAGCCTTACCGAACAAAAAAGGCACAGTGAAAAATACAGCATCTTGAGGCTGTTTTCTCCCATTCTGGAGGAATCATCCATCAGCTCTTTGGACAATAGCATAATTGCCTGCATCACAGCTGTAAGGCTGTAAGTCTGGCCCAAAATATCAGTTTATTTTGTCTTTAGCATGTTTCTAGTTTGTCAGAGAAGACTGGTCTTACTCACAAGGGGGGAAAGCTATTTTTGTGCTGTTGCCAAGATACTACTGGCACTAGCAGACTGATCAGATAGCAGCTGTCAATAGCTGTGACAAACTAACACAATGATTCAAAGAAGGGAATTTAAATGATGTGGAACTGACATACCTCCCATGTGCAAATCTTCTGCTCCCATCTGGAAAGAGGTGAGCCAGTCCCATTCCATCACAAAGCTCTCCATGACACTGAATGTCATGAGAGTTGCCTGGATCAGGGAACAACCTAGAGCCATCATTCACAAGCCCCATCCCAGAACCTGTACCTCACGCCCAGCATAGATTTCCATGGAAGTGCACAACACAGTTTAATGGCCACTATAAAAATGGGTTTAAGGAACACTATACTGCTACAGAGACTGATGGCACAAACAAATTAAAATTGAAAAGTTCTGAGAGCATGAGTGCAGAAACAAGAAGGGGTAGTCACACCGAATGTAAACTACTTTCAGGTAAACCTTAACAAACACGACTCAGAAACATTTCACAACAGCAAGATTCTTTACCTTTATTGCCAGCTCTTTAACAATAAAATCAAATAATGCCTTATGCTTTCTTCATAATTTCTTCTAGAATAGCAATTTTCAGTATAAAAGGCTGCACTTTAAAATGTGTCCAATTTAAAAGGACATAGTTTGAAAAAGAAGTCTGGATTTACTTGATCTTTGCACAAAAGCTGAAGAATGAGCATTGGACAAATAATGCAATTTACATTCAGTAATGAAAATGTTTTTAACAGAATGTGTACACAGTTTGCATTTATATGTCTGTAGCTTGGCATATACAGCGTAAAGAAATAATTTACCAATGATACTAGCTGCTACATTAGGGATTCTGTGCCCACATAAAAATGTAAAATGTGTCTTCTGATTGTGAGCTGTATGCACTTAAAATGTAAAATCTCTGCCCAATAAAATTGCTTCAAAGTCACCTTGTAAAATGGAACGTACAAAATAACACTAAATGCTACATGGGTGGATTTTTAAACAGATTTTTTTTTAATCTAGGCATAATGAGTGTTATATTTTTAAAACACAATCACAAAAAGTGGAGTTCTGTTTTTCTATGTGTATGTATATATGCCTCTGTGCGTACACATATATATGTATGCAAGCATCCATAGACCCACAAATCTACAGAATCATGTAATAGATGACATCAAGGTCAGTATAATACTATTTCTGAAATTTGTATCTTTTGCCTTCCTAGGACCCCACACCAGAACAGCTGAATGTTTCCTGAAGGAAGATACCACCTGTGGAGACCCCACTCAGGAGTAGGCTAATGGCAGGAACTGGGTCCAGTGGAGAAAAGCCAACACAGGGAAAGCTTTTCTGGCAAAACCTGTCATCCAATGGAAGACTCACACTGGAGAAGTCCATCCCCGTAGGACTGTCAACTGTGGAAAGGATTCACACTGGAGCAGGTCTTGAAGGCATATATCCCATGAGGAAACCCCATACTGAGACAGGGCAGGTATTTTTTTGTCCTTATCTCTCACTATCCTAGTCTCTTACAATTATTTGGCAATAAATTAAATTATTTCTCCAAGCTGAGTTTGTTTAGCCTGTGATTGAAATGAGTAAGTGATTTCCCTGTCATTATCTCAAGCCTCAAGTTTTTCATCATATTTCCTGTCCTGTCCTATTGAGAAAGGGGAGTGATAGAATGGGTTGGTAGACACATGGCAGACAGTCAAGGTCATCCCACTGCAACTATTAAATGTATCAAAATTTCATAAAATTCAAAATGCATGGGCAAAAATTGTACCTATTTCATACTGCAGGTGAACCAACAAACAACTACTGAATTATATGATTCCTGGAGGGTTTTTGCTTTACTGCTTGGCTCAAATGTGTAGCAAAATACTGTAAGGGAATCTCTAATGAAATCAACACCTAACACAGTGGAAAATTTACACTTGGATCAATTCCTAAGCAAATAGGAAACTTCTGATGGTGTCTCCTCAGAGAGTTTTTCAAAGAGCTGGGAACAAAAAAAAAAAAAGTAGACAACCATCAGATCAGAAATGACAGATTTGCTCTCCTAGCACTCATCCTGAAAAACAATTATTTTTGCATTTAGTTTTGAACATGAAAAATATGTGATTGTTTATCATCTTAAGTTAAGCATAAGCTTGGGTTTACAAAGTTATTTAGCAGCAAATGCTAGTTCTTGATATCTTATTACTTCTTTTTGACAAGTAACAAGCACAAGCATAATTACCAAAATAAAGCATCACAGAACAAACTTGAATGTTATTTCTTAAAAACTGAATGCAGATGAATAAAACCAGAAGTCTTTATTTGTGTTATCTTGTATTGGTGTTTTTTTAATATTGCATTTCATTTTTAAAACAAGATATTATCTCAGCGGAGGGTGTTTCTTAGGAAGTAAGGATCAGCCAAAAGATTCTGAAATGGAAAATAATCTCCAGGACATTTTCTCAAGTCTCTGTGGTAACCTTTGCTCATAATTATGCCAGCATAGAAACTTTTGGAAGACACCTAGATGAAAATAAAGGAGACAGGTAGAACAAAAGACTTCAGAGTGAAGTCATAAAACTGAACAGAAGTAAATGCCTTAGTTTTATGTAGGAGTTTAGAATTGGACAGTCCAAAATTCTGATTCAGGCTCACATGTTTCAGGTGCGCCAGATACCACACTTGCCTTCAGTTTCACACCGGGAAAATGTAACAATAATATTTACTCATCTTCTGTGGCTGTCAGAAGGAAATCCCATGTATTAAGTCTGAAGAACCAAAGGAAAGTGTCATATTTTTCAGCTTTTAATACCACTCCTTTGAGAGAGCTAGGTTCAGGTAGACAGGGAATTTTAGAAGCCTAAGCAACATGGGAATAACAACTTCAAAAACTCTTGGGGAAGAACAGAAAACACATGTAATGTTGTAAGCTAAATGCATACAATAAGTCTCTCTGAACATATGCAGGAGTGTACTTGAATATTAAACTTAAACTTTGCAGAAAGAAACTGGCAAGAAGGAAAAACTTAATTTAGAAAGCATTGTAAAGGCCCTGGCGGGCAAATACAGGAACACTACAGAAAGAAAGAGAGGGAGAACAAGTGCCAGTCTGAAAGGATCTATAGCCAGGTCATGTCCCTGTGAGTAAAGTGGGTACTCAGCCTTCTCTGACAAAAAGCCTTGCAGCTGGACCTCTCATATCTAAGTGTCTTCATTAGTGTACTGCTCTGTAATCTCCTTTCTCACTGCACTGTATGGTTTTGAGCATACCCTGAACCCCTCAGACTCACATCTAAACCACAGTCTTTGTTATGATAAACTCAGCTTTTAACAATCATGATAAAAACCATAAAAATACCATATACACTAGGGAATGAGGCATCTGCACAAGAGTCATAGAATTACTTGAACTTCCCTTTGCAATTATTTTCTTCCTATCCTGTTGTTTCTTCCACCTTGGTTGTAGCCCTTTATTGTTGTGCCATATCTGTCACTCAAGCAAAAACCCTCTGAGCAAAGAATATACCCCTCTATGTTCCTAGCATATTTTGGGTGATGCTACAATATAAACAGTAAACAAATAGTGATATCCATATCTATTATCATATGCTTTTGCAAGCTGGGTGCTTGCATGGCAGTGTTTGACTCAATCACATTAATTGAACTCACTGTTCTCACAAGCAGAGGTGGTTAGTGCTCTTGCCAAAACATCGTAGCCTTTGATGCTGTTGCAATATTCTCTAACCTTGTTCTTGTATCACACCCTATGATGTCTTCTTGTTTTGAAGGGTGAGGGTTTATTTCCATTGAAACGAGCCATCCTCTGACGTTAATAGAGTGAAGTTTGGGATAACAAAAAAGAAATTGCCTAATGGTAGCCAGAGAAAAAAAAAAAAATTAGAGACTTATGAATGACATCTTCCTACAGAAGAGGAAAAGATAAAGACCTGAAATAATAATAACACTCAAATGACTATTCATTAATTGCCCTGTCAGCAGTTTAAGACTTTCCAAGTCTTTCTATCAACAGATGGATAATTACACTGGTTGTTTTCCTCCATACACACTTTGAAGTTCTGTTTAATTCCCTATGTATTCTTTAACATGCATACATAACTCGCATAGGTGTGCGACTGATTTTATTCCTCAGACCATCCACTGAGGGAATCAGTCATGTGTATTGGCAATTCCTGTAAAAAAATGTGTTTGTGTGTTACCAAATCATTAGCATAGACCTCACAGATGGACTGTGCAGTTGTACCCAGAAGCCAGCTGTACTCACCTGATAGGGGAGAATATATACAATGGCACAGATAGTGATAGTTCACCCAGAGGCTGATATTAGCTAAGAAGATGATGTGGAGAATTTTAGAGGAAACAACATTTTTTCATTATAGTTCCCAGAGAGATCTAATCTCTCTGCCATGTCCATTGCCTCATACACTATGCTCCAGCTGCACATGTTCCCTGCTCACCTCACAAAAGAATTTTAGCAAGTTTCATATAGAAGTGAGCTAGATTCTTGAATTAGTAAAACAAACATTCACAAACACTTCAGAAGAGAGGTCATATCATATGCAATGTAAATAATATATAAGTAAACTTTGATCAGAACTATGTATGAGGGATGGTGAGGAAGGTTATTGTTTTCTCATGGTCCTGAAGTAGTTATAAAGCAGTCAGAATCCTCATTTTCTTTCAAGGGTTTTTAAACACATTAAGGAATAGATAACAGGAACTGCTCATTTAAGAGTGTAGCAGTTTTTGATATTAGAACATATTACATGAACATGTCCTGGTCCCCAAAAGGGATAAAGAAATCTGATTTCTGTTGGAGTCAAATGCCTCCTTTTGACTTATGGATTTTAAGAGGTTTTGGTATGGTTTCAGGGATTTTTTCTAATTTCAATTTTCAGGTTTTATGCATGGAATGTAAATCAAAGGATTAGATTTCAAGAAAGGCAACTATTTAGGCACTTATTTAGCAGGAAAGTCATTCATCATCTACTTTATAATCTCTCAGCTATCTCAGTGATGTGTCATAGGAATCAAAATGGTCTTTTCCTACCCATGGATCTGTGTAAGGATCATAATGGTCATAGATAACATTCAGGTTATCACACGAGTCTCACCCTAAACTTTTTAGGTTTCAAAGTCAAAACAAACAATGAGCAGAGAGGACAGTGCGGTCTGGTAAAAGATCTGACAAGGGGTTTTAGTTCTTCAATTCTGACATATTAAAGACAATAAAATGGAAGGGTATTGTTTTCTCTTGATTTAGAGGATCTAGAAATACATTTAGAAAAAAAATCAACTTTAATCATTATAGGCATATGGTCTCTTCCAACCTTGAGAATTCTGTATTCTGTGATAAGATCCTCCTAAGACTTCTCTAAGATAAAAATCCCCACTTTTCCCTCACAGAAGAGATGGATGGTTCAGTCCCTCCGTCATCTTCATGCCTCTTCACTGGACTCTGCCCAGTGTATCCATAGGTATTTTTTTTGCACTGATGAGCCCAGAACTGGACACTAGTATTCCAGCTGTGGCTTCAACACTGCTGAATAAGGTGAGGGACCACCTCCATTGACCTGGTGATAGTGAACTGTTTAATGCAGCCTATTAGAATGCTTGCCTTTGCCACAAGGTCACGTTTTTGGCTTATGTTTAACTGGTGACCACAACCACCAGGGCCTTTCACTGCCAAGCTGCTTTCCAGCTGTTCAGCCCCAGCATGTGGAGCTGTTCCTTCCCAGGTGCAGGACATGGCACTTCCCTTTGTTGAGAAACCTTCATAAGTTTTCTGTTAGCCTGTTTCTCCAGCCTATCAAGGTCCCTTTGAACGGCACCAGAGCTGCCCACAACCACCTCATGCATTCACTGCGGCACCAACAGTTTCTCTTCATATGATACAAACCCACCATGTGTTAAACACTGTGAGGAAATGCTATTACCAAAATTTCTAGCCAATAAATAGAACAAAAAGATAAGTAGGAATCTAGCTCATCAAAGAAAGCTTCTTTTTCACGTCAGTAAATCACATTTTCTCTGAACTCCTATTATCAATCAAGAAAAGCAGCAATGTTTCACGGTAAGGCAATTTAGTAGGAATTTATGAATGTTGGGAAGTGGCAAATTAGAATAGATACTATCTTGTTCAGCCTGACTAGTTATACTGCCAGCTAAATATGACTATATTAATTATGGGTATTTTACTTTTTTTTATCACAGTGTTTCATGCCTTTACGCAACATAAACTGTAGTAATGGATTAAATGCAGCCTTGAAACCATGACTGCACAGGGTCTCTTCTTGCCTCTTAACATAAGAAGCATGCTATCAACTCAATGAAAAGACCTTAACTCAATGAAAAGGCCTCCCTTAACGTGGGAGGTTAATTTGGAATTTATGATTGACTTCTTGTGTTGATGCCCATATTCTCAATTCTGAAGTGTGTAATTTGGAATAAAGACCCTTATTTTAAAGCCAGAGGATGTGATTCATTTCATTTAGCTTCAGACATCTACAGCTGAGATGTTTATAATCAAAAGAGTCATCTTTATAGTCAAATAGGAAGACAGAGACGCCCAGCGGATGTGATTTGTATGCCCTAATTTAGATTTCTACCTTTAGAATAAGATGAATCATATACCAGAAATCAAATTGATTATTAAAGGAAGTCTAAATAAATGATTCAGTGTGAATATCTAAAGTTCTGCAGGGTTAACCTGCTCAAGAGGTCAAAAGCAGTTAATTTGCAATCACTGTTTTATATCGCAGCTCAGCCTGAATTAATTTTCCAAGTAGATCAGACTTAAATGAATCAGTGCCAGCTGCTGTAATATTGCTTCCACTTTCTATTACCTTGGTTTCTCCAAAAATTTCACAGGTATGTGCTGACAAATCCTAATCCTACCAAACATCTGATGGTATCATTATCTTTCATGGTAACAGTTGCAAAGTTTCCACATACTGCATGTAGTCTTCTGCTTGCACGTCATCTCAGACCATGCTTATCTCTCACAAACAGCACAGCCTTCAGTGAGCAGGTTATCCTGAGCACAGTTCATACTATTTTTTAGCTAGCCTAGATGAAAACTGGTCATTTTCCAGAAAATGTTTGCATAATGTGCATTCACAGAACTCATTCTCTGATGCACAACCTTATTCCTTCATTTTCCATTACAGTTTATCTCACAGCTTGTCCCACTGATACTATATTGAACACTAAAGGTGATAATATCTAACTATACTTCATGCTTGGTTTCTTTAGTGTAAGCACAATTTGCAGTATTTTACTGAATAGTGAAAAGGAAGCTTATCTCAGAGCTCCTTACACACAGATACCCAAAAACTGCTTTGTGTACTGAAAGCCTGTGATGGGAAGGAAGATACAAGGTCCAGACCACTGCACAGTCTATTTCAGGTTATTCAGCAAACCAGGAGCTTGCATAGAGGAGAGGACATTTCAGGCACCACCTGGAACTTGTGCAAGCATAATTTTGAAGATTACCAGGGAGACAGCTGAACAGAGCCAATATCCAGTGTGGTTTGCCTTGGGGTCATGAGGGGAACTCCTCCAGTCTGACTCACGGCAGGATTGCATTCCAGAAGCAAGATTTTTCTATTGGGTGGTACTTTCAGGAGCGATGACTATTCAAAATGAGCTGCTAATAAACTCTGTGTCTTTGCTTGGTTTCTTGTGAAACAAAAAGAAGCCATGCACGTAGCTGTAAGATATTTCTATAAGGATCATAGCCTAACAGATTAGAGGGTTAGTTCCTTGCTGATGGAGTCTCCCAATTTCTGAACACTGAAGTCGATAATATCAACTTGATACATCTTGATTTCTGAAGAAGGCTGCTACAAAAAAGATTCTTTTATCCCTGAATCACTTCATCTATCAGACTGAGGTTTCACTGGTGAAATGTAAGTTAAATCAGACAAGCCTTGGTGATGTTCCATTCTGTGCCCTGTTAGATAGTAAATTTGTAATTTAAAGGAGAAAGCACAAAGTAGAATTTTTACATTTCTCCAAAGTCAGTGTACAAAAAAAAGGCAATTTTTAGCTCATTATATACTTCTGTTCTTTCTCCTGAAAACAACAAAACTATCACACATTTACTTACAAAAATGAATAGCAAATAGATTTTAACTCCATAGCTTCGTTCTTCTATTGAATCCTAAGAAAGCATTTTCAAAAGACTGTCTGTCATTCAGGCTTTTGAATATTTTAAGTCAAACCATTCCTAGACTCTTCTTGGCTGTTTTCCTGCTAAAGCATTATACATACATATGTATAATCCAACCACACTGAAAATTAGAGGTAGGGGCTAAAGAGGGGCTAAACACATGAAATACTGACTTGTTTTGAATTTAGGGGTAGAGCTAAAATATCAGCAAAATTTTCATTAAGATTGAGCAATTGTAACTTCCCTCACATTCACAGAAAAGGTTGTGCATCCCTTGTCTTCTGCTGTACAGGGCTGGGGCTATTAAACTCTGGGGTCTATTTGACTCAGACATGAAAATTCACTCTATGTACATACTATAGGATAAATTTTTTAGTTTTGCTAAATAGAAAGTAAATCCTGATATTGGATATTTTGATTAACAAAGATGGGTTGAGTTTGATAGGACTTCAGTTTTGAAAAATGACTTTTTCCATGGTACTGTCCAGATTCAGTCCACAAATTTCAGTCAAGATCTTGTGAATGAGAGTGATGAAATTGTCATGTGAGACTGATTTGTTTAAAAAATTAGTCACTCTACTTAATGATCAAATAAAGACATAAAAAATAATCAAAGGCAATAAAAATAAAATATTTTTTTCAATATTAGATTATAAATTTTACCACAGAAGAGATCTTCAAACACTTACAATGTGGAAGACTGGCATCCAATATCATGGAAAGATAGAATAGATAATGCAAATTAAGCTTTTTATTTCATGGTTTAATCTCGTATTGAATTACTACAATGAGACAAAAATGTTCATCAAAATAGATTATAATGCATTTTTCTAGTGTGACTTCTAATGTTCCCATGAATTGAGATACTTTTTTTGCTTCTCAGTGAGCGATGGGTCTGAGACACCAGAGTGATTCCTGTAACAAACACAACCTTTAGCTGTATTCTTGCTTAAAAGAGAGTGCTTGTGATTTCCACATGGATCACAGATTAAATGCTGGGGTGTTTCCCTAAAATTTAGCTTCTGGAGCTTAGAAACTGCCTAGAAATCTTAGGCAGACAGCTGAGAGGTCTGAAATTTTGGTGCCAAGAGGTTTTTCGAACTCACAGCTTTCCCACCTTTGCAGTACACTAAGTGGTCTATGAAGAGCAATAGATTTGTGACTGTGCTGTTTTCTGGTTTCTTGGTCTCCCTATTAATTCTGAAGGCTCTCTGGCTCCCCATTCAATAAACGCTCAGGTGCTTTGACTGCCAGGTTGCTGGGAGCAAATCTCCCTGGCTGAGTGCTTTTCTAGATTATTTGTTACCTGAGCACTCAGCTTTCTTCAATGGCAAGCCTTGAAACTGAAATGGCAGAGGAGGGGCTGATGCTATTAAATGCAAGAGAAAAGGCACATATAGAGCTCCAAAATTCTCTGTCAGGGAAAGAAGCCATACAGTGATGAAGGCAATCAGGCAAGCTGGCAGAAAGCCAGGGTACTTTTTCCCCATCAGAAATCTGCCGAGTTTTGACAAATGTTTTTTTGACACCAACACGTTTCAATTCAGTGAATCTGAACTTCCTGACTTAAAAACATGTCCCACCAGAAAATGTCCAATCATTTCTGGAAGAGAGATAGCAATTTAACTTATTAATAGAATTTAGGCTTTGTGAACTTAATCTTAAAACCAAGCCGCTCTTCTATAAAAATTAAATATTTATGAGTCGTAACAGTTTTGCTTAGTTTTCTTTCTCAGAGAAGGGCAACTGAACTCAACAGTGCTGTTCTAATTCATTGCCCAGCAGTACTGTGAATTCCCCTCAACAGTAAGTATAACCCTCAGATATGTATTACTATCTGAAGTTTTCTTATTTGTTGGAGAACCATGAAAATAGTTTCACATGTGTTATGCATCTTGCACTCCATAAATGTTAATGACAGTCTTTTCTCATTCAGCAGGATTTGTGCTTTTCCAGTTTGTTTAGGGTTTTGTTTTCTTGTGGGTTTTTTCAGTCAGTTTGTTTGAGGTTTTTTGGCGGGAGAGGAGGTTGGGTGAGGATTTTCATTTGTTTGTTTTCATGGTATTAATGCCTGCAGCATTTTCTCCAGATTCATGACAGAGGGAATTTTTGAGGAAAGAAGTCTTTTGGGGGATAAGAGAAAGATATTTTTAGAGGTTGTACATGCATATTTTGGTTTTATTGATGAAAGAGAACACCAAAAGAATCCACCGGAAACGTTTGCTATCAGCTTTCACGCTGTTGCCGTGCTTGTATTTACACTGGGACCTGAAGCTATACAAACCACTTCAGGCTGTGATCTCTGATCACAGAGGCTATGTAGGATCAGAGCTACCCAGTGTTTAGCTGAAGGAAGTCCAAGGAAAAACCCAGGCAGCAGGGAGTGGGATGGAGGAGGCATCTTTGCTCCAGAGTGGAGCCTGTTGCTGCCAGAGGCAGCATGTATCGACAGCACTAGGCCAAACACTCCTGTGTAATTAAGCCCCACTCAGCACAGAAGCAGGAGATCCAAGATGGAAACATTCCTAGATGAAGCTGTACAAACATTCTGTGTTCCCAATTGGTTTTGTTATTCCATTTATCTGCTTTTCTACCTTTTGTAAAACTAGTCCCTTATGCCTGATCCAAAGCTCCTGTGATCTATGCATATCCTCTGTTTTCTGTTGGGATATTTTTATAATTGCATTTGCCAGTGTCTAAGGTGAGCAAATTCTTTTGAATACAGTGCGCAGACATTCCACTCTGCATGGATTTCGTTTTCCTTCACTGCTACTCAATACTGAGAAATCTGATACAGCCCCACAGGTTTAAGTACAATCCAAATTAAACTTGATCATATCTCACAAGCTCTTCATTATTCCTGAAGAAATCTCTCATGTACCAATAGAGCAGCTGTTCTAATCACATTTTAATGCCTTTTGTGGATGTTTTTGTGAAACCTTTCCCCTGCTATTTTCTACTCACTATCCAGCATTACAGCTGTTGACCTCTGAGCATATGAGCAGTTTGAGACACCATACATATGGGACATTCTTTTCCTATTTTAATTAGTTTTACACAATCAAAAAATTTGCCCTTATCAAGAGCACTTGCGATATGATCCAGTATGGAGGGAAACTTTGAAATGGTTATTCAAATCCTTGTAGCTCATTCTTCATTCTGAGGCCTTTATTGTATATTAACAACTTTATCACATTTTTCTTGAGCCATCATCTTCATCTGCTAAGCCATCAGCAAATAACAGCTTTCTCCATTTTTACACTTTTCATATCTGCATTGTATAGGTGGCTCACAATCCTGTGAAATAATCAGAATTTTCTTTATAAATTCGCAAATAATTTGCAATTCATTGTAAAAATAATTTTATTAATCTCATGATATCTCACCATGCACTTTGTATGCTATTAAATGCATATTATCACTTCATTCATTAAGGGTGTACATTACTTCAGTTGCTTGTGTTTCCTCTGAACTTTGTGTCATGGACAAATTTCATTAGTACTCTCTTATGAATTAAGGTATTTGAGAATGCTGATCCTCTGGTTCATCCTGGAGGAATGTCCCTCCCATCTTAGACTTTCCACTTCATCACTGTCCGTTGTCACTATCTCTATAGTAAGATCCATACTTACAGTTAATTTACAGACTTCATCCTCTCCATCTTCTGCAAGTGGGATTTTATTAAAAATTTCACCAAATTCTTTCTGCAAACCCATCTAAATTAAACCATACGCCTCTGGACCAGATGATGCCAGAGGTCCTTTCCATCCATAACTACTTCTATGGTTCTTTATATAGATTGGCATGATCTCTTTGATTTCTAAAAGAAAAAAAAAGAAGTTATTTAGTACACCAAGTTAGCCTAACATGGCCTGTTTTGCTAAACAAATTTAAAATTTGTCCAGTTTTCATATTTACCTCCATGTCTTCCCTTGAAAATCTGACAAGTATCTTGGTACATATGCTGTGATTGTTGTTTATCTCTGTTATGCTACCCCACAGACTAAGCTTGAGTTAAATGTACTTCTCCTTCTAGGGTTGAATAGGGTTGGATTTAGTTGAAAACTAAAGAAGCAAGTGAAGTAACTAAATTTTTTTTCAGTATCCAAATCATGGGAATACTTTTACTTAATGATCATTCATATTTATTAGTTTTATCTACCTTATCTTTATTAATCTGTGTTGTGTTTTT
The DNA here is from genome assembly GCA_024865655.1 of Emberiza elegans. Classification (NCBI taxonomy): domain Eukaryota; kingdom Metazoa; phylum Chordata; class Aves; order Passeriformes; family Fringillidae; genus Emberiza; species Emberiza elegans. The sequence continues at coordinate 50,179,579 of JALJVW010003023.1, forward strand.
TGTTTTGTTTTGTTTTTAATACAGTTACTTTAGCTTGGATTTGCCAGACTTTATCTCTGAGGTTTAAATTCTTGATATGTTTTCACTTTCTTAAGCTGAAGATAACTTTAAAATCTGGCATTTTCTTGATGGGAATTTAAAAGTAGTAAAGAAGTAAGTCATGCGTTCATCTTCTTATTTACTAATAGGTGTTGAATTCTTTCTACTCTTTCAGGCATTTTTCACTTACATTATGTCTATATTCACTGCATTTTTTTTTTTTTTTTTTAAATGGGGCATAGGACATAAAAGCAGCATCTGATTCATCAATAGCATATTCAGAGATGTAGAATCATTGTATTATTTGGATGAATTGCTGAGAGGGTTACATGTGAAGGGTACTGCCACAACCCTACTTTTACCACAGTACCACTTGCCCTTGAACAGATTTACAAATTCCTACACGTTCCTATTTTTCATCATGTAAATGAGCAGTAAGTCAAGTGAGATTCAAACAGCTCTCTCATGAAAGGATAACTACTTAATAGGACAAGGTAAAATTAATTTTAGAAGTACATTCCTGACATATTGTAGGTTGACTGGCCTATTGAACAATTATCTTTTCAGTGGTTTCTCTTAGGACAGTAATTTCAGTCCTAAGTACTGAAAAGGATGGGCTATGCCAACAAGCCTTAATATGAGAGGGAATTTTCACTGCCTCAGGTTCTGATCGGAATGCAAGATATATTCACAGTGACAGCTATACATTTACTGAACGTGTTTCAAACGAATTGCTGGAAGCAGAGCAAACAGTTTTATGCAGTCTGCAAACATTTCAGCTTACCAATAGACCTTCTGTTTGAAAATTATGTGTTTGAAAATGTTTGTAATAAATGCATCTTGTACATGCACTGCAATCAATATTTTCTTAAAAATGGGGAAAACTAAAATTTTTGTGGCATGCAAGCTATGTATTTTTTTCTAAATTTAGTATTAATCTTTGTTTATGTAACTTTAGCCTTGAGCTTTCTTGCTGTTATTAGTTATAAGTATCTTGCAATAAACAGCTAAATCATTGTTACCATCAGTGCTTTTCCCTTTTAAGTAGAAGCTATTCTTCTTTTTTTTCAGTCTTCTTTCTTAGAAATTCTCTAATTATTTAGAAGCAGTACTCTACATAGATTAGACAGAGCTTCAAAGCTCTGTATTTTAAAGAAGATAATTAATATAAAAAACAGGTTGAATCTACTAATTTAATATAATGTTATTTATTGTCCATAATATAATTTAAATAATATAATATAATATAATAATATAATATAATATAATATAATATAATATAATATAATATAATATAATATAATATAATTACTATAATTACTATAATTAATATAATTAATATAATATAATATAATATAATATAATATAATATAAATAATTTCCCTTTTACTCCTCTTAATTCAGTTTCACACTCACAAAACATTTATAAACAAAGTCTATATAATAATCTATATATGAAATATATAACTATTTATAAATAAAATATAAAGTTGTTTTGAATGCAGTTCACTAAACCATTCTCAAGGACTAGCAGGTCTTTGTAGTCTAACCTCCACAAATGATTTGGATACATCTGTAGGATTTAGAGTTACATTGCTATACAGAGAGGTGGAAATTTTTGCATTTATGATGCTCCTTTATAATGGAGTTTCACCTATTAGAACTTCATCTCACAGGAAGATTCTTGCAGTAGTTTCACTCAGATGGTAAAAGAACACACTTCCATTAACAACAGTATTGCCCAGTAACACAAGGACAAGAAGGAGGACCCAGGAGCTACACACAACCAATTACCTTTAACTCATTTTCAGTTCCTGGGAAAGTTATAGAGCAAATGTTCCTGGAAACCACCTCCAAACACATGGAAGATAAGAGGGTGGCTCAGAACAGTCAGGACTTTAAGAAGGGTAAATCAGGCCTGACCAACCTGGCTGCCTTCTAAAATGACTTGATTAGTGTTTTGGACAGGGGAAGAGCAGTGGCTCAATTTAGTAAGGTCTTAGACACTGTGTCCCATAGCACGCCTGTGGCCACATTACTAAAATCTGGTCTCATTAAGTGAATGACCCAGGCATGTGGAAAATTCACTGGACTACCAGTCTCCAGGGATTGTGATCAGTGACATGGGTCCAGCACGTAACTGGTGACAAGTGACATCTCTCAGAGATCGATGCTAGAGGCTATTCTGTCAAGAGTACTTCGACAGTGCAGGGAATTCCAGTTAGATACCACTCAAAATGTTTTCACTGTGAGGATGGTGTAACACTACATCAGTTTGCCCAAAAAGGTTGTGCATTTCCTGCCCTTAGAGATATTCAAAACTTGGCTTCATGGTTCTTAAACCAGGAGATCTTATTGGACCTGCTTTGAGCAGAGAGTTGGATTCAACCTCAAGAGGTCTCTTCCTACCTAAATTATTCAGTGATTCTACAATTTATGAGATATTGAATTGTTTCTTCTTAGTTGGTCTAATAAGCAACTTCTTTTTCAGGGCACCAGATTTAATAGAACTTAAAGAACTCTGTCCAAAGGGACTGAAGTTCTTTTAAAAATACTGTCTACATGCAGTGCACATGCAAATCAGGTCTGAAGATACATGCTTTCAGATTTACAAATAGTGACAAATCTGCCATTCTACCTCAAGAAAGTGTGCTGTTGTGCAACTCCTTTCAATAATATTACATGTGATTAAAATATTAGTGAATAGCTAACTATATAAACATATGTAAAACTCCTCAATTAAACTTGGTTCTTGACAATTATAACATCTTTAAAGAAATACTTTCAAATCAGCTTTATTCCCCTGACACAGATAGATCTTTTGCTGGTATGACTGACCTCCAGGCTCTCTTAATGCAGCTTGACAGTGAAAAACAATTTGATCTTTTGCCTTGTAGAGCCAAGCTTAATCTGATAAAAATCTCTGCAATTACAGGGACCATCAGAAATAAAATCCACAGAAAAATTCAGCAAAAGACTTAATAAAGATATAGATTAGTAAATTGATTCACCGTGCAAAGTTATTTGTTCAAAAGCCTTCTTTCTTAAGTAATACTTAGCATTTTATACTACTGGGTTTTGAAGTATATCTTCAAGTACTCAGAATCCTTTTTTGCAGACAAGCAGCCTGCAAAATTTAACCTGGGACCAATTTAACCTGATGCAAATGAATACTTTGACTCATGTAAGATTTGCACCACTACTTCAGAGGGAAAAAAAGTGTCCCTGTACTATTTGTGATCCTTTTCTATCAGCTACATAGTTTCAAAAATATGTCACAAGTAGAGAATTCTCTTTTTTTTGTATTTTCATTAGTGTCCTTAATAAAAATAATATCTGTTTTCTGGGTTACTTAGTTTTTATTTGGCAATCACATTTCAGAAAAATTATACCTGCCCTTGTCCTTCCTGCAGGAAAGAAAAAGGGCCTGGAATATTTAATTCATTCTTCTTCCTTATGCCTATACCTTATGTCATAGGGCCTTCAAATCACTTAGTTTTCTAAGTTTCAGAATGCTAATCACACACTCACACAATGTGCAATTTAATTGGATCTGCAAAAGAGCTATCATGCCTTGCTTCACTGTTTCTTTCACAAGAGCATCCTTCTCTAGAAAAGCATTACGATTTTACCAGCTTTTTATTTTTGAGTAGCAACCAAAAGGTTTTGAAGCAATTATTCAATAGCATGTTTTCTCTGTGCAGTTTGATGTGACCAAGATTCCTCTGAGCTTCTTCTTTTAGTTGAAAAGTCAAATTCCCTACCAGATACTGAAGTTATTGCAAGTGATTTTTACAATGGCTCTGATTCCCAAAGGTACTGTAAATAGTGAAGAAATTGACTAACAGAATTTTTTTCAAGAATAGCAAGTGGTGAAAGGACAACAGGTTCACAACTGATTACCATTTGAATCAAGTCAGTAAAAAAAATCTTTCTGTAACATAGCTACATACAGCAGATATAAATTGCAACACTGGCAACATTTCTATTTAGCATCCTGAGGTTAAAAATTATTTAGTAAATTGTAATGATTAAAGTACAATACAAGAATTCAAGAACATTTAATACCGCTGTTCTCAAAAGGGCATGTTTTAGAAATTTTGATCATACTGCAATCTGCTCAAAGCTGTTAAAGTATGGATAATTTCGTTCAATTTTCCAGTAGGTTTCTGCCTTGAATAAGTAAATAGTGGGTAATGGTTTGTGTCAAAGTCCTTGTAACACTCCATTAAACATAAAGCATGACAATCTGATCAGATGTCTCTTTTATAGTCAGAAACTGACTTGTGACTTTGGGAGTTACTCAGCTGCATCAGGTCACATCAGAAGTCTAGTCTTTTCATCTTCTAAAAATCCCTTATGGCTTTACATCTGACAAATTTTGAATCATAGCATCATGACCTCACTTTTAAAACTGCATTTGATATAGTCCAAGCACTGTTACTGAATGGAAAGTAGAGCACTCTTCTGCTGGGGACTATATAAAAAGAAACCCTCTTTTTCTTTTTTTTTTTTTTTTTTAATGCTTTAGATTAAATCATATCCTTAAGCTTCAAGCATTTCACTTACATGAAAAGGAATTAGAGTCCACCTTTAAATGCACACAAAACCATGGGAATTCAGAATAATTTGTCCATTCAAACATTAGTATTTCATGATGAAAAGTATTAAAGAAACAAACAATCACTAATTTAAATAACTTATAATAGAGATTTCAGACAAACATAGCATTACAGATCATCTGTGTTGTGCATAGATATCAGTAGACTCTGCCTATGTAAAGTCTTTGTTACATTTAAAGTAACATTAAAAATCTAAAACATTATGATTCCCCAAATGAAACAGTCATCTTTCAGAAACTATTTGCCCATTTCTTTGTTTCCTGCAGGGTAATCTCAGAACTTCTCTGAAGTTCTGAGAAAGGGGAAGGTTAGGACATCGCAAGTGAGGGAAAGAGTAAAGACTCAAAGGATAGAAGACAGAAGAGCAAGGTGGAGCAAAAAACCAGCCTGTTCCCAGTGTTCACCAGAATGGGAGATCAGTGGAACCTCTTTAAAGTAAAAAGAGCAGTTTCAGTGAACTGAGAAGAGAACCATTGGGCACAATAAAACAAACACTTTATACTTTCCAAATTACTTCCTGAAGCTGAATGTGTGGCTTTGCAGCTTCGGCATATTGAAATTTTACAGTTTTTAGCCAAACCTTAGCTTTTTCCCTATCACAGGGAGGGGCTTAAATAATGCTCCCTTCCTGGCTAATATTATAGCAGATATGGTCTATCATTCCTGGAACACTGAAATTTGATGGTATTATAAAACAATTTGATGGTGTTATAAACAGTGTTTCCATAAAATCACTAACATTTTAAACGTCTAATTTTATACAACAGCATATCACTGATCTATGTCAGCCCACCTCATACAGCATGCCACCTCTCACTCAAAGCCATTCCTTCTCACATTCTTGGTAAAGTGCTGTTACAAAAGCAAAAAATTAATTATATATATCATATATAAAAAAGAGGTGATGTCCATCTATTAGCATTATCTTAGAGTGTACTAGATGCCAGTCTTTGCAGAAAGAAAGACCCTAGCTCCGCTTTTATACAGAAGTTTTTGTATGGACTTGCTAGTGAAATCACACTTCCTCTCCTACATTTCCCTAAGTTGACAATGGATTTTTTGGGCAACATTCTCTAAAGTTCTGTAGTTGAAATATAATTTCAGTGTCATTGCTGCTACTTTTCTGCAATAGTAAGTACAGATTATATTTCAATAGTGTGTTTAATTTGAAACTATAACTTGCAAGTAGTTCCATCATATTCTGTCTTTTTCCATGAAGCCTATCTTTTTGGAAAACCCATGTACAGAAATACGTTGTCCTTTCCTTCTGCCTTGTGCCTCAGAGTTGGGGGAAAGTGTAAATTTTCTTCACAATGGCTGGTATGGGGCAGTGCTTTGGATTTGTGCTGAAAACACAGTTTATAACACAGTTTTTGTTATTGCTGGGAAGAACTTACACAGAGCCAAGGCTCTTCCTGCTCTTCCTGTGGCCATGCTGAAAAGGAGGCTGAGGGAGCATGGGAGGTTGGGAGGAGTCACAGCCAGGACAGGTGACCCCAACTCACCAAAGGGGTATTCCAGACCGTATGACATCCTACTCTGTATATAAAGTGAGAGTAAGAACGAGAAAGGGGAGGATGTTTGGAGTGTGTGGTTGTGCATCCTTCCTCTGCCCCGAGGGTAACAGAGTGATAGAATTTGTCTTCCTAAGTCACCATTACATGTGATGGGACTCTGCTTTCCAGTGGATGGCTGAACACCTGCCTGCCCTCAGAAGCAATGAATTAATTCCTTGGTTTTCTTTGCTTGCATGTGTGGCTTTTGCTTTCTCTATTAAATTGTGTGTATCTCAACCCATGGGTTCTCTACCTTTTACTCTGCTGATTTTCTCCCTGGTCTCTCACTGGTAGGGGAGTGAGTGAGCAAACTGTGTGGGGCTTGGTTGATGGCTGGGCTTAGACCATGACAACCATACAAAGCAGGGTATTGGTATAGAAAATAACACATTTTAGTCCGTTAGAAAGAATAATAATAACTTCCAGTTAATTCAAATCAGCTTCTTAAATCCCTTCTATAGAATAAGAACCATTAGTAATATTAAACTTCACTAAGGAAAACACTCTCTTTTTTCTTGGTGGAATGTGAAAATGTAGTTAAAGTATGGTTCATGCTCCTGACTTAAAGCCCCTGATATGAACTGAAAAATTAAAGGAAGTTTAGTCTAAATTAGAGCCTTTTAAAATATCCACAAAATAGTAACCTATTGTTCTCATGGGATTTCAGACTCTTATGCTTAATATCCAATAGATTGGCAAAGGCAAACCCTAGACCAAATATTTGGTGTAACTTGAGTTTTGCCCATTATTCTTTTTTCTTGCTGGCTGAAAAAAAAAAAAAATCTTGATGTAATTGTACCCTGGAGAAAAACAATTTCTTACAAAGCATAAAGCCAGGTGCAGGAGAGCTTTTATTACAAACAAACATCCTTAAACTGAGGCCTGTGACCTATTTAGGACTGTTTAGAATTTAAGTAATTGTAGAATAGATACCAAAACACTGAGATATCTACTATGTTTAATATTTAATTAATTGTTCTAATGAGCATCAAAGAAAGAGATTTTATATAATTCTCAACAGACTTTTTTGTTAGCAAAGTCATTAAGGAAGTATAGAGAAATAAGTTTTTTTAAAAAGGAAAACAACATTTTGCATTACAGAAATAAAATATTTATGGATCTTCTGAGACAAGCATTTTAATATGAAATGGCACAATTAACTCTTAGGCAATGTTTTCTTATTAACATCATACTGTGAGGGGAGTTGTCTCAGAAAGTTTATTTACATTTTGTTCAACAAAGGAAGAAATATAGATAGTTTTCACCAGAATTCAGAAAACTTCTTGAATTAAATCATTAGAAATGCAAACAAGATGGATTTGAAAAGGGAAGTTCTAAACACTTCAGGATTTAATATTGATATAGTGCAAAAAAAGAGTCTTTGACCCCTCTCCAGAAGTGAACATGATAGCTGTTCCATTGCATAGTCCTCTTTATGTTCCACAATGTCTCACTTGCACAGAAGAGAATTTCATCCTTTATACCTTGAAATCAAGAAGAAAGTCCATGAGCCATGCACTCATCTCTATGACCTTCAGTTATCATAGTAGGATGGTCAGAAAGAAAATATGTGAAAGTAAACAAAAAAAAAATCTCAGTGAAAAAGGCATAGAAAATTAACAGCTAAGTTTCATTATTGACAATTTTTCTTTGCAGATATTTTCTTTGCAGTATTTTCTTTATATTGTCAAATTTTAGGCTTTTACTATAAACTGACATTCTATTGCTATGACTGTAGCCAAGTTCAGCATTCTTCCTTCTCTATTCTATGTTGAAATGAGTTCACTACAGGCCACAATTCCATTTGGGTTTAACAGAACTCTGGTGTTGATGGCAGGTGGCAAGGTTTGGGTAGTGGGGGCTGGAGAGGTGACTTCTCAAATTCAGTCAGACAGAGCCAGCTTAGCCAGCTCCCAGATGGACCCACTACTGGCTAAAGCTGAGCCCACTATAACATATTTAAAGAAAGGGTAAAAAATGTGGTGTGGCAGCTGTTAGAGGAGTGAGAAATATGTGGATGAAACAGCCCTGCAGACACCGAAGTCAGTGTAGAAGGAGGGGGAGGAGCTGCTCCAGGGCCCAGAGCAGACATTCTCCTGCAGCCTGTGGCCAAAGACCATGGTGAGACAGGCTGTGCCCCTGCAGCAGCCCATGCAGGACCACGGTGGAGCAGAGATCCACCTGCAGCCTGTGGAGCAATCTGCATTGAAGCAGGTGGATGTGATTTGAAGCTGCAGGCTATGAAGAGACAATGTTGGAGCTGGCACTAGGATCCATGGAGAAAAGCCCACAATGGAGAAAAGCCCACATAGGAGCAGGTTTTCTGGAATGACCTGTGACCTTTTTGAAGCAGTCCATTCCTGAAGAACTGTAGCCCATTGAAAGGACCAATGCTGAAGAGTTGTGTCAAGGACTGTATCCTTTACATAGGAGGGAGGGACTCCATGCTGGGACAAGGAAAAAGCATGAGAAGAAGGAGGACTAGAAATGAAGTGTCATGGATTGACCACAACTCCTTTTCCCCATCACTTTCTCTCACTTGAGGTGAAGTGACAGAAGGGAAGGTAGGAATGAAGATGAACCCAGGGACAAGAATGGGGTGGTAAGAAGAGGCTTTTTGTTATTATTTCTAACTATCCACATCTGTTATTAACTTGCAAAAAAAAAAAGAAATTCCCAAAGTCAAGTCTGTTTTTCTGTGACACGAACTAATGAGTGGTCTCTCTGATGTTATCTCAGCTCCTGATCATACTCGTGGCATTTTCATCTCCAGTCCTGCTAAAGAGAAGACCTGAGCCAGATGGGCATCAGGTGACCAGCCAAGGTTCACACATCACAGTCCTGTGTTGTACCCAGTGTTGTACCCAGTGTTGGCAAACCAGACCCAGTACAACTGTATAAATAAAATATAGGCAATTTCATGGGATTGGATAGCTGAAGTTCATTGATAACTGGTAGGATGATCAATTTGTAGTAACAGCAGATTTTCACATAGGGGATAAATGGAATAGTCTTAACAAAGAACTTACATGAAAAAAAATGAACTGTGCCCTTTATAAAAGCTAGATACATCCCACTGTGAATCAGAACAGGTTTGGGAGGTCATTCTGTACATAAGACCCTCCTTCTCTGAAATGCTGATGAAGCACCTTCGTGGACAAGAAAATTAAATTCTAGTGACTTTGGCTCATATCAGATTAAAAAAAAATTAGGTTTTTTTGGACCTGCAGCAAAAGGTATTTGAGGATCACTCACCAGGTCAGGGCAGACAGAGTGTAGTGACCAGGAGTAAGGAAGATCAAGGTCATAGAAGCAGCATGGACACAGAGTCGTTTTCTCAAAATCTGCTTCTGGAAGCTCTGGGCTGCTTGTGACCTTGGAGTGCAAAGTCTGGAAAGTGATCAGATCCATCCTCTTTATGATTTTTTTTTTCCTTTTCTCCAAGGTATTTTACCTGTGAAGGAAAAGGAAGGAAAGAGAAGGGAACTTGGGTAATGATGACCAATTAAAAGTCTATCATTTGTGTGTATGAACACAAAGAAGCAGTCCCTAAAACCCAATAAGGGATCAGCAGATGACACAGAAAAGTGAGGTGACGAAGTCATGATCACCACACAGAGCCCCGGAAAAAACTCCTTTGGAATAGGCAAAAAAGAGGGTTTTTCCCTGTGATGCAATAACCAGCTGAGTTATGTTCATGTAGGACACATTTCCAGACTTTCTTTATTACCTACTGATCTCCAAGGCTGCACTGCATTAATTTAAGAATCACCATTCTAGTATACCCACTTGCAGAATTAGACCATATATATTCTATCCTTTATACTTATTTTGAGGAAAGAATCAACATTTTTAGAATCATATCCCAGCTTAACAACTTAAATAGCAATTCACAGAATTCACTAAAACATTGTGGTTATAAGTACCAAGACTTTGACAAGTTACTAAATCTGGATGATTGATGAGAATTTTTAGTGTTTTCTGTGTTTCTGCTAAAGAGAAAAAATTTTGATACACAAGATGCAATTTTCAATTCAGTATCCCATTTTAAGACATGTAAGACTGGCCCTCACATACTTTATTAATAAACTTCTTCAACTGCCTTAAAATAAATGGAAGAAGTCATATTAAAGTGATCTGAAATGACTGAATCATAGAAAGGAATAGCATGCACTCTAAAGCCAGCATATGAGCACCTCAAAATTTCTAGAAAAAAAAAGCCAAAATGTGTGTGCACTTTAGTCCCTCATTCATCATAAAGTATTTATCAGTTGAGTATCCCATCATTTGTTATGTATATCTCCACATTTCCCTTCAATAATTGTTTACTGAGATTTAAATTGCATAGTAATTTAGTCTTTAGTTAGGCTTACTGTTTATTTCAATATTTATTTAATTTAGAATAATAACCAATAGAACAAAACTGTTGCCTGAGACCATGTCCCTATGCCAATAGCATGCAAAATTGTCTAGTAAATTAAAATAACCAACAAGAACTGTCAAGCTCCACAGTGTCATTTCAAATTAATCTCTGTAATAAAAGTCAGTCTTTATATTATTAACAACAATAGCTGTAATACATATTTTTTCCTTAGCAAAATGCAAAAGTGACAGCACATGATCTCAAATGCCAATTAATACAGACAGCAGAAAACGTCTTTTGAGGGAAAGATGAAACAGCTTTCTATTGCTTACTTGTGATGCACTGTAAGAGCAATAGAGTAGCTAATGTACATGCCTATTATATTTTCTAAGTCACAAATGTGTGCTCAGTAGCAGGAAGTCCCTGCCCAGATGATAAGAAACGAGAACTACTCTACACTATTCAAAAAAAAAAAAAAAAAATAGAGGTTATAATTGGGTTATTATTCAGCCTGCTTTAGTTTTGAAAAGCCTATTTTTTTAACCCTTAGAGAAATTTTCCAACCACATTTGAATTTTAGAATGATTAACCTTTTCTATATTTTAAGGATTATTGGTCTATTTTAAAATTTATTATTAGAAAAGAGGATAGTTCTTTTATTTGATCTACCTGAAACACCTATTTCAGAACTATTTAAAAAAATTATTCATACATATTGAAAAAACAATTATAATTTAAAAAAAATGTATTAATCCTCTGGAAAAAATAGAACAATTGAGTAAAGTTAATAAAGTCAGAACAATAATAAGAATATATTAACAGGCTTTTAGGTTTGGGATACATTTCGTTTAATGAAATTGCCACTGTGATTGTCAGTAGTAAATGAATTATAAATAAAATATATATTCCCTATGCGACCTGGTGGTTGGAATTCAGCTCTAGAGATCAGACCAAATTAATTTGATACTATTATTTAAATATAAAGCAATAATCTACAACAGAAGATCACCACACACAAAGCGTGAAAAATCTTTGCTATGTGCTGAAGAATGCCAGCAATCAGAAAGACAAGGGGCAGATTTATTTGCTGTCTTCAGCAAAGCCAGAGAAATACCTGAAGTAATATATATATTAGACCTCAAAACATTTTATAGCCTGAAGGGAAGTTAAAGTGGGGGTATGAGTGTAAATCACACATGGAATTGTGATGGAATTAATGAAGTAGGGCAATTGTTTTTCAGTTATAACTTTTACTTTTCTTCATTTTGCAGTTTGTACTGATTTAGAATTCAGAGACAGTATCAGAATGGAAGAAAGTTACTTTACAGGATTGCTTCTGAGCGTGGAAATGTCTGTCTTAGGTTGAACTTTACTCTGGATTTGTTTAGTGGGGTTCTGGAAAGAGTGTGTCATACAGAAGAAGAGATAAAATACAGGGTTTCAGATTTTCTTTTTGTAGTTGTGCAGGTGATAAAACATAAGGTTCCTCTTATTTGCAGAATTTTATCATTACAATTTTTACAATGATCTGTAATCTAATCAGAGTAACCAGATAAATGCCAAATAATCGCTTTGTTCCCCACCTATACGCCTACTTTAAAAATATTATTTGCCTTTGGAATAATAGCTGCAGCTACATGCACAGCTAGTAACTCTTGGGTAACTATGGAACACTGAAGAGAGTTTAAACATGACTTCCATGGGGCTATGTTATGCTAACAGCCACAAGGTTATTCATTTTGACTGAGGAATATGAGACTCTGTGGTCAGAGAGACTGAGACAGGGGCTTCTATGATTAATATTGTCACGTCATCCTTGGGTCATCTACCCATTTGCTCATTCAAGAACAAAAGTATGAGAGCTTCTGGGGAAGCCCTGCTACCTACTGCCCTGGTTTACTTCTACACTCTTCTTTTTCCTCAGATACCGGTGTTAAAGGTCAAAGTGACAGTTTTAAAGGCCCATGGCATACTGCAAAGGCTCTTTCTTCTTGTTTTGTTTTTTGGGTTTATTTTAGTAGAACTTCAGTGCAGTCTCCTGGCTCAATCAGAACCTTTAAAAGAGCAGTGCATATAATCAAAAACTACTGAAGAGGAACAATAGCTGCAAACACTATATTTGATATGAAAAATAGCATTCATACTACACTTTCTTCTCATTCTTCATAAATACCAGCAGAGGTGATTTTGAGGAGGAATGCTGGACAATTACCACACACATTGTGACAGCTTTACCTTAGGCAGGTCTAAGATACATTAAATGGATCATAGGATTTGTACCATCATTTTTTAAATCATTCTCCTCCATTACAGATGCTTCATGGGATTTGGGAACTTTTGACCTTAAGGATCACACCCACGAGTCAGTATGTTCTGTGATCCCAGTAATGAGAATGGTTCTACATAATTCTTGGATATTTTTGTTCATCTGTTTCTACACAGTATTTTTACAAAGCACAACCAGCTATGAGCTCCTCTATTTGTCTGCCAACATATTTGGAAGAGTTTCCATGGCTTAAACAGTACCTGTGCCTTATGCCGTACTTAAGGTGAGAATAAAAATACACAGCTTGAAAAACTTATTTCTTAGAAGACTGTATCAACCTATATTCATATGGATAAGTTTTCTAGAACAAGGAACTGTACAGGGCTCTGTTTTGCATTGTAATACTTGGGATGTAGAAAAAAGGTCTAAAAGGACTTTTATCCTGTGTTGGAACATGTTAATGATGTTTGACCAGTGATAGCTGCAGCATGAAATGTTCATCTCCAGACATGCTTATGAAAAGAAGGGATCTACAGCTGGATGAAAAAAGTGTTTGGTGGGGGAGCTAGAAGTAGTGGCTTGTCACTGCTTGTCAATAAACCAGCAATGAGCCTCTGCCTCTGAGAGGCAAACTAAGATGACTGCAAGGAGATAACAGGTATGAAATATCTCAGCTCCCTTGCCTGTTATCATTGATCTGAGATTGCTTGCCAGAGCCTGAGTGAAGCCTGTGTCTGACCTAGTTAGCATTTAAACGTGTACCTGCTCCCTGGCCAAAGCCTATGTGTTTCCCTTGCCTGCCCAAGCCACACTCAGTTCACTCCGGGCTCCTTTCAGTGAAGCTGTGTGTCACTTCACTGCCACCTCAGTTGTTTCGCGGGGGCCTGGGGTGTCTCTCAGCTCTTGTTATCAAACGCAACCTACAAGCTGTGTTTTACATTCCTTTGTAATTTGTCTCACACCTCACCCTCAGGTCATAAGACTAACATTGCTTCTTACAAGAGAGAAAAATTCTGTTTGACCACACTCAAACCGTGCATAGCAGTTTTCCCATCATGGCAAAATAGTTACAGATCATACAGAGGATTCTGCTGAAAACTTTTCTCTGTCTCTCTATTAACTAAACTAATACCAAAACAGATTTTGTCAAACAAATGCTTTCTGTATTCAGCCAAACACAAACAATATGCACAGAACAGGTCCAAAATAGCAAGCTTGCACAAGGATTTTTTCTAAATTTATGCTTTGCTTGAAAACGTGTGAACTTCTCTTTGCCCAGTTGCACCCAGGTATATGTAGCAGCAAACACAAAATATTGTCTCAGCACCTTCTCTTTGAGGTTGGGGAACTGCATATTTTTGGGGTCATGACTAAAGCCAGACAACCTGGGTGAGCCTATCACAGAAACTAGGGCATGCTATTTGACTTAGCTTCTTTCTGTTTCCATCTCCCTCTTTAGAAATAGTTTTAACTGTAAGATGTCCCTTCAGCCCAAAGTTCTGCCCCCAGCCAGCCTCACTGCCTGAGAAAATAAATCACTAGCTTCATGACAGTAGATGAGATAGCACTATATAAAATCTGCTCACCTACATATTTCTGAAGCGTTTTTGGAAAAAAAAAAGTCTGTAATTTCTTCCCTGGTTTTATAATTGTTACATTTCCTTTCATTTTCCTCACAGAAATTTCTTTTGATTTAACTCCCCACCACCAGCAGAATGGTAAGAAATAGGTAAATTAATAAGCTTGTTATATTTATACAATGCCTTAGTGTGAAATTCCTCTTTTCCCACACCTTTTGCAGCTGAGCTGCTTGGTAACTGTCCTAGAAAGTTTGGTTACAAATTCTATTTTTGATATATTTGTTGCACCTAAAAGTGCAATGTTTCTTGGAGTACTCTCCTATTAACTATTTTCAAAATGTAATAGACATTAGCTTCAAAATGTCAGTTTCCCAGATCAAAGTTTCCTATTCCATCCTGTGCCCTTATTACCCCCAAACCATCCTTTCAATAAGCTTATGTTGTGTTCCATCTAGTTGTAGCTGGATGTCTCCAGGTAATATAAAACCATAGAATTTGTTGGCTTTTCCCAGCTGTCTTCATTCTTCCACAGGGATTTTCCTTCAAGGTCAAATGCTTGACAATACTCTTTCCGAATGCAAGGATGGATGGATGTTAAGTGTCTTTTCTGCTTCTTTTGACTCTGTTTCCCCAAATTCAAGTACATGGCCTTGCACAACACACTCATCCCTAGTTTCTCACTAATGATAGACAGTAGGTTATTTCTCATGGTCACAGAGCACATATTCCAAGTTCATCAATGTACCTGCTGCTTTCCTTGTGGAAATGGGTGGAGGTCCTGCTTGCTCTGAGTTATGTCAGCTTACAGGCACTGGGATCATGACCTGAGGAAAATTGCTTTCATTTTTGTCTGTAATACAGGGAGAGGATGTTAACCTTCCCTCCCTTTGTGTTTTCCTATACCTTGTGTATTTTCACTGATACTCTCAGCTGCATTCCTACAGCCAGCTGTCTTGTGTTTTTAGTGAGGATAGGAACTGATTTCTGGCTCATGTTGTGTTATAACTTCCAAGCAAAATATCAAAAGGTATGTTCTTTGATATCTTCATTGACAGTATTCCGGACCTTAACTGGGTGTATCCAGAAATTTGCTCTTCAGAAAGCAGACATAGCTTTATGTTTGGAACTTTCAGCTGCATTTGATACCCTGGCAGGATCTGACATTTTATTTGCCAATATGAGATCGTGCCAAAATTCCAGTAGTCATGGTATCTTGATCCTCTTAAATGTCTCTCTCCCATGCACCCTGCTTCACCTTCATGACAAGGTATTCTGAAAATACCAACATGAAATGCTAGAATAGGTGGTAATTTTTAGATGTTTGATGAGAAGAGTCACTTATCCAAAAATCATAGAACTCAGAGGAATGACTAGTGTACCTTTCTGGTGGATTTATCATATGGTTAACTGCATGAATTGGAAAGCCAAGAACCAATCTGGCTGGAAACACAGTGGGTCACCTGTCTGGTCCTCAAACACTCTTCTGACATCAGTTGGCAAGTTCTTCCTGGCTAAAACTCCTGTGTGACTGTTTCTGTGAGTGTTCTTCCCTTCATCTCCTTGCATGTGCTTCTTGAGTAATTCACAAATGTTTTCTGACATGACCCTAACCTGTTCTCCTTCCTTGGGAACTTATGAACCCTCTTTTCAGACTAAATCAATATCCCTGTGCTTTCAAACATGCTCCTTTCTAGGGCTTTCTGAGGTGAGCTTAACAAAGATGAAGAGGCACATATTTTATGTTAGCTCATTTTTGAGTGCTTAATTGTCATAGAATAACCCATAAAAGCTCAATCCATCAGTTTCAATCCTTTTTTGTCATGTCATATTTTTAACTCAAAGTTACTTAGGCCTGTGCAAGTCTGGTAGTGGTCCAATTATCTTAATTGACCAGAACATGCAGCTTTAATCTTGTTCCCATATAAGTCCAAAACTCATGAATGAGATTTCCTCATATCAGAGACCATGGGATTCTGAGTGTAGTCAATGTGTTCTGAGCATGCTTAATTCTAAAATCAGGTATCTGTGAAAAAAATGGAAAATTCATTCCTTTCCAATTTAACATGTGTCTTGAGTTAAAACCCTGTAGTCAAAGCACTCTCCCAGGAAACAGAAGTGAGTTTACCATCCAGTTTCACCTCTTACATTCAGTATCCAGGCTATACATAAAAGGTTAGTCTGAGACCAGGTCAAACAGCTCCTATAATAGCCATAGAACTGGTCATTCAGGCTTGCAGAATTCAAAAGAATTGATAGGCAGAAGACATGAATCAGATTGAGCAACCTGCGAAAAGGGTACTCACAAGAAATTGGTGGAAGAAGAAAAGATGAATAGATGTGCATGGAATATAATTCCAAAGAGAGCATCCTGAAGCAAACAATTTTCAGGTAAAATACATTCAAAATCCTCTATTCCTCCAGTTCTGCCAATGCAACATTGTGTACTATCTATACAGGATTTACTGTAGCCCATTTGACATTCATTCTTGTAGCTTCATGTTTCTTGACTATAGCACATTCTCTTTGCTCTGTCTCTTCTTTGCTTGGTCGACATGCCTCAGATACTGGATCCAGCTCTTTTAGTTCTGCTCTCTGCAATTTCTGTTTTAAAGACATTTCAAACTCATCCAAATACATTTTTATAAGGGAAATTTTTGATGTGAATAAGATTATTCTGATAAAGTACATTTTTTACATGTCATGTATCAAAAAATATATCAACATAAGATGTATACCATCTTCTCAAGACATCTAAAGAAGCAGTGGATGGGGTCCACATACAGGTCCTGACATTTCCTCAAGCCCTACCACTCCAGTGAAGAATGGATATAGACTGGGCAAGGGTGTATCAAATGCAATACTGATGTCTTCTTTCTAATGCTCTCCTATTGTCTCAGTACCTCCACTGGTCACATGCAGAATCCTGGCATGGAGTCACCCCTGAATTGCTCAGGAGCCTCAGGACTTGCTTGTCTTATAAAAGAAAATCTTAACTAATTTTCCTTCAATAATGGGTGTGGGAGAATTAAGTTTACCCTTCTTTTAAAAATGTGACATACAGTTCTACACTTTATCAGCTTAATAAAGCCCAAGGGTATGAATCCCTTAATCAACAGTTTTTAGGTTGAGACACAGTCTTTTATATCTTTATCACTGGGTAATTTTAGAGAGATGTTTATAATAATTTCTATTGCATGATCTTTTCTCTACTTCTTTTCCAAGCAACCTGACAGCCTTTTCCCTGACTTTCTCTTTAGCTGACATTATTTTCAATATTGTTGTAAGTCCTTGTAAAATGTCACTGCCAGAATCCTGAAACTATCACCAACAGTCATAGGTATAGTCAGACACATTTTAAACACCTTGATGTATTGATCTAAGTTCGTGCATCTGCTTCCTTTGTCACTGTCAAAGGTGAAATCCTGCCATTTGAAGAGATATATGGAAGAAATGGGTTGATGTCAAAAACAAATCAGGTTAAAAGCAGATAAAAAAAAAACCATATGGAAAAAACTATATCAGAATGTGAACTACTTGTCAGCTGTATAGAAAAGGCCTGGAGAAGACCAAATTCAAGACTTTCTTTAGAAGTCATGACATACCTTAGCTTCAAGTCTGTTACATCACTGTTCACATTGGTCAACGAGGGTTTAAATTTATAAGTCTTCCCTGGAAGGAGAAAGAAAAAAAAAAAAAAAAACCAAAAAAAAAACCAAAGCAAATATCCAAAGCAGCTCTGAAACATACCTTATTTCCCCAAACCATTAAAAATGTCAACTTCCCCCTCCCCTCCTCTGTTTATATAATTCACTTATCAGAGTTACATGTCAAAATACTGCAGTACACAGTTTTCTTTGTAGCATCTCCAGATCAAACAGAAAAGGGATGTAATTCTTCAAACTGTGTAAAAGATAATCAAATTTGACAGATATTAAGAAAGAACTAGAGTCTATTCAGAGACTTTTTTACTTCTTAAGAAATTTTTAAAATGCATTGGGGAAACAAGGAAACTACCTCCTGCAGCAAAAAGGACTGTCAACCATAGAGAAGATTAAGAAAAAGGATGTTAGGAGGCAGAGAGGAAGAAGGAAAAAAGGACAGGACAGGACAGGACAGGACAGGACAGGACAGGACAGGACAGGACAGGACAGGACAGGAAAGGAAAGGAAAGAAAGGAAGGAAAGGAAAGGAAAGGAAAGGAAAGGAAAGGAAAGGAAAGGAAAGGAAAGGAAAGGAAAGGAAAGGAAAGGAAAGGAAAGGAAAGGAAAGGAAAGGAAAGGAAAGGAAAGGAAAGGAAAGGAAAGGAAAGGAAAGGAAAGGAAAGGAAAGGAAAGGAAAGGAAAGGAAAGGAAAGGAAAGGAAAGGAAAGGAAAGGAAAGGGCTTCTGCGATATATAGAATAAAGAACTCTATCCCCTGTTTTTGGTATAGATATCATATTAAGCAACGGAAGGAAAAGGTAGATCAATATGTGAAAGTGTAGAGCTGCAGGAAAGAAAGTCTAAGAAGAATCTAGCTACCATCATTAATCTCCTGCAAGGAAGATTTGCACATGCAGCAGCATAAAGACTTCCTGTGAATATTGAACTTTCTTATTACATAATACAAAAAAAGGCTAAGGCAGCATAAAGTGAGCACAATTATATTACGCTGGATATTATCAGAAATTAATACAATACCATTCCAAAGAGATTTATGCCAGTGGTATAGCTTTTCAGTGGTTAAATAAAGACCTTTTTACACAAAACTGGCTGTCACCTCTGGTAAGTGGAAACACATGCATTTTCATTCCACTGCAATAACAGAGGCATTTTATCCTGAAATTTAAAAAGCACACCCAATACATCAGTAATCAACATGCATCTAGGGCTGCATATAGACCTAGGGCAGGTGTGGAAGCTTATGTGGAATCATATAGGCATGTGAATACATCCCATTTCAGCTGTAATTTAAAATTTTATGGAGTCACGTAACTCAAGTTACTCATGATGAACTCTTCATATTTTTCTGAATTCATGACTCACATTTCTGAATGCCACCTCCAATCTCTTACTTGCCTCCCTACCCCCACTCTCAGCCTCACCACCCTTTTTTCCTATGGTGCAATGCAGAGTACAAAGAAATAAAACTGTGGAGGGATCAATATAATATATAGAAAGGAAAATAATATATGTGGATTTGCTCATTTGCTCCCCTCTGTAATAAAAGTGTCTAATCTGCAGTAAAGTTCTCCAAAATTTCCTCAAAAAAGGTTTCTGATGCAAGACACTAGATGGTGTCTTGTCTTTGGTTGAAAGGAGAATTTTACTATTGGCAATGGGCAAGTGAGAACTCTCCCAGTCATCTGATCTGTCATGCTGTGTGTCTTCACATCCCTGTCCTTAACCTGAAGCCCTAACGTAAGCCAGACAGACTTATTTCAGGTTTTTTCTTAATTTTTTTTCTTAAATTCTTGACAGAATTTGAAGCATTAATTTTATTTCAATTTTATTCCTGGGTTTGACTCTGGATGGGTTGTTGTGGCTTTGAGCAGTCAGGATTGAGGGGCTCTTTAATCCACAAGACTAGCAGAATTGTATTCTGTGCTTAGTTTAGTTTAACTTTTTGTGCCTGTTCAGTCATAGCCCTTCAGAACCACAGGATGTACTTTCCTGCCTATTTCTGCAATGGCTGCATCAAGTCTATTAACTTCAGAAACAGTCTTCCTTTGATAGAAAACCTCTTAGATACAAAATGACAATTGCTGTCATTAAAATTTTCACAATCTAAAAGCTATAAATGTTCAAATAACAATTCCTCTAGCACGCAGCAGATAAAAACTGTGCTTTGATTTGCTTCTTAACACATTACTGAAGTCATCTCTTTGAAAGCTTTACAGCATGATTATTTCCCAGCAACAGGGTATGCAGAGCCTGATTGAAACAATTAAGGTGACATCTAACAGCTTCAGTTGCATTTTGAGGATATCAGTTTGTATTAATATATTTCTATATGAACAACATTAAAATGTATGTAATTCTGTCACCCTTTGGATAAATTATAATCTTAGAGAAAAATTTAAAATTTCTCTTCAAAAAGTTTAAATGTAGTTAGGGAAAAAGGACTGTCTGTGCCTATTTGCTAAATAACCAGCACCACATCCTGCAAGAGAAACACATTTATCCAGGACATGAAATGCTGCCTCTTGGTTGTGTATCATTTCTGATAGTGGCTATCTGTTATAATGGAAAAAGCATCAGTGATGCATCAGGATCTATCTGGCAAGGCACTGCAAGGTTCTCAATCACTTGGTCTCTGCAAGGTGACAGATGTTGCAGTTCATGCTTTTTTCTACAGAAACTTCAATACACTGAAAATGTCAAGTTACAGCAGCATCAAGATCTCCATCTATTTATTCCAAACTGAATATAAGACAAAAGTCACAGCACAGAATTGACTGCCTCTGATACATTAGATGTGTTTCTCTCATTCTGAAATTCCATCAGTGCCTCTATTTCTTTTTAAGTAATGCAGCAGCATTTCGATCAAGATCAGAATCACTGTGTGGGTCCCACAAACCTGTGCCAGTTGAAAAGTTTCCATCATGAATCAGCCTGCATTTCCTCCCTCTTTGGCTACAGCCGGTGCAGAAAGCTTTCTCTGGCATGGTGCGATGGGGTTACACCCAGCCCTCCCTGCTGTCCAGCCTGCTCTGTTCTCAGTGCCTGTCCCTCTTACTCTCTGGGTTTCAGACATAAATTAAGACATGTGTTCAGCAAAAGAATGAGGCAAACAATGGGAGGGAAAAAAAAAAAGGAGCCCGATGGCAGTTCAGAATAGGAAACGCTGCTGGTCACTGCTATCTGATTTCAAGCCATTTTAAGTTTTAGCGATACCAACATAAGCAGAAGGCAGGTTTCAATTTGTAATGGTAAATATAGAAACAGGAGGCTAGGCAGGGAGGACTGCTGTTCAATACATCATGCTTGGTATATGCTGTGAATTTCCAGTTTTTCTCCAGTGACATCTCCCTGGAAAATGCACATTTAAAATGTGAAGCTTCTTTGTTTTTCCTTCAAGTTATCCACAGGTACTTGTGGAAAGCTTCATGTTTTCCTTTTCATTAACTGGCTGGTATTGCTTTTCCTTTCTCTCAAAGTCATTACAACAGTCTTTTGAAACAAGAGGTTTATCTCCCTCCCTCTGCCCCAAATTATTAATATTTTGCAGTGCCCTCATTTAGAGGCCAGAACAGTTTTTTATGCAGCCTCAAGGAGAGGGAAGAGAGTGTAAATCAAAATTAATGATTCATTTGTAGCCAGCCCTTGGTATATGAGATTGTATTCTAGGAGTTAATTTTCCTTTAAAATAACATATTTAAAGCTGCTACAACCCCTAAGGTGTTCATTGTATTCGCATGTTTTGTATTCATTCAACCCCCCAAAACATCCCACTAAGAGGAACCACTCAGCATTCTGATATTTCACTTTATTTTAGGTGAGTGAAAAAAGGAATACCAATTTAAAGCAAGAACATTATAATCAGGTGCCCCTAAATGTTTTCCCTTCCTTTCTTAAGTCAAAGAGGTGGACAGGAGGAGGGGAATATGCACTGTAGAAGTTACACAATCAAACACGAGTTGTTATATCCACCAAAAATCCAACTGAACAAGAATACCTTGTTGCTGACCCTGTGAGACACTTCAAACAGCTCTTATACAGGTTCAAAAAAATGTGGGATGTATCAGAAGCAGACACTATGAATTCACCCCATCAGCCCATTGCATGGTGCCTGCCACAGGAACGATGCTGCCTGATGCACAACTCAAGTCAAAATATTGCAGACAATTGTAATGTCAATTTTTTTTAATGATATCAACATGCCCTCTTGTATCTAACAGGAGTCTCCCCTACCTTGCCCTAACCAGTTTAGGATACAGGACACTAAAGTGAAAAATGGCTTTGTCTTAATTAATCTTTCCCAATAAGTGTTATTTGAGAATGGGATAAGCCCAAAACAAAGCAGAGAACTCCAAGAGAATGGGTTCAGATCATTTGCTCTTAATAAAACAACAAAATATAAATTCATTTGTAATGAAATACTGCAGAACACTTAAAAAACCCGTTATCATCAGCCAGGAAGAGAATTTATAGGAAGATTGTCAAATTTTTTTCATAAATATTACTTTTGAAAATGTTCAATTGTAAAAGTTTCTATAATGTTTCCTTTGATTATTACATACAGCAAATTTTCTCCATTTGCAAACATTTAATAAATTACTTTTGTTTTTTTTCAGATAGGACAATTACTTCTAAAAAAAAATCTTTTAAAACCTCAATTTCAATTATTTTCCAGATATTTTTGATGCATTTCACATAAACAAAATCTTAGATTTGGCAACAAAAAGTGCACTGCAAATTTAAAACCTGTTTGCAAAGTATGGCTAAAGTCTTCTCTTCATGAGTGGAGGAAAGGATATCACCTGGAAAAGGAGGAACTGCATAACTCAACATAGCCATGGTGAATACAATTTGAAAATAATTGTGGTGTCAACCCAAGTCATATTTTTGTAACAGACATCTTCAGCAACATTATCTGCAATGAATTTTATCAAATAATTCCAGAGTTTTGCATTATTTTTAAATAGCAAGGAATTTCTTCATATATGTGTTTGTGTATTTATAGAGAAAAGCTTTATCAGCAATCTTACATTTTTTAAGAAAAGACTGGATTAGTAGTTTTTTCACTTGAATCTCTCTAGAATCTTAAATCAATTTATAAAATATGAAATGGAGCTGCACAGGCAGCATTAAGAATCACTAGCTAATTCTGACACTGCATGAATTTTCATACAATTTGCAAAGGTGCGAGTCAATATAAAATGTTGTGAATGACTTCAGTGAATCACACACTGTGTCTCCTCTGAGAAAATGATGAGATGAAATCGTTGGTACAAGAAGCAATTGGGAAATCCACTGAACATTCATTTCACAAAGACTTATGGTTCCTTTTGCATCCACTTAGTCACAAAGAGCAGACTGAGCAGCCTTGTAATGTTTACTTAGCAAAATGGAATACCATTGTGACAAAAATAAATATACAAGGGCATACTTTTCCAAAAGCCTGAACCCACTAAATTACCCATATTATCTGGAGTTGCAAGCAGAAGAAAAAGCATAAACAGTATCCTGTAAGTTAGGATTTGAGCATATCCCAACACAAACAAAAGGATTATGTTTTGGACCCAGGATAGGTGCCCAGGCCACTTTTCTGTATTGAACAGAAGCTGCTTAGGCAGGGATCCAGACAGACCAGATGAGGCCAAGAAAAGCTTCCAGTTAGCTTTGTTTATTTACCTGCTCAGATTCTACTCTACAGTTTGAAATAAAAGGGTGCACAGGTGTATTGTACCTGCTCAATGAAATATCATGTCCCCAGTCATTTATTGTAATTCAGAACAGTTTTTCTCAGTACAAAACCCCCAGAGGCAGCTGCAGTTTGTAGCTGCACACAGCTCTCTAGGTCAGCTAACATTCCTGCTCGCTTTTATAAGGTTTGGCCAGTCAAGAGCAAAGCTCAGGCTTTTCAGATGAGGTACTGACATGGTATTTTGTTTGGTGTGGACAAAAAAAAAGTACATCATTATGATGTATAACCTGAGTAAGATTTTCATACACAAATCAGGGAGAGTAGCCAAGCTTCAATAGGACAGTAATAAACCCTCAAGCTATTCCTGTATTCCTCCAAAACTCACAACTGATTTTTTAAGAACTCAGCTGACTTCTTCTAATCTGTCTACTTTAGAAAAGGAAAGAACCTGAACAGGGAGGTGGAAACACAAGCTTAAAATTAATCTGGACCCAGAGGTGCAGTCCTAGTGAGCACAGTGCACAGAGGAGAGGACAAGTGGAGCAGGGTGAGGGCAGGGTAAGATCTCTGCAAGCTGTTTGTGACACAGCCTCAGTGAGAGGTGGATTGGTGAGACAATTCACATCAGCTGAACCCAGAAGTGGAATTCATTGGCCTAAAAATTGGCATCTACCACAAAAGCAAATACAAAATAACCTGACTGCTCTCCAGAAGAGTTTGGGTCAACAGCCAGTCTTTTCTGTTTGCTGCATCTTCCAGCCCCATGTGGATGTCTTGGGTACCCTACAGCATCAAATATCTGCATCTTGGCCACTGACTTTCCTGCCATGTTTTGCAGCAATGTTTTAAAGTAATTCTCATTTTGACATATTTTGTAAATATTTGAACAGCTTGCTTTAGAAAAGCATTGGAAAATCTTGCTGAGTATTTATTGTCCAAGGAAATTGTAAAATGCACATTCTTTCCAAAAACATAGCTCTAGGTCTTGTACATCTTCCTTATCTGAGCAGTTGATTCAAGTTTAAAAAAAACTTTATCATAAGGATTTTGATTCCACTGGGAGAGTTAGTGACACCATGTACATATGCTACATCTCTTGAATACTCCCCAGGCTTGCTGATACATCAACCAGGCTTTTAAAATAGCTTCCAAAAGCAAATTCTGGTGAAGATGTGGACTGCATTCCCTTTACTCCAGGTCTGAAAATGAAGCACATTAGAGAGTGACGGCACAGAGCCAAAGCCACTGTTACCAGGTCTTTAGTGCAGAAAGGCTTTTATTTTTTGTGGTTGTTGTTAAATACGGCGTAGCAAACCCTGAGGCTCCACATGCTCCAGCCCTGCACACACACTCCAGTGCCATATGTAGCACCCACACACATCCTGTGCTACCTCTCCAATATCCCACATCATACATCGTCTGGAGGAATCATACCTAGCACGTCAGACATTCACCATTAGGAAGACTGGGCTGCTCCAGTAACAGCACTGTGAATCATGGCTCTCTCAGTGCCTGAATCATTTGAACAGTTCCAGAGACCAGCACTGCTCTTTGGGAATAGATCCCCACTTCTCCCCAGGATGCTTTGTGCTTTTCACTCTGCACATGGATTTGAAGGGTCTGCAGAAAGGGACTGCTTGGCTCAGTATACAAGGAATGTGTCACATATATTTGGCTTTTTCTAAGAGTATCCAGTGAGAGTAAGAAGGTCCAACTCTTACTCTTCATCATTTAATCTACCAGTTGGCTGACATCATTCCCAAAAAACACCACATCTGAGCAGCCAGGTTAAGAAGGGATGGAATTAACAACGCTAGTGGATTTTTGAAACAGTGCAGTAATCCCTGTTTAAGTCTTGCCAAACAGGCACAGTGTCTCTGGTACTGACAGCCCATTGACATTTTACACTGAAGAATTGGCCTGTTGCCATAGTAAGAATGGAAAATCCGAAACTTTGAAAACACACAAAAAATTATCTTGGTCTGATCATCCTCCAGTCTACTGAAACAAAATGCTTTGTATATTCTTAGAGATTAGCCAAAAGGTTCCCTGGAAGCTCAGATTTGCCTTGGCCTCTTTTGTCACCTATACAAGACCTGTGTTATGCAGCAGCTCCAGGGTGTCAGCAGATGGGATGCTTCTGAAAGGTACCTGTTGAAACTTATCAGGGAGCCCCAGGACATGCTGTCTTGTAGTTTGAGTGGATTATTCATGTGATACTAAGGTGTTTGACAGCAAGTTTTTCATTTACAATGGGGCATTTTCTAGTTAAGATCAGCCACAGTCTGATACATACATGCAGATACAAGAAAAACATACATAAACTTATATGTATTTATATGGAGACATATAAAGAACACACACACACATACAAGACTGTTCTCTCTTTTATAAACTATAAAACAACATGTACATGGGCAAGCCTTGATTAAGAGCCTAGGTAGGACACTGGATTTATAAAGGGTTTTAGGTAAAAATCATGCTGAATGCTTTGGAACTAAATCCCCCTCCAAGCCACACTAGCACTGATGTAATTTCAGCAGGGTTATTTGTATTGGGCAAGAACTAGAGGGAAGAATGTTTCTCTAGGTTTCTTTGGCTGAGTGAAAAAAATAAGTATAGCAGATCTCAGGTGAGTTTCTCTACTGAGAATGCCTATATGCGTGGAAATTTCTCTGCATCCTTTCACTAGATGCAACAGATCCTGATGCCCGTGATAATGCTTTTACAGATTTTTATACACTATAATCACCAGTGAAATAACAGAGCTACCATAGCATGTTCACCCTTTTAATGAAAATAGTTTCAAGGGTTGTTCAGGGTTTCACAGCAATATAAATATTGCCTTGCCCTTTTTCACCCACAGAATAACTCACTGCTAAAATTCTGCTGTGTGGCAGTCATAAGAATTATTTAAGAGTCTATGAGAACAACACACACAGTAAATTTGCTGTAACATATTCACACTTGCACACACAGACCTAGCGGAGTCTGTATGAGGTATACCCACGAAAAATTCCCCTTGATTTCAGTGAATTAATCAGAATGGATGCCTTTGCATTTTCTCAAGGAAAAAAAGGATTGAGCCTTGAGGAGTGGGAGTATCAACCCAGATTCTGATGGCATCATTTGCTGGTGGTCCTCAAAGTATAGCAAACTTGAGAGTTCAGTGGCTTTGAGGGGCATCACACTCAGAGGGAGATCACCAGTCACAGCCTGCTGTGGTCCAGCAGAGCTTAAAGGGTCTCACTTAGGACTGCTGTTTATAGGGCCATAAGAGGCTTTTGGCATAGCAATTTTCCATCCTGGCTGCAAATTGGGTTGATAACTTTCTTGGAATGCTCGATCACAAAAAAGTTGCTCCTCTTGGGTTGTTATTCAGGCAGGAAAAATGAGTTCCCAAGGTTGTCAGTTAAAAATCAGGGCCTCATTAGACAGCACTAATTCCTGGGAGCAGACGGTTCCACCCTGAGAAAAGCTGATGGGGCCTTCCAACCTCTCTCCTTCTAGTCTAGCCTATGAGAAGGACAGTATCTTTTTTGGAATGTCTAACTCTTCTCAAAAATTATCCTCTTGTGTACCCATTCTAGAAATTAAAAAATTACATTTGGCTTTTTTGTATCCAAGTGCCATTTAAGAATCTGGGCGCATGTCATTTTATTTTTCAAAAATCACAGTATAATTTTAGTACAAAAAGACAGTTCCTTTTCACAATCAGAAGAAAAAAACTAAATTCACTGCAATTAATAGGAAAGTAGAGAAAAATTAACATTGGCATTGTCTAATACTTGTTATAAAGCAAAGAGCAAAGACTTTTTTTTAAATTATGATAACACAATACTGAGCCCAGTAGCCATATAATAATACTGTAAATATAGGATAATCGACAATCTGAGTAGAATGTAACCCCAGGATAATTATGCACTTCTCTATATCTTTAAAACAAAGCCTTATCGTCACATCTAAAAAGTGGAAGTTACATGGTAATTATTCTTTGAATTACTTTGTAACTGGTAGTATAATTATCAAGTAATCTGCATGAAAATAATTAGGTATTTACATAGTCTTTGCAATGTAATTACAGAGTAGTTGGCTGATTATGCAGCATGTGCCTTGTAACAGAAAGTGATACCAGAAAGACAAAAAAACCCTATAAAAACAATTTCCATATCAAGCAAAATGAGTTAAATTTGAAAAAGAATTTCTCTGTATTTTGCCTGAATATGTGTGTGTCTCTGTGTACAAGAGCATGCCTCTGTGTGTGCATTAGAAAGTGGAAAACAGTAGAAACAGAAGTGTACAAATCACTGCAGTTTTCTTGGTGGAAGAAATTTGTGAAGTCATTAATTTCCCAAGTCATAAATTTCTCTCAAAAGACAATAAGAATTTTTTCCATAATTCGCAACTGCACTCTTCTCTCCATCTCACAAGTCCATCTGCATTCAGAGATGCTTAATAAGTTGGTATATACAATATGAGGATACTCAGGATAGTTAGGAGGATACTTATATACAATATGAGGATATTTAGACACCCTGGGGTGTCTAAACCAGGACAGGATACAATGATTTTTACTTTGGCTGATTTTCACCTTAAAAAAATGAATTAATAGTATAATTGTTGTTTTAAAATTAAAGACATTATTAATTGTATGTTTTTTCTAATTAAAAATGTGCCAGTGGAAATAGTTCACTTTTTTGTGGGCAAGGTAGCCCAATAATTGATTTTGATCCCTCTTATATATCTGCACCTTCTGCTTTTGATGCAGTTTTAGTCACATTCAATTATCAGATGCAGACCATGCAACAATGGAGATTATTTCTTAAATAGAAAGTCATTGTTTGATAATCATTTGCATTAAAATAGCAATACAGTGTGAATAGCATGTAAGTGCTTGAAATATTATAAATATATAGTCACAAAGTAAATTATAAATGGAAAGGAGCAAAAACATTCCTTGAATATTACAGAAAATAAACAAGTACCACAAACAGAAAAAAATCTGAGGAAACAATCATTATTTTTACTGTTCTCTGTTATTATTTTCTTCTAGATAGCTTTAGCTTCTGTTTTTCTAGGCCCACCCCATCTGTGTCCATCATTATTACAAAATCAATAAGAAAACCTTTTTCCTGTGGATTTTAAAGGCCACTGACCATTTTTGATCATCCAGGTTGAGCCTTATAAGAGAAACCATCTCTTTCTTGTGTCCCATTCAAACTGATGTGTCAGAGAGCTCTTCTTCAGATGATCAACTGTTTTTCCTTTGGTTTGTTTTTTTTTTGTTTGGTTGGTTTTTTGTTTTGTTGTTGTTGTTGTTGTTGTTGTTGTTTGGTCTTTACCAGGGAATTCCCCATTGTTCTTTGAATGAAATTGCCTAGATGAAATATTAAATACAAAATTAAACAGGGATTTCTATCTACATTTTTTTTTAATCCAGTAAACAATATAATCTGATGGGACCTGTATAAACAAGTTTCTCAAATGAATGTATAAAACTCAACTCATTTTATTATTTTGAATATCTGTATTATTTCCTACTGAAATATTCCAGCAAAAATACATACTTAAAGTGAATAACAAACATGTGAGATGCACTTCACATGTCGGGAATAAACTTTTCTTGCTGAAACAAGAACGTGTTTCAAGTTGACTAAGTTTGAGAGTTCATGTTTTTCTTCAGTGCTCAGCTTAATTTCATATAGAGACTGACACTGAAGTAATTTCATATGTATATGTATACACAGAATTTGAGTGTGACCCTATGCCTGGTTATCCTCCTAAAACTTACTATGCATCAGGACTGTGGCATTTACATGGTTCAGACTCTTACCTACTATCTATTTTTTGATAACAAGAAGAAAAGTCCAGATGTACTTACTTATTAATGTGCTCACTAAATTGGCCGATTTAGTGGAAGAGAGTTTGTCAAACAGCTTCAAACTTTTGTACAAAGATATCAAATGCCTTATTTTACCAATAGAAGTAAAATGGATGACTAAAATAATAGCTGGTTTTTGTTTTCTCTACCATTTGAACAGCAAAGTACACCCAGCTACTTAAAGAAGCAAATTTCATTGTAGATGTCTGAAATAGATCTGAACATGATTACCACGTGCCATCTCATTAACAAACTAAAGTTCACAGCAAATTCCAGTGTCTGCCGAGTCATAAGTAAAAAATTAAAAATAAAAAATAGGAGCCTAATTCAGAAAGAGAAATTAAAAAAAAAAAACAGGAGAGAGAGAAAAACCCTACAGATAAAATTGAGCTGAGGGACTGAACTCAGTACCAAGCTTTAAGTGGGGAGGGAATGGGAGTCATCAATTCCATTGTGCTACAGGACTTCCACTTCCCATAACTAATTGACTGTGATTACAACTTGTCCAATATATAAGAAGGATTTTTTTTATTTTACAATCCAGGGTGTCACCCCTATGAACCCAAGAGGGAAACACATTCATGACAGCCGTAAGGCTTTATAAATGTGTCATTAGAAAGTTGTGGAAAACGGAAAACAAAACACTGTCAGATAATAATCAGAGTTCATAAGCCGTTAGCCAATGAGTCTAAGGAGTTAACCATACTGTCAAGGAAAAAAACAACCCCAATTCATAGCACGATCAGTATTTTAAGCTCCAGACAGCCTTGAAATATGTTCATACAAGTTTAAGCCATCAAGTTCCATTTTTGTTAGACAGGAGTTTTGAGAGCTATTTCCACTTGATTCAATTGATTTACATGATAAACAGTGCCTGAGCTAGGACCAGCCACTGTTTCACCTACACTAGGGAACCCAAGGCTCTCAACACCTACGTATTTTTATTCCTCTGTGTTTTTTTTTTTTTTTTTTTAATTCACATTTCTCTGTTAATTTCAGAATTACTACAGTTAGTTACTACAAGCCAGAGCCATTAATGGCCAGCAGGTCACATAAAGCAAGTTCTTGCATGCCGCATAGCAGGTTAAATTGCCCTCTAACTCTGCAGGACAAGCCTGAATGGAGACTCCACAGGAGCACAATTGGAGTTAAGAGCTCTGAATGCTCTTCTTTGGCAAATGGCAGTAGTCTGACCCTGCAGGACTCTCTCTCTTGCAGCAAAGTGTGATAAAACAAATGCCTCTCTGATTAGAGGAATTAGTGCTGCTTCATCTCCTGTGCGTCTGTGTCTCGGTCCTCGGAGCCAAGTCCTCTGCGTCAGGTGCAGACACCCTGGCTGGGGGCCAAGACCCTAGGAGGACTAGCAGACTTTTCCCACCTGCCCTATCTACTTCAGAAACTCCCAAGTTACACGACAGCAGTTGCTTCCCAGCTGCATCACTTCCCTCCAATTTAGAAGGTGTCTGCTCTGTTTTTGAGGAACCACAGTGTCTGTGACCAGAGGATGCTGAGAAAAAGAACTGCTTCAGCTTGACACCCAGACAAGGCAGGCAGCTGTAATTTTCCATGCCCTCTGTTTCAAAGAAATGCTTCAAACACTGAGAAAGTTTTTATTGCCGGGGAATTTCTAAGAAGCTGTGAACTCACCTGGAAGCCTTTTCTTCAGTCAGGTCACCTACAATTCTCCCTTCTTCACTAGTTACTATTTTCACAAACTCTTTAAATGCAATTGTCTTAGAAATTTCATCTTTTCACACAATCAGATAGCAAGCCAGAGAATGTGAAGAGCACTAGAGTTGAATAGGCTTTTATTGGATGTGTCTAAGTAAATATGGTTCAAGTGGCTTCTGGAATGTAAGATTCTTCTCTGGATCAAGTCATGGTAATTGCTCATCAGCCATCATCAATACTGATCAGGTCTCATAGCTATACTATTCATCAATTTTCACACCAAGTTTATATGCATTTTATGCTACACCTATGCATTTAAAAGCTCATATAAAGCCAAATATTGAAGGCAGTTGAGAATTCTAGTAGTTATTTTTTATGTGATTCATATATACACCTTCACAATAAATGCTTTTAAGTGTCAGGTTATTCATCTACAGGATATTACAAACCATACTTAGTCTTTCTATAAAACAAAGATGACTCCAACAAAATTCCGTCCACTTAAGACAAGAATTTCGATAGTCTCCTGTCTTTGAAAATACTATATGTATTGCTAACCTCAAAGTCCAGAATTAAATTAAAAAACAAGGTTTTGTTCAGCCTTTCCCTTTCCCCAAAAGCCACTTAGCACAGATAAGTGAATGCAATTTTTATTTTTGGGTCTCTTATACCCACAGTGCTTCAGCCCACCCCAGTAGGTCATGATCCTGGCCACTGCATCTTCCAATAGGTATGTGTACTCACAGTCACACAGTAGCGTTGCACAGCAAGAGGAAAAATTCAGGAACTTGTTACACTCAGAAGCCATCATCAATATGACACTAATGCTGTGCCTCAAAATTAAAAACTGAAAAAAATGGCAAAAAATTCACACTCTGCTGGAAAATCATACTTTATCTCACATTTCTTCTGTGTTTGTAAAAGAAATTCAGCAAACAGAAAGCATTTTTGAAAAATATTGATGAGATATAGCTCCTTGCTTAGTGTGTAACCAAGAACTACTGACTTTCCCTAGATTTTTAATCTTCAGAAAATATCATGCAACTTACCTATCATAGTTTAATTAAAATCTTTCTCCAAAGAGCATTAAACCAAAAAATAAATTTAACAGCATATCTAAGGAACTGAAACTGTGAAGTTGAACAAAAGATTTTTAAAATGCCTGATGAACAACTGGGAGTGAATAAAGCAAACTACAAAAATGGCTAATGTTCAGTCTGGGACAGGGTGTGATATTTAAAATAAACAAAAGTGCCACAAAAGAATTCCTACATGCTTCCAAAAGCTGACTCTGCTGATACTTGCTGGTTTGGGATGTGTTGGCTTTCTGAATTTGCTGATAACACTGAGTTGGGAGTTTTGCACAGGAGGGTGAGACCCAGGCATTTCCAGCCGTATCCGGCAGGTGACAGATTTAGGGAGATGTTGCGTTTTATTGCAACCTCATGTTTATGATTTGGCCCTACAATGTGCACAGAGATCATTGCCATGTAACAGGCTGGCAGCTTGTTCTTCTCACCCTGCTAACAGGTGGATCCTGCTGGGAGATGCAAAATGGTGACTCACTGCAGCAGATGGGGCTCCTGAAGTCTGTCCTGTCTGTACCAGACACACAAGCCTCTCTAGAAGACAGACCTTGTGCTGAGCTCTTCTCAGGGAGGCACAGCCCAGCTAGGTCTGTCTGTGGAGTCATGGCTGACCTAGAATGTCTCTTGTTTTGGTAATAATGAAGGATAATAAAACAATCCACAAAAATTAAACACAGGCAAGCTGTTTCGAAGGAGGCTTGAAAGATTGTTTCTATATTGTATTCTAGATGCATTTCTGTATGCTTTTCCTATCTCAGAGGTCATGAATGTAAGGATTAGATGTATTTAGCAAGCCAGTATAAATCCTCTCTCTTTGGTTTTGCTCAATGTGCCTGTTATTCAAAACACATTACTTGCTGTTGTTCATTTTTCAACCCACTCTCTTTGTGCTACAACTGCAGGATGACTGTCTCTTGCAGTAGTTTAATTTGAGAATTTCCTTTTTCTCAGTAAGCCAGTGATACTAGAATAGCATATTTCAGACACACTGCACACAAGCCAGCTCCAGTATTACATCCAATGAAGTACTTTGTGACGATCCATACATGTGAGATCAGAGCTTGTGTAACAAAGTTATTTGCTCTAAACTACCAGCAATTCAGAGACAGTGATAACTGCTAAACTACTGTGGGACTTCTTCCCTGATATTAGTATTGTAAGTAGATTTATGCTTTTCGAAAAAAACTATTGTCCCCTTTTTTAAAGGTCATAAGCCCTTCTGACAACATCTCTAAGCTGGCCATTTTAGTCTGACCTACCTGTACCAGTATTATTATATTTTTTGCCTCCCTTCTTAAATAGACTGACTCCTTGTCCAAAATTATCCACTTCCACATTTTCATAGAATTATTCAATTAAACATATGAAAAATTGCAAAAAGCTTGAAGGGATCAAAACTGCAGTGGAGGTAACACCATTTAAAAAGCATAAATTCTTAGTCACAGAAACAGATGTTACTGTCTTCATCCACTCTGATCTGAATGATTTTACCTTTGATTTTCAATTTTGCTTTCCTTTTTCTTCTGTGTTTTCACATACTGTTGATTACTGACCATCAAAAGCAGAGGGGAAAAATGATCAATCCTGAATTTGTCTTTGAGACACACTAGTGATATGTTAGATACTTCACAAAAAAACCCTAAATTGCATGGAAGACACTAAAAAACTGCCATGGGATCTAACTCAAGAGTCTTTCAAGTAGTTCAGCTTCTACATATATTGATAACTAAGCTTAGTCATACGTCTTTTGTGGACTGGACTAACTTGTTAAGAGTCTCATATAGCTTAGGCCCTGTCTGCACTTAATACTGGACTTTCTTATACCAATTACAAAGGGAGAGTCCTTACTAAAAGAGCATAATGCTGCTCATGAAAAATTTAAGGGAAAAAATATAACTGATTATTTTATCCTAAGCACTAAAGATATTTCAGAAATCTGAAAAATAGACTGCTGGTTTATACTTGCTGATGTTATTGAGATGCAACATTTCAGTGAAATCTGTGGCCAGCATTTAAGATTTGAAAGTTTCAGCCACCTTAGACAGAAAGTCAGTGTGTGAATGTGCCTCTTTAAATTGCAAGGTCCTGTGGTAGTTCTGCTTGTGCAAATGTATAGCACAGACTCAAGTAAAATCATTTCTAAATCATATATCTGCACAAAAGTATTGAGGTGTAGGATTTTTGAAGACTGTTTAACTCAAATTTTGAAAAACAATGTCGTTGCTATGAAGCAACCATGACCCTTCTTTGCAAAGGTTCGTAAAAGAGAGCAGTCTTTAAACCAGAGAGCAAAATGCTCCTCCTCTCTCCTGATTTTCCCAAGAGTGTACTAGGGACAGTCCTGTTGGATCTTCTTGCTCTTTATGGTAAGCAAGGACAAAACACCTGAAAGTTTGATAAATCAGAAGTTTCTCTGAATGTCTCATAATAGACTTGTGCCCACAAGTTAGGAGACAGTTCAGCAGGAGAACAGTGAAGATTTCTTTAACTGTGTGCACTCTGCTTTCTGTCACTGGCCAATTCCTCTCACCACAATGCTATCTTTTATTGCACTCAGTGTATTATATTCTGAAGAAAATGTTGTAGTATTGTCAATAAAGCACATTCCTTTAAACTCAGTGTATTGTTTTGGTAAATAAAGTGCATAATGCCTCACCCCTTTTCCATTTGTGCTCCAATTGATTTTTTCATTGATTACTCAGATTTTCCAATAGTGCTTCATTGCAATCACTCAACCTACAATACACATTCTGAGATAAAAATCAAAATTGGAATTAAAAAAATCTTGAGTAACCTTCTTGTCACCTACAAATAATTAAGCCTTTTTTTTAAGTTTTAGTTCACAGCTTTATGAAAAAACACAGACTGTATAGCATGCAAGTTACTTTACCAGAATCCACTGAGTAAAACTTATTTTTTTAAAAGCCAAACCTGATCCTCCATAGGCATTCATGCAAAATAATTCACACTTGTGGAAAGGAAAAAAAAATAAAAAAAGAAGGTGATTACAAACCATGCTATAGCCAGGAAAATATAATTAAATAAAATTTTAAAAATTCTTGTGAGGGTCCAGACAATACATAGCACTTTAAAGACACTAATAATGCTGGTCAATGTGGACCACAAAATACCTTCTTAAATATGGGATTGAAAGAGATCTCCCAGTCACAGGCTGTATTGCCACAGTTGGTGTGATGGATAACTGCAGTTACCAGCTGGATAACCTATTTGCAGCCTGGTGGAGGCCTTGGACAGGGCAAGCAGAAAGACTGGCTCTGCAACTGAAGGAAAGGCTTCAGAGAGCAAAAAAGCAACAGGATTCTTGGGACAAGAAATAAAACAAACAAAACAACAGAGGCAGGAATGAGATCAAAAGGTCTAAACAGAAGTACAAGATGAGACAAGAACAGACGTCTGGACAGCAGCCACATTTCTGCAAAACAATTCTTAGCAGGCAGTGGAGGGAGACTCTACCCACATTTGCAGATGAAGTCGGTGTCACAGCTGCAGATTCAGACCCAGAATAAAAGGGGAGTGGAGAGGTAGGGTGTGGGAGGCAGGCAGACAAAGAGGCTGTGCCACGTTGTGTGATGTAGTTGTAGGCAGCCAGATGTACAATCCATTCAATTCAAGCAGGAGCTGCAGGCATCTGTCAGAGCGACACCTCCCCCGTGGAGCTTCCTCCTATCTGGCTGACGGATGGCTTCAGAGTTGCCAAACAAATTTGTTCATCAGTAGAAGGGCAGCACCAAAAGCCATTCCTTATTAACCTCCTCAAACAATTTGGTCAAAATTTCTTTCCAAAAGCATATGGCGTAGAATAATCTAGACCACAAATAATTTTTCTTTCCAGATATCCAGTGTTCCTTTTGTCCGGTCTTTTGTTAAGTCTTCTAAAATAAATCAGAACAACCCGGAGTAAAATCAAATTCTGAGATGTCTGGGCAAAATATTTTAATTTCTCAAAATCAGCAGAAATGGGATGAGTCATGCTTTCTTTAATGTCAAAGAATGCAGTGGAACAGCCTCCTTTCCTAATCTACAAGGGAAAAATTCATCCTGTAGTCTGTTACAACTCCTCTGTGCCTGTTACCAAGGAGAATTAAGAGAAAAAGTTGTCAACATGGTTCCCACACACATACTCAGAGAGTCAAAAAGGTAATTTAAAAATGACTGTAATACTGAGTATCTGACAAATCATACAGATTATCTAACACATCATATGTAAAACCTATGCATGGACTGGGACCCTATATTTTAAATTACATTGATAGAAGCAGTATAGTTTGAGGTGGTCAAGATAAGATAACAAATCCAAAACATTTGTATCCTTCCTGGGAATCGAGTTCAAGAGGGTGTATAATCCACCAGACCATTTGATTCTTTTCATTATTGCAAGGAGGAAAAAAAGATAATTCCTACTCGTTCATTCTGAAAATAAGAAGACAAAATAAAGGTTCCACACTAAAAATATATTCCAAGAGGCATTTGGAGCAATTTTCCTTAAAAAGGACAATCATTCAAGGGATTATAGATCATCACTTCCCTAAGTCCTCCCACTGAGACAATATTCTTTCAGCAACTTCACATGTTCTTGATCATTCATATTTGAAGCTTTAGTGCCATTGACTGCTCTTGCTTTTTTGGGGATTAACGTGATTTCAATGAGGTGAGCTGGTGCTCTGCAAGCTTAGAGCACAGAGCCTGAAGTGTATTTCAGGACCATTATAGCTTCAGTCCATAACTACACAACCCTGAAGTGTCACAGCATTTTGTTTCACAGTGACTTCCGCTGAGGACAAGGTTTTAGAATAGGCATCACTAGGCAATGGGTCAGAAGTATGTTTATCTCCCTGAGTTGTTCAAGCTTTCCAAACAAGAGAAATTGATAATTTGGGTTTCTGAATGAGGCTTAGCCTCCTTGGAAGCTGAGCTGTGAAAGCCTATCGCCATGGGGGCGCTTTCAAAGAGTCACGTGGGGGTTTAGCAGCATGGTTTTCATGCACTATTCAAGAGCAAAGGCTTGCCTCTGCATTTTCATTTGAGGAGCGTTAGGTAAAAGCAAGAAATAAATGTATATATGGACATACATAGAGATATAATTTTTTGATGGTGTTCCTTTATATATTACATCCAAATTTCTTCAGTTTTCTAGAGTCACTCCTATCCACTGGCTGCAAAGGAAGCAATTCTTTGTCAAGAAAGGGATCTGATCTGGAAAGGTAATGTCTTGAGGGCATTTCGTATGCACTATTAGACAATTTTATGAGTAGTCAGTAATTTAAATTACTGTTTCCTTAGGTATCTAACAACACATTTCCACACACATATGTCACATTGCCGCAGTCATATTCCAGTGGCCACATAGTCTAGTATCGTAGATAGACTTATTTCACATTAACCCTAGTACTTTTAAAATCACACTTTGTATAAATTTTCTGGGTTTTTAGCTTCAGTTTGGTAAGAGAAAGACTACTGTGATATAAGAATGATAGGCCCTCCTATTACAGAAAAAACTGTATGTTAGTAAAGTATGTCTAATTTATATTCTTTGTTCCTCATCTTAGATAATTGAAAAAGTTTTATTTCTTTTTATAAACACAAATTTATCTTTAGATAGATTTTTAGAGTCTGGAACTCAGAGAAGACACCTAAATCAAGATTTAGAAGCCTTTCTAAAGGAGTTTTTCTACTGAAAATCTTTGTATACCTGGTAAGCTTTTTTATTATGAGTGTAGATTGTTTATGTTGGAGATAAGAATAATTTCAAAAATGTGTTCCTATGTTTATCCACATGATTAGCCCTCCTGATTACAGCAGACAATATATTTATAATTTAGAAGTAATTTTTGGGAGTTTATATTTGTTCTAAAACTTTTGACCAAAGCATTTAATATCTATAATTACTAAGCATATTCTGTGAGATAAGAGTTTTCAGATCAAATTCTCCATTCAGAATTTCCTCTAGTGAATTCAGGGTTCTAAAATATATTTGCATATGTATTGAAAGCAAATATTTAATGACAACTACAAATAATTATAAAAATTTGGAAAAGTCTTATAAAATTTTAGAGTGACTTCTCAGATCAATTTTCTGAGCAATATAAAAAATTAAAAGAGAAATAATAGAAATAAAACCAAACTGAAAGAAATTATAAAATTACTGTAATTTTTAAATAAAGTTAATTTGTAGTAAAATTAATAGCTGTACTTAGGTAGTGTTCTCCACACAAGGTGAATATAGGTGACTAGTATACATTCTTGTGAAGACTAATGAGCAATATTATTTCAAAACAAAATTGAATGAAATCAGAATATATCCCACAGTATTTTAGTGCTTCCCACAGTGACAGAATTTCCTACTCACAGTCAGGCAGATTTGAGGCAGAGGCTTTGAGTCACATCCAAGTTTGGGCGAGGAGGAATGCAAGAGGGTGCATGTTTTTACCCCACCCTCTAGCCCACAGCTTTCTCAGGAAGCAAAAAAAGATAACAAAAAACATGCTCACCTTATGGTTAAAAGAAAGAGACAAATCTTTATGGGTAAATGCATTCTCTATTTGTTGTGCTCATCTGCTTCAACATTCTTTTATTAATTGGAATCATGGCACGGAAATTCTGTGTTTCCTAACTCCCTCTAGATAAGAAGATATTCTAGAAATAAAAGCCCATGAGAATTTTCATTACCAATGTTCAAATTAAGATTATCTTCAAATGGTTGGCTTTATCATTGTAGAATGCTAAAACAATAAGAGTTCAGACAGTGCTGCAGTTTAGAAAGGATTCTGAACCCCAGTTCAGCTGTCACAACAAATGTTGTGTATTCTTTATCCACAGCAAGTATAAGGTAATTATGAGTTAAGCCCGAGTTGAAGAGAGTCAGACTAAGTTAAACTACTTCTCTCAGATTTGGAGTGTTCTCCTGAAAAGTCCATGTGCAGTAACTCAGTCATGCTTTCAAGACCAAGACCTAAGGTTTGATTGTAATATTGTTTCTCCCAAAACAATCACTTAGAAAAATCAACAAGAAAAGTAAGCTAGTTTTGGTATAGAAAAGAAAATTTTAAAGATGTGTTAACAAGATATTAGGCAACAAAAATGTGTAAAGGAGTTATTTATAGTTAAATTGCCAAAGGGTTCCTATATACAAGGGTGCCATGCACCCTTACAGCTAATTAAACTTACAATCCACATAGGAATAGTATCACATCAGTGTAATTAGTTTACCAGCCAGTGAGTCAGAATAGCAGATCCTATATATAATAATAAGGGATAATAATCCCTATAGTAATCCTTTAGATAATTTCCATTGCAAGCAGAAGACAGCAAACATGGTCTGTGTTCTCCAAAGTATGTAAGAATATCTTGTACAATAAAAATGAATGAAACCACATTAATAACATCCACCTGCTCTGAAAACACATGAACATCCAATTGTTTTAGATGCTGCTTGCACATAGAACAAAGCCCATTCCTGACTCAAATAGCAAGGAACCTAAAGGCCTTACATGTGCTTAAGCTGAGGAGTGAGACAGCACTGAAATGAACACACTCAAGACTAACACCTACACTGCAATTCACTATCACATACACGTTTACATTCCTTTCCTCTCAATTTTGTTTCCTCTCTCCCTTTCATTTGATTAATTTTCATCTAGACAGGATTTTTGGCTCCACTCTACACGGGGAAAGAAACCACTCATTTTACAGCTGCTGAGAAAGATTAAAATATTTAGAGCAAGACTATGAAATTAACAGGTTTTTAGCATCAATTACTAGTGGACTTTTGCCCTCAAGAAAACTATCAGCTTTGTTTCTGTTTTACAGAATAAAACAGATTATGGGATAATAAAACCCATAGTAAACCTGACCTCCTGAAGTTAGTTTATCTTGGATTATAATTTGAATCTTTTATCACTGAAGCAGTTAAAGGAAGTAGTTATTTCCTATTATTCATCCTAAATGATAAGTACATTTTAGAAAAATTGTATACCATATGATTATGTATACCAAAATGCAGAAAAAAATAGTGTTTCCATATGTTTTCATAGTTATATTCAATTTATTATCAAACTTTCAAGTAGAGTTATATACTGTCCTCAAAATGGGATTTGTTAGAGGATATAAAAATAGCTTCTTATGAAATTAAGTTAGATAGACAGCATTTGCTGATGCTAGAGCATACCTTCATAAAAACCCTTCAATGTGTGTTTAATTTATTTGATTTTAGTGTATTAAAAGGAAAAATCCTCACTTGACTGCATTCAATCATATTCCTCATTTACTGCCACAATACTGTTCTCCTTCCAAGAAAACAACCTTGTGCTTTGGGAATGGATACAGCCAGAACATCCATGACTTGTGGTTATTTAGAAACGATGATGAATATTTGAGGTATTTTCAGCTAACTAGACAGTAAAGAAAGAAAAATGTATATGCCAAACCACCACTGAATCATGTCAATTAGTAAATTCCTAACTCCCAGGCTCCCATCTTAACTGGAAAGAAAAGAAAATGATAGGGAGCTATTGCACAAAAATATGTGTCAGGCTGCACGTATTTCAAGAGCAGAAGTGACGACAGAAAGCATGTGTGGGGGGTAGGAGTGAGGGAAATGAGAGGAGATGAGTCTGCATGTTGCAAATCATAGTCTGGGCCATGAAATAGGTTTCCGAAAACACTGTTGATGCTGCACCTTTTTTTTCTCCACATAATCAACCAACATAATCAATGAACATTTGCAAGCCAAAAGCTTGAAGGAAAGATTCCTCCAAGAGACATGGAGCACTTCTGGGTTCAGTGTCCTGTTGTGCTGTACCCCCATGTGAGCTGCTTAACTTCTCTCATCTTCCCTTCTCTTACAAGAAAAATAGCATTTTTTCCTTTATTCCTTGTTTGTTTTATTTGCTTAAGAACAACACCTAATTCAACACACAGACCAGTGAAATTATATACTCACTACAACTAGAAGTGGTATCCAAACAAGTACAAATTATGTGGAGGGATACAAATGTGAGTGCACTTGTTTAGTGATTTTAAAATGACACACAGTGGATCATTTGATTGATGTGACGTTTGATTAATTACTTACTGAGGGTTAGCGTGAAAGCTAAAGTTATACATGTGTTCAAAAAGGGATTCAACAACTCAATGCAGAAAAAAGCAACCTGGCTTTAGAGATGCCTAACCAATTTATTACTGGAAGATGACCAGGCACTTATGATCACACTATATGCACACTTTTTTTATCCTTTTTCTGACCTTAGAATCTTGGAAAAAAATCAAGGGCTTTCAAGAGAGATTAAAAACCAGCAGAAAATCTTTTCTTCATTCCTGTTTCACTCCTCCTTGCCCTCCTTTCCCCTTCTGTCAGCAGCAGACTACAAATGCAAAGTATTGTAGTACATACAAAAAAAAAAAAAATGTTTTCTCATTTCCAAAATATTAGTTTATCTCTGTCAGCTTGTGTGCCTGCTGTAATGTCACCATTTATCTTGCAAAATGAACTTTGTATCCTGAGCATACCTGGATGTGCCTAAACTTTGCTCAGTGTTTTGACTGAGAATGTTCTTTTTCTGCATTCCTGTCGCTGGAAGTTGTCAGAAGAGAAACTTAACTCTGCCACTAAACAAAGACCTTTTGATATTTTTCTAAGCTGTTGCTGAGTGATTTTTGCATGTTTACTATTAAGCTAACCTACAGGAGCTGTATCAGCATTGTAAAGCTTCATGGCATGACACAGTGTAATGTCAGGGGAGGGAAAATTAGAAATAAAGAATACAACTGTCAAATAAAGAATATAACTATTTTTGCACCATCTCAGTCACCTGTGTGATGATGGCAATAACACAAAACCCAACATATTTCAGTGTGCTGATATGTTTTTATCTTTCTGTTCTGTCTGATCAAGCTCTTTCCCATGCATTCCCTACATTTTGTTAGAGTTTACTGGAAAAACTGATAAATATTTTGTGAATGTGTTATTTATAAGGAAAAAATAAATCATCCCTTTTTATGTCACCAGAAGAGAGAGAGAAAATGGCTCATTATGCAAATTACGTTTTTCCTCTTTTATGGCTACTAGAAAATTGAATTTGGAGAAGATAAAAAGAAAAAAATTACAGTAACTTTGTTCCATAACAATTTAGCTAATGCTATTGTATCTTCTCTGCATCCAAAAATAAGGAGTCCCAGGTAATGGCTATATTGAAGAAGGTAAAGTGAACATATCTATAGTGCTTGAAAGTAGAACTGCTCTGATGACAGCAAACCTCTTCTATGCAGTTTCAAAAGGATTTATTTTTCTTCCTTTTCATCAAAGTTTTCCTTTTAAAACTTTTGGAGATTCATCTTTGTTGTTTATTATGCTTTATTTCCAGCACTTAAAAGTTAATAGAAAAAGGCCTCATTTGTCAAAAATTGTTGGAATTTTTTTTTTGAGTGAAGTAGTGTC
Source organism: Emberiza elegans (assembly GCA_024865655.1). Lineage (NCBI taxonomy): Eukaryota > Metazoa > Chordata > Aves > Passeriformes > Fringillidae > Emberiza > Emberiza elegans. The sequence goes on from JALJVW010003023.1 coordinate 50,222,445, forward strand.
TGTAGGGAAAAAAAAGAGAAAAATTTAAATTTAAATCAGATTTATGGTAATAAAGAATTCCTTTTTTTTTTTTTTAGCTTATCATGGATGACTGTTTTAGTATTCCAAAACTTTATTCCATTTTAAACCTTCTACTTCTCCAGCCCTATAATTACTATTATGATTTTCTTACCCTAGCAGGTATCACTGACCTGCTTCATTGTTTAGGACAACCTGGACCCTTACTTTTAAATTAGTGCTCATTGGCTAGATTAAGAATGAGAATCCTGCATTGAATTACTATGATTCCCATCCTATATCATTAGAATTTCTATCTGCAAATTCAAATTTTTCACTACAGAAGTGTAAATATCCTGAACATTTCCTGCTCTTTGCTCTGAAGAGGCTGAACCTCCTCTGTAGCTGGGTAGGTCGATTTCCAGTTGATACAAAGGTATGTCAGATTTATACTGTTCCTGAAGCATTGACTCACGAACCAATTATTTTGTTTCCAGAAAGACAGCCTTCTCTACCAATACATTTTGTAGATTTTGTAGGAAAATTCAAACCCCAGTCAACAAATTAAGGATTTGACCATTATTTTTTACTAACTTGTAACACAGACAGGCGCTGTGACACCCAAGAAATGCGTAAGAAAAAAAACCTCACACAGTAAATACCATTTGAAGCATTCCAACAAAGAAATCCTAGTTCGTGCCTAACATTTCAGTCCCACACTGAGAGTGATTATAGTTAACAGCTTCATTTTTCATAAAAGGGAGGCAATTTCCTCCTTACTTTACAATGTACAAAAGAAAATCATAATCTGCAGTCTCTATTTTATTTTCAGGTGATATCCAAGACAACACTTAAGCATTAAAGTGCTCCGAAGCACAAATTAGATGTCTAAATTTTTGAAGCAAATTAAAAAAAAAAAAGAAGAAGAAGAAGAGGAAGAAGAAGAAGAAGAAGAAGAAGAAGAAGAAGAAGAAGAAGAAGAAGAAGAAGAAGAAGAAGAAGAAGAAGAAGAAGAAGAAATGAAGAAGAAGAAGAAGAAATCTAAACAAAACAAGTCCTGTGTCTCCTTATTCAACTTCTGAATTTTATAGAAAAAACTTTGGGTAGAACTCCGACATTGTGGCAATAGATCACTTCTGACTACAGCCAAAGAGAACACAGTGTCCTGCCAACAGCCAGGCAGGAGCTTCACCACAGCCCTGGTCACCCTTCCTGGCCTGCATACCCACTTAAAAGCCAGACAGCCCGCTTGCTGGGCATAAAATTCTCTTTTTGGATCAGAAAAGGTACTTAAGACTCTCACTGCAGGGACCTGAAAGGCAGAGGTAACCTGGGGCAACTAAGTAAAATCATAGTGAACACTGCCTCCTGAAAGGAAGGGAATGATGATATTTTATATATGAATTGCACAAAAGATAAGATTCTGGGAATTTTACTGAAACAACTTTTTCACAATTAAGTAAAGTGTCTAAATAAAAAAAAACCCAAAAATATTCTAGAAATTTTAAAGTCATTTATGATCAATTTTAGCAAACCCTCTTTATCTGTGTTTGTCTTGTGAAGGATTTATGCTTATTACCTTTATTACTGGAGAGGGAAAAAATACACAAGCCTTCATGCAAAAAATAGTAATCTTCACCTTGTCTTAGTGATGAGAGATGGTTTTGTTTCATTTTTTTTCACCTTTAGATATCTGTGCAAGCCTACTCTTGCTTAGAGCTCTGAATCATTATTTTCTACTTCCTCTTGCTCCTTACTCACTTCTCAGGCCTCTTTCTAAATGCCACCTTTGAACCAACCTTTCCAGATGTTTGGGGATTTATTTCTTAGCACCTCTCTTAACAGTGAAATTCTGGATTCCCAGAACAAATTTCACATCAACTTCAGCAAAGACTTCGCCCTGGCTACTTCGATTTTCTCATCTGCTGACTAGTGTTATGGCTCCTTTTTGTTTTTCCCTCCTATATTTTTTACTCCTTTTAAAACTACTGTTCTCAGATTTGAGGATTTTCCACAATAAAAATAAAATAAATTTTGAAAAAAAAACAACAATCCAAACCAACTCAACCCAACAAACAAATTCCACCAAAGTAATGCAGATAACAAAGGAATCAAACACTAATACCTTTCTTTATCACCAGCTCCATTTGTTACCTTCAAGAAATCATTCCATTCTTTGGTCCCTCAGTTTCCCCCTTTGCAATCTGATAACTACTGTTCTCAGTAAGAAGCCTGCACAGTGGATCCAGTAAAGACAAACAGTGTTTCATTACTGAAATTTGTAATTTGTAATTTCCATTGTTGTAATGGGCCACCAAGAATTTCATTATTCCATGCTAGGAATGGCCCTAGATTGCATTACGACTGAGATAAGCCAGGATTTAGTCTGAAACACTATGATTTATTTTCACATGGCGTTGCCCAAATCTACTCCTATGTTCATTTTCACAAGTATGCAATCTTTAAGAAAACATACAGATCTATATTCTTATTAAAGACAATGAAAATGTTAATTCAAATGACATAAAAATAATAGGGGTAAATAACATCATTAAAATATCTATAAGAAATATCATTTAAATCCTGTAAAATTAATTTTAAATAATACCTTTTTTCTATCTGTTTTTATGTATTGTGGTACAAATTATGACAATGGATCCCCAAAATACAAATTAAAATGTGTACAGCCCTAATGGGTTCTGACCTGCAGTGCAGATCTGGAGAACTTGATTATTTGTTATCAGCGGCTTTGCTTCTCCTTCAAAGCAAAGTTATCAAAACACAGAGAGTTCAAAAGTTTTTAGGTCCTGACTATTGGTCTCGGTCCCTCAGCTTGGTGGTTAATATACATAATTTTGGCAAAAGAAATTTGATTAGGAATTAAATAAATATTATTCTCTCATAATATATAAATCAATTCCATTCTTTATTAGAAATCTTTTACAAAGAGTATTAGACAATTAAGCTGTTATATAGTAACTCATGCATATCAAATATCTCAGCATAGAAGGTTAATTGAAGCTCCCTCTTCATCATTGTAAATGTCTTCAAACTGCTTTGACTGGTCAAGTTGAAACAAAATAGGTAGGCTCGGATAAGTGCTCTGAACAAATTAGTGATAGGGAAAAAAACCTAAAGGGAATAAAATATTTCTTTGCATATTCTGATTTTTGAAAGAATATAATGCAATTAAATATTTTCTTCCCTTCAACTTGTCTTCTAGTATCAAACAGTATATCCTTATTAAAAAGTAGAGAAAAATATCTCCTTGTCTCAATAGGTACCATTAAGTAAAAATGCCCCACTAGGCACTAAACAGTGAACTTTGTACATATGCTATTTTTTTTGTCAATTATTAAAACATATACAGTTTCATCTGTATTTATTATTTGTTTGAGTTTGTCTCACCTTATCAGTGCAACTTACTGACTAGATACGTGCATAAGTTGGGCCTAATGTGAAAAATTAGCTCAGTGAAGACAGAGCTTGGTCTTCCCAGAGGTAACAATCTCAGGTTTTCCTTCAAGTTACAAACTTAAATAACTTTTAAAAAGCCTGTGGCAACAGAAATTGAAGGAAACACAAGTAACATTAGTGTTACTCCACAGTAACAGTTCATAAGCATTGGCTTTAACAACATTCACTGGATATATACACCATCCAATTTAATTGTGTTTCCTTTTGGCTGATATTGTGGTGGGTAGACAGCAAGGTAAGATTTTACAGTTTTGCCTTGGAGGAGGTGTGGTTGTGGTGTTGCTTTTTCAGTTTTAATTAAATTTGGATTATTCTTTTAGAATTTAAAATCTACATATCCTACAGAACACACTCCCATTAACTTTAGGTCTCCTCTAATTGGGCTGCTTTATTTCACAGATTCCCAGCCCTCTTCCCAGAAAAACTACTCTTTATTCATTTTTGCATAATGGTGCAAAAGAATCCTTAACTAGTGAACCATGATACAGTCTTTCACTGCAAGCAGTTTGTGAGGGAGAAAGCTCTAAATAATTATCAAAGTATAATGAACATTGCCACTAAATGCTAAGTAAATGCCTCATTGGAAAATTTGAAAGGCATTAATTCAGACAACAGTTTCTCTTTATCTCCTATATTTCCTGGTTCTAATTCCTCCTTTTTTTATTTATTAGTAAAGCAATTTGCATGAAAGAAGCATCTTTGTTTCTTCAATATTCATTTCCTTTTTCTCATTGAGGGTATCATTCTGCTTCAGTGAAAACAATGGCAATTTTACTGGTTGTCTTCAGGGAAAGTCGTTGTGATAGTGAGGCACGCTGGCTGGCTCCGGGTCCCGCTGAAGTCAGCCACCAGGTAACAGCCTCCGGAATCCTTTCAGATAAGAATCCCTGAAGTGCGACTTCCTTTGTGCAACCTTAATCTTCATTTGCTGTTGCAGAAATGCTGATTACTTCATCAGGGATTATGACTTTATGCAAAGAGTAAACAACAAGAGTAGGTGGATTTCTAAGTCCACCCCTTCCGCCACCCTCTCTTTTCATGCAAATAGCTGTAATTATGCCAAAAGAAGGCAGGAAATGTGTGTCACAGAAAAGCAAGGTACCAGAAAGTAGTTTTCATATACCACTGGTAGTTCAAAATTTGAACTGAGAAAAAAATGTCTATCCATCATTAACCGCTACAGAATAGCCAGGAAAATCCAAAAAATACATCTTCATGGTATCAAAAGACCTTTTGCATTAAAATACCAGGGGTGGGGAAGGAATGTCATAACTGTCAATGAAAGCATTCTGACACTATGATACAAAGTGTTTTGTGTAAACACATTTCCATCATCTCACACACTGGTTACATTAACACAACAGTCATTTCCAAGAGGATTTTTTAACCAGGTTTGTTTGTGAAGATATGATTTGTTCATCAATAGGACTTCAAACTTTGTGCATATGTGTGTGCCTGTAAATTAACCCACCAGGGCCAGAAAATGGAATTTTGATTGGAAGGTCCTGTCAAAATCTGTCTGAGTGATGGTTGTGTTTTTCATCAGTGTAATCTGTAACCCCCATTTCCAGCACTTAGATATAATTCATTGTCACACACACAGCATCCTCTCTTTCCTGGGCACAGCCAGCAGAGAAAGATTCTTCACAAGCCATTAAATTCTGCTACACTTGATATATAGGCTGATGCTCACAAATTATCCAGTCAGAATCTTCCTTAGAAACACCTGTATTTTGTAGTACAGCTCAGAATTTACTGCTTGTCAAGGGGGCATATGACCTGTGATGCTGTGTCAATCATGGCCCAAAACCTTTTACTTAGAGCCTCCAAGCTGTTTTTTCACACTGTTAGAGGAAGTCTGACATCTCATAAAACTTTGAAATGAATTTTTACTTCAGGAGAAGTAGAGAAGAAACTGAAAATGCCACTAATTAAGCAAAAGATAATATACCACGTGTCAGGTCCAGACATGAATGACGATACTTACAGAATGTTTTAGTGAAAGCAGTGTGCTAGCAACAGATAAGAGTTATTTGTTCTTTAGTGCTTCTAATGCAAATATCCTCTCTGCTTTACTCTAACTTAAAGAATCTGATCTTATATCTGAAGTATGTATGTTATTAGATATATTACCTTTAAAAACATTTTTTTTCCTAACTCACACTGAAAAACTACCAAAAAGATCTAAAAGAACCCCAAATCAGTGCTCCTAGACTGCACATGGGTGCTCCCTCTATATGAAAATGATGAGTAACTAATTAAATTGTATCCAAATTGTTTAAGTCCAAGATATCAAACAGACATAAAACTATTGGGGAAAATCTTACTTTGTTATAGCCTTAAAGCAAATTGCTATGTTACCTTTAAAAATGAGCAGCAGCTTGCTCCTTTATTATTATTATTTATTACTGTTATTGACCCATTTAGTAAGGTCCTCAATAACCTGACTTTAAAAAAAAAAAGAGAAAAAAGTGAAAGAATCAAGATGACTCGGTCTCAGGAAAAGTTTTGCAATGTGTGAACACTTATTACTTCATCCCTCGTCATGTTGTCTCCATCCCACACTTCCTGAAAAAATGTGCTGGACTCCACTGCCTGAAGCAGGGTGGAATATTCAGTGAAGCAATGACCACAACTTCCTGCCTGCCAGAAAGATCCCACCAGAGTTTGGGGAATCTTAAAATTATGAAACAGCGAGCAAAGCATCTATAAATAATGCACAGATGTTTATGTCAATTATTTTAAGTTTAAGCAATGTGATGTCTAAGAGAGCCGAGTACAGAACAGGTAAATCTATCTTGATGCCATTACTGCTTCTTCTCCTCCATGAGGTATTTTTTAATTGCAATCCATATACTGTATTGTTGTGCCTTCAGGTTTTGGCATGTACACCCTGCAGGTGAACACTGGCCATGTGACAGAGCAGTTTTTCTTGCATAACAAGATGTATTTCTACAATTCAGTCCTCGACTCACCACAGATTGCGCAATTAAAAATAAAAGTACAGTGCTGACATTACTATGATTCATTAGTTCAGTCAGGTCATTCGTTACTGGTACATGGACAAAAGCAGAGGGAAATAAAGCCACTTACAGTATGTCATTAATTTCAATAAAAAAGTTCTGCAGAGATTTGTTTAAAATATTAATGTGTGTTTATAACTTGAATTCACCCAATTACATGAGAATCATCCCATGTGCATATTCAGCAACACAATAAGAATAAAAATAATAAAAATAAGAATAATAAAAATAAAGATATCATGGAGAAATTTGTAACTACTTTTATAAAAGCCAAATAAAATTCTGATTTAAAGCAACTGCAAGGGGAAAAAAAAAACCACACAGACAATAAATTTTAAATAATGTCTATAATTCACAACTGTCCTAAGTCTACTCTAGTTTGTCATGATAGACCTGAACTTTTTGTTTCCCTGTTTTATTTCTTTCCAGCAATAATGTCAACTTTTGTGCTAGTAAAAGGACAAATGTACAAAGAAATTAACAGAAAAGAACTTCAAATCATGCCTCCCAACTGTCCCACATTTTGATGTTGAATGTTTTAGTAGTTTTTTATGTATTGGAAAGTAAATTAATTAATTTATTGGAGAAAATAACACTTGTAGTCATTACAAGTTGACACACGGAAAATTGCTGAAAAAACACTGAGATATACTTTTAGATGATTTTGTTTCCTGTGTGTCATCTCCAGCTGGATTTATTACAGAAAAAAAGGATCCAGGGCAATGAAATAGATATCATGGATGAACAGAACATTTCTTTGAAAATTCATCAGACATGCCATTTAGTATTACATTGAAGTTCAGGAAGGAAAAATTAAAGGTGATCTGCTCACCAGCCTGTGTATTCAAGATCCAGGAAAGGTTTTCTGCAGCTTTATGATCAGTACTATCTGCATATTTCAGGACTCACACAATCTTGTCCTCTGTAACTTAATTGACTTTTCTTCAGATATGATACTTTCAGCACTTCTCTTTTTAATTTCCAACTATGTAAGAATGGAGAAAGTCTCCATTTAAGAAACAGGAGATCAAAGGATTAATTTCTTATTTCACTTCTGTGGTAACAGGGAAGATCAAATCTGTTCGAAGGACAGAGGTAGAAAGCTAAAAGGGGAGTGTTGGATTTTAATTCAGAGAGAACACACCTGGCTTCTTTATAAATCTCAGAGTTATCAGTGGTACCAGGTCAGAGATCAGATTCTCAAATATTCACAACAATTCACTTTTTTAAAGTCCATACTTGGAAGTGTAACTCCCACAGAAAGTGCAAATTAGTGGGAGGTATTAGTGGGAGCTTTTGAAAGAGCCTTTGGAAGCTAAGCCATCAGATGCCATTTATCTCATTCTCAGTGAAGTTCTGAATATTTTGCCAGTCTTTGGCATGATCAGCTCTGCAGCAATAGAAAACATATTTTTCTCCAAAAGTGTACACCTTATTTCAGGTAGTTTCAGCCAAAGAAGGGCAATACATTTATTTTTTTCAGTTTCAGTTGTAGTTCTTTGGTCTCCTTTTATGTATAACTGCAACACCTCTCTAGCTCAAGAACTGGTCTGTTGCATTAAAGCTGTTTTCTTTTCATTCACCATTTAGGCTTAATAACCATAAAAATGGACAACTTCTAAGTGAATAATCTAAATTTCACATCTGTCTGATTGTGACATCAGAAATATTTAATGTAGAAAATGGGGAAGGAAGACATATTTGTTCTCAGACCCCAGATCTCACTCAATACACTTCTATAATTCTCTGTTGCAAGAGTCAGAACTTGCCATTTTTTAGTAAAAGAAGTTCAAATGTTATAACAAGAAATCAAATGACCCAAAAATACTAATGTATATTTCCTCAATCTTATGGACTTAATCCTATGCTCCTAGAGTTACATATTTAGAAAAACTATTTTTTTCTCCAGTCTTCCCAGTCCTTGTACCCAGGAAAATACATATGCCATAGAATATTTAGTCTGAACTAAGTTTCCACTCTGGCTCACTTCCCTGTAATTTGGATGTCTTCCATGCACTTTGATATTTTTTTCTCCTTCATATCACTTGTTTCCTTAATTGTTGAAAATCTAGTTTTCATAACATAAAAAGAAAAAAAATCATTCTATCTTTTGCATATAGAATCAGTGGTATTTCTGCAAGCTCTGAGAAAGCCATAGGTGGCAACTGTGTTTTCCCTTCAACCTGCCTGTCATTCGCTTATGAGAAAACAATTTTTTTTATTTTTTTATTTCAGAGATTACAACCCCTGTTTGTTAAACAAGAAAAAACAGAATAACTAAAAACACATGTGCTTCTCATATTTACCCGGGTTATTACAAGCAAAAATTGAATACCATGTACAGATAACCATGCAAACACAGCATCATGTTAAAAAGGAGAAAAAAGTATTTTGAAGTCACTTATCAAAATTACGTTCTCAGAGCTGTACTAACTCACAGGAAGATTAGTTTTTCTTTAGTTTATAAGCTGCAGTATTCTTCTATTTGCCAAATTCATTCTTTTGGATACCTGACAGAGAGCATTTTATAATGCCAAGTGTATTAAGACTTGGATATTGGCTTTAAGAAGAATTATATACACATTTTTAGACCCACAGGAGCAAATCATATTAAATTTTCATCATTTATATAGTTGCACAAACCTATTGCGCAAAATCTTATTCCAAAGCATAAATATTATATAACATAAAAGTTATATATTTTATTATACAAGCATAGATCAAATCACATACTAACTGAATGAGACCAGAAAGAGAGGGGGAAACTTGTTGTCTTTATCAGAAAATTCTCTGAATTTCTACTGAAGGACCATGGACTTTATGAAAGTAGAAAGAATTTTTTGAATGCTGACTTTGGCTTTAAGAACCTCCCACTTCCCCCAAAGTCATGAAAAGAGATGGGCATCCCTAGGGAGGGGTTCAGGACATCACCCCACCTGAGGAGCCCACCATTTCCCTGGAGAACTCACTCTCCATGGAAGAAGCCTGAGAAGATTGGCCTCATAGGTCTAAAGCAAGGGCTTAACAATACCCTGTCAGTATGTCATTCTGCCATAATAAAAGGTATCTATTTCAAGTAAAGCTCCCAAGCACTGAATTCAAAAAGGTCTAACATTTTAGAATATCAGTATTTTGGTAGCCACTTTTGAAAAGGGTACTTTTTCACTTATGAAACGTAGGGTCCAATTTCAATAATTTCTCCCATTCTGAAAGTGTAATATCAGATGCCCAAACTTGTTACCATAACCAAAGTGTGCTGCAGCAAAGATATCAGGCAAAAATTATGGCCTGGTTCAAGTTAAATGTGTGGTTCAAAGACTACAGAAACTTCTTCAAGAGACCTATCATATTTTTATTGCTGTCTTGAATATTCCTTTCCTGAATGCATGAATTGTTTAAAAATTCCATCAAGCAATGTTGTTTTAGTTGCACATGAAAATGCACGGAAAATAAAAGAAATATCTTCTTTACTAGTAATGAAATTATGAAGAATTAAGGTTCCCTCTCTAGGAGATGGCCCATTTGTGTTCTACAAAATTTTGTTAAACTACTATATTTTCTAAAAAGAAGGCATCATTTGACATTATTCTATTCATTACTCTTTGTGGTCAGATTAATGATCTAGGACATGAAGTGAAAATGATGAAGCTTGTCTTTGTGTCATTTGTAAGTACTGAAATGACTGAAAACTACAGAGGCACTAAGCAGAGACCAGTTGCAGATCACAGAATATTCTGAGATGGAAGGTACGCACAAGGATCATGAAGTCCAACTCTTAAGTGGAAGGCCCACAGGGGATTGAACATGCTACTTAGGTTTCCCTAGAACCATGCTCTAACCTAAAGAAGTAATCTCACAGTCAGTGTCTAGCCCTACTAAGCACTACATAAACATAAATTACAATTTCTGCTGAGAGGAACCTGTAACTTAAAAATATTCCTCCAAAGGGTCCACTTGGTTTCACTTTTATTGTACACAAAATATTAACAGATGACACAGTCCATGTTTCTTTGGATTAGTCCTATAACACAACAAGAAATATCTTCCAAGTCCGGCTTCTTCTTCAAGCCCTTTATTATTGTGACTGCAGAGGAGTGATTGCAAATTCAAACATGTTTGCAGTAGCAGAAACAGCAAGCTTTACTCATATTTCTCCAGAAGCTTTCTTCTTCCCAATCACTAAAGAGTACTTCTCTGTTAGATATTGCTCTGCTAGCTATGACATATCCCTACCAGAGATTAACTAACCTGCACTGATGTCTTCTTTAGTGATGCAAATCTCACATAAGGTTGGTTTGGAGAAGCAATATGTTATTTAGGAACCTTGAGACTTCTTTTGGCTAATAGCAGAAATCAATATTGATCTGAGAACACATTTTGCTGCACCATGAGTTTATGTCCACTTGCCTTTGCCTAGATTTTTCTCTTCACTAAATAAGCCTTGAAAAAGATCTATTTAAGATTTCTAAAGAATTGTGAGATGTAGAAAGCATGGTGTATTAGGTACTGCTGGCAAGGCATGCAGGGGGACTGCAGGGGTGGCTTCTGCGAGATGACACCAGGAATATCCAACATTGACCCCTGTGTTGGATAAAGTCCAACACAGTCCAGCTGCCTCTAAGATATACTGACTACTGGCCAAAGCTCAGTCCAACAGGCTCAAAGCCTGGGATAACAGCTTTAAAAATGGCTAAAACTCCACACTCTAATGGCCTAGGCATCATGCTGTGGAGATGTAGAGCGTCCTTGCTTCTTCACTTTAAAACTTTAATTGTCCACTCAATATATAATAAAAATTTGAAAATTAAAAAAATTTTAAAAATAAAAGTAGTGTTTCCTTTACTTGAGTATTTTAGGAATCACTACTCAGTTATCTCCCTAAAAATTCATTTCTTAATCAGATATTATTTTTCAATCAAGAGATTCTACAAATGTTCTGCTCTCCATACCCTGTGACTTCAATAGTTGCTTTAATATGTCTCATCCCTTGAAATATTTCTGGTAATAGTCTTCCATATTTCATGGAAGACCAAACAGATTTACTGTTATAAAAGATTGACATGTATATAACCTATCTCAGCTGTCCTCTTACACAAAAATATCTGGAGCATGCATTTACAAAACAGCTTCTCCTCCTGATTAGTATTCAAGTTGAAAATCATACATATGTGCCTAAAAAACAAATAAATCTCTACAACCTTACTCTGTTATTTATCTGACAATTCCAGTAATTGGGTTCTGTTCACTTACACTGAATTTCCATTAAAAAGACATGAAATCTTTCATTTTAGCAGACTAAGACCAGAGCTTCTTTCTTTATTTGAGCATATTGACAAACAGTTTTAGTGATAGCTCATTATGCAGAAGAATTCCCTTGTCTTATTCTTTTTGAATAAGATTTTCTCTAACTGTATTAAGCCTCTTATTACATAGACCTGTAGACAATTTTTTTAATTTGCTTTCCACCTGTTTCAGAAATTATGTCTTTAGTTCCTTATGTTCTTTATTGATATCCTGAGCTGTATCTATTAGATGCTTCTGTATCAGAGCACTCTCAAATTGCTAGCAGCCAAACTGGGCATGTCGCCTTCCACAGTTCACTGCTCCAAAAAAAACTTTGCTTGCAACTCCTGTATTTGAAAACAAGCGTCTTTGAGAGCTCCCTCCTAGAGTGACCTGCCTATAGTCTTTGTTCTGCTAAATTTGTCAGGGATATTTTTCTATTACATAGATTTTTAAATTGTTATTTCTATAGCCTTAACCTATGCTCTGAATATTTCTAAGGTTCTTTCTTGTTACACTTTGAACTGTTTTCCCATGGTGTACAGTACTATCAGATATAATAGCTGTTGTGACATCAAACTTTCTTACAACACATTATAGTGACGCACCTCAGGAGCAAAGCATAAACAAATAGTCTGGAAAATAGCATCTCTTTAAGCAAAGGTTGAACAGGAAAAGATGCAAACTTAGTTTTTCTAAAGATACATGCTGAAACTCTCTGAACAGGCAAGCTCAGTGAAAGGTTAAATTAAATACCTTTTCCAGCATTTTTCCAACTGAAAGCAAAGGAAAAATTTCCCTTCCAATACAGTTATTTAGTTCTGTGGAGTCCCTCTGTATGCAAAGGGACTAGCAAGTGTGCATACTTGCTCTTGCCTTCATTGAACCTTGGAAGTGACTCTCCTTAACCTCTGTCTTCAGGTGAATGGAGTGCTTTATTGGTATGACTCATGGACAAGTGGGGTTTTTTAGCTCCATTTTGTAGTTTATTGAGAATATCCCTACCCCTAGTAAATAACTTAAATTCTTCTTCATGTCTTCTCTTGAAAGTCTGACACCTTTTCTAAGCTATCATGCATAGCTTCTGAACCAACATGTTATTTTTCAATCATACTATTTCAAACAGTTTATTTGCCAGACAGCTATTTGTTCATAGAGTTAATCCACACACCAAGTCCATTTAGCTCACCATAAAATCCTGGGGTCTACCAAGTATTTTCTTCTGTCTTACAAATAAAGATTTTAAGCTTAAAAAGGTGGGGGGGTGGTGGGGGGGGTTTATTACTTGAAATTTGTTTAAAACACATATACATTTTGTGGGGAATTGGGAGCCAACTTTGTGTCTGAGATGACACAAGGGCTTCTGAGCCACAAGTGCATCAACCTGTGAAACTCTTTCTTCTGCACCTTTAGTTTGTAGGTAGGAAATTCATGACTTTCCACCTCTCTAGCTGTGCCCCAGAGATTCTAAGAGATTTCAGCTTCTTAGATTATGCATGCATTTCACTTTATTCCAAATAATCTGTATTTTTAAGGAATTGGTCTACTTCTCTATTTCCCAGGCTGATCAATTTGCACTATGCAGTGGCAGCCTCAGTAGATTATCAAATTCCAATGGCTCATCATGTATCCTGATGTTCCTACTCTTTTATCTTACAAGCTAGTCCAAGGAATATATTAGTCCTGTACTGTTTCTTAAAGACTTAATTATGCTGATAAATCTAATGTAAAATTGGTACAACATCTTTTTTTTTTGTCCACAGTGTTGGATTTTAGAAACTGATGAATTTTTCCAGCTGATCTCAAAAATGATTGACACAACCAAGCTTGATTTATCTGCTGTCACTTTGAAAATTGTTCAGTTATTGATATAAAATTTGCATCTGATACTCTAACAAAAATTCACTGCTTATCAATTCTCATGATACATAATAAAATTGATAAAATTTTCATCTCAAAAATTTTAAATGGATACAGCACAGTTTCTTATTGTGCATGGGAAATCCACAGCTCAATTCTGTGCTTAGGGTAACTCATTTCCCATACCATATATAAAAAACCCTCAATGTATCACTTCTAGTGTCTTAATTTTCTATTTAAATTCTAAATTTAAGTTATCCATACTGAGGCCAAACATTTTTTTCTTGAATTGCTTTAATTCTGCATTACCTAAACACAGCATTAAGCTAAGAATAATTTTACAGATATCAGAATCACAGAATGGATGATGCTGGAAGGAAACTCTCAAGATCATAAAGTCCACCGCCCCTGCTCATGCAAGGAACTCTAGAACAGTTTTCCCAGGGCCATGTCCACAAAGGTTTGCAGTATCTCCAAGACTGGAAATCCTACAATATCACTGGGAAAACATTTTGTTATGTTCAGCCAACCTCATAGCAAAAGAAGTCTTTCTTTATGGTTCATTCAGAATATTTCTGTGTTTCGATGTTGCGCCTATTGCCTCCTGTACATGGGCCCACTAGGAAGAGTCTGTCTTCTTCACCCTCTCCATCAGGTACTTACATACACTGATGGCATCTCTCCAAGCCTTCTCCTCTCCAAGCTGAACACTCCCAGCCTTCCTTCCCAGAAGAGATCACAGGATCACAGAATCATAGAATGACAATAGGGTTGGAAGGGACTTCTGGAAATTATCCAGACCAACTCCCCTGCTAAAGCAGCTTTACCTAGAGCAGGTTGTGCAGAATCACATCTGGGTGGGTTTTGAATGTCAGCAGAGTAGGAGACTCCACAGGTTCCTAGTGCAGCCTGTTCTAGTGCTCTGTCACACTGACAGCATGTTTTTCAGAGCTCAGTGTTGCAGTCTGTGCCCATTAGCTCTCGTCCTTTCACTGGGCACTACTGCAAAGAGTCCGACCCCCTCCTCTTGACGCCCTCCCTTCAGATAGCAGCATACATTGATGAGGCTCGCTCAGTTGTCTCTTCTTGAGGTTAAACAGGCCCAGATCCCTCACCCTCTCCTCATAACTGAGATGATCCTGTCCCCTGATCATCTTCCTAGCCCTTTGCTGAACCTTCTCAGGCTGTTCCTTGACTCTTGTACAGGGAAGTCCAGAACTGGACACAGCACTCCAGTTGAGGCCTCACCACTGCTGAGTAGAGGGGGAGGATCATCTCCTTCAACCTGCTGGCAGTGCTCTGGCTAATGCAGGTCAGAGCACTGTTGGCTGAAGGGCATGTTGATGGCTCCTGTTCAACACGTTGTCCACCAAAACCCTCAGGTTCTTCTCTGAAGAGCTTCTTTTCAGACTGTCACTTCAGGTCCATACTGGTACATGGGGTTGGCAATGCCTTCCTAGAGGAACAACTCCTCATTTTCTATGGTTGGACTCCATGAGGTTCCTTTGATCCAATTATCTGGTCTGTACAGGTCCATCTGACAGGCCTAACAACCCTCTGATACATCACACACCTCTCCCAGCTTTGTATCAACTGCAGGCACAAGCAAAGAATTAATCTAAGATAGATCAAATAGGAACAACGAGAGTTTGAGAAAATGAACACAAAGCACTTCAGCAACAAGGCAAGGGAGACCCTCCCTTGAACAACCATAGCTGTCTGCCACAGAATGGAGCAATGTGTTGTACCTCTTACAGCCTTTAGCTTGGCCAGAGCAAATGAAAAGGTTGCTCTGGGACAAAACAGCCCTCCTCATAAAGCCTCATTATCCTAGCATTCTCAGTCCAGCCTCCCCACATTCTTACTTCATTTTGAAGCATAAGGATGTCATTGTCCTCTCACAAATGTAGTCAAGGTCCTCTATGAGTCAATTTCTTTCTGTGACACTTTACTCAGCCACTTTCATTAAAGATCTTTTTAACCATCTTTCCAAATAATTGGAGTGTTCTACATCATGCTCAGTTGATATTCTTCATTTTGAGCATGCTGTCTTCCTTGAAATCTTTGTCAAAAAAAAAATTCAAATGTTTGCCTGCCAGGTGGAACAGCATATGTGCACCATAATACATTAATGATTTCTTTATAGCTAGATGAGCAACTGGTCAATTGTTAAAATTCTGTTTTTCTCAGAGACAATGGATAATTTGGCACATAGATAGAGATAAGGATAGGATGTATGTTAGTGCTTTGTTTCTCAGTTCATCTGATTCTAAATGTCTGTATTAATATTGTCAATATTTAGAACTTTTCTGTGTCCTCCTTTGTCATTTGCCACAAGATATTTTGCATTAAGCATAACTACACAGTAAGTGTACCCAAAGCCTTAGGACCAGCAACACAGATGCTCAGAATCTTCTTATAATTCTCAATGACAGCAAAATGAATACCCAATAAAAGCTGAGAAGAGCCACAGGAACTTGTGGGATTGGACATTTCTGTGAAAGACATTATTTTAGTAAGTAGCACTAGCTGAAAAAGTTCTTTGACAGGGGTGCTGCCAGCAGAAACATAATGAATGTTGAGGGTCTGGCTGATTTTGTAGCCCATGCAGAGAACAACTTTGCTGAATTTTTTTTCATAGCATCTGTCATACAGTGAAACAAACTCCCTGCTAATGAAACATGGCAATATTCTATTGAATTTCCTTAAAGAAAGAATTTGACCTATTGTGTTTTCTAACACTGCCGTTAGGCTGACATTTTCAGTCCCTGTTACAGGATTTGAATGCTAGATCTCCTTGCATCTCCAAAGGCCATGGAACAGCCTTAAAAAAATCTCACTTTAAACATCAAAAAAGTTAAATTTCCCTGTATTTTAGAATGTTATCTCCCATAGGAATCTGTTGCAATTTTTATATAGTTTTAGTATTTTTAATGATTGAAGAATAATAATCTGAAATAATATGCTATGTAATAATTGCAATTTTAGTTGTAATTTTATAATCTTAGCACTATTAAATCCTTTCTTATAGGTTTTAGATATCAATCATTTGTAAATTTGGGTAAATTAGACATCACATTCTTTACTCCCCTTAATTAAAAGAGAGAAAAAGTAATTTACATTATTGACAGAACTACCAAAAACCCCTTTTCCTTTTGTAGGAAGTACATTTCCTTCAGCAAGTATGCTGAAGTCAGTGAGATCTGATTGCTTAGGACTTGAGAGGGGCAGAAGTACCAAACCTATTCTTTTATTGGTTTGTTCCTCTTTCAGAAGGACAATCTCAGTCTCTTCCATTGTCCAATACCAAGAAGAGCCTTCACAGTAATACTACTCTTGCCTGTGCTGACAAGATTACCTCGCCAAGTATTACACTATTTTAATCACATAATCTTTGCCACGTTTCTTAACACCACATGTTAAAGTCTGCCAGAAGCACAGGCAGTAGATGAAAATCAAGCCATGGAAAGAGCTAAATTGAAGCTTACACAACATGCAAATTCCATCTAAACTGCAGTACAGTACAAAAATTAGTATGGGTGGATGGGATTACTCTACACACTGCTCTATTCAACTCTGTTTCTCTTTCTTCTGTTATTTGTGGAAAACGTTGCACCACAACAATTTTTCTTCCCAGATTTATTAGGAGGTAACAAATCTCTTGAGTCTTTTAATCACAAATAGATTCACCGAGTTTCTGATATTTTCTTTGAGCAACAGTAGCCTCCTTCCACCAGCACTTCCTACTAAATTTTACCTAAGACACTTCCTTAAACCCAGTCACTCATCTTCCTCCCACAGACCAGCAAGGCCTGATTCTCATTTTGTGCCTCTTCCTCATAAGTCATGAGAGCTCTCAACATTCTCTGTAAGCAGCTGTGATACTGTCTGGCCACAAGTTAGCATTTTAGTAACAGTGCAGAAATGATGTCTTAGCAAGTTGTCACACCATCTTTATTGCCTTCATCTGCTAAAAGTAAAGTAAGAGGTTTTGAAACCTGTCCCTTGGAAATGAACATATAGATTCATTCCTGCTTCATCACACTGGCTGTTAAAGGCTGTCAGCAATTTGCAGTGATTAATTGGGAAATGATTGTAGACTCAGAACTCTGAGGTTAAGGAATTTGAAGATGACATATGGAAGTGCAGCTAAGTGATTATGCCCACAAATTTGGTGTTTAATATGAAAGGCACACATGAGAGCTTTTAATTCATGCAGTTACAAAATTAAGAAAGGACCACTTGCTCTTACCTCCCCCTTTTCAGTGTCTTTTAGCCCCAGACTTTCTGTTGTTGGATTAAAAGTCTCTGTTTGTTCCTTCCTCAAAACAAACTTGAGCCATTTGTATCATTTGTTTCATATTGCTTTTCCCTGGTAATTTTTTCCATATGTTTATTGCTAAGTACACACAAAAGTCCATATTGTGATCCCCTCTATAGAGCATGTAACTCCAGTAAGTATTGAAAATAGTGAATTACATAACTGAATTCCCCTGTGAAAAATTATCATGCCAAGATGATGCATGCTAGACAATGCAGTTAACCCTCCCAAAGTGGTACAGTAAGTAATGGTTTCAAATAAAGAGTGTCATTTTCTTTTCCCTTTAGGATAAGGCTATTTTTCAGATCTCACAGACTCTTCTTAATAACTGTAATAAAAAGCATCCAATATGCTAGAGTTCAAATGTATTACATATAGATGTTTTTATAGCTGGATTTGATTGCCTGTTTATGCTTCTCTGCAGTGTGCATTCAAAGTTCAGATACTCTGTTTCCCTTTGAGTGCTTCCTACAGGGAAGGACATTGCAAACAGGGGTAGCTGTAATCTTCGCAGACAGTGCTAATGTCTGCTTTAGGGGAGAGCAGAGTTCCTCAGACATCCTGTCAGCACAACTGGTTTCGCCCCTCCAACTTCCCTTTCTTTCCATTGGGTGTTATTGGATGTATTTAATCCTTTTTTACATTTAAGAATGTATTTAAACCCCTAATTAATCATAAGGGCTTTTCAGAATACAATTTATTTATGCCAAACATAAGGGAAATTGAACAAAAATCAGTTTAAAAAAAATAGACATACTAGAAGTAGAAGCTAAAATTCTAGATGATATTTTAACTATAAAATATTTATATGGTTTACAAAAAAGCCTTTGAAGGAAATTACAAAAAAAAAGGAAAAGAGAGAATAAGGTCTAGAAAATGATGTTGTGAAAGCCAGAAGAGAAAGATGAAGAAGTGAAAAAGTTGATGACTAATAAGGAAAGGGAAAGAGGAAGACTATGCACATGAACAGTGAGGTGAACAAAGGAAAGAGCAAAGGAAAGAAACGAATATCAGTTTAAAAAAAAAAAAAAAGAAAAGGTGTAAGAGTATGGCAAGAAAAGGGTAAATTAGATTACCATCCTAATGGCCATTCCTTTCATAGCTATAGGTGCTGTGGGAGGGCTGTGGGAGCAATGAGCTGGTGACTTTGTGCTCGTGCCCCAGCCAGAAGAGCGAGCCCAGGCTTGGTGCGGCACAGACTGCGCGGCTGAGGAGCCACCACCCTGCCCTATCCCTCTGCGTGCTGCCCATCACAAGAAAACTGATGGATGGATATGGATATGGATATTCACTGCTGATGGGAGGCTCCCTGAAGAGGGCCCTGTCATGGCTTTTCTGTACAAATCTCCACCCAGCATGGGGAGAAGGTTTCAGTGTGTCCCTCCACTGCTCTGGCCTGCTCTCCACTGCAAAGCAAGGAGAGCAATGCAACCCCTGTGGCAATTTACCTCTGAGGAAAGGCCAGAGCCATGTAGCACTTATGGATTAATTTAAGATATACAGGGTCTCTAGGTTTACTGCTGACCCCTATAAGTTTAGATTTATTTAATTCATACCAAATATATAAGCATATCTTTAATCTCACTCAATTCTGCAGTGAGACTGAATCCAAGTTCAGACCTTGTGGATCAGGAAGCAGATGGACTTACTTATTTCACTACAGCAGTCATTCTAAATATCCGTATTTTCTGAGGTCTCTCATTTCACTAAAATATTCAGATTTTATTTGGAAGCAATTGGATGAGTCCTTCCTTATTAGAAAATCTAATTTTCTTCCCCCTAGATGGAAGCAGTTGTTTCCTTAGTAAGACAATAAAAACTCAATTTTTGCTTTAACAGCATAAGCACTCTATATAAACTTCAGCTTTTTCACCACTCTATTAGTGAAGATAAAACATCTTGCAGAAGGAAAGGGAAAACTTACAAGGCATTCATTTTCCCGCCAGAGAAAAAGGTGCTTCATTCCATGGGATTTGCAGCTGAATGTTAAACATTTTAACAGTGCAAACAACACTATCACCATTTTCACTAAATAGTCTAATGATGCTGGAGTTTTATCAATAACACACCAGGGAAATCACCTTTCCTTTTGTGTCAACATTAACAGAAGTTTTTAAAAAATCAAAATCAAAAATATTTTCTTTACACTTTTTATTCTGAAAGTGTTCCAAAAGACAAGTTCTCACCAAAGAAAGTCAGTATTTGTGCACTTTTTGGTAATTTAGAAAGCCATAAAAAGGTTGGGATTCCTTAGACTGTGATTTTGACATTATGCAAGGAAGGAGTATTCTCATGCAAATTTACAAACCTAAGCTACTCACAAAAGAAAGCTCCCTGAATAGTGCAAAAGTTGAGTTGCTAGTGGATTGAAGCAGAGGAGGGACAAAAGCTGGTTTAAAACTAGTTTTGCTATTCCAAGGTTTTATGAGTCTTTGTCTTGATTTTACCTTCTTTATAAGTAAAAATATTTATTTGAGACTAAAACATGCCAAATGTCAGATTGTGCAAGAAGGCACCTTGTGGTAAGCATAACAATCAAGTGTAAATATTTGGAAAAATAATAATTACTTGAGTCATGGGACAGCTTGAAACCAACTTTCATTGTGTTAGGTCTCATTTAATATGATAGCTGGTTTTTAAGTGCATTTGTGAGTAATGTTTTGCTTTCATGGAAAGAAGACATTTTTTATTGAGGGGACTAGAAATAGTCATAATGTCTTTTAACAATAAATCAGTAAACTAAAAAATATTTTTAAGGTACAAATTAGTTTCAACATAAGAATCTACTCCAACATGCTGTTCACTATCATAATATTTTGTTATTTGGATTACAGTACAGAAGTTCCACCATAGGAAGGATAAAATACATTTATCTTGATAGAGTGGAGGAAAAGTATTTATTTTTTCAATTAATAAAAATTATAATAGCTGTAGAAAAACTATGGGAAGATAGGGCAAATTGGGTAAAGGTTCATCCTCACAGTAATTCACTCCACGTGCTAGAGAAACAAAAGGAGGCCTCTGCATCATTTTCTTTCCACTTAAGGTCTAATCTCATGGCTTTAATGTTTATTTGTCTTTTACAGACTCTGTTGCCCCTCTGTACATGGTAAATTTCAAACCTTGGCAATAACTGGGGAAATAAATGATTCCTAATGCAGCACCAGATCAACTTTATATTCATGATGCATGAAAACATTCCAACAGACATGAATAAGCCGTGAATCAGGTCTATATTAAAGAACTCAGTATGATCAGACCTCAGTCTTATTCAATGACTTCACAGCAACTGATGTTTCATGGAGTCATTTTCAAAGTACAAATAGCTGCACTTAAAAATACGACAAAATATTACACTTTATTGTAGTACTTTCCTCTTACCATCTCTCACATAGAGCCATTGAATCATTAAGGTTGGAGAGGACCTCCAAGATCATCAAATTCAACACCATGTCAACTAAACCGTGGCACTAAGTGCCCCATCCTATTGCTTCTTGAACAGCTCCACGGATGGTGACTCCACCACTTCACTGGGAAACTCATTCCCATGCTTGACCACACTTCCAGTGAAGAAATTCTTCCTGGCATCCAACTGTAACCTCCCCTGGAGCAGCTTGAGGCCATTTCCTCTTGTCCTGTTGCTGGTTGCCTGGGGGGAGAGGCCGACACCCACCCACCTACAACCTCCTCTCTGTGATCAGGTCTCCTCTGAGGCTCCTTTTCTCCAGGCTAAACACCCCCATTTCCCTCAGCCACTCTGCTATATTTTTCACCTGAAATAAATGTGATTGCTCATTTGAAACTGGTTGATATACATTCAATGGCTACTAGGTCCACCAAGACTGACATCACATTAAAGTCATCCAATTATAATATGGACCAAACACTTCTCCTGCTGAAATAAGTGACAAGAATATATCTTACCTAAATGAGAGCAGGTTCTCAACCTCTATCTTTCACAAAGGAAATATCTTTAAAAATGACAGAGGCAAGTGTACCTTAGCTTTTAAAGCACAGTTTATGGTTACTTTACATTATGTGCAATTTTTGAAATTAGAAAGCTGACAATAGCAACTGCTATACAGATGACACATCTGATTCCTGCTATCACTGATTTTCAGACAAAAAGAAATGATTTTCAAAATATGATACAGAGGATAAGAGCTGGTACCTATATATTGTATACAACACATAGTGCATTCACAGTCAAATCCAGCTCACCCAGTACTTCAGTAGTGACACTGAAGTTAATAGCATTAAAAGAGCAGTTTCAATCTATACATAAACAAGCATAAAAGCTTATAACCTATTTGACATTTATCCTTGGCAGGGAAGATGAGGGAAGGAAGGATGTCCCTTATCAGAACAAGGCAAGCTTTAATTCCTGAAGAGAAACACTATGGAAGCCACCAAAAACTTAATTTTTCTGGGCCTAATTGTCACTTGAGTTGCTGTAGTTCACAATCAATAACACTGGAAAACCCTGAATTCAATCAACTCCATGTCTCTCTGCAGTACTCTTCATTCCATTTATGGCCAAAGCCAAAAAGATCCAAGACCACAAGAGGTGTCATGAATGCTAAGAGAACTCTACCTCATCCCACTCCAAAACCTTTGGATCCAATGTATTTTAAAGTAACAATAATTCTTGAACATATCTATCCAAGCTATTAAAAGTAACATTAAGTAAGTCTCAAACACTTCAGAACAGAAATACAAGACAAATTTCCTCCTTGCCCTGAGAAGAAAATTACTTGACTGGAATAGTGCATGTCTAGTATATATGTTGGAGTATTTTATATGTGAAAGGGTTGAGCATGTTGGTTTTGTGCTAAGAAGATCTAAGCTTACGTAGACTCCAATTGTAATTTATTTTCTGCATCAACATGCAGGAATTCTGAGTTACTGAGTTACTGAGTTTATGAGGAAATTGCTAAAACAGGAAATTATTTTTTAACATAGGATTTAGGGTTTGAATACTTAGTGGGTAGCTCAGAGAATATTGTTTACATATATATATTTGTGCACACACATACCAAGACATTTAGTTCAGGTTGAAGAAATGGATAAATGAGAAACCTCTAAGTGAAGCATCTAGTTCATGGTTTCTCAGCCTGCAGTATACATGAACTTTGGGTGAACAGTTATTTGCCCTCTCCTGCCCCTATACATAGATGTGAGGGACTGCTCCTGCTGCCACCTCTTCTACACCATGAAGTCTGCAGAATCCTGACCCAAATTATGCAGCATATTTCATTCATGCCAAGCCAGACTTTTCCCTTAATCAGTCCAGTGTTTGTGGCATCCCTGTGTTTATCCCAAACATCTTCAGGAGACTTTTAAAAAACAAATAAGAAAATAAAAAACTGAAGCAGGTTTGCATAGTTTTTGGGGGAATTTTTTGGAAGGTGGAATCTTAGCTGTATTCCATCAATGATGCCAGAACACAACCATATAAGGATTATTCCTATTTGTACAGAGAGGGGTAGTGTTCAAAGGAAAGCCTGAGTAGCTGAGTGCCAAAATAAGACTTAGAAGATACTTGAAAGATATTTTTTGCTCACAGGCTCAAAACTCCAGAACAGTCAAATAAAGGAAAGAACAAATAGGCTATCCATGGGCAAAATTAGCTGAGCCCTGTGACATTTTAATCTAAATGAGAGCTAAAACTTACTCTGCACTTTCCATTAATAACCTCTGCCCCTTTGAGCTATAGAAAAAGAAAACAAGACAGCATACACTGGGAAGACAAAAAATGATTAACTGTTATAAACAGACCTTACTGCCAGTATAATTTTTCCCACTGAAGTAAAGATTCTCTTTTTCTCACTAATTTTGGCAATACTAGGCAAATATTTAACATCAGTACATAGGTAGGCATCCACTGTTTCTTTTTTAAGTAGAAGAAGGGAATATCACAATTTAAGCATCCAAACACAGAGCTCTGTCACTGGGGAAGAGGCCTGAAAGTTGATAGAAAGCTGTCACCAGCACACTAAGCCAGTCATAGGAGATCTTTTTGTAGTCACTTGCACACTTTCAGCCCTGGCTCCAAATCCAGCAGAAAGAATGCCAGCTCCAGTCTCAGAGATCTTTGGAGAACTGTATTCATAATTTTAATGCAATAAAATTACCCTGATTTATTACCCTAACTCTACCTGAGTTTCTTACATAACTACATGGCTTTGGGATGCGAACTGGCTCATCCCTTTCTGGTTTACAAAAAGCAACAGATGAAAGTAAAGCATACCTGAATACTTAAACACGCCCAGAGTGTATTTTCAGGATCCTTTCTATGGCATTTTTTTTTCCTGGAAAATGAGCATTCTTTTGAAGAAATGCTGAACCAACAAAAAAGTAATAGCTGCAGGCTGGCAAGCTACAAGACCAACACCAGCACAACCACCCAACCAGTTAAACTGTTTTCCTACAAGAGTACAAATATAGATGTGGTGGGATGGAGTAAATGCTTGACTAGGAATAAGAAGTTTCTTGGCTATTATGGATCTCTTCAGTTAAAAAAGTAAGTATTGACTGTTTGTCAGGGGAAGCTTCATGGGACATTTTTTCTCAAAGACACCAATTGCCATTTTTTGCTGTTCTAATTATTATGATTTAGTAGAAACTGTCAAACTGCTCAGCAAGACACAAAACCCAGATGGAATATACACTTTGCCCTAAAACCCTTGAAATCTAAATGAGACAAGCAATGCTGTCCAGACCCTTAATGTACTAGATCCCCCACCAAAAAGACATTAAGGTCAAACTTTACTGTGCCTTTTGTTTGTTTGTTTTTCAAACAGCATTTAGGTGGTTGATTAGCACTGTAGAGCAGTTACCCTATCACTTATATGATTTGTACTTCACATACTCAGTATACAATGAAGGTATAAACTGCTTCAGAAAGAAAAGTATGTGTAGTAAGCAACAAAGTACCTCATTCATTTTAATTGTATGACCACAGCAAGGTTTTATTTCCTAACTTTCAGCCTTCACATCTATACTGGTTTTAAGCTATGTTTTACAAATACAGAAAGCACAAACAGTAGAAGGGAAAATAAAATCTGAACAACTGTACACAATAATAATAATTTTCCAGCTATTGGGATTTTCTTTTTCTTTTTTAATCTTTCCCCACACACGCTATATTTGAAATTAATTTGGTTTGGTTTGTTTTTTTTTTTAGCTAATTATAGACCAAAATAAATATCTATACATTTTTAAATCATTTCTGCATGTATTTCACAGCAAATGCAGAAAACATGTCATTTTAATAGACACACTGAGCATCTAACTACCAGGAGAAATCAAGCCTGTGCAATCTTTATACATGCAATTTCATTTAACGCAAACATAGCAAGAGCTATGGGCTAAGCATGTGTAACTGTAACAGTAAAGCTCAAGGACGCTAAACTCGCTTACATGATAAGGCAAGCTTGAGGTTTGCTTTGATCCATAAGAGATGAGTTGTAAAAAGCACTTCTGTTCACTTCTGTTCCCCTGCTCAGGAATGAAGAATTCCTTTTGCTGCATTATGCATAACATCATTACAGACAAGGTACAAGTCAAGAGCAAGTGGTTCAGATATCCTACCAGCATACTAAAATAGCAGTGGGACTATAAAATTATTTAGGTACTATATTACACAGCTCTTTTTTAAATACCACTTACACAGTCACATTTGCCAGGAATCTTTCTTTTTAAGTGTTCTAAATGTAAAGTTTCTGGTATCTGTTCCCTGGGGGCAGCTTCA
The DNA here is from genome assembly GCA_024865655.1 of Emberiza elegans. Classification (NCBI taxonomy): domain Eukaryota; kingdom Metazoa; phylum Chordata; class Aves; order Passeriformes; family Fringillidae; genus Emberiza; species Emberiza elegans. The sequence continues at coordinate 50,248,159 of JALJVW010003023.1, forward strand.
ACTAGAATAGGCAGGTTGGTACAGCAGATGACTATCTGCTCCTTACAAACTAAGATGTACTCTGTAGTGATAAAAAGCTCCTTATCAGTTTGGATTCCAACCTAAAGGCAACTGCCATCCAGATCTTACTGTGAAAGATAATGTGGTGTAATTAAAGCTCATGGCCTACAGATACAGCTGCCAAACATCACTTGCTTTAGTCAGGACTGGAAATTTTGGTTGTAAATTTACTGCAAAGATTTTTGTAATCTAAGAAAACCTTTTTAGGCCTTTCCCTTTCCTTTTAACATTCACAGCCTCTCTCTCTATTTCCCCCATCTCCTCCTTTTCTCTTCTCAGATACACTAGCAAGACACATTTAAAACACTTCATGAACATGGTCTATATATAGCAGTCATCGTTTTTGCATCCACTTGCAAACTTTCCCAAATTTATTCTAGGCACTTGAAGAATGACAGTTCAAACATTCAGTAGAGATTTACTCAATTTTAGCAATAAAATTTAAAATCCAATTTCCACTTAGCATGCCAAAGCCTCACACAATTTTTATGTGCAATTGAACTGGGTGAACTGGTAAATTAAACTGTGATTGGGAATGTTCTCAAACAGTGGGACGCAGTTGCCTCTGGGTGTATGTGTGGAAGCATTTTAGTTCAGATCAGGATGCACTACTAAAGCAAATCTCCCAGTAGTTCCCACTTCCTGCACTTTGGTTCACATCATGTTTGGAATGTGCAAAATGAATTCCTTTCAGATAAAAATAAACCTGGAGGAGCAGTCTCAGTCTCAGAGGGTATCTAATGCACTTTGACTGCTAATGGGCCTTCTGTCTGCAAAAGTAAGCTAGAGCTAGGCAACAGTAAAACTCTGAAATATAGACTTTGAATGCCAGTGTGGCTGTGATCCTCAGCACCAGACATTTTCTGACATAGATCTTTTCCTAATATAGGTATTCCATAAATTGTCAAACCATTTCCTGGCACACTTTTGGCACACATGCCATCCAGCACGCATACATTTCCCAAACCAGCTTGGGAGTATAAATATTCCCAGGATCATTTTCAACAGGCCCTTTTTCATGCAGTCATCTAATTTCAGAGAATGATGGAATTTATTAGAAGGAACATGGTTTGTTTTCTGGTCCAGCAGCAGAGCCTGGGAACATTTTCAGGCAATTCTAATTCATTGGTATAGTAGTCTCCCACTACAGTGCAGGTTTTAGTCTCTGATGCAGAGACCAAAGAGCGGACACTTTCCTCTCTACCTCCTTCCTCAGGTCTTTCAGGCAAGGGTAAGGATGGCTGCTGCAATAAAGAAAAAAGAAGCCACGTGTAGAGCACCTCATGTCATATTCAGCTGGGGTTTTTTCAGTGTTTCTATCATTCTATCTCAAATCCACACACTGACAACAGCTGTTAAGTCATTCTGTTAGTTGCTGTGACAGAGATCAGTTCAGTCCATTCAAATGTTTTGACTTTGCCATACAGAATTATAGAATGAAAAACATGACCAACCATATTCAAGAACTCAGGGATTTTCAAATGGGACTTGGAGTTATCTGTGTCTATGAGTACTGTGTGGACTCATCATCCTGCCCACATATCAAAAACAATACTGAGTTTACAGTTACAGGCTTACAAGACAAGCAAACTTTTACAAATTCTCTATGATCCTGCCATGGTAATCAGAAGCTTCCCATTTGCACTGGACTTCTTTGAGAAGTCTGAGCTACATGGATGTTAACACCCAGTGAAACATCCCTGCTGGTTAAACTCATCTATATCCACACTTTAGAGTGTCCCCACGTAGCCAAGGATGGCTCTTGCTGTGACTCTCCTGGTGTTATCATGTACCACATCCATCCCACAGCCCTTCACAGTGCCCTATTTAACACTCCCTCAGCCTTTCGCCCAAAAGTGCAACGCCTGCCGCATCTCACCCTTGCCACAGGCACTGCATCTCCCACCCTGCTGTCTCTACTGCAGTGTGACCTCCAGGCCTTTGGCTGAGTACCTCAATGTGATGATTTTGAGGTGGCACTGCAGACCTCCTTGTTTTGACAAACATTTGTGATGGACAGAAAGAAGAATGGTTCTAGAGAGATTAAATATATACCACATATCATGAGTCCTTGAGACCATTATTTAGTTTTGTACCTTTAAATAGCTAGCAGGGCTCTTGGAAGCATGGGGTTGGATTTGGTATGCTTTTTGAATCACATAAATAAAGTTTGTCAGCTTGACGTGGGGGGACACTTTCAGAAACGCCTGAGGGACTTGGGAGCACACGTCCCACTGACTTAATTAACAAAGCCCATTAAGAAAATAATGAAGGTGTTCATTTCCAAATATTTAAACTTAGGTTGAAACATAGCTGGTTTTCATTTCATTGTATAGCTGACATTTGTTCATCCTGTGAAAGATGTCAGCATTTAACTATCTGCTAGCTCTTTTTATAACTCTCTTAATAAATTATCTAGTTCCAATTTTTCCTTTATCTGTACTACCACAGTTACTGAGAATAGATTGTCATAAAGTCAGCTTATTTTTTTGTACAAAGCACTTGATTTAGTAGCAGTAGTTATTTAATAGTTAGTAATTATTTTCATTATGTCTTGGCTGCTTCTTATCTTTATATTTTGATGCAGCTGCAGGATACCCATTTGTATTTAGACAGGGGGAACCTATATATTTATACAGCCAGGAGAATCTGACCCATAGGCAGGTCTTTCCTGTTCAGCTCCTGACCATTCATGAAGAAATTCATTAAATTTCAAAAGAGAATAGGAGAACAAACTGGCTTCTCCAGAGTAGCAAACAGTACAATTACAAAAACTCTGTTTCAAGACAGACATAAAAAACAATCACAAAGAACAGTAAAAATCATACTCCAGATGATGAGAAACAATAGACTCCATATTGTATATACTCACTTCTGCATTTTATAGACTGATGACAGTACAGACGTGAGGCTGGAATTTAATCGGGAAGTTGTCATACATGACTTCAAGATCATGATTATCTGTTTAATCTACTTAAGTAGTGAAACACAATTATGCAAAGCTCTGAAACCAGTTAAGCAATGGAGGATAGTGAGACCACCTCTCATGTTACGTATATACTTCAGTAGAAACACAGGTCTCCCTGGGATCCTCATATCTTATGGGACATTGCCAGATTCCTCCAGAGGGCAATTCAGAGACGAAGCTAAAAAAACCCTATGTCAAGCTGCAAAATCTGGGAGCATTTTTCAGGAGGCTGAGATACATGAGATACATTCCAGGAGGCCCAGATACATTCCTCACAGGAAGGGGAGTGGGTGCAAAAAAAAAAAAAAAAAAAAAAAAAAAAAGAAAGAGGGATTCTGTTCTCCTTCCCCTTCCTGTGAAGCACAGCCCAAGTTGCTTTGCTTTGTACTGTCCCTTGATGAAGGTTCAGCCTTTCTGCACCTCTGCATGGGAGCTACTTCACAGAAGTCCTGGTTCAACTCTCACAGGAGAAACATGGGTTTATACGAGAGATGCAAGGCTAGCAAAACCAGCATTAAGTGGCATCTCTCAGTGCGTCTGTGTGGCCATACAGACCTTCTGCCTGCCTCCATATGCCTTGCCCAAGCCCAAAGCAAGCACAGAATTGCACCAGAACCAAGAGAAGACTCAAATTGTCAACTGCTGAACAGTGGGCCTTGGCTACTGCATATTGCAGTTGTGGACCTGTGTTTTGTTTGCTGTGCTAGTCAAACTTAGGACACAAGCATGTCTTAAAAACATTTCCTAAACAGAAATGTTTCCATTTCCTGGCTCCAAGGATGTACTGTGTCCTGAGTTTTCCTACAGGAACAGTGCCATGGGAAATTAGGAAGAAACTTTAGCTGACTACATGATGTAGAGAGTATGCAGCTATCTTGCATCTCCTCTTGAGAAGCTGGATTTGTTTGCTTGTTCTGCCTTTCTCTTCTCAAAGTTCTTCTCCTCAGTCAAAACACCCTTAAATACACCCCAGTTTTATTCTCAATACAGACAGCAGGATTGCAAAAGGGATGAAAAGAAACCTTTGCTGAATTCAAACCTATCTGAAACTTGGCAGTTTCCATTCTCAGATTTTTATCAGTGTCCTTGGGTTTAGTTTCTAGGGGGCTGTCTCTCATGAAACTCGGTTTGAACTCCAGGCTTAAATAAACCAAAATAGCTCCAAGTGTAGCACAGTAAGAAAAAACCCTGAACCTTGACTTGTTAGATATATGTGACCATAAATCAGTCAATATTCACTCAAAATTAGCCATAAGTTTATTTGAAAGGTTCACAACTTTAGCTAACCTTTATGACAAACCTGGCAGAGTTTTCAGAATGTGTGGGTGCAGGTTTTATAATATAGGCTTTCACACCTCAAGTCATCACCTGCACTCTGCACTCTGTACATGCATTACAAAGCAAGACTTGATTCTGGGCTCTTTTACCATAAGTCAGATACTTCAGCCTCTTGGATTTGAGTTACATCTCTGAAAAAAAAATCCTGCTTAGACCATTTATACGCTCTTCTTAAAAGAATGACTTAAATGTACAAAGAAATTCAAGCTTCAGTGGATCATAATTCTCAGAAATTCAAACTTATTTTGTAGACCATAATTCTCAGAAATTCAAACTTATTTTGTAGACATAATTCTCAGGAACAGAGTGCATGTTTGGACTGGCTTTTTCATATAAATATGCCACCACAAGGAAAAGGAAATAGAAAGTTTTAAAACTATAACCTGCATCACAGATTTAATTTGATTGCAAATATTAGATATAAAGTACATTTTCTAAAAGCACAATGATTTCTGTTAAGTCCTTACTTTAACTTTCGTGTTCTTTTTTCTAGAGAAAATTGTTTCATTTTCAGAGTGAACTTGCTTTCGCAGCTGCTTTTATGCCTGCAGCTTTGTGTAATCTGGAGTTCCACTTATTGAAAGCGGATGTTCTCTTGAGATTGGTCTCTCTCAGTTCCATACAACACCCACTTGACATTTGCTGAGGACAAGAAATAAGGCAAAGGATATAATATGGTTAAAAGTCAAAAGCTATAAATACTATCAGCCTTTGAAATATTCAGCATCTTAATATGGTTACATACAAAGTTCAAGTAAAAAGCACTCAAGGTTCATTTTTCATGTTTTGCTTAGTTTGTGCTCTGAACTAAAATAATCTTCAGAGTTTGATTTGCTGATCATTTAATATATTTATGAATAGATATCAACACTGAAAAGTGAAGTCAAATTAATGCCTGTGCATTAATGTTAGGATTTTCACAGCACTTGTAGCAGTTTCTCACATTGGCCAAAAAACTACTCTCATAAATCTTTTATTTTTCTCACAAACCAAGATGCCTGTTAAACATTCACTAACACTCAGATCTACAAATATAGTCAAATATCCATCTTGTAATTCCTGTTAAAATAAAAAAAATCAGACATCTTTAAATTTTAGGTATCTTAATATCTTTCTGGATGCAAACTTTCAGTCACTAAATAAAGATAAGGAGAAAAATAGTGAGCCTGCTAGAGTTAGGCAGAGAGCAAACCAAGGCTAAGTGCAAGAAAGTCATGGAGCACTGACTCAGAGATTACATTTATCACTGTTTGCATAACATGAACATTCCCCTTGCACACACGCACAATATACGAAAAAGCACGTGAAAGGTGGTCAGCAGTGTCTATTTAACCCTGGTCCCAATTTGATACCAATTTACCCTGCACCCAGAGTGAAAGTGGCTAGACCACGGATGTTTAAAGGCAGAGCTACACAAGGCAAACAGCCAGGGAAATTCTCCTGAGCCCTAAGGGGAAAAAAAGATAGCACTCACCTAAATTAGGTGGGGATGTAAGTCATCCAGCAGGTGGGCGTGGGGAAGGAGTGGCTCATGCCTAAATCTCTGCCTAAGAGCCCAGATGTCTACTGCCAGCACACTGCAAAGGTATTTAGTGCCTACCACCCCTTGCAAGAAATTCAGTTTAGGGTCTATAATGTATCTAAGCTACCTACCTGAACTTTTGGTGTCATGGTGGCTTTCAAAATATTCTGGGAAAAAATAAATATTTTTTGTCCCTATATATTGTCAGAATTAATTAATGAATTCTGGTACACTGTGAAAAATGGTGGGAATTATTTGAAGGGTAAATAGAAGCATTATATTCCTTGTGGTGTTAAGTAAGTTGAGCAACTTTTCTGGACTTGTGCCAGACTGAGCTCCAGTAGCTCATGAAGGAGCTCTGTTAGTTCTTGTAATGATAAATCAGGCTAAATGAAGGAAGCATTCTTGTTTCTGGCAGGTACATTCCAAAGCTGGCTGCTATAAAATGAAATGTACCTCTGTGCAGATTCACCCTTGATAGTATCTGAAAAAATACTTTTTTGTCAGCTACTGTACATGTCTTTTCACAGGGTGAGGGTCTCTCAAAGATTCCTGGAATGTCTGGTCATGAAGTGACAGACCCAAGCTATTTGATCCCTCCATTTTCCTATTTAAGATTGTACGTGCCATTTTTAATACCAGTGATAAGATCGTACTTTCGGTTAAGCCGTGGCCATTGTACTCCAGAGTTAAGCATTTAACCACATAGTTTGTCTGGAGTGTTTGACAGCAACATTGCTCTTGGAAAGAGATTTCTGACAGAGATATTTTAGCCATCATTTTTATTATGAAACCAGGCAAGTGTGTCTCACTGGAAGCTGTGCTAGGGAGAAAAAAAAGAAAAAGAAAAAAGAAAAGCAAATTAGGATGGAGACGGTGAAAGGAAGTACTCATCCAGTGGATGGCTGAGCAGCATAGACCCACAATGCTGGACCCCTGAGCAGCTGTTTCAGGAAAAATATTCCTGGGTTTACTAATAGTGACTCGGTTCCAGTTGCTGTAAATGTGGAGAGCCCTACTTCAATTAGTCTGTCAGTGTTGTAAATTCAATAGCATGCTCACAGCAGGTCAAATTGACATAATGTTAAAACATGGGTCACTCTACTATGCTAAGACTCCCAGTGCTACTGACACTTGCTGAGATGACCTGGTGCTTGCATGCCAGCAAGTGACACATTTTTAGAGTAAGTCTCCAATATAAAGGGCTTTTGTAAGGGGGGAAAAAAAAGCTAATTAGTTACCTCAGCAGAGCAGTAGGAGGAATAGAATTCATTGTTTCTGTGAGACCACAAAAGTGCCTGTAAGGCTTTTTTTTTGTTTGTTTTTAATATGTCTATATTGAAGCATTTTTTTCCTCAGTCTGGGTATGTGCAGTCTAAACCATTTTCTCCATATAGTAATTTTACTCTGCTGAGAGGCAGCATCACCTGGGGAGGGCTAAAGAACTGTAGAAAATCTAAGTCATTTTCTATGTCCGGGTTTTCCACTTAAATGTTTGAGAGTGCCACTTTTTATCAGACTTTGTTTATTTGTTTGCTTTTGATTTCAAAGAGTTTTTAACAGATTTGGACAGAAAAGTGAAAACAGCAAGTGTTTGATAATTGCAATCTTTTGCAATCAAATTTATGACATTTATAAATATAGATGCATGGATTAAAATTCCTAGACAATGGAATATTGTTATTGGCCAGCATCCTAGGCTGCATACCTGGTATGCTGAGGTATAATCAAGCATTGGGTAAGGTTTTATGTGTGAAAGCAATGCTTGACTGGATTTAAATGGTTTTGATTGGAGCCGATATGATGCATAGCTGGACATAATGTTCATAATTGCCTATTTTTCTTGGCAAACAACAAGGTGCTTGATGACCACTTTCTAAAATGTTCACATCTATTTCTTTGTAAAGTGTACCGCAATTTAACGGTAATTCTAAACAAGTTTGTGTTGTAGTCTTCTGACTTTGAAAGAATGCACTCCTTATTGACTGAATGTCCTCGTTACAGCAGAATTGCATGTCTCCTTTGTCAAAGTTGAATGTTGGTCTGGTTTGAATGGTAATTTCCACAAACACCTTTACTCTTCCTATTGTACTCATCTATTTTCTACACATATCCTAAAAACCATCACCAAAAGTCAGTCAAAACTGCAAGCAGTCTCACATGTGTTTCTCAGACAGACTGTTTTATCTTTTCTTCATTAGTATTTGACACAATCCAGAGGAGGTGTCTAGAGATAGGCATCAGAGAGCTATAATGACTCTGGCCAGCTTGACACAAATGTGCACATACACACACATTTTTGTTTCCCAAGGCACAGCTCTGCCTCAGAAAGGCAAATGTACACTTCCTCACTTGCAAAATGTCATTCCAAGTTTAATGCATGAACATTTTCCAGACAGGAATTAGGAGAAGGACAGCCTTAGTCCTCTTCATGCAAGGTTCCTACCATTGCCATAACCCTATAGAAGTACTTACAGGCCCTTTACAAATTTTGAGGTTTCAGAAAGTCTTGCCTGTTCTGTTTTATTTTAGGTTTCTTTCAGAATGTTCTGAGGTCTCTATTGTGTTTACCCACATTTACCTCCTGGGATGTACCTCATGATGCTCTGAGAACATGGTTCCTCAGTCACATAAATCTGCCACCTGTGAGATAGTGAAGCAACTGCAGTCAGGATACAAGTTTATTTTTTCCCTCCAATCCTCTCTGACAGCAGGTCTCAGTACTATTTGTTTCATCTCTCTTTTACGTGCCCTTTATTTCACTTACAATGATGTCCTTAGTCCATGCCAGCCTGCTTTCTTGATCCCCTTCTCCAGCTTCTTCGCCCACTACTGAAAAAACAGTTCAGCAATTGTCCCAACCAATTTGGTACAATTTGCACATTTTTCCCTGACTTTGGACAAATCAAAGGTGATTCCAGAGAGAGTGTTTCATAGACCTTTGAGTTGACTTGTGCACGTGGTCATCTCAGTCATTCTTTGGTATAAATACATGAGCCCCATAAGACACAGAAGTCAGAAAGGCTTCAACACTGTAAGACACTGCTCACATGCAAAGCTGCTTGAGGAGAAAAGTTGCATGCAAGATTTAGTGGGATCTTGGCACTGAATAATCAGATGTTACACATCTATTATGTCTCTCATAATAAGTAGGCAGACACTCAGCATCTCTCCCTATCGTCATAACTTCGAAGTTGCCACTTCCAAGGCACTGTGTCACAGGGATTTAATAATTGTCCCATGTTTCACATGAGAGAGGCTATGTAGAGACTTGACATGTAAGACTGACTCTTGAGCAGAAGTAAAAAACATGCCCAGCTGGAAAATCAAATCTCCTGTTCTTATGAGAGAGCATAAGGCAATCACCCAGTCCATTGTCTCCTTAATGAGACAATCAGTCTGAGCACCAGAGAAAGCAAAACATTCCTCAAAAAAAAGTCATTAAAGTCTTAGTGCTGTAATGTGAAGGCTTCCTGAAAACTCTACCATAACATAGAGGAAGAAAACAGGCTGTGAACTTACATCATAAAAAGTCTCCATCTAAAATGTTGGAGGAGATACCATTGGGCTCCTGAAAAAAATGCCAGTCAAAACCACTATTTCCTGTACCACTGCCTGTTCATGATGAACCGGGAGGCATGGGTGGCTGGGGTGCATGAGCCATAGACTGAGTGTCCCTCTGTGTTTCACAACAAATAAACTTGCTTCCACACAGCCCAAAATGAGAAGTTGACAGAGGCAAATGTCTTTCACCACCATAACATTCCTCTTTTTAGGCCATCTGTAAGGAAAGAGATAAGACTCTGTTGTGTTGGGAGGAATTGTTTCTTCAGCTAGAAGTGTGCTGGTGCTCCAGACACCATCTAGAATATTTAGGGCATGCATTTTCCTTAGATAGAGTTCCTGCATTACTGATACATTCCCCAGTAATGCTGGGGAGAAGGAAAGAGTGCTTAAAACCATCTAGTAATATAATTTCTAATCATAGAGCCCAAGAAACTTCATGAATTTTACTTATGGTAAAGCTGGAATTCAAGCTATAATATAATATTCAGCAAATTTACCATTTAAAAGACATAGACTTCACAGTCCTTCCATATTAGGATTTGGGTGATGTGAGACAGTCTTGCTCCAGCAGACCCCAAAAGCAAGTGACAGATATTCCCCCACTCATTTGGCAGATTTTTAGTGTGTGATAAATTAGCACACTAAGAAAAAGGAGTGTTCTGGTTCTCTTTGAGAGTTAAAATGCTCAAGATTTGCTAATGGTTTTAGATCTTCTTTCTTTAGGAGGAGTAAGAAGCTGTGCAGATACACTTGTTTCACTTTGGTAAAGGCGGTTGCAAATCAGATGGTTCAAAGCTAGCTAAGAGTGTCTACATGAGTTTACCACTGATTTAAGTTAATTAGTTTAATGAAAAGGTACAGATTTGCATAAAGATGAGCTGTCACCTTTCCTGCTCCCAAACAGCTGTGCTTAGTTCTGTTTCTGTTTTACAGGTAAAGGGCAAAGGAGGAGAAGGGGAGAAGTGTCTTTGAGATAATCTTATTGGAAAGAAAGAAAACAAATGTGTGCTCTGCCTACTCCAGCTGCTCTCCACCCCAGGAGTAATAGTTTGAAGTGAGCTTTTATATAAACAATAAACAAGTTATTCCTGGAGCATTTGCTTTGAGCTAAGACTGTGTGTAAGGGATTGGCTTTGAAATTGCTGTCAAAGTACCTACCTTTCAAAATTAGACTCTGCATCTCAGGTTCATTAAGATAGCCTAAAGCAAGAGTCTTTTATTCAACCTTTCTTTAAAGGTATGAAGTGTGAACTTGATAAGTAAAAATAACTTGAGTAAAGAATGTCTAAAAATGGAGGAATTAACCACAGTGATGTTTATGCAGCTTAGGAATGGATTTCGATGCATCTCTTTAATACCTATGTTGTTGTAGTAATCTCCCCTTCCTGTTTGTATACTCTGTTCAAAAAGATTAAAATTAAGCCTTCAAAATGGGAAAAAGAAAAAATGGGCTCTCTAGCCCTAGAACACATCTCTTGTGGGTTATTTGCCAATTTTCTCCCCAGAGAAGATAAACCTACCATCTTGTCCAAAGTCTGAGATACATATTTGATAGGATTTTATTTTGTCCACAATTTTTCAAGTCATCTTGAAATCAATGACTTGGACAAGATGCAAATTATTAATCTTGGGTAAGGCTTGCCACAAATATTAGCACTGGATTATGCATGTGGTAATAGCAAATCACACTGTTCCTGAGAGCAATTGATAATATTATAAACCAAGGCTTTGCAGGGGTAGTTATGAACAAGTACTGTCTGTATATAATTCGACAGAAACCCCAGAGGAAAAAATGTAAAGAACATAAGCCTTAAAACAACAAAAGCAGAATAAGTAACTCAGTGAATTTCTTGAAGCATTAGTAAAACTTGACAGCATCTACTCATTCACAACAACAAAGCCAGCACAAGCTCAATATTTTCTACTGCTGCACTAAATAAAAAGTTGATGCTAAGTCTCAATACTTAAGAACAAATGACAATCCTTTAGAAAGTGCTGGAGTTCTAAAATTTCAAAAAATAAAAAGTGATTTTCAAACCACATTGTGTAGTGGTTTTTTTTAAGGGAACATGATCTCTGATACCTTTAATAAAAAGCTGTGTAACAATTCTTCTTTAATTCCCTGTGATTTCACCTTAGAAATGACTGCTCCACTTCATTCTTCTGCCATTACTTCTAACCATGAACATATTAAATTATAAAAAGGGGGCAAATTAAGTTGACAAATAATTTTTAAACATTTCTGGAAGGTGAGAAAAAATAAGTGAAAAGATAAATGTTCAGCTTTGAAGTATCTATCTCATCTCTTCTATATTTTAATTTAAAAGCTATGCTACCTTTCACAAAATGGCACTCACTTTGGGAGTGACCTTAAGGTAAACAACCCAGCTATTAGTATAACAATTGTTCAAAATGACAGAATCAGAATCCAACATTTCTCCAGCTACCTTTAATTTCTCTTTCAGGCAATCAAGTATTTCAGATAACTAGCATTTTGATATTTGTCTTTTCTGTTGTTTACCTTCTTAATTAAAGAGCAAAATATATTGGTGTTCTAGAGTCAAAGAAACACTTCTTAAATGAATCACCTTATTTAATAAAATGTCCCCTTGCAAACACTGTTTTTCTTGATAAGTACATGCCAAATAAAAGGATGGAAAAGGGTAATTGTTTGGTTGAGACGTAAGGGCACACAAAGTGGTTGGCTCTAAATAACCTGGTCATCAGCCTAACTAATCTGCTGTGGTTTGTTTTCACAGCTTTGCTCTGAACATCAGTGCTGATGGTCTGACACTCCCTGCAGAGCCTGAGAGCGAATGGTAAATCAAGATACCAGCTGCACAATGCTTTACCTGCGATGCCAGAGATGTGGAGGCGGGAGAATAACAATTTGTCAAAACACTCATAAACTTCACTGGATTTCTTTCTTTCTTTCTTTCTTTCTTTCTTTCTTTCTTTCTTTCTTTCTTTCTTTCTTTCTTTCTTTCTTTCTTTCTTTTCTTTCTTTCTTTCTTTCTTTCTTTCTTTTTCTTTCTTTCTTTCTCTCTTTCTCTCTTTCTCTCTTTCTTTCTTTCTTTCTTTCTTTCTTTCTTTCTTTCTTTCTTTCTTTCTTTCTTTCTTTCTTTCTTTCTCTTTCTTTCTCTCTTTCTTTCTCTCTTTCTCTCTTTCTTTCTCTCTTTCTTTCTCTCTTTCTTTCTCTCTTTCTTTCTTTCTATTGCTTTCTTTCTCTCTTTCTCCTTCTTTCTCTCTTCCTGCAAACCCCTTGTCAAAGTTGCCAGATATATTGCAAGGTCATTTAATGAAGTGGAACACTTCCTTTCTTTCTAATTTTAAATCAAGCCTGATGTTCTTTTTTATTTATTATTATTTTAATTTCAAATCTGCAATGTTAATGTGACAGATGAAGAGAATCCAATTGCTCTCAAGGGAGCTACAAAGCACGGAAGATCCCTAAAGGGCCTGTGTTACCTATTCCAAAACCTGCTCATGCAACACTCCCAGTCCAGGACAATCAGCGTGATCAAAAATCAGCCTTGACTCCAGTGAGACCAAGCTCATTTTCTGAGCAAGAATGAACTCCACAGAACCCTACCGCAGAGCTGATCCTGCCTTTGTCCTTGCTTTGCTACTTGGTGAGATAAAAGCAGCCAAATTGCCTGAGTGAGATTTTGCAATCTATTCAAAGTAAAAGATTATCTGATAAGAGCTTCCTCCCTAATTATGCTTTGAGGCTTGGCCCTGTTTGGTGCAGGTTTCCTGCTTAAGGTCCACCAATCACCCAGTGAAAGCACCACTGCATACTCAAGCCCTGTGCTACTGCTGAGGTCAAATGGGACTTTTACTGCTGTGACAGACCTGTTCTCAGGATGTATATGGCTGGTTTAGATGGCTGCTTACTCAGCATGTTACCTGTTATCAGTTATACTGACACACTTAATTGTGCCTATTCGTTGCCTATAATATCCTTTAAAAAGCTGTAAAGGGGCAGGCAAAAAAAAATCCACCTATTGCAGAATCATATTTGGCTGTGGCCAACAGCAGGTACATGGAGAACAGGACTAGAATGCAGCTATAGTCCCCTTATTGACTTTCTCTTCCCCCATAAACTTGCAAAAGACAGCCTTCCTGAGTCAGTCCATAACTGCACATTGAATACTATTGGTATTCTTTTCTACAGTCTAATCACTTTTCTGAACTAGGTAATCTTTCAATCCACAATAATTTAAGGTCCACAGTTGCACAGCATGTCTACCATGGAGAAAATCTCTCTTTTTGTTCATTTTCAACTTAACCCCTGCCAGTTTTATTTGTTTTCCCCTAGTTCTTGAATTAGGAGAAACATCAAATCATTTCTAACACAAGTTTTCTGGACGATCCATTTTTTCCAGAATCATTTTTATATCCCACTTAAACAATTTCTTTCTCATACTGAAGAATCCTAGTCTCTTTAGTTATTGAAGTTGTTCCATGCCATTAATCATTGCTGTCATGCTTCCCTGTACCATTTTCAACTTTACTGTACTGTTTTCGACTTCTGGCTCAATTGCCCATTGAGTGTATCCAGTGAGATACTTCTATGCAGAGAGAAAATTTCTTTTTCTTGTTATGTTTAATAATTTAGGATGCTTAGCCAGCTCCATTTTTCTTTTAGTTGTTCTCTCTCCACATAATTATGGCTATGTTGAAAGATACATGATCTAGGAGAGACCCCTAAGGGTTTGCACTTGATACATCCTCCTAAGGACAAAACAGACATTAATTCTCTACTCTTTGCTTCTCACTTTTTAAAGTGGAGCTTAGGTACTCACCTCATGGCTCCAAATAGCACCTGATGTCCTTTTAGGTGCCAATAAGGTGTCCACTGCAATGCTCATCTGTGCAGTATCTACCACCAGTTTGGATCTAATCCAAACTGCAACTGTAAATTTGGATCTAATCCAAACTGCAGTTGTAAATTCTAGGAGACATATGACCATCCAAGTAATAGGCGTTCCAACGGGTTTTGCTGCCATAGCTTTAAGACTTGAATACAAACAGTGAAAAAAGCAATTTTATGATTAAACACAAGTCAACTTGCTGTAACAGTGGTCTACTCACGACTCTGCCACGCATCTGTGATGTGCAGCAAGTATTTTTGATAACTTTCTTGGCTTCACATCTCAATCATCTCCTCAGTATTTATCATGCCTTTTTAATGTAAGGTCTTCAGGATACAAGTTTTGGGGTTTTTTTGTTATGGCTATCTGTGACAACCCATACAATTATTTTTGAGCTGTTGGCAACTCTTGGATGGAGCTTCAAGGTACTACTGCAATAACAAGCATAAATAACAATAATGTGTATGAAAAATGTAGGACTGTGACTGACAGAACTTTTCACTGTTCTCTTTCATGATGCTTTCTATCAGCAGGAAGGAACTTGATTTCTCTCACATATATGTAGACCCAGCTAGAGACTAGACTAGGCTTTTCTGCCAGTTCAGTTAGAAAGGAGTCCAATGGTGGCAGTCAGGCAAGCCTATCAAACTAAGCATAGGCTGAGAGTTCACTTCACTGGGAAATACATGAGGATGGGACATCTAACTTCCCAGGTTTTTTTCCATTAAAGCATTATTTAACACAGAAGGGAAGCCAGAATGATTAGTCAGGAGAATACAGACACTGCTAGAGTTACTTAACTGTTTGCACACACAAAGGAGGTGCACTTCATTGATATACATCACTACATTGATGCACAACATTCTTGATTTATTTAATGGCAGTAGAATGACACCTGAATCAAAGTAAATATCTAACTACTTGAGACCTAAGCCTGATCTCATCAACTGGACTTTCCAAAAGACTCATCCAGTGTTCCTGGTGTCACCTGACTTCTGGAATGATGTGTGGGATCATTCCATAGGAATAAGATTCTACTTGTCTCTCTGGGACTCAGTGGCTGCATTTTGTAAAGCTATGAAAGAAAAAGGAAAGTAAAAGCAAATCAGAGATATTTGAAACAACATTTTTGAAGACAGGATTTTCGTGTCAAAAAAGTAGGAGGCTTTTTGACAATATGATCATATCTCATTCTATCAGATATAGAATCAGATTTTTTAGTACATTAAATGTATAGCACATTACTTTTTAAACATTCATGGGTTTGATTAATGAAAAGGTATTAATATTACAAAGCTGAAAAAATAATGTTTACAAGAAATTGTAATTTTTAGGTCAGTAGAAGATGAACTTTTTCATTTATTTTATTGAGAGAATTTCTCTATTATCTCCTAAATTTCCTAGTAGACTGCAGTGGAATATCTAGTTCTCAGATATGTTTTGTGACAGTTTAATAAGAAAGTGGAAGAAGCCATTTCTTGCTACAGTATTTCAGGAATAAGTTCACTCATGCACTGCCTAGAGCAGGGGCAAAAAAGGATAATCTGTGTAAAAGAAGATCAGACACCCAGTGCTCATCCTGAAACTATTCCCTTTTTATTGAAGGCATGTAAGTGCTGCTTTAATGAGCTCTGGGTTGAGGTGTTAGTTGGAACAAAGTGTTACCGAACAGAGGCTGCAAATAATGTGCCATTAGCTGCACTTCCATGAGAGGAGATGATTGAAAAGTAAATTAAAAAAAATATTCTAGTGTGAGAGATTCAGCACATGTGATCAAAAGGTGCAAGTTTGACACTACGTACTGAAAGTGAGACTCCGGCAGTAAGAATATTTAGTAAGTCAGGAATTTGAGTGGGTTCTGTCTCCATAGTGTAGGGAAACAATTACGAAATTCAAATATTTGTAAATGACACCAAACTGCAGTCTTCAGTGTAATTTTTAGAGAAAATGAAATATCTTAATACTAAAAGTGTTCCTACCCTGCTGTTCGGAGAAAATGGGATAAGAAGTTCCTACAGTGTCAGCTGATTCCTGCTTTGTTGAACAATATTGAAATCAGCTTGATTTTCCATTGATGTTTTGTTTTTCTAATTCCACTTAAAAGAGTAAGTGCTGACAATGCAAATGCCAAGCTTATGGATAGAAGGGCTGAATTTACTGAATTGCAGAAAACCCTTGGCTTCATACAGAGAAGGGTTTGTTTGGGTTTCCTCTATTTTTGGGGTGGGTTTTTTTCTGAATTTTGACTGGAAAATAAGATTATGGATTGGAGGTATTGGGGTCCCATGAGTATAATTCTGGCAGCCAGTAACTGAACTTAAATAAACAGGCATGCAGCCTATAAAGCTTAGCCATGATATGTGTCACTATTCAAACAATTTAGATGCTGTTTGGATCTACTTTGCTGTTTTTACCATGTTTTATGGAAGAAATTAGGGTACACAGAGCCTCTCCACTTCAAAATCTTCTGATTTAATGTAGCTTTTCAGAAAAACAAGCTTCTCTTTTTAAACAAGTCTTGGTGAGCAAGGAGGGAGACAGATAGAATTGGATCTTAATTGGGTTTTGTTTCCCTGAGAAGGAAAGGGTGGTAGAGACAAAAGAATCAAAAGCCTGGGTTCTGATCTAGGATTTCTGATCAGAATATTTATTTACCATTAATCTGCCATCATTTTTGAAAGCACTATAAAAATTCTCAGTACATAAGCAAAAAATTTCAATATTCAAAATTTCAATATAAGGAACTATACACACACACAGACCATTTTTGAGATTCAGGCCATCTCAAGCATAAGTGAGGAATATTATTAGCTATCTGAATCTTTAAGAAGGATAAGTTAAGGGAGAAGTTCCCTTTCCAACCCTAAAAGTTAATGTGGTAGAAGAACAATTTCCCTCTGCCAAAGGAAAAATCATTGGTTTCATACTTGAAAGTTACAACATTAAATTACATTCACTGAGTACAGTAGCCTAAGATCAGTCCCTAAGTGTCAACCATTGTGTAGTCTGTCGCTGTAAAGTAATTTTTCAATCTTTCAATTAAGTGCACTGTATAATTTTACGGCTTCAGTCTGAACGCACGGTTCATGCACAACTGTGTTAAACAATGACAGGAGCAGCCTGGAATGAGGAAGAGACTACAGGGAGGATCCAGTCTGACAATGAAGCTGACATAGCAAAGGTAAAAGAGGCTTAACGTCTGACAGACACCCATGATTTTTAATTATCCTTTCCCCACGCTGATTGCTGCAATCCATCTCGCCCCCACACCTCTCCCTATCTCTGCCCTCCTCTTTGTCACATGCCTCCCTCCTCTCCTCTCCTCTCCACATCCTGAAATGCCCTTGCCTCTCTTTCCCTGCCTTTTCTTTGCCCTGTTTAACCGATCTCCACCTACCCAAACCCCTATCAAACAAAATAAAAATGTTTGGAACTCACACAGGGTGTTTCCTGACAGGCTGTTGTTCATTCCTTCCCTGTGACTCAACCCTTCCCATCCCCACTCTCCTCCTGTGTGGTGAGCCCTTCGTTTGTGTGCATGCACCCTCTCCCTACATGGCTTTTGTATTTTCAGGTGCTAAACTCCTCAAGGCAAAGACCATCTGTTCCTTCACTGTGCAATCAGACTTTTCCATGCATTAGTGTGTATTCAATACCAATTTAAATTGAATGCACTTTCAAAATTAATGAGAATAGTTAGCCATTCTAGTACATAATGAACTTTATGGTATTTTTAGCAAACCTTCTTAAATGCAGGTACAGAGCCATAATGAACAGCAGAGGATCACAATGTTCTCATATCACTCATGTACAGTAATAACCCAGGAAAATGAACATATCAAAGCCTCAGCTGATATTTCCTAACTTTACTTACTTAGAGGGAATTCTGGTATTCCAAACAGTCATAAAATTGGAAATATGTCAGAAGATATAAAGAATAAATAGGAAAAAAATATTTTTTTTAAAAAGCCAAGCTGTTCTGTGGGTGGCCATGGGTAAAATTTACAAAAGTAATAGACAGGCTCTTACATGTCTATCCCACATCTTTTTTCATCACTCCAGACTGTTTCTGATGTATTCAGCATGATGAGAAATGAGCAAGAAAAAAAATGAACCAGAGTGAAAGAATAAACTCTATAAAATATTTTGGGGACAACCACAGTTATGGAGTGGGTGTATGGGCAGGGTGAAAAATACTATGGAAGTATTGTTGTACACACTCTGCTGCAGCTAACTGAGCATTAGGCACAATGAATACATCGTCAAGTATAATGACACCTTCCTCCTAACTGACACAGAAAAGCAGACTCTTTTAGAACACATTATTACACTCTAAATCAGTCTCCTTTATGATAGTCATTACCTAAATATTTCACACAAGAGATTCTCTCTATTAAGAAACACCTGAAACCTATATAAAATTAATTATATTTTGTATTTGGGTGTTTTTTTTTAGTTCTGATTAATTAAAATATTCTTGGATTGCAATAAATTTGTTCTGTTTAATTATTCAAACACAGGCATTTGATTATTCCATTTTTTTGTCTATTCCATATATATGGCTTCCCCTTTATCATATTTACAGATTGCACAAATGGGAATAAGGAATAAAGTACCAGCTCTGGCACATCTAACTAATAGTGGTATGCTATATAATGTAAACTTATATGGAAATATTCCAGATGCTGCATATAACATTTTAAGATCCTCCTAGGTGATAGTCACTACCTGACATAATTTTCTCATCTTACCTGTACTTTTCTCTCTCTCCCTTTCTCCTTCTTTTAGGCTCTGCAAACTTTCTCACATGCTGAAAGCTAAGTTCACACATAGAGGCAGGCTTTCAGCATCAAGTACTAAGATTTAATTGCTCAAAGAAATGCATATGAGTTAGGCATCTTTGGTCTATTCAAGGCACCTAACTTCACAGACAGGTACAGTTTGGCATTTTAGTTTATGAGCATGATCAGGGATTCAGGCTCCCCTGCTCTCTCATTGTTCATTGCTGAGAACCTGCCTCCCTAAGATATCAACTGGAAAAAGGTAATAACAGGATTTAGTCTAAATATCGTGTAGATGGGAACCACGTCCAAAGGGGAATATAACAAATTAACTTGATTCTCCTTTGACATGTTTATTAGAAGATGCAGTATGTTCAGTAATTAACAACAAACAGCAGTTATTAGAATCCACATGTTGAGGGGGAAAAGAATCCCAAACATCTTTCATTGTTTTAACCAAAACATTTTCACCTTGATTTTTTTTTTAATATCAGTCTCTTCTGCATCTATGAAATTTTTGACTGCTCCATTCTTGAAATATCCACCTGTTAATATTAAAAATATTACCAGAAAAATAAGTGTTTCCTGGGAATGTTGAACAAAGTCCTGATATAATTTTAAAGAAAAATCATCTGATCGCTTATGCTGCACTGCACAGAAGTATTGCAAATTGTCACATAATCCAAACCCAAGGTTTTCTGCCTTGTTGCTTTAAAGGAAACAACTGATACAAGTTTTGAAATTTACCATGTCAGAGAGACCAGATTCCTTAATGTTGTGCAGAGTGGCTTTTTTAATGAGGCTGAACAAATTGATGATTTCTATGAAAATTATTTCTAGTGAAGAGATTTCCTCACTTGGATTTTCTCACCAGAGGAAAGAACTGTAAATTTAAAAGCAAAGATGAAAGCCACTAAGGAAAAGAAGCAGAAGCATCAGTGAAGAGAAAAAAAAAAGCCTCAAAAACATGACACAGAAGCAAATGCAGATCACTTCAGGGATGTGCAGTTAGCAATGAAAAGCACTTTTTACAACAAACAAAAGTATTTATTTTCTACACATATTTGTTTAGGGAAATGTGTTTTTAGGGAAGAATAAACAGCTGCAACTAATGGTTCCCATGGAAGATTTCTGAAGACTGTAAAAATCTGTGAATAGCTGAGTTCTTGACCATATGTGCATTTTTGTTGAATTAAATTTCATAACTACAAGGAGAAATGATCCCACAGGAATTACCTATATATAATGTCAATAAAGACTAAAAGGCTACTTCTACAAGACAGTCATTTGCATGCAGTTCAGAATGTTTTTTTATGAGGAGAACCTCACAGAAAAACCCACATTACAAGTCATGTTCCGGACAGTGGTGAACTGAGATACTGGGACTTAGCAGTAAAGTGCTTGTTGTTTAGCAGTAACTAGGCAAGTTGAATGTCTGTTTTAAATGAGGTATAGATCTTATCAGTCAGCTGTGTTGCTGCTGCTGCTGAATTCAGGAAAATTATTTGGAATTAATTTTAAAAGAACTGTGTTTCAAATAACTGTGACAAAGAAATCAATTAAACTTTTCACAACTTTTATTATAATTGATGCAGAGTTAAATAAAAAAATGTGGCCTCTGACACAGAAAGCCCTTAGCCACACAGCACTGAAAACCTAGGAGACACATAAAGCATCACTCTAAGAACAGTAGGTGAAGATAAGCCTCTGCCTTGAACTAGCACAGTTTTTCCTATAAAGCACATCTTTTAACAATGATAAGAGGGAAGTAACACTAGTCACTGAAGCCTTGTATCCAGTAAAACTGATTTTTTTACTTGCTGCATCCAACTGTGCATGCCAGACTCTAAATGTATTTCATTTGGCAAAGCGCTGGAGCTGTTATACTCTCTCTGAGCCAAATTCTGCCCTTGACTTCAGGCACACAACTCCCATTGACTCCACTGGAAGTTGTACAGAAGGAGATAGATTTTGTAAATTAGGCATGCTCTTGAGATGGTGGAAGAAGATTCACAGCTGAATCCCAGGGTAGGAGTTCACCAAGGGCCAGCAAAGTCAATCTCACCAGTCAGTCCTTTCCAACTCATCAGAGCAAAGGCTTGAAAGATCTATAAAATAAATAGCTCATACACACTGCTTGAAAAATAAAAGGACTTTCTCAGCCTTTGAAGCAGGCCTTCCCTTCAGTCATTACCTCAGAAGCAGTGCATCCTTGAAGAATTTTGTTTCTCTACTGTAATTGGTGAGAGGTACCTCTATTTCCTCAAAATTGTTCCACCCAGATCTGTCCAAGACCTTTCTTACCTATACTGTCCTAACTCACATCATCCTGCCACCAGCTACATCCCTGCTTTTTTCCTTGTCCTCATCCAGGTTATTCCCATTGACTTGATGGTTCTTGATTTCTTTCTCTTCCAGAATCAGTGGATTAATTTTTTTATTTTCCCACAGGTTTAGAGACATTCTGTGTCATGCAAAGTTTAACAGATGGGTTCTTTAACTTGGACCTCTCAGTTTAACCTCAGTGACAGAGAAAAGGCCTCTAAGCATAATGGAAACAAGCCCAGATCACGACAGTTCTCCCACACTCATTTCTTTAAGCAAAAAACATGCAGCTGTTCTGAAAATCCCCAAAAGTCATGGACAATGTAGAAGGATGCAAAGACACAAGTACCAGAACCAAATCGGTAGCACCGATTAAAGTTTATCATTTTTTTGTGCTTTCAGTGCAGAGATAAACAATTCTCCTTTAGGTCATATACTCAAACAAATATGAAGGTCAGATTCTGCTTTGATATTCTCATCCCAGATTCTGCTTGTCTTGTAAATGAAATTCATTTTTTTAACAAGCAGATGAGAACACTGCAGCCTAAAATTTATGGATCTATTTAGCATGTTATCCTGAGGAAAAATATTTTTGTTTATTATTTTTTATTTATATTGTCACACCAGAACGACAAGATGTACTGTGCAGGTATTTGCAGAAAAAGAATTACCTTGTTAAACTAGCCCAATGTAAATATGCTACAGAATTAGACCCAGAATGGCTTGTGAAAAAGATAAAGCATAATAAAATAGAGATAAGATTGTGATGGAAGTAGTGAGTGACTAAATGACTGAAGTATGTTGGGTTTCTAAGATAACAGATAGAACTGTATTTTTCTGGTGGTTTCTACCAGTTAGCAGCAGTTTCTTTGAGCATTCCTGCCTCCCACTATCAGACCCTGTTCCATTTTCTAGCAGGCAAAGGTAGTGAGAGAGGGGAAGACCAATTTTCAGTTCTCTCACAGGGACTGTTTTGGTCTCCAGAAAAACTCCAGTCCACCTCTTGCTGCTGGCTGGAAGCACTATAGACTTGGTGACTTCATTACATTTGTGCCTGGCCTGTCATATAAAGTGTTTTAAATATAAAATCCTGGAAAATATAAAACTTTCTGTAAGCAAAGAGAGAGGTCAACCTTCTCCTGTTTCTTTGTTTGACAAAAGTGGCCTTCAGTGAAATATCCCAGGATACAGTTGTTTTCTTCATACAAGGAAAGTCTAAGAAAAACTCAAAGCATATGAATGTTCTGCAAAGTCACAATCTGTTTTGCTGGTGAACCATGGACACACCATTCTTTTCTCCATTTCTGCTCGGATTGCTACTAGCAAGGTCTTTCAAAATATTCAATCACTAATTACAATGCTCCTATGACTAGACTGCTGGTTACACATACACCTGAAATCATACACATGAAATCTACTACTGACAGAGTTTTCTAAGAGATTCCAGAGATTATTTTCCCAATGGATTTGTTGACAAAATTGCTGAAAGGCAGATCTTTTTGACATTGATATTAGTCCTTTGTTCAAATGAAGACACAGTCTGTTATTTTCCCTATTCTGAAAATCCCCCACCTATAAATCAGATAAATGAAAACCAAATTTTCTTACAAATTTTCTAACCATTTTAAAACCTCCTTATTAAATCCGAAGGTTCAAAGGAATGAAGAGATGCCTGCCAGCCCTGTTTGATGAAACATTTTCTTGAACTCATAGCTATCAAAGATCATCTCAATACTCCAAACTCTGTGACTAGCTTGTCACCTTTCAAAATCTTTCAATCCATCTCTCAAAAAAACAAACAAACAAAATCCTTCCTTGATCCTTGCAAATAGCCAAGGCAGTTTGGTGAAAGGCTTTTACAGTTTTTAAGCTCACTTAGCAACTCCTAGACACCAGAAGAAGCCAGTAAGTCCCTTAAATAGGTAGTGTTCAGCAGGAAGGAGACACTCCTTTAATTCAAGCCATTGTAACCCCCTGAATTTCTCAATTTACAGTTTATACAGAGAACGAAAATCTGACCTGAAAAATCACTTTGCCTTCTAATTTTCTTACCCCCTCTCTTTGAGTATAAGTATTTTTTAAGCAAAAAACTAAAAATATGTTCAAAAGCAAATATTTTTATTTCACTTGTTTGATCAATTTTTACATAAGAGACAGTAATTTAGAGACAATAAATGATTAAATAATAAGTTCCTTAGTAGTTATACTTCTTTCTACTTATTATTATAAAGTATACAAACTATATATTAAGTAAATGGAAGTGAAATTTTGTATGAAATAAGAGGGCAGAATTAACATTTTATAAATGTCATGGGTAAGGAACTACCCTTCTTTATCAGGAGTCTGTTAAGAAAAGTGCAAGATGTATTTTACATCAGGAAACTTCCCACATAAAAAGTGTCTCCAGATTAGTTATACCAAACCTTAAATATCTGACTAGTTAAATGCAACAAATAATCCCACCAGCTGCTTTTCACAAATACAGCTTCTTTTATCAATTTTACAAGCAAGGGGAAACCCAGACTTGCTAAGACTGATTCAAAACAGAACAAAACACAGAATACACCTATTAAAAAGGACATTCTCTGTTAGATATTTTCAACCATAGAATTAAATAATGAGTTAACAGATATTTTCCCTTTATGAGTATTACTGTTCTTGTATGGGTTGTTTTGGATACTTTAGTACTTTGCATCAAAACATTCTCCTTTCCTTGCTAATGTGGTCGAATTAAGCATTAGCAATTTTAGTGACCTTTTATGTTCATAAGTGCTAGAACCCTGTTGAAGTTCACCTGATTCATTGTGGCTTAATTCCTCACTGGCAATGATTGCTGTAGGAGCCATGCTCTGGTGGGTTAGAGCCAAAGAGACCCAGGGAGGAAATGTTAGTGGCAGCCAGGTTAATAAGGGGAGTTTACACTGAAGCTTTTGAGAGAATGTTGGTTGTTAGGGTTTTTTTTTTGTTTTTTTCATAGCAGTAAAGGGCAGCACTTAGAAGGCTAATTTGGATAGTGCTGTGAACACCAACCTGTTCATAGAAATTTACTTCTCTAAGGTCTTTTCCATCTCACCATTACTGAATTTTTTTCTGCTTCCATTGTGCATACCATATGATTTGCAACATGCAGTCACAGTTGAAGTCAGACCCTGAGAGCTGCAACTGAGTTGAAATAACTGGAGTTTTGTAGTCACTCAGTAATAATTTTGGAGTCTTCTGTGGCTTAGAGAAACTTGGTTTCTCTAACAGAGAGACTTCTTAGAGCTCATCTTACAGAAGAAGCATTTAACATTTATTGCAGATCTTAACAGAAATTCTATAAGGTTCTTTCCCTCAAACATAAAAGAAGCCTAAAGGCTAAGTTTGAGTTTTCTTTACCAGCCTATGCAATTTTCAGAAAAGATGGACTTCTGATTAATTTTGCAGTAAAGTAAGAATAACATTGTGGTGGAAATGCATTGATCTATTTAATGAAGGATTGTAAAGTCAGCATCATTGGAGAAACAAGGATTATTGATTCTTTTAAGTAACATTTGAAGGATTGTATTTTTTGTCTTAGGATTAAAATGTGTCCCATAAAAGAAAAGAGACCTAGCCAAAAAGCTTGTAAAAATTAATTTTAAAAAAGTTTGAATACTTAGACACAGCCACCTACACATAAAGAAATGACTGTGTATAACAATCTAATACAAGATATATCTCACCCTAATAGAGAAAATAAAACACTTGCATGAAAATTAACAATAGCAAGACATTCAGTGTACACGTGTTCTTCCATGACTCATAAGGGAAATAGACACATATGCCTCTCATATTTACAGCATATACTGGAAAGCAGAAAAAAACATAAGGATGGAAACAGCCTTGCAACAAGACAGTTTGCTCCTTCTAGTAGTAGGAAGAGCTTGTAAGGCCTGAACAATTAATAGGTTCTTTTCATTTTTGACCAGTTAAAAATTAATAGACACCACTTGCCTTCTGCTATAAAAGGCAAGGGAAGACCAAAGAAAGAGCTCTTGAAAATCTGTGGAAAATAGGAGAGAATTAAAAACAAACTAAATAACCAAAAAACCCACACAAAAATCCAACCACCAATAAAATTTATTAAAGTCTTAAGAGATTAAACCTAGGGGACAGCGTTCCTGCAAAAGAACTGCAGCAGAAGAAGAGACTGCTTTTACTAAGAGAAGGATGTGTGTATTTTAGGACATATATTTTAACTTCTCCCCTAGAGAATTGTATTATCTGTAATAGCTTCCTCAGGAGTCTCATTCCCTAAGCATAGCATCCTTTAAGTTGTACCTAGGTTGCAATGCATTGGAAATACTTTCATAAAACAGAAACTTTTTATTCACTTTGAGGACGAGTGCTGTTAGTTGCAGGGAAAAAAAAAAAAAAGCCAGATCCAAGCAATTTTGGAGATGCATCATAGATTAGGTATTACAGCACCTCCATCAAATTTTAAAAGGCCAAGTATCTACACCAGCTGGGGTGCAATGCCAACAAATTCCTTCACCAGCTGACATGCCCGACATGCTGTCTGAGCATTGGCACCTTTCTCTCTTATGAGTCACTATGCCAAGTCACAACCAACTCAGTGCTTTCTAGGATCTTGGAGCTGCTATTACTTTTTTTGGCTAGAGCAGCAGGACCTGGATTTGCTCCATGAAGTCCCCTAGAAGGAAAGACTCAGACACAAGTGTCAGCTGTTCACCACAGATATGTCCAAGTAACCCAGACTGTTTGAGGGAACACTATCCTGTCATAAGTCTGATTTCCCATTTTACTTGAGGGTCTCTTCCTTCCCCTGAGAATTTTTCACTACTTCTAGCACCCTCCTCTTTATTCAGAATTCATTGTTCCAGCCGAAGGCAGGTACTTTGCAGCTGAACTGCAAAGTACAGGGTCTCTGGGGATGTTACTCTTGTAGTCCTCATTGGCCTGGTGCCACCTGGCCCTACAACAACAATCTGCCCCTTTCTAATCTCTCTTCCCTAGAAGACTCATATCATTATCACCAAAGGGTTTCTGGTTAGCATGTATCAACATGTAAACTACTCTCAGCAAATATCACATTAACTTTTCTTTCTGTTCCAGGAAACATTAGGCCCCTATGGCCTTTAGGCTCTGTATAGCTTAAATTTTGGCAACATTGTCCAGACGAGCCCTTCTATCTCCTGTGCTCATTAATGGTATTTGAGAATATTATCTGATTATAGTAATTTCTGTAATATTTAATATAAAAGAAGAATCTAGACAGAGAATGTCTGATAAAATTGTATAGGTCTGTACTCATTTTACTTTGCTATCTAAGTTCTTTCCCACTTTCCTCATCCAAATAATGCAATTGTGGGGCAGCAGGTAAGACATTTCCACCACCTACATTTTGTGGCAAATTTCAAGTTCAGACCTAGTCTCAGAGGAAACAGGTGGAAAAAGGAAGGTGAGAAAACATTTTTAAAAATATTTGTTGGGAGAACAATTAATCATCTTTTACAGGTGCTCAAAGAAGAGAAGCAGCCTCGCAGATCATCATTCTTTATTAAATCCCTGCAGTGAACTCAGCTGCAATCTCTAGGAGGAAAACTAACATTGCTTTTACCTACAGGCAAAGCTACTGTGAGCCTTCACTCAGGAACTTGAATGGAACATAGAAACCAGTAGAGAGAACTGTGTGATGCAAGCTCTCATGGCAAAGGGGGCTAGCTTTTCACTGTGCACTTCCAGAGGCTCTGGGTGGGACCACAGAGTGAATTCTTTCTTGGATTCTTCCAGCAGTGCAGCTTCCACTTAAATCTCCACTCAAGCTGACCAGTCACAGCAAGATCAGAAAATCAGACCTAGCATGACATAAGTCACACCAGTCTAGTGGTTCCAATACAGTAAAGAGGCTGCATGGGCATAAGACACCTGGTGACCAGAATTACCAGCTACAACTAGATCCTGGAAAAATTATTTTAGTAGAGCATGACAACACTGACCCAAATTATTAAGCCATTTCATATGCTGTATTCCAGGCCAATCTTTACTTTGTTGTTTGGGGCCTTTTTCTGAAAACCAGCCTTTTCAGCTGAGCTTTGCGAGAGTCCATTTATATTGTAAATGTTTGGTCCCCAGCAGAGTCTGGAAGAAAAAAATCCAAACACTTTTGAATGAATCCATAGAAAGGTGAACCCTCCATTTCAACACCATCCTGCCAACAAATATGGAGTATCATATTTTGTTACATTAATCCTAGACCCACGAAAACAACACATAAATGTTTCCATATGGTTTTCAAATAAATCTCCCATATCCCATATTCTGTAAATTGTTCCCTCAAGAGGTATAAGCATGGAAAGTCAGTCATCTATTCCAGCTCTCATGGGAGCACCAGACCTGATTTTCCACATGCATTCTGCTCAGACGATTCCACTGAAGTTAGCATATCCCAGAAAATAACAGTCATGGAGCTGGTGCGAACGCAAAGAATCAAAGCTACCATCTTTCACCCCCAGACTGAAGTTGTATCTGAGTTTTTTCCCCCCAACATGTTAAAATTACAGGCATCAGATGCTCTGGCAACAGCCAGCCACTTTACAGATGTTCACTCGTGCATCCCAACATGGGTTCCCAGGGCTGCAGCTTTGACAAGATCCCTCTTAACCCATATCTGCATTGGGCTAGTGGCAAGCCCCAGCTGCAATTTCAGTCCTTCCTTATATATTCTGTGGGACCATTTGTAATGTTTATTCATAAATGATGAATATTTCACCACAGTTTGTTAATGCATTAGCATGGAAGTAATGCGTGTGAAAAAGAAATTTTTAACAAGGCTTTGGCTTGTGCAGCATAAAACGTTGTCTCATATCCAGTCTCCCCACAGAAATCAGTTTCTGTTTTAAATAGTCTGACTACAGCTCCCTGTGTATAATATATAATAAGCACAACCCTTAAAAATGCAGGGAGTACTCAGCCCACAGGATGGCTGGAGTAGCTGAGTAAAGCGGCAGTTCTTTACAGCCACACTCTCTATTATAACTCATTATAGTAATGAGTCACTTTAAACATATATTCCTGTAATTCAGGGAAAAGTTTTCCAGAAGAACTAAAATTTGCTTTGTGAATCTAATGTATATGAGAAAAGATCCAGAAACTTTTCTTCTGATCTCCTTATTTATCTCAGAAAAACATGAGCACCTGTATAGGTCTGCACATAGATTAATGTTTTCCTGACTTGCAGCATTTTTTATTATGGAAACACAAGAAATACTTCAGGAAGGGGAAACTAATTTGGCTTGATTTCAAACTGGAAGGGTTTTTCCTCCCAGAAGAACAAGTTTTAAAATAAGTGCTGGGGAAATGGTTCTTTGCAAACCTGAGGATGAATACAAACTGCGGCTTTGTATTTCCTGATCAGGATGGAAACAGAAACATGGACCATTCAGACCTACACCCTAAAATTAACTCAGAGAGCACCATTCAAAAACACTTCCTTGAATCAGCAGGGGAGGAGGGCAATGAAAGGCTTGATGAGAGTTTGGTGAATAAAGAGGAAATAAGGAAGGGATGAGGGAAATGACAGTGGACCCTGCACCTCATACAAACTCTTTTAATTCTCCTTTGTATGCATACATCATGGTTACTAGCACAAACAATTTGCAAGGAAGGATTTAGTTACCCCAAACGTGGACATGCCTTTTGCCTCCTAGGCTCATGCACTGGAGTAAGCACCATAACCATGCTCAGGCTTTTAAGTGGAATTTATTTGGAAAGTCAAGAGTGATGACAATATTACGTTAGTCAGCTCTATGAAAGATACCTATCTCCACAGGACACTATTTGTGATATTATTACAGTTAACACAGGAGAGAGTCTATAACTGCAAATTATTTATCAATATTTTTGTTATTTAAGATATCTTGGATTAGGCCTGCTGTGAATAAATTATAAAGTCCAAGGGCAAGTTGTTTATATCAGTGACTAGACCAGAGTATTACACTAAGAAATGGTCAGCACATCCTGTTTTTGCTACTACCAGAAAAAACATTGCATGAAAAAAACTAGACAGACCAGTTGCTTGAGTTCTCAAAAGGTTTTATTTTTAGCCTAATGACAAAAATGTCTGTGTTTGCACAGGAAACAAGAATGATTGATACAAGGGAGTGGAAATAAAATTCTTCATCTAATTTTCAGTGCTACATTAAAGACTAGACTCCTGTTGTGTCAGAGAAGCACTCAGTGACCCTTAGAATGACAATTTTTCCACCAGTCCCCCTCAATCCCCCACTTTTCTGCTCTTGAAAGCTCCAACATATACATCAATTCCTTGTGCAAGTTAGAGCATTTTCAGAACTACTCTTATTTGTGTCAGTGAATAATGATGCTACAGAGAACAGCTGGCATAGCCAGAATAGCTTGTCCTTCCCCCAAGGCATTTCAAGTTGGCCCTGTGGGAATGGAGGCAGAAAGCAGTTAGATATCATGCTGTTCCCCAGTGGAGTCCTTTGCTGTTGCTGAAAATTGCTTTAAGCTCTTGTTGTTACAGTTGTGCAAAAGGTACTTATTTGGGGTTAAGGACATGGATCAAAATGTAATCAACCTGGACCAAGTCATCAATACCAACTTTCCAAGCACCTCAGTGAGGCTTCCACACATATTTGGGTCACCTTCCAGTTATTAATGACAGCTCTAACTTCTAGATTATTTTTGCCCAAATTAAACTAACATTTGAAAACATGCTGTATTAGAAATATGGGTAAAGTCCTGCCTACATTTACATCTACAGTAGTTTTGCTATTAATATAGTACCAGCAAAGCTAGTGTTTCATTGAGTGCAATAGGAATAAAATATCTAATTTCTTTTATTGAAATTAGCATTCTGCTTCAGTTCTGAATTTTCAGAGAATGTTCATTGTTGTTAATTAAGTTACTTATTAGTGTTTCGGAAATGCCCCAAGGTTTCAATCAGGAGCAGTGCCCAGTTCTGCTGTAAGTGAACTGAAATGAAGTGAAAAGGGCTGTTGCAAAAGAAATACTGGGATTTGATGTTATATACCTGTTGTGGTTTAACCCAGGAGACAGCTAAACACTACAGAGCTGTTCACTCACTAAGCCCAGAGGGATGGGGAAGAGAATCAGAAAAAAAGTGAAACTCATGGGTTGAGAAAAAGGCAGCTTAATGGTACAGAAGAGGAAGGGAAATTAATAGCAATAATGATTACAGAAGTAGAAGAAGTGATGCACAATCCAATTGCTCGCCATGCCCTGACCAATGCCCAGCCACTATCCAAGCACAGGGCCACAACCTCTCAGCCAGTCCCACCTAGTTTTGTTGTTCATCATGATGCCACAAGGTATGGGATCCCCTGTGATCCATCTGGGTCAGCTGTCCCTGTTGTGTCCCTTTCCAGCTCTTTGTGCACCTCCAGCCTGGTGACAGAGTGAGAGGCAGAAAAGGCCTTGATGCTATGCAAGCACTGCTCAACAACAGCTAAAACATCCAGTGTTATCAACAGTATACTCATCCTAAATCTAAAACACAGGGCTCTACCAGCAATTAAGAGGAAAATAATCATCTCTCTCCCATCCAAACCCAGGACAACTGTCAATCTCCATAAGATTATAAAGGAGAGAGCTGGGAGCTAATAATTTTGGGTGTATTTCCAGTGAAGGAATTGTAACATCAAGGTTTGTATAAACAGAACTAGTGGCTGGGGATTTCTGAACTCTGTAAGTTGATGTTGCTTGATTTAAAGCTGACCCGGAGATTTCAATTAAACTAGTATTTCGGGAATTGTTGTTGCTATCTTTACCAATTTTTTAAAAAAAGCAAAATAATACAACTTCCTAATTCATTGCAGCTATGATTCTTGTGCACCTTCGTTCTCTTTAGAAGGGGAATGCAATTCACCCTCACCCAAAAATTTCCATTTGCTTTACAAGCACCTCTTTATTATGGGAGTGCTGATGCTGAGGGAGGAAATATATCTCTCAACCTGAAATTTTAGAACTTTGGGTGTGCAAAAGAGACAGACACGGATCTGTGCTGTAGCTGGCAGAAGCACAGACAAGATACAAAAAGGCAAGAAGCTGGGGAAAGGCATCTCAGAATCCTTCTCCTTAGCTGGTAATGGAATTTTACAGTGGCAACACACAGCCTTCTCCATTCAATAGATGAAATTGCTTACACAGAAATTTAAATAAACATTTACAGTGAGGAGGGAAACAGTCTTAGCATGGCAACCCCCTCCTGCTTTTTCGCCCTGCAGTTCTGGGGCTTCACAGAAGGCAGGTATAAATGACATGTACAAATGTCTTGCAATATGCTGGGACAGACTGTCAAAAGAAGATACGCTAACTTTTCCAAAACTTCCAGAAGACCTTGGAGAGGAAGGAGACAGAAGTATAAACAATTTGTTCTTAAATACAATGTTTGGGCTGGCTGAAGTCCTCAAGCAACCTCATTCTCACTAATGGTGAGAAGGAGAGATTTTAAGCCTTTCTTCAAAGTTCAGAAAGTGATGTAGAACAAGCTTTTACTTTTTGTGTGGTGACTTTAAACAGCCAGAGAGAAATTGGTCAACACTCCCATCTTGATCCCACTTCAACTCAGAGAGATGGGATCATCCAACAAGAAGAATCTTTTGTGTGCTTTTGAGAAAGCAAATTGAACAAATGAAGCTAGAAGAGCACAGGAGCTCTGAGAACTATTTTCTTCAACAACTGAATGACTCATTGTGGTTAGCTTATAAATCTTAAACCCCTCACTTCATTTAAAAAGATTGAAAAATACAGGGATACTATGAAGAGCTAGATATCTAAGTGCTTCATGCACTACATTATTTATCATTAGATATTATCAACTAAAGCCATTTGAAAGGCATTTTGGGGAGCTAAAGACAAGCCTGACCTGAAAATTATGCAGGTATGTTATTTCAGCAGAGAACTTGAAACTAGGTAAACAAAGAAGGAATTCTGGAATACATGCAAATAGTGTAAGTAATTTAAAACCAATACATTGTGCTTATAAGCTCTGCCTAGTTTTAGAAAATAAAAAAGGGAGAAGATAAGAGAACACAAGGAAGAGGAAATAAGATCAGATTATTTGCTTCCTAATAGGAATACTTCTCTGTTTGTCCTAAGAAGGGTATCCAAGCTTAACTTCCAAGTTAAGTCATGTGACTGCAAGCAATCAAGGATGCTTCAGGACAGCTGAGTCATCATTTCATGGGCTGGGGAAAAAAGCAAGTCAGAATGGCCTTCTGGGGATAGTATCACAGATCCCAGGAACACAACACCCTGAAAAGCATATATGGAACTTCCTTGTTTTTTTCTCCTCTGTTAAACAACTTCAGAGATACATCTTCTCTTTCTCTGAGCTGTGTGGTGTCTGCCTTACAGCTAGTCCTGAATATTTGGTAGGTAGCTTCTAAAGTAAGGAAAATTTTCTAGCACAGTCATTGAAATTTTCACTACATTAAGATAGTACATTTTGTCATTTAAGTATGAGATACATCAAGTTTCTCTGATTTAAACCTGGAACAAATACGGGTCAAAGATAGAACTCAATCACAAAAAATCAAAAGTTCAAACTTCAGAGACAGAATATAATACTATCTTGAATGAGACCTATGTGTTGTATTTCTATAGCTAACATGGGGGTCTTGTTTTACCAGTGCTTTAATACAGTGCCTGCATACATTCTTATGCCAACATCATCTCCTGGAATGCAACTGGTTTATATTTGCTTTTCTCCTAGGCCCGGGGAACAGTGTGGAAATGTTATAGTTTCAGCTGCAGCAACAATGTACGAAGAGGAAACACTATAAAGAGGAACAAAGAGCTGGGTGATGAAAGATGAGGTGCTCGGGCAGAGCTGCAAAGAGCCCTGAAAATGCATCTGCAGAGTAGGTGTAAGAAGCCACATGATACGATAAAGTGAACAGTGTGGGGTAAAGAAGTAACAGTTATTAAAGAAGCAGAGATAAAAAGAGGATAATTTGGAAAATTAATTAAATATCCTAGGGGTTAGACTGGAGGAAGGGGGAAAAAAAAAAAAAAAAAAAAAAAAGAGAAAATAAGAGGAGGTGGAGGTAAATAACAGCTGTGGAAAGGGCTGGGAGTGCTGATGATTATGAGGTAGGCTTTTTTAATTTTGTGCCAGGCTCTATAAATCTTCCCTTTTACCCTGAACCCAGAGGTGTGGAAACTTGAATTCAAAAGTTTGGATACTTTTCCAGATCTTACCTAAATCATATAAACCTCTTTGTATGTAGTATAACTTAGCCAGAAATAACTTAAGAACACTTTTTTTTTTCTGATGCTACTTAGCACAGCTGGATGGATTATTCATCCTCAGTAATACTGATGGCAAATACAACCTTTTTCTCTTTGAGAATCCTTTGTGAATAGGCTTTAAGTCTGATCTCCAAAATGTGAAATGCCTCTTGATCCCGTTGATTCCTCTGAGCCTTTTTTTAAATGTACCTCCTGTCTGAAATTAGAATTTACACAAGTTAGGTGAGTAGACCCTAACCTTTGTCAGCATCATTACAGGTGGTCCACGTTTGACTACAATCAGAACACGAGGAAATGTGTGAGTGAGCAGTCTCAGTCCTTCACGTTTTCTTCCATGGGCTGTGCTGCAAATGTTACTTGGGTGTTTCTGGTACCTGCCTGAGTCTGCAGAAAGCCTGGGGCTGTAGAAGTGTGATGGCACTCTGCTTCAAGAAGAGTTAACTTATTTGGTTTTAAGCATCAACATTAAGTTTCTTTCTACGCTGTTCAAAGCATGTTTAGGAAGGAGGGAAAGCATCTGAACACACAGATCCATAGAGATTTCTCGGAGCCTCTGTTCTCTTCGGTATGCTTTTAATAACACCATGGGAGGGGTGAAGAGTGCAATTGTTCCTCTTTTCCTAAAGAGAGGGTTCAACTTTCAAAGGTTTGGGAAATGCCAACATGGGGGTTCAGATACCGCACAGTTTAAGTATTCACTGCCTCCTAGCTGGAGCATGTTATTGGTTAGCTAAGTCACGGGATATTCTTCCAGCTCACTAATTGGGTTAGTGTATCCTTTTAAACACAGGAATAATGAACGCTCTTGTTTGTAAAGGAGTAGCCTCGTTCGCATGCAAATACGGGTATTCACACAAATCAGCCATTCCTCAAACCTCCTCAGGAACAAAAAACTTTCTGTCTAAAACCGCAGGAGCAGCAGATAACAAGGGGCCTTGATATGGAGAGATCAAACAGCCATTTCAAATTCCTGTGAATGTTCATGAATACTGTTGTTCAATATTCATCCAGTTCTGGCTTTTTCTGCATTATGGAAATGAAAACAAAAAGTTAAAATAGTATGTAAAGGAATGAAGAATATGAAATTGTAGTGCTTTCAGAACCGATTCACATATTTTGATGTAGCTGCATTCAGGTTTTGCCTTATTTTTGAAAGACAAGTTATTATTTAAAAATAACATTAAAATAGTTTTTGGGATTCATTGTTTGTTCAAAATGGACATAGTTCAAGCTCAAAGAACAGATCCAGTAAACATGAGGTAATCCATAATTTCAGATGCCTGAAATATCAAGACATACAGTATCTAAGCAGATGAGAAATAAGGCTTGCCATCTGAAGTTTTACCAGAAATTCTTTGCCAGTTCTCCAAGACTCCTCAAAGGATGAGTTATGTCCTCATCTGGCTATAAAAATAGCTGCTTAGCCATAAAGTATTATACAAAAGTAAATGAAAAGAAAAGAGCCTTGCAAAGAGTGACAGCTCCAAGGGTAACTTGGCACCCTTTCCTCACTCTGTTTTTATAGCTGTAGGAATTCCTTATTACTTTTTCTCAAGCTGTCATCAGAGCAACAGAACCCGCTGTTATTTGGGTTTCTCTTCTCTTCAGATGGAAAGAAAGGGATGTAATAAAGGCAGGTCATGAGCAGTAAGTTGTAATCTATCCACAAAATGGCCCCACCTTGCTATTTGTTCCCTTGTATTGTGTTGGAACAGACTCCCAGTAAATATGTCTGCTTCACATTGATCATCTCTGATAGTAGCATCCCTAATAGTGGCTCCATCTTGACAGAAAAATGGTAAGTGCCATTGTGCTCCAATGTTTTTGTCTCTTTCTGCAGCCACTGCAAAACAAAGCTGTTAATTTATCTGATGAAAGACATGATGGTGAATGTTATGTAAAACCCAGATGTTTCCCCACTGATTTCTTAAATAGGAGCACATAATTGTGATGATTGGAAGGCCATTTATCCAAACTACTTGGAAGCAAAAGAGAAAGAAGACCTCAGCTTACACTTTCACTGTGACAAACTTCTATGCCTAAGATGTCTGTTCGTTCTGCTCAGTGTTTTACAAACCTAACCAGTCAAATAATTCCCCCAGTTCTTCTCCATCTGTTTTCTCACAACACTGTTAACGTTCACTTAAATAAGCATAGCAGCATTAACCTTTTGAACTCTTTGTCTCTCAACTCTGCTCAGATCAGATTTGTGGTCTAGAAAGTTGACTCTTCCCTCAAGTTTGACAGATTTTCTTATTATCCCCCGCTGACCTGCAGAGAATTGCACTGGCTCAATTCCTGAGGCACCTACAAGTTTCAGATGGACTCAGCCTCTCTGGCTGATTGCCTGTCATAAGAAGCATCAGTGGTATGCTTCTTATTTTAGTTTGTTCCTTTCCTTTCAACAAGTATAAAGAATTCTTTTACACCCTTGTACTCTTCTTTTTAGCAGGCCTTTCTTATCACATTTTCATCCCCAATGCAAAGACTACTTCAGAAAATCTATCTTCAAAAAAAAAATTTGACAATACGCATAACAGCAAGTGCATTAATATGTTCTTTATACAGATCTGATTTTACTGATTCTGCCTACAGTAAATTGTATATAAATCTCATAGGCCATTACCTCTTTGATTCAATCTCCCTATTTGCATAAGTACTACTAGTACTGATAACTAAGGCTGATAGGTTAGGCTTAGATAGATTAAAATGTTGGTGAAGATGGCTGCTCTTCATGCATGAAAACTGTGCAAGGAATTATCACCCTTTTCTAGAGTACAGCTGAAGCTTTGGATAGTGCCATTCAACACAGTGTGGCTGATAAGCAGCTAAAAGCATAAGCACATTAAAAAGCTAGTTTGGATTAAAAAAATTACATGCAATGGTGAATCTCCAGCAACAGTCCAGGTATGTATTTTTAACCCCTAACGCAAAAATGGCTTAGGTCAGCCACTTTTCACTGCTATAGGTTGATTTCTCCTCTTTCACTGGCAGCTGTGCTAATATGAATCACATCACACTACCCATGTGAGTTACCACAAATCAGCTGGCCTCTAGTAAATTGGGGTGAACTTTAGACCAAGAAAGGATTTTTAGATAGGATTGGTGGTGCTGTTTGAATTATGCTCAGACTGAGCCAGAAGTATAAGCACTCAGAAAGCTATAGGCAAACAGTGTAGGTATGACCTTGGGGGAATGTTTCAGGGAAGAATAAGATTAGAAAGAATGCTTAGAATATGGAGCAAGGAAGCTACTGTCTGCTCATTTCAACCCTCTTTGGAAAACACACTTTGGTATACTTTTACAAAGTAACAGAGATAAGAATTTGTCATCTGAGGACAACTGTCAAAATAAGGGCTAACCCTAAAAAGATAGTTCCCAATCATCCAGTACAATGCATAAACAG
Source organism: Emberiza elegans (assembly GCA_024865655.1). Classification (NCBI taxonomy): domain Eukaryota; kingdom Metazoa; phylum Chordata; class Aves; order Passeriformes; family Fringillidae; genus Emberiza; species Emberiza elegans. Next base: position 50,285,282 of record JALJVW010003023.1, read on the forward strand.
TGTAGAAGAAGGGGAAAAATTAAGAATGTCAATTTTTTAATGCACTTATTCAAGTGTAACAATCTTCATTTTCTCTGCTGTAAGGTTTATGCTCTAGTTTCTGTAGGTCCCACAGCAAGCTTTCCCCTGCTCCCTGCTTTGTTCTGCTGAGAAAAAGCTGTGAGAATGACTGTGTAGAGATAAGAAAGGCCAAAATTACAGACAAGGCTGAGCTTGCTTAGGTGGTATCATCTATAACTCAAGAGTTTAGCAGGAAAACACAAATATAGACAGGAATAGGATTAGTGTGGTGTAGTACCAGACAGGAGTCCCAGGTTGAGCATATCATCATGAGTGTTATCGCTGGAGAGAGTGACATCCCTCTGGTGCTTTTGGGAATGGCAAACACCGGCCCAGACAGTAGCAGCTCTTAGGTAGACACATTCATCAGGGTGATGAGCATGTAAGTGCTTAGCCTAACACTTACTGATTCCTAGCTATCTTTTTTTGTGTGTTTTCCTGTGAGCAATTGCTTTAACTGCAATGAACTGCTCTACTAATTGGCATAAGTTATCCTTGTAGAAAATCTTTGCATTTCTCTAAGATGCCTGAACACGCCAACAAGAGAGGAACTGTAAGAATGACAAAGAACAGAGAAAGAGCAGTGCAATGATTTCACTGTTAGCCCCATGTCTGCAGCATTTCATGGAATAGGGCTGTAGCACTTCAGGAGCAGCTGCTCCAGCTTCAGTGCTTCCCAACACTGCTATCTCAAGTGGCCCAAGAGGACCTGTTGTAGACCACACTGATTCAATGCCACTTGCACAGACTAGCGGCACAAATGCCACAGCTTAGCCCATCAAATGCAGACTACAATCCTCCCCTATTATGCAGAGCTGCTATGATGTGAGTCAGAAAGTGATTCCTCAAGAAGCAGCAAAACAGCTTGCAGGCTGCCATACGACTCTGTTGGAGCAACTGACAGGGAAAATCCGACACCAGTTAACTGAGGCACTGATCCAAAGCCCCTTTAAACACCTCGGTGACTCTCCTGGAAATAAGATGTAGAAGCTTTTCAAAAGATTACCCTTAATCTGTCACAGCATGCAAAACAACTTAATACATTTATCTTTTTTTTTCAGCTAGTGAATTCAAATCCCTCTGCAACAATTTTACTAGCAAGTCAAACTTCTACATAGCAAATGTCTGTCCTAATTATGAAAAAGGTGGTTCCTTTTGTTACCGGCTTGTCCTGCAAATGCCAATCCTTCTGTCAGTGGGACTTTTGCCACCGAATCCAACAGCAGTAGCTCTGAGGGGTCACTGGTCTTTGTGTCTCTTTGAAATCTTGGTTTATACTACCATGTTTGATCTAGTCACCTCTCAAGCACCGGCTGAGTCACCCTCAAGCACCAGTTCAGGTCAACAGACACAAGCTTCCTTCTTAACCTGGACCCGATGCACCATGGATTTCTTTTAACCATTTAACATCTTTTCTTCTCATGTTATGTTGAACGCTGTTCTTCTCAGCAAAGTAAATGAACTGTCTTTTGTGCTTTTTGTGATGATTTTCCATTTGCTCTTTAAACAGCAAATCAGCCCTGTCAGGCTTGTAAAAATATTTGAGACACAGTACAATGGAAATCTGTTTTGTCTTTCATTTTGTATCCTGTTTTCCAGAAAGTATCAATATTTGCTTTTCAGCCATACTGTTTGGGTATTAAGGTATTTCCTTCACCATCCTCAAAAGCTGATTATTCTAATACAGCTCAGGAAAAGTCTAGTATTTGACTTCTTTCAAGTCAGAAATATACAGTTTTATTAGAAAAAATTCTGTTAGATCATTTGGCATTAGATATATTCAAACCAAAGTCACCTTAATACTAAAAATCAAATTGTCAGATATTAAGTGCTCTGGCTAGTAACTATTAAAGAACAGTAGTTTCTCTGGAGTAAGTGCACATTTCTCAGTGGCCAGATATAATTTTGAAGTGCTTATTATCCATCTAAGCATAGAATTTTTAAATACCTTGTTCAATTATATCCATTCTATTACATCCATTCTTTCAGCAATTTCCTTTTAAAATTAGATTTGTGCTAGGTTTCTCTCCCTTAAAGCAGTGAACCAGAGATCTGCAGTAACCTCTATTGCCTCTCACACCATATTTAACCTTATACATGTATTAGATACAGATTAGCATCTTGGTGGAGAAGCTTATGTTTTGTAGCATTTGGCAGTTTCATTTTAGAAAAACTAAATAAATATACCCTTTATTCTTTAGGAAAAAGAAGAGGATGTTTTCAGTTTTCTCCCTCACAGGCATTATTCTCAAGATTTTCCAGTGTAACTGGGCTAATGGCACCATTGTCATCAGTGTTTTTACAGCATAATGAAAAGTCAGTGAATAAAAGGAGGTTTTTTCAGTGGCATAAATCATTATTTGCAATATGCTAAAATGCGCTGGTATGAAACCTCTTCCAGTCTGACAGACTTCTGCAGATTTAAAATTTTAATTTTGAATTCAAGAACACGGTCTCCAGGAGGGAAGGTGTTCTATTCCATAAAATTTGTGTAAGTCAGGACGCACACCACTTAGTCCCCAACCAAAAAGAGAATGTGGAGAAGACACACAAAGGTGCTGTGATTTTTCCAGGCACTTCCCTGGGCTCTCTGGTGGCTCCCACACAGTGGTGCTGGCTAAGCTGAGCAGATGTGCTGTGCTCCAGCCCAGGAGGACACGGCAATTAAACCAAGCCCTTATCTGAGGATAAGGCCCACTGCAAGTGCAGTGAGAACGAACAATGAACTCTGAAAACGCCAGTGAGGATGTGCTGACCCCACTTCAGGAGGAATTGCTTGGTGGGCCAGCTGAGACAAGGCACAGTGGGGCCGAGTGGCACCGAAGGAGGGGCCACCTCCCCCTCACAGGGACTGGGACCGGGAGGACCCCACTGCTCTGGCTGCAGGCCTCTCCTGTGCTCGGCTCAGCTGCTCATGCCTTGGCAGTCACTGCTGCCCCATCTGTAAGCTTTCTGTGCCACAGGGCAAGCAGGAAGGGAGGAGGGCACTGCGGAGAGAGGAGTGTCATGGCAGGACCACCCAGGTGCTTTTCCAGGTGAGGAATGAGGGGGAGAAGAATCTATTTGCCCCGGGACCCAAAACAGCTCTTGGTGTGGGTTCTAATAACACTGCTGGAACAACTAAACCTGCAAAACATTCATAAACACAAGGGTTTATTAGTCTTTCTTTTTTTTTTTTTTTTTTTTTTAACTTACATTCTTTTTCTTTCCTTCATTTTTTCCTTCTTCTTTTCTTTCCTTCCTTTTTTCTTTCTTCCTCTTCATCTCTTTATTTTTTCCTTCTTTCTCTTTTTCTTCCCCCCCCCTTTTCTTACCTTCTCCCTTTTCTTGCTATTTCTCAGTTTTTCTGTTTCTCTCTCTCTTACACACACACACACACAAAGGCTGCTTCTCCAGAAAACACTACTTTATACTTTGATGGCAGAAAGCACCAAGGAATCTCAATAGCATCAAAAACTGTGCTATTGCTCCACCAGTTTAATTCAGAGATGTTCTCTATAGATAAACTGCTATTTTTAAAGCATGGTTACATAAAGAGTTCATTGCAAAACAATCCAGAGTGTGCATTTATATCAGTTTTGGGGCAAGAATAGTCTTAAAACAGTCCCTCTAAACATTCACAGGCCACAATAAATAAAAGTTGTTGATGATGATTGCAGTAAAACAATTTTCATTTTGCTTAGAGGAAGCATGCAGGAAAAGTTTCCTTACAGTAACTTGATGTAAATTCAAATCTTTTATTTTCTCACAGAAAACCTCATAAAGTAAAATACGTAGTACTCACTTACTAGCAGATCCTGGAGACAACAGTACCCTTCTTTTCTAATAAGTTTAAAAGATGTTATTTTCATGATTTTCAGTCATTGTGATGATACAATCTAGTCACTAACTTTGGACATCATTATAAAATATTTACAACAGCATAAATTATTGCAGAAACAGATTTAAAAAGCGAAGTAGAACAAAGAACATAATTTTAATAAAAAACTTCTGAAATTTTATTGTCTATTTAGTAGAAATGCGTTATTTAAACTTTTTCCTACCAGCAGAATATTTGGCCAAAATATTTCATAAATTTGAAAAAAATTAAGTAAGAGGTCTTTTATTTGGGGGAATTATTAAAAAAAACCAACAAAATTATATACTTTTATATATTTTTAATACAATTATGAAAAAATCAAAAGTGCAGGCCCAAGGCTAGTTTTTTTCTGCAGTAATGTAGCTCCTCCAGAGGTGTAACTTGCTCTCAAAGTTAGATAGAGGTTTCTGACTGAAGAACAAAACACCAGAAAAAGGAATTTATAACAATGTTCACATTCAACATTAAGAATGGATCAGTCTAGAATTGCAAATTACATGCTGCTGTGAATCAGTTCTGAATTAGCAGAGGTGTTTGAATCTTCTCCAGTTTAAAGGACTGGAGCAAATGGGACTTTGAGGTCCTTTCCATAACTGCTTTTCAATAATGCTGTGATCAGAAACATCCATAAAACCACTGCTCCATGTGACAGCATATTGTCTTCTTTCTTGGAAGACAAATAACGCAATCCTAGTGCCAAATAATACAATATCTTGGTATTGTCTCATGCTGTCTCTTTTTTCATTTATTGAGCTGGAAGAGACTTTGTTAGTCCATCCTACAGTGTCAGGGCAAGACCTACACAATGGGAGCATGCTGTCCTAAACCCTATATACTAGAGACCACAATCTCTCTCTAGGACACCTATTCCAGCCTTGTTTGGTTCTTATAGCCATTCTATTTTCTCAGAAATTGGGAAGGACTATGTTTCACATCTTTCCATCAGTGGGTGATGTTAAACAATTGATCACCACCATTTTGGAGCATCTTTTTCACATTAGAAAACAGTGTAATCATATCCCTCTTTAGTCTTTCCTATTTAAGGCTAAGCAAACTCCATTCCCATCCTTGCAGGACAACTATCTAACCTCTTTTTCTTCTTGATACTGTTTTATGGATTCTTGACAGTTTTTCTTGAAGTGTGACAGCTGCATAGGAAGATGAAACTTGGGCTGATGAAACTTAAATACTAATGGGAAGTAAATAATTACCTGCCCTTTCATGGGCACAATACTCCAATCAGTATATTCCTGAACAGGATTCCTTTTATCTTTTGCTGTAGTTGCACAAAGCTTGCTGGAAGATTTTGTATTTGATGAGTGCTTGCTGTAGGATTTCACAGCATCCCACCATCATCATTCTTTAAAGAGCTCAGTGTAGCACAGACAGGTGTATTTATGGGGCCAGGAGTCCTGCTAGGTAGAAGTTTGTGTGCATGTGGGTCCCATCCTAACGTGGATTTGCCAGTGTCAGGCATGTATACCAGAATACATGGAATTTCTGCTGACATAAATGTCATTAAGTCTTATTAAGGTACAAAATATATGATCCAAGGTAGACTTCTGCCTTCTTTTTTGTATATTAATCACCAGCTATTTAATCCCTTTTTCATCTTTTTATTTCATTTTTTCCTCTTCCTAGAGATAAGAAAATTATGTTTATTTATATTGGCTTTAGTTTGCAAATTGCTTTTCACAGTTTATCATGACCATCTTGAACACTACTACTGTCCTCCAAAGAGTTTGCACATTTTTCAGTTTATGACACTCTTAAATCCAAGTTCTTAATTAAACCATGAAGCTGAGCCAAGTCCAGGATAGACAAGTCGCTATTGTTAACTTGGATAACAAGTATTATTTGCAGATGACAAAGCTGACAAAAGTGTTTAGTATGACAGTTTGGGGCACCAAAGAAAAGGTAATATTCGTTGACCATAGATGTTTGGAAGAACTATGTTTATGCCAATTAAAGAGTCAACAGCCACCAAGCAAGGAAAAGCATGAGGCAAGACAAAAGAGAAAGAGAACTTCAAACCTTGGTAAGAAGCTAGAAGATCTAAACAGGAAGAAAATCTAGTGAAATAAAATTCTAGCAAGAAATAATAGCAAGAAAGCAGCAAAGGGAATTAGAGAAAGACATCCTTAACTGCTGTGCCTTACATGTTTCAAGTTGTTTCTATGGTCACAGAATAAGAAGGTCAAATCAGATCAAATAGAGCAGGGCAGAACTGAACAGCACAATTAGGCCATAGTCAAAAAGTAATTATTTTTCTATCCAGTAGAGATTGCATGTTATTTCTTGGAACTTTATATTATTATCTAAATAATAGACACAAGCCAGAGAAGCAGCTGGGAATGAATTGGGGAAAACCAGCTAAAAAGCCACTTGGCTAAATATTATAACATTGTAATTGATATTAAAGCTTAGATGAACTTGAAATGTGGACATTGGTGAGTCTTACCATATTTATTTATTTATTTATTTACTAGAAAAATGAAGAATGCAACACAGCACTAAAACAGAGTAGTACTGGAAAAAAATTAAACTACCAAGACAGGTAAAGTAGTGTTTCCTTTGCTTTATACTCTTAGCCTTCTAATCTTTTCACATAATAATTATGATTATATATGGTATATATCCTATAATATTGATGGTGTTGGTACATTGGATAACACTAACTCTTTATGGCACCTTATTTTGACTTCATGATGCTTCTTCCCAGTCATACATTTTTCTCCAGTTTCTTCATGGGACGTGGCATGTAATTCACAATAATGCAAGGCACATGTGGATCTTCACATAGATTTGTGAGTCATATGTCTTTTCAGAGTGGTTCTCAAAATAAGCCGACTATTCTGCAGTGCTGAAACAAATCCTTGGTAAACAAAATGGCACAGCACTCTGGAAGTTTGTGGGCCTTCCTAAGCTATCCTGCATGGACATATAACTCAGTGTTTGAAAAGATGTGCTGGTTTTGGCTGAGGTAGAATTATTTTCTTCAGAGCAGCTGGTATGGGGCTGTGTTTTAGAGTTGTAGTGAAACCAGTGTTGATTACATGTAGATGCCTTTTGCTATTGCTGAGCAGCACTTGCTCAGTGTCAAGGCCTTTTGTGCCTTTCACCCTCCTCACCCGTGAGCAGGCTGAGAATGCACAAGGGGCTGAGAGGGGACAGAGCTGGGACAGCTGACCCCAAGTGAACAGAGGGATATTTCACACCCTGTCATGCTCAGCATATAAAGCTGGGGGAAGAAGGAAGAAGCTATGAGGGGGAACATTGTCAATGTTTGTCAAGTCACCACTACATGTGAGGAGTCCAACTTTCCTGGAGATGGCTGAACACTTGCTTGCCCATGGGAAACAGTGAATTAATTCCTTGTTTTGCTTTGTGTGTATGCACAACTTTTCCTTTAAACTCTCTTTCTCTCAAACCATGAGTCTTCTCCCTTTTACTCTCTCAGTTCTCTCCCCTATCCCACCAGGAGCACTGAATGAGCAGCTGAGTGGGGCTGAGCTGCCAGCTGGAGTTATACCATGACAAAAGGTACACCTGTCATTATGGATTCTTTTGGATATATTATCCTTAGTATCATATCTTCATTCATCATGGCAAGAATCAGTATACAGCACCTGAAATCAGCAGCACCACTCCACTACTGATGGAAATAAAGCCCAAAGAGGTGTGAGTCAGCCTCCCCAATGAACAATTGTCTTTCTTCAGAAGCCCTAATTACTTTGAGTTATTTACAGCACAATAGTGGCTACCAAATTCAAAGAAAGTTTAGCAAATCATTCCTACATTAGAGAGAAACCATGCTGTGGTAATACTACATGAGTTACTGTGACCCCAAATTAGCCTTGTATCTGCACTGCACTATCAAAAAAAAAAAAAATCATTTCTAAAATGAAAGCAATTCCTTCAGCTCCATCTGCCAGCCCTGGAATAAAGAGGGTTAAAGAAGCTATAATCTATTTCTACCAAGTGAATAGAAAATTAGGATCTTTCACTTTTTCCCTCATGCATCCCTAAGAAAAAAATTATTTCACTGGAAATTATGATTTCATCAGCTGAACTGAAAATCAAGAAATAGACCACTTTAAATATTCACACCACCTTGATTAAAGCAGGTCTCTCCAAGCCTTATTATTGCAAAGTGATTGTCAGAATTTCCATTGTAAATCTCTTCCCTCCTTTTCACTGGTTTTATACTTATGCCTTGGCTACAAGAGCACATTCCAAACTGGAATTTTACGCTGACTGATTATTAAAAAGAAGAGAATTTTCCTTTACAAATTATATTAAAAGAATTTTATGATTAATAAAATGTTGACTTTTCAGTATGGGGGAAAGGCAGGGTTTGTTTTTTTGTATTACACATATTGGTCCAAAACAGTAACCACAATCTGGTAGAGAAAGCAGAGCTGAAAAATTGACGCATTTCCCCAGATGGCAAAGGAATTCTCTGAGCTGGCAACTCGTTATCCTGCTTTAATCTGCTTCATTCCTTTCAGCTTCTGGAATGGAACAAACAGCATGGGGACAGGAAAGGATGTAGTTATTCTGATTACAGAAATCAGAGGCCTCACTATCATATCATTCCTAGTCTTTACTATGTTTATTCTCCTGGTAGCCTGTGAAGTAAAGAAATGCTTTTGTTCATTTCATAGATAAGAAACAAACATAAGAGATTTTCACCTAATAAATGCAAGGTTAAACATCAAGAGAGCACCCAGTTCTTTTGTTTAGTGTTTAGGTTATGTTCCAGCTAATAAAATCAATTGCCCCCAGAGACATATCTAGGCACTGAAAATTAACTATAAATGCTGTTGAGTACCAGGATCACAGCATCCAGTGACATGTTTTTGGCCTGTGCCTGGGCATGGCTCAGAAGTGAGCCTTGGCCAGAGACAATTCCTAGCAGGAGAGAAAGAAGAGTTTAATAGCATTGGCATTAGCTGTTCCCTGTCAGCTGGCCAGAGAACAGTCCTAGACATGTTTAATTTGCTACTGCAGAAAAAGCCAAAACGGTCAGCACCAGCTAGTACAGTGCATGGGAACCATGGCTTTGTGCTGAATTATGTCTGTGTAGCAGCAGCCTTTCTCAGGTTTATGTATAAGAACCCCCTCTCAAACCATCATATTCCTCAGCATTTCCCTGAGGCTGAGAGTGTGGTCTTTACTCCTCTTTCCATCTATGTTAAGGCTCTATTGATTCTACCCATTACCAGTGTAGCAGCAATTTTTAGAGCAACTATGATAAGTGAAAATTCGTGTGTATTGATACATGGGAGGAGGAATGTAACTGCTCAAAGGAATTGGCAAATAAGACCCAGACTGCTTTTTCTGTGCACTCTCTGTAACAACCTTTCATAAGTATTTTATTCTCTTTTAGTAAAGATTCAGTGTTACAGGTCCATAAAATGAAAACATGTGTTCTCTTTAATATGCATTCAGAGTGAAAATCACTTCACTCACATAAAACCTGATAATTGGACTTTATATAGGGAAAGTCTGAAAAAAGAAATGAAGTATCCTGTGAAGTGGCACTACAGATGTTTTGCAATCCTGACACCAGCCACAAAAATGTCTAAGACATCATCCCCCACTAGCTTGAGTAAGCACTACATTTTCCTTACATTTGCATGCAAAAACTTTTAGGACACAAACCTACATCTGACTGAAATAAGAAAAAAAAAAGTAGTGTGAGAGCCTATTATTAATAAAATCCTCTTCATTTTTGGTTTGAAAATTATTTTCAAATATTGCTTTTAATTATTAAGCCTTCATGTGATTAAATGGCATTGGTGACATTGATTTAAATACAGCCTGCTGTTCAACCCTTTTTAAAGATCTGCTTTCACAGAGGAGGGAGATGAACTTCTGATTCCTAAATACTAGATGCACAGAGAATACTCTCCTTCTTCCCACAAATCTTCACAAGAACTGGATTATTTAACACTGGCCACAACTGCATGCATCAGAAAGGGATTTTTTGGTTTTATTCTGAATTCTGTGTACACTTGGTTATATATGTTTCATTTAAGCTTTAGCATCCCAACCTACAGACCAGTCAATACTGATGGGAGGCTTTTATCATTCTAAAGAGTTTGAGCCTAACACAGGCTCAAAGACAGCTTTCAAAAGGAACAGAATGAAAGTGATGTCAAATTCAAGCCCACAATTGGCTCCAGAAGACTGCTGGGTTTTTTTTCTTCTGTCCTTTATGGTATATAACAAGTAGTATTCAAGTGCCTTAATGTCTAAAACACGAATTTGTTTCAAACTACAGTTTTGAAAGTAGGGGGCTGCAGTTCCTATAATGTCACTGAATTCTTTTTATAATACCACTGTGGAAATATTGATGCAGCAATGACTCTCAGTAGGATTACACTCTGGCGAGAAGCAGAGCAAAATGCCTGAAGTGATCCCACTGTGTGTTAATCACATGGTTAATTTGTTAAATTTGCATTTCATTTGTTTCTGTAGCTTGGCAGAAATTTTATTGATAAGGAATTTTCTTATAGTTTTGTTTTGGGTTTATATGTTGTTTTTTTTCTCCTTCGTCTTCCAAGAGATTCTGCAGTGATCAATCTATTTTCTGTTCATGACTGTCATAATTACTGACTGAGAGCAAAGCTGAGTAAGAAGAGTTAATGATAGGGCATAGTCCTTTGTGTAGTCTCTTGTGTAATTGTTGCTTTTCTGAGTTCATATGTTGCATGCAATTTGATTTGGTTTTGATCTTATTTTCTTGCGAAAATGCTTTAAGATAAGCCTTTCAAGCCTTTCTGGGGGGTTAGGTCTTTCTTCTTTGTTTGATTAATTTTCATCCTCTTGATTTTCTTATTTTCATTTATAGCAAATGATTGGGGTGAGCATTCTAAGATGGGGCCAGGTAGAGAATCCGGCTCTGCTGCTCCCCCCAGCTGTTGAAGAAAAATTGCAGCAGTAATTCAACATCAACTCTGAAACGTGCCTGGCACTTCTCTGGCCAGACACATCACTGAATTAAAACCCATCTCTTTTTAAAGAGAAAAATATTTGCATCAGGACTTAGACACACAGAAATGACAAAAAAAAAAAAATCCTGGGTAGCAACAGCTTCAACCCCATGGCCAACCCAGAATAATACATCATTCCATAGGAGAATCTAAAGTTAAACCAAACATTTTTTACACAGCTTGCAACTCACTGGAGCCACACATGAGCGTATCCTTGGCTAGCTCACAGTCCATCTGAAACACAGGGTGTTGTAAATCCCTTAGAGTTACAGAAGAGAAGAACTGGTGCATGAAATAGCATTGACACTAACTGATTAGATTTCATAGAAAGTATCATTAAATGTTCTACAAAACAGAAAGTCCTTGCTTACGCAGATGGAATTCCTATGGAAGTATGTATTGCTTATTACCCTTCACCTGACCTAAAGGATCCATACTGCATTTTGCTTTCTCACAAAACTGCAACTGGTTTCAGAGACAACTCCAAAAGACGCCATTATATAATTAATTATCCCCAGGTATGGAGTTTTGGTTGGAGTAAGTTCTTGGAACAAGCATTTTTCAGAGCAGGAAAGCAAAACAAGTTGCAAAACCAGAGCCAGTGTCTCTGGGTCTCATAAAGACTACTGATTTCTCTTTTTCTTCTTTTTTTTTCCTCTGCAGGAGCAGTCACATACCCATGAACCTTTTTTCTAGACAAACTAAGAGATGACAGTTGCCTCCCTGTTTCGTGTTGACTACAGGAATCTTTTTTGGATAAATACAGGGTTTCATCTTTCACTTGTTCCAGACTTCTCTTGCAATTACTTTCACTACTTCAGTCACTGATATTCCTTCTGACACTGACTAATGGATCAGCAAGCTCAGTTTCCATAAGCAGAACTGTATTCTCAAACAAAAATCTTTTGCACTAAGGAAACCTGGAGATAATCTCACCACTCGCTCCTGTGTCTGGAAAGGTGGAAACTGTCAAACTCAAGTCAATATTCTGCAAGGGTATTGAAAATGAGGATAACTATTTTCTATAGAGGAAAGAGGAAGAAAGGAGGTCCATCTTTTTGTCTATGGCATTCCTTTATCCACAGGTATGACGCATGCCTGAAGGAGATATTAGATGCTAAGAGAAATCCATTAAGACCATTCAGGAACTGGAAAGGAGATTTAGGTGCACAGTAAAGGTCTGCCAGAGGCCCTTGGGAGGGGATAGTGGAATAATAAAGCTGTCTTCTAAGTCTCTCACTAACAGGGGTTCAATCTAGCTTTTAGCATCAATGCTGAATCAGTATCAATACAACTTTCAAAATCTGATGCCAATTGTACCATCATACAGTGTTTACTGGTGTGTAATCCCTTTTGTCCACATCCAGATGCAAACCAGGAATAAAGTCCTTTCTAACCTGGGTTTGACATAGGTCCCTGTCCAAAGACAGAAATAAATTCCGAAACTAAGATGCCATATTCAGAACTGCAGTCTGACTAAAACTAAAGCTGGATGGAATAATTCAGACACAACTCATCTAATCAATCAAAAGATTAAAGAAATCCAAACTTTGACTCAAAACACTACCTATCCATCCAGTCCCAGAGTATTGTATAAAAGTGACCAAAAAGGTTCAGTGTTCTTGATTTGTGAATGCAAACTATAAAAAAATAAAAATTAAAAAAAATCCGATTTTAGTTGTATTGCCCTCAAATCAATAAAGCCTGATTAATTTAATCTCTTGTTATTATCAGTACTACCTAAATGAATAAAAACAAGGGAAGAAACTTTTTGTCCATGCTCACAGAAAATATGATTAAGGAAGGATTTTTAAAATAAAGTAGTAGAAATATGTCACATTTTAGTCTACATTGGAAAATGTCATTTAATACCAATAGTAACTCTATTATTATGATCACTCTGTAATGAAGGATGTGCTAAATCAGTATATTGGGAGAAAAAGTGTCCACTGCTTGTGATCTCATAGCTGTTGTACATAGAAGAAAATGCCCTAAAGAAAACTCCTAAAACGTAGTTAATTAACATATAAACCGCAAATGTCGGAGTATCATAAATATTCAAGCAGTGATGGATAGTGGGATAAACCCTGAGTGCATGCCGTAAGTTTTTTATCTCCACAGCTATCTTGAGTTGGATATTTACAGTAAATTACAGCTGCACATGCTTTACTCCAGAGCCATATGTTTTATTATTCAACCAGATGTAAGCCATAAAACTGTTTTATCTATTTTGCGGTTCTGCATAGCACTAATAAAATAAACTACAAATACCTGACTTATAGCTTTGCTGGCATTTTTGCACTCCAGTGAAGTGCAGTGCCAATGCCCCATGCAGTGAAAGTGATCTAAGAAAATCATATGTTCTTCCCATTTCTTATACTTTCATAAGGACCTTAAATGTTTAAATGAACTGTGTTCAGCTATAACTTGTGCTTTTATTGTTTTTCATCACATGGGCTATCACCATCACTGATAATTCATTTTTGTTTCCTGCAGATTGGAAAGAACCGTTTAAGGAGCCTACACTCTGTCTTGGCATCTACATCATCATCATTGATTTTTCTCTAAGCATTATAGGGTAGCATCAAATTACTAAAATAATCATATGTCCTAGGAAGGATATACTTAGTCATATATAAAAAAGATAATCTTGCAATTAACAAGACATTCCTCTCTTTTTTTTTTTTTCTTCTATCATATTAAACCTTGCACACAAGAATCAGAAAGTTTGAATTTATCTTGCCACTATTTGGGATTAAGATTCCTTTGAGCACCTGTGAAAGCTGCCCTAAGTGCAAAGAAAAATGTTCTCCATTTATGTCAAGTGTGTTGGAAGACAAATTCAGCTTTCATGTAACCATTTTTTGCCAAAAAAAAAGGTGGTCTCAGAGGTTTTAGAATCCTATTTTTGGTGTGGAATGTGACCATAAGCAACACAGGGGTTAGAAAAGACATAAAGAATATTGTGAAAAGATTGCAAAATGCAGCCAATTTTCTGAAAGATTTTAGATAAACTGCTGGTCTTGGACTAATATGCTGTCTCAAGGTTGTCATGGACATCTGTTAATAAGTCTCTCTAGCCCAACAACATTCATTTGACTCTCAAAACACATAACCTTAGCAGACTAATGAGGAACTGAATGCTGAATGTTTATCAAAGGGGACTCTCTTCCATTCCATCCACCTCTTGCATACTTTCAAAGAATTAATCTATTTTAACGAGGGACCCTCTCCCTATTCTATGGCCCCAATTCAATCTCTAAAACAGGGGATTAAATCCAACATTCTGCAAGTTGAAATTAAAGTGGTCTTGGTTGTTTTTCAAGCGACTCTGAGTGTTAATTGGGGCAAAATCTGCAGTTTCTGGATTACTATTCCATTTCGATTAACAGAGGAGGAAAACTTTGCCAGAAGTACCACAAGGACTAAGGAAAATTAAGTCTTTTAACCCTTTTTCAGCATAGTGAGCAGGTATCACTTAGAAGGAACACAGACAATTTAAAATGCTTTGATTTCTTTGTACAGAATAATAAAGCTGAAGAAAAAACAAAGGACTGTGTCATGTTTACTCCTCAAAATCCTTCAGATTTCATTATGATTGATTAAAAATAATTGAGCAGATGTTACAGGTAATAGTGCTTTTAAACCCCTTGTGCTTAGATTTAAATCTGATATAATGCAGATAAAGAAAGTGTGAAAAATTTCGTATCATGGTCCTACAAGTATGTATAAAATGTAGGAGCTGTTTAGATACTTTCTTATGTCCAATGGTTTATCATTTTTATGTTGCTGCTGAAAGGATAAAGTCTCAAGTGTGAGTTCCTATGATAAACACATTTTCTTTTGGCTCATGAGTCATAGACAATGTAAAAAGACATTTTCCTCTTAAAAAGCCAATATTGTGAACATCTGGTTCATACCCTTCTTAACAAAATTTGTTCCACTGCTCTATTACATATAAACATCTGTCATTTATATCAAGCAGTTGACAAATGCTCTATCTTGAATTCTAAGAAGTGTAGCGCTATATCTTTAAGTATCTTTTTTATACAAAATGAAAACTGTTTGTTTGTGTTGAAGACTGAATTCTACTCAACAGAGATGACTTTTTATCAAATGAGAAAATGGGTTAAATTCATATCAACAGTCTTAAATTTTCTGTCTCCTGACAACTGTATGCAATTACTGCTGTAAATCGCTCTCCACACAGAAGACGATGGCGTGCTACTGGCTGACACTATGTGGATAGCATTTAGGGAATGGTGGTATCTACCTAAAAGACTGAACATTTTGAGAAGGCCAGACCCTCAGAGTTTTCCAGATATTCATTGTTTGTGAATTAATTTATTTTTTAAATGAAGTTTACTGCTGTTTTTCAGCACTATAAGGTTGCTTTGCTCCTTTGCTTTGTTTGAAAGGGATGACCACAGCCATGAGCATGAGTCACACATTCTAAGAAACATTCTTCCTTCAGAGGTGCAGAATCATTTCTGCCCCTCCTTTTTGGAATTTAGAGGCCCACGAAATCAAAACCTGGGGCAACTATCACTCATTTTTGAAGTGTCCCAGCAGAGCATTACAAGCACAATGAGATCACTTGATTTTTGTTGAAGCCAGACAGCTGTTGTGTGGTCCCCTCTCCCCTCTTGGAAAAAAACAACCTCTACTACAAGGGTAGGAAAAACTCCCAGGAGGCTTCAGCCAGGACCACTATAAGATCCTGTCTCCTTGTATATTTAAAGTTAGAACTGGGACCGAAATAGGAAAGGCTTTCATGAGCCATTGTGATTCATGACTCCAGGAAAAGAATCCAAAATCTAAGTATGGCCTCCAAAACCAGCTGGTTTGAGTAGAGTCCACTGTTAAGAGCTAGTCAAGATGTGTAAATGAGGTGTCTCCTTCTCTCCATTGACTGTACAGACTAAACAGAGAGTCACCTGGCAACAATTAATAGAAAAATGGATTGCATTTCCTAAATGAGGTGCATAAAGTGGGCAGTCTGCACCTGGCTGTATGAGGTTTAAATTTGCCATCTTTATTCACGATGTATGAAGTATTTTTCATAGCTTTGCAGGACAGGCATTGCACAAGACATTTGTAACTAGCTGAAAACAAAGAAACCCTGTGATTCACTGAGAAAAAGGATATTTAGTTAGATACATGACAGACCCAGAGGCAACTTCAGAGCTGCAAATGCAATTACTGCTGGCCAGAAGCATTTGCTTTTTACTTAGGAAAAAAAAAAAAGGTCTGTTCTGATTTGTCTGATTTCTGTCCAGAGAAGAACAACATAAAGCGTGTTCAGTCTTAGGAGATCTGTGAGATCCTCCCTAAAAAGAGAACAGATTTGGAAAGGGTCCTTTTACCTACATGAGTAGCATGAAAAGATAATTGAGTCGTCCTCCTGCCCTTATAATAATAGAATGAATATTGCTTTTTCATTGCAAGATGGGCAAAAAATATGAAACAATTTGATATGCAGCCTGTACTAACATTGGAAAAGCCAAATCTAGTGTCTTAATGAAATCTATTGCAATATAAAAATGGTGTGTTTATTAATAAGGCAGAACATCATTAGATTTTCTTATTGAGCTAAAGCATTTCAAGGCCATTTGGGGCTGGGAGAGAGAGCAATGCCTTTACAGTACATTCTTTGTTTCCTTAACACTGATCACCTGTCATACTTGATTCCCACAGTGGACCTTTTATAGCAATTTGCTATTCTGACCTTTGCATACATTTTTTGCAAGCTTTACTCTGGGACCGTTTAAGTTGGGATGGGTGGGCATATGCTGAGTAGGGTAGCAGTGAGTAAGGAAGGATTAAATTTCAGTTGTGAACTGGCTGCATCTCTTGAACCATTCATTACCAGACTCCCTAACATTTGGGTTTTCAAAAGGTGATGATTTTCTGTGTGGAAAAGGGTATTTTGTTGGCTGGACTCCACTGAAGCATACTTTCAACATTAACTCCCTATTGGCAGCAGTTTCTGCTTATGATTTGTTTTAATGAACACCAGTTTAAACTGGGCTAATCATAAAGTCTGCTGGAGAAAGGTTAAACCCCAGCATACTTTATACAAGCCTGACCCAACCAGAGATCATGCACTGAGGATGGTAGCCATGCAAAAGAACCTTTCTGAGTGTGGGAGTTAGCCTTTACAGGATATGGTAAGAATACATGAGGGAAATTAACATTTTTTCATTTCTTTTTTTCTTCCTGTTACCTCAGTTCTCCATCTCCCTAATCACTGCACGCACTCACACCTTCTGTCTCTCTGACCCCATGGATCTCCCATTTGCTGACCTCTTCTACTCCTACATCCTCCTCTGATCTCAGTTCCCTTGTGCTCCATTTGCATCCTCTCAATATCCTGATCACAATGCTCTTCACTGTCCACCAGACATGTGTCTTTTCATCTTCCTCACATTTTTCTGTGGTTTCCTAAATCCTCCCTCTCACATCTTATGCCAAACAGCTGGAAGAAAAAGAAAAAAAAGGAACAGCTTCTAATTGAAAGCCTCCAATTGTAAATATCATATATTTAAAAACAACTTGTTGAATGTTCCTAATTAAATCCCCTCATAATACTAAAAGGTCATCCTTACCAAAAACTACAGAAAAAAAACAAAGCTAAATTGTTAAGTTCATCACTGATGTCATTAACTAAAAATACATTTTTCATTAAAACTAAACCCCAACCATGTATTATAGGAACAATTGGTTTAATCTGAATTTTACCTAGCTATACAGAACTAAATTTAGAATAAATAATTTTTTTATACCCTGGGAAAAAATGAGTAGTTCTGATGAAGTTTGTGAAACAGCAGGCAATCAGCTTTACAACAGGACATCAGCTAAACCCCTATTGATAGAGTGCCCATATCATTCTGCATCTGGTTTGTATCAGTGTTGCATTTCTAATTAGACCTTGCCAATTCATTTGTCAGTACTGCTCTAGGAGTGACAGGGTTGATTTTTTTTTTCCTATAGAGATATCTGCCAGAATTTCATGCATTTTGATTTAAAATAGGTTAAAGCAATATTGGATTGTGAAATTCTCTTTGGGAATAGCAACCATTAAAAATTGAGGACAAAATTGAATAGGTTAAGCATTAAATATGAAGGACAGATCTTCAGATAACAAAAACTGTTATTGTTATTCCACTGATACCATTAAGGTTTTATTGATCCAAAGCTGCTGAGAATTTGCTGAAAAGTAGTACTACATCCTGCAGCCAGAAGTAACACTGAAAAACACAGACCTGTGTCTTATCAGAATCCACTTTGCTTACGAAAGGAAGTTATTTCTTTGTAGATTTATATTAAATTCTTATTCTTGTGATTATTTCTTTCTGAGTTACCTTTAACTCCCTTGGAGACTTTCCCCTTTGAAATACAGGGATCCCAGTGTTTCATTATTGCAAGGAACAATTCCTTTATGCAATTTAAATGTATAACTAAGCACTTGGATCTCAAACCTTGAGAGTGTGGTATTGAAACAGTGAAAGTTCTTTCTTGAATACATAACCCATTTCAATTATACATATAGTGACTCCATTTAGTTCAGAAAATAAAGCAACACTTATTTTATTTGCTAGCGTGCTATTTATTCTTTCTCTTCCTTCTTTCTACTGCAAACATCTCTGTATGTACTGCTCTGTTTAGTAACATTAACAGATAAGCCTGTGGAGTCTGGAAACCCTGCCTCCCCAATAAGGGGGAAAAAAGCCTGCAAAGGGCTCAAAAGGAGCTGCAAATGTGGAGAACAGAGGTGATATTTCTCATGCATCAGGCATGTAATTGCATTAATTCAATACAAAGATTAAAGAGCTTTGGAGCAACGTTACTGCCTCATCCAGACAGATTCTGATTAAGCCACACAGGTGTGAGAAACTGTTATGGATCAAAGATTGATAAGACATAGGTCAGGGAAGAAAATAGGTTTGAAATATTTAGAAAACATATTTAGATGCTCTGAGGAAAAAGAAAGTGTGTTAGGTATAAGTTATAGAATAGATTGTTATGTGGCATTACAAATATGTCATTAAATGCATACTTTAAGGGGCACAGTGAAATTGGATAATTTAAAGATTTAATTTTAAATTATTTTAAGGAAGAGAAAATAGTTCAGTTGGAATTCAAACATCAGCCTTTTACACAAACAACTTAAATATCTAAATTTAAACACTGGTTCAATAGCTGTGTTTCTGAAAGGCCTAAAATCATGGGCTGATTTAAGGAGGCACCATAGGGTCTGTAGCACATTCCCCTATTAACACCAAAACTCCTGTGTTGAATCTGGGCAGCCAGATCACCCCAATTTGATTTTTTAAGGGCTGCAAAGGATTAATGATAACTATATTCCTTCCTGACTACAAACATCTTGCTCAAAATTGTAAAAATTAAGGCAGCACATTAAGCTCAGAAACTTAGTAGAATCACAAGTCATGAAAATCAACAGACAAGCCCAGGAATATTATTTCTGATTCCCTTTATTTGCTACCTGAGTTCAGATTAGCATCTTCTTTTGAAAACCATTAGTCCAGAAATAGAGTGAAGAAAGGTGGGCACCTTGAAGAGCCAAGATATGGCTGATGATTTTAGTTTATGCATGAAATGGCCATGAAATGAGATGGGTCTCTGGAGAAGCCAACAAACTGGCATGCTGGAAAATACAATTCTTATTTCCTAATAGTTTTTATGGTTAGAAGTTCTCTGGACCGTATATTAATATGGAGATTTCCTAATACTTCCCAGCAAATTGCTTATCTCAGTATTTTAAAAAAGGATTCAGTGGGAAAGGGCTACTGCATAAATGAGAGAGTAGGCTAAATCATGATGAGGGTTTATGAGCAGCCAGTGACATAACAAAATTTATGTACTAGCAGCTGCTATAGGTGAGAATTTATATTCCAGAAACAGTAGTTCTGCATCATAAGCTTGCTCAAGAGTTTTCCAATGGAAGCCTCTTGGTTATACAGTTTTTCTTGTGATATATAGCTGCAAAAAAAAATTACCCGGAATCCTTTTTCTTCTATTATTTACTTTATAAATTTACAGTTGCTTCAGATCTTTTCAGGATATACTCTTCTAATAAATGAAGTGAACCTAAGAATGGGGGTTTTTTGAGAGTTATCCATCAGTTGCTACTGTTTCATCCTTGGATCATGCTAAATTCTGCACCCTCCCTACCAGAAGGTAACGAAAGAAAAAAATCACCATGACATAACATTAGAACAGTACTGCACAGAAAGCCCAAAAATGAGCCATGTTTGGAATTACTCAGGGAAGCCATTTTCTATGCCCATTAAAACCCATTGTTAAGCCAAGTACAGCTGTGATGTCTTTCTCTGCGCCCTTCAGCAATCTGAATTACATGTTCTAACAGTGACCAAGCTGTACCCCAGGGAAACCTGGTGTGACTGAGTGAGTGTGGGGTGTGTAGCTGGGAAGGGGCCTTGGTCCCAGCTCAGGTGGTTGGGTGTGACTGCCAGAGGGGCTCCTGCATGGGGAAGTTTCCCTAACACAGGCTATGGCTCGCTGAACTTACTAGTGCTTCCTACCCTGTAAGTGTTTTCTGGCCTATTTTAAGATCTCTTCCAAGTAGCAGTCATGCTCCTTGAGATGCAGAACCTAACCATGGGGTTTTTTTTTTTGACAACTGAAGGAATACAGCACAACATAGTATGTCTGCAGAGCCTTAGTCATTGCATAGGTGGGGTTTGGAATTCTTAGCATTAGGTTTATCCCCTGAAATTGCTTCTATTTGGAGCTTTCTTGTGCTTAGAAGAGCTAATCCCACTGCTTCAAAGGCTGTAGAAAGGAATACATGCTTTGTATATAATTATTCTCTTCAGCAAGTTGCCTGGTGAAAGTTATGATGTTGAGTCCTCAAGGCACTGCATAGCAGTTTTATTAATATCTGGGTGATTACCTCCAGAAGCAGAGTAAAATGTCTCTTCATGGTGTTCTGTTGCAAGTCCCTCTGGTGAGTGAAGAGCTAATTTCAATCACCTGTAATTTTTCATTTTCCCACTGCATGTCAAATATATCTCTTATTACTTTTTTTTTTTTCATTTGGCCTGGGCAGAGATGTTGGTATTGAGCAGATCAGCAGCACGTGACAGAATCCCTGTTGCAAGGAGGAAGAAAAAGTGAATTATGCAGTTAGCAGTACTGGTCTGTAGGTTTCCATTAAACAGATGTCTCTGGCTTGCTATCATTCACTATAATTGCAGTGTCTGGAAAGTTGCCTTTCCCTTGAGACTAATCTATTTTAAGTTCAATGGATCAGGGGAAGCTTTTGAAAGATTTGTAAAATTCTTTACACTTGACTTCTTAAGTCCCAGGAAAGACAATACTATGTACCATGCATACTTCTTAGTGAAGAATTTATTAGAATATTAGTTTGAGTCAAATTCTTGTGTGAATTTCCACAGGCAATGGATCACCACACACACACAAAATTATACAGATAGTAATTGTTTTCAGAGATTGCATTTAGAAAAAATTAGTTAATTTTAGTTGCGGTTGTAATTATAGTCTATTTTTTTATATTACCCATGTTTTCCCACCATTTATGGCAGAACTATGAGGGCAGCCAAAGATTGCTGCAGAGTTTCAGACATGCTCTGAAGGAAAGAATGTTATACTTTAGGGCATTTTCAGCATTTTGTCCAAATCCATATGGTATAAATAGGCTAAAGGACTATTCCTTTAGTTCTTCTTTAGGCTTGTTTCTTCACAGAAATGCCTTAGAGACTATTAGAAGCTCTAAATAATTTTAAAAAGAAAATAAAAAGAACCTTCAGAAGAAGATATCCATTGTGCCCTGAAATCTTGAGCAGGCAAAATGACATCTTTCTTGTCTAGAAATTCAAACTATGGCAACCCCACTAAACATGCTAACCAAACAACAACTGGAAAGGTAAACTTCTAAAATCTCATTTCTGTGGCTGCTGTCGTGTCTGTAACTAGTGTCATCTCTGTTCAGGTCTCAACTTGAGATTCATAAAATACATGATTGGCATAATTACTCCTCTGAATACCACATAGCTTAAGATAAGAGCCCTACATTTTCTTCACGGTCAATACTGTTGGGGAAGATGAAACAGGAAAGCCTTATAAATATGATTGTCTGGCAAAAGATTTTGAGAATATAGAAACTATAAACGAGGTTGAAATGAAAGCAAGCTTTGAGATACCTTAGTTACTGAACAACTGGAAAACAATGGTGTGGCCGCACTGAAGGTAATCCCCTTATGATGAAACAATACCCTCTGCTTGCAGACAAGTCCAAGGGTCAGAGCAGACCCTGCTAGCTTGGCAGAAAGGGTCCAAAGAGTAGGTTTTAGGGTTTAAAATGGAATGCAGTATGGTAATGTAGTGATTCTTATAGACTGTATTTAAATGATATAAGATTTGTATATTATACTAGGTTGGTTAGTGAGAATTAGAATATTCAACACAGAAGATTTATTGTATTGTAATGAGAACCTCTCTCTCTTACCCTTTAATGCTCTTACCTTTTTTACCCTCTTATGCTCTTACCCTCTTGTGCTCTTACTCTCTCATCCTCTCTCCCCCTCTCTTCTCTCGGGCCTGCTCCGAGCTGCGGCTGGCAGCTCCCAGCAGGGCCCTGCACCCACACCCTTTGCAATAAACTGCAAGTTCCACAACCTGGCTTCAGAGATCTCTTGTCTCCGACCATCCCGACCGTCCTACCCCCAGATGCTCCTACACAATACCAGTAGTAGGAAAACAGTGGTAAAAAGTCAGTGGTTTAAATTTTTTTAATCAAAGGTCAAGAGTGACCAACATTGCAGCTTTCACTGTACAACAAAAAATGACACATAATAGGCACAATTCTTGGCCCATAGCATTGACTACATTAATTCCTGAGAAAGAGAAAGAAAACAAGTAATAATTATTAGACACGTTTCTTAATCATGGCTGGAAGGTGCATATCTGCCCTGTAAAAAGAAGAATGTAAAAAAAACTAAACATATTTGCTTTCAGTCTTTATAATTGAGACCTTTCATAGTCCATCTCACTTTCCTTTTTGGGGTTGCCTGGGAAGACCATATAATAAGAAACCTGGGGGCTATTAAGAAAACCTGGTGTTAAACAGGTGGCTAAATAGGCAGTGAAGTACATCACCTGCATTCCAGGTAATAAGCCTTGAAATGCACCCAGTCTTCTTCTAAACAGCTGTGTTCAGAAATCAGGAGAACTGGAAGATACTCCATGTCTGGGGTCCTTTATCTAGTACCTTAGGTTAAGCACAGCACTTATACCTCTTTTTGAAAGAAGAAAGTTATTACTGAAAGACTGATATTAAATCTGAACCTCTGAACCCTAATTTAACAGAAATCCTTCACCTTACCTTCTCTTAGAAAGCACCACTGTATGTCTCTTTTAGAAAGGGCACTGAGAGTTTCCCCCTGAGAGGCTGCAAAGGCAAACTACAACCTTCCACCCATGATCTCACAAAAAAATCAATATTCAACTGCTTTACGCTGAGGCTGGGAAAGGCTTCATGAGCATGCCCAGTCATGCCTGAGCATGCTGCTTCCAGTCTGCTCTGTGGTGCCTTAGGCTGCTCCAGAGGCTGGACTTCCATAGGTATCCAGTCAAATACTGAGATCACTGCAAAGGCATTTTCTATGGCCAGTGTCCTCTGTGCAGACTTCCCCAGCTTTTCACACAGCTTATGATAGTCTGTGGTGGGAATGAGAAGGGCACCCACTGCATCAGCCCTGGGTAGTGGTAGCAGTCACAGCGGAGCATCAGACCCCATCACATGATGTACTGTCCGGGATTACCACCAGCAAACTCATAGCAAGACTGCAGCTGAATGTTTGGATTTTCACGGGAAAACAAGGCCCCTTCATTCTCCTGTTTGGGTAGATGCACCTTGAACATATTTGTTGAATCTGTCCTGCACCCCCACCAGCAGCACCTCACACAGCGCTTGTGCTGATAATGCTTTTAAAGGCATTTTTCCATTTTGTTAGCGTTAAAATTCTTTGGAGATCATTCTTTCCTCCTTTCCTCTTAGGAGTGGATCCTCTGTTAACAGGTTTCTCCATATCTGGCTGTGTGAATGAGAGACTTTGAGGACTTTGCTGTTTCAAGAGACCAGGATGATTGACTGCAACAGCAGTACAGTAATGGAGGGAATCACTAGGGGGATGTTGGAGCAGACAGCTGCTATATTATTTTGAACAGGCAGTTTTCCTTATAAATATTTACTGTATTGAAAAACAGACAGCTATTGTAGCAGTGATCTGGAAAAAATTTTGAAAAATGACTAGGATTTTCCCTGTGAGACCAACATCAAAAGCTGTAACTAAATATACTTATGGTCCAATATTGCATAAAATTTGGGCTCAACCTGTATTTAAGAAAAACTTCAGTGAAACACTGTATTTTTTATGTGAGGAGGTCAATGCGTCTTTTGTTTGAACAAATATTTCTGTACTCCTACCTATTGTTCACAAATTTTACTCAACCTGAGAAATATGCCTGACAAAATTGACCAAATGCCACTTTGAAATAAATGTGACTTCACAGCCCTCATGGAAGCTAGCTTGGTTTACATCAGTGGGAGATTTGATCCAGAAGCAGAGATCAGTAAATATATTAAGAATTTTTTTTTCTGAAAAGGTGCTGCTGCTACTTTTATCATCAACTCCTGAACATCTTAAATAGAATAAACCATTTCTAATGTCCACATCAAAGATTATTTGAAAAAAATCACACCATAAAATTTCAATAACTAAATATTTGAGAGAGCCATAACTGAGTTGCTATTGTTGATGTTTTAAAATTGGCTCCTCCGTTATGTATAATGCTGTACCTATGAGATAATTGACTTTTCCTGTAATTAAACCTGCAATTTAAAAAATGTTATCACCACTTAAATAACTGCTAGGGAAACAATTGGATGAAAAGACGAGCTGAAAGGCAACGAATGGTCTTTTCTCAGAGTGTGAATAACAACAAGGTTTCATAGTCCGTCAGTCTCAGTACCAGCAAGCTTGTCTTTGAAAACGCTTCAATTTTCAAGCTGTTAGAAGGATTGCTATAGATCCTGGGGGCATATGCCTGAAAGAAAGATCATAATTCAGCAATAGGAGGTCTGCTTATCTCACTCAACAGTGAGCTGGCAGAGGACGAGCCCCACGCTTTGTTTACAGGGAGAATAAACAGAATACCTTCCTGGTGCCTGCGTGGGCTGTGAACCCCCTCGGTACAGAGGTGAGGGAAGGATGGAAGAGCAGGCACGGACAGTGAGGAAAATATTGTGCATAAGTATGTAGGTGTGTAATTAGTGGGACTCTTCATACCTTCAAAAAAGAAAAAGAATCTGCCTCATCTGTACAGTATCCCTTGATCTCTTTGTTAAACTGTATTTGTAGGTTTCTATTGAAATGTCATTCAGGAAATACCATTCAGCTTCCCTTGACACACAGAAAGAGAGGACAGTATTAAGTGACCTGTGTGGTGAAAGGAAAGCCGTGACTCAATTTTATATTATTTCTAATTAAATTCAGATAATTACAAAAGAGATGGGAAAATGGGAAGAGGAGGGGAAAGAAGGAGAGAGACACACAAGAAATTAGATCCTATTTATAACACACTTTTCATAGAGCTAAATTCTGCTATGCCTACTTATTTTGAAGTGAATTGGTCTACTTGTAAAATATTCTTCTACAGAAATCACAAGGGTGCAGGAAAGGTTAAACTGATTATAACAGCATTATGATAATTTAGCTAGTAAGAACTGGTCATTTCACCCTTTTAGCAGAAATGTATTTAAAATCTAATTACAATGGTGTATTTTAATTTGGAGTTACAGGTGACGTTCACCAGATAGAAAGATCGGTAATTATCCTAGCTGACTGCTACAAAACCTAGACAACCAAACCAGAGAAAAAGAAGTGTTCACTGGAAAAGAAATAGAGAATTTAGGGATAATAACACTGGTATATCAAATAGTGATAGACTTTGGCTTTGGCTTCTGATTTTCTTATACATTTCTATCCTGTTTGGATATTACAAAAAAATAGATTGAAATAAAAAGTATTATATTTAAGTGCATCACCTTCTACAAACTGAAGATAAAAACTATTATTTATATTCTGCTACCTATGGTCCAAAAGATAATCTGACTTGAACAGGCATAAAGGTCTTTAAGAATTTGACAAAGTAAATATTTCTATTTTCCTTCACATTTTTTTACCCCATCAAAGCTAAATGAATGTAAAGCAGTTTTAACTGTTTTAAATAATCAGCTTGCCTGTGTCGGCTCTTCATGAAAGATAATGAGGTGTATTTGATCAGAAGGTTCATTAAAAATGATTGCATAAAAAAAAGGAAAGTCATTCCAAACAGTGTTGCTAATTGGAAAAGATGAGTTGACGTATGACTGAAGTTTGGATCCAAGTTCAGAGCCAAAGAAAATGTGTAACAATTTGTTTTCCCATGTGCAATAGTTTGTGTGATGTTATGACATTAACAAGTCCCTCAGTTATAACAACTTTCATTTAGCTGTGTGATGTTGGAATAATTTACATTTTTCAAAATTACATTTGAGTTTCTGAGTATGAATTACCCAAGAAAGTAATTGACTGTTTAGAAGTCGATGTATCTAATAACCAAACAAGTGTTGAATCACTTCATTTTTCAGCATCAGTCATATTCTTCACATGATTTCTGAATTGAGCGTGTCACGTCACTGATACCCCTTTTGAATTGAATTAGAAGAAAAAATGGTAGCTGGAGAAAGAAATTATTTTTCATATTTCATCTGCATAACTAATGCCAACAGAGTACTGTGTTTTCTTTAACTTGTGATCGGCAAATATTGTTTGAATAGCCCTCCAGACCTCACAGAAACCACACCTCTGATTACGATTCACAGAATTTACTATCACAAACAATCCTTACCTTTTCAGAGGAAAGCAAGCCTTGTCTTTTCAGCTGTAATAAGAAGGTATTGCTGCAATTGGAATGCTCACAGGTTAACATTTAAGATACCCAAAAATAAGCAGGAAAGGTAAATGCAAGGGAAAAAGGAGAATACCGAGTCAAAAAGAGATCTCTGAAACCTACAGGTGGATTTCAGCCTATGGAGACTGGATTACAGAAGGAACATATGCTGAATAAAATCTACTTCCTCAGCAAATTACATAGCACTTTTGAGTACAGGTGGGCAATAGGGCTGTGAGTTCCCCTCCAAAATTTATCCATCCTGAACACCTTGCTGGAACAGAGTGAATGGCATGTCTCACTCCACTACTCTACAGAAATTTTAGATAACAAACTTAAACCAGACTCCTCATTTCTGCACAGCCAATGGGTGAGATGAATCCTCAGTGCTCTGAGCTCTTTTGGGGGGGTTTTCAGCAAGTTACCAACATTCAATTAGCTGCTCAGGATCTATATGAGAATAAGAGAATGTGTTAGTTTTTAATAACTGGGTTAGGTGGGGTTTGAGAAATGCAGGCAAAGCTCCAACTTGATTGAACAAATGTGTGAAAGTACTGCTTCTCTTGTGCAGACAATGTATTTGGCTATTAGAAATGTAAATTATGCTTTTTTTAAAAATTGCATCTGTGGTATGCGTCAGCTGCTTTCTCTGCTAAATGCGTGTACCTTGAGGTTTTCTGGGCTGTTCATGACTAATTGTAATAGTTTGTAAGCTAATTAACTACTTTAGAAAGAAATGTTATTAACTGCTGTGTGTTTAAGACATGGGAGTGTATTCTTTATCAAAGACTCTAATCAAGAAACAACAAATAAAATTATTGTGAAGACAAAGTTTGTTCTGCCTTTTTCAAGAAGCTGCTGTAATCTTACATAATTACAACTGATACTGTGAAGAAAGTAAGAAATTAGGTCACATACTATTTTTCAAGTTAAATTCCACATGAAATAAAGTCAATTTTAATGTTTTTTAGACCCAGAACTTGACTGTTCATTGCCTTGCCCTTGAGTGATGGTACTGTTTTACATGCAGTTTGTACAAGGTAATGACAATACAAGACACAAGAGTGTAGAGTTCAGTTATTGCATCCTAAAGCTTTGACTCAAAGTCCCTCTATGTGCAATTCTTTCTCACAGAATATTCAGAGAGGGCATAAATATTTTTAAACAGGCATTAGACAGAATAATTTACAGATAGAAATGATACTGCTGATTCTTCTTTGATGAAAGAAAAAAATATTGATGGAATGTATCAGTTGGTGTCAGTTGCACCGCCAAATTGCACAGGATACCTTTACAACAGAAATAGCTAAGAACTTTGCTGGGATCCAGGGAATCGTTAAATATTCCAGGACTTCATTTTGTGAAGAACTGCTTCATATTTTGTTTGCCCAAACATAGTTTCTGCAGAGAAACATCTAGACAGTGTGCCATTGTAGGCTGCAGATCCTCTGAGGAGGCATGGTGCACTGAATATTAACACCATTTCACACATTCCCAAGATGTATGCAATTACCTCAGGGAGAGGAGCTGGGAATGTGAGGTCTCAAGGGCTTAGATAATGACATAAAATAAATTGCAACGATTACCCATGTATTTTTCCAAGAGACATATTATTTAAAACCCGTCTCGGCTTTTGAGAATGAAAGACAGAGGAATGTCCACTTTATGAAATTGCTATTAATGTGTGACCTAGAGTTGAAGACAAGGTTAATTATGGGTTTTTAACAGAAGTATCATTCTGGTTTAATATCACTACCCAGGCCTTAAATATTGAAGTAAGTCACATTTTTCAGGGACAATTGCCTTTGAATGAAGAATGGCGGGGCTCTGATCTTTGCTGACCCCACTGACTCCCATTGTGTAATCCATAGCAACAGCGTTGCTACAGCAACCGAGGAACGTGTCGTAAAATAGGATAAGACCGTGAAATCCGATGTCATACTTCTATGGGATGCAAAATTGCAAATAACTTCCTAAATCAGATTTATTAAAGCATTGATATATTGCATAGGAATCATATTGGGTCAATCCTAAATGAACAGAGTACGATGGAATGAATGGAAAGAACAATAGAAGGCAAGCCGATCTTACAGGACGCTTTAGTGTTCTGGTGAAATGTTTGGTGCTTAAGACAATTGTCCACAAATCATGTGCATCTTTACTAATGTTTTTGTTCTTTTTTTTCCTCTCATCTCTATCTAGTAGGCAATCAGGTACACTTGATCTAATTCCATACAGTTATTCCTCAATGAAATTAAGAAGATAAAACTGTAACCAGTGCTGTATGCATGAGGTGGAATTATTCAGGATATTGTATACAGAGTTTCATTTTGCCTTGTCTACAAGCTGATTTGTCCTTGGCATAGTGTACACCCATCCAGCCAGCATGTAATTTACATGAATGTTCACATATACAACAGACAAGCTGGAAACACTAAATTATACTTTCTGACAAAGAACCAGTATTTTTGACCACAATATGTTTCAGAAAAAAAACATAATAGCATGTTAGAACTTTTAACCATAGATATATTTTTAAAAGCTATAAAACATAACACCACTGAATCTGAATTATCAGCAGGTTTTTAAAGACTTTTATCAAGAGTGCAACAAAACAAAATCTGAGAACAAAAGTCCTATTCACTAGGAAAAAAGTTCTTGCTTCTCAGCCCTCACAACATTTGTTAATTAATATAACTTTGCAGTAAGCTTAAGTACATCTCACTGAATAGATGGATTGTGCTATACATATTATAATAGGCTCAGTAGCTACACAGCACAACGCAGGAATTTTTTTTGAAGGATCAGAAGTTCTTACACCAATCAATTTCAAACAGTTTTTTCCTGTGTTTTACAATAGTCAAACCTGGATATTTCAGAAGAAGCTGTAAACTCCTTACACTGTATACAGCCCTAGATTTCTGTATGATAAAGCTAAATTTCTATCAGAGTACAGATGGCAATCGAACTATTTCCCCAACCAGGAGGTTTGATGGCTCCTGTAATTTGATTCTCTTTTGTTAGTACTGCTAGTCAATGAGGAGTGCCTTTCTCTGAAAGTTCTGCCTGTATATTAATCGCCTGTGATGCTCTACTGCACATAATATGCTGCAGACATTCTGCCTCTATAGGAGATTGTAAAAGCATGTTGGTCAAATATATTAACCTTGCTAACATCTGCATCTTTAAAGATGACTTATTGACAGAGAAAGTTCAAAGAGACGATCATACAAATCAAAAACAACGGTGGTCCTGTTATCAGATAAAATTGTATGAGTTGATAGATGCTCTTTAAATACTCATACAGAAGAACACTGAAACAAAAATGTTATTTTTCAATTTCTTTTGTGGCTGTTTTCTTCTTTTCCTAAGACTGTTATGTTACCCACAAAAAAAAAAATCTAAAATTGCTCACTTTTTCACTAAACACATGAAAATTGATCATGCACTTATAGAAGGAGTTTTGCTTTTTATAGATTAACATTCATATTTATGACTTCTGAAAACAAAACAATATATTACTTTGGGTTTCAACTAAAAGCTAAAAACCACAGTATTTTATTCAAAAAGAAATTAATACTTCTCAACCAGCTCTATCTTTCCTATAGTTATCTGCCATGGAAGGTTTATTGTAAACACAGATTATCTTTGTAAACTAATTAAAACAGGTCAGCAAAATAATTTGATTTTATGTCTGAAATTCTAACGCTGACTTAAGATTTAAAGTGCTTGTGAAATCTGGCTGCAGACTCTGAGGCATACAATTGAATATATGTATTTATATATATATATACACATATAGTATTTTTATATATGTATTTGTGCCTTTTTTTTTATTTTAACAAAGGTAAATGTTCAAAGCTTTGGTTTCCTAGTGTATTATACAATTATTTGCACTAGGAAAATCTGGGAGATAGATTCACAGAAAACAAACTAACTAACTAACTAACTAATTAAAACAAAACCACAAAAAAAAAACCACACAAAAAATCCCCCCAAAACCCCCCTGCCAAAACACTCACAAATCCCCCTGCCAAAAAAAAAAAAAAAAAAAAAAATAGAATTTTCCAATTCCATTAGCTGTAATTACAACAATACTTTTTACAGTGAGGTCAGTTTCAGAGTTAAAGTAGAAACTCCCTTAGCAACCTCTTCCTTCACTTTGAAGCTTCATTTCTATAGGGTCTGGACCCACTTAAGTCAGGTAAAAAAATGTATTAAACTGAAATTATCTTGGAAAATCAAGGCTTCTTTTAGGCTTAGATAGAGGAAGGAGTGTTTAACAGTAGTTTTTGAGCATCCCCTTCTGCTGCAGAAAGGACAGTGAATCAATCCTGTATCCCATTTACAAAGGATGTCACTGAAGGAAATGCTGATGTTCCCAGCAGTTGATAAGAGCTGTTCTGGCCTGTGGGGCAGGTGTGACTGGAAGTGGGATCACTAGTTTCAGGTGGCTACCAACCCCTGACCACAGGACTGTCACTTTCCATGGTACACCCCTGACCACCCAGACTGGAGGGACTTATTGGCATTTATGTCAGGACCTTCCCTGCTCATTTGTCTCAGTTTTCTTCAAAGAGAAGACCTCTAGCTAAAATATAGATACAAATACTTATCTTTTTTAGTATGAACTTCCAGTTCAAAAAAGCATTTTTTTAGCTTTCTTGTTTCCTAAATTGAAATTATCTGAGACAGTCACGAACAGTCTTAATTTCCCTACATAGCATGTAAGATTGGGATTTCTGTTTTACAAACTCAAGCCATCTGCCATTTATTTCAATTATCTCCCCATAGTTCAGATTTTCCTTCCAGTCAGATGGGAATTACTCATCCATTTTGCTTCCTCACACCCCTGGATGCAGGCACACATGCAGTCACACGTGCAGGAGGTCCCAGAGACTCTCATTCTGGAGAGCCAGAGACAGAGAGAACACCTAAATTATGTAGTACAACCCACCTCTGCTCCTTCCCAGTGCAGGTCAGAGTCTGATCTATTGCTTCTTGCTACTGATTCATAGAGTCTGCAATCAGTAATTCATAAGCTTCATTTTCTTTACCTTAAATAAAATTAATCACAAAATGTCCCATGACGGTTTAACTATTTTTAGGCGCTATGGTTTACTTTACAGATGATTTTTCATCTATACAAGTTTCTCTATTTTCACAGAGGTCCCTTTCCCTGTTGCGAGTCCTATTCTGTGTGAAAAACAAGCAAAACTGATTGTTATGTCTATTCCCCTTATGTTTCCTGCTCCACTGGCACCAGGAGGAACTTTGCCATTAAGCTCAGAGGGTGTTGGATCCAGACCTAAACAGGTTCATGTAAGGCAGTCACATTGTATCCTCTTGTTTTGAATGGCATTTCTCCTTCTTTCTATTAATGTCCATCCAACACATCAAAGACTGGTTGAGTCGAAGCAGGTTATAGCTATAAAGAACATAATCCCCACCCGCAAAGTTTAAGGTTGAAGCCATGACCTACTTCAGCTAAAAAACAAAATGGGCTTCACAGGTGTCAGAATTCCACTTCAATCAAGCACTAATCTTTGTTTTGCAAGAGTGAAATAATAACAAAAGCAATTTATCTGTAAAATGACAAGTTGACTCTTGCCAGCGTCGTGTTAAAATGATACTTCTGTAGGTATATTTAAATGTATTTGTAATTGTGGACTTTTAATTCTTCACATATGTGAGGTAGGGGGAGAATATTTATATTATTTGATTGTTTTATCTACTTTCCAGGCTCAATTATTTTATCAGCTGAAAAATATTCTTGTGACTAAATAATTTCATGTTTGTCATTAATTTTATTTTTTTTAGCCAGTCCCCATGACACTGTTCTAATTCTGACAATGTTGATTGGAGGAGGAAACACTTACATTGAGTTATCTAAAACATTATTCATTCAACAAGATTGTCAAATGTATAAAACACTTGTCAATAAAGTGGCATAACAAAATACTTAGTATTGAATACTTCTCTGGCACAAAGAGATACTAATCTTGTTTTGCATCCTTTATAGTTTCATAGGTTTATATATAGCTTAGTTTTGTATGCATTGGTTCTGGGAAGAACAAATCATAAATAAATCAGATTTCTATTAAACTGTAAAATATTTACAGCTGACATTCTTGCATTAATCTTTGAGTGAGGATTTACAATATGCTGGTGCTGCTGCACCAATAATAAGCAATTATCACCTCTAGTTTCCTTGGATTTTCCCTATTTTGCGACCTGTTGTTATCAAATAGGCTTGCAGAATCAGAGTAAGTCTTTATCTTGCAGACTACATAGGTAACTTTGATTTTTTGAAAGCAATTTTTGTGGCAATTAAATTTTGATGGTCTGTCAGACATGTGCAGCCAGTAACATAATTGGCTCTAATTTAAAAAATAATAATTTTTGCTATACAAGTAGCCAAAGAAAACAACGAAAGGGGACAAAGGGTCAAAATCTGAGCCAACTGCCTTTCCTCAGGAAAAGCCTGTAGTTGAGACAAGGGGAAATCATATATGAGAATAATTTTCTCACTCATATATATAAATAAAGAGAAATTTTACTGTGAAAATATTAGCCGTGAGGTTGTTTCTGACAGATGTCCTTACATCTTGGTTTAATCATAGTTCATTGTAATGTTTTTGAACTTTACCTCATTTCAATAGATATTTACTCAGATAGAGGGGAGAATGACAGCAAAATGCAATATTCAGAGGTTTTATTATAATTTTAGAGTATAGAATATGCAGATAGCCATCATTCACATTGTTACTCAATAGACCTGGGCAAGTAGCAATCACAAGATTGAATATGTGCACAAATGTTTCACATTACAATTTGATGGCCTGTATAGTACCTCTCCTTAAAAGGAGATGAAAATAATAATAAAAACTATGTGGAGGAAGAGGTAAATTCTTATGCTTTTCATTTCTCTTGCTTGCTCCTTTATATCCATAAGAACTCTGCCCTTCTTCAAGAGATTTTCATGACTGGGCAGGGCAGAAGGGGACAAGTCACCGTCCCCACTTGATTTCTGTTCTTCCAGGTTTCTTTGTTCTGCATTTGCATGGTCTTACTTTAGGTATATCACCTTGAAACAGGAATAAGGAAGCACTTCACACACACCCAGTGTGGCCTTTACTCAACTCTGTGCTGATTTCAGGTGGAAAAAAATACAGTATATTTTATTTATTCTCTGCTGTTCTTTAATGGCAGGATACGCATGAAAACCCTCAAATACGTGAGGTATACACATGAAAACCTTTCAAAACAGTCTAGGTAGATCTTCCCCATAGTTTTTTTTTTTTTAAAATTATTTTTGTTTATTTTAAATTAAGGCTAAAATACAACTATAAATGTAATGTTTAAGGAGAAAAATACTCCTGTGAGGGAGGGGGAAAAAAGGGGAAAAAAATCACAAAAATATCTTATTGTTTGTTCCAGAAAGATCTCATGGAGATGACCGACTTTGCCTAACATTGGCAGAATCAGCTTGATATTTTTTGAGAAAAGTAAGAAGCAAATCTGGTTTTCAGTCAGCTCCATATGCTGTTTATGAAAATCCTGTTTCATAAGAACTCATTGTTTAATAGGCTGTGAAACAGCATTTAAAGAAACACCATTGATTAATATGGTAGAGACTGATACACTAATCATTTACTTTAAGCATTCACTGATCATTGTTCCAGATATTCAATAGGGGTCTGGAAGAGAGAAAACGAAGAGGTCCTGAAGGTCTAGATTTATTTCTCTAAGGATTTCTTGGACACACCATTAGGCTTTCTGAGATGAAAACAAAGAAAAAATAAAGTCTTCCCACCCTCTGAAATACTATAGAAAAGAATCACAACCAGAAGTTGAAAATGGAGGTACTATTAAGGTTTGGCCGCCCAAGGGATTTTTTGCACACATCCAAGACAGAATTTTTTGTCATCCTTACAACGAAGGAAGTCAGAAAAGCCACTGCTAATCAGGAGGTAATGTAATTCCAAACATGCCCTTTAGAACATTCATTGTACCACTCTGTTTAACAGTGTTGTGTGACTTTGATTGCTCTCACTTCACATAACCATCCTGGCTTTAAAGGGCTTGATTTTTAGAGGATGGAGTTGAGGCATGTGAAACCACTAATTCAAAAATCTCATTTTTCTAGCATATATAGCAATACCTCCACAATGTGAAGCACTGCCATCAGTTATCTGAAACTGCTTCCTAATTATCTCACTATTCCTGGGGTTACGGCTGCTCAGAAGTGAGTTCCCTGAAGCACAGAGCTATCTCGACTATCTTAACATAGTTAGCTCAGACATCATTACCACTGCAGTGCAAGTAGTCCGAGTTAATTTCTTTTCCTCAACAGAGCAAATTGCTCTAACTTTGGAGGAGATAGTCACAGAATAAGAAATCGCCAGTTTCCATAGACATGGTGTACAACCTCTTCTTGAAGTCAGCTTTTAATGTGGATATAGTAAATCATCGTGAACATCTGTGTAATCTACTGGGGATTTTTCAAGTGGTGTCAGTTTTTCAGGTATGCAATAAAACTTTTTTTTTCCTGTGAAGGAATGAAATGGTAAACCAAAACAGAACATTTAAAAATATTGTCATTCATGGTACTGAAATATCAAATAGTAAAACTAAAGAGACAACCAGATCCACTTAGGGAAAAATCAATGCATGTGAAATATTTCTTTGATGACACACGCCTAGTTTTAGACTCCAAAGAGGTGACAGGAGAGGGAGACCAGCTGCAGGGATGGAAAGGATGAGCAAAACAGAGATAAGGCACAAGAGAAACAGGATAATAACAAAGATAATGATTGGATAATTGTGAAGACAGATATTAAGAGAGGAAGGAAGCATGGCAAGAACAGTGACTGCAGTAACAGGGTCTAATATATCAACTATTGGATATCATAGTGAATCACAAGTTTTAATACAACATGCGAAAATAAGTAAGAAAAGGATGGACGAAAGAATTAAATGCAGGCTAAAATATTTTTCACTAGAGGAAAAATGAAATTATAGAAAGGACCATCGAGAAAGAGAGCGACCTTTCAAAGCAGAAAAAATATTGAAGCAAAAACATTGTGATTTTTTCCCTTTAATTAAAGTTCATCTCTACTTTTTTTGTCTCAGTCAGCAGTAGGTGCTGCTCATTTCTGAATTTCATTTATATTGTATTGGAGGAGTATTAATATTCTTACAAAGTCATGTTTAGTTAATCGCTGCCTTTGTTTCACAGGCACATTGTTGCTGGGAAGCATTTTGTGAAGACTACCTCTGTTAGCAGGCATGCTCGGTGCCAAATCTACCCCTCAGGTATTATCCCCCTGTGGGTGGGTAGAACTGCACAACCTCAGCAAAGGTCTGGGTAAAGCAGGCAGATATTCCACTGTGTGACAAACAATGCCAGTCAACATACCAGGACAAGTGGCACCCCTTCATGGCAGATTCATGTCACCAAAAGTGAAAGAAAGGTACTCAAGAGGAATAAGTAAAAACACATCATGGAGGAATGTCTGGTTCACAAAGCCACAGCCACGCAGTGACTATTCTAGGGAAAGTTCTTTTCACATGAAGAAGATACACTCAATATTATTTGCAAAATACAGATTTGCTCAAAACATGAGGTGTGAAAGCTGCACTGAGGGTTTTTTTCCCCTTTATTTATAAACCCTCTTAGTGAACTTCCAAAAATAAAACACAATATGATATTTTAAATGTACTAGGTTTTGCATTCCAGGTCCACAAGAAAAGGTATATATATATCCAGCTTAAGGTCTCCAGCACAGATCCCAACTTTATATTATGTGGAGGACTTTACATAATAATTTATATTAAATGTATCAGAAACCATGGCCCTGTATATAGAATTAAATCAAACTTATCATATTGTGCATTAATTAATCTTCTTGAATTTTTGACTGAGATATACAACAGAGAATGTGTTATGAGAATGTTAAGTTTTCTGATAGAAAATTTGTTGGTTGAAAGTAGCAAAAAAACCCTTTAGACTATGTAAGTTTATATTTTTTTCTTTTCTCTCTAGAGTGAATAAAAACCTATTTTCTTGTTCTTTCTTAAACCAAATCTAATATCACTTATTAATCTACAGAAATGAGTCAAGCACTGAAATTAGTTCATTCTTTTTCTTATCATTATGATAATCACTTTCTTCGTAGCTGCTTCTCCCAGTTAATACAGCTGTAGATAATACCAAGCATGCAGGTGTCAGTTAATTTTTTCTGAAATTTTAAAATATTTTCACTGAATTGCTCATACTGAAGCTACTGGATAATTTGGTCCCCCACACCATTCAGAAACTCTGTAACAGCCATTGTTTGCCTTCCATACAAATGAGGCTTAAGCATCACGTTACCACAGGCTTCACTGCAAACTGCCTTTATAGTCAAGGAGAGTGAAAGTTTAAATGGTTTGAAAGTACCAGCAATGCTGCAAGTTTTCCAGCAGAAAAGAACTTGGTCTTATTAGTTAAAACTCACACCTGTTCAGAGGACCACACCAGGTCCTTAAAAATTAATTTATGCCCTCATAATATTGCTATAAATTTAAGCAATAACTTATCATGTGATCCTTGAATTGGTTACAGAAACAGGAATGAATTTCACCTGTGGTGAGTGTTGTGTGAAGGGAAAAAAATGTATGAGAAAGATTCCACAGAACTAACAAGCTGATAAGTTAAACAAGAGGATTGGAAGAGAGCCTGCTATGATTGGTCATATTGGATAAACAATGTGAGAAAAGTAATGTGAGATATTTTAAAAGCCATTCTAAATCCTTACCTAGAAACAAAGGAGAGATATACTACACTTTCTTTGTGTTAGCCAAGAAGAAGGAGTGAGGATATCGTGCTTCCATTCATGCCTTTGTTGGGGCTCTGATTTTTCAAACATACTGAACTAAAGCCAGAAGAAAATCTGAGCTCTAGAGATATGAAACAAACCAGTGATAAAGGAAAAGACTGTATAATAGGATAACTATTAAATACCATTTTCCACCAATTAATATCATAACAGATGCAGCTCTAATAGGATTAAAAGACTATAGTATGACATGGAATCTCTGTGATATAGAGCACAAAACCCCCCAGGTCTATAGCTGAAGAAATGTTGAGTTGTATGAGCTAAACATTAGTAACTATCAAAATAACAAATATTTAATGCAAACAGCAAAAATCTAGTAGCAGATACCTTAAACTAGCTTTAAAATGTTTCATTGACCTGGTATTTGAGCTGCAAGGCTGCTATTTCACACCTTGTCTCTGCTGCCAGCTTCAGCTTGCACTACATCTGTGCTTCATCTCTTTATGCTCCTGACCACACAAACTACACATCTAAGTGCAGCTTGTACACTCATCTTCAAGCTTTTAGATGTGATTGATGCCTGTAACAAATAAGTGGATTTGAAATAAAGGCTAAATGAATTATCATATTTATCTGGGCCTATGAGCTGTTATCAAGCCTTCCACAAGCTGGCATTGCACTTAGAAATGAGCATTTCATAGTAAAAGGTTAAGGGTTTTATACAGAGAGAAAAATAATCAAGTAATTGACCAATTCTTTTGCTAAGTCAGGTGACAAAGACACTTCATCCTTAAGTGTCAGGACAGATGTAACATCGCTTGCAAAATCCTTTATGAAACTCAGAAACATTGAACATTTTCTCTAAAACTTCATTTTTCAGTAGGAAATGCAATTCAGCTTAACAATGTAATATATATGCTTGTGAATTACCTTCCTTTTGTTTTACAGTGACATCAAATTTTCTGACATAAGACTAGAACCAAGTACAACAGAAAGCAGACAAGGATTCTTGGTAGAAAATCAGCAAGTTTTGGAACTTAGGTTCACATTTGCAAGTACTCAAGTATGGATTTCACTTCAGGAAACACAGCATACAATTACAATATAACTGTCCAAACATTATTCCTGTATTGCAACCATATTTCATTCCCCCATTATGCATGATTTCTGAAAAAAGTTTGAAAGCTGTATTCTAGAAATGGCTCCATTCCAAGTCATTCTGTAGTGTATACTACTGAATAGAATACAGCCCAGTTACTGCTGAAAATGAAATGGCTATTATTAATGTATTTGTTGTGGTAGTGACAAGCTTACCCTAAATTTGTGGTTAAACAAAACAAAACTTGGTGCATGATGCAAGAAAAAAATGGAGATAATTAGTTATCTAAAGCTTATATGCTATCATTAGTGATAATAAAATGCCTTTATTCACACTTACAGAGGCTCCATCTTACTGTTTAAATTTAAACCAGTATTTTGAGGGCTTAACTGTAGCTGTGCTCATTAGATAGAAGCAGAGTCATCCTTCATCTTGTTCTACCTCAGCAAAGCTTGTAAAAATGAACTGTAACTAGAGAAAAAAAGTTGCAACCTGTCAAAGTCTAGGTTTACAGACCTCCTTGTAAAATGAACTGTAACTAGAGAGAAAAAAAGTTGCAACCTGTCAAAGTCTAGGTTTACAGACCTCCTTGTAGAGTGTGAATGCATAATACAAAGAATATATAATAGGCTACTTGGGTTTACTAGTTTCAAATATTCTGCATGTTTTTTATAAATAGCTATTGTTCTGAGAAAGAGCAGCTGTTACATATTAACCACCTTCCCCCCCCCCCAAGTATTAATTTAATAGGTATTAATTAAATACAAGCATCTGAAGATTACAGGAGTGTGGACATGAAAGCACATACTGTGGCACATCCATGTGTACACATTACTTTTAGGAGAGGCTCAGTGCATCTGCAAGTGAAAGATAAGGTCTAATTTGAGGGTTCTAATTTCCATCTAATTTGAGGCTAAACCAATAAATAAATGAAACATAAGTTAGGGTAAAATTAGGTACACACTTTCTGGACCAAGCTATGTTTTCCTCTCCAGCAATCTACAATGTTTCACAGGGACAACTGGAATTAACTATGTCAGTCACATGTAATGGATGAAAATGGCTGAATCAGTATTTCTCAGTGTTAGTGATTATTTCATTTCCCTGTGCTATGGGAGCTTGTTTGAGTTAATTACAATTTTGCATAAAAAACCAAACCAAACCAAAAAAAAAAAAAAAAAAAAAAACAACAAAACAAAACAAAACAAAACAAAACAAAACAAAAAAATCCCCAAACAATTTTAAGTTTTTCAAGTAAAACTTTCTGGAGTTCTTCTACAGGAATCACATTATCATTATTATTGTGGTTTTTTTGACAGGCCCATTATGTGAAACACTGGTCGTTTCATTACTCCAGGACATTAAATTGCTCAGTGGAGTGAGCACATTGCCCTCTCGGTGTGTTGAATCATGAAGTATCTGTGCAGGGTTTGCAAAATTCCTTTATCTCCAGTAACCTTTGTGACCCACCCCAATGACTGACTGGCACCCTCACTGTGTGGGGTTAGGATACCTCCAGGCTTTCACTCCGAGGAGCTTTTGTAAACTGTTCTTTTAAAAGCTGACCAAGGCCTTCACAGTTATGAAGTACTCCAGGAGCCTCTTCTGCCTAAATTCTTGCACAAGAGCCTGGTGTCAATGAAGCCTAAATGAGTGCCTAAATGAGCTCTACCACAAGGAGACATAAACATTGAAACTGTGGTGTTTAAACTTACCTGTGATTACCTGAATTGAATCTGACACAGATAATGCTCCATGCTAAAACTTCAGTGTCCACTAGCAGATTACTTAAACCCTGGCAATGCTACATCCATTTTCATTTTAATTGTATCAAAATGATGACCCAGTTCAAATCTTCCCATTTTTATCATCTGGGTTGGAAACATTGGCTGTAATTTGTCAGTAAAATCAGCTGTCCTAGCCAGAAAGCAGATAGCCCTGAGCAAGGGTGCCTTCTCTCAATTAGCACTTTGCAAGCAAAGTTGGCCCATGAGTAAATTGGCATGAAAGCTCATTGAACAAAATCAGATGAGACTGAGCAGTCAAACACATAAGAAGAGATGGTATTTATCCTGACCCATCTGAAAAAAAATAAACTGAAAAAAAAAGTGGTTTGTTATTTTTGGCACCTTCCCCTCCCCCCCCCCCCAAATCAGTAGTACAACAAATTGTACAATAATTCTGCCTCAGGGAAAAGGTATATGCACAAAACTGCGGACTTGATTCATTACAATT
The DNA here is from genome assembly GCA_024865655.1 of Emberiza elegans. Classification (NCBI taxonomy): domain Eukaryota; kingdom Metazoa; phylum Chordata; class Aves; order Passeriformes; family Fringillidae; genus Emberiza; species Emberiza elegans. Next base: position 50,326,358 of record JALJVW010003023.1, read on the forward strand.
TGATTTTTTAACACAAATGTTCAAATAAAAATCTAAAGAGGAAAAAAACATATTCCACTATCTAATTTTTGGCTATGCAGCAAGTTTAAAATGAGACATAGATGAAGGTACTTATTTTTCAATTAATTCCTTCATTTATATCCTTCTGAAATGACACAGTATTTTATATTGTGAGCACACCTAAAATGAAGAGACAAAAGGAAGACAGTGCCACGTCTATCACAGCAGTTTTCTTTTGCCTTAAGAAAACGGAGAGAAGTTGCACAAAAAGACCCAAGCAACCACAATCCTCCTGCAAGATGCAATGTAAGCCTACAGCCACAAAGCACTGAAGCGCTTTTGAATCATGTGATTATTCTTGCAGTAATGTAAATATGTTTCCTTGAAACAAAGTGGCACTAATTTAGACTTCTGTGACACTTTTGGTGGAAAAAAAAGGTACAGAAAATGCATTAAAAAAATTGATAGAATAACAACAAAAAAAGTTGATCAGTTCTATACCAACCAGGTGTATATACTACTACAAAATGAGTAAGAAATCAAATATAGCCAACAGAACAGTACTGCTTTCCACTTTAGCAGCACCCTGGATCTTAGTGGTTAAAATCTTAAGGATATTTCTGATTAGTTGAGACTGTTTTTTAACATCTTTTTACCACGCTCTGTGAACAGCCATGCTGATCTCAAGCTGCCCATACAGGGAATAGGGAACTGAATAGAGACGCTGTGGATTTCTGCAGAGCATTGCTCCCTGCCTACCAGTGTTCCCTTCTGCATTTTTCTTGCTGGACCCATACATTATTGACCTCACTTGCTAAATCCACCCTAATCTTCCTTCCTGTCCTTCTTGAGGAATACCTGCCCTCTGCACAAGCAGCTCTTCAAACTCCTGATCTCTTGATGAGTGTTTCTTGCCAGCACACTGTGCTGTGAAAACGGATGATGAGATAGGTGTCAGGTGGGGGACTGGTTTTCTAGATTCTGTTTCCTTTTCTGAGGCCAGAATGGCTGGAAAAAATCAAACTGGTTGACAGGTGTAAGATTAACAGAAAGTTCTAGTTTATATTTGATGTCTCTACAAAAGAGTTTTTTTAGGTTTGGTGATTGTGGGTTTTTTTTTCTAATGGCCAGCAAAAGACACTTTGCATAGATCTAGCTACTCAGTAACACTTTGGGGTGGTGTTTCCAAGATGCATTTACACTTAAAATGGCACAATATTTTTCCTTATTTTGTTAGTCATTATATTCCTCTCATTTACCTTCTGAACTTTTTTTCTAGAAGCCTCCTCAAAGGCAGCCAAGAGTGCAAGTTACCTTTTATTTCTTAGTTCCAAAAGGGAATATGGTAAATGCCTGCTCTGCTCTTTATTAATGCATAGTTTACAGTGGAGATGATCCACATGATCCAAGGAACAAAAACACCCACTTCATCCAGGTGCGTGGGCACGGCTGAGTTTCACTGTGCTGCCATAAATTTAACACAGGCCTTGAGATTTGTTCACACTGGATAAATATGCAACCCTTCAAATTATTTGCATCCAATATATCACTAATTTATAAACGTAAATAAATAAACAAAGAGCTGGCACTTGCCTCTTGGTAGAATCTTTGAAAAGCCTTGATACTTTAATTATTTATTTTGCTTAACGAGAGGAAAATAATGCCTAGTATGCAGTTGTTAACACTTTCTGTAAACCTCTAAAACATTTTTTTTGCTCAGTGATAAGAGATCTTCACAGGTTTTTATACAAAATGTGTAAGCAGCTATCGAAGAACTGCAGGTTTTTTCCTCCAGCATTCTTCCTCCTTCTGTTTGCTATTCTACTTGGCTCTGCTCTTATGTGTTAGTAAGAGGTGCCATTCTAAACCAAAAAAAGTTTAATCAAAAGCATATAAATTTGCTGATGTGATGATATATCAAACGCAATGGCTGCTAGAGTAGGCTTTAAAGAAAACCCACAAAATACATTGCACTGGATGACGAGCATACTTCATTATGGCATATCAGGAAACAAATCCTCTATAACTTGACATAATGAGAAATTTAAAAATGAGGAAATAATAAACAAAACAAACAGAAAACAAATTTGTTTCCTGATTTGACCTTCATGGCACTGTCTCTGCATCTACTCCTGGTTACCTGCTGCGCTGGTTGTTTGCTCAGGTGGAGCAGAGTGTGGGTACAGAGAGACAACTTAGGCCACTAAGGGGTACTTGTGGCTTTTTTTCCACCTGTATCTGTGCCTTACCTAGAGAGCCCTCTCATAGCCAGAATATTATTCTTGGGTAAAGGCTGTTTAAATGTGACTTTACTGTTTCTGGACAATTATTCCAAGTATTTGTGCAACACTTGCCTAATCTATTAAGTATGGCTAGAGCTATGGTTCTTTTGTGGAGTCATACCTGGCTTTACACCTCAGCTGTAGTCATGTTTGACTGTACCTACTAAGAGCCCAAAACAAAGATTTCTCTCACTTCCTTAGACCTGACCATGTGTGTACACAGCACACGGGAAGAGAGACTGGTGGTTGTCAGTGGCCGGTATTCCTTATCTCCTGATTCTCAAAGCAGCACAATATTCTTTGACACTGCTCTTTCTTACCTTCAAATGAAAGTGTTGAAAGTGGTAGAAGACAACTTTTACCCTTTCCTTTTAATACATTTTGATAATGTACTTTACTTTGCCACACTTACTTAGGCTTGCTCCACAAGACCTCCCATTGATGTTATTAAAATGCCAGCATACAGTGATCAGTCTACTTTGAAGATCCTTCCTGGAAAAAAATTGAGCAATTTTATCTCTATACATTTTATAATCTTATGCAGATAAAAAAAGCCTCTTCAAACAAATGCCCAATAGAACAGGTATCATAAGAATTTATGTGGGCAGATAGTTATGTTAATTTGTTGTCATTTTTATTATTGCCTGTTATTATCACTAAACTGTTGCCTATTAAAACAGATAAGCAATTTCCCCTTCACAAAAATGAAATAATCTTCATGTTAATACATTTCTAAAATAAAGGTACTCACAATACAAGAAACGTTGCAAGCAATGCATGATTGTGTTTTGGCTCACAACAGAAGTGAATATCTGGGGGTCACAAGGAGTACCTGCAAAACAGCAGGCCTTGGTAAGGTGCAGAACCATGTGTGGGAGCACATCAGACAATTGGGAAAGGTTATTTTTGCATAAGATATGTGTCTAGCAGTGTATAGGTTCATGATTTTTTTTTGTAACACTCCTCCATCTTCTGTTGTTTACAATTCTCCATTGCCATACCACATCTCTCATCAAAGTGCACTGTTTGAGTCTGGGCTTGTGTCTAGCTGACACATCGCAAAGGCATCTGTGATACTACAGGGGTGTCACAAGTATACATATTTTTAATCCTTTCTTCTTTCCAGTCCTACTCCTGTTTCTGTTTATTAACTGCCACTCTTTAGAAATCCTGAGCTTGAAGATTTGCCACCTCCCCGTTTCTTTCTCTTGTTGTGTGCTGCCTTCAATCTAAGCAACTAAATTAAGTCAGTGGCACCCAGCTTCTCTCTCAGGGTTTTCACCTGCTGCTTCTAGGCAGAAAAAAGAGCTGTTCTCCCCAGTCTGCAGCTGTAGGCTAATTATCTCTGGTCTGTCAGCAGAAAATTTAAAGAAATACACACTTTCACTCGTTTTGTTTTGTTGGTTTTTTTTTTTTCTTTCAAGTAAACCACAGGCCAAGTGTTCTCCATGTAATTTTTAATTTAACACTACTGGCTCCAGAGCTTGTACATAATAGATGAATTTAGCTGGGCAGGCTATGATTCACCTAACTCTTCTCCCCAGGCATCCAGTGGAGAATTCATGCACCATTTGGGTCTTGGACTCCACAACAGAAGTCAGACACCTAAAATTTAAGTTCGAGCATTGCAATGCCCACAAGTCTTTCTGCATCTGGGGCACAGAGATGTAACTCAGCTCTGCCTGAGGCTGCTTGTCCTTCCCCATCCCTTCAGACTGAGGTTTGCCCGCCCACCTCAGCAAATAAATGAATTAAGGGTATTAAAGACATAAAGTCAGAGTGCCTCTTTCCCTCATTCAGATTATAAATGTTGAAGATTGTGCCTCTGATTTTAAGGGAAATTCAGCCTCATTTCTGAGGATACAGAGTTTTTCCAAAAGTGGGAAAAGTTTGATAAGAACTCTAGAGGTATCAACAAGATAAGAAGCTTATTATTCCTCTTCATAGTAGAAGGAAGGAATCAAAAAAAGCAATTTGTTTAATATGTGACAGTTTCCTTTAATGACCCACTTAAACATGAAATAAATAAGGTCACCCAAAGTTTACACCTGTGCTATTTGAACACCACTAAAAGAAGCATATGGAGCAATGCTGAATTCTCTGTTGACCTAGCAATAATTTTATTCATGTTGCCAGCAGGAATACACTGCTTATTAATTAGTTTATTCATCCTTAACTTTTTTTTTTGCATTAGTTTATAAATAGACACTTCTAGATTAAATCAATCATTTGTCAAAGATCTGAGGGGTCAGCCATTTCCTTGTCAGTGAAACTGGTTAACACTGCATTTAGCAGCTAAAATTGTCTCTGCTAATGGAAGAGAAATAGGAATCCGTCCAAATCTCACGGAACTAATTCTAAAATAACAAGACAAACCAGCCAGGCTTTCTTTTCCACCTTATAGTGGAGAACTGAAAGCAGTTGTAGACACCTAAGAAACTGAAGCCCATAGAAAAGACATATGGCATAGGATCCATCATGTGACTGCCTGGATGCAAAAAACCGAAGACATCTGAAAATGTCATCTGTGAATCTTGACTGTTGGTGGGAACATCCCTCACCCAGAGTTAAGCTTTTTGAAGTGCAAGGCCTCAGCTGTTTCCTTGGCACTTCCTGCTGACATCCTTGTCTTTGATGCCAGCACCAGCTCTGCCTCTTTTAGCATAAAGTACTTGTCTTTAACATGAGGATAGATTTTTACCTAAATTTTAAATTATTTTTAACCCTTGCTCTGTTTTCCCCACAGTTTGTAACATCATTTGGCTTAATAAATTTGGAGCTGTGACTGTTATAAAGTGCCCCAAATGCTCCAGTGGGATGGCATTTTCTGCAGGTATTGTACCCTTTGCAAAAATTGTCCCTGCTGCCTGACCATTTGGCATAAGCCAGCTTGTTCTGTCTCTTAGTGGTAGAAAATGCACAAGAAAGTTGATTTCATAGATATGTTTACAACATCGTTCCTTTCTGCCTTTACTCTTTCTGAAAAAAAAGACAATTGATTTCCCATTTATTTTCCACTATTTGGATTTTAAGCCCTTTGTAGTTATATGAACATCAGGGGGATCTAAAACCACAGTGGTGAAAGAGTTAAGCAGGTTTTAAGCAAAGAAAATATGTGTCCAGACTTGTTGAAGCTTTTAAAATGCCATCTAAAAATCAGTGTAGAGGAGTCAGCACTGGCTCTGCCACTGAGCATAGAAAGCAGCACTTTGCAAAGAGCACTTTCTTGTTCAAGTACCCTGAAAGTGTATTTTTAAACATCTGGAGCTGTGAAAGCTGTTCGGCTGAGACTGTTTGTTACAGGAGGAGGCAGGGGATGGCAAGCAGCCATGGGATCAACAACATAACACCTGGTTTCTGACCTAAAGTGGCTAAGAAACTGAACATCTCATCATTGGCAGCCACAGCTTCCCTGAAACATGATCTCCCCTCTGATATATTTGTGTAGAGCTCTTTTTAGGCCTCCTGTAGGCTTTCGCTCCAGAAAAAAAAAACCAACAACCCTCTGAATTCTTTCTTTCCCTGTAGAAACTGGCAGAGAGACAAAAAGCAGAGTATGAAAGACAGTAAATGGATCTCAGCAGGAGGAGCCCTGTTCCCCCTATAATGACCAGCCAGCATGTCTGTTGCTCCAGTGCAGAAATTCAAATTTTGTCTTTAAAATCACCAGGCGTCTTCTAGACCTCATGGATTCCCTAATTTTTCCTCCAGTTCCATATTATAGCATTCACGCTTCCTGCTACAGGGGTCTAACCATATCAAATGTTGCTCAGTCTGCCAGAAGGATTCCTTACAAGCACTGGGTATTTGTTTCGGTCCTACGCACTTCCATACATTTTTTGGTATAGACAAAGTCAGTGGGAATTATGGTGTACGAAGTCAGTGGGAATTACGGCTGCGTAGGGCAGAGCTGAATGCAGTCCCAGACTCACTGTGTCATCCAGTGTTTGTAACACAATAGCGTTTGTCAAAGTGCCAGTGTGAAGTGCATGTGGATTTCAAACAGCTGTAGTGCTGCCATATGCTGCCCTTTGCTTAAGCCACGACTTAAAGTTCAGCTTCCCATTTAGAGCAAAAATTGACAGATTCATCTTTTTTTGGATCTTCAGAAGCAGTCAGGCTCTTTGTTCTGCATTTTCTCATCTGAATCTGTCTGATTGGTGCTGCTGACACCTCTCCCTGACATCGGCCCCTTTTATTTCTGAGAAAAGAAACCTCCTGAAGGAGTCCACTGTCCACCTTTAGGGAAGTGTTTGGCATCTCAGCCCAAGACAAAAGCTCAGAGGAGAGTGCATTGCCAGTAAGACCCAATCTCTGACTTTAGGATGTGGCAAACTGGGACAATGTGAGGGTCAAATCAAACAAGATTTAGGCTGTGCAAGTGGGCTTGCAGTCTTCTCTGAGATGTGAACCATGCCCTCCATGTTAAAGGGGAACTCCCTAAATGTCAGGTTTGGGGATAACCGATAACCTTGATCCACCTCTCTCACTGAACAACAACAGGATAATGCCTCTGCAGGTGACTGGTGAGCAGAGTTGCAGCCTGACTCCCTAGGCTGCTGGTTCATGACTTTTAGAGGCTTTTCTGAGCAACAGCTGTTTCATCTAGCAAAAGTGATAAAACTGCAACAGAAAATAACTGACAGGGTACTAACCTGAAATCATAGCTCTGTTCTGAGTCATGCTAGCAGTGTATTTCAACCCAGGACTCCTACATCCCTGGTGAATGACCTAAACTACATGTTTTCAGAGGTCATGGAGATGGTCACAGTCTGGTTGCTAGCAGGGACTTTTAGGACGTGGGAAAGGACCCAGACTTAGCTCAGGGTGTGGTCTGTCTAAAAAAGATGGATTGAGAAATGAGGCAATTTGTTAGTACATGGGTGATTCATGTGGTTTGTGAGGAAAAAAAATGGATTAAGAGGGCTATTTGAGAAAGGAGTTTTATGCATCTGGTTGGAAGATACAACAGCAGAGTATTCAGAGAAATATTTCCTGTTAATATATTATAAAGGAAATACCCTGATTTTGCTATAGAGAAACAGAGGTAGAAACCTCTTAAGCTTTGCAACTGCAGCCAAAAATACAATCCTCTCTTTCTGGATAGGATAGCTAAGAGGTGCTGAGCAGTTTCAAATCCTGCTACTATTAATGCAAGCTTAAAGTGCTTTATCACCATCCAGGATGTTTTACAGGAGTAGTTTCCTAAAATGCTGAGGACACAATAACTGGCCAGGATGGCATCCCAACTGTTTCTAATGCAGTTCCTCCTCAGCTTTACTGAGGTTATACAATAGGAAAGAGCCATGCAATTTTGACTAGTAAACTAGGGACTCCTCTCTCTTTCTTTTAAGGGACAAAGCAGAACTAAGGGAAGTTCAAAGTACAGGAAAAAAAAGTGTTTGGAGCATGGAAAATTCACTAAATGGAAATAGACAGGGAAGCATGGGTACCACAAGAAAGAGAATGAGATGAATGAATTTTAACTTTTCTTTAAGGTAGAAATATGCTAACAAGTGATAGATTTTAGGAGTTGATTTTCCTGTCTCAGAAGAAAGGAATAGAGAGATTCAAAAGTGGAAAGCTAAAAACTGATCAAAGAAAACACTCTTTCATATGATGTGTGACTGAAATGTAAAACTCACCTCCACAGAGAGCCACATAGGCCTGGAATTCAGGGAAATTTTAAAAAATCATAATTTCAAAACCCATTGAAAGTGCTTAGAGTTCTGATTTTTTCACTGCCCCTAAAGAAAAAAAAAAACTTATTACATTTAACAATTATGTTTATCTTAGAATAGCTGGCAATGGATAGGGTATTTGCAAGAGCCTGTATTTCTAGGGGACTTGGAAATGTTACTGAATGAGTCTTATATTTTATAGGGATTTAATTGCCACCTGATTCATGTCTGTCAGCTGGTTGGTAATCAAGGGCCAAATTCTTCAGGGCACTGAAATCAGTCGGCTGCACCAACGAGAAACTTCACTTTACGCTTAAGAAGTCGCGTTTGGGTCAGCCGCTGTTCCAGGTGCCGGCAGTAATGTTAAGTGGAGCCATCAAAGAGTAAGTGGGAAGTGTAAACCTTCCCCGATCTCCGTCTGCGGCCCACAAACAGCCTCTCCAGAGAGGTGCCGACCTCCGGGTCTGCAGAAGATGCTGCTGCGACAGTCACAGCTGCTTGTCCCTGCATCCGTGATTCTCACCGCCCGGGAAGCTTCCAAGGGTTTAATTAAGGCGGATCCTCCTCATTGTTCCTTGCAAAGCGCGTCTGGCAGAGCGGCGCAGCAGCTGAGCTAAGGCACGCCAAGTGCCCGGCATCGGCCCCCACGTGCCTCCCTCACAGGCTCAGCCCACTGCCAAGGAATCTTTCGGATTCCAAGCGGGTTCTCTCCCGGCCGTGCAGAGAGAGCTGAATGGCCGAACCTCATGGCCGGCAGCTCCAGCCCGTGCTCGGAGCCCGGCCAGGGCTGGGTGAAACGCCTGCCTTGGGCACCACGGAGCAGCTCTGCCCTTTGCGCAGGGTTTATCAAAGTGCTGGGCTGTGGGACCTCGCCACCTCCTCTCCGCCTCCCTGCGAGGGCCTCGACAGCAGTCCCTCCCTGACTGAGGCCGAAAGAGAAAATAAAACCGGTCCGTCTAACTTTGGTCAGCACTGATGGGGCCTTTCTGCAGCAAAGTGTGTAGAATCAGTGGCGTGACACAGCTAAAGCGCAGTGGTAAGATTCTCTCAAAAAGCTGGTGCAAAAATGAGTCTCCCAAGTCTCATCTGGATGCTTGTAGGCACCAGTCTATTAATGGTGTCTTGTGTAAAGAGGATGCTGTGGAAACATTGCAAGCAGCCAGCTACACAGTTGTATAACTTGATAAATATAGTTCTGATGCTATCTTTGAAATATTTAGGCTGAGTAAAAAATCCAAAGTAAAAATGTCTGCTGGTTTGAAATGCAGCACTAGAACGGAATGGCAAAAAGGATTTATGTCTCTTCTGCAGGAACAATGTCCTAGTATAAATCCCTTGTATTGTGTGTAATCACATAGGTTACACCTTTCGGTGGCCAAAGCATCCAGAATTCAGTTTTATCACTGCTCGTCATAAGAGACTGAAAGGACAAAGCTACATAAAGAAGCTTGCTGCCACCAGACTGGGGCACTGACAGTAAAACCAACAACACTTTCTCCTCTCCAGTTTTTGAGCTGGCTTAAGGAAACAAACCAAAACCAAGTATTGGTCATTGCCAAAAGTCATTCTGTCTTTTTCAAATATGCTCACTCAGTTTTGTGCTGCACATTGATAACTGTTTCTTAATTCTGCTCAAATGCTGCTTTCCAAAGTGAACTGCTAACACTTTTCTGAGAAGAAATCATAACATATTTGATGACTTTTCTTAAATTAGAAGAAGCAAGACAAAGCAATCTGAGATATTTTTAGCTTAATGTATTGATAAATGGAAATGTAAAACCAAGTGGATTGAAACAAGCTATATTTAAAATTATATTTAGGAATTTTACTGCATGCTATTTTCCTTCAGAAGCAACTGCATAAATACAAAAGGAAGAGATAAAGCCATATAAAAATTCAAACTAAAGCTGATTGAAAAATAAGGGGCTTATAAGAAAACACACTCTTGGTACAGGGACGGTTCCTGTGTTCCATCAGAACCTTATTTTTTTCAGGAAATGTCATCACCAGCTGAAATCCAGAGACAGTCATATAAAGGGAGGAAAGCCTAGGGCAACATTTGAAAAGAAAGTTTCAGGGTGAGTAACAAAAGCTTTGTCCAGAAATTAAACCTTATTTGGGAACATATGAAGCCCCAGCGAGGGCTGGTGTGATGGGCAGGGCTGGTGTGATGAGCAGGTGATCAGGGCAAGGCATCTGGGTGTGCAATAAACAGGCTGAAGGAAAGCAGACGGCATTTACTCAACAATGGGAATTTGAGAAAAGACTTACAGACCCAGCCATATGAATCTCTACAGCTTGGACACTGTTTTGAGGCCTGGAAAATTCAGATATGCTTTGTTGGTTATGTATAAAAAGAAAACATAACACATAATGAAGGGAAACTGTGAAGCAAAGGCAGCACATGCATGATTCTTAACTCTTTCATCATAATTTGGATTTCCCCAAATCTCAAGATCTTTTAGTGTGAGAAACAAAGGGCTCTTCTGGCCTCCTGGCCTCACATCCTCTCATATTTCTCATGGCCATGAAAGCTGAAGTGCTATTGATTCTGAATGATTCCTAAATGATTCATGTGGTCATACACGTCCAACAGCTGAGTTTAAAGATAGTCAGAATTAGGTATGTTGAACAAATTAAGAGATTTGGAAAGACTAGAAACATAGCATGTGGGCATGAACAGATAATGTAATAACACTGCACAGCTGACCTGCCTGTTAAGCATAAGGAATAGAATTGAATGCAGGAGTGGGAAGGAATGAGTTTAAAAATTAAAGAGAGGCCAGAAAGACTCATTAAAACATGAACAATTTTTATTACACATTTGCTAGTAATCCAACCTACTTTTAATGAACAGATACAGCAAATTGCTGACAGTGTTCAGTAAAATACAAAATACAGTTTTTATGGTATTTATAGTATTTTATAAAAGCAAGTCACTGTTGGTATGTTTTTGAGTACAATCTTCATAATATTCAGAACAACACTCTTATAAAGCATTTTCTCATAGCTGAGGGCTATAGTAAAATCTGTATGAGTATTGCTTATGCATGTGCAACTCTGAACTGTGATAAGCAGGATCAGATATCAAACTGAACTATGCTAATTTATATCCACTGAAGGTCTGATCTAGAAACAACTATCCTCCCACCCTCCACGAATTCCCCATGTTATGAGTTTAATAATTGCACTTCTTCAGCAGTCTAAGCACATGAGGGTTTTTCAATGCACTTACGAAAACACAAGTTGTATTCCAGCTGTCTCTGACAGCTGTGCACAAGGTTCTCTGCCTTTTGGAGTTTGACTAGTCCTACAGTTCTTGTAGATCCTTGATTTCTTTTTTCACAGGATCCGAGGTTGCAGAAGGCACTGAGTTCTGGCCTGGGTTCTCCTCCCTGTTTAGGCTCAGTCTCCTGTCAGTACCTAGCAGAACAACCTGGCCTGATCTCCTCACCTACCTGAAGCAACAACCAATACTTATCAAACACTACACTTGCTTTTCATCTGTAAACACTTTTCTTCTGCATGTGTTTTCCACCAAAGCCTTTCCCAGAGCTGTGAAGACCCTGTTTCTCTACCTCCACAGCTGCCACCTTGCTCTGATTTCTCCCTGGATTTTGTCTTTGCAGATCTCCCTGAAGAAAGTCACTGCTCAGAAAGTCACTGCCCTCTCACACACTTTCCCTCTCTTGCCTCATCCCACTGTTCCACTGGCCTTCCTCCAGAAGCAGCTGCCAGCAGTTCCACCTCCTCATCCTCACTGTGTATGGGCAGGCTCCTGCCCTCCTTCTCGAGAGGGTTTCCTATGGATTGCATTATGCCTTAATTACGCATCAAAGTATTTGCATGACTCATGTGAAAGACGGGTGTTATTATTTTGTTTCATAGACGATAGCTCAGTCAGCTGAATCCAGCACCGTTTGGATTATGGATAGCACAACCATTAATACACTGTGCTATACGCTCCAACATCCATTTTTTTTCCAAAACAAATATTACTTTATTTCTGGTCTGATGCTTCATGTAATGACATACCAATTGTATAAGGAGTTTGTTTGGTGTTTTCAAACCTTGGGCATTTTCCCCACCAAAATTTGTATTGTGGCTGTGAAGATGGAGAGCAGCAGTTAGAAAGACTGAGTTTTCATTGTCCTTTATTTTGCTAACCACTACAAAATTCTAAGCTTTTCTGCAAAAAGAAAATTTATGGTGCCCATAGAATCAAAACGAGCGTGCTGCTGACTGAGTGAGCATTTGATCAATGCATCACAGCAAAGCTAAAGAGACAGGCTGAACCAGAGGTACAAGGTTTTAAACCAAGGCAGTAACATTGTTATGCTTACTTTGTGAGGCACTATTTTATATAACAGATCCTAATTCCACTCTAGATGGATAACTACTGTGAATTATAATTTTATTTTCCACTTAGTGGAGCCTATTGACTTGGACTAGCTCTTGCCAGAGAACCAGTTTTGTTATAAAGGCAGTAAATTCTGATTTTGTGCGTGTTTGATAATTAATAGTGAGGTGTCAGCAGCAGGAAAAAATGAAAGTAATTTTTTTCCTCTGCAAGTTATAAAAGATGGGTTGTAAGACAATGACTTTATGCTGAGTGTCTAAGCCATCTTTTACTAAAATGAGTTCAGCAACTCAGTGGAGGTTCTGCTCTGTTTGGGAAGGTATGCGCGCAAGGCACTCCTGTTAACCAAGTATCCTTGGCCCCAGGCATAAATATACAGATAGTTATTACACTGGCAAGGATTTTTCCCTCCCAGTGGAGACACAGTTTTTTAGCAACAGCAATTTTCCCTTGTTGCTAAGACAGTGGCAAAAATAGGTGTTCACAGGTGTCAGTATACATGCTAGTTATAAATATATATAATGTTTATTATACTTGGAAAAAAGAGGCACAGTAATGAAAATGCCGTGTAAACTTGACACTATTGAAGTATTTGTTTATCAACAGCTTCCAGTATTTAACAAGGATTAAAACACAAACAATAGCCTTGGCCTTAACTAAGCTAGAGCCACAGCTCTAACAGATGGCTGTGCCAGACACGCTCTCAGCACAGACCAGACCTGAGCACCTCACAGCAGATGACGACATGGGAGCCCTCACGACAACCCACCGAGACCAGCAAGGGGAATTGCCGTGTGCAACCATGGAGCAGGGAGTGAAACCACAATCCAGCCGAGTAGCTCTGTGCTCAGAGAACACAAGGCTATCTCCTTTGAAGTGGCTTACAGACCTAAATAGAGGATTAGGCCCAAGATTTACTGAGATGCCAGAGGATGCTCACATGTTTCACTCTTATGCCTTCTGCTGGAACAAATTTCCAAGGTCATCTGTACCAGAGCCAGGAGGTTAACCTAAGTGTCACTGTGACTTTCCCTTTAAGGTCAACTTCCATCACAGATTCTTTGACCTGGATCTCCAAAAGGAGCTCCAACTGCAAGAAGTCATACTAGTTCAACCATCTCCCAGTCCAGGGGTTTCTGTACGTCCCATTTCAGAGTACTTGTGTCATTGTGACATGCCAAGTGTGCTAGCCATACTGTCATTTTTCTCTGATTATTCAGAAAATAATAAATAATTTGACAAATGGGAATTGCATGACCCATACTACAAATAACTAACTGTGAAATTGCTATGGCTAATTGGCATCTGTTGTTAAAGTGACAAATGCATATTTGCCCTCTGCAGACCTTCCCACCTGTTACTCCATGGACCATCATACCATTTATGTTCTGCTAACAGACAGAAAGGTGCTTCACTTTCAGGGTGATTGGGCTTTGTCAGGAAATGAAGGTATTATTTAGTGAGTGAATTTGTTACCCTAGTGAAAATTAGGACAGCAGAATCACAGGAGTTGTATTAAGGCTCATGCTACATGCACGTTGGACCCCATCTCCCGCAGGCTGCAGTGAAAGAACCATGAAGAGATGTCTTGACTTTGCAGCACTTCCAATCTTTGTCATCCTCCCAATGTCTTTCATCTCCCGTCCCTTCTTGCTCAGTCCTGTCACCCCTGGCTCATCACTACCCCTCCTCAGGAGAAAGCTTCAGGTGTTTTATTTTTTTTCGCTGATCCTGTCCACCAAGTTCATCCGCCACATAACGTCTGGGAATTATTTATGTGGTTGTACTCTCAACTCCAAGATCATCCAAGAAACCTGGCTACTGCATCTGACTGCAGTTCACTGACTTCCAAGGGCATAAGAAGCCCAGGTGTCTCCTAAAATCTGCTGATATATGGAAGAGAGAATTTGAAAGAAGTAGGCTAACAGAAATCAGGAGATTTCCTATAAACCACTAGCAATCAGGTTGGAGAGAGGGGGGAGAGGAGGAAGAGAGAGACGGGGGGAGGCAGGCAGGCAAGCTTGGTGACTTTCTTATTTATTTTCATCCTTTAAAAAAAAATTGCAAAACTAAAGAAGAAAATACTTAGAAGGCAAGGTTTCCATAGGAAAAAATATTTTATTTTTTTAAGAACAAATTCAGTTTGAAACAGACGTGGAATGTGATTTTCATAATTTTCATTTTCTGGGAACTAATTGCAATGTGGAACTAAAGCAGATTTCAAACTTATGACCGGCTAGTTTTAATACAGAATGAAACAAACAAACAAACAAAACCAAAAAATAAAATTAAAAAAAAAAAGAAAAAGAAAGAAGAAATTATTTATAACTCAAGCATAATACTGTGTTACTTACAAACTGGACAAAGAAATTCTTAAATAAATATTCATGGTACACAATTTCAGCACAAATATGCGGCAATTTGGCAACCTTTTATATAATTTTTTTCCTCAATACAGTGCAAAGGGGAATGACACTGCCTTTAAACAAGCTGTAGCTAAATACATTGCAAAATTCAAATTTTATACAAAACATCTTGCTCAGACTTTATAAAAAACCAACATTGCTCTATATACACAATCTGGTTAAGAAAAGCCTTTTTTATCTTGTTTTCATGTGGGTTTTTTAATTATTTAAAAATGTGAATAAGGCTACTGTAACACCCCAAATCCATATACAGTAAATCTGAACCTATTTACAGCATCTTCACTTAGACATGATGGTGCAAATTCCAATTTGGGTGACTAGGGATGATCATACAAGCAAGGCATTTACAGTAACTTTTCAAAGCTGGACCAACGTCAAAGAAAGGAACAGTTGGTAGATTGTCATAATTCTGCACCAGACACAAAACAGACGCACAGTACATTTTTTTTTAATTGGTTGTAGGTTGCTCTTGAGCAATTAGTCTGATTTTTTTTCACAGTTTAGTATATAACTAGAATGTAGCCAACTGATGAAGCATAGATATGATTTAATAAAATAAGGATCAGTAAGCCCATCTTTTCCCTTCCCCTCCCCCAAAATAAAATCTTAATGACTTACAAGAGAACCTTGTATGGATGGATTCATAGAAAAGAAGGGTTGTTGAAAAGAATTACATATGTACTGTAGTTAGTCACCATGGTAACCTTCCACAGAACCATGGGTTGGAATTTTTTTTGTTTCTCTCTTTTGGGCCAACATCCCAACATTATCTTCAGGTTCAGAAAACAAAGAGAGTGATCATTTCTATGACAGATATTTTTCTTTTCTTTCTTTTTTTTTCTCTTTTTTTTTTCTTGCAGGTGCTCACCAGAGGTCTGAGAACCCTAAAATGCTGTTGCTACATTTTCTTTCCAAATCAGAAAGCGAAGTGTTACCATAGTAACATGACTATGTTAGAAATGTCTATTTGCATAGCACATATAAAAGTAGAGGTGTTTTTTTTTTTTTATTTCCTCCCTAGGGTGGGAGCTTTAGGGGAATAGCCACGCTAAAGAGAAAACTTTAACCTGAAACCCCCCTCTACGAACCTCAACAAAATCTACAGAACACATCAGCCTGTAAGGCAAGGGAAAACACAACACAGAAAATAAATGCCGGCACATCTTGTTGCTGTTAAATATGTGATGCAGTAACACTGAATTAATGATATTTTGGACCTTATATTTTCTACTTTCCTCTTACAAGATGCTTTGGAATTTTTTTTAAACTATGCTCCCACTGGTGGTTTAGGATAGCTGTTTTTTTTTTCCAGAAGTATTTTTTAAAAAAATGTGCGCATATGCATACATATATATACATATGTATGCATATATACTTATATATGTGTGTATATACACAGACACACACACACACATATATGGAAAATGATGACAAGTTAAGACTATGCAATTGCCGCAAATGAATTTCACATCTTCTGGTGTAGATTCTGTGCAATCTCAAAATATATATTAGTAAAAAAATCCAAACCAAAAGTAAGAAAGAATGAACAAAAGAAAAACTCTCACTTTATATCCCTTGTGTTCTATACACCTATTATAAATAAGACATATTTTCCTTCTCCATCTCAGTGTCATAATTTATTTTACCCTTATGGACTGCCAGAGGTTTGCCATATGTGCTTTAACTTTGCAACAGAGCACCAATGAACTGCTGTGTCAGTCAGTACCTACACTCACTGTGCAGGGACAGCACTACAGTAAGCCAAAGTGCCAAAAGGGTCAGTCACAAAGAAATTCTGCCTTACTTTTAGAGATGAGCAAGGTTTTGTGGTTTGTTGTTTTGTTGTTTGTTTTCCCCACAACTTTATCAGTGATAGAATTATAGCTCATTTGACCCACTGGCTTATAATCATCTTAGGCACTTGGCTCTCAGTTGTTTGCTTAAATGCTTTCCCTGTGTTTAGTATAATGTGATCATATAGCAGCTGGGTCTGCTTAAAAGTCATCCAAGGCAGACTACATTTTTGCTACAGCTTCAAAGCTGTGTATTTTATTGCCAGTACCACAACAGCCCTGCCCTAATACATCCTCAGTGGCCTGCTATTGTCTTGTCTTCTCCAGGCTTGTTGACTTACTAACAATACCCCTTTGTTCTACTGTATTGAAGGTACTATTTTTTTCTGCACAGTGGTATTTGATAACCGTGAATTCCTTCAAATGCAGCCTTAATCCACTGCACGTGTTATTGTGATTCCTACTTGCCTCTTAAAACTTAGCATACCAAAGTGCTGTGCTACCTAAATGCTTTTTTTTTTTCTTCCCAGCTTCTATTTCTGAGGCAGCAATATTCAATTGCAACCTCAATCAGCCCTTCCCTCCACCACCCAGTCCTGCTCTTGACTTTGTTGACAGCCTAACTTGTTGGCTGGAAGGCTCCTTACTATCAAACACAATTTTTATAAATGCATTACCCATTCGAGTGAGGCTGCTGTAGCAGATGGATGGAGTGCGGATCTCCAAACATTAATGTTCCATTAGTGATTCAGGAGGTGGAGTGAAAGGAAATCTTATGTGAAGGATGGCAGAGCCCCGGATAACAGAAACAAATGGAACAGTGACGGACTAAAAGCAAGAGAACTTTAACAAGTCTTACTTAGACACCAAGGTCTGTGTGACAAATCCAGTACGCACTGAGAGAGACACACAAAAGTCAGAAGATTGCATTTCAAGCTTGATATATCCTAGAGCACCTTTCCCAGGATGCCTAGAGCTATTAACATCCACGGATTGCTCCATCTTCCCTTGGATTTTGTACATGCCTGAATGCCCACAGCACATGGCTTTGAGGATGATGAATGTAACAAGAGTACAGCAATCAGAATGGGCATCTTCTACAGAAAAAGTCTTCCAGCTTTTAGTGAATACTTATTCACCGAGATAGGGATTCTACAGACTAGGTAAGCTGTCCAGCTCGCGTCGGTTCCTGGAGAAAGAGCTGTTGCCTTTCCCCCCTGTGCTTAAGTCAATGCTAGCGCACAAGGCGTCATCACAAACCCCAACAGAAAGCATTTGACCAGTGAGTTTCCTCTACGACTCAACTGTACCACAGAGCTGGTTGTGTGTTCCTCAGACCTTGTAATAAATGTTTGCTGGACTCTGAGGAGGCATCTCTTGAACTATGTACACCGGATGTCCATAGTCGCCGCTGACCTTTTCATAGTGGGGGCAAAAGACACTGTCTGCAGTCCTTAGAGGAATGATAATGTCACTGGGCTCAGAACCATTGTTGTTGCCACTGCGTTTTGGGGTGGCTAATGTACTAAGTGATAGAGTTGTCGTGTGCTGCGGGGAATGCTTCCTGTGTCTTCTCCGGTACTTCAACAAAAGAACCACCAAAGTGATGATGATGACGATGAAAATGATGCACCCTGATGCAATCCCTGCAAATAAGGCCACCTCTGAACCCAGTATACTGGAATGCCCAGCCTTACTGCCATCTGTGCTAGATCCTGGAAAGAACGGAAATACAATAGACAAAAGTTATTGCCATCCTGTGACCCATTTACGTTGCTTAAAAATGTGTAGAGTAAGCAAGACTGAAGAATTAACTGACAGCTAAACTTTGACAAACCAATTACCCTGTTAGATAGCTAAATGCAAACAGCCGAAGTCAGCAATCAATATAAAGCAAGACTTTTGCCTGTTGGTCTCACTTTTGTGTTGCTCCCAAACCACCCTGTTTCATACATCATCATCCATCAGCGGTGAGAACTGTCACTGACAAGGCAGCCTTTGATGCACACGGCATCTTTTAACAGATGCAGGCCAGCCCCAGGCACAAGAGAGGGGTGGGATAGGACTGGAAGGGAAAATAACACAGGGAAATGACAATTCTCAGAACAACTGGTACTGTTCAGTGCCACGCTGTTCCCTCTGCTATTTTATCTTTCGCATATTGATTTAAGTTAAACCATCCTTAGTGACTCTTTACAGGGACTCCTCTTGCTTGGAAATGAAACTAAGGAGCTTGAGGCAGCATGGGAGACAGGCAGAATGCTTATGGCATGTCTGTTAGTATTAACTGAGATTTACTTAAAAGAAAACAATACCACGCATTTGGTAGTCAGGAAAAGCTCACATGCTGAACAGCCTGTTGAATATTTGCTGCTTATCACACCATCATATTACTTGTCACAAAAATTACATGAATGCTCATTGACACTTTTTCACTTCTAAGTTTTAACATATTTCCCTCTCTTGATGTTCACTCACAATGGAAAAATGAGGCAGATGCTATATTCGCGTAATTGTTAATTCTTCCCACCAAAGCCTCTGCAGGGATCAGCTGAAGCCACTCACTGTATCAAAGATTCACTAGCCCAGTAACTAAAGACACAGCCGGTAAGGAAAACTTGTGGCCTTTTTTGGGAAACCCAGAATCACCTGTCAGCAAAGTTTTGCTTTGTAACATTACTAATTACTGAATTTTCTTCTGGATAGCTTGAGTCTTAAGAGCTAGGTTTTCTCTTGTTCACCCTAATGAGTGAAATGCATCCTGAAGATATTTGTTTCAAATAATCTATTTATTTTGTTTAGATAATTATTTTAAAAAAATAAAACAAAACCCCAAAACTTTACATTTAGTAGAAGACCAGCCATACATGTCTAGACTTCATATGGTCAGCTAAAACATCAGGACATTAATTAGAGATGCCCTGAAATAAACTTTATAAATGGCTGTCAAGAACCACTTGATAATGTATTATGCGGGAAGAGAAAGAGACTCGATCATCTGTCAGAGTACTAAATGTCAGGCAGCACTGACCACTGTAAAGCTGCTTAGCAAATGTCCTATCCAGAAATTTTCCTGTAAATGAGAGACACTGTGACAAGACGTAATTAACTTCTACAGCAGAGTGGAAGAGGGGCGAGAGCAGCTGTTGCCATAACTTGCAGATCCCACACACTATCCACCGGGGCAATCAGAACTGGCTTTTGCCTCATCTCATGATGAATACATTTGCTTTTCTGGCATGTTAATGGTAAAATAAAACACATTTGGGGGCGAAGGAGAAGATGTTCCAGGGCAAAGTCCCACCACACCTACCTGAATGGTCCTTCACAAAGGGGCTGGTGGTGGAACTCTTCCCGTTGGTGCCAGCTTCCTGCTCAGGGCGCTTGGTGGGATCCGTGTGCCGGGGCTGCCCTGCTGAGTTGGGATCTGGGGAGAGAAAGAGGACTCATGCAGCTTTGGCACTTGATGGTATTGGAGCCTCACAAGCTGTCTCTAGGTACCTCGTGAGACACAAATGGTTTAACAGAAGAACCTTTATTCAAAGGACTGGGAGATATAAGAACGTAATTTTCCTTTTAAAGCAAAATGGTTATATTAGTTATTTCAGGTTTAAATTGTGAGGCCATCTGCAGAAACTATAGGGTCTCCTGTAATTGGCAAGAAAAGCTTAGCAGATGACATTTCAGTTTAACTGAGGAAGTTGATTGACTACTAAACCAACTTCTACTTAGAAGAATAATTCTTTCTTCCTGCACAATAGGTTATCTATATGTGAAAAGAGACAATGAACAAAAACCTCTCTGTAATCAGAATTCATAATAAGCAAACTATAGAAATATTAGCTTCCCTCTTTTCATGTATTTTAAATAATTCTGAGTAGCAGAGTTGTGGCTTTTGTTTTTAAAATAAAAATAAAAATGACTGAAACACACTACTCCCAGGTGACCTTTCCTTCTAGGGATCTCTCCAATGAAGAGATCTTATTACACTAACCCTCCTTCTGTAGAAATCTGTCAGTAGCCGAGGAAGAGAAAATAGGCTGTGCTTTCAGACTATAAGGGAGGAATGACCACACTAGGCTTGACTGCCTCTCTGCTCTACACTGCTAAAAGAAGCCTGAAAACTAAAAGGGACATTGAGACCGATCAAAGTGATTTCATGAAACAGCAGATGGTCTTTACCTTGTCCAACTTTCATGAGGATCTTCATGGTTTTTGTCTGGCACACCCCTCCCTCCTGGTTATCCAGGCCCTCCAAAGACCCATTTGATGTTGCTGATTAAAAATAAAAGAAAAATAAATAAAAATAAAAATAAATAAAAATCAGGAAATCAACAGGCAAAGTGATGTGAATATGAGTGTCTGAAAACAGGGATCTTTCAATCTACCAGGACCTGTTTTGGTTGGTCAGGCTGACCTATGGAAAGTTGTGAAATGTTGAAAGCCAAAGGAATGAATACACTGGTAAGCTGTACAATATATACAAATGGAGGAATGTGTTATCAAGGTTTCAAATTTACCCAGCAGTCTTTTATTTTCCTATGCACAATTGACTGACTGACTGACTTGGACAAAAACACACCATCTTGCTAAAAAGGTGACGGAGTCAGCTGAAAAGGAAGCTCTGGCAGGCTCAGAAGAGAAAAGCACTGAAAAAATCACTCTTTTTTTCCCCCTCCCAACAATATCTTTATAATCACCACGTTACACCTGCTTCCTCTATTACAAATCTCCTGCTGGAATAAGTGAACGCATACAAAAGACCCAGGTGAAAGCTAAGATTCTGAACTGATTGGAAAACCATTTAATATTTTAAAGCACAATCTCACTTTTCTCAGCACTGAGGAGCCTCTGCGGGGGCGGGTGGCAAAGGGGAGCACGCTCTACTCTCAGGGAAACCTTTCAGCTCACACAAACAACGGGCTGCTTTCCCCTGTGTCCGCATTGTTCTGGCTTATCAAGGTGCCAGCCGGAGCCACGCGATCCGGGCGCAGGCTGACACTGCCGTGCCATGCTCCACTCCCTTGGAGAACCCACAAGGCTGAATCACGGTGCATGGGTGCGCCGCTGCCGCCCCAGCCAGCTGCCGCTTGCAAAACAGCTGCTGGCAAAGGTTTCAGCAGCACCTCAGCAGTTGGTATTGCAGCCACTGCACCGCACTGGGCCCCCGTGAGCGGGGCACAGCTGCAAACGGGGGCTCTGGATTCACTGCGCAGGGAATGCGCCGGGGGTTTTCCTGCCCTGGTTGTCCTGGGGATGGAAATTTCACTGTCATTTCTTGGAGCCGTTTATCTGAGGCCCAAAATAAACTTATGAGAGGGCGCACTGGAGAAAACAAATGGAAAATGGGATGTCAGGGAGCTCACTGCTTGGCTTGGCGTGGTGGTGGTGGACTGCTTAAGCAGCACATGCCTCCCTCTGCCCCTCTCCTTTCAGCCTGTGGGCTTTACACTCTTCAGGTCTTTGTTTTTAATTCTCACTCCTTCTCTTTCACCTTCCTTGGGGATTTTCTTTCAAATGCAGTCTATGTATATTTCCTTTTTCCTTCACAATGTCTTCCTACCCCCATGGCAGTATTTTTCTTGCTCTAATCTTCTCTCTAGCCGTAAAGATATAAACCCCATACTGCTGAACCCTGCTTCCTAGCCTTTGATCTGAGTCTTGTTTTTGTTCCACTTCTGACTCTTTTGTGACCAACTCGAATTACAGCCACCATACAAACTTCCCAAACTGTGCTTTCTTTTCCTAAAACTCCCCTCTCCTAATACGTGGTCCCTCCCAGTTCCTCCTCTTGTTCCCTCCCCCCTGTAAAAACATGACAATAGCTGTATGGCAAAAAGACTTTTCAAAATACAAAAGAGCACGTTGAGTAATTTAAGATAAAAGCTGATCTGAAATGTGTCACTGCATTGCCAGGCTTGGAAAATAATGGAGACATATAGTTTTGTTTTCTTTTGTTTTTTTTTTTCCAGAGGGGAAAAAAAAATCAATACCAAGAACCCATCCTGGACATAAATCAAATGTGTCTCTGCTGAAAGTGTTTTTTATGATCTATTTGCCAATGTACCAGCACAAGGACACAGAGAAAAAATTGCAGTAAATAGAAATACCAAAGCTGAGTACCAATTGAACGTACAAATAATAAACACTGACTTTGTCTTGTGGTTTTGTTATTTGATTCTTTTTTTAATCGAGCCGAAGGGAATCACATCTCCTTAAACACCTTCTACTTGATTTTAGTTGACTAGAATGCTGCTTCTTTTGAACAGCAATGCCTTTTTATTCTTTAAAGGCCTATCCACTTAACCCATGGAGCAAGAGACCTCAACAGGATGCAGAGGGTGCAGTCTGACCTCAGTACAGAATAAGAAAGTAAGATAAAAAAAAAAAGAATGCAAAAATTACTTCAAATACAGTCTCCAAATGGGAAGACCCAGATGTACAATGAGTCTGGTTGTGTGCCTACGCCAGCGCAATCCGCCTCGCTTGCTTGCTAAAAGAATGCTTTCAGAGCTTTGATGTCAGATGAATGAATTTGCAGAAGTATTCACTTTTTCCACAGTTCTTCAAGGGATTTTAGGAAAGCCTACGTTGTAGCCCAGAGTACAGACTGCTACGTCCTGAGGAACAGGGAATTTTCAAAGAGAAGCATTTCAGTGACAAAGCAAGTTTCCTTCTCAGCTTTTCCTGTAATTAAACTGACAATTACCCAAGGCCACTGGAGGAAATTATTTTTCGAAATTCATTAAGACTACCGAAATACAACCTTGCGTATCCCTAGTGTACCAGGAAGAAAGTGGGTAGCTTTAAACACATCATTTTAGGCTTTGAAAAGCTTCATTGAGAAAAAGAAGTAATCTGGGACAGCAGAGAAAACACAGTTTCATACTGCTAATGCCCCTTGACAGTGCAGTGTGCAGAAGTCAAACAAGGGAGTGAGTACAAAATATTCCTCAAAAAACTTGCTGTGGCCTTTCTATATTGATTTTCAAATGAAAATTACACCCACTGTCATTTTAGCTCCTCCACTGCATCCACACCTCTGTGGGAAAGTGACCCAGAACTTGCAGCTCTGCTCACACTGAAAGGATATTAAAAAAAAAAAAAAAAAAGTGCCCCCGATAGGAGTTTTGGATTTAAACACAAATGTAACACAAGTTTCTGGTATCCAAAATGGAAATCTTACCCTCCAGTGTGTTTATATAATCAGATTTTAAACTTTCTATCCAATTTATTCTTATATGTATATATATATATATATATAAAGAACAGGGTTTTTTTCACATTTTGGTCTAAATATGGATTTATTTTAAAGTCAATTACTTAGATGAGTTACCATACAAAGCCCTCTGCTAAGAAGACTAAATACCTAAATATTAACATTAATAAGCATAACTAATGATTAATATGAAGTTTCTCATTAGTATTAGTATGTTCTCAGGATCCCACACTTCACTTTCTATTAATACAGCAATACATAGGAACATAGAAGTAAGTAAAATGTTGCTAAACAGGTAGCAAAGTATTTTAAAATCTTTTGATGATTAAATACCTCTGATTTTCTGAGACCTGTCCTGCTCCACTGGTGTCAACTGCAAAACTAATTAATTACAGCCAAAACCACATTAAATTATTCAACTGTTTGTCTGTAACTAAAAAACCCCACACATAATTGTGCTACAATCTCTACTAATTTTAAGACTTTCTAACAAAATTGTAATAACTTATAGGCCATTTTTACAGTAGTTTATTAGACACTGTCTGTCTGCATTCCTTGAATACAACACCAGCTGCCATTTTATAAGGAATGCAAGTTTAGCTTTTCAACATTCAGAAAACACTTATCTGTTATGAAATTATGGTTTAAGAGTCTTGCTGATACATATTTACTTTAGAGAAGCTAGTATAAATTTGCAGGTTCATAACACACTACCTTATAACATATCCTCCTCCATACACATGGGATAAGTTATTCAGACCAAAAAACCTTATTCTGATCTGCCTCCCCCTCTTTGAAATACATGAATTGTATAAAAACAAACAAAACCCCCAACTAAACAAAACAAACAAACAAAAAAGGCTGGAACTCATGTAAATCAATGTATAATGTTTTACATTTATTTGCTTTTAAAACTCCACAAGTGCTGTTTATTGTACAAAGTGCATTAGTCATAAATGCAGAGGCAGGGAGTCAGTGAGCATAGCAGAGTCAGCTGACAAGAACAGTTCCTGGCTATGATTCGTATACAGTCCCCATGGAGAGGAAGTAATATTACATTTTAATATGTCTTCATTTGATTGTTATTACTCTGCCTCCCAGGAGGCCATGCCACTGCATGGATCATGGCTGTTTTCAACCTACCAGGTTGGTAACATTGCTCTAATCAGACAGAGAATTAAGCTGCTGGATTTGTGCCTGTACATAGATTTTCATTCACAAAGAGATTAGAAATGAAGGCACAGTCACAAAAATTCAACTTCCTTCACTCCTAAAAACACACATTACTTACAAAATGAAAAAATGCCATCACAGTTACTTAAAACACCAGCAGACAAAAATCTCAGCCTTTTAATTCTGCTACACTTATTACTAACAGTTTCATGTTTTAGGATTATGAAAAACATTACCTATTTGCAAATTAAATGACATATGCTTTGAACCAATACAATTTTAAAACACATCTATTTCTAGAGCTTGAACATGAAATGGACTACATAGCTGATGAGAGAAACGATCACTGTATTTAATTTTCCTGTGAAAACTGAATGGACTTTAAACCACAGACTATAGGAATAAATGAGTGATGTCAACTGATGGGCAAGGGCAAAATTGATTTTGTCTCTCCTTAGTGTGCTGGACAAAAAAGTCATTTGGCAATATATTAAAGACACATCTCTGATGAGGTCATGAAGAATTAATTGTTGCTGATGTGGATCTTTTAATAGCAAATTGAGAATTACAAGTTTGTTAGGGCAGATCAGTAGTATCCAATATTTGTGATTTCCACAGTTTTTGTTCAATAAATACTGCCTGAATACTGCATCAGAAAATAAATTTCTCAAAATCAGAATAAAATAAAATCAAATAATACTACCCAAATCCACAGAAGCTTTATATCCAATGGTAGTAAGAAGTTATTCTTAAAGTAAAGTTGCACTCCATCTCACATGCACTCTCAGGATTACTAAATACATGAAAAGTCTTTGAGAGTTTTTTATTTTATCAAGTAATATAACACTATTTTGGCCATGCATCACTGTGCTCTGACTGCTTTCATCTGCTTTTGGTCCTTTTAATGATCCTCTTAGTAAAGCACTGAATAAACAATTCTTCTTTTCCATAAATTTAGATAATTTATGGGAGAGGTTAAAGAACACCAGAAATCACACACTGCAAAACCACAAATCACCGATCACAACAGGGAAGTTGTTTCGAAACTACCCACGGACGAAAGAACAAGATAGCTGAAAGAATAGAAAGAGTGTTTTAATTAAATGAAATTTAATTCTGCCCACCAGTAACAATGCCAGATCTGCATGGACATCTGAAACAACAAAAAAAATTGTTCAGGCCTCTCACCAAAGAACAGGTAAGCTTGGCACACATTACTCTGGGGGAGCTGAAAAATGTTTAGAGAGAAGACAAATATGCTAGTTTCAAACACTAGCAACTAATGCTTTCCCTTCTCTTGTAGTGATGAAAAGATTGACACTGAACCTTCACTTTTTAATAAAAATTAAACTGTCTTCTGAAATTTAACTGTCAGCAGTCCCAAACCTGTAAATACTAAAACCGTAAGTACAAAAATGTAAATGCATTATGAACAGTTGAATGGAGTGCTGTTATGTGTTGTTTTTTATCAACAGACAATGAAATTAAAACTTTCTTGTGATCTTTTAGAGACAAAGAAATGATCCTAAAAAAAAACCCAAAAAAACCCCAACAAATAAAAAACCTGCTGAATTTGCCCAATGTAATTTAGGACTCAAAGACTGTAATGAAAAACGTATAAAAGCAGCTTACCAATAATTTTGCTTTTTTCTAATGCCTGGTTTTTTATTTGTGAAGTCAAGGTGGCAGAATTTTGAGGAGTTTCTCAGCCTAAAATCCATTAAAAAATCTTTCATTCTACCTTACTCCACACATTGTTTCAAATTAAGATAGCTTTTTTTCCCTTAAACTAGGGCTCATAGAGTGTTTATAAATAATCCTGATGCCAGCCTTTTATCCTCTCTATCCACATGTGAGGCAGAACTTCAGTGAGAGGGAAAGAACAAGAATTCTCTATTCTTTTTCACTTTGTGATTTTTGCTTTTTAAATTAAGTCCTATACTACGTGTCTCAGGATTTATATATAAACAGGATCCACAAATTTTATTTTCTACAGCAAGTAAGCAGCAATGCCCTCTTCAGTCAAGCTAAAACCAGAACAAAATAAAGCAAAATACAGAACAGGCCTCTTTTTGCCAGGAAGAAGCAAAGGCTCTGCAGCAAAACTTTGTAATTCACTTTTCTAGCCACTGCTCTGAAACGTGTCTTGTCCAACTGTGAAAAGCATGACTTGTGGTACTTAGATGGGACTCATGATACAAGGATATCTATATAATTCCCCACAGAAGTCTCCACTTGTATTCATATGTTAAGAGAGGGACAGATTCTATTCCTGTTTTTTTGAGGGTGCAATGCGGAAGACGCAATCAAGACAGAGCAAATCAGTTTTGTACTGTAATATACTTTGGTATATACCAGCTGTATGATTCCAGGGACATCTCTGGAAATCCACAGACTCTCCTTCCCACATCTCATATCATCCAACAGCACAAAACAGGGAGAGAGTTGTAAAGTTTCTTATAATCAGAATTATTTTATTAATTCCAGGGAGGCATGGCACCAAGGAAGAAAAATATACGCAGTAAAAAAAAAGCTGCTTCTGTCAACAAAGTCATTCCATAAAGGGAAAAAGAGACAGTGAAAGAGCTGGATACTGCGTGTCTCAGGATTTATATATAAACAGGATCCACAAATTTTATTTTCTACAGCAAGTAAGCAGCAATGCCCTCTTCAGTCAAGCTAAAACCAGAATAAAATAAAGCAAAATACAGAACAGGCCTCTTTTTGCCAGGAAGAAGCAAAGGCTCTGCAGCAAAACTTTGTAATTCACTTTTCTAGCCACTGCTCTGAAACGTGTCTTGTCCAACTGTGAAAAGCATGACTTGTGGTACTTAGATGGGACTCATGATACAAGGATATCTATATAATTCCCCACAGAAGTCTCCACTTGTATTCATATGTTAAGAGAGGGACAGATTCTATTCCTGTTTCAATGTTTTTTTGAGGGTGCAATGCGGAAGACGCAATCAAGACAGAGCATATCAGTTTTGTACTGTAATATACTTTGGTATATACCAGCTGTATGATTCCAGGGACATCTCTGGAAATCCACAGACTCTCCTTCCCACATCTCATGTCATCCAACAGCACAAAACAGGGAGAGAGTTGTAAAGTTTCTTATAATCAGAATTATTTTATTAATTCCAGGGAGGCATGGCACCAAGGAAGAAAAATATACGCAGTAAAAAAAAAGCTGCTTCTGTCAACAAAGTCATTCCATAAAGGGAAAAAGAGACAGTGAAAGAGCTGGAAAATATAAATAAAAGCTATGAATTCTTCCTGGTTACTGCTGCCTATCATTTTAAAAGCACCACCACTTTCTCACTGAGTTAAGGAATACCACAGCTGAAGTGTACTGAACAGTAAACTATTTGCTGAATTATTATCCATTACTGAAGGTCACAGGTTCCACCCACCCACAACAAAATCCTACTTGCTTTACTGCTGTCAAGTACAGTGCCCCTTTCCAAAACTCCCTGGGAATGATTTAGAGATTATATAAAAACAAACCAGAAAAGCATCTCAATACTGTATCACTATGAACGACGAGTCTTTCATTACAGTTAAGCATTTCTAAAAGAATTTCAGTTCTATATTTCACATACTATGAGAAATGTTGTCAGATAATGATCCACTGCACACATGGTTGCTTCTAGTTTACATAAACAAATTATATATTTGTGAGTGCTGAAGTAACTGTGGCAGATGTAAGCCCACTAATTATGATGTATTTAGTGTATACCCAAAAGTATGCATCTAAAACAGATTACTAGTTAGTTGACTTCACCATTCACAAACAGGTATTTTACGCAAATTTATCCTCTCTCCCAGCATGCTACTGAGAAAAGCTTCTCATGGATGGGGAGAAGTGTCTCCCACCACCACAGCAAGCTTTGCTTAACAGTTCAGCTGAACAGAACGAATAGAATTAGTTAGCATTCAAGTTACACTGATTGTTGCTAATGACAAGAGGGCTTGCTGGAAACAAAAGCAGAAGCTTTAACATTAAACGAGGACCTACTTTCTGTATCATACAAATTCAACCTCACTCTACAAGGATGTTCACCTGCCTTGAAAAATCGCTGGTTTTTTGTCTGTGGCGCTTGGATAAGAAAGGGTTATAGTGAAAGTTCATATTAAATAAATAACAAACCTCCTGCTCAGTCTCCTGTCACTAATTGCATGCAATGATATTAATGACCCAGTAATTGCTATACGAGTAGCACTGAAGTGGAAAACATCATTTTGAGGCAGAGTTCATCTCTAGGTGGTAGGACTTCACCAGTGACGGAGTTAATGCCTAGTGACAGTTTAGAATATAACACTACAGATGAGAAAATGTGCCAGTCTTACGGTTATAACAGTTTAGATGGACATAATGTTATTTGCTTTGACCACACAGAGTCTAGGAGTAACCCCAATAAAGTAACACAGTCAGACTTTGCCCTGTAGATGAACCTCATTCCTTTCAGGGGAGATGCTCTGTACTATAACAATCTAGAGCAATTTTCCACATGTTTGCTTCAATAAAAGAATACCTTCATCTCCTGCTTTTACATGTAGCACAACAAAAGTGTGCTTTATTGCAAAACACAAAAAGCTATTTACATCATCTAACTATCCTTCAGCAACACAGAGTTTGGCACCTTAGTACTGAGATCAATTATGATACTATTGGATGACTGTACACTTGGCAAAGATGATCAGAAGTTAAGCACTGTTTTGACTGGAGTATGCTTATGTTTGTGTTTAGAGCTGTAAAATACCCACAAAGTAAAGCTTAATGAGGGAAAATTGCAGAAATAAAGCAATCTGAATGTCCATGGTTCTACAGGATCTCCTGTTCAAATAATTGCCATTAAGAAATTAAGATGTTTAGCTTCTTTAGAAATTATCACATAGGCACATCTTGGTTCATTTTAAGGAACTCCAGTGGGATATATTAATTCTGCCAGCGTTTGGAATTTTGAAAAGTCACAACTAGACTGGTGAACTGATACTTTTAACACTTATGTTCATAGAGTTTTTAAAAATTCACGGGGTTTTAACAGTACAACATTATTTAGTTGTTTGGGTTTTTTTTCCTGTTGCAATGAAAATTATTTTGCTGACGTCTTGCCTCAGCTCTTGAACCTGCTGTGGCAGCCTCTGGACGGCATGTGGAATCAACTTTCAGCAAAGGCTGGGGCCAAACACATGGAAAGCAACTCTGCAAAAAAGCCGTGAGGGTCCTGGAGGACACCAAGTTGACCATGAGGCAGGAACATGCCCTCATGGCAAAGGAAGCAAACAGCTCTTGGGCTCGATGTGTAAGTGGCAGCCGGTTTGGGGAGGTGATCCTTCCACCCCACTCTGCGCTGATGAGGCCACACCTGCAGAGATGGAGGCAGTCACAGGCTCCTCAAGACAAGACAGATGTGGACTCACAGGAGCAAGTGCAGTAAATGCTCATGGAGATGATGAAGGAATAGGAGCACCTGCATAGGAGGAGGGGCTGCATCCTTGGGGATACTCAAAACTCAGCTGGACACAGTTCTGGGCAACTGGCTGCAGGTGGGCCTGCTTGAGCAAAGGTTTGAGCAGGGGTTAGATGACCTCCGGCGCTGCCATCCAAACCAATCCATTCTGGGATTCTGCAATCAGCTGGGCTGTTGCGGTCTAATGCATTCATGTGTTATCATGAAATACTTAAAACCAGATAATTTTAAGTTTTCCTGCCAGGATCTGGATTCAGAGCTCTGTTTCTCTCACAGCAGCTCAGTGAGCACATAAGGACTACTCTGCTGCTGCAGTTTAGTGATTTTTGCTGTCTTCATCTACCAAACAAAAAACAGATAAATCATGCTAACAAAAATCCAAAGATGCTTTAAAAAACCAGCCTTATCAGCTTAATACGGACTCTTCTCCAAGAACAGCTAAGACTACCTTAAGCCTAATCCTGCTTTTACTTCCAGAAAAATTTGCATGATTTACTTGGGACTGAAAAAAGAAACTGGAAGACTGCCTATTAGGGCTTAGTTTTATAGTCTGATTTATCAGAAATAAATCCTGAAATATTCTTCATCCAAGGTTTCCAGGATGGACTGAAGTCAGGAAAGAAAATCCAAACTGACATTTAACCCTGGTTTTCAACCATTCCAGCCTTTTGTTTTAGCTAATGAAGTTTTCAGACAAAAGTACATTTCCCTCCATTCCAGCTATGTAAAGACTTTAATGAGGCAAACAATTTCAAGTCTTTAAAATGAGTTTCATTAAAGTCTTTATAAATCCTTATGCAGCTTCTCATCTTTAATTTTAGGACTTCAAATACTGCAATATGTAATGCATGTGATACAAGCAACTGCATAAAGTAAAAAATAATAATTCCACTTGATGAGCTAAATTATCATCACCGAATTTACGAACAAAATAGAAATTAAATGTGTTTCAGTGTGGTAGTGCGCTCTCAAGTTTCAGTTTAGACAGATACTTTCTTATACTTTCCTCATAGCATGGTACATCTTTCCAATACATAACAGCCCCCTGATTTAAACAGTTACTCATATCCTGAATATAAAGGATAAAATCCACACTCAGCACATTCTTCTTCTGCATGTAGTCCTGTTAAGGATGTTTATGCAAATATAAGAACATACGCATTTTGGAGAAGATCAGGGTTTAAGCTTTTTTTTTTTTGCAAAGCACTACAAATACTACATACATAAAGACTTCTAAGGGAGAACACAGTATCTTTCTTTGTGAATGTATTGTATTTCCCATATTTATAAACTGCTTCTGAGGAACTATGAAAGTGAGATATAAAAATAGCAGCTAAAACTATTAAACAGCTTCTTATGGAATTTCAAAATCTATTCAATTCATGAGTATTTCCTGAATAATTTTTTCTTCCAGTCTGAACAATTATTCTTCATTTTCATCTGATTCCATATCTATTCAGAATACTTGCAGGGGTGTGGGGGAAGATAACTGTATTTTTTTCACAACATGCCATCAATTAACAAACTGAGAATTCCTATCTTGCATTTCCCTCCCTTAGGAACAGAGACATAATAACAGATTTCCTGCTGAACTATCTCTGTCTACTTTAAAGGAGATAAACGTTTGGTATTGCCTAGGTAATGGCACCGAGTATGAACAAAGTCCATCAATATAAAATAGCCTTATTCTCTTACAAGACCTGTGTGGTCTGGGACAAAACCCCAAAGGACCACGACTCCATTAATCCTGCAGGTCTTAGACTCTGTTAGAAATCAGAAGCTGCACAGACAGTGATTTTTCTCTCTAATAATATTATTTGTGTAAGCTGTATTTATATTTCATTCAACAAGAGCTAAGTGGTATTGCTGATACATCCCTTAAAAGACTCTTCTGCAAAGTCAAAGACTGACCTCTGGATATCATTTTACACTAAGGAGAAATTATTTATCTAATTTTCTGAGGAAGGAGGAGGAGAAAGGAAAAAAAAAGTGATCTTTGTACAAATGGAATCAGAGTGACTATTATTGCACTGGATTTCATTAACACCATCACCACCACCACAAAAAAAACCCCCAAACCAGTAGATTTCTGGACCACAGAGTCTTTAACAGAAACCAGGAAAAATGTGTTTGTTGCAAAAGTAAAGGGATTGAATTTCTGATACAGTATTTGTTCCTGTTTTGGCTAGTTTGGCATTAACAAAGGAAAACGTGTTTACTATAGCCTTTTGGGCAGCTTTCACTGCTGAAAGGTGATTTGGAGGTTGCAGGGGGCTGCAGGCTGAAATCTGCCTCAGAATTCCAGAATTTTTCAGGATGCCCAGACAGACAGATTAGCCAGCGCTTAAACTGGTCAGAATACTAAAATAACATTTTAATGTAAATCTGTTTGGCCATGCAAAGAGATTTATTCTTCCCAGCTGGGCCATATTTCAGGGCACAATCTATATTGTCCTTTAATATGTTCTTCCTCAGACAGTTATTGCCCTTTAATTGTAGCAGAATGACAAAGTGAAAACATAAAAAGCCTTGTGATTTTTTTCAAACACAGTTAATGCTAAAGTTTCAGAATGACTGTTTTGATTTTAAAAGCCACAGCACTATTAAAGCAGTTATCCAAAATATAGTGCTACTAGCCAGTATAAACCTTTAAATCAGTCAGGGATCAAATATATATAAATATATGTTTTTTAATTTAAGCCAGAAGCCAATTATGTAAGTGGGTCATTTGAAAAAAAAGTTGACAAAAAAGCATTTAAGGAAAGCTGCATATTCAATTTTGCCAATGTCAAAGCCAATGAGCATCATTAGCTCAGCAAGCTCAGCTAATGAGGTCCAGGCAGAGCAAGCCTTATAGAGGAATCTTTCAGAAAGCCATTCTGTAGCCCCTTCCCAAGTCCCAAGTCACTCTACTACAAATTTGGAACAGGTGAAGCCTTCATTGCAGGTGACTTATTTTTTAATGTTCATGATGTCAGCCCATAAACTTCACTTATGCAAAAGAAGAGATGGCGTGAAATATGTGCTTGCTCGGCCAAACTACCTAAGGAGCTTGACGGTGGCTTGGAGGCAGGCGGCACTGCTCCCTTCCCTCCGGCACAGCTTCCCACAGGCTTCCTTCCCCCAGAGCTCCCTCAGCACAAACCCAGGGTATCACCAGGTGCTCTAGGCTCTCTGACTAAAGGCCAAGTTTACTGGGAAGGGTTCAGGATGACTCCTGTACACCAAGAGTAAACATCTTTGGTATATGAAACGCACTTGAACTATGCTAATGCATCTCTCTCACAAACAGGAAGAATCTGCATCTGAGAGGGGTACTGAAGCAGTGACACCATGACCCAGGTACTTGCAGATCAAGTACTGAGTATCTCCTCAGTAGTGAGAATATACTCACTGCTTTTTCCGAGCAATTCATAACAGCAGAAAATTATTCCCTAACCATGCAAAGACATAAAAAGACTTTTAATGCAAACATCAGAGTTGCAAATCTTCACACCCTTCTGCTCAAATTTGCCCTTCACGTAGATATTTATGTTGTTGGGCATGATGTATCTTCTTCCTTCATGCATGTGATTAAGAACTTCTTAGAGACTTATGATATGTTAGCTAAATGGTCACATATTTTAGGATAATCAAACATTAATACTTCTGAGATCTCAAGTACATTTGACCTTCTCCAGTTCTGCTGAAAAGAAATCAGGTAACTGTAGGAAAATGAATCTATTCATTTCCCAGGAACGAAAAATTGATGATAGCAAAGAAGAGAAAAGCAAGGACACTCTGTTACATCATTTATTCACTTTCACAATACCATTTAGTATCGTCTTTCCAATTACTGCTGTTCATAGAATGAACTCTTTGGATACTGATAGTCATATTGAGGAATATCTTGCCAATAAATGGGTTACCTTTTTTTTTTTTTTTAAAGTACCATTAAATGTGAAAACAGATATGAGAAACTTACCCACACTTTTTAAAAATTTGGGAATTGTGAAATGAGAAAATTTTATATGCCTAGGCTTAAGGAAGCGCTGAATAGAAAAAATCTCCTTCTGCTATACTTTTCATGAATACATCTGGATGATATAAAAATTATGGCTTGAAGAACTCCTGTGCAATCATATGTCTCTAAAGGGCTCAGGAAGCTGCTTCATCCTGTGTTGCAATTCCTCATCCCAAAATGACTAACCCCCTAATATGAATAGAGATTTTACTGTTTAATACAGCTCCACAAACCACATACTATTACCTTAGAAAAAACAAACTCTGTTTTCACATAATGGCAAGATGATAAAGGTGCATGACGATGCACAAAACATTTAAAGGGTTGACAACAGCCTGCCAGCATAAACAGCGTGAGATTAGGCTGTAGGCGCAGCCACAGCAGGCACTGCAAAGATGCTGAGCTCAGTGAGCTCTTGTGCTAGGTTTGTTTGATGCCACTTAGCTGAGGGAATGCAAGATCCTAAAATACTTTAAAATCAAAAGCTGGCACATAAAATGCATCATTGCCTTCATTTCACAGCTTTTCCACCCCTCAAAAAAACCCAACAAAACAAGCAAGGCAAAACAGAGGGAAGGACGGACGGACGGACGGACGGACGGACGGAAGGAAGGAAGGAAGGAAGGAAGGAAGGAAGGAAGGAAGGAAGGAAGGAAGGAAAAGAAAGAATTACAGGTCTGTGAATAGGAATGTATGCAAACAATTTAAAGCCTGATTTGCATGCATGACTAAGATGCATTTTATTACTTATAAAAATGACAGCAACTGTCCTGACTACCAGAATTTGCACTGACAAGGCTGTGCCATGAGCTTTTGAATACAAACTAATAAAACCCTATCTAGCTCCAGTATCCTCTAAAATGGTGTCCTAGCTGAGCACTGGCCTAGTTTTCTACGCCTCTTAGTGCTTCTGAGACCAGCATCACTGAGTTTATTGTTTTCTCCCTGAATGACAGGAAGGTGAGGGCTTTAGCTTCAGGATGGCTGGGTTTTCAAGGGTGGGGTGCTTTTTTGTCCAGCCTATTAAAATGTATGGGTACCCTTGCTGAAGCTCAGTCAGTATGCTAGAGTGATAAGTTAGCCATTTGTTTATGAGACAGTGAGTAGGAAAAATAATAGCCTGAGGCACTCCAGTATTACTGCTAGGCCAGTGTGATTTTTGAGGCATTAGACTGAAGGCTGAGTAAGTTCTTTCAACCAAGTTATGCTGTAATCTTCCAGGAAATGCAATGTCTATTATGTCTTATTGCTATAATGAAATAATTATACCAAACTAATGAAAATGAGACGTACTTAATAATTCTCTGGGTAAATCCATGACATAGATATGACAGAACTGACAGTGCATCAGAAAGCTCCATTTGTGCCGATAATTTTCAGGTAATAATTGTAACAGTGCCATTTGTTCCACTACAGTTGGTCTTCTGTGGATGTTTTTAAAAGCAGCACTAAATAATGAGCACATTTCCTCATTTAAGCCAAATATTTGAGCATGGTCATTTTTATGCTACACATTTTCACAGGAGTTACTATCTCTCTATACTAATAACTATCTCTCAACAAGTAATTTTCTTGCTTTCACCCTGGTAAATATCTCACTGTATTTCAGTGGGAAGTTTGTCAAAGTTAATATTGTTTAAGTGGGATCACATTTTTATGTACTCCCCAGCTAAACAGAGAAAGTGCCCATATTTAGCAATCTTTAAAACAAAAAAATGGTGGTTTGTATCTCCTGTAACTCTTACTTAATAATTTCTAAAACTAGTAATTAATATTAATAATGCAGTGAATTCTTACTTTAGCTCCTGTGACATACCACCTTGTTTTACACATTACCATGTACCATTATGGATATAACTGGGAAGTGAGCATTAATTTATATTGAATTAATTTCCATTTCCATTTCAAAAGTACTTGATCAGAGCACTTTTTAAAAGTGCCAATATTTTTAAATCAGAAATTGAGAAATAATTACACTGGCAGACATTACACAAAATAATTATCAATCCTCCCGTTTTCAAGGAGGTGGCAGAAACATGTTCAGGGACTAATCTTTTAGCAGGACCTGTTGTGACAGGACATGGGTTAATGGTCTTAAACTAACAGAGGGTAGATTTAGACCAGGTATGGTGAATAAATGTTTTCAGTGAGTGTGTGAAACACAGGAACTCGATGCCTAGAGGGATGGTGGATGCTCCATACCTGGGAACAGAGCTCTGAGCAATCTGATCTAGTTGAAGATGTCGCAGCACACTGAATGGGGTTTGGACTAGATGAGCTTTAAAGGTCCCTTCCAACTCAAATTATTCTATGATTCTGTGAAATAAGACACACAAGTATCTAACTTGTTTGTAACTGCAGAAAAGCCAGGTATTTGCGGAATTTGTTCCGTCACCTAATAACTGCGGATACTTGCTCAACACTTCAAAAGTGCCCATGGGGCTAAATGAGATCCACAGGGCATAATATTACAATGACAAAACCTAAACTAATGTAAATTGTTGTTATACTGCTGAGGTCTCAGCTTATGCTAACTCCTGATTCACATCATTAACTTCACACATCATAAGTAATTTGATTCACTGAACACAGTGGCTACCTCCAGACTTGCTTCAGCCATAAATCCCTGATCAGAAGCTCACACAAAGTTTGTATTGCTGCACAGAGGCCTGTGCCATGCACATTTGTTTAGCAAGCAGGAACCATGAAAAAGGATAAAATACAAGACCATGCTAGTCTAGCTACTGTATGGACATAGTAGGTATGTTTTGAGGAAAGGCATGTTCAATTACAGGCCCTTACCAGTAACCCTTGTACTGACAAAACTGGCACCAAAGTGGCCAAAAGATGCTTCCTGTGAGAGTCCCCAGAGCACCTGGAGCAATGGCTAGCCACGTCACACAGGATGCCTCATCTGAGAACAGCTGGGTCACCGTACTCCTGCTCCTGGCATAAGAGAAGCCAAGGACAAGGCCAACAGCACAGCACACTACCAGGGCTGTGAGCAGGAAACACATCACTGTTTAGCTGCACACAACTTGTAATGCAAATACAGGACACAGTACTGTGCACAAAAGGAAAAAAAAAAGGAAGAAGAAGAAGGAAAAAAAGCCAGGCACAGAAGTACAATCATTTCTGGTTTATACAAACCAAGGAAAAAAGAGACAGAGACCCTTAGGAAATAAGAAACAATATTGAAAATACACTGGCAAGAAATCATTTTCAGATAAAAATACATAAACCCATTCATATTCCTCTTAGTTTGCTTATAATACACAAGACAGAATGCAAAATAATGAACAAGTATATCTGAAAGAATGAACAACTGAAAGTTTGAACTTACATATGACGTAATAATCTTTGTTCTTCTGAAATTCCAGGCCCCAGAGATTAGGACTGAACTCTTGAAACTTGATGGTAAACTTAACATCTTGATCTGGCTTGGCACAGTTAAGTAGAGGTGTATTGTCCTTTTTAATAGCACAGCTGTCTGCTTGGTCTTTATCAACCATGTAGACTTTATAATATTCATATTGGCCAATAGTTTTAGAGTCCACCTTTGGGCATATAATATCCAGTTTGTCTCCAATTTGTGGATATAGTACCAATCCTTGTCCAGGAAGGAATCTAAAAGGAAGGAAAGAAAAAGGAAGGATGGGGGAAGAGAAGAAGAGATAAAATTTGAGATACTTAATAAAATGCAGAAAAGTAGCAACTACATGAACAGACAGCAATAAACAGTTTCCAAAACCAAAATGACAGACTGAGCAAACCAAATCTAAATAGTTTGGGCTTGATTCAATATCAACAAGATGTTTATTTAGATCTTGGAAATTACAGATGGATTGAGTCTTTTAGTCCTTATCCCAGTTTTGGGCACACTAGCAGATTTTACATCTCTCTCTGGCAGGCACTGCTGTTTTTTGCACTGCATTTAGCAATGCAGAGCGGCTAATACAATACCTGGTGAGCTATGATTCTGTTTTGCTAGTATTTCTACTATTCGTGCACATATTTTTCTAATTTTGAATATGGGAGAATGACAAAAATAATCTTTCAACCCCCTTGAACAGCCATGTGGGACCAGAAAAAAATATAAGACTAACAATATATCAACATGCTGATAAATATTGTTATATTACTAGTGTAACACAAAGGAACATCAGACGCTCAACCAGGACCATGTTTACAGATCTCTGCGGTGGACAGAGATTTACCTGATCCATGGACCACCCATGCTTCTAGGAAAAACACTTATATCCAGGACAGCGCAACCATTCCACTACAATGATTTCTCTTCACAAATTCCACCATTACTGTCATTATTTTAGCTCTTTTTTGATTTTTTTTGTGCTAGTAGTTAAAGACAGGTGTGTTTTTTTTCTTATTGTGGGAAGACCTCTTACACAAACTGGCAGGGAGCTTTAATATTTGCAGTTAGACACAGTATTTTGTCTTTCCTACTCATATTAATTAATGGCAAACATGACCACTTCTTCATGGAAGAAAAATACAAATAATTACTTATAGTATTGATTCATGCACAAAATGAGGAGTCGTGTTCTCACAAGGACAAAAGCCACAGCAGGTTTGTTTGTTTCTCTCTCCATTAAGACATATTTGTTTCAATTAAGGCCAAGAAGTACACGTTTTAGAACAACAGCCAGAAACACAACCAATGTACTCGAATGCACAGACCTAAAAGACTTTCTTTCCTCTTTTTCCTGCCTGCCAGCATTTTCCAAAGATCTTCCTTAATGGAGAATCGGCCTGAAAAACCAAGTGAAACAATTCCTGTCTAATGAACACCCTTCTCCAAGTGCTAATATTTAAACAGCACACGTAGTAAATCCAGCTTATTCACAGGCAGCCTTCCTGGAAACTTTAAATTAAGAGTATCAAGGCCCACGCAGAACAAAGCTGTAGGCGTCGGTGACCTCCAACCTCTGGCTTGGCAAAAGGAGCCACCAGCATGAAGTACTGGTGGGGGAGAACCCACTAAATTAAAGCATGATGCAACACCCCAAATTTCAAATCCATCATTTACAACTGCTTGCTCCACGCAATTCAAGTTTATGATCTGTACTAATTGAAGCAGGATTATTTTCACTCACAAAGCCAGTGTAAGAATTATATTTGTTATGAAGCAGCACGTAGCAGGACAAAGACGTGTAATTACAGATTTAGGGAACTAGAACAATGAAATGTTATGGCAAGAAAAGCGACTGTTGATGTATAAATCACTGTGCTCTTTTGTGCTGTGCAGTGTAATTTCCAGACTGCAGAAACTGGGCTTGGCCACGGCTGTTCAAACCAAGATTGAAGTGGAGACAGGGCAAAGCTGCGCCTCCTCCTCCAGTTTTCAGACATGCCAAAGGAATGCAGCGACTACCGCCTCCGGAAAGCTGAAATGGTCAAACAAGTGGAAAGGTGGGAATGCATCCTCGGAGTTACCAGCCTGCTGAAGGACAACCAGAAGTGTGTGTAGATATGGCACCTAGAGATGTGGTTTAGTGGTGAACACAGCAGTGCTGGGTTAACAGCTCAACTTGATGGTCTTACAGGTCTATTCCAGCCTGAATGATCCTATGACTGAGGAGGATCCCAGCCAGCAAATATTTCCAAGGGAGCAGCATGTACTCTGATTTTGGCTCTCCTCAGGGATCAACTCTGACCAGGCAAAAGCAAAGGGACAGAGTTTCCAAGCCGACCTGCGTCACCTGTGACTGACTTTACCACCTGTGACTGACTTTACCACCTTGTCTGACCTCAGCCCCATTTAAACTTTGCTCTTGTGCAGCACTGCTGTATCAGGAAGATGACAATCACTCATATTCCCCCATCTGCGTGCCAGGACAAAGGCTGGTCACTGTATGATCCCACTGCTGCAAATACTTCTTCTTGCCAGCAATTCTTACCTCACATAACAGGACTGTGTAATAGGAAACGTGAGACTTCAAAGGACTGAATCTTGACTTGTAAGTTAATCAAGTTAGATTCCCATACATAAAAAATATGAAATTCTTAAGGTTAGATAAATGTACCTGTCCATCATTATCAATAATATAACCTAAAATCTGCCCTGAGAAACAGAAGACACTGATTCTAATTTTAGACTTTGTGTATATACACGTAACAGCCACAGTATATGTTCTCCATGCAAACTCTGAGCACAAACAGGATGGGTTGAGAGATGGTATGGCAGGCAATCCTCAGAAACATCTACAGGAAAGAGGGCACACTTGTGAGCCTTAGTTTCAGCCAGGAATTGTCCCATAAAAGGTAGAGGACAGAACTGTCCCCAACAGACAGTTAAAACTACATTTTACAAGAGCTTTAAATGAATGCACTTGTTAGATTTTATGGCAGAGAATATTCTTGCTATGACTCTGAAGTCTGTACAGTTTTAGAACTAAACTCAGTAAATCTCCTTCTACTTGAGTGTCTGAACTTGTAGGATCTAACGCTGATGGGATTAGGAAAGAAGAAAAAAAGCTTAAAATGCAAGGATTAATCTGAGAACTTGATTGTATTGAAATTTTTCCACACTTTGCAGTTTTGATCATGACCTTTGCTAGGAGAGATATTTTTCCAATTTACTTTCCTTATTTTCTTACAACAACAAAGCCCAAATATGGATGGAGTTAATAAAAAAGTTTCACCTCACGCGTTTCAGTTCAACCACAAAAGTTACAGTGGCTGATTAGTCGTAGGCATGATTATTATCCCTGCATTCGTGTAGTACTTTTGCTACTGTACTTTTTATAAAGACTTTAAATAAATCATTTGCTGGGTACTAAGCATTTTTGAAGCTATTTATGAAATGTCAGGAGGATTAAGACTACTGTTTTATGATCCTATTTTTGAAGACCTTCTATCTGAAAAAAAAAAAAAAAAAAAAAGGACAATGTAAATTCAGCCTTGGTGGAGGTTAAAAGCCATCAGGATTAATTCTGAGTCTTCATTTCTGCAAGTGTTGATGTTGCTTTAAGTATTCTGAACTAGCATCAAGACTGATGAAATGTTTGCAGGACGGTGTCTATAAAATTTAAGTTAACAAAATAGCTTTAAAAGTCTGATCAAAATGTCCTTTCAACTAATTAGAAAGCTTTTTTTTTTTCATGTCAAAACAGAGATACAATAAAGATGAAGCAAGGTGTTTCCAGAATCCTGGGACTGATCCTGTGGAGGCTGTTACTTCAATGGTGGCTTGGGACAGTGATATGCTCTCCAAGTAGTCAGGACAGCGACAGCACTGGAGCCATTGCTTTCTATAAGAAGCCTTCTAACTTTCTGCATTTCAGCTCTAAGTATATTTTACTGCAAAACTTAAATACCAACACAGGCCCCTGGACCCCAACAAAAACTTAAGAGAAAAGCTTAGCAAGCTTCCCAACTCATTTCTGTCAGCAGTCAAATACAGAGAGACTCTTGGAGCATTTGAAAAATCCTGCTCACAATAAATAATCCTGGTGCCTGCTGTGAGAAAGCACAGAAAAGTATATTAAGTACCATATAAGCTGTATGATGAAATTCATGCACTTTATGTCTGGCACTTTTCGATACAGATGGCATTTTTACTGTCAGCCCAAAACTGGTGCATTGTGGGCGACATTTGACATCTGTGCAAAAGCCCATGGATGTGAATCCCTCCCACATGTCCAACTAGTCATGCAGCTCATCAGATAACACCACCTTGCAGAGTTCCCATACCTTTTTTAAAATAATTGTTGTACTTGACCAAAAAGTCACAGAGACACAAACAGAAATTAGGAACAGAATAGTTCATTCCCGGCTCACACCAACACTTCAATGATTTTATCTGCCACACTTATTTTGAGTCTCAGCAGCAGTTCCTGGCAATAATGCAACCTTACACATCAAAGTCTTCAAGAAGTTAAATTTGATTGTGGCATTTTTTTTAAAGTATATTAGTTTCCAAAGAATTTCTCCAGAATCTACTTATTGCTTAGAGAAACAAACTTAGCACATTCAACCATATTAATTTACAAAGGAATTTTGCTTAATGATAACCACTCAAACTTGCCTAACCTCCTAATAGCAAACTCTCTCTCAAAAAAAAAGTAGAACTTAACCTGCCCACACTCTCACTCACTGAGAATATTCTATCATTTCTCAGTATGCAGAAAATTCTGAAATTGTAAAATTATCTACAGAAAAAATTCTTAAGAGAAATAAATTCTTAAGAGATTTTGTTAATCAGTATTGAGTGATGTAACCCTGTATTTTGTCAGGGTTTTTCCAACTTGTGAAACTAGACACATACATATATGTACATATACTATAAATATATATGCACACTTAGCTTTAACTATATTCTAGTAATTATAAAATAAATATGATTTTAGAAAGCATGTCAGTACTTGATGCAAGGCTTGTATATTTAACTGGAGAGGCAGTGCCAAATTTCTGTGCTTTAATAACTTACCCGAACTAATTGGTGTAGGCAGTTAGCTTTAAATTAATGTCACAAAAATAATCCTAAAAATGTGAACAATCAAGATGCTTCTTAAAATGCAGCCTGAAACCTACTGTTGGGGAATCCTACCCACTTAACTTTATGAAGTTTTAACTACGAGCCTGACTCTAAAGTTATTAATTGAAAAGTTTATTAAGGAAATATCATGAATACTAATAACACAGTATGTTAGTCCGTTACTTATAAAACTGCAAACTGAAACAGAATACACAATTACATTCCACATCAAGTCCTTACTGTCTAAAAAGAATGTTTTTTAATTAGTATATGTATTAATCATCTGACTTTTGAGAAAACAACAACGTTCATATTTCAAATATTACTTAGTCCACAGGAGAGATATTTAAGCAAGGCAAAAGTCCTTCCAGCTTGATGCAAAGCAAATAGAATTTTCAGGAAAAGGCTGGTGATTTCAGTGAAGTAGCAGAAAAACAGTTTCCTGTTTCCCATAAACACTGTAGTGCAT
This sequence comes from Emberiza elegans, assembly GCA_024865655.1. Lineage (NCBI taxonomy): Eukaryota > Metazoa > Chordata > Aves > Passeriformes > Fringillidae > Emberiza > Emberiza elegans. The sequence continues at coordinate 50,369,738 of JALJVW010003023.1, forward strand.
AACATCCAAAAACAAAGTTCAGAGCTCTCTGCAAAAGCTCTACACAAAACTTTCATGTTAGTTTTTGTCATATTCAATACCACGTACAAAAATATGCACGTGCATATAAGGTATGGACCTGGCTGTAAATGCTTTTTGTGCAGAAGCAGTGATTTTATAGGACTCATCTCTCTCCACTTTAAATAGATTAAGTGAACATGAATTCAATGAGAACAGGATCAGTAACTGCTGTGGACAGACAGAAAAACAAGCTTCATCAAAAAAAGATTAATGTGGAGCCTGTCTTAAAATGGGTACATAATTTTATGAGGAAAAAAGGCACTATGCTTCTGCAAAATCTTTGCCAAGAAAAAATACCATAGTGTGACACAGCAAGATGACAGACTGGCTTTATACACACACTAGCAAATGAAACTTTGAGAGCAAAAAAAGCATAGCATTTCATATTATTAGAATTCTTTTAAGTGAGTTTTGGAAGCTACCTTTCTTTACCAGTGCAGTCTTATTAAATAATTTTAATACTACAGGAAAGTTTTACACAACATGCTAAACAGGGATGTTTTTGAATTTAAATAAAATTTAAGAAGTTTAATCTGCTAACCTTTATTTATATGTAACATTTTTCCACACAGTTAATGAAACAATTTATGTAAGGAATAGTTGCTGGCATTAATGGGACTTGCAGGCTAGAAACTAGAAGGAATTAAAACAAATAAATAAACAAATATATTCACGCTCATCCCTTAAGATCTTTAATGGCAAGTACCACATTATACAAAGCCAAATTATAAAATATTATAACATGAGTAGGTAAAGCAGCAAGTCCTGTATTTCTCACTTCTACTGTAAGGGAAAAAGCTTTGTTCAGGCTCTCCTGAAATAAACCCGCAGTAAACTCATAAGTGCTTTGAAACAGTTCCCTGAAACTATAGCTGATCTCCATTCTAGGATTTGGGGTACCTTATTCTCCTCACGCTAACTCACCTCTAAAAGAGCCCATCTTCTTTCAGACTACCTGAGCCAAATGCTTGCAGTGCACTGAAAAAGGGAATGGTAAAGGTTTTATATTGTTTTAATCACAACGCTGGACACATGTCAGTGGTGCCACCATTTCATGTGCTACAAGCAGCCACACAAATGGGCATTGTTCTTGGTGCCTTTTTCTGGACCTATTCTTACTGACATCGGTTTCAGGATTTCCATTTACTTCAGTAGGGCAAAACGATGCAGTATGTTTGCAAGTGAAATCTTAATAACCAACACAAGAACGATTCTGTAGCATTATTATATTTTCTCAAAATTTTTAGTGGACAGGGAATTAGGAACATGTATGAAATTTTAGCCATTTCATTTATCCATTCATTGCACTACCTTTTACAAAATACTAGAGGAAAGCATTTAAAATACAAGGGATTTCTAACACATGTAAACCAAGGATGGGCTTAAAGTGCATATGCTTCTCTCCAAAGGAAGTATTTTTTTGCATGGACCTGCTGGATTTGACAGTCAAATTGTACCGTCACATCACAGTTCTAAAGGTACAGAGCTTCTACTGTACAGAGATACCCACAAACACCATTCATCTTCAAACACATCAGAAAATGCCCTAGCTGGTCTCCTAGATCTGTCACGAGCTTCCTTCAACAAATAAAACTCTTATGACTAGTGCTGTTGCAGAAGTACAGACACTTTTTCATTCCACCCAGCTTAGAATCATCCCAAGTCTAAAGGTGCCTTGCACTTGAGAGAGCACAAACCCTGCAGCCACGAGGTGATATTTGGCAAAAGCATACCCCTTTCACCCTTCACGTATGTGGAAGGTCACCTGCAACCCAGCACCAAGCACGTCTTATTGGAGACACTCAAGGAGAAAATCTGTTTCCTTAAAAGCTGCGACGTATGAGGTTACAGAAGTGGTCTTGTTCTTCATACAAAGTAAGCAAGCCTAAGCAAATGCTGCAGACTCCCCTTCAAGGCTACTCCAGTCCTGGATTCCAGCAGAGGCAGGTCACTGCGCAGTCCCTCTCCAGGGAATCATGTCATCTCAGGGTGGGATAATGGCATCTTGGAGTGACCACAAAGGCAGGGGCACCAGGAGCCCCCTTTCCCCAGCCCTCCCTCCTGCCTTCAGCCACCTGGCGCGCAGCTGCCAGAAGGGATTTGCTGTTAGGCAGTGTACCTGTTCCAATGGGATGTCATCTCCGTGTGCGAGAGGCGGCTCAGTTTTGCTGGAAAGTTGCCCTTTCCCTTGCTGCTTCGGCTCTCACTCGCAGAAAAAAAGCAAAAAAACCCACGTACGTAACTAAAACCTTCAAACCAGCTTGTGTTTTACCCCTCCATCCCCATTAAATCCAGAGTGCAAAAATGAATACTTGTGTTTCCCCATGTAAAAGTCAGTAATGTTTTTCCCTGCCTTAAAAAACTTATGACAGCAAACACTTATTTGTATTTTCCTGTGCAATGGGTTTTTTTGCACAAGAATGTGAAACTTGGCTCAGAACATTTACCACAAGGGTAAGGCCTGAAATGTTGCAAAGATACACAATCCAATCTTTTACTATATCTAAGGATTTTTAAAAAATATATAGAGAGTTTATATTCCGTTTTCGTATATGACCTCCACATAAGGCACTATTAATAGCAATTAACTTTTTGTATTATATGCAGAAAGCCATTACTGCTCTGCTTAAAGTACTTAAAGCACCAGAGAATTCTGATCCATTTACTAAATCAATTCCTGTTACCACAAAAGAACCACTAATGTGCTTCACGACAGTCTTTTAAGTAAGGAGAAAAGGAAAAAAAAAAAAAAAAAAGATGCGTATGACCAATGTTCTATTTTAAAGTGTATTATATTAACATTTCATCAGCATTTACAGAAATATTAACCTCACAACAGTGCTGGACTTACTCAGCTTCAGCAAATGGAATCATTGCTCACTTGCTCTCATACAAAAGCATGGAAACACACAGGAACATTCTCCTGCCTATTTAATTTCATTTCAACAGAAATGTGCTTTCTGTGTAGAGTTTAAAAACTGCAAGTGGCTGCAGTGGAAAGCAGCAGCCAGTCTGTATAAATGGCTTACTCTGAGAAATTTCTGAAAGAAAAAACACTCAGTAGGTGCATTGTAATTAGTTGCTCTTTCTAGTTACCTCTTGACAAATGATGCATGCGGGTCTGGATGAGAGCCCAACTCTTGACCCATGCCACCACTACACACTTTAGTACTTCAAGCAGAAACCCCTAGCCTCAGCATTCTTCTCATTTTGCTTTTTCCAGAAGCATGGTGCTAAGTAATGCACAACATGAGATTCAGAGATGATTAGCAACACTGGAATTCTTTCAGAAGTGCTTCATATAGCTACGTCCTAAATATATCTGAAGAAAGTTTCCTGCCTTTGATTCCTTCCAAATATGTAGCATGTTTCAGGGCTCCATTCAAGGACAGAAGTACGTAGAAATACACAGGACAAACACTACTTCCACAAGACTTAATGATACACTTTGGCAACGTTTGTAAGCCTTTCAAACAGAAGATATTCTTGTGATCATTACTTTAATATGGCAATTATAAGCCTATTGAGAAATGCAACTTTTGCCACAAAAACTACCCATAAAAATAAACTTTTTTTTTTGGATAGCACTTTACTGCCCCCTTTTGCACTTTAACATTAGAACAGGTTTCAGTGTGAGCATACATCTGAGGAAGAGTGTGAAGATATGGGGTAAAACTACAGGGCATCATGTTTAGTCACTAATACACTCTCAGGCACTGCTTTAGGGACATCTTCCACTTGCCTACACTGCAAACAAATGAAACATTTAGCTTTCATTGTCCTTAATCTTGCATGGGAGAGATCAGTAATGGATGGTTTAAATTGCTGTCTTCCATTGCAATCTGAATGTTTATGGGTGACTGGAAAAGAGGGGGATATTGCTCATTAACACTTGTTTTCTCTAGCATAATTTTCTAAAGCAAAGATCATCTGCAACTTGAATTCGGTTTATTCATCAGGATGACAAAGGGCTTTCCAGTCTGAGGCCATGCATATGTTAGCAATGCCTGAACTAAAAGGATGGGTGTATCCTTCAGAACAAAACTTCACAAACTGGCAGGCAATATTTCCATGAAAGGTGAAGACAAGAAGCCTAGACATTCAAATACCCTGCAAGCCTAGAGGCATAAACCCGTTCTGCAACTCTGCACTGCAATTACAGTCACTACAGAATCGATGTATGTCTCTGTGTGTCCACATAGATCTGCAAAAGGTAATAAATCTATAGTCTAGTGGCCAGTTATTTACAAAATACTAATTCATTATGACAGAGCCAGAGGGGGACCCATCCTGTACCAACCCTCGGCTTCCAATTGAAAAAGTCCATGTGTTGCTGTGTACACTTACATTTAAACTTAATCCATTTTCCTCTGTCATCCTACAATTACAATACAAGTCACAATAATATTAAATTTCAGCGCCTACAGCATTGCACAATTGAACCATTACTGTAATGAAAACTGACTCCCTTTGATATTAACACTGGTGTTTTCTCTCATTTGCTAGCCATGAAACACAGGAAGAGACCAATGTTGTTTTAATTAAAGAATTGTTGTTCAAAATATGCTACTGGGAATATTAAAGTAGTTCTTTGCTCTTATGGCAAAGATAATCAGGTATTTATATGGTTTGAATTTTGGAAAAAAAAAATCTGTGCCATGAATCCAGCCCAACACAAAACCACTGCTTTACTTGACTTGTGCTCACAGAGGCAGGGTGTGCCAAACCCAAGAGATGGCACTTTATGGAAACGATGCAGAGCAGTAGTTAGCATGGAATAGAAAGTCAAACCAAACCATGTGTGCTTCTTACACAAGTCACTAAAGACTTTGCTTTTAGAAAGATAACAGAGAGCAGCTGGCATTTGCCAAATAACTACTTTTTGAAAAGTGCAAACCAGATTGTTCTATTGCTGTGCTATTCTGTGCTCTTCTCTACTATTCTTGTTAGAAAAACAAACTTCTTATGTCAGCCACAATATAAGGATGCCAACCAAAGTTTGCAGTCTTCCTTCTCTTAACTACAGTTTGCTCACACCTGTATAGTCTTGTTTCAAGACATGCTCCAAGCAAAGTCTATAAAAGAGGGTGGGGACTGTCTTGTTAGTTGATGAGACATTAATAATCGGTGATTGTATCTCCAATTCAAAGACAGAATTTCATCTACTTTGCAGTTGTTAGAAAATGTATTATTGCATACCATTTGCCTGAATAAGTAAACACTGGGAGTAGAACAAATTGTTAAGTCACAACTTTCAGGAAAAGTTATGCCAAATCAGTAGCAGAATTGTATAACAAACAAACCTTTTTTGGCAAATCATTTTTATGCCAAGGAGAAAATGGCCTTGAGCATAAATCCAAATGGGAGACCTATAATCAGTCTGCATTTGCTTCTTACATTAAACCCAAGACTCAGCCACTTGCAAGCACAAAGATCGATGTTCTTACATGAAGTACCAACTTTTCCAAGGTTTGACTGATGTGCAGAAGCAGAATAAAACCAGGTGGCCACAGCCATCTTCAAGGCAGCAGTAATATCTGACCTATGAAGAAACAAATTTTGGCCACTGCAACTGCAACTGTTTAAAAAAATCTGTAAACATCAAAAATGTGCATTTGACACAACTGACATCCCTGCCCCAGATGGAAGAGTCCACTGGAAGGGTTCAGCAGAAAGCTGGGGCTAACAGGAGTTCCAGCCACGCAGTTTTAACCCACTGCCCTGCACTCATGAGATGCTGACATTTGGTTCAGCCTCTGCTGCAGGGGGATTCAGCCAGTGCACCCCTCAGAAACCAGGCCCTTGGGTCACTCTCAGTGATCAGTTTGGCATTACCCCAAACAGTGAGCTAAAAACGCACAGAAAACTCAGTTGAGGCAGGCAGGGCTACCTGTGCAGCCACACTCCAGGGGCACAGCTGATAGACCTGCTTGAGCTCCCAGCTGGCACAAGGGAAACACTGTCTACTGACAAGCTATATATCTCTCTCCAAATGCAGACAGGGATGTAGCTTCTGACATCATTTGCTGATTTTAAAAAAGGCAACAAAGCTTTGTATTTGTCCAACAAAGATCTGTATTTGTCCAACCCCAAAAAACCTCTTACCTTGGCCTTGGTTCAAGACAGCCCATGCTTAATTCGTCCTGCTTCAGCAAAAATATTCAGCATTCAGCACATGCTCAACATGAGCTTTTCTGAATAAGGACAGTTTCCCAAGTCAGGCTGTAGGAGCACAGCGCAGTCCTGCTTGCCTTGGTGTCACACACTGATCCACAGAATGGAAGACTACAATACACTACAAATCTAATATATGGGTTTTGGTTTTCTTCAAAAGGTGCCTGAAAACTGTCTGATACAAAGAATGATTACACCTTTTTAATATTTTTTTCAGGCAGTGAAGTAATCTGTACGCCAATGTGACTTTCCCTGTTCAGCTAATCTGTTCAGCTCAGAAAAACACCCTGGAAAAAGAAACCCCCCAAAAACCTGAAGGTAAAGTGTTGTGCAGTGATTAAGCTGCCAGCTTCTGAACTAAACTGAAATTAATTAAACATGAAGAAAGCAACTGAAGTGTGGACAGAGAATGCTATGGGACTGCAAATCCTCAAAAGGAGTCAAGATGTTCCCAGCTCCAAATTTACACTTTCATCTAGTCAGGTATAGAAACCAACTGCTGCTCAGGCAGTAGGTAAGCAGATGGCAAGCACCAAGCAAAAATGAAACTGTGAAACGATGCACCACTGACGAGGAGTCAGAAGAAGTGCAGTTATGTGTGCTTCCACCAGTGCTCACTGCATAGGTTCCTTAAACAAACTGCTTCAAACTTGGAGAACATCAAAAGCCAGATGGGTCTTCCTGAATGAATCTGCAGGCAAGGAGCCAGGGTTCCCGTTTGCTGCAGAAATAGGCCTGGACTTGATTTGAGTCTTCTTAGCTCTGACAGGCTGGAGTCTGGCAGAACTCCCAATCCAAAATAAAACTGCATTCAAGTGAGACTGGGTTTTAACTAACAATAATAATAATAATGATAATAAAATTTCAAATCACCCTTATTAGCTTTAAAACACATTTCTCTTTACAGTGCAGTGTTCACTTTCCCCACTGCTGTTCTCTGGTTCGGGTATATAAATAAAAGCCCTATTCAAACAGAAGCTAAGAAAACAGTGAGAAGCAATTTGCAGCATCACAAATTTTTCAGCCTAACATAATTTCACCATCTAACCTATCCTGCTGTGTAAAACAAGCCAAATAATTTCTTGTTTTCCGTTGACACATGTAAAACTTGACTTTCCTTTAAAGCGTAAAGCTCTGATCCTACCAAATAAAGTTTTGTAAATCCTATTTTAGCCATCACCCATGAGACATTTTAAAAGAACACTACAGGTAGGAAACCCATCTGATGATGTCTACATGGAATGATTCACCTAGCAACACAATCCTCTACCAACCTTTATCTTTTTTGGCTTGGAACTTATGTTTAAAACCAGAAGAAAGCATAGACTATTACATCAAAGTTTAAATCAGCTGCATTATAATTATCATGCTGATACCTCAATAAACACTGGGTGTTGGCTAGCCAGGATTGCCAAAAAAGATAGAGGTCCTGCCCTTATTTGCTGTCTTTGACAATGTATATAATCACATCAAAGGAAAGTTCTCTGCATCACAGCAAACAGAAAAAAAAAATCATCTGTACATTCTCTTTCCTAGAGTAAAATTATAGATTTTTTTCATAACAAGAAAATTTAAATTTTGCCTATAATGAAAAATAATTATAATGTAAAGCCCTTTCAGGCTTGCAGGACTTGCAGTACTCATTGAAATCACTGGAGGTATTTTCATGAAGTTGAACGACCACTAGATAGACTAAGATTAAACCTGAATTTACAGGAACAAAAATGATAACAACAAAAAAAACCCCAACCCAGATAATTCAAAATTACACTGAAGACACTTCAAGCTTAGAAAATTTCTCTGTGCATGTTTTATCTTTTTTGGGTCTTAAGTCTATCTGGGGGTGGAGGACCAACGCAAAACTGGTTTTTGTTCTGCCATTTTGTTTTCATACCTGGCTTCCAGAAACATACTGAGCTCAAATGTACATGTTTTCTCAAAGCCTGTCCACGCTTCAGCATTGGGTTTTGTTTTTTTTTTTTTCCCCGTTTAGGGAACAGGAATGAAAATTGAAAAATCTCTGTTTTAAATACACCTTCGAGCTTCTATCAGTGAAAGCTCCTTAAGGTGAGGGGAACCTGGAGGGGAAAGACACTGGATGCAGGGAGAGCTGGGGTCCACTGTCCAGGATGCTCTACATAGATGATTCTCCATCTCTTTCTGTGCCCTGCCAAACCTGTCCTGCCTTATCTGGGACATTTCTGAAATCTGACATGACAGGCAGGTTCGAAAGCTAAACTTTGGATAATGGTGGGCAAACAAAGGACATCGGTTTTTGCATTATTTCTTTAATTACTTTAACCCTTGTTCCAACAGAAAGCATAAGGCCAGAGTAATTCAGCTTCCCCCTTTGTCATTTGCCTGCCATAAATATGCACCAGTCTGCATTTGAAAAGCTGAAGGAGGCTGCAAGCTTGCTGGACATTTATCATGCTCTGTTCCCTGTTAACAAGCAAATACTTTAGTTGAATGGCCCATTAGCAATCATTGTCAAATGCAGAATGCAAGGTGCTTGAATGTGACCGGCCTGTAAATTAGATGAGGTTGCCCCTGTGCTTTGGAGAATTTCAGCAAATGAATTGGATCTTTTGCTATAGATTTGTGAAGGTTAAGTTTCAACACAGGAAACCCATCTGAGCACTTCAGGTCCTGTGAATTCTGCCAATCCGTTCGGCTCCCTGTATGCACTTATTTTTCATTTGTTGAATCACATCAGCATCTTGACAGTTTGGGGTCTGGAGTCCCCTTTTCAGTCAGAATCGTGAAGATTTCCAGCATATTATTGAATAGGGTAAGAATGATAAAGTCAAGCATGTAATTAACATCTTTATATAAAAAACCCTGGAATAATCAAACAAACAAAAAGTCCCCAAACCCAGTCCACTTTAAAAGTGTCCAAGCACTGCCAAACAAACAGCATGAATTCCATTTTGCCGAGCTCATCCCAGGCTCCATCCCAGTAAAGAAAGACACAACTGTTATTGTAGGCTTCGGTGTTTTTTCCCCTTGTGTCTAGACTGCGCTTAACAAATGCAGAGTGCTTTCTTCTCCCCCCTTCGCAGACAAATGAACAGGCAATAAAGTAGATATTTCTCATTTGAATCGTACCCCTGATTTGCAATGTAATGCTGACTTTAAGTTGTGGGCGTTAAGGGTTGTCATTTGGGTAGAAAAGCAAGTATTAACTATTTAAAGGCTCTTTAAAAGAAAAAGCAAGAAAACCACATCCAAGTAGCTGCACTAAGGAGAGGTATATCACTACCTTTACAGCTGCAGATCACTTAAATGATTAAACAATAGCTATGTTGTCTGCCGGCTAAACTCAACGGGCTGACAGCAAACTCATCCCAGAGATTGTAAATTGGCTGGGGAGGAGGGGAAGGGGTGGGGGGGGAGGCAGATGCTTATCGCATTCATTTCTAGATTTCAGCCAGCCTTTCGGAAATAAACACCACCTAGAGACTGAGCCAGAAACATTTGGTTATCTGCAGCTTGACTGGTAAATAGGAATGGATGCTGGTTTGTTTGTGGTTGTTCGGTTTTTGGTTTTTCAGGGTTTTTTTTTTCTTTTATATTTTTGCAGGATGGGAAACACAAGAGATGCTGAAGTATCACCTGGCCTAGGCACAGACAATGCAGCATGTTTATCTTTGCTGCTCCCATGGAGTGTGAGATGGAGACCACAAACTAAAACACAGCTGAAATCAAAAGCTCTCTGTTTTCCTTCCAGATAACCCCAATACTAGCTCTCCCCTCTGTTCTCTGTGCCTTGCCAGCATGCTCCTGCCCGAAGCCCAAATAGATTAAGGCAACAAATCCCAAGTGCAGCCAATTCTTCAGAAAGGCTGCTGCTAGGGCAGGAGTTAAAAATGAGAATCTTCCACACCTCACAATTGCAGCCATCTCGAGTTTTAATCGGCCCCCATCTCGGCAAAAAGCAGTAAATGAAATCTATCTTTACCATATTATACACCACCAATGAGCAAGAACTGAGCAGCTTTTCTTCACCGCTCCAACCACCCCAAGCCACAAGTAGGCCTTTCATAGCTCCTAATCCCGGCCCCCAAGTTTTGTGCGGTTTTCACATAATACCTTACAGCCCGGAGCAAGGCCCTTAGTTTATAACACCCCTTTCAGAGACGTGTCATTTCTAACATCAAGCTAATCTATATGTTGCCATGGCATCACCCTTTATCTGCCTTTACATCTTATGAACTGCATGGATTTACCACATTATTTTTATCTGAAAGACAGAAAATGGTGGTTTTATTGCCATACAATCAGATTACTGCTGCTAGTTTCTCTATGCCTTTTTACCATACTTCAATCAAAAGGGATCAGTTTCTTTATACTCTGCCCTTGATTTACATTACATCTGTAAAGACCTAGTCTGGGTTGTAATCCCCTTATTAACTATGACCAGGGTTGATTTGCCTAAAAATAAAAGCAAATTGTGTCAGACCTTTTCACTTTGTTTTTGATTCGGAACTACAAAATGGATTACTAAAGAAATCTTCAGAGTTCACACGGCTGGTATAGTACTGAATTTAAAATGAGAATTAAACAAGTTAAACATGGGAGCTGTGTCAACGGTTTACATTTTCCATCATGGGAGAAAGGCTGAACTGCATTTGTCTTTGTGCTCTCTGGCTTTAAGGAGACAATGAAGCCACAGGAGACTTTTCCAAGCTCTTCTAACACTGTCCATTTGCCATCCTCCCTTCCTCTGCTTTTTCATGCAACTCCCCCATAAACTCTTCTCCCTTGCTGCTCCCTTCCCCACCCCCCCCCACAAAAACTTCCCCTCCTTCAAGACAACAGTGTGTTAGTTAAAAGTCTACGTACTGTGTCACTCAGTATTTTAATCAAAATATTTCAAGCAGTTTAACATTCCTATGTAAGTTTCCACAACGCCTCACAAAGAATGAGCTCATAAGCAAATCCATGTAGATGTATGATAAATGACCAGAAAAACAGGTTTCTTTATGTCAGAAGCCAAGGCAGACAGACATTAGGCACACATGAATAACATTTTAATCACTATTTTTTTCTCAGAAGAACACTTTCTTCTCATTTGCAACAAGCAATTTCAAGTACTGCAGGTTTGCACGATGCATGAAGACCAGATCATAAAGGAAAAAAGGTCCCCAAAGGAGGCCTGCCTGTGGCTGCTGTGCAGGGCTGAAAGGCCTGCCTATGCCAGCGTGCCAGAGCAGCCACCTCAGCTCCTGATTTCCCATGCCAGGAGCCTCGGCAGAATTTGAGAGGATCCCGAGTGTCACACCTCAAGCAATGTGATCTCCTTACAATAAAACACGTAAGAGGGGGAAAAAAAAAAAAAAAAAAAAAAGAAGGAAAAAAAACCAAGGGAAGGCATTCTCATGTGTGGGAAGAAGGAGAACTTAAGTGATTTTAGCATGACTTTTAGTCACAGCCTTTCTAAAGGCAATTACTTCATTAAACCAAGTGAAATAACGTAGCACAGCTTACAGATAACATGCTTTAACATAATTACTATAAATAATATAGCAATTATACTCTACTGATAAAAGGCTGGGGGAAATAACCAGCTCAGGAAATCGGCCTTCAGTTTATTCTGAAATCATTTTGCTAATTCACCTCTGCTTCAGAGACCTGGCTACAAATGCTAGAACTATCAAATGGACTGACTGGAAGCCACCACTTGCTCCATCTATTAGCACGCCAAGTGTCAACAGCTCTGTTTTGGGTACAATTTAGGAGCATGTGTTTAAACAATTTTAACCTTCCACTCCTGTTTCTTCAGCTTGAAGCTGTAATTGCATAGGTTAGAAAGTGTAGTCCCCCAGCACAGGACTCCCAAATAAATTCCTGTCTAGCCGAGAGCCTCCCAAACATGTTGTGTGATATCGTTTTAGCAAGCTCTTTGTGCTCTGGCTGGCTTGCCTGTCCTGTGAAACAAGGGCTGTCCATTACCTACAGTTTATCATCCTGACAAAATGTGAGGAATGTGGATGTGAAAGCACTAACAATTCCACCCCTGGTGCTTTCTCCTTTTTTCCCCTCTGTATTAAAACCGACAAGATTAACCCAAATGCAAACTGCAGAGCATAGTTCAAGGGGCTATTCAATCGGTAGTGAATGTGCATTTGTTTACCTACAAAAATAAGAATTTCAGATACAATGAGAAGCAGACTAGTCTATACGCTACTGAATAGAACATTTAGCAGGGTCATCAATTGTAGTTTATTTTATCAGTTTCTGACATGCTAGCATTCATTCAGAGGCAGGCTGTGAAATATCCCATATATAACTGGTTATCAGAGGGAGAGAAAAACAGCTATATAATCTAACTTAATCAGTGTCAAAGGCATCACTTATGAGGATAACCTTCCACATGTCACTAAGGAGACCCGCCTTGATGGCTGGCCTATAGCACGCAGGGAAATAGTGACGCTTAGACATAAGCAATGCTTTTTTGAATGAGATTTCTCTACTGCTTCACTGAAAGGTGCCCCATAACATTACTCGTGGTCCTGCGTGTTAAAGGCAGCTCAGAGCCCTTGTGAGGTGAAACTGAGGTAATCCATGCTATCTGCATACATTGCTTGTCTTGGCAGAAACAACACAGGCAAAGTCTCCCGTTAAAAGGTGTCAACAGGAGTTAAACCTAGAGTAATTTTTCCTCTGTGTTTTCAAGATCAGGTGATCTAAAAGTTCTTCAGATGATAAGTCTATAAAGTATGCCAAGACCATCTACAACAGCGATGTTTAGCCTCCCAAGCAATATAGTCAAAGGTATAATTATTTTATGGAGGCCACTTCAATCTCATGATTTGGTCAAGGCAATAAAGCAGATCTCTAAAAAGATAAGGGGGGACCAGGGAGGGGAGCTGTGTTCCAATAGCTACTGCATGCTCTCCATTCCAGCCACCTGCTAGAAATTATAACCTCTAGACTTCAGTGCAAAATCAATTCCGTTTATACATTCACCTTAACCTAAAATTTATTATTTCATACTTTATATTAACCTAACAACTTCTCCCATTTTAACTGCCTCCTGTTCAGCAGATTTGTGCCTTGAGACTTTCGATAGAGTTAAATGCACTGCTTCCCTGAATAAATTAACCAGCATCAAAGATAGTTATTATTTCAAATCTAGAAAGGAGCTTTATTATTATACCATGCCAAGATCTATTCAACAGCTTTACTTCCCAAGCTAACAATCAGCTTGAAACCAGAGTGAGGACAACCTTCTCTAGGGAGAAATTATTCAGGATCCTTCAGGCAAACAAGTGTGAGAAGAATTAGTAAGAAATTCTGCTTGGAGAAGTAGAGCTGCCTCACCAGCAGCAGTGTCAGGAATGCATTTGCAAGCCTCCTCAAACTCCAGGCCTCCAAGAGGCCTATAAATCACTAGCCCCAGCAATTGAAAAGACTAATTTTAATAGTGTACTTCTTCACTGTGGTGATTAAGCCTCAATGAATCACTCAAGAAAATTCAATTACATCAGCAACACAACCTATTTTTAAGCGTGCATTTAAGTTGAAAAAGTAATTAGATATTATCATTAGATCTACCATTAACAACATTCAAACCTTTTTTGTAATCAAACAGTTTAGAATTAACTAAATGGAAACACAAATCGTGTTTGACAAAAGAAGCATATCCCCAGGCTCCGTGAGATGGGCTGCTCGGATGCTTTCGTTTCACTGATGGCTAATAAAAGCGATCAAGGTAAGTTAAAAAAGAAGCGAAAGCAGGTTGGGGCTGGCAGAGGAGAGCCCCGAGCAGCCGGCTCTTCTGCTTTGGAAGAGTGACCTCTGTAGGCACAAACCCAGCGAGGCCTGGGATGCAAAAGCATTCCCCTTCCTCCTAGGCCGAGCCAAGGCTGTTTTCCACCAGCACAGCAGGCCCACTCCTGCAATGCAACCCCGGCTCTCAGCCTTTGCCTTTCGAGAGCCTAGAGAGCCTTATAAAGCCCGCTTTATAACCGGCCAGGCCGCCTCATCCTCCCAAGTGACGCCGTGCCTTTCTTAAGCCAAAGAAAGGCTTCAGCTGTGCAACACCATGCAAGTGCTGAGCCAGTGACTGGAGGTAAATTTTAACAGGCTTCCCACCTGATGCATATACAAAATAAGCATTTGTCAATCAATATTACAAATAAAGACTCTGAATTGAGCAGTCCAGCACGCTCCTGCCTGTTTGGTTTTAAGTTCTTTTTCTTTAAGAAAGATTAGGAAACTTCTCGGTAAAGAGAAACAGAGCAAGTATCAAAAATTAATGCAGGCAGAAATCTATAATGATTTTTTCATTTAGTGAAAGAAACAGTAGATGATGACTGTAAGGCAAGGTGACTTGGTAAACTTGAGGTGCTACTCCTAATTCAAACTTTGAAATCTTCACCAAACTCCTAGAGATCCTGCCACCTGTGCAGGATTAATCCCTGATCCAGGAAATACTCCATTCATACTTGTCTCATCACCACCTAACACTTCCTTTACAAACTCCCCCGGGAAAACAAGACATGTACTTACTGGAGTTAATGGGAAACGCTAAATTCAATTAACACATTGCATATGATTTAATTTTAAACATATATAACTGAAAATGGAGCATGCATATAAAAAATTTATTTTAGCCCATTTCTGCTTTAAAATTCCCTTAACTCATTACAGTTCTACTTCTTCCTATCGTGATTTTTGTTCTCTAAACTAGTGATTCTAATCACAAAAGTTCAGAGGCTCTCACAAGTGAACAAAGCCAACTTCCATTTTGTATGTCAAAAATCCAAGGAGACAAAAGAGAAGTGTAAGTAGCTTTACATCACTGCCTCAGACTTTTCTTTAGAACAACCCACTTTTCGAAAAGTTCCTCTTTCTAACAGCAATAATTTCGTGAGTTTAAGTAAAGTTTTTTTTTTTTTAATATAGTGCATCTCTTTTAAGAATGAACTTTAAAAGTGAGATCCTGGGAACGCATGTACATTTTCGTTTTCGTTTGTTAATGAAGAATGACACTATATGGTTGTGTGATGGGTAATGCTTAGTTCATTACTCACTGACATGTGCCTTGATACCATCAACTCCACAACCAAATTTAGCCCTGTTATAAGCAGATGTAACTTCGCTGGAGTCAATAAGATGAGTTTGCATCTGCAGACGGAGAAGTTGGAGAGTATCACCCTTTCCTGGCAACTCAGCGCAGCCCGGCTCCTCGGCTGCTCCAGCCCGGGCGAGCCCGGACTTTGCCCGCAGATTTTATCCTGCTACCGCCGCACCACTCCCCGGCCCGCTACCGGTCCGCCGCCCCGGCCCTCCCTCCTCCCTCCGCGAGACCCTCCCGCCGGGGGCAAGGGGCGACGGGGCAGCTCCGCCGTCACACGAAACAGCCGCCCCGGGAAGAGCCGGGTCCCGCTGCCGGCCAGGGCCGGAGTCCCCGCTCACCGCTAGTGCGCTCCGCCCCGTCCCCGAGTCTGCCGGCGGCCGCGGCCGACCTGCGGCACCGTCCCGTCCCTCCCCCGCGCACGGAGGACAGCGCCGGTCCCCGGGGAGACGGCGGGCGGGAGCGGGATGGAAACTTACTTGGGGTTAGAGGAATTCCAATATATGGGGTCTAAAACGATGGACCGCGCCAGTGCAGTTCTGCATAAAACCATCACGGCTCCCCAGCAGTACTTCCAGGCGGAGGCATCTCGCCTCCGCGCTGCCATGGTCGCAGGCGGCACCGAGTCCCTCCCCGGAGCCTCGCCAACTCCGCCGTGCGCCTTCCCACGCACCTGAGCGGCAACAGCAGGGTGGGTGCCCGGTATCCCAACAGCCGGGATGATTGATAGGAAAAAAAGAATAATAAAAATAAAAAATTTAAAAAATCAGTAAGAGTCGACGATGCACTTGGCGAGAACTGCAAGCAGATCTACTGAGTCATGTATGCCACTCGAACGTAGGAATATCTCCTATGAGGTCAGATCCAAGCTACCTTCGAAGTAACAGCAATATCAAAAAAAATATAAAAAATGCAAACGCCTTAGTCCTTCCTCTTAGTGGGGGTCTCCCGGCTGCCTTGGAAGATGCCACTCAAACTGCCAACTCCCATTTGGATCCAGAGCGCCATACGCGTTCACAGTGTCTAAGGCCCGCGTGAAATGGAGCAAAACAAAAAATAAATTAAAAAGAGGTAAAATAAAGGGTGGCGGGAGAAATAAAAGGGTCGGGGGGAAAAGGACACAGCTTCGGCGGGTGGCTCCTTCTGTATGTCTCTCACTGCTCCCCGCAGTTTGCAATCCGCACGGGCACCAGCTCGGGCTGTTTCGGGCAGCTCGGAAGCAACCGCGAGTCAATAAATCCACTCCGAGTCAGCTCCCCCAGTCCCGGGGAGGCGCATCCGCAGGGCTCCGGCTTCCCCGAGGGGCACTGCTGTCCTTGTCGCCGGCAAAGACCACGGAGCGGAGCAAGGAAAGAAACAGGGACGGACAATAATGATTGCAAAAATAAAAAATAAAATAAACCAAAACGGGGGGGCGGGGGGGGGTCGCAGCGTCAAACCGTCCCTCTCCCGTTGCGCGACCTGCAGTGCGCGCCGCGGCGGCTGACTGAGAAAGAGGAACGACGGGCGCGGGACTTGCGCCGACGCGCAACCCACCCCGGAGGAGAAGGAATGGAGCGAGGGAAGAGAAGCGGCGCCAGCCACTGTCGTTCCCAGCGCGGCGCTTCCAACCTCCGATGCCGCCGCTGCGAGTCCCCGGCGCAGGAGCGCGGCCGGCGGCAGCGCGCTGCCGTAGCCATATAAGCGCGGCCCCGCTGCCCCGCCGCCGCCGCTCATAGGGCCGCCGGCGGGCCGCCGCGCTGGTTGGGCGCCGCGCCTGTCACTTACCGCCGAGCGGCGGGCGGGGCCGCGCCGGGCCCGGCCGAGCGGGCCGGCAGGTAACACCCCCCGGCCCCGCCGCGCCGGGGAGAGTGCGTTCGCTCTGAGTCACAGCGGGGCTGTGCGGGGGGCGCGGCGGGCCCAGATGGAGCGAAATCAGAGGAAAGAAAAAAGAAATTAAATAAGCACTAAACCCCAGCCTTTGCTGATACTGTTTCCCAAGTACGCTGCCGTTCAAAGAGCGGGGAGCAGCGGCAGGGCCGGGAGGCGCGGGGCTCCCCCTCACCCTGCCCGCCGGTGCGAGCGCAGCACCCCGGGGAGCGCGGCTGCAGGCGCTGCGCGGCAGCGGCCACCTCCGCGCCGCGGCGCGGGAAAGGGCCGGGCCGTGTTCCCACTGGCGCGGAGCTCCGTGCACAACTTTCTGCGGGTTCCTTGCTGGGAAAGGAGGCCCGGGGGTGCTTCCCACTAGCTTCCCACCGGCCCTTCCCACGGCTTCTGTGAGTTTTCTAAGTTTATCTGGTTGCGCGACAATTAGCCACGGGCCATCTGAATAAAGAAGAGTCGGACATGCGGAGCCCTTCAGAGGGATGCAGAACGGCGGGCAATGCAGGGCTGCGGGACCGGCTGCGGATTCCCTCGCCTTTCTCTGGCGATTGCTCAGAGACTCTTTCTTCCCCTCTAGATTTTCCTGGGGAGGGGGTTCGGACACAGTTCGTTTCCAGACGCCGCGTATCCCAACGACACGGCACCTTGCCCTTTTATTTCATTCTATTATTAATTGCTGGCCAGAGGGAGCTACCTGGGGGCAGCACTGGAGATGCTTTCCCCGCGGCCTCGCAGGTCCCCCGGGAGGTGCGGAGGGCGCCGGGGGGTCGCGGGTGCTGCCGACGCCGCGCTCGGAGCCCGACGCGCCGCGGCTGCCGCGGCACTTGCACGGGGCCACAGCTCCCACTAGCGGCCAGCGGCTGCCCTCCGCAGGGGGAGCGCTCCCCCGCCGCTGTCCCCTCCGCCGCTCCCCCGCCTCCTGCCCGCTCCGGCGCCCACACCGTTCCACCGCAAAAGTCGCCGGCAAAAGCCAAGCGGGCGGCGGTACCGCTGCCCCGGGAGGTGGTACCGGGCTGGGGAGGCGGCACACGCGAGGGGTCTGCGACAAGAGCTGTACCGAGGCTAAACGGGGGTGGTGTAAATGGCATGGTCGCTCCTGTGAAATTAAGGGGGTTACCGAATTTCTTCCAGTAGGGATTTCTTGCCAAAATAGTATCTGCAGAAAGGATTAAAAGTTAAATCCCAGTAAATTACCGCGCTCTTTTCTGCCATTTCCCTAGCTATTAGTCGAGGCATGCAAAGAACATCCTACCAAAAACCCTAATAAAGAGCCAATTTCGCATAATTTTATTCCGGAAGAAATATGTATATTCGCTTAAAAATCGGTTTCGTGATGGTACTCGTCCGACTTTTAGATGAACGCCAAGAAGCTCTTATAAGGAAAACAACTGGCACTGTAATTTATTTCCAGGATAAATTTTGGAACCCAGTGTTCCCTTTGGACCCTTTTTGAACTAAACGGGTGTTTCAGGCTGGCAGAGCCCGCTCCTCCCGCTCGCAACACAGAGGAAAGAAACTGGAAGTGCGCTCGAAGCCCCATAGATTTTGAGTTAATTGTGTTCGGTAGTTCTCTAATGAAATCTACCACTCAAGAAAACAAGGAAATCAGTTTGCTTTTCACACAAAACATCGAATACGTTTTAAGTAAACTGCTTAATTAAATTTAATTTGCAGTGAGGAAGGAATTGCAGATCCGGCGACGCAATTTGGTGGAAAAGGATCTGATTCCCGGGACGGAAACTTAGCACTCAAGTGGGAGCTTAGGTATCTATGCACACCGAGGGGCATCAAAGGAGAACTTCACCAGAGAGGGGAGGAAAGTACTTAATTATTAAACTTTTAAACAAATGTGTGGTGTGTAGCCGGTCATGAGGCAATGTAAACACGGAGCCTGATAAATGCTTCCAGCAACAGAGATGTGTAAAATAGGTCTACCTCATTTTTGTGATGCTGCTGCTTCTGTTTGTTTAGAAGCAAAAGGTTACGAGCACTGTTTTGTAGAAATGGTGAGTAAACTGTGACCTCTAACTCTTCGTATCCTTGCTTTAAGTAAACCAGAGGAAATGAAGAGCCCTGGTATTGTCTGAAAATATCCTCTCGTAGCTAAATATATCACACGGCTCCTATTGTCCAGTGCCTAATCATTTTTACGCAAATACAGCTGTTTTACTCTACTGTCCAGCATCATACCGATGCACATTGTAAGAGTTTAAAAATCCAAGTTAATAAATTTTTTTTCAGTAAAAACTGAGACAAAACTGGGCGCTTGCTTCCGAGATAACCTAATCAACAAAGATTAAGATATCAACAGAAACGCGGGCTCGATGGCTACTCTGCTCAGGTCATCCTTTTTGGCCGAGGAACCGGTCCCCGCGGTTGGGTCGGGCCGCAGGGCCCTTCCCGAGCGGCGGAGTTACTGACGGCTCCCTCCGAGCGAGGCCGGGCCGGGCCAGGAGGCGGGGGCCGGGGCCGGGCGGGGGCAGGCGGCGCTCGGAGGGGCTGCGGGGCGCGGAGCCCCTGGGCAGCCGCGCTGCGACCGCAGTCCTTCCCCGGTCCCGACCCCTGCGCCCGCTGCATCGGCCTCCAGCCTTTCCGTCTCGCCTCCGAGAAGCACCTCGGACACGGCAGAAACGTGAGAGTAAAGGCTGGGGACTGAGGTTTCAAAACAAAAAAGCCGACGAGTGCTCGGAAGTTAGAAATCGGCTTCGGCCGCCGCTTCTCTGGGGCTGTTTCAGGAGGAGGTCCCGGCAGACATTTCGGGTTTCGCAAGGAGCGCGGTTTCCTGACAGACGAGCGCACAGGGAACAGGCTTCGGGGGGAAATCCTGCCGCCGTCCCACGGCGCCCGGGCGGCCCGGCTCGGCGGACGGGGATGGACGCACAAATGGACGGATGGGCGGAGGAGCGCTGCCAGCGAGCAGGTGAGACCTGCCTGTCCTTTGCCTTCCCTGAAAAACTGGGACTTTGCTGTTTGTGCCGGTTAAACCTTTATTCTTGTACCTCACACTAGTTAAAAAAAAAACAAAATCTGTTCATCACTGAATAACCTCTTTCACCCTCTTTCCAACAGTGATGTCAGCAATAATTAGGTAGATACGGGCTCTGGTACTACAAAATCTATAATGAAGGGCAGATAATCTGAATGGGAACAAGATTGGGCCCACAATCCCTGATTCTCTTTTAAACATCAGCCTAAACATGAAACGTTTGAAGTGGAAAAGCTCACCATAATTCATCATTATATGAAAATATACCAGTTTTGAAAGTCAAAAAAATATAACTCAATGGGTACAATTACTGCTAAATTCAATAAAGAGAAATGATCATGACTGATGCTTATTCACTTAAATGGATTGTTTATCGTTTGTACAAAAGGCCAAGTGTGCCAGATACCTGCAATAGCTCTTAATACATAATTCACACTGCAACAGTGCATTTTCTGCACTTATGGTAGAGTAAGTGCACATCTAGATGTTAATTTGCCTTCACCAGGTCTGTTTTAGAACTGTAGTTTTGGTCAACATAGCTTCTTAGAAAATGAGTTTGGCTTCTCCTAGATACACCATAGAATTCAAGCAGCCTTGTAATAAAAATCAAAGAAGACGTTCATACATCCAAACCATGTCTTTTAATTGTGTTTGACTTGACTTATGCTGATTTGCTGTACCACTCCTTGAAAACAAAAATATTTACATTATTCTATGGTCTGTGATATGAGGGGTAGGAAAAATGACCTGGGATCAAGCTTCTGCTACAGAACAGAATGCAATCCCCCTTTATTGTCAAAGGGGATCTATGTCCTTTCAAGCAGAGCTGATGCTGAGCTAGCATAACCCTTGATTTTAAGTGTCAGTCTATGGAAGACGATTGTACGCATGAGGCTGTATAGTACAGAGGTGTCAACAGAAACTCAGCCCCCCTCTGCAAGCTAACAAAAGGGTGGGATGGAATGAGCGGAATAACCCTGAAATGCACACGTGGCAATACCAGCATGAGAATGGAATAGAGGCACATGAAAGTTATGGTTCAGCTCCTGCTGGACTGGCCCGTCAGCCCAAAACCATACCAACCTGGGCACTTCAACCATATCCTCCTGCCTTGCAATGAGCCTTAGGCACACAAACAGCTCCACAGCTCTCTTCTGAAATAAATCCCCCCTGTAACACAACCTGGAAGGTGTTTTTTGACTTGAATTTCACTTGCACTTGCACCAAGTGGAGACCTTGTAATGACAGAACTAAGATCCCAAATGCTCTGAAAATGTTTAATGAAATACTGCATGCAGTTAAAAGTGAATAATAACCAACATCTCCATATTTGGTGTACATGCAAAAAACAGCAGAAACTCAATCCTGAGAGCATTTTCCCAGGATGTTAATAGCATCACAAAGAGAGAGGTATCAGCTTCAGGTCAGGAAGGACAATAGATAGAGTGAGGTGTATGAGGTGGCATGTAGCTCAAGAGAAAAGGAGGCATCAAAGGTAAGTCCTTCTTTTTCAAGACAAGATAGGAATGGATGAACTGTTGATACTTTAGTGAGATTACACATACAAATGCAGTTGCTTGGCAGTTTAGACATCTCACTAATGTAATTGTCTCTGCTTTGCTAAGCTGCACGGATGCCATCCCTCCAATACATTTCTCAGGAGTCAGCTTTCCACTTGGGCTTGGAAAAATTATGATAAATGAACATGCAAAGTTCAAAGGGCAGTTTAGCAAATCACCAAGAGCACATGTTTAACATGCTGTTCTAAGGCCTTCCACGCTCCTACCTTTGCCAGACAGATGCACTGTTTCATATTAAAATAATTATCCTGGACATTTATGAACAAGTTTGGGAAAACTAAAATCTCTTCTGTTACCATATAAGGGAAATTAATACTGCTCAAGGTTGGTGGCAACAAAAATGCCTACCTGCCTCCCTGGGGTGGTCAACGACACACAAAATCCCAGAACAATCCAGAATTTGTCTAACCAAAGTTTGAAGTGCAAACTTCAAACTGTAATAAAACAAAAATTAAACACTGAACACAATCACCAACAGCATTTTCTCTATGCAGACACATGCAGGGAGCTCACGGTTTAAATGCTACATGTCAGTCTATGCTCCTGCATACTTTTGTGTTAAAAGGGTGTGAAGTCCTAGGGGAATACAAGAATATCCTGAGTTCTTACAATCAAATGTCAACTTGCCCCCTTTCCAAACTATATGCATCTATATTTTTCCTAGAAATCAACAGTATCTCTGAAGTCCTACAATAATTTTAAAAAGAAAACCCTACAACAATGCAAACATAACATTCACCCACACCAGGTCTACAAAAATCTAAGACACAGAGAATGCCTTAGGACAGCAAAGAGACAGCAGATTCCACCAACTGAACTTCTACACCCCAACAGAGGAAATCAAACCAAAGCAAAGCAAAGACCTAACTGCTTTGCCTTTTTTTTTTTTTTCTGAGGGCAGGGGAAAGAGAAACAGGTAGTGAAATGTGGAATGGTAGGCGGGGCAATTTCATTAGGGATGGGCATTGCGTCCCAACGATAATCCTAGAGGTGGGACTGAAAATAACCTGGTAACATCTAAGCCTACACAGTGCAGAGAACAAATGTTGCTCTTTAGCAGCAAATTCTGTGATGCAGAACGAAATGCTTGATACCACAGCTGTATGTATGATTACTTAGCTTCTTGCTTTTAGAAGAGGAAACAAAACTGCATAGGTCTGTTTTGAGTATTGACTTTTAATAGCTTGTTTCTCGTAAGGGAACAGGGGATGTTTTCTGCTTTAGAAATACAGGTATCAGTTGATCTTTAAATACAGCCTGCTCCTGCCAACAGGTCACGTACATGATTTATTTGGCTTCAGCTTTTGTTTTTATGCATTAAGCAACTTTCAACCTTCTTCTGTCATACAATATATAGACAAATTTAAGTACAGTAATAGTGTAGGTATTTCACCATCTTCACATTTTCTTGACATACTGGACAAAGTGATACAGATCAGTCTACCCCCAAGCCCCGGTTTCAGACAGAGGTCATTGAATACTGCTTTCAGTGGCACATTCAACCTGCTCCCACATTTTATTTGCTAGATCTACAGAAACAGACCCTTTGGGAATATCAGGAATTACTTCCAACTTTGTCCAGTGACATTCAAATACTCAGGCCAACTACTGGTAATTTTATGGTTACTGTCATTTTATGGTTACTACAGATGTTGCACACTGACAGGAAAAAGTTTTAGAACTGGACAAGCTATAGTAATCTAGATTTTGGTAGAGGAATTACATACAAAAAACAGGGACTTATATATATATATAGTTTTCAATCTGTAGTTTCATTTTTCAAAATAAAACCTGTATATATAAATGGATAATATTAAAAATCTGTGTAACAGTTGCTTTCTGGCTAAAACAATGTATTTAGACAGAATCTCAATTTCTCTTTTCAGTTCAAATATACTAGCCAGTCCAGTCATTTGGGAGAAGAAACTTTCAATTTTTAAATCCTTTAGGATCCATCAGATTCATTATATGCTAATGACCTTAACTTATACAATATATTATATTATATTATGAGGGGAACTGAAGGGGTTTAGATATTGGAAGTATCGGTCTGGGTGCAGTAAGCCAAACAGCCGTTTAAACATGATACTACAGCTGAAAGAAGTCTCTGTCAGAACAAAAACCAACATTCATAAAAACAGCAGCAGCCATCAATAACATTCACAACTGCAGGGATTTTTTACTGTGTGTGATTTTGCATTATAAGTAGAAGCCACAATAGTTAAAAGCAAAATTTAAAAAAATATTACTATAGTCTTGAATTTAATAATGTGAATTGTCACTCTTATAGCTGTTTATAGAAGTGTTCTAAAAAAATTTACTTAAACATATGAATTTAAGACTTTCACTTTATTCAGCAAATTGGTTTATTTACACAATGGGGAACGCTGGTTGAATGCTGTCAATGTAATAAAAACAAATCTAACAGAGACAATACTGAACTCTCTCTATGAATTCATAGCAGAAATGACAAACTATTTCCTTACCTGTATCAGGAACATCAAGCGCAACAACGGGACAGTATCATAGGACACTGATTTAACAATAAACCACAGAGGTCCAGTAATACTATGGCAATTTACTCATGTATTTACTGACTTTAAAATAAAAACATTAAAAGTCAGCAATACCCAGTAAAAAGTTCTGTCAATTATCAGAGTCAAACTCTGATGAGTAGGTCAGTAAAACCTTATCAGATCATCCACAATTCATAAAGTGACATGAGTTGCTTCAGACCACCAATACAGAAACAAAATTAATGAAAACAGATTATCCTCTAAAAGGCAATGATGATCTGATAAGGGTTTAACTTAATGGAAGTTTAAAAAAAAAAAAGAATTGCAGAGCACAGCCCCTATTAGAACAAGCTAACTTTCCAACTTTCAAAAAAGACAAAAAAAATTTGAGAGAAAGAAAAAACAAAAAACACTTCAACATGAAGCTACCATACAAAGTTTTTGTTTGTTTTCCTTTTTTGTTGTTTTTTGTTTGTTTCTTTTTTTCTTTTAAGAGTTCAGAGTTGAAATTTAATCCTGGCTTTTTAGGGAGAAGGACAGTTTTGGCCTAGACTTTCCTTTGCCCAGGATAATTTTTTGCTCTTCCTTTTGCTGACGCTGTCTCTCTTGTTCTAGTTTCATCCTCTCCTCATGAATCTTTCTTTGTTCTTCAACAATTTTCAATTGTTCTTCAGCCTATATAGGAAAATGGTAAAATTTAGGCCAGCATATTTTGTAGTCATAAAAGCAATTTACAAGTCCATATTAACTTCCAAATAGGTCAAATCCTGCATAAGTATGTAAGCAGTTCAGCCTGAGTTGGGTGCCATAGTTGGTTTCAGTGAAACCATTCATAAAATAGTTATTTGTATTGAGTTTAAAAGAAACACTGAGAACTTTCTATAGCTAGTGTATCGAAATCTGGAGTGCTTACATGCTAAGTTTTTCAGCATTGCTTTGCAAACAACACATTACATTTTAATTAAGGAAGACATTATGCACATCGAGAAATTGTCCCAACACTTGTCACATAGTAAGCTGAAGTAACATACATAATGAATAATGAATCTTCTGAGGTCTCCCTGCTCCAAAACCCATCTAAAAACTCCTCCTAATCCAAAACCATCTTCACTTCATATGCAACTAGTCAATCTTTACATTGACCTATGGTTCTTACAGCTCTCCCAGTGGTCTTCTAAAGGTGCTTATTTAGTTAATTACATCAGTCAATACTTTAAATTTTCCATTTGTCCTGTTTCTACCATTAGAGGTTGAGAAAAGGGTAAAACAGAAAATCTAAAGCAGATGTACTTCAAGCAAAAAGATTTAAGAAGCCTAATTTTTATATGAAAGAGGTGTAATTACTTGGGCAATTGAAACTGACAGAGTTCAATCAGGATTTAGATGCAGCTTAGTCTGTCTTATCATTGATTAGAATCGGCTAAATCATATTGAATGTTTTCATGTGGCAAGCACCTGATTTAAAAGGGCTTAAGAACGTAAGTTAGACTTTCCTAGCTTACACATCTTAAGCTTATGCTGAAAGTTCCTTTCAGCACTTCTACATCAACATTATACTAGAATCAAATCTAGTTTGTACTTGTCTTGCTCAACAAAACAGAATCAGTCACACAAAGCTGAACATGTTGGCAAACTTACTTGAACCCTCCCCATGAGATATAGTTAAAACATACTTTTAAAATTCTGATTTTGCCTCTAAATTAACTACATCCAAACTATTTTACCAGCCTAGTGTTACTGCTAAGGATCTGGTCTTTCATGCTCAGGGGGAGGAGAGCAATGTTACTGATGGAACCAGCAATAGGGAAGTTAAACTCTAGAAAAGTCTGATTTGTTTATTTTAATTGTGTTGCAAATCTGGCAAATCTGTATTTCCCTACAGAACAGTTAACAACGCCTTCACATACCAGTTTAGCTTGTGCTTCTGCAATTTTTCGATTATTCTCTTCTAGTATTCGCTCTAGTTCCTCACGCTTTGCACGCTCTTCTTCCTAAAGGGGAGGACAGGGCAAGATGTTAGTAAAGTAAAATACTAATTTCTGCATGTTCACTAATCTTTCTCAGAATTCTTTTGTGAACTGACTTAAAGTGGCAGCTTTACAGCCACCTATTTTGCCTCACAACGGTAAACTGTGCAGCCACTAAAACTGGTTTCTAGCACTCAATTTAAATCATCCCGCCCAGTCCAAACAGCAACCAACTAAACCCTCCCTAATCACAGAATCCTGACAATTTATTACTAGAATTTTAATATCACACAAATCAACAAGGACAACTACAAAAACTGGATAGTATTTACCAAATTAAAAAGTAATATAGAAAATATAAATAAAGTGAATAGTTTGTCTCACCAATTAAGTATACCTACGTATTCTTTACCTATACTCCTTTAATCAGCATTAAAAGTTGAATATTTACTGTCTTGTCCAGTGTCCTGCAGAGTGTGCTCCTCGGCTGCCATACGCGCCAGCTTCCTCTTTAAAATGATTTGTACTGTTAGCTTGGCAATACCTGCATCAGCAGCTCAACCATTTATAAAGAAACAACATACAAGGAAGGCTGAGCTGAGGAATGCAGATGTTTATGGTAAGAAGGAACAAAAATATGTAAATCATTCCTAAGGCAAACAGTTAATAAGAAAAATACATTTACTGTTAGTGAAAAATACAAATGGTAATCCATACTTCATGGAGCTATGGGCTTCTTTCATGGGGAGAATGGACTTAACATTCAGTATTTTGACAATTTTAAGACAGCTGAAACTGTCTGCAGTATGAACTTGGAATTCAGGAGTCCAGGGAAGGCAAGATCAGGAAATAAAGCCTTGTAATTGTTGTTTTCTTGGTGAATTTTATGGAACTCTGTTATGCAACTCAAATATGAAGACTGCGTGAAAAATTTTGAAGTGTTTCAGTTCACATAATATATATCCAAATTATTTTTATATTTGGAGGATTTAAAGTTAGCCAGAGGTTTGTGTCTGTGTAAGAAAAAAAAGTTAATACGAACAAAGCAAGCATATGAAAACTTCTTACTATGACTAGTAACCAGCTACTAGCTAGCACACTTCACTCCAGGCATGGAGGTTCATTCTGCATTACAAGGAACTGGTGGGACATCTCCACATGACAACAATACCAAAAATACTTTTTAAAAAAAAACAAGTCATCCATCTGATCAAATGAAAATCTCTACGTATGAAGAATTTGCTGACTACAAACATGTAAATTCAACTTAAACTCTGATATTAAAGTCTGAATTTGCAAGAAAAGTATAATTAATTCATTCTTTTTAGTATTTATTGTAACTCAGCATTCCATTTGTTTCCTCTTAATTTGATACTATGTGACTGACATTTCCACTTAATTTGATACTATGTGACTGACAAGTCACATCTAGTATGAAGGGAAAAGCTGCAATGCTACTGTTTCTCCTTTCGCAAGCCAATCAAAATATTAATTTAAAATAAACTGTGTAGGATGCACAGACTGAAAAAAGCATTTAACACTTATGACTATTTAGCACAAATTTCCTCTATGGTTTGAAGTTTGTCTTGAAATTTCTGGATCCTGGAATGATTGGTGCAGGCAAGGCATCAAAGCCTTTAGTAGCAAATTACTGTCTCACAGAAAGACATTTTCAGCTTCTGCTCCAGCTGCTGATTAAAAAACAAAACAAAACAACAAAAAAAGGCCCCAAAAACCCAAGTCACACGTTCAGCTTGACTTCAGACAAGGGCAACCTGCTCTTTTATAACTTCTAGGGAGAAAAAAAGGAGTTGTTAGTAGTTATTAAAAATGGATATAATGATTTGGACAGAGATCCTTCGTGAAGACGTGGATGGGCTTATGCTCGAAGTCCCAGAATTAGTCCAATGTATGCTCAAGGAAAATGTTCATTTTAAATGAAGAATAAGAAACCTATTTGTTAAAGACAGGTACTGCAGCTCACTGCTGGACCCTGCTTTTTGCCTGGCTGAAGGCAAAAGCCTCTTACAGTCTAGGTAAACAAAATGAAACAAATGAAGGATACATAATTACATATTTTTTAATACCCTTCCCCAAAATGAAAGGACTGCTGATAAATCCTGCAGCCATGGCAAAAGTTTCAAACAATTCTGAAATATATGTAGGTCAGTTCCATTAAGAATCAAGTATCCTTGTTCAGGTTTTAGGAGAGTAACTGTTTAAATATCAGTGAGCTCCTCTGAATGGGCTAGAAATTAAGTTTCGCAGCAATGCAAGTTTATATGAGAAGGGAATTAGATTTGCTGTATTCCATCTCTTTGTGAACCGAACAGGAGGCACAAACCGACACTGAAAGTTTTGCCATGGACTGTCTCTACTTTCCAAACGACCGAGCGTTACCTCTCTGGCTTTTTGTGCTGCAAGTTCAGCTTGTCGCTGTCGCTCGAGTTCTTCGAGCAACTGTTTTTCCATGATGCGCTTAGCCTCCTCCACCCTGCGCAGAACCTCTCGCTCAATCTCATCCTTTCTTTTCTCCAACTCTTCTTCTACGCGTTTAGCTACAAGTTCTTCCACCCTTCGAGCAGTTTCTTCCTCTATGAGTTTCTCTTCAATTTCTTGTTGACGACTGCAAAATGCAAACACAAGGATTACATTTTTAATCAATAACATTGGCACTGAAACGAACTCCTTCAACACGCAGCATCAGCTGTGCTACTAAATAAGTTTTACACATAGATTATATATTGAAAGAATATTTTGCCCTACATTTAAAGAAAGTGAATATTCAGACAGTGTTCCTATAACAGGGAATCCAGTCAGACCATTCCATATTTAGTATCTTTCTATATAACAACAGATTAAATTGAGGACAACTTATCATCCTATTTCTTGATCACAACTGGGGGGGGGAAGAAAAACCCAACCCAACAGCTACAAAACCATGTGCCCTTCCTCAAAAAATCCAAACCCTACCCAAGTCTGACCATCATTCACCCTTCAGGAGTTTATATGGTCTCAATTTTATGCCACATATATCAATAATATCCTGTTAAATCTTGACTTAAAGCCACCACCTTAGAGGCACCAAACTATCTCCAGTATCTTAAAACAGAAGACAGAAGCAATAAAATTTGTGATTTCAAATTTGTGATTTCACCTAGATCTCCAAGTGTTATACCTGTAATCTAGTTATCCAATCATTTATCTTAACAAATTTCAATAACTTCAGATCTTAACATTTTTTTCTATTGCAGGACTCTGTTTCTACCATAATGATCAAAACCAAATTCTATCAATACCAAGCACTAAATAAATCCTTGCAAACTGCATCTTTCTATGTTCAGAATTTTGGAAATATTTTCAAATGTCTTTATTTCAGTTGAGAAGCAGTATTATCGTTCAGCCTGATCACTGTTTTAATTTTTCATTAAAAATTATACAAAAATCAGGTAAATTTGCAGGTTAATTATGGCATAGAAAACACTCCAGCTGGTAATCACAAGTGCAACACGGCAAGTAGATATCCAAGGATGAACAGCAGTGAATACTCTATATTTCATGTAGCACAATTCATCTGGAGTTATTATGGGCTCTGGGGAGAAGAGTCTTGGTTTTAAACTTGATATTCAACTTCTGTTTCAAATATTCCACGAAGCACAGAACAATCTTATGAAACTTAAAGGTGAAAGGCTCCCAGCTTCCCCTAGTCATGTGTCATCTTTTCAAAACTACTGAGCTACGTGGACCTACTACACATACTGAACTAAGTGGATCTCCTTCAGTAGGAAGTTTTGGAATCCCCAACTCAATTAATTCAGCCAGAGAACACCAATTTTAGTCTTACAATCCTCAAGAGATAGCAAATTTAGCTGGGGGCACATTAGACAAGCATTCATTATTCCAAAATGGACACAAAATATCTTTAAGTGATTTTTTTCAGGAAAAAAAAACCAAAGCAATGTAAGGCAAACATAAAACCTAGACCAGTCCCAGAAAAATGCATCAACCCCACTCAAATAAATATGATTTTAAAAGGTTTCCCTTCCCTCTTATTCAGCAGTGAGTACTCTCACCATCCTGAACCAATACTGCTTAGTATACATAAGAGGCGAGGGTTCCAGAGAAATAAACTGTCATGAAGTTCATATTCTCATGTTTTATTAAACTATCATAGCTTTACATTTAACATCAGGAAATCTGGGAAAAAAGTTATCTAACTGAATAAGGAGTGCATAGTTACAAAAATAACACTGCATTCATATCTGAAATAGATTTTCAAATATCCTCAGCAATTGACTCAAATTAAGCACTGTGCCTGCACACGTTCCATTCTTCTCACTCCAACCAAGTCCGTTCAAATTTAATTAAATGAATCAAATGTATTTTTAGACTTACAGGCAATGATATTACAATGGCTTAGACCTTATCAAGAAAATAAAATTATAAACACAGATATAAGTGATTAGTGATTTATTCTGTAGCATACCAACTTTTTTTTTTTTTTTAATTACATGAACTTACAGTATTTTATCATTTTATCATCCTGGCCTACGGAGTTATGATTCCAGAGCAACAGATAAGTCACTAATGTAAAAAACTATTTTTTGTATGATCCATTTTCTTCTTAAAGACTAATTGCATGAAATCTGCAGAAAAGCAACAACTTACATTTTACCAAACTTCTGAGGGGAAAAAAGTCATACATGCCAGGCAAGAAAATGAGCACTATAGGAAAGGGCTGAAGTTAGGCTGTGTATTGAGGTTTGAACAAGACATGAGAAGAAACTCAGTTCCAATGTATGAAATGTCTGCTAATGGATTCAGTCAGAAAGGAAGTACTTCTTTCCTTATCTAACATGAATCTATACTTACATACCTAAACACAATTTACAGATGGCTTACTAAAATACCATACTTTTCTACTCTTTTTTATTTTTTTTTTTAATTTAAAGTGTGTTGCAGAAGTATCAAAATTCCATCCATACCCAATCTTTCCCAATACTGGTTCTTCCTCAAATGTCTACTATTCTGTAGCAAGTATTGCTGAAATATCAAATTCCTTCTATAGAGAGACTTCATGAGCTTTTTAAAATTTCAAAGCTAGCTTACATAGAAAATTTACTTAGACATGAACTAAACCAGCTCCTAAGTACCAGAATAAACTACTCGTTCTATGATCAAATTTTTAAGCACATTCCAGTTCTTCATTGTAGATATGCACACAATATTTTTCTTAATTTAGATACTAAATGAAATTCTAAACCAAAAAACTAGGATCAGTATGTCAAAATATGTCAGTTTTCACATGTTTGTGTTACTGTGAAGTTTTTGATTGTCAAAACTCTGAAGTTAGAAAAGGTGATTATCTTCAACGGAAAATGAAAGTGACAGCTTGGGCTCACCAAGCCCAACTAGTACTTCCTGAGAACGACATGGCTTAAGTGAAGCTCCACCTCAGAATCAACAGCACCACTTGGCTTCGTATGTACAAACAAGTGCTTTTTCTGGATAAGGTGGTCCAATGAGCAATGGTAGTGCTCAAAATAAAAAGAATTGCCTGATTACAGACCATTCTTCTCTGTGCTGCATAAAGGTCTGTTTTATAACTTTATATGCTGCTAAACATATTAATGCATCCCCATTGTTTATTAAAACAGTATTTATATCTGGAGACTTAATAAATAACCAAACTCCCCATAAATATAACATAAACTGAAAAAAGGGCAAGGTTTCAAATGAAACAAGTCACCGGATCTCACTGTCCCATTTGGCAAGAAAGTAATCCCACAGCGTTAATACAGCAGCTACAGAGTTTCTTGAAACCCTCACTCGAGCACCTCCAGATGCCTCCGCTCGACGCGTAACAAGCTCCACGCCACGAAGGGGAGGGGCGGGCGTGTGGCAGTGCAGCACAAAGCCTGGGGGGCGCCGAGGCCTCCGCCGCACAGGGAAGTTTAGGAGCAGTGCAGCAGGGAGAGACCAGCGCCGGCGGACGGGAAGCGGGCAGAGCCGGCCCGAGGGAGGAGGCGTGCGGGGGGCTCGCACCCGAGTGGGCGGCTCCTAACGCACCTGAGGGAGCCGGGCTTGGAGAGAGGGGCGGATGGCGGGAAAACAGGCATTGCTCCGGCCTCAGCGAGGGCCCAAAGGCCTGCAGCCAGCCGCAGGCGGCCCTAGCTCACAGAGAGAAGGCGCGGAGAGGCACCGAGCGCTTCCCTTCCTCCCCCATCCCTCACCACCCCCTCGTCCCCAGCGCAGGCCCGGGGCTCACATTTTCCGCTGCCGCTCGAACTCTGCTTTTTTCTCCTCCTCCTCCCGCTTCTGTTTCTCATCCAGGCTGCTGCGCTTGCTCACCGTGCGCCCGAAGATGTCGATACGGTCGGGGGGGGAGGAGGCGCGGTCGCGGTCCCGGTCCCGGTCGCGCCGGGAGGAAGGGGCCGTATTAGAACGCGAGCGGGAGCGGGACTCCCGGCGCCGGTTCCGCTTGCTCTCCCGGGACTTGGAGCGCTTCCTTGCCCGCTCCTTTTCTCGGGATCGGGACCGTGATCGGCTCCGGTTCTTCTTGTTGTGCTTGGAGCTCTTGGTGTGCTTGGAGCGGGACGAGCTCCGGCTGCGGGACCGACCCATCCCGGCAGAGGAGAGAAGAGGCCGCGCCGGTCACCGCTCGACCACCCCCGCCCCCTTTGCTAGCGGCGCCTGAGAGAGGTGCGAGGAGGCTCTGCGCGCATCCGCACCGCCCTGGCGGGCCCTTCGTCTTCTCCCTTTCTACCGCTTTGTGCTGCGAGGAAAAGGAACAGGCCCTGG
Source organism: Emberiza elegans (assembly GCA_024865655.1). Taxonomy (NCBI): domain Eukaryota; kingdom Metazoa; phylum Chordata; class Aves; order Passeriformes; family Fringillidae; genus Emberiza; species Emberiza elegans. Next base: position 50,402,770 of record JALJVW010003023.1, read on the forward strand.
GAGCGGGAGCCAGTCCGGACGCGGCCAAGATGGCGGCCCTGGCTGAGCAGTGACTCTCCTCTCCCGCCCCACAATGCACCGCGCCGTGCTCGAGCCCTTCGCTCCCCTCCCCGCCGCCTCCAGCGCCGCGCCGGAGGAGCACGAGAGCACTCGGCAATATTCGGCAGCCAATGGCGAGCGCCGCTCGGAGCGGGCCCCTCGGCGGCCGTGGCAGAGAGCGCGCCGGCCGAGGGGTCGCCTCAGAGAGGGTTGCTGTGTTTCCTTTGATTGAAAGTTCTCTCAAACATTGATTATCTTCTTTTTATTTTGTTTTGATAAGGGGAGCAGAGAGAATTGTCACTGCAGGTGAAGGAAGTTGTGAAAAACACTTAGAGCCCCCACTAAATTGTGAAATGGAGTTTTTTAGTCCTCTTGCACCCCTGTCAAGACCCACCCTTAAAGGGAAAGAATCGCCTGAAACCATTCTTCAAATGATCATTGGTCGAAAGCAACGACAGAAGTCCGAAGGGTCGCAAACAACCATAAAGTTTTATCAATGAATTACACGCTTGGCAAAGAAATTAGTATGTTACTCCCTGACCTACTGTACAAGCTCACTGCAGTGAGTTTTGGATAAAGGAGCAGGGTGAAAGGGAAGAGAAGAATTAAAGAGGGAAAAACGAATTAAAGAAAGAAAGATGAAAAAGAAGTCAGTCCTGGTTCCGGCGTCGACCCAGCTGAGGGGATGTCAGTCCAGCTGTGTCCGTCTGGCCAACGAGATGCCCAGGGTGCTAGGGGTCTGTGGTGATTTCAGTGTGGCGCAGGGAAGGGCTGTCTTGGTCGCATTTAAATGTATTTACCTGTAAACATTATTGTGCATTGTTATCTACAGGTGTGTAGGCACAGGGGAATATGAACACAGTGGTATGCAGGTGAGGCAGAGAGTATGAACTCAGAGGTTCTATAGGCATCTGTGCAGGATGGTTTTATCCCAGTTCTGCCGTGTAGTTGTTAGCCGTTTCTGTGATGACAAAATTTGGAACTGGTGTTATTCTTTATTTCAGTAAACTGGTGCATCTATAGATAGTTAGCCTCATTCTTTACTTTTAGCTCCTTGATATCTTTCACAACTGGTATGCCTTTTTTTTTTAATAGGTCTGCATTTTTTCTAAGTACTTTTACTAAGCTTGCAAAATGTTTGTACAGCCACTGGACATAATCCAATCTCAGTAAAAGGTCTTTTCTTCTAATAATTTGATTGCCTTGCCTTCTTTTCTCCAAGGAAGACTTTCTTATTTTGAAATTCAGTCTATCTAGTACCAAAAATAAATCAAATGGAAGCATCTTTCTGATGGGTCACTGTGCAAGTAACAGCGGAGTAATGGACACGGTGAAACCTGCACGGCAGGAATTCCAGTGCCACAGGCCCTGGGCACTCTTGTCTGTCCCTAGCCCGGGGGGAGCTTACTCAACAGGTAACTAAGGAAGTTGATAATCAGACCTTTTAGCCCCTGACCGGGTAGGTGAGTTTCTAGCTGGCACCTTTCCTGCAGCAACTTGTCTGCAAGTGTGTACTGGAGCTTTTAAATTCACATGGTGCATCAGGTCCTGTATGAAAAATGGATTATAATTTTTTAGTAGTACATGTCATAGTGGATGTACTAAACTTGACCTGAAATGTAAGAGGGAGGAAGGGGCAGAATTCATTATTGTATAGTCACTTATAACTATAAATGAGTTTAAAAAATATTTATCATAAACTGAGTTTTCTCCTTGGTAAGTCACTATACCCTGGACCTGTATTTATTGTTATTTTATTCCTATTTAGTAACATTGACTCATCAGAACTATAAAATGTAATATGCAATATTTTGTGAGAACAATTAATTATGATATATTGTGTAGAATTAAGGAATTACATAGATTAATGCAATAATTTTCCCCAATCCATTATTGCATTGTTCCATCTCATTTTTTAAAAGCTTCCAAATTAATAAGAACACAAGATTTTTAATACCTGTAATAGCTTAAGGTCATTAGTCTATTTACTTTGTTATTTATGGGGACTAAATTCTAGTACTTCTGGAAAAAGCTGCTTGTCCTCTTAAAAATACATTCCTAATATTCCTAATAGGTGAAAAATTAGTAGAAGAACATTTCTATCTGTGAGTTCTTTTGTCTTGAGTTTGGTAGTTGTTTGGTTGCTGCTTTTTTGTTTTAATTATATCACCTTATCTTCCCTAGCCTAATAGTAGTAAAATATTTAGTATTAGTAAAATATTATAAATGTAGGTGTTTTTCTGGATATAATTGATAGGGAATTACCCTACAAAAAGGAACTTTTTAGTAAACACTTAATTTAAAAACTTTGTTTAATTACATAGTTTAATTTCTTGTTTCCAAATAATTAAAAAAGAAGATGGTAATTTCCCTTGTCAGTTTCCATTCAAAATTTTCAATATTTGATTAAAGTAATGCAATTTCTTTTTATTAAATAATATTAGAATTTTGAAGTTTTTAATCCCATGTAAGTACGTGTTTTATTCCCAGTCTGCAAGACATACTGAATTTCCATGCACTCTTGTGTTTTTGCATTTTTTTTCCATTTTAATGTATCTCAGTATATTAAAATGCATAATTTGCGTCTTAAAATGGTTGCCTTGGAGTTGGAAAATACCTTATTTGACAGCCAAATGGTGGCATAATTAGAGCACCTCACCCTTCTTTACCTTGGCTACTGTCATCACATGAAATCTCTCAACCCATAGGCATTTGGGGGTAGCTCCATGGTGATACTGTGTTCTCATAATCTCCAAATTGTACCTGCTCCTGCTTGCACCACCACTTCTGTCGTTAGCTGGGTCAAGAGGGATCTTGGGAGATTAAAGTGGATTATTTTGGGTTGTGCTAGTGTGGCACAGCTGGATGTGAGATCTTTGCAATAGCTCTAAAATAGAAGAACTCTGGCGGGCACGCAGGGGAAGAAAGCAAGAGCATAATAGGATAAGGTGTTTGGTATGTAATTTGCTGTCATCTGGTATAGTCTGCCTCACAATAGTAAGAGGGCAGAAGTAGCATGGGAAGAGCTAAGGAAGAAAAGGTGGTTTAAATGTGTCTTGGTTCTTTCAAAGTAGCTGTTTCCGCCAGAGTTTATTACAAGGTCAGAAACTGCGAATACAGGTTGAGGGGTTTTAATTTTTATTTTTTATTCTGAGTGAGTCAGTGCTGGGATTCAAGTCATGTAGATCACAGAAGCTGCACAGGAGTAGAAGTTGTATCGCTTAGTCGTTTTATAATGATTTTTTTTATAACTAATGCTGGAGTTACTTGTTGTACTTATGCATTTTCTTTCAGGTGCTTTGTTTCTCTTTGAGCAGCTCTGTGGAGTTCTGAGTTGCTAAGCTGCAGAGGTAGGGAGATGAAGCACCCAGGAGACGGCAGAACAGCTGTGAGGAAGGCATGGCATGGAAACAGTTGGCAGAAAGAGAAATATTCTTTCTAAAACTTGAGAGAACAAGTCACCAAAACTCTGCTTCAAAGGACTGCGAAAAAGGGGGAAATCACTTTAACTGAAAGAATGTAGAGGAAATGCTATAAAATGAGAAATTAAATAAATGGAAAGAATTTTCACATGGTACCTATAAAGGAAAGTTGAGTAGATTGTGTACATAAGTATAGTTATTAGGTAAAATAGCTATTTTCCTCTTTACCATATGTTCAGATGATAATCATGTCCTTGGAAATGAGCAATACTGTACAGAATGCCATTGAAAGTGTTTTATAATTTGAATATGCAAAAAGGCACAGCTTGAGTAATCAGGACAAGTGTGTGTATATACGAGATTCAAATTAATTTAAAACAATATCTGGTTTCTTTCCCATATGGATTTAGTTTTAGAAAATAAATAAAATTGCCAAATGTAGATCAATGTGTCAATTTAAAAATTAATTATCAATGTGGGAATTTAAAAATTACATTAATTATCAATGTCAGAAGACTTTTATTTTTTTTCTTTATGTAAGCCCACTAACCACTTTTTTTAACATTTTGACTGCTTTTATTCTGTCTACATGAAAGAAGGGAAAGGAATGTTCATTTGCATGCTTTGTTTGCAGTGCCTGGTCTATTTATGTCCTAAACAAAAGCTCTTGAATGCTATTAGAAGTGGTGAACATAAGTTCTGATCACAACTTGAGACGCTGATCTGCAAACCATAGCGATTCATAGTAATGCACCGTTTTCTCAGTATTTTTTTCAATATCATTGATACCATGTGAAGTATGCACATTTAAAGTCACATATAATTATTTATATATGGACCTATGACTTGGTCCATCAAAGTTTGGCAATAACAGTTCAACCAACCTTCCTGAGCAGCTGCATAATCATAGAGCTACTCTAACTCTGTAGGCATGCTCTTATTTATCTGAAGGATTTAATAACAATTATAGTTCTAGTATGTGTGACTAGGGATTTAAGCCAATCAGCAATGAGTGGAGGTGTCATCTAAGCCTCATGAGGGACTGATCCAATGTGAATGCTGGGGTAATGTCTTAAAAAAAACCCCCAAAACCACAAACAAAACAAACCAGAGTGGAAATGAACACTGTTATTCAAAACCAGGTTGCTGATGATTCAGTTGTTAACATAGTGGTTAGACTTGTTAGACAGCAGGAAAATGGGATTCAGGTGTGTCCTCATTCATATCAATGTCTCTTCCTTCCCATGACCATATGTTAATTACCAGGCCAATGTCTAGGCTGGAGGAAGGTGAGAAGGGAGCTAGGGGTAAAGTTCCCCTCCATGTCCTCACAGATTTCACAAAACAGAAAATTAATGTTCAGAGGCAGGAGGCAACATGTTGTAACCTAATGTCAGTGGCACTCTGGAAGCGGGAGAGCAAGTTGCTCTGGTATTAAGTGTATTCAACAGACTAGTTTTAAATTTTGTTCCATAATCATGAGAAAAGAGGGCTAACCCTGAAAGCTGGATCACAATACTTGGCAGGTGCTGTGACTGCTTGGGTGTTGTATAACATTTCCCCTCCCACGGCAGCTGCGTTTCAAAAGGACTGAGCATGTTCTGTTCTTCAAAGGCTACCGTAGGCACTGCCCTAAGGAGAGGACTCCCAGTTTTTGGCTCCTGAATAGATGAAGATGCCACCTTTGTGGTGCTGACTCAGACACTTCGGCTTTGACATAGCGACAGCCACGCCTCCTTGTACAGCACTTCCTCTTGGCTTTATGTCTCTGAGTTAGCATGTGTATTTGATGAGTTCCTAAATTATGTTTAATTCTGAAAAAAAGTATTTGGATTAAATACTGGCTGTGCAAATTTTATATCCAGAATGTTTTGCATATTTTATCTGCAACTATGATTTTTTCCTGGGGTTTTTTCCTACTTATTTCTTTAAACACACTAATATCTCTAGTAGTACCACTTCTTTGTATGAAAATGACTGGGAGTGATTACTTTTTTTTTTTTCTCTAAGTAGTCAAGAAGCAACTTGTTTATGATAAAAATAGGGTTGCAGGTTTGGGAAAAGCATCCTACCGACACTTCAAAATTAAATCGGTGTTACCACAATTAATGGGAATTGACCCTGAAGCATTATTTAATGTTTATGGCTATCCTGTTAAAATTTTATCAAAAAAAGGTCAGATGAAACCTTTTTTTTTCTTTTTCTTCTACTCACCATGCAAAATGATGAACTTTAAAATTTGTACATATTAGAGTGGGCAGAAAATAAAGTTATGCTTAGTTAAAAAATATAAGACATGAGCAAGCCAGTCTAGCAGGAAGTCTTCTGAGTGCCAGTTTCTGCCTCCTGTATTCATGAAAGTAGTGTTTTGTTTTGCAAGTTGATTTGTTAATTAATTTCCCTGACTTGTTAGGTTAAAGGCTGAAGGAATAAAGTGTTGGGACATGATGCAATTTTACTGTACAGTTTTGTTTTAACAGAAATTTTACTTTTGAAACTTTTTGAGAAAAATCTCACTAGAATGACAAAAGCTGAGACCCTGTATTTGTAGAAGTCTTTCTTAAAGATCTGAGAAGTAATAAGGAGGAGATAAAAATTTTGAAGTTTATTCTTCTAGGAGTTTTCATCTGTGTATCTCTTCACTCTTTTTGGAAGACCAAAAATACTGTGGCATGTGTTATTTATTTTCCTCTATTATTCTTCCTTATGTTTTATTCCTAAATTCTATCAATGGTAGTTGTTTGCAGATTATTGGATAATTTTTAAACTGCAATGATAGCAATTCTGCAGGTCAAACTGAATAGTATTTTCATGACTGATCTGGCTGACTTGTCCCTACTGATGATCTGCCACAGAGCTGTAACCATAACCGTGACCTCAACAGTACTGGAACAGGACTGTCTTGATGATTTGCAGAGCTCTGAACACTGGGCACCCTCAGTATGAGTAGCATCCAACCCACTGCTTACATAGTGTGCTGCCACACTGCATACAGCTACACACTCTGTAGTGTCTCTGCACAGTCTTTTTCATCAGCTGTCAGCCCAGGTGGGCACTGATTTCACAACGGGTTTGGTTCATTTGGGTCTAAGATGACAGTGTTAGAACAAAACCAGCTTCTAAATGCATGGAGTATCTACTGCCTAGATGTACTATTCCAGAGATATACCTGGCATCAATGTCTATGTGGTTTCTGGTCATTGACAGTGTTTTGTGTTGACATACAAGTTTGGTAAAGTTGTTTTCACATTTCTATCACAGATGCTAATTGTGGCTTTAAGAAGTCTCAGGATATAATCTTGGTAATGTGGGAAACAAAGTAAATGTGGAATGGAAAGCTTTTTTATCTCTTACCTGCATTATTACCAACTTTTGAATGGATGAAACACATGCTTCTATTGTTTAAATCATTGCAATGTGTAGTGTGGTGGTATATTTGCATTTGGACAAGTCTTTGTATTTTGCTTTGTGTCCTGTTTTTGGAGATGAGGAAGCAGCTAAGGGAAGAAGAAAAAGTTGGCCATACAATGTTAAAACATTTAAAGAAATACTGTGTTAAACACCACTTTTTAAAGGCAGGTACTGCTGGTTGTGAATAAGAGTGGCAGAATACGGTTGTATAGATGAAACAGTGAAAAATATACAATAACATTTCAGCTAGAATAAAATCTTGGTTTTGCTGTTGAAACAAATCTCTCAAACATCAATTCAATTTCATTTGGAGTGGTCTCAAACTGGGTGAACTGGGTTATTTTTGGATAAGACTAAAGCTAAAATAAAAACTGAAGCATGGTATGTTCTGTTTGAACATAAACACTTTTTTTACTGTGAGGGTGACTCAGCACAGATTGTCCCAGAAGGTTTTAGAGTATTCATGCTTGGAGATATTCTGGGCATGGTTCTGGGCAACCTGCTCTAGGTGGCCCTGCTTGAATAGGGCAAATTGGACAAGCTGACCTCCAAAGGTCCCTTTCAGCCACTGTTTCTGTGATATCTGATGATGTGTGCTAGAACTGTCTCTGCTGTTGGGGCTGCAGTCTGCAGGGACTAGTCTAGAGCTAGTGAAGAGTAAAGCTCTTGCCAAAAGCAGGTCACATGGGCATCCAGTTCTCAGCAGCCACTGTCTTAGTTCACAGACTTTTAATTGCAAAGTGCTACTTGCCAATGTGGTAAGATCACGTAGAGCTGAGTTAGCAAGTCCTTTGGTGTTGGTTTCTTTGCTTTGGAGCACATAGGGCAAAAAGGCCAAAAGTTGATACAATTACATTATATATTGGATCTGTGCAGATGTAGCCCCTTAAGACATTTTTTTGCAGACTACCAGACTGTGGTACTTGGCTGCCAGCACCTGATAGATAGGCACCAGGCCAATCTAAATGTGTATAGCATTGGAATATCTAGTTAATCTGAGTGTATAGACTTTCCTGCTAGTTGCTTGATGACTTAGCACATCCTAGACTCTCTTCATTTAGCTCCATGTTGAATAATTATGTATTATTTATGCCTTGCCAAAGGTAAGTAGAAGAAATGAAAAGAGGAAGATAATACTGAAGTTGAATGACACAGGAGTCATGGGAAGAAATGAAAGTATTGCACTAGATGGTGGGGGAGGATGTATGCAGCCTAGGGTTGGTATGATGAAGGTTCATCTGCACACTCAATTCTGGAGCTCCTGCTGTGTATATTAGGCAATGAAATAATGCACTGACATGCTCTGACTGCTCAAAACAGGACTTCCAGGGCAAAATGCCATCCATGCTTACTCACCCTGCTGGATAGCATTGTCTGCAATTTTTCTCAGGCTGTTTCTACAGGTATTCAGTCTTGGTGGTGCAGAGAGACCTGGAATTCTCTAAGAAGCTGTACTTCAGGAAAAGGTGACTTTGCTGCATCTGTATAAAAGTGCTGCTGCAAAGAGAAAATGTGAGCAAAAGTCTGGAGCTTCCCCCAGGCTTGGAGCCAAGAGCAGGCTTGCAGCTGATTGTGAGACATCTGTCATCAGCAGGAGCTGCCAGTAGTGGAGCTGGGGGCTACAAATGAGAATGACAGAAGTACATGATGACCTAGTGAAAGACAAAGATTTTCTAGGACAAAGGGTAGTAGTTCATGATAAGAGGGCAAAATCAACCATGTAGGGGATGATCAGGTGTGTGGTGTGGGGTGGAGAAAAGACAAAACCACACCAAGATATAGGCTGCGAGTGAGCAATACTGGGGACAGATAGTAAAATGCATGCATTGGTGAGACAGGAAAGAGTGTGGTGGGAGAACAAATAGGAAATTAAGAACAAAAGAGGCAAGAAATGAAGGATGCAAAATCCCTGAAAACACTCACTGCATTGAGGGAAGAAAACAAACCCACAAAAATGTATATATACTACATACATATATGTACACTAATTTTCTTTATGGTCTGTTGCTAATATTGTCAGAATGAATGTTAAACAGTTCAAATGGAATGGTGTTTGAAATGAATTCTCTTCAGCTGTACGTCTCCTAGGCAAATGTGTGAGAACTGCTGATCTGTTCATCTTGTTCAGATCACATGAATGTGAACACATTAGAGATTTGACTTGGTGTTCCTCTCTACAAATATAGAAAGGGGAAAAAAAATAAAGAGAGAGCCTTGCCTGGGAAGAAAGGGAGGGATCCCATTATAACTGAGAGTCATACGACATCCCTTCTGGAGATGTGTTGAAATTTCCCATGGGAGGAAGAAGAATAAACAAAGGTCGGTATTACTAATAAAAGAAAAATAGTTGGCAACCGGGGAAGCAATAATTATTTGATCACAGTGTTTTACAATGCTAGCAACAGAAACAATACCAGTTAAAAGCAACAGGCCAAATGCACCTTACTTGTAACCAACCCTACCTGTTGTTAAACCAGGGTCATTTGCCTGTTTGCCTTACTGTTCTGAGAGCAGTCCTCTGCCAGGAGAATAAATATGCCCTGACTTTTCACCTTTGCTGCTTTACTCCACTTATGACCACAGTGTTCCCGAGGGTTTATAGTGTTTGACTTCTCATAGCTATTGTGCAGCAAGCAAGGAGTAGCTATTATCTCTGCTTCACAAATGAGCGACAGAGCCTGCAGGAGAGCAGTGCTTGCAGCTGCACAGCTCATGGCAGGCAAAGGCCTTTGCAAATCACAGGCCAGTAGCTTTCTTTGCTCACTTTCTGAGGTGACAGAATCAGTAGTAAATATTCGTACTGGGAGGGCAAGCAAAATGGTTTTCCTTGAGCAGTCAAGTTTACCTACCAGAAACGAAATGAACAAAGCATGCTATTGAAAATGAAAGTTTTAAAAAATCCTCAAATCATTCACTTCAGCAATTTCAATAGGAGATCCATATAGCCTTGAAAAATACATTAATAATGAAATGTCTGTTTGCATTGCAGCAAGACTCTGTTTAAAAGGAATGCAATTTCATTTTAAGTTGAAACTGGCAAAGCCTGTTAAAGACTAATCGTAACAGCCATTGTTATTTGTTAACAGATAGGTGGATGATGAACTTGACAAACGGAGGCTGTGCAGTGCTCTGGTCATGTTCCCAGCCTGCCTGACAATGTGGCTACAGCCCTTACTCAGAGGTAACCTCACTGAATGGCACCATCTAGTTTAGCTCTGTCACGCTGCAAGCAGTTGTTCTGCATTCTCAGTGATCTTATCTTTACTAGCAGTGATTTGTGGGAAGGTTTGTTCCTCGATCACCAGGAACAACGTGCTATGGCAAGTATCCCTTTCTCAAACCTCAGCGCAATGCTGGAAGTGACTGAGAACCAGTACTCCAGAAAGAGTCCAGGCTCCTGCTGCTGGAAAGGGTTAGATTGTGTAACATATACTGAGTCGTCTGGGCTGGAGAATGGATGGGTTGGATGCTCCCAACACACCAATTACTGCGCTTCTATAGGGACTGTAGCACACTGCTTCTCATCTGCAGGAAAACAAAGCCCTGTGGCTAGATCTTCTTTCCTGATTGTTTTTGGTTCTTTGTTTCAGTGATGATCATTTCTTATGTTACTCCATTAGGATATCTACGAGAGCTTCAGGGCTGTCTTTGCTTTTTTATAGTTTATACTGAATCACTGAATACACTGAATCTAATAGTTTTTATTCTTTTTTGTATCTGTGTTTGGCATCTCTGCTCCCCAGAAGGGTTCAGTCTCTTAGGATTGCTATTTCCTGTTAGTTACTTCAAAGAACAGAAAAGAAAGAAAAGCAATATTTTTAATTGTCAAGCTTTTTTATTACAAAAGCATTATAAATTGAATAGTTTTAATTTTAATAGGTTTTTTTTTACTATTTTAAGCATAGTCATCTTTTAGAACTTGCTGCTTAGGAGTGAAATATACTATGCAAATTGTTGTTTCTAATCATATATGTTTTGGGGTTTTTAAAGTAGGCTTGAAGCTTTATCTTAAATATATTTTTTTATCAAAAGAAAGCCAAACCTGAAACTACCATGGTAACTGAAGACTAATAGTTGTTGTGTGGTCATTGTGGTGGGACCTTTGTATATGTCTGTGTGTGAAACTGACTGTGCTTCATTCTGTGGTGTTCATTTATGAAAGGAATTTAGACTTTAAGTGAAAGTAACTGTTCTTACTTCTGACATAACTCTGCAAAGTTAGATATCAGCAATATTTTTTCAAAGAGGTCATACATTTATCTTTCATTAGACATTTGTGTGCAGCTATTTAAAAATGTCAAACTCCTGAATTAATATGAAAGCAATCAGTTCAAATACCCTATTTTTAAGAGTGATATGAAAAACAGCATGTAGAAGTGAGAATTCCTGAAATATTTTATTTACCTTTTCAGTAACAGCATTGCTTGTAAGAAATAAAGCAGCCGCAATTTAGTTTCCTCATTTGTTTTTAACGATGCATCTCAATCTCCTTGCAAATCTTTGAGATATTTAAAAGGAAAATGCAAGAAAATAATTCAAATATTTTATAATAGTCCTCTATGTAATTTATTTCCCTTTGTCTTGAAGAGTGCTTCTTACCCGTTTCAAAAGGGGATAGAGAGTTTTCTGTATAGCTAGATACTTTGGTTAACACTCTTGAATTGGAAAAACCATTGTAAGGGCTCCGGATAGACTCAGGGAGGTTGGCAGAAGGATTTGTGCAGATGCTCGTGGATGTCGGACGGAGGGCAAACTGCGCGCGTTACTGAGGGCGCGATGGCGCCCACAGTGCGCGCTCCCGCTGCCAGTAGAGGGCACCCGAGCCGGGAGCGGCCGGTTCCTGCCCGAACTGAAGCGCCTTCCCTGCTTTTCCCGGTGAAAACTCAGCCGGGCCCGCTGCTGAAATGCGGGCTGGGCAACTTGCGTTTTTCACAACTGTCGCCCCGTGAACTCTACATTACTTTTTTTATACTGAGGATCACCAGTTTCTTTCTCATTCTCAACGCTTGTGCATTTTTTTTTCTCCCCAAAGGATATAATATATTACATTAATTAATCCGTTAGAATACTGCAATGGGAAGAGTTGAAATGAAATTAGAGGAACACGGCTTTCCATTTTGAACAAAAGCAGTGTTGACAAAAATCTACATGAGCAGGTCAACCTTTGTTGAACAATATTCCATTTCCCATTTTATAGGCACTACAGGGCAGTCCCTTGCCTTTGATGGAAATAAACACACTGTTTGTCAGTCCCAATGGAAGCAGAATTCTTGAATGAGTCTAAAGTTCCCTTTTATAGGAAGGCAAGTAAGAACAATCCTTGGTGACTAGTCTGACGCCTATTATTACTGGTTTATCAAAACCTCCACCCATTCCATGGATAATGGACTCACTCAATTCTTAACATAATTATTAGTCTAGACTGGAGAACATGTCAGGTTAATAGTTCCACAGAGAAGGGTTTTCCCCTTTAAAAGCAGGTGGGAGCTTGAATCACGGGGCTAAATCTGGAACATGCTCCTGAAGTCTGTGATTTGGTCCCGTTGGCAAAGATTATTATACTGGGAACTGCTCCCAGAAAAGGCAAAAACATGCATCACAAATAAGCTGTTTGATTTCCTGTTGAAAGGATCTAGTGAAAAAGACTCAAGAGCAGCATAGGCTAAAGGATTTTACATTAGTGATGAGTTTCATTTCATGTTTGGCCTCGGTCTACTGCTGAACAGAAATTACTGTACCCAGATACCCAGATATCTGATTCATTTCTGGAAGTGTCAGATAGTGTCTTTTGCTGAACTGTAATAGAAACCATGTGATTTGATTAGATTGCTATTTCCCCAGCTTTTATGGGATAGATAATCTGAAACAAATTCCTTCAATTTGCCCTGAAAAGAGAATATTAACTTTGCAATTATGTTTTGGATTTGGTGACCTCTTCATAGGCTGGTGTCTTCAACAAGCAAACAAAACAAAACAAAAAAGAAAAAAAAAGTGTAATTCGTGTTTTTGTAGCACTTCTTATAATACATCTTCACTGATGTCTTACAGTAATTCCTCCTTCCAGACTATTCTGGGAAGTCAGGAAACTTGCAAGATATGAATTTCTGTGCTTATATCTGTACTGATCTGAAAAGCTGGGAAAGGTGGTTTTGCATTTTTGCTTATGGAAGCAGAGTTTATCAAAGAAAGCTTCAGATTTTTACAGTGTCTGAGAGCATTTATATGTCTGGCTAGCATGGGTGAAGTAAATAGTTGGTCAGCATTTCCATTATGAACCTTCATTTTCAATATTTTGTAGTAGCAGGAATCACTATTTATTTTTTTTTAAATTGGAAACCTGGCATGCAACTTCTCAGTCCAATTATTTTTGTGAGACAAATCAATTTGTCCATTATTAAGTTCTATAGGAGATCATAAATGCTTTTATGGCTTCAGGTGCCTTACTATATTCCTGTAACAGGGCAGGAATTAGTTAAAAATGAGTTTTCATTAAAAGCAAAGTTTTCAATATATGTTATATATTTCAATATATATTCTTTGTACCATAAACCTCCTGGTAAGCAATACCTGCAGAGGATTAATATTAGAGCAGAACCACCAGAAAGTTTACAATTCACAGCAGTAAGTACTTTTCCCTTCATTGTCCACACAATATAATCCACAATTCTCTGAAAAGCATATTAACTTCCTTGATGAAGAAATATCTTCATCACTGGTTTAAATTAGTTTTCAATTTATAGAAACAAAGTGTATTTGTAATGTCAAGTAAGTCTGTAGATGCAACTGCAGATTTAAAATTGGCACTTTTTCCCTGATCAGAGTGTTTTCTTTGCCCATCCAATTTCTGTGTTTCATTTCACTAATGAGTGATAATGGTAACAGCAATGACAATGAAAATAATAATGTATCTTAATAAAAATACAATGTCTCACTTAACAAAAACTTTGGAAAGCAAGTGTATTCAGTGAACAAATGAAGCCTGATACTGTGTTTTATATCACGTGTGTTTTAAATGTACCTGAATCCTTGTGAAATTGGGGAACTTCAACAAAGGATGGGTCTGAAAAAGGCAGGTAAGATGGTTTGCTGTGTGCCTGTCTCTTTAGCTGATGTTAATAACCTCTACAGGTACAAATACCTATGGAAGCAGCATTTTGAATGCCCCTACTGAGCAGATTCTTGGAGAAACCAAAGTGTACCAGCAATCCCTGGTAATCCTGCTGTGGTCTAATGTCAGGAACACACAGTAAGTTTAGTGATGACTCCAGCATTACTACTTTGGATGCATTTGCCTGTTCCAAGCGTATTATTACTATTAGGGTCATCATCATTATGAAGAATTCAAAATCAGGCCTCAGACTGAGTAATCCTGACAGTTCCGAGGAAGAGGTTGCAGATTGATATCTGTGTTATTCCATGGCTGAAGGCATCAATGTTTCCTCTTATGTTCCTCCAACCACCCTTTTTGTTCTTGTGTATGTAATTAGTTTAAGCTACCATAGTAGAAAATGAAGCCAACTATTTTGGGTTTAGGAAAGGCAGAGGCTATTTTCACTAATTCAGATCCAAAGAATATATTTTGTGTAACAGCAGAAGGGGAATCTCCTTGTCCTACTTGTCCTTGGTCTTCTATAAAGCTTAGTAAAATTTTCCTTTAAGTGAAATGTTTGGGTTTGTAATACATTGTCTCAGTAACATCATTCTAATAACATTTAAGCCCTAAATGAGCACGTTTGAGCAGAACCTCTTGTGGCTCAGTGCTAACTGCATTCCTGAACCCTCTCTTGGCCATCACAGCCTTTCTGCAAGTGAAAGAGGGAGAGAATCTTCACTGTGATTGACATCAAGAAGGGATCATCTCCCTGGGGCACTGGCTGTGGCTGACTCACTGTCATCCTTCCCTGCTGGACTACAAACATGTATAATAATAGAGCTCTGTGAGGGGTGAGACTTTCTGACTGTGTTACTTGTGTCAAGCCACAGGGATTTAAGATCTTCTTGGGTAACTTTACAGTAGTTATCTCTGAACAGGCAAGCCCTAGTGGAAAAGAATTATTCCAGTGAAATGACTCCCTTGTTTGTAAAAACAAAAGCTAGGATAATAAAATGTGACTGAGATATTAAATATTTTATGCACTGATCTCCTTTAAAAACAATCATAATGTAAAACATGTAACTTTTTTAAAAGCCTGTATTAAAGTCATGCTGATTTCTTGTGATATGATGTAAAAAGAAGAATATATGATACATCAGAGAATGGGCAAGTTCATTACACAGAACTTGGTTCTTGGCAGTCATCTCAGTTTAGGGAATTTGTTGTTTCTGAGGCTGACATATCAGAAATGTTCGTTGCCATATGATAACCTGCACAAGAAATTAAACCTTTCTGTGGTTTGGTTGTTGTACCTACCTTGGACCACTGGTGGTGAAAAGATGATGTTTCCTGAAATCATTTTAGTTTTATAGTAAGAGAAAATTATATTGGTTTCATAGCCCTGATTTAGTGTTAAAGATTAATTAACTGTTTTTTTTGTTTTATTGGGATATATTGTAATGCTTGTATCCTACGTGAGTAATACATTATAACAGAACTAAAAATGTCCCTTAGAATTCAAATATTTCTGAACTTTGATGTCTTTTTTTTTTTTTTAATATTAGTTAATCGATGCATAGCTTAGTTTAGAACTTGGAGTGAAAGAATTTTCATCTAACTTTAGGGGTCAACCAAGTCCCCCTAAATAGCTAATGAGAAGTAAAGGAGACCTGCTCAACTCCTATTTTAACAAATGTGTGGCAGTGTGAGTGGGAACCCTTATCCCTGGCAGATGTCTGTCTTTCTTTTGCCTGCAAGGACTATTGTGGGCAACTGGTGTCTACACAACTGCCTTGAGCAGGATCTTAAGCTGATGTTTGAATCCTTTCCAAATGTACAGAATCTGGGAATAAGTTTAAAAAGTGAAGATTAAAAAAAAAAAAAAGAAATATTGCCTCTGGGTTTTTGTTTAAATTGTTTAGGTTGTTTGATTTGTTTGATTTTTTTTTGGTTTTGTTTTTGGTTTTTTTTTTTGTTTGTTTTCCTCTGATTGCATGGAGTTTAGTTTTTAAATGTTTCTTAAAAGTTTCATGGGATATAAACTTTAAAAATTAAACTTGATGGCTGCAGTATCATCACAAACCTTGGGACTACACTTTCAAGAAAAAGATATTAAATACTCCATGAACCAAGAGGAAATTGTGAAGACTGCCCATACTGGTAGGCCAAAACAGCTTTTTGATTGATCATGTAACTGTGATTATTTTTTTTCTCACTGGTATCATTCTTACTGATACTGGTGGTGTTCTCATTGCTGGTAGTAACACATCATTGCAGACCTTATTAAGTTCAGAGGAAGCCGGACTTCTTTTTTTTTTTTTTTTTTTTGGCTCACTATGCAAGAAAAGATCTCTTCTGGAAACAGAAATGGACTTCATATGATAAGATCTTTATTTGTTTAATGGTTGATTTTGGATTTTTTTTCCTTGATTAAGCCTTGTGTTAAGCCTGGAAACTATTTGTTTTGCAATCTTGAAAAGCTTAGTACAGCTATAATGTTACAAATTAAGTTTATTTAAAGCTTTTGTCAGAATTGCTGTATAAATTGTTGTCCAAACATAATAGAATCTAAAGGGAATTAGGCAATAAATAAGTGCATTTAATACATTTGCAATGTAGTATTCAAAACAGTTAAAGCAACTGATACGCAGCCTGAAGGCCTGGCTGAAAAAATTTCTGAGGGTGTTTTTGGACTTCAAAAGTATTGTGAGGAGATATTCAGAACTACTGCTGAGAATTTATATCATAGTTGCTGAACTATATTTTACAAAATTAATTTGTAATTTACGACATTTTTTAAGCGCATGTCTTAGAAAAGCTAATTCTTTACAAACAAAACAAAACAAAACAGCAGCAAAATTCTGATTTGGTGTTGTCACTGGAGCTGAAGGTCTAGTCTAGGTTAACTTCTGTGTAGGAAACAACCTGCAGGGCACAGAACTTTATCTCACATCCTTACCATAATGGCTTTTCCCCATTCCCTCTATTCTTGCGGAAAGCTGTGACACAAGTTACCTGGCTGTGTCAGTTTTCTCTCAGTTATGATGGGAACTGGTAGAGGAAATGTTTAGTGTTCCTGTTCCGGATCGATGCAACTTCAGGCAACGTTGAATTTGTCATTGATTTCTTTGGTGGATCGTGGAGTAACAACCCTCCAGGGTGGGAATGCGTGTGCCATGACTTCACTTGAAGGAACCGTGAAAGTTCAAGTAGATACAGGACTGCTCTGAGCAATTTTCCTCAAAATTACGTATCTCTAGAGGCAAATCTTTGTAAGAAAATTTTCATGCAGGACCTAATAAATTTTGTCCTGTAGAAATGACAAGGGGAAAGGGCAATCTGAGTTCAAATGCTGTATATCTCTGCCATTTTTTTCTTAATTTTTTTCACCAATAACCTTAGTGCTTGATGTATTGAACTACGAAAAGAGAGTTGACAAGTGAAATAAAGTCAAATAACATCACGTGCTGTAAAAACAAAACAAACAAACAAAAAAACCTGGGCCAAATGACTATTCTTTGTATAGTTTCCTTAGGCAGAAAAATGGCTTTTGACAATTAATTGGGAAGGGATAGAAGACCAGAAGAACCTTTTGTTGTCCTTTTTTACATTTTTTTATGCAAAGTGTGAAGAACTCATTTGGTAGTGGTCATGCTATGCTAATTTTTATTTTTTTCTGAAGATGGCATGATTGCTGATTTTTTTTTTGGTTTTGGTTTTTTTTTTTGTTTAGCACTGCTGCGGTTGTCTTTCTTGCTCTGCTAACTTTTAAATCTTTATTCCCTTATGCCACTGTATGTAGAACATGAAGTTAATGACTTAATATGCTTTCATATCCTCTTTTTGCCAAACTCAGAAACAAATAAAATTAATTATTTTTATCCTGTAATATCCTGTAATATTTAATTTTCTAGAATGTAGAAGTTGCATTTTCAGAATTTTGCAGAAGGTTTCTCTACTTCCAAGGTTGAAATTTGCTGTTCCCCTGAATGAAAATGAGCTTGTTTGCAGAAAATAAAAAAAGAAAGTGTTAAATATAAGCACACACACACAATTTCCACTCAATAATTAACACATGATTGTGTGGGCTCCTTTACATGCTAATGGATTAAATTAAGAATTTAGTGGTGGTACATAAAAATTTCTTTCCATTAGGAGTTTGTACAGTCTTTACAGCACTGTAAACATGTGAAAAGGAAGTTAAAAAAAACACTCTTAAAATAATGATAGCCTGCTTTTGTAGGGTGCAATTCTACTCAAAGATTTTTAAAAATAAAATTTGCAGTTGCAAGGAGTGAACATCACAGCTGAGAAGCTACATAAATGTAGTTTCAACCCACTTTTTCTCTCTGATTGAGTGGAAATAAAGAAATTGTTCTGGGAAAACCCTTTCCTTAGGAGAAAGCAGCAGAATGAGGAGCTGCATGAGCATAGTTCCACTCTCGTGGTGCAATAAGCTGGCAGTATCAAAAGCATTTCATACCATCACAGATCTTGTGCAGTGAGGCCCTGACTGGGAGCCAGTAGGTCACATTTAGAGCATCTTTGTGCCTGGATTTTTGTAGGAAGGTCAGTCAGGACCATTTGGAGCACTACCATTGCTTCACTGGTGAGGTGACAGCTGTCCTGCTGCTTGGTTTGCAGTGTACATCAATGTGGTATGGAGGTGAAGAACTTTCCAGCTGAGGCTGGGAAATGTCAGCCCCCTGGCCAAGCTGCTGTGAAATGTGTTCTGCTAGTGAATTCTGGGTATAGTAGTACAGTGGAGGCCAACACTGCTTTTTCTTTTCTCGGCAGGGATGTTATGGAGAGTCACTAATGTTTAGGCAATCAGCCTGAAAACATGGTCCAGTCTTACCACAAGATGGTCTTCTGAGCTGTGTTTTGTCCTGAATTGGAAAGACGAGCGCCTTGCCTTTCCTGTGGCACAGAAATGAAATAAAATATATGTATTTATTAGCTTTTTTGCTCTGTTTGTCTATGTTCAATATCTGCTATTGTCCAAGTTATAGAATAGCCTGATATGTGATATTTATGAAAAGCCTTCTTAGGGTTGCCATCTCTCTATTTTTCTTAGGTAGAAGCCCTCTTGGATTTCCACCTTCCCCCACATCTCCCCAGTAGCATTTCAAACACTGATGAACAATAGCTCTGATTACTCCACACAGACTGTGTTCCTTAGAATGTATTATCTCAACAGGGACTTGAGTGAAAAGAAAGCTATTTCCTTGTTTTCAAGCAATAAGTCAATGGACTCTTAAGAGAACAAGCTTTGCCACAGATGCAATTCTTAGGCTATGAGCAAGCAGCAGATAAAAGAGATCAAAAGCTTCAAATTCTGATGAGGGGGAAAAAGCTGATGTTAGCAAGGGGCCAAAAACTATAGCAACACAACCATTCCTTAAGAAGTGAAAACTTAAAAGGAACTTTAAAAATGTGTATCAAACAAAATCTAGTGTATGTCCTCTGTGGACAAAGGAGGATATGCAGGCCCGCCACTTTCTATCTCCCAGTGAAAGGTAAACAGAAATCTTGTTTGATTGGTCTCTTTTGTATTCTCCTGGTTACATAGAAGACAGTGGGGGAAGGAGCAACTTAGGAGCTGGAAGGACCGCGCTCAGCAAAACTCTTTTTATTGTTCAGGGACCTGAGTCTTAACTGCTGGATGGAATTAGTACATAAAATATAGCTTTGCAACAACTTAGATTTTATTAGAGAATTATACTTCATTTGATCACAGTTCTCATTTAAGGGATTCACAACTTCCGCTGATCTAAACAACAACTGAATCAGAGGGAGGCCACTAAATTATCCCTGGTACTAAAGCAGCATTCAGGCTGTCATTTGAAGTAGCTCATATTTCTTTCTTGCTGTACATAAAAGCATTTACTGCAGAGGACTTTGAGGTTTGTTACATTACCAAACACATTATGTTCTGAAGATGAAACCTATCTTATTACAAATGTAAAAGTAATTATGTAATTCATTTACATTTAGGTATGTAATAATATATAATTTGTGACTCCTTATAGTCTTCTGTGCCTTTTGTACAAAGTAGGTTACTGTTACCTGCACCCAGGAGGTGCAGTTCTCATCACTGGAATATGTGCTGTATTTCAGATACCACTTCTCACACTTTACTTGTAGGCCACATTACAAATAAAATCTTTTAGTGCAACTGACAACAAAGAACAATTATGTGGTGTGACATTTTGTCCTTCCAAATTTTAGTTACAGTCTTTTTTTCTTGGGGAGAAATGTTGTCAGGTCATTTTTCCATTCTGTACAAGTAAACGGGGAAGCTACTGTGCCTCTGAGATCCTAAATTTGGAGGGAAAATTCTTCTCAATTAATTATCTTTTCCCATTGAGGGAAAATGCTTCCCAGTTAATTGCAGAGTTTATGGAATGGTTGCTGATTGTGGAAAAAGATTCAGTCTACATGATAAATATGTGAGAATATTATCAGAGGTTTCACAAGAATTTCTGCTTGTTGTGCACAGAGTGGGAGAGATAGCAAGCTGTAAAATATTATGGATCTAAACCCACTATGTTTTTTTTTAGTTTTCTCCATCTGAACTAGGTTTGGTGATGCTGCAATTTTTTGCATCCTTTTTGTAACTTAAAATATTTTATGTGTCATTTGAAACACTTGTAAGTCTATGCATGTTCAGATATGCAAAAGTCTCAGTGAAATTTGGTAAATAGATGTAAACATTTTTTTTCACCCTCACATATCCATATGTCTACCTAAAACAGCTCACATTTTTATGTAAGACTGAATATTGCTTTATCAGATCACAAAATATTTTATTGGTCAAAAGTTCAACATTAATAGAGTGATAGAAAGGGAATGACAAATCTCTAAGTGGTTTTTTGGTTTGACTTTTTTTCCCTTCTAATGGCACTGGACAAATCAGGCTGCTGCTTGTCCTTTTTTTAGGTTTTTTTTTCAGATTTAGCATGCTTCATGTTGTACTACAACAATCCTGAGCAATTCCTTAAGCCTTCAGAAACATAGTCAGACCTTTTACAAATCCTTAACAAAGACTTTCACATCATTATCAGGGGAAGTAATCTTTTTCCCTGTTCCAATATCTGCATGCCTTCTTTAGCAGTAATCCTTTAATTTAATAAAGATAAAAATGCAATAGCTTGGTTAAGTAATACAGGACATATAACAGCATTCCTGTTTTATCTGTCTGTTTAACCTTATTGATCTAATTACAGATTAATTATCCACCCGAGTGCACTGGTCTTTTATACAGTATGTAGACGCATCTAAATCTGCATTCCTCTAAAACCTTTTTAGAAAAAAAGTGCTCATGAGTCAAATGTCTCACTAGTATTCATGGTCCAGAAATTCTTAAGTTTATTAATTACCTTGGCTCAGCATCCCATGTGGAGCAATTTCATTATGGTGATCAGCAAACAGTGCCCTGTATTAATCCTGTGTTAGCCAAATGAGCTAACTTGGGGATTGGAGTCTTAGACTTTCCAACCTTTATCTTAGGCTTTAGAGTATGCAGTATTCAAGACTGAGATGCTGGACTTGCAGCATCCTTCTCTAAGCTTCACATTACTTTAACATCACCTATATATAAATATACATTGTGGAGCCTTCCTTAGCTAGCAATACAAGTGTAGGCTGGCTTTATTTTAATCTGTCTAATATCTGTTTCAATCTCTCTAGTATTTGGGCTCTGCCCACAATTAATAATTAATTTGATCACAGCCCATTTCTCTGTGACCTTTTAAAATGTCTCACAAAGAGACATTTTAAAGAGCTTAACAGTTCTTTACTCAACTTATGAGGCTTGGAGTTTCTTTTAATTTTAGTCCATTTATTTTGCATTAATGGGGAGAATATATGTCCTGTGTTTTTTATCAGGATTTAAGATGATTTTATGTGACATGCAACATTCAGCAGCACTTTCTTCAAAAACTCTTCAGTGCCTACTAACTTCCTGCCTACCTTCAGTACCTAATCACCCACTATCAATTTGTCTTCTAATCAGAAGTTTTTCCTCCTCATGTTATTTTGAGTCAGGATCTTCAAATTTGACTAAAAGCTACTGTACAAAATTGTCATTTCGAAATAATGCTTGCTGTATTAATATTTCTTTGGTTTTGATGGCAAAAAGAATTTACTTGAATTCTGACATGCGCTTCTCAGCTTTTCTGCCCCTATTTTGTTTTTGGGAGTGGTCATTGCGATAAGCTGCAATAAGTGGTCATTGCAATAAGTCCAGTACAATACTTCAAAATCCATTATTTATGGATTTTGGAGTATGGTACTGGACATGAATAGTTGCAGAATCCCTAAAGAGAGCCAGGGACTGGAATAACAATTAAGCAACAAGTCAGGTCTAATGCCTGGCCTCCCTCCTAGCTCACCTTTATTTAGCAGTACTCTTCCATCCCTTGAAGGGTTTACAATATGGATGACTTTCTTGATGGTTTTGGAAATAGTAATTTGTTGAAAATATAGCTGTTAAGAAATTTTCATAAGTTATGCATGAAATCAGTCCAATAAACAGTGTGGTCCTTCCTGCTTAGAGTGTGTGCGTGCATGTGTGTAACAACACAAAGCATTCTCAATAATAAGGATGTTTTATATTTTTCTCTGAAAAATTATGAATCTCCAACTGGTCTGCTCTCTTTTACATAGCTATAGAATTAGTGTTTTGCCTGTGGGGTTATAAAACTGCATTTGGTTATCCTTGGCTTCTGTACACTTCTCCTGCTGGGCTGTGCTACCTCCTAGATGCATTCAATTTTAACTTGACTGTTGTGGGGATATAGATTGCAGCTAAAGAAACAGGAATATTTGTCCTGTGTTTCCTCCAGTAGTTAAGAATTGCAGATGTTCTTCCTTTTCATGCTTTTTGTTCAAGTCTTCAATTCATTACTGTTTTCATCAGCTGTGTAGTTTGTTAGCCTATTCTATGTCTTATCTTTAATGTCCAAAGGCATTGTTTAACTTTTAGTACAGTTCCTGGGTTGTTACAATGCTACTGTTTTTATTTTCCAAGCTGTAGAGTTTCATATCTGTGGCTTAAATCGTGTAATGACTTATACAGTGCCTTTTATACAGTGGAAATTTTTTGCCATTTCAGTGGGAACAGTCACAGTGTACTAATTTTATGGAGTGACAAAATGTTGGTAAAAGTTTGCCAATAAGCAGCATTTTTCATAACAAGGCAATATATTTCTTGAGCACTGTAGCTTCAAATGCTAGAGGCATTTCTATCCTACTGTGGTTTTTTTCTCCTTTATCTGCAGTTGCATGTATTTTATCCAACATATGAGTACTCTTCTGAGTGGCTATTGTTTTGGAAACACTGCAATGGGTTTTTGATGGGACAGACAGATAGTAAGCCTAGCCAGATGGAGAACACTGTAGTTGTTCCACTGACTTGAGGGGGGCCAGGGCCAAGTCCCTGAACCTTAGTGTCTCATTGAAATGCTGCTGCATCTTCCTGCCCTTTGCCATTTATCAACTGCACATTCTGTAAAGCTCTTACCATCTTGTGCTGTGAACTGTGTGAGTACCCAGACTGTGGGTAAGTGGCCGACGTAGTTGTTGCCAAGAAAACTGGGTAATCTTTTCCCCATATTCGTTTGTACCCCTACTTCAATTTCTAGCCATATGGTTCCACCCCTTCCCCTGTGTCAGCTTTTGCAGTAAGACAAATTCGTCTTACTAGTCTGGCAGGAAGCTAGTCAGGTTTTCTTCTGCTGTATTTTTCTGCCAGATTAGTAAAATGCATTGGCTTGCAAAGGGATCTGATGACAGCTTGCTTTCCATACTGACAACTGTCTGAGAAAAGGGCTCTGACAAACTATGTCATCTCTCAGAAGCATCTCTCCTCCCAGCCCACCTTCTCCCAAGAGTCCCTGGGCTCAATTTTGGTGAACACATGCTGGATGTAAGTAGAGGCCAACCACAAGTTTTGAGAGTGCCATTTTCCCACTGGAATTTCCCTTGTAGAGTGAAATCACTTACTTTGGGCAGTTGGATAATCAGGAAAAGAGGTCTCATTTATCTTGGTTTGAAGGCAGCCCCAAGGGACATGTGTTGAGTCTTTAGTGCAGTTCTGTACTGCTTGGAACCAAGGACTGTAGGTGCTACAACACCTTTAATTTACAGAATATCTTTGGAGGGTCTTTTAAAAAAGCATTTTGTAACATTGCCAGACTTTCCTAACTGGTGTAGTGCAAAAGAACACAGGCCTGACTCTAGGTGGGCATTATTTTAGAGTAAAGGTTGCTTAGAGGAAGAGACTATCCTGTCTACTGCTATGGGTTTTCAAGATGACTACATGAAGATGTAGTTTGGGGGCTGGCAGTGATGCCTGTTCCTCAGCAGTTACAAGAATAGGGGGAGCAATGTATTTGCTCAAAAAAGCCCCAAAGACAATTGGATTTTAAATTATTATTGTTATTAATTTGAAGGGAGTAACATTTTATTTTATACTTGTCTTGTAATAGAAACTCCTAGAGAACTGTGATTCTCCACCATTAACTCAATTTTCTGCCCCCAGCATGCATATGTGTGGTGCTATCCCTTATTCCCTCCAGACTAAAGAGCTGTGTTTCTGCTGCTATCTGTTCACACTGATCCAAAGGAGGATTTTGATCTGATATGGGGCACTTGTGTTCTTAGGTCCGTGCCTGAGAAATCAGTAGAGAAGGCACACCATCCTCTTCGAGCTGTCTTTAGAAATAATGAATTTGTAATGGGAGAAGACTGAGCCTGTAGGGTGACTTCTTGCTGCCTGCTCCTGTGTTGGCACATGGACAAATATGCCTTAGGAGTAAGGAACCCAAACCAGGGCTGAAGTTTCCTCCTTTTGTTGAGAAGTGCTGCCAGTTGCTGATGTAAGCCAGACAGGGGATTTTGTGTAGGCCATGGGTATGCCAGGTTGCTGGCACGCAGATGCAGGAGAGGGGATGGACCAGCCTGAGAAAATCTTGCTGGGCCTGGGCTAGTGGATAAGTGCTGTCCCTCAGGGTGTACTAACCTAGGTGTGCTCTGCCCACAGTCATCTGAAGACACTCTTAAGAGCCTGAAGTGGAAATAGTCTTCTCCATTGTAGTGCCATAACTGAGATCTTATTTGGGAATAAATCTGCTGTGGAAACGGCCAAAGAGAATGAAAAGTACATTCCCAACAGAAAAATTTTCTGGCTCTGAAGGAAACTATTTCTTAGGAACTTTCATACAGGACGTTTTGTAGTACTCTGCAGCCAATGTGGATTGAGTAAAGGTTGAAAAACTAAGGTAGAGAAATTTCAGGCAATGAAATGCCAGAGTTTCAGAATATTTTTCCTGTAAGGTGACCAAACTGCCAGCTCAAGTTTAATTCCTGGGAATTGAGTCTTTTAATTGAAAAACTTATTTTGCCTACAGTGAGAGGAACAAGCTTTCCTAAATGCTGAATGTATTCTGGTTTCCTCGTCTTGCTGGAATCAAACCCCTTTAGGATAGAACAAAGAGAGTTTTTATTTGAATATCTTGTCATTAATATCTTGAAATTTCAGATAAACATCTTACTTGTAACCCAAAAAGGTCACCAGTTCTCATCAGAATGAGGTTGCCGTTCTTCTAATATTAGGTGACATCAGCTTTTGGAACAGAGCTAACATATCCAGAAAAAAAATTGATTTATTGTTTTGCAGCAATACAGCCTTTTTATTTTCTTTTGTTAATTTATCAGCAAAGCTCCCATTGTTTTTTTACCGATGATAAATTACACTTTTTTATGGAGTGCCCAGTCATAGTAATTTCCTTGTTCCAATTTCATTAACTTCCTGGTAGTATTGTCTGGAGCAACCAGATGCTGATGTGTAATCCAACTGTTTCCCTAGTATGTGGGAAGCAGTAAACTTTTTGTTTATCTCGTAAACAGTTCTGGCTATATATCTTTGGCTGTTTCTTTCCCATGGTCAGATGAAGATTGGCATAAACTGTATTCTTTTTGGCACCACAGAGTGCCTCGAAACAGGGACAAAAACATCACAGACCTATGTCATTAGTCTGGTTCACAGAAGTTGAGTGACTTTGTTTTGTTTTTAAATCTGTCTGGGTTATGTTATTTTTACATATAGTCTATACATGAACTGTCTCTGAAAAGCCGGAATTTAAGAGTTAATCATAAAATTAAATATAATTTTCTGGAACTTTACCTAAAATCCTTTGCAAAAGAGGAATCTTAACATTTAAAACCAATGAAAAAATAATAAACAGTATAGAAGAGAGAAAGTTTCTCTGTTCTCACAAAACAGCAATAGCAAATCCCAGAATAATACGATTTTTAAGTGAGGACTGTAAGAAATAGTCAATTTGGAACTATTACAAGTAAGTGATTTTGCTGAACATCAACCTGAATCTGAGTACATGTATAGGTTTTATATTAAATCTATGTAATACTTTTGAAGATTAATGCTTTTGGGTTTGGACATCTCTTTCTAAAAGTTTCATAAGTGTTTTTGGACCAGTTTCAAAAAGGTTTGAAGTCTTGCGTTACTGTTTTTATTGGTATAGCAAGTAATATCAAGGCCATAATTAATCACTTAGGAATCATATTTGTAAATTGCTTGAATATTTTGGGATGAAATATCTTTGTTTTCCTTAAGATTAGTTCAAAATACATCAGCATCTGACATTGTGTCTAAGTTATTCTGTCAAAGTTGGATATTTTTAGAAACAGTAAATGTAAGTAACCATCAGCAACTATTGCAATAAGATGTGTTTTAATTTTTTAAGTGTTGAAAGGGTTACATGAAAAGAGGGAGGAGGGAGCAGAAATCAGTACATCATTCCTGGTTTGGAATGTCTTAGCTTTGTACTTTGACACCACACAAACTTTTACAGTGTCACTTCAATTGAGATGTTCTTGAGCATTCTTAATCTGTTAATTTAAAATATTTCTTCTAAAATTACTTCACTTACTAATAATGACTTTTGGAAACTAAATCAGATTTAGGTTTAGTTTTAGTTTTAACTAAACCAGTTTGAGTTTGAACTCCTGAATTGTATTTACAGGACTGGTGTTATCTTATTCTGTAACTGTAGAGTGCCCCTCTGCTTTATTTTAACTGGCTCAGAAATAGGCACTCTAATCTTTGTTTACAAGACCAGATTGAGATTGGCATTCAGGTTGATTATTTTTATAGAGTGTGGCACATTTATAGTGTTTCTTTTAGATGCAATAGGATTGTGCAGTTGGCTGCAACTATATATATAACTCTATATATAATATAACCACTTGCAGATATAGGTCCACTACAGAGACTTAGGCACTGAAACTCTTCCCATTTCAGGTGCCAGAATTGGACACCTCATATTCCTATACAACATGCAGGGAGATTCAGGTTCCTTAGGACAATAACTGTGGTTATGCAGTAGGGTTTCCATCCCTGGCAATGAGAGAAAGGAAAAGGATGGAAGAGGGAGAATTGTCATCTACATGAAAGATCACTTTGAATGTAAGTGGGCTTTGGCTCTTTGGAATTCTCAGTTTGGTTGTTTAAACATAGCCATTGAGAGAAGCCATGGCTTTGCAGGAGGTTTACAGAGCTGTGAACTGGAAAACAGAGAGTACAGTGATATATTTCAAAACGCTTAATCTCCATTACCTGTTGCTGGGCTGTTGGTAAGCACCTCCAATATGAAACTGGCATTTTGTACACAGGCCTTTTCATTGGCCCATATTTTGCCTTAGGTGCCTGCATCCTCCCATGGTACTCACTCTTAGTTTTGTCTATAAAGGGCAGTAAATTGTACTATAGAAATACTGGAACAAGTTTCTCTCTTAGAGGTAAGTTAGTCTGGCTGAAGTGTGTCCATAAGACAATTATACTTTCTGTCCTGATTTGGATGGTTTATTTAGAATTAGCTGTCTTTAGATGGAACAGAGCCATAAAGTTTTACTTCTTTATCTAGATATTTGGAGATTGGAAGCAAATGCAATTCTATCAGAACATCTAGAACAATGCCAAAATGTCTATTATTTTGCAAGTTCAAAAGTTATAGTTACAAAGCCGTTATTAATTCGGTTCATAATGTGTCTGCCAAAATGGGCATAGCCAATGGAAGTTTTTACTATTGTTTCTTTTTGTTCCAGCAATGAATAATAACCAAAGACATTGGATTTAAAATTTTAATAATGCTTTGGATTGAATTTTTCATTTAAAATATCTATTTATAGGTAAAAAAGGCTTTTGTGTCTCATAAAAGTAGTAGTCATGAAAACCAAAGTTATATGAAGTGATGTTTCTATTCAGGTGCAGCTACTTTTACCAGTTTATTTATATACTTATTTTCAGTGCATTTGGTAAAAAAGGTAAGGTATTGTTTTACAAGAAACAGCAGGACATGGCAGTTTGTGCTGTTTTTGTTGTCATGGGGGTGTTCAGTCAAAGGTTGGACCAGATTATCTGGGAGATCTTTTCCAACCTTAATGATTCCATGAGTCTATGACAAGTAGCAGCAATAGGGATAAAAATATTTTAATCATGATAGAAAACATTTTATTGGAAGAAAAGTGCACATTACTTATATTAAAAAATGACTACATTAAATGCAGATCTTTCCATTTTACTACTAGGAGGTAAAATTAGGAGACTCACATACTGTAATTTCTAATATGCTGATATTTTTCCTTGAACTTGATTAACATTGACTGAATTAGACTTTGTTCTTCTAATCAGACTAGAATTGCAGGTATTTTAAAAATTTTCTAATGGTGAGAGAGCTGGTACACACTTGCCATTTAATTTTTATATGGTTTTAAATAATAAATTGTCTCATTAAAATAATAACTGAAAATATTAAGCAATTGCTTTATTAAAGCTTCCTACAATTGCTGCATAACAATTTGGTCCTGTAGGAGTTTATTTGAAAATGTATAATCTTCACTTAAAGGTGCTCCATAACATGGAGCTGATTAAAGCCAAAAGAACTGCAAATCTGTGTGTTTTCAAAATATTTGTATGTACAAAACCGTCCTGCTTGTAGGAAAATTGTTTTACTGACTGTAAAAAATTATGATTTTGCAAAAAAACCAGTATCAATGTATGGAGGAAATGAGACATCTCCTAGTTATCTTTTTAACTAAATGCCAAAGTGGGGCATAACTCAAGCATGTTAGTCTGAAAAGATTTATACAATCTTCTTTTTTTTTCCCCAATGTTATTGTACTCTTGAACACATGGAGCTGTATGGCTCTGTCTCATCTGATGTGGTGGTGTAGTTTAGCATCCCTTCCAAAGCTTATGGTGAGCACAGAGGGAAAATAAGGTGGTTGGAGCCTCCTTTTTGTGAGGAAACCATGTGAGGGAGCTGAAAGGGAAGGTGAGGACATTATGGATTGAATGCATAAATCTCCTGAAAGTTTTGAATACACACAATACAATGGCTTTTTTTCTCCTCTGTTCACTGGTCACACCAGAATAAAATTTAACAAAAAAGAGAGTTACCTTGCATTTCTCGCATTTCTCTCTCTCTGTGGTGTTTTTTTTTGTTGTTGTTGTTGTTTTATTTTTAGAAAGTTTTTTGCAAACAAAAAGGGTTCAAAATAGAAGGTCATAAAGGAACTAAGGAAAGGAGCTCAGAAAATGCCCCTTGCAGGACACAGTACTGTTCATTGCCTCTCCCACTATAAAATTCTGGTGTCTGTGGAAAGCTGGAAGAGCGACAAGTAGTGTTATAATCTCTCTTCAAGCAGTGGGTGCCAGCAAGGGTAGAAGACAGCCAGCAGTATGGTTTTTGTTTTTAGACTTTCTTTTCTGACACCAGCTGGCACAGAAGCACTTGATGCATTTAACAGGCAGGAAGGATAGCAATGGAATGGTTTAAAATAAGTTTGAAGAGTACTGAAATCTGTGTAAAAACTAAACATTTGAAAGATGTTTCTATATTTGATAGGAACTGTAGATGAAAAGCTGAGCATTTGTGACTGTTTAGAGGTTGAACATCCTCAATTTTGAGAGTCTGAATCCCTGGCCAGATTTAACTGCAATCTGGAACAAAAATCTCTAGAAAATATGCTATTGAGCTATCCAGAATTAACCCTTGGCAAAGTGCAGTTATATTCCTTGTTGGTTTGGAGAAATAATTACGACACATAGTTGTGCTTTGCTTTTTTTTTTTTTTGTTAATCCTTGCCCACCATTTTTAGTCAAATATAAAGGTTTTTAATTACATTTGTGGATAGGATTTGTCCTCGCTTTGTTATGATGTCTTCAAACTCTGTGGAGGGTCTGTACAAATTTACATGCAAAGACTTGTTTAACAGTTTTTTGGGAGTTGAATGCTTTTCTGGTGCTCTGTGCTGTCTAGCCTTTTCATTTTGAGCATGAGAAGGTGGTTCTATGAATCTAAATAAAAACGGTCTCGAGTGAATAGTCTCTTTTGGATGCATTCTAGTCTGGCTTTTACATTTTGTCTGGCATTGTGGTTACTTGTGTCCCTAATACAGCTAGCTGCAAATTTTGACCCTCGTACATATGCTAGATCTCTTAGCTGCTGATATGAGGGAAATTTTTTTCTTTTTCTTTGAGTGGTTTTCATATGTACATTTGACTTGAAGTGTGCAGGAGACATACAAAATTGAGCTTGGAGATTTTTCTGGCAGTAGCATATACCATGCATATATATAAACTGAGATTTACATTTGTGCTGAAATAAAACATGCCCATAGTTCATATCAGAGGTAATTCCAGATTTCCATCCAAACCAATGGATTTACATCATTGTAAATATGGATTTACATAATATTTTTTTCTGAAAATGCAATCAAGAAGTCTAGATCTGTCTCCAGCCTTTGGGAAAAAAATTTTGGCTTTGTTTTCTTACCTACAAATACAATAAATTTTTATGCAATCTGCCACCATAATTAAAAGGATCACATGTAAAACTAGTCAGATAGATGTGAAATTTACAGATATTTGATGGTAGGCTGGACTGACAAAGCACTCCAACAGATTTTGAGCACCATTGGCAGCTTAACTGAAAATATTAATGTGTAACTGATATTTTGGCTGGTAGTAGCTGGAAGCAGTTTGTGAAACATGCTAGTTTGTTAAGACAGCATGCATGAAAGAACATCAGCAGGTGCACAGGTAAGTAACTTTCTGTATGGAAGGAAAGTTATTGCATAGTGATGGGTAATCCTGTACTGTCCACACATAAGCAGGAGATTGGAAATGTTATCTCACCTCTTATTTTTCTCCCAAAATTCAAAATAAGCACTCAAAAACTAAGGAACAGCTTAATTTTTTTTATTTTTATTCAAAAATTAATAAGGGCAATTAATCGAATCAATGATCAGACTTTCTGAACATTAGTTTTCTAAAGGAAAAGGTAAAGTAACAAATGCTTTTTTAAGTGCTTATTTTGATACTTGGTAATTTTTTTTTTCCTGATTCTTCTTCTAAGCATGACCTAAATTAAGTTGCATTAATGATATTCAAACAAAAGCCATATTTGTGCAATAAGTTATTCCCTCCATTTCTTTCATCTGCTATGTAAGTAGAAATATCTGGAACAAATAAGGGACTACTATCAGCTATGCCCATAGAGCTGTAGCGATCACTGATTTTACAGGCTTGTAATCATAAAATTTAAAAACATGGCTAAGAATTTTGCAAACAAAAAGGGCTCAAAATAGAAGGTCATAAAGGAACTAAGGAAAGGAGCTCAGAAAATGCCCCTTGCAGGACACAGTACTGTTCATTGCCTCTCCCACTATAAAATTCTGGTGTCTGTGGAAAGCTGGAAGAGCGACAAGTAGTGTTATAATCTCTCTTCAAGCAGTGGGTGCCAGCAAGGGTAGAAGACAGCCAGCAGTATGGTTTTTGTTTTTAGACTTTCTTTTCTGACACCAGCTGGCACAGAAGCACTTGATGCATTTAACAGGCAGGAAGGATAGCAATGGAATGGTTTAAAATAAGTTTGAAGAGTACTGAAATCTGTGTAAAAACTAAACATTTGAAAGATGTTTCTATATTTGATAGGAACTGTAGATGAAAAGCTGAGCATTTGTGACTGTTTAGAGGTTGAACATCCTCAATTTTGAGAGTCTGAATCCCTGGCCAGATTTAACTGCAATCTGGAACAAAAATCTCTAGAAAATATGCTATTGCGTTATCCAGAATTAACCCTTGGCAAAGTGCAGTTATATTCCTTGTTGGTTTGGAGAAATAATTATGACACATAGTTGTGCTTTGCTTTTTTTTTTTTGTTAATCCTTGCCCACCATCTTTAGTCAAATATAAAGGTTTTTAATTACATTTGTGGATGGGATTTGTCCTCGCTTTGTTATGATGTCTTCAAACTCTGTGGAGGGTCTGTACAAATTTACATGCAAAGACTTGTTTAACAGTTTTTTGGGAGTTTAATGCTTTTCTGGTGCTCTGTGCTGTCTAGCCTTTTCATTTTGAGCATGAGAAGGTGGTTCTATGAATCTAAATAAAAATGGTCTCGAGTGAATAGTCTCTTTTGGATGCATTCTAGTCTGGCTTTTACATTTTGTCTGGCGTTGTGGTTACTTGTGTCCCTAATACAGCTAGCTGCAAATTTTGACCCTTGTACATATGCTAGATCTCTTAGCTGCTGATATGAGGGAAACTTTTTTCTTTTTCTTTGAGTGGTTTTCATATGTACATTTGACTTGAAGTGTGCAGGAGACATACAAAATTGAGCTTGGAGATTTTTCTGGCAGTAGCATATACCATGCATATATATAAACTGAGATTTACATTTGTGCTGAAATAAAACATGCCCATAGTTCATATCAGAGGTAATTCCAGATTTCCATCCAAACCAATGGATTTACATCATTGTAAATATGGATTTACATAATATTTTTTTCTGAAAATGCAATCAAGAAGTCTAGATCTGTCTCTCCAGCCTTTGGGGAAAAAAAATTTTGGCTTTGTTTTCTTACCTACAAATACAATAAATTTTTATGCAATCTGCCACCATAATTAAAAGGATCACATGTAAAACTAGTCAGATAGATGTGAAATTTACAGATATTTGATGGTAGGCTGGACTGACAAAGCACTCCAACAGATTTTGAGCACCATTGGCAGCTTAACTGAAAATATTAATGTGTAACTGATATTTTGGCTGGTAGTAGCTGGAAGCAGTTTGTGAAACATGCTAGTTTATCAAGACAGCATGCATGAAAGAACATCAGCAGGTGCACAGGTAAGTAACTTTCTGTATGGAAGGAAAGTTATTGCATAGTGATGGGTAATCCTGTACTGTCCACACATAAGCAGGAGATTGGAAATGTTATCTCACCTCTTATTTTTCTCCCAAAATTCAAAATAAGCACTCAAAAACTAAGGAACAGCTTATTTTTTTTATTTTTATTCAAAAATTAATAAGGGCAATTAATAGAATCAATGATCAGACTTTCTGAACATTAGTTTTCTAAAGGAAAAGGTAAAGTAACAAATGCATTTTTTAAGTGCTTATTTTGATAATTGGTAATTTTTTTTTTCTGATTCTTCTTCTAAGCATGACCTGAATTAAGTTGCATTAAAGATATTCAAACAAAAGCCATATTTGTGCAATAAGTTATTCCCTCCATTTCTTTCATCTGCTATGTAAGTAGAAATATCTGGAACAAATAAGGGACTACTATCAGCTATGGCCATAGAGCTGTAGCGATCACTGATTTTACAGGCTTGTAATCATATACGGTAAAAACATGGCTAAGAATTTTCCTCTCTTTGGACTATGGCCTGGTGAAAATGACTGATCTGAAAATTGACTGGTAAATAATAGAGATTTTTCTCTTTTAGGTATTCTTACCTGAAAGCATCTGGTTTTTTTTTTTTTTGTATTAAGCATTGAATGTTTTTCTGATGTTACTGCAGAATGGGGTGTGATATGTGAAAAGGGTGAAGCCCTTGTGTTTCAACCTTTCTATCACATATTACATGTTTTTTACAGTGCTTTTTGAGACTGCAGACATCTTAGTAGTCTTTGGCGATACCACCATTGTCCTGTAAAAATCTCTAACTGGTTTAGAAGGAAAAATTTTGAAGAACGAATGTTTCTAGGGAGTTGAAACAATATGTTCATCGATGGAGAGACAGCAAGAGAATATGCTGGGCCCAAAAAACATGAAAACTGGAAACTTGGCAGGTGGTATAAGGCCTCCATGTGAAGTTTTAAGCAATGGCATTTGGCACTATATGTTTCAGAACTTCAGAGGAAACACTTATAAGAAGAAAAAATTGCCACTTTTTGACAAGGATGGGAATTTGGACTTTGAATTAACAGTGCACTAAAGGAGGATAATAGGTGTGAATTGAAACTAATTGGTGTTTCAGGTAATTGAGCTGCTTGAAAATAACGTGTGGTAAGAACTATAGAAATGAAGTCACTCTTAAATGCCTAATTAAGCACAGTTCTGTCCTGCACAGAAGAGAAAAAAATGTTATGTCACTTACTGCTTTGTTCTCAACTGACTGATCCAAATGGACGGTCAGTCAAAAGATTTAGCTTCTGTGTGATAAAGTTCTCTGGATTAGGCTGATCCACTGGTCCAAGGAGGTGTGATGCCCTGAGGCATACAGCTGTAGGCATAAAGATGGGCACAGGTAATCCAAGTTGTCTAGAAGACATTGTATAAATCAGAAGGAGCAGGTGTTTGGCACAACTGATGAGCATTTTCAAGTGTGTGATTAATGTGAGTGCAGAAGTCCTGTAGCTCAATGCCTAAATCAGCTCACACCCTGCGGCCTGATTTAAACACACACATGTGTGAGTTAGAATATGACAAAGATATTAAAAATGACTTTTTCACTGGAGAAATATCCATTTAAAAGCATGGAAAAACCTCACTGGAGAAATATCTCTTAAAAAGCATGCAAGAACTTCCCTTCTATTCCTTTGAAAAAAGGCTGACAGATGATTAAACTTATGTAAAATAAATCAGACAATTTGACATGTAAGATCCGTTGCTTTCCAACAAGCTATTGAGTTCACTGGCTGCAATCCAACAGAGAAAACAAAATGTGCAGAATAAACACTGTCTATAGCAGGTGGAGGTAATGCCTTATTATACATAAATGCTGTTTTATGTTGTGTAACCTGGGGACAATTTAGCAGACAATTTTGTACTTAGAAAAATCATGGTTTATGCAGAAAAGGAGACCCACGGATAATGAATTGTCTACATCTGAAAATACCACACTAGATGTGAAACACATGTCCTACCACATTGTCTTATGATTTCAAAAGCAGAGGAAGGAAGAGAGATTATTAAATTTAATTTCACTCCCTCATATCACTTTAAAACAGATGTTTAAAACCAAAAACTTATCCCTTCTTTCCAGTGTTTATTCTTACATATTTCAGTACCAATGTTTTGTAATTCAAGAACAAACAGTGGCCTTTATTCATCATGCGGCTAAGGAAGAACTATTGTAATTTTGTTCATGCAAGCCTCAGGTTAACTGTAAAAGTAAAATAAAGTAAGATAATAAAATAAAATGTAAACAAAATGCAGGCAAAACACAACTATGCTGTGAGAGGTATGGGTTGTATGTATACATGCGTGTGTGCAGATGTGGCTGCCTGGATGCAGGGGAAGCAGATCCCTGAGGTTTACCTTCCCCAATAATTTTCTACCTTCAATTCCACACACAGTCAAGTGCCAGTGTTTCCTAGGAGATATGGGTTAACTGAGGTGTGAATTATACTTTTGAGAATCCAGGAGTCGTCTGCTGTATTTGTAAAACTGATCAAAGCACACAGTTATTTTTTTGCACAGTTTAGGTGGTTGTAAGCAAAAGGAAAACTTATTAAAGTTTTCAGACTTCTGTTTTGATGTTTTGTGCAAATGAGTCAGTTGTCTTTACATTCCTACAAAACTGGAAAGGCAAAATTATGTCAATAGTGAGATAGGAGTATGACTTCCAACAGCCTGAAGTGGAGTACTGGAGCCTCCACCACCACAACACCATTAATAGATTAATGCAGTTCTGCATTTCTAACTTCGAGATGAAAAAAAGCAGAAAACAACTGGTTTTCAATGCAACATGTTTTGCTGATTTCATCCAATTTCATATTTATCAGCAATACCAATTTTTCTTCCAAGTGATTTTTATAAATGCTGACTAACTTGTTCTCACAATTGTCACAACAATCTGGATTTTACTCCCTCAGACTAAAAAAAATATCACTGAAGACAAGGAAACAAAATCAGTCAAATATTAATTGAAGGGTTCATTTCCTCTGTGAAGTCAGTCTCAAAATGGCATTAAATTGCATCTGGAAAGTCCTTATTTCCAGTGTAGGTCTAGTTACTAGGCACTTGTTCACTTGCTCATTTTCTCTGAAGCTGGTTTCTCTGGAATCCTATTGCCAGAGGAGAGGAAATTAAAAGAAAAAAAAAGAAGCTTTCCATTGTTAATATAGCTGGTTTTGTAAGCTTACTTCAGCTTTATTCCCACCCTTTTCAGCAAATGTTTTGCTTTGCATATATTGAGGCAGAAACATTTATAGAAATGATCTTTTCTTAAAATGTACGGGTATCCTCTCAAGTGTGGCATGTGTAAGTATTATCCAGGACTTTTCATTCAGGCAAGTGCAAAATAGCCGCTTTTTTGTTCTCTGTGGCATCAAAGAACAGAAAGACGAAGGGTGTGAAAGAGACAACGGAGTCATGCTCATCCCAAGCCCTTACTGCTCATCAGATCTCACAAAGCTGTCCAAGGTTACCTTCTCCTTCACTGCCAGGAAGCCCTGGGCTGCACATCTTGGAGGCAGAGGCTTCCCCTTTGCTTTGTCCTGCAGTGGCACAACTTTGCAGCTCCCTGAAAGGAGGTTGTGGTGAGGTGGGTGCTGGTCTCTTCTATCATGCCTACAGTGAGAGGACTAGAGGAAATGGCTTTAAGCTGAGGCAGGGAAGATTTGGATTAGATATTGGAAAAATCTTTTTCACTGTTAGGGTGGTGAGACAATGGAATAGGTTGCCCAGGCACGTGGTAGAGTCAACATCCCTGGAGATATTTAAGTGGTGCCTGGATCTGGTGCTGGGGATGGTTTAGTGGTTTAGGGACTGCAGTGGTAGTGCTGGGTTGATGGTTGGACTTGATGATCTTAAAGGTATTTTCGAGCACTGATGATTGTATGATTGATGACTGCACAGCCACATGCTCCAATTAAATCTGGCTGTCACAGCTGAGCCTGCTGATGGAGAGGGACTACTCATGGAGAAGACACTCTTTGTAAGCATGGCTGGTAACAAAGTGTGGTACCAGCC
The DNA here is from genome assembly GCA_024865655.1 of Emberiza elegans. Lineage (NCBI taxonomy): Eukaryota > Metazoa > Chordata > Aves > Passeriformes > Fringillidae > Emberiza > Emberiza elegans. The sequence continues at coordinate 50,440,030 of JALJVW010003023.1, forward strand.
CCCAGAGGTCTTATCCTGTGGTACCAGATCAGGCCAATTCCCTTTGGTTAATAAAGACTCGTGGAAATGTAATGCAATCTATGATGAAGATATTGAAAGTCTCAGAGAGCTTGGAGTGCTGTTCTGAAACCCCCAAGAGAGGTACTTTTCCCTCTGCCCTGTGTGTGGTGGGAATTAATTCTGTGAGCAGAATTCCACACAAAAAATAAATACTTCAAAGCTTTTTTCCTTGGAAAATGCTTTCCAAAATGTGAACTATCTCCTGTGTGTATATCCAAGTGAATGCAATGGAATGTTTAGCAATGCAATTTTTCATATTGTGTTAGTGCTCATTTAATAATCACAAAAGCATTACTTTTTAAACATTTGCCACTTGCATGAATTCAAATATTAAATGTTAGTGAGGTTTTAATCTGCAAAAATTGTTAAAGCAGTTCTACTTTAATTTTCCTCCAACCTTGTGTTCACCTTGCACCTATCACACAGGGAAGCCCGAAATGTTATTAGTAGCTATGATTTGTGAAAAGCTTATCTCTAAAGAACATTGCATGAACTCCAAAAATGTGACTTCCTATTTTCCACAGGACAAAGAGTTATACCCATTCAATGGGGCAACAGATGAAGATGGCTATTAAATAGCAATGTTTCAAGGTTTTATAAACTGCATGTAAAAGATTGAAAGCAGCTAAAATTTTTAATACTTACAGGAGTTGTTCAGGACTTTTAAAATGGAAAGTGCAATTTAATCAATGGCATGCTAATACAAATTAGTGGTTTTCAACCATCCTTCCTGAAAAATGAGATATTCTTTAAAAATTCACTGAATTCTCCAGCACCTGCCACCTCTGAGACATTGTAGGTTATTGTCAAAAGATGACCGGAATACAGAGCCACTAAATATTTCATCTTAATGATAATGTATGCTGCAGAAGGTTTGAACTTTAGATTGAGATTTGAATTGACTTTTGATAAAAGACACACTGAATTCTCTCCTTTTTTTTTTTTTTTTTTTCTTTTTTGTGCACATTAACTTTCTGTGAGGAGCAGGGGTCAAAGCTAGCATTTAAACTCAGACTTTTCTCTACTTATTGCTAGTAAAATGGGGATATCAGGGGATTTATTTGTTTTTATTGTAATTTTTAAAAGTTGTCTGGATCAAGTTAAACTAATTAGATGTGTTTTTAAAGAGGTGGATGGGATAAATGTCAAAAAGTATTCCAAGTGAGTTGTTTAAGTGAAGTATGCCCTACTATACTGAAGTCAAAGGTAATTTTACCATCCCTAACACTTTGAAAATTTTGTGCTGTACTCAGCCATGCACCCAGCTGTGTCCTTCTCAACTCTGCATTTATTAGTCATAGAATCATCAACAAACACCAGTGACATAAGAGCCAAATGTCTAGCATAATCAAATGATCTGAAGTTCTGTACAGTTCAAAATATATTTCCTAATTCTCATGACTGACTACAAGACAAAACCAGGTATTTTCCTGCATGTCTAGAATTGTTTTTCCTTTTCTTTATTTTTCAAGTAGTTTCAGAAAAAAAAATTGTTCAAGCTTAACAAGGGCAAGTCTCACCAAGTTCTCTTTCAAGAGCATTTTACAGTCAGAATGCCATTGTCCAAAGTTGCTGCTGCATATGAAACAGCAATTAGTTTTTGTGCATTAGGAAAAAAAAATAAAGGTAATCTTTAGGTCTGTAGAAATGTTTCCTGATATATTTATTTTCCCCCCTTTATTTTGCACTTTCTATTGTTGAATTTAAGTTTTACAAATATACGAACTGCTATGCATACTTTTTTTTTCAGTGTGTAAGCTTTTTTTCAGAATATCCTGTTTAATCTTACAACATAGCAATAATAACTTTACGCTCACATAGTTTTCTTTTTTGGAAAGATTCCCAGGAAAATAACTATGATTTCTTTGCTCTTAAACTTCATTTTAAGGAATAAGTCCCTGCATTTGCCCAAATAAGATGGCTAATTATGATTGTCCTAAAACATAACTATTTTCGGGAATTTACCTAGTAACTGATTTATAACTTAGCAGAATGAAAAAAAATTATACTCGTGTGTTGTATTACTGAAAGGTCTAAATGTTGATAATTACTTTGCAACTCATTTAACTGGCTGGTAAAGATCTTCTTGTAAGACTGGCTCTGTTTGAAAGGAAGAAATTAGTTCAGAGTTTAAAGAAATGGCAATCCAACCATTTGTATTCTCCATCTCATACCTGCATCTTTTCAGAAAGCAGAATATGCTTTACTGCCACTTCCTTTAGTTACCCACATTGGTTTTGCACCAGAGAAACAGGATGAGATGGTTGTCACTTTTTGTGCCTTAACCTAGAAATATGGACCATCATGCAGTCACTTACACTCGAGAAACCATGAGAGAAAAATTCAGCATCTCAGAAGTATGGGCCTTGAGACACACATAAAATTTGGGCTTTAATCCCACCTTCATTAAAGCAGATGTCTAATTGTTTTGCTCTCTGGAGTGGTACAGGATGGCTCAGAAAGAAGAAGTTTGCAACTGAAGGATGATTTGAAGTTCCTTGAGAGGTAAACAGGAAGTCCCAATCATGGAAAGAGAGGAGAAATGGGAAAAAAGAACCCAAACAAACAAATTCAGAAAGCAAAAATGCTGTTTGCTTTGCAATACTTAACCAAATGAAGCTTGGAAGCTACAAATTTGCTTGATCAAGTCAGGAAAAAAAGAACGGAGAGGATGTCATAGCACATAAGCTTCAGCAGATCAGTGGATGTGCAGCTGCAGCAATTAAGCTCTTTAAGGGGCATGTGTTAAGTTGTAAAAGTTTGAAGTCAGAAATGTTTATTTTGCACACTCATTCATTGTGCTGGGTGATGAGCATATATAACACTGTGCAAACAAGAGCATTTTCTCTGTTTATCCCAAACACTGACATGAGTGCAGCAGGTGTTGAATTCCTTCACTGCTCAGGGTCTGTGGGAACAGGGAGTGAGGGTCCTGCCTGTTCTCTGAGTACTCAGAATGGAGCATTTCTTGCTGTTACTAGCACAGGGACAGACTGCTGAGCTGCTTTCATGCATCATAGTCTATTAGTTGGGTATATGCATATTATATTCAAAGTGTCTTAATAACTTTTATCAATTGTGAAATTAATGTAAAACATTAAAGAATACATTTAAAGCATTATTATATACATTTTTTTGTTCAAGTGTAAGCAGTAGAAAGGAGATGGAGGTAGAAGGCACCATCAAGGTTAAAGTCAAAGCTTCATTAAATGAACAAATCCTGATCTTCCAGATATTACTCAGATGTTTCATTATAACCATTGACAGAAGTCTCATTGCTTTTCTTGGGGTCATTTATGAGTTTGAAAGTACAGCAATGAAGCATAAAGTATCAGGATGAAAAATGTAGGAGGAAAAAATAGCAGCCCATTCTTTCAGCCTTCTGGCAAATACATATTTTCTGTTGGATATATTGAGCACAGCACAAAAGTGTCTCATGAGAACTTTGTGCAAGGAAATGCACTGTGTCAGTCACTTAAAGTAAAAAAGAAACATGTCATCACTCCAAGTGGTATTGATTAAAACAATAAGGATTTCCTGGTGCCAACAGTTGAAACAACTGTGTGAAAAGTAGTGAAGAGGTATTACCATATTGTTGCAGCTTTCTCAGGAAAATTCCAAATAAACTGAAGGATTCCTGTCAATATTTGTATAAGGAAACATGCTGCTCCCTGATTTGGAAGCACTTCACACACATGCACGCGTACACACACCCCACTGCATGCAAAATTCGAGAGAAACTTTATTACAAGCACAACAATAAAAAGCACATACTCAGAGCTTGGTGCACTCTTTCTCATGCTAATATTTACAACATCGATCTCGTATTGTCAGTATTTGATCTACATTTCTCCCAGCTCTGGTCAATGGAAGGCACAGCTGCTGAATCCCCATATTGTGTAGGCAGCGTGCCTTTGTGTTTTGCAGCTGGGGAGTTCTCATGTCCACAATAGCCAATCTGAGCACACTAAATTAGGAAAGATCATTGTTTCATTTATTGACTACACAAGTTTAAAACAGCAAGTATATAGTTTGTTTCATGTTTTATTTGTTAAGGTCATTTCCACCAAAAGCTGGGCACATGGACACAACTATAGGGCAGCTGTACTTCCAGCCACCTCAGAAGGATGAAAATTCCAAACATTATTGAAATGAAATTGGATGGTTAGTTTCTTTCATGTGGCACAGCCTCCCACCTGCTTTCTCCCAGCCATCCATTTGTGAAGACTTGCTGCAGCTTTTTTTTCATCGTTTTGCATCAAGTTCCTTCCCCACAAAGTGTTTATCCTACAGTACAGTTCATTTTAATCAAAGCTGGTTTTACAGTGGAAGGAAAGACAAGTGAGTTCAATTTTTCAGCCCAGTTCTCCAAATGTTTCTTTCACTGAATGGTCTTTAGAAAAAGGAAGGCAGCAATTTTAGCTGGAAGTAAATATCACTTCTGTGTAACAAAAAAAGGGAGGGGAGAAGTGGGAGAAGAATCTATTTAACACTTTAGGATATAATGGTATTCAAATAATATATTTTTCTGCCATTTATTCATTTGTGAAGAAACTCAGTGAATAGTAATAGCTGCTGTCAAAGATATTTATATTTAAGAGGGTCTTTATGTAAAATAATTTTTTTTTTTTATCAGGAGTGATTTTTCTCCAGGAGAAGTCTGCCATCTCCTAGCAACCGATATGGCTATCTTTTTTTAACAGACGCTGCAATAACAATGGGTGCCTAACCTTTATATGGAAGTATTTGCACATGTACAATCAGGCCGCTTACGAATTCAAACCGAGTTGTTAAAGTGCTCCAAGGGAGGCTCTGGTTACCACTTTATCTTCTGTGCATCTCATCTATCCAGGACTTTATAATGGCAGCCATTTTAGCTGTAGCTGAGTACCTCCCAGAGAGCTCCAGAACTAAATCTGGAAATGACTCACACCTTCACTTCCCTGTCTCTTCTCTCACAAGAAAGGAAGGGGCTCATTTCACTATTTAGGTATTGTTTCCTTCTATGTCTTTCTGATTGTGTCACTCAGTTTTCAAAGCCGTCGCATCATTTAAACTTGCTGGGTAAAAAAATCCTTTAAATTTAGAGCTATAAACAGTAGAGCACAATGACCTATATCTGCAAATGGGTAATTCATTTTGAAGGTACACGACTGTAAATTAAGTACTTCTGAGTAAGGGTAGGCTCTTCCACTTTCTCCAATTGTCTGGTTTTGGAGAGTCCAAATTGAGATTTAAACAAGGAGAAAATCTGGCAAACTGTAGCATGCCCAGGCTCATTTCAGTGATTCACACCTGCATGCCTGCCTGAAGACTGTTCTGGATCACAAACACCATGTAAAGCCTGGATAACACATGAAGTGTGTGTGTGGTACTCAGGTAATGTGAGATCTGGCTTCCAGGAATTCAGAACTCTCCAGCTACTGCTCAAAGGCTGTTCTGTAAAATGTTTCAGTAAGAGGTCTTCCAAATTTCCTCTTCTTTGCAGAAATAGAAACAAACATTGGCTGAGAAAGAGGAGGGAGCAGAGTGAGTGAAGCTTTGGGACATGTACCTGACACACGGCCTCTGCTCCTGCTTGTAGGTCTGTTGATATCTTTTAAGTATCTCCAAACATCCTTGAACAAAAGGTGGGAATATTGTTGGCAGGAAACATGCTGCTGGTGATAGTAGAAAATGAAACAAGAAGCCATGTCTTTCTCATCAACAGCATGCCTAAACCAATAATTTCTTATCTATAAACCACAGATCCAAATTAGAGAGAAAATGAGGAACAATTACAAGTAAATTAAATAAAACTTTCCCTTAAAGGCTCTTCTATAAATTAAATACAACTAAACATTGGACTTTAGTGTCCTGCACCAAACCTGTAGCTCAGTCCCTTACTTAGTAAATTTATTGGAAGCTGACAAATCCCCAGGTGTGATGACAAAAAGACTCTTCATTAAGCTTCAGCATCTTACTCTGATCAGAGTTCCTCCTTCTCTATTCTTCCATCAATTTCATTCAAAGTGAAGCTTAAGACTTTTCAAAGCAGCCTTCTGGATCCTTCCTTTAAGTCAGAATATAGAGTTTCTCATTTTTACTATCTGTGCGCAGTCATTTCCAAATTGATTTAGTGTGTTCTCTGCTTTTGCCACACATTTCATGTTTTCTATTACTGATGCTCTCTCCACTGATAAGTAAGACTATTGTGCTTGTCTATCTACAACTTTGGGATTGCAATTTAGATATTTGCCTATATGTGTGAGTGTTTTTATATATATATATATCTTTCATCATATATAGATAACTTTCACCAGAGAGACTGGGTGCTACATCTGTGGAGTGACTTGGGGATGTATATCTCACACAGGGTTTTGGACCCAGCAGTTCTTACTTTCAAAATACATTTTAACTTTTGATGTAAAATATGTGCCACAGAAAAAGAAAGGAAAAGAAGACTGCAAAATCTTGATGTCAGGAAACTAAATAGTAGCCAGCATTTTTTGAGAGTCTGATGCATGTCATTTGAGTGCTTAACCACAAAGCTTTGTATTAGTCCTACTAAGAGAATTCATTAATAGTAGATGAACTTCATTCACTGCATGAGTTATAGAATAATAAAACTTGTGAATAATTTGCAGTGGATAATTTACTTCTAAAGTGCATTTGACATATTTAGCCTCTTTTTCTGTTTGTGGAATACCAAGCAGTGCTGACTGGCCTCTCTGTCTGGCGAGGACATGAGATGTGAAAGGACGTCCTGGGTAAAGGGGAGCAGCCACAGCCTCCTGGGTAACAGCTCTCTGCTCTTGCTGGCAGCCATAATTTCTTTTCCAGTTTGATCTTAGGAGTAGCAAAGCTGCTGTTTTACTTCTCTAGCAATTAGAAACCTCCTTCTTATTTTCCAGTCTAATCTTAACCAAGAATACTTTTTTTTGATCATCCTTGGATGAATGTTGGTTTCTCAGCTTTACTAGCTCTTTGACTTCTCAAGTGTACACTTGTTTCTCATCATCTGTTTTGTTAGATTAATCAAGACTTATCTAAATCTTCTTTCTATTCCCTGGACCATCCTAAGATCTCATTTATTCTCATTTATTCAGATTTCTTACGTTTATTATTGTTCAACCTAATTCAGCTGTTTTTTCTTTTTTTCTAACTTTGGAAGCCAATCATGAACACTTGGTAAGTGCTTAATAATCAACAGTCTCTGTTGATTTGTATCAAGTACTTTTTTAAATCATAATCTTTCTCTAATTCTTTCATTTTATTTTAGCTTACCTAAAATCTATTGATTTTACAGTATTCAGTGGTCTGAATCCAACTCATAATGAAAGAATAGAAAATGTCCAATTGTTTTCTCTTTTGAAGAGAATACTACTTGCTGAAATACCAGATGAGTAAAATTAGATCATTTTAGAACCATTTGCAGATATTTTTTTCTGAGTCATACCTGTCTTGCCTAGGGTTTTTACACTTGGAATCTTCCTGGTTTATTATGAATTTATGATGGGTGATGATTCAAAATATATACAGTCTACCTTCTCTGTCTAGCCTGTCCTATGTGTATTAAACCTTTGTTTCAATTCTTCTGCATATTTATGTTACCTCCTATAAAATTGCTAGGCAGCAATGACTAGATGAATTATTCCTGACTGATTACAATAGTATTTTGGTTTTGTTTATAAAATTAACTTCTTTGCCCTGTTACTTGCCTGTGTAGCTGCTCTGTAATTAGCTGTTTCATTTTCAGGCATCCCAAGTGTCTCTACTTGATTTAAAGCTGAGTGAGTGCAGCACCTTGTAATAAATGAGGAGAGCTGCAAAGAGGAAATGTGATTTCTAGCAGTGAGTTTGTTTTTGGTAGATAGCAGACCCAGGCATGGTTTGCATTTGGCATATAGGGCTGCAGGATAGGAGAAGATTGTGGTGTTGATCTGCAAACATATGAAGTAAAGACCTAATGATGGCAGAAAATGAGGCAAAAAACAGCTGTGTGGGCTTCTCTTGCTGTGCAACATTTCTTGGATGTCTGACTTGTTACCGGTGCTGTCAAAGCTCTTTCGCTGTTTGCTGTAGTTGCTTGCTTAACCAAGTTGGATGTATTTTATCAAAAGGCAAAGGTGAGAAAAGTTCATTTTTTTCCTATGTAATCCAACAAACAAGATATCAATGATCAAGAAAGGGGAAGATGCAATTTAAAGAAAATTATCTGGCCAGTAAACGCGAAGGTCAGACTCCGCAGGTCTGAAAACTGTACCCTTTAAGCAGTGGGAGAGCGAGCCCTCCTTGCCCGGCTGTGCTGGAGCGTCCCTCCGGCGCTGGCCGATGCACTGAGAGCTCCCCCTCCTGTTTCCTTCCACATCGAAGGGCTGGCGGATCTCGCACCTCTAACCCACACATTTCTGCCGTCTTCCATTTTATTTCTTTTCCACGATATAACATGGCAGAGCAGAGGGCACTTTTCAGCGCCAGTTCAGTTTCCACGTGCTTTAGTTGTAACCTCATCTAAGGGGATGGGGAAGAGAAGATGCTGCCCAAAAGTTTCAGCTACTATTTATTCCACATACAAACACAGTTTTGTTATATTTGATTTTGGGTTTATACCATTAACTTTCCTTTTTCTGTTTTCTAACTCTAAGATGGGAATCACACATCTTCCCCCAGCAGGGAATTTGACTAAAATAAAGAAGTCAATTTTATTGTTAAAATTTCTCATTAATTTTCAGATGCAAGAAAACCTCCAAACAAGACCAAACCAAAAACCCCACAGATAAACAAACAAACACACAAGAAACCCCAGAACCTGTTTTTCTTAAACAATCAGATTTAGGAAACTTCCCCAAGTCATATTCAAGGAGAGCCATGGAATCCCATGAAAAAGTAACCAGAAAGTATCAAGGAGGAGAAAATTGTGACTATGAGAGAAAGGACACCAGAAGGGATAAAGTCCACGCTGTTAAAAATTTGCAGTTGTTACCATATCCACAGTATAGAAACTGAATTATGTCTTCTGAGATGAATGCAATGATATAGAATGACATATATTTTGTGGAAAACTGTCCAATTCTGAAAACAAAAGAAACAAATTAATTATATCCACAGCTGCCTAAGATGGTATTTGCTGACTTTATTTAAAGAATAAACAATAATATTTTTTATGAACCTTTATATTGATACTATGTAGGCTCTTAATTAGTGGAGAAAAATGAATCTTGGTGTGCGCCTTCTGTAATGACTTGATTTCACTGGATACTTCACAGAAAATCAACTTCAAAGGTTGCTAAAGGAGAAGAATCCGTAGCAATCATATCAGTAATTTTTTCATTTCCTTCAAACAAAATAGGAGAGTGAACAGAAGATTCCACAAATAACCTGCTGATAAAGTGAAGGGATGAAAGAAACAGATGCTCATTTTGTTGAACATTGTTCACTTTTGTGTAAGAAGTGAGGATTACACTGTTTGAATGCCAATAGAAGAAAATCAAGATTAAATATCTGTAGACATATGTAACACTCACATTACTTGTGGTAAGGGAACATGCAGTGAGAAACCAGAGTCAGGATTTACAAAAATTCACAATGCTTAATCCAGTGGAGTAGAATATTGCATCTCTTAGAGACAGAAAGAAACATCAACAATTTTTTAAAAGAATAGTGGCTACAGAGCTTCTAGGATGCATAAGTACAGAGTGCTTATGACAATTTTCTTTATACAGATAGGATAAAGCTCTGAATGGTTAATACAACATTTAGACATTGTCCTTTAAAGCTAAAAGTTGGGTTGTTATAAAAAAAGTTCTCTGCCTTTTGATATATTTCATCATTTCTGCTTCCTTCCCTTTTATATTTTACTTTCTTTTGTCTCTTTACCTTTTACTCTTGTTCACAGAGATCCCCATTCTGCCTGTTTTTCACTCCTCAACATCCTCCCTTCAGGTTTGTTTTCCTAATCAAATCTCACAGTAAACACATTTATTGAAAGAAAATGCAATTGAGGCAGGAGAAAGGAGGCCACAATCACAAAATCTTCTTTGCTGTGTAAGATATGAAGAAAGTGCATAAGAATGAATTTTGAAGATAAATAACTAGGGTTAGTGATGTGTTATGGATTGCCTGTTGTATTTCAAGCATCCTTGCAACCCTAATGAAGTTCTTTCAGAAAACATCTGAATTAGTTCCTGATTCTAAGTGACAAGACAACCTCTTTTTACATAATTTCTTTTTCTCAGTGAACTTCTGTGGAAGACAATGAAATCTTGAAAAATTATTTATATCTTAGGATTTTAGGCATACATACACATTTAAACAAACTTGTGTGAACAAGAGTAGATCCCATTTCTGGCCTACCTTAGCCTTTCTTGCTTGCATGGATTGATGCAAAGGAAAGAAATAGTCAAAAGGGGTTTCATTTTTTTGTTTTTGGTTTGTTTTGGTTTTTTGTTTGGGTTTTGTTTTTTTATTTTAAAATTTCCAAATCAACACTGCTTTTCCTGTTCACCTCTGCTGTACCATCGTTCATAGCCCGGTAAGAGTGGAGGCATCCTCTGCAAAGCTGAGGGAATAGGTGGATTGCAAGACAAAGGTTTAGTGACATGAGAACTCAGCAGATCTTAGTCTGAGAGCTGGGACTGGGTGCCTGTGAACCAGCACTGATGTCTGGAAGGAAGCAGGGCCTCAGGAAGGATACAGTGAGGCTGGGCCTTGCAAAGCACATTGTGTCTACAGCTGCAATTAAGATGTTTCATTCATTTAAGGTTGTTTTTGGTTTTGACTGCAGAATAAAAGATTATTCATTGTGTTTTTGCTTTAGGACTGATACTTCAGGCTTGACAGTCCGTGTGAATTTCTGGCTCCTTTAGTGCTGTGAAATAAATAAAATCTGAAGATGTCAGTGGATCCCAGGTGCAAGGGACCTTGAAGTCTCAGACTCTTAAGAGTGAAGGATTTGCTTTAAAACCACCTTATTTAAGGATAATTTTACTAGTGAATCACACAGAAAAAAGGTGTTCACATCTTCTGAATTGCCTGGCTTTTAGTTATGTTTCCCAGAGGAAGTGCTCGTACATTAAATGCTACTCTGCTTCTCTTAGATAGTTCACCTTTTCCCTACAACTCCAGCCTACCCACAGGCACTGCTGGCTCATATGCAAAAAGGAGTGTTTCTGGAAGCCTCTGCTGCAAGATTGCATAATCATTCATGCAATTTAGTCAGCAGGGACAGGAGAATGAGCCTTCTTCACTGCATTGTGTGTAGCATATGCAGAGGAATTATGGCTATGTAATAGCAGCAGCAGCAGCCAATGAAACATATACCTTTGGGTGGCCACTTAAATAGAAAAAAGGGACAAATTTTTCCTGCTTTTTTACTGATTCATTAATGTAAGAAATCATGTGTTTTATCTACTGATTGCTATATATACAGGCTACAGATAACTTGGGGCAGAAAACTGTGAGAAGAAAGTATGAGACTGTGAAGGTGGGGGAGAAATATGCTGAAAGGTAGTTTTGGGAGGATGAGAAAGTGAAAAGGGAAAGAGTGAGGTCATCACCCTTGAGATCAAAGAGCTGTTCAAGACTTCTTCCTATCTGCCAGGACTTGGATAGGAAAGGGAATGCTCCTACATGTTATCTGCTTCTTTTGGATAACTTCATAATCGTCTGAAATATTGGATACAGAGTAAAAAATAAACTTGTATGGTTTCAAAAGCCAGAACACAGGTGATGTAACAATGACAGCTCTTTTTAACTTTGTGGGTTTTTCATTTGAGGCAGATGCTAAAAAACTTGACTTTGGGTGTGTTGATCCTGACTCTGGTTTCTCACTGCATGTGTAATGATATGAGTTCCACTAGGATGGACCAGCCCCATCTGTGTTTCACAGTTTTTGTGGCAGCAGAGCATACTGATTTAAATTTTCCTTTAGCAAGGGTGCCATTCACTTTCTAAACCCTTTAAATTTGATGCACAGTTTTGCATATACTTTTCTAAAAAATATTTTGTATTTTCATCTTTATTCTTGCAATTAGTCACTCTGAAAGAGCATTTAGTTACTTTAGAAGCATCTCAAATCACTGTCAGCAATTCAGATTAGCAGAGTAATCACTGTGTATTACTTGAACTGAAATTCTTTATATTGAGAGTAAGGAATGACTGTATTAAGGCTGTTCAGTTAATATGTGACTACTGTCTGTGTTTTTTTACCGTAACTATTTTTCTTGTTATATGCAGCTGTAAATCTGGGTAGACACATATGCTTTTGTAAGAATAAAAATAAACCCTTAAAACCTCTAAATTAAGCATGTTAAATGGAAAATGTTAAGCACTTGTTATATTCCATTTTATTTTCCCAATACAATTCCCAGTGAAATAAAAAAAAAAAAAAGAACAGCCTTATTAATAAATTCCGTGGTATTTCTGTATTATGGGAACAATATATTCTTAAGCACTCCATGCATCTAAAATTTGTCTCGATGTGGCCCATTTATTTTAATTTAGATCTGTCAGCAGAAAAAAAGAAGTAATTAAACTTGTGACTAGCATGGAGAAACATTTTACATCCTAACACTGTAGCTTGATACTCAGTAGTTTCTTTATATTTCTTCCAGTTGTCAGATCAAAGTCCCTCAAGTACTGTAACTCAGCCATGCTTTGATTAATTACTTTACACAATGAATTTGCAAATTATATTTCTGAAGTGATTTATGTACCTCTAAACTTCAATCACACACACTCTCCCTCCCCCCACCCCCATTTTGTTGTGGGTTGTGGTTTTTTAATTTTTTTTTCATTCCAATCTTTTTCCACTAATTTAGTCAGTCCACACCTTGGAAAAATATTTCTGAAAAATAACTGTTATTGTTTTATGCTTAACAAATTGGTGTAAACACAGGTTTCCAGTAAAGAATTGAACCTTACCTGAATAGTGCAATTTAACAGAACTATATGAATCACTTAAATTGCAGTCACACACCAGCAAAACTAGTCAGGTCTTCAGTCTCAATGCTTTGTTCAGATACATGAAATCCCTCCCTAAAAATTCCCAGCTGCAGGTTTTGTTTAGGCTGCTGTTTTGTTCAGGATAGGTCTACTGGAATAGCTGAGCTAAGGCAACCTTTAAAATACATGTTCAAACCAAACATTTGGTTACTGTAGTTAGACATTGGTAAATAGTATTTGGGGCAGTAATAACTTGCCTGTACCAGTGATGTGCTTGTCTGGGCAAAGTTTAATATTTACATTTGTGGTTTCTTTGTACAATCTCATGTGGAATACTGTTGTTCATGTTCAGCCCATTCGCACTACATAGTGATATCTAATCTGCTCGCTGGTATTGTGCTTATAGGTATCCATGCCTTCCCTATGACTTGCTCTGACAAGCTTCTGAAGGAATGGTATGAGGTTATTTCTCTCCTTGTCACTATCTGATATCTTAAGTTTTGAATGTTTGAACAGGCAGCCATTCACACCCTTTAGTAGTCATTTTAGTCTAGATGCTGCTCTATTTTTCATTCATTAAACCAAACAAAGGCCATGTGGGTGGGTAAAGGAACAAAGGTATTGTCCTGATTGCATATGTGTGAGTGGGACACTGTCCCAGATACTCTTGTTACTTTTCAAGGCTTCAATATAATTGATTTGTCCATTCATGTAAGGAACTGAACACATTGAAATGGGCTGAGGTCTTACAGGTTGGAAGTATTTATTGACTTACTGGCTTTTTTTGAAGTGTACTAATAGCTCTCCATCAGACAGAAACTTGCTATAGGTTGGGGAATAGTTCACCTTGTAAGTCCCTCTTTATTGGAAAAATATTATTGGAAAAGATTTCAATAAATTTGGTTATTTTATATTCCTGGCAAGATTTTCACTCTGAAGCACCCATGTGATGCCCCAGGACCTGCAACAACTTCCTCAGTAAGTGACATATAACTACTGTGCTGCGTACAGAAGTGTTGATCTCACAGTTGTTTGAACTCCTTGAACTGGAATAAAACCCAGCACACCAAAAAGTATTGTGTTCTAGGGCCACCAGCATGGGGCAGAGGGGAGACACACAGGAAATGCTATGCAGTGTGAGGGAGGCCATTTTCCTCTAGAGGGGAACAGCCAAGTAATGTACGTGAAAGGAGCTGCAGCACCTGCTCAGAGGTGAACAATCATTCTCTGGGACAGATGCATTTATCCATATAGATATAACACTGGCAGAACAAGCTTTCTGCCCTGACTAGTGTCTCCAATGACAGCTTGTAGGGGAGGCATGATGTAATAGGTATGCATTTAATCAAATTTAGAGTGATACTTCTCCTTGTATGCCTTCCCTGTCCTACTGTACTTGTGCTTTCCACATTCAATTTTAAATAGAACAATCATTCTCTGGGACAGATGAAAACATTTTTTCAGAGATGTTTTTTCATTTATCCATGTAGATATAACACTTTCCTATTATTTTGACATTTTTGCTACTAAAAAACATCAATTCATTAGGAGGTGACCCTTTCAGATTGAATGCACATGGTCATAAAATGCAGTTTCTTTAGTTCTCCATCCCCATTTGCAGCACTTGTCAAACTACATTTTTTTGTGCAGCACGTCACTACAAGATCATCACTGCAAAATGTGACTCAGACTGAATGCACATGGTCATAAAAAAAACCCCAAATCTCCTGAATGATGCAAAAAAAACCCCAAAAAACCAACAAACAAACAAAAAATCAAACTAAAAAAACCCAGGCTACAAGCTTGTTTATGTTTCTAAGTCCTAAATCAAGAAACAAGCATGTCAAAAAAGCTAAGTTTCAGCTTTACATGAAGCATAGAGTCATAGGAAGAATTCTTAAAAATTGGATAGGTTGATTTTTATGTAGGGGCTATTATGAAAATTCTTTCCTTATGAAAAAAAAATTTAATGTCTCCATTTCTATGTTGAGACTTGAGAAACCAGTAAACCTAGCATATTAATAAAGCATTTTAGCATACTTATCATTAAGATATCAATGCCTCTGGTGTAATGAAGCAGGAAATCCAAGTGTGGCATTCTTCAGCATATAGCAAGTATGTCAAAAGACTGCTATCATTACAGAATAAGTTAAAAAAAAAACACACACAAAAAAAAGAATACATTCCTGGAAGGTTCTTCTGTTTTGTAAAGTAGGATGGATTCATCTTGTGTTTGTTTTTCACTGTGCTTATACATACCTGTGATGATCCTTGTAAATAACCTGTTGGAAAACATGAAATGGACTTTCTTATAAATAAAAAATAAATAAATTTCAAAAGTAATTATTTTTTGCATCTGTTATTACCCCTGTGTGAATAAATTCCTCTCTTGCTTGTTGAGTATGGTGAAATCTCACCAGATGTGTTCTGTTCTCTCATCCCAGTACCCTGAATAGCCTGGTAGACATTTCACACTAGTTTATAATTTAGTACTTCTTCTAATTTATGTTGTTATCTCCATTCAGTTTGCCTATAACTTCTCAATAAAGGAAATATTTTTAATAAATGAAGAAATATCCCTGCCCTAAAACAAAGACACTACATTTACCCCCCAAATCTTAATATGTAATTCATAGTGATATTTGATCTAAAAAAAAAAAGAATAATGGCAGAAAAAACCCCATTGATATGGCCTATCACATCAGAATAAGGAATTATGATTGCTTCTATCAACGCTTGACATTAAGACCTGTATTCAAGGAGTACTTTTGTTCTCAGCTTTACAGTAACAGTACTTTTCCTGCAACAGAGACCTTAGCTTCACTTTTACACATCCAGATTTGCCTCATGACTGTAACATATCTGATGACATGCACGTATAAACCTCTGGAGACTGATTTCTTGATAGTGCGAATGTATTTTGACAGTTTTCAGCATGTAAAATTAAGTTCTCTTATCGATCTTCTCTGAGCTGGAGTGTGTTTACCCCAAATTAGACCTTATCCATCTTCAGCATATAACAGCAATCTGTTGAATTAATAGATGTTTATTCTCCTCAAGAAAACTTTATTTCTTGTCTTCAGAAGAAAGTCTAATGGGATACCTATTGTCCTGGATTCTATTTATTTATTTAAAATAAAATTAGATAATATTTCTTTTGAACCATTACCTAGTTGTAATTTTTCAGTTAGTCCTTTCACAAGCTTTCCTTCAGCAGTACCTTCCCAACACTCCTTGGGGATTGCCACCTAATGGTGTGTAGAAACAACTCACTAGGCTGGAGAACTAAAACTAATTTCTTTATTTGAACATCAAAGGAGAAGTGGCTCCCACATTTTTACCAGCACAGCTATCAAACCTGATGTGTGTGGAAAATCATCTGGTTTTGCACATGAAGACTCTCAATTGCTTTAAATTGGCATGATGCTTCTAAATGGTGCTGTGGTGATTTAGGCAAGATGAGAATTTGGCTGTTCTTATTTGTAAGAAGAAAACAGGTCTAAAAATTAAAAATATGAGTTCACATATATTTTTGCTGAACATTTGTTTATATAGTGAGTTTCCAAAATTCTGGAGAAAGGTTTGTTGGCTGCTCCCCCTACTCCAGCCTTCAGTGCACTTGAATATCAGCAGAAAAAGTCTCAGGCCATGATGGAGGAAGGAACTTACTGGCAAAACAACTCTTCTCTGAAGCACCAGAGAAAATAACACTAGAACATCTGGCTTCCCTTTAGACTGGAAGCCCAGAAAAGTTGCCTTCCACTTAAGTTTGTCATTTAGGATATGCAAGCATCTATTTTTGTCTGGTTTCCAAAAGAAGAGAAGATGCTGTCACTGTGCAGCCTGTCACTCTGTTCACTCTCATTTTTCTCTTCTCAATAACTTTGGAAACCTCTGGTCAACTTCCAAATCAGACAGAGAGGTAGGTGTATGAAAGATACAGACTTGTATGAAAGACAGACTTCTCACATGATTCTTGAAAATTGCAGCCAAGTAGAGAATCTACTTAATGCTCTCAGTGAAGGTAAGTGATGGTGCATGAACTCAGACAAAAAGATCAGAGAACTTGGGACAACTGTGTTATGAATGGCAAAACTGGAGGGGGGAAAAAAAACCCAAGGCAAATAAAAATCTTCCTAGTCATTGTTGATAACTTTTTTTAGGGATCAAGAGACTTACAAATGATGTTACTTACAGCTGACAGGCTGATACTATGATACTCATCTAATAAGGCAAACAGTGACTCAAGTTTTCCCCACAGTTAGGAGATATAAATGTCTTTTTGCTACATGGACTACCCAGTATATGAAAAGTATATATAAAAATTAATTTATTTGAATTCAGCTAAAAACCTAAATTTGTTGGAAATTAGGATTTTGGGATTTGGAGTCTCACATTAGATCAATAGGTAAAAGTGGCTCAAAATTAAAGGGGTTCCATGCATTTGAGTATATAATCTTGCTGCATGGTCTGAGGTTTGGCTTCCATTTCCTCACTCATATTAGGATTTTCTCTCTCTTTCTAATGAAAATTTCAATTTCTGGGCAAATCTGTGGACAAGACACCTATCTCTTTTATCTGTTTTTGAGTCCTCTTTCCCTACACCTTATTCTACAGTTTTGAGGATTTAAGCATTCCTTACCTTACTATCTCTGCCTTTTTATTCCTTCCATACATTGCTTTCTGTGTTGCTCTGCTACAATTATTTATGAGGCAATACAGTAGACTAGGACAAAGGAAAAATAACTTTTCTGAGTGTTTTGCTTTTATCTTCTAGTTTTTTTAAACCTGCATGTTTGTGTGACCTGGCTCAGTGTGCACAGCTGAAGGGACAGGCTGAGGGCAGCTTTATGTTAGGGAAGGGAAGAGGCATTCAAGTCTAGCCTATCTCTGGGTGGGATGTAGCTATAATGTTAGAAGAAGACACTAAGCAATGTGTGCCTATACTTGTTGAATTTACTGAGAAAATCACTGTGAAATTTTTCCTCTCCTATGGTGGACAATCTTAATCTGGCCTTTACTGAACAAATGCCTGAGATTTGGAATATGTTTATACAAAAATGAGCAAACTGTGATTTCTCGAAAAGATAATTGCAATTATTTTCTCCACTATCTATTAATCTTTAAAGCTTGTACATATGATCTGTTTTGGTGTTCATGGTTAAAAATGCAAAATGGGAGTAATGAGTAAAATTTCCTCTGTATGGATAACGAATACCTACTTTGAAGAAAGACCTCTACATTCAGATCCTGTCCCCTCTGCAAAACAAAACACTCCCCATGGCATACTATTATGTTAAACCAATAAAGAGGAAAATGGTATTCCACGCACATGTGAGCTAATAACCACTGGCATGCAGAACATAAACACCGCAGTGGGTCACACTAAGGCAGACTGGCAAGCTGCTGTGCTAGCTAAGTTTCCAAATGCCTGAAGATAATTGCCCCAGTATATCCATGCAAAACTTACAAAGAAAAAAATAAGATTATCCCAAGCATGAAACTAGCTGGAAAATTACTCAGCAGTGTTATTGAAAACTCATTTTACTTGCTGTGATATTTAGCTAATATGATTAGCAGCATTAAGATGGAGACTTCTGCTATAGTTTGGAAATAAACGCCAACCTACATATCACAGTGGGAAATTTATTTTGTTCTGTAACATATCAGCATTTCCTGCCTGCATGAAATCTCTTAGACATCCACCTCTGCTTCCTTAGATCACTAGTGTCAATTCAGCACTCATTCACCAGCGATACATAGTTCAGAACCTCCACACTCAGTGAGAATGGTAAGAATGGTAAGAGAAGCATTATTCCAATAATTAATTGCATGGAGCAAAAGTGAAAATCTTTTTAAAAATTATTTACAAGAGATTTGCATTCACAAAATATTATTTTCATGCTGAGATAATTTCCAGGCTTTTGCAAAGGTGAATTCTATTTTATTTATATGAGTATATAAGAAATTGAAATGCTGATGCCTATATTCAGTAAGATATAAAAACAGTTTTGTCTTTCTTGAAGCTATTTCCTTACATTTCTGCCCTCATTGACCATAACATCTTCCTGCTTAATTTGGTAATTACACCTTCCTCTTTCTTACAAAGCTTTTAATAATTTCAATGTTTAAAATGAAATAATATCATGTAACTATAGAACCTGCGGCCCGTGACTGTAACAAAGACCTCATATGAAAACAAAAAGTTAGTTTTCTCTTTCACAGTTTCTCAAGAGAACACATTGTAAGGGCAGGAGAAAACAGCTAATACACACTTACTGGTGGACTGCAAAGGAAGTTATTAAATAAGGCAAATATGCACAAAGATCAAATTATCTCTGAATGAAGTAGTGTCCACTTTGATATTTTAAGTACTGTAGCATCTACTAACTTAAGATCCAGAGTTTAAAACACTTTTTTATCAAAGTGTGTTTGAAATCAACATTATAACAGGTGAAAGCTTATGAATTTAGTTCACAGAAGGCAGAAACTTTTCAAGACTGTTGGTATGTTTGCAGGAAATCTAAGGAGTGATAGGGAACAGTTCAATTAAAGCACCCAAAGACTTAAGTGGGAAGGAGGTACACAGACTTCTTGTACCAAAGAATGGGAAAAAATAGCCATCTTGGAATAGAGGGAGGAAGCTACTAAAAAATGTGTGTAATCCTGCCTAAGTCTAACCACTTGGAAGGCTGGGGATATGTATGAAATCCCACTTACTTTTTCTCATTTACAATTTCTAGACATGCTCTTCTTCATCTGCAGTTTGCAGCCCAGAATTCAAGCTCTGTCTGGGAGACAGAAACACATGGCATTTTAAAAAGGAGTGTCTGGTTTGGCACTACTGCTTCTAACAGAGCTTCAATATCTCCCTATGTGCCTGTGTATACACCTGTGTAAGCTGACGTTTGGTTCTAGAGACCATACCTTTGGGTTCTAGACCACCATAATTCAGATCTTCTCATGCAAACCAAGAGGTTCCTGAGGCCACCCTCTCCCACCCCATTCACAAAGCAGGCTCAGTTAGATCAGCTTGCTGGGACACTTGGCCAGTAAACTTTGTTAGTTTCTCCAAAGGCAGTGATTCCACAGCCTTTCTGGGTAGCCTGCTCAGGCACACAGTCATCTCTATGGTACATTTTCCCCCCTCTATGTCTAAAGAGAATTTCCTCTTTTCTAGCATGTGACCATCATTTCTCATGCCATCAGTGCATGAGACCTTCAGTCCTGTTCCTCTGGCAAGAGCATGGCTATGTTATCTCTGCATCTTTATATTTGGCAACTGCAGAGAGCACTAAGATTTCCCCTTCACCTTATCTTGAGGCTGAAAAACCCAGTTCTTTTGGCTTCTCCTCATATGCCGCATCTTCATCTTGCTAGCCATCCTCTGAAAGACTTGCTCCAGTCTTTCAAAATCTTTCTTGGAGAGGGGTGCCTCCAGCTGGAAAGTGCAAATGCAGTCTCAAAAGTGCCAAATAAAGTGGAATGACCACTTTTGATCTGCTATAATTAATTATGGTGCACAGTAGCACTGCTTCAATAGCATTGATTTGTCTACACTTATTTTGAATAATCTGTATCCTAGTGGTTATAGCATTGTCTGGGGGACATGATAGTTGTTGGTTTGCATTGATTTAATAAGGAAGTCATCTGAATCTCTTTTCTACATCCTGACTGAACATTACAATCATTAGGTTTTGTATTAAAGGGAAGCTGTACCCTTGGTGTGGGTCTGGATGCCGACTGTGGACACTAGGCATTCTCTGAAAATGCTTATTGGATCATGGTATCAAAACAGGAGGAGAAGGATCTGTTATTTTTATACTGCTCTGGTTTAGGTAAGAGAAATGTATTTGTTGACTTAATACTGTGAAGGCAGAGATACCTGTGTGTGTTCAGGACTACTACAAAAGTCCATGGATTTACCAAAGGAGCCTAGATAGCTCCAGGATAGGCAGGATCTGAAAAAGTCTATTCAGAATAATACTTCTACACTATAATAATACTACAGATTAATAATGTATACTTAAATTGTGCTTAAATCTTATTCTTGAGCTACCTGTGGTTGCTTTCAGCTTTCACTGCTCTCAGGGATATCTCAAAACTCAGCTCATACACAGGCACAAGCTTTCTCCCAAGCAGGGCAAGAGACTGAAGACTGACTCTACCAAATAGTCAAGACATGCAAAGGACAGGCAAGAAAAATGCAGTCTTTGATGTACCTTGAGGCTTCCCAACATTTTAGGTCACTAGAGAGCATCTTTCCAAATCTTTCTTTATAGTAAGCACCCCATGAATTTTTTATTATGTTGAACTCCACCCTCAGCTGGTTTCTGACTGAGTCTCTCCTTTCCACATGGAGCAGATGTACTTGTGCCTACTGAAGCAATGTGCTGTCACCTATGTGTTGCAGGAGAAAAAAATGAATCTAACCTCCAGTTTAATACTGCCAATTTTGCAATTCCTTTCCTTCAAAGCAGAGATGGTCCCCTGCTGGCACATGCAGAGCCCAAGGCAGGGTTAAAAGTGATGGCAATGATGCCTTGGGCACGCTGCTGTGGCTGGGGAGCCTGCTGAGCCTTGGCAAGCTGAACCATTCACAGAGCAGGTGCTTAGAGGGGCACTTGTGCCAAGGGCTCTGAGCTGCTTTGGCATTGACCCCACATTAAATGCCACATTGCTATGGCATTTAATGGGAGGTCAAACAACCTCTTTCAGAATGGACTAGGATTTTACCAGTCCCAGTCTTGCTCTCAGTCAAACTCTCTCATGGGTATGGTTGATTTTCCTTTGGAATAAATCAGGTTTGACTTCAGTCGCACGTTTTTAATTTACCTAAGGCTTTATCAATGTTATCAGCTTAAAAAAAAAAAAAAAAGCATGTTTTTTTGTATGAAATTGCATACAATTTAGTCCTTTATCTCCGCTCCAAGGAAAGTACTGACTAAACAGAAACACCGGACAAGAGTACATGAGAATCCTGTTGCTTATTTGTTGCATTTGTATGTTACTGTCTGGGAAGATTTGAAGGGTGGACCTCCTCTTATCCCTCTGCTTCAACTACAGGCAGGAAAGTGCTTCAGCAGCAAGTCACGTTTCTCTTGTTTACTCTCATCAAGACCTTTGTGTTGCGTAATTCTTTTGTTTTCCACTGTTGTAATCTCTGATGCACACTGATCCCAGACAATGTAGATGACCCATGTGGGATGCATGAGGTTCCCTGTCAAGATATTGTTGTTCCTCCCTGGCTGGGCTCCAGGTTTAGTACTAACTAAGCTAAAAAAAAAAATAGAAAAAAAGAACAATAGAGATAAATTTAGATACTGTTGGGAAAAAGAATCTAGGACACTGTCCATCCCAGCCCTTTGAAGCAACACCCACAAAGCAGTTTCCTGAGTTTTTCAGGGATTCCCAGATTTTCCCAGCAACTTATGCAACCAAAGCTGACAGGACCTGACAAACATTTGGCTAACCCTTTGCAATGTCCTTTCAAATGCAAGCTAAGAAACAGAGCTTGGTGTCCTAAATTAGAGCCTGTGTGCATACTGTGCACAACTGGAAACAGCTGGAGCATGGATGCTGATAGCAGAGGTGCCAAGGCAAATCCACTGCACTGATTTCCTGAAGGCCATAACCAGCTGTGCTCTGTAGGCAACAGTGACCTAGGCCTGATTTTAATTTTGCTAGACAAGTGCCTACTCTAAGACTGAAACCCCTGCTACTAGGTCCTCTAAAACACTGTTAATCACTGACTTTGTACACCTATTCATTATTTTCATTAACAGCTAAGTTACAGGACTGTGTTTCAAAGGCCCCATTGAGGTATTACTAGATAAACTGATCACTAATTCCAATTCTATAATATTGCTATTTCTATGTAGATGTGATGTTTAATTGTTTAAAAGGAGTTGGACACAGTATGTGCCCTAAGCCAGTTTCTCAAGTCAAATTCTGGGGGATGGGGAAGGCCTTGCCCCTTCTACATCTCATGCTTTGCATTTTTCTTCTTTTTTTGAGAGTTCTTTCCCTATGCTTTGAAGATTCACATGCAGTCATTGATGAAATGTTTTCCAGTGCAATTTGCATTTGCACAGCAGTTCGTATCCAAAAGGATGCCATGACAATTTTGATCTGCTGACAGAGGTAGCCAAATGTAATGTTTACTAATGTAGTGCAAGACTTTTAGTTCCATTTTTTAAAGTTGAAAAATTTTGCAGAATGTTACTTTGGGTAAATTTTTGTGTCATTAGTTAAGTTGTATTTTTCTGAAATGATAGAATTTTCTACAAGATAAAATAACTTTCATTTTAACATCATGTAATTGAAATATTTAGTTTTTAAATTTCAAACAATATGTTGGTAAAAAGATTATTTTTAAGATTTTTGAAATGAAGTCACTCTGTTTTATGTAAAAAACCATGAAAACCAATCCAGTTGCAACGTCATCACAAGCATATAAAAATGAATGATAAGTAGATCATAAATTTTCTTTCTGATTTAACCAGATAACAACAACAACAAAAAAAAAACAACCCACAAACCTATTCTCACCAGTCCAATCATAATTTGTTAATGTACACTTTCTCTATGGGCAAAAGCTTTGAATTTGCATGATCAGATTTGATATTGTGGGTTTGAAGGCAGGTCATGTTTTTCCTCTCTCTCTCATTATGATGTCAAACCATATCACAAAACTTTTTACCATCATTTAATGTAAAGATATTGGGGTGGAGAGTTAAAATTAAGAACTTGAATGGCATTGCACTTGGAAAGTGAGTGAATAGTTATCAGAAGGATTTTAGATGGAGTTCTAAGCTGGAAAGCTATTTCAGCATACACCAATCTTCAAGGATTTTAACAGTACCATGAGACTCTCAAAATTATTTGATACATAATTTGGTGAAATTTGAAAGCTTTTCCTTTGCAGATATTTAGATTGTCTGACTTTAATAATTCTTTGACCTTAACCTAAGTAAATAGGTATTGTATGTTTCTAATCAGTGTGTGCTTATGTTGTTTCCATTTTATTTTCAACCTGAATGCTGCCATTTAATAAAAACTTATGCCTTTAAAAGTACCAAACTTTATTAATCCACTTAAAGGCTTAACTGTCTATAAAAATGTACTATGTAAATTGGACTTCTTCCTTTCTTCAGTCATCATGGCCAAAAGCATAAAGCTTGGGGAAATTTATGCATTTTGACCATCTCTAAATCGTTAGAGGCCAAACCAATTTAAATAGCAATCAGTGACCAAGAACACCCTTTGCTCTCTGAAGGTTTGTTTTTTTTTCCTTGGTATTCTAATTATTTAATTCAAGCTTGTTAGGTTCAGCTCTGCTGGATGCTTTGCAGTCTGAATTCATTCTGCCTTGTTTAATTTGCCTTTTTTCCTTTGCCATTAGATTGCTAGCTCTCAAAATGAGAACAGAGAACTAACTCACCACAGCATAATATGAACAGAAGCTGTTTCTTAAACTATTAAAAAAGATAGGATGATCCTTTGGATTTGACACTTGGGACAGAGTTTTTGTGCCTTTTTAATTGCTTTCCAGACTGGCATCCTTACCCTTAAGATTTCCCTTGTAAGACTGCACTCCTCCCATTTTATAAAGTGTGTAGAGGTCTTAAAAAACCCCAAACTAACATATGAACTGTCCTTGTATTAATTTTTCAGTGACCTCGGCGGAGCTGAAGTTTGTCTCTGAGATATCCGGAGGTGATCACAATGGAAATGGGAAGGAACTCACAGCAGATCTGAAGGTTATTTTCAGAAGTGGCATCTCAGAGTGGGCTGCAGGGACAAGCATATTATTCTCAAAATCTCTAAGAAACTCATCTCACTGAAAGGCAACATTTTTCCCAAGTTTTTAATAGTCTGCCACTTTGGAAATTGCACAGGTTTAAACCCTCCCCACCATGTTTATTCTGTTTGAAATGTTGACAGAGGCATTTAACTCTGGTGTGGCTTTTACTATCAATTATTATGTCCCTTGTGTAAGATCTGCTCTCTGAAGTCATCACTGGGAAGAGGTAGGAAAAAAAATCTAATAGTGGGCAGATTTTTTATGTCTGTGTCACTCAGATTTATGATATTACAGCTTCTATATGCAAAAGATGCATCTTTTATGGCAAGATAGCTCTTCTAATGTCTTGAAGTGTCCTGAACTCATTACAGCTTTTGACTTGTTCCAGCCTTCAGATTAAAATGGTTCAGGTTACATCATTTTAAACTGCACAAAGGGTCAAGAGACCGTATCATTTCGATGAGGCCACAGTTCATTTGCTTTGGCTCAGGAAAGCCAGAGGATGAAATACATATTAATGTTCACAGTTTGAAAGAAGGATTGCAGCCTTGGTATTGCAATGAAGTGAAACATTTCATACATGATGCAGCAAAACAGTCATTGGATTTTTGCCAGTCTGAAGGAGATGGAGAGGAAGAGACAATGTAAAAAAATAAATTAAAAAATGCACCTGGCACCTAATTTTTTTTAAAAAAAAATTATTATGGAGAAAAACAATATTTGCTTTTTTGCTTCATGGAGTGGAAATCAGTCCATTAAGAGGGTGGGAGAAAAGATTAATAGATAAATTCAGCATACTGACTCCTTCATATAGTTAATGTGCTTCATTTTACCTAGGTGATGAGCTACATTTACACTGACAATGAGTGGAAAGGGAGGGAGAGAGGTTAAATATGTGTTATGGGGAACAAAGTTAATGAAAGCATATTACAGGATTTTACCAAAACCATATATTACTGTTCATTTAATATAGTCCTTGGGACAAATACATCCCTGGTGTAATCTCATTAAGCTAATGAGATCACATCAGTGATAAATTTGGCTCTTGTATTTGAAGTTTTAAAATGGTGGTGGTATCATAATTTTCTTTTCTGTTTAGAATATGAACGAGCATTGGAAGCCTGAGAAAAAAGAGAATTTTTAAGGGTGACAGAGAATGGTGAGATAGGGAGAATGGAAAGTAGAATATTGAGCTAATTCATTTTTAGCTCGCGTTGTCCTTGTCCAAACATTCAAAATTTTGAGCTTTGCACTTCTGTATGTGAAGGAATTGTTGCCATCTGAAATACAGAATCTTAAGGATGTAAGGCACCTGCCTTTCTCTAAGTCGTGCTGAGGTTCACCTTTAGCCATGAGAGTCATGTCACAGCTAAAGGTGAACCTCATAGTCATCCTCAGCTTCTGATCTTAACTGAGCTTTAATACCTTGTCACCATTTGAGTGTCTCAGATGCACACAGCTTGGATGGTGCCTCAGGTGCCTCTGTGACTGCTGACCATCCCACAGCAGGTTTCTAACTGAAACAAAACCTTCCCATCCTCTAAAATATGGCTACTCAAATGCACCATTCATCTGCTTATGTCTCCTGTGAATGTGATGCATAAAATACACGTAGCATACTCTTCCTCTGTTGATTCCTGGTCTTAGTCCTCGACAGTGGCATGTTCAGCAGTAACAAGCTGTATCCAAGTCCTTTCTGGGATGGCAGGACTTCCAACTGAATGTTGTGAGAGCTCCAGCCATTAAGCTGTTGGATTTTTATTTCATGTAATCGAGGAAGCAATTGTTGGAGCAGTTGCTGGAGCTGAGACTTGCACCAGTATCTTGGATTTGTGCCTTAAGAACTGGGGGACAGCAGCTCCTTCCATCTGTGGTCTAATGATGAACAAAACAAATTCCTCTAACTGGCAAAATGGCTTGGACCAGTAACATAAAGTTCAGTGACAAACTGCTAAGGGTAATTTCTCTAAAGTGAGCTCAGATTACTGCCTCTCTGAAGTTACAAGAGAGGTTAGATTCAAGTCTCTTAAAGCACAGGTGAATGACCCAAGAAAGCATCTACTTGATGGTTTCTCTGTCTTCCTGTGGCTTCTCACTGACACAGAAAGCTAGACAAAAATGCCCTTAGAGTAAATTCATGGCTGACAATCTGTCTCACTGCAGAGGAACATCAACCCTGTGCTTCACATGGATCATGTCAGTGTGACAGGAGCATCAGCACTTATTTTCAGTATTACTCTGTAAAATTGTGCATAGTTCTGCTTAGCTAGTTTTTGAGGTATCTGGCTATCTGCATGTTTAAAGGAAAAGAGAATATATCTGCAGTGTAGCACTTCTCTGATTTTTCCTGTTTGCCAGAACCAAGAAACAATCCAGAGATTTTCAAGAGTTATACCAGCAAATCAAACCTAGCTTTGAGGTGAGCTCAGTAAGATTCCATATAAAATAAATTACACTTCTGTAAAATTTATCTTAAAAGCTGCACAGTAATAATTCTCCACTATTTTAAAATTACCCTACATTGATCCTTTTTTGTCTCAGTATACCTTTTAATGCTTTAAAAACACCTGCAGGCTTTTCCCCCCACTAATATTTCTCCTTAAATATTTACAGGAATTTTCCAGTTGAGATATCATAACATTATATATGTAACATTATTTTCTTTCATCCTACCTTCTTGTTCTACTCCAGCAGTCTCACAATGAGCTTGCTCTCAGAATGCACATCCAGTTACACTTTCCTATTATTACTTATGACAATCTTCAGAGTGCACAGGAGACTTTTTTTTTTTTGCTAAACCTTATTCTTCTCTTGTCATGACAATAACACAATGCTCAAGACCTTAATAATCTTATATAATTTCATTTTTGCTATCAATAATAGATTAGACACATTCTCTCCCCCTTCCACCCTCCCTCACTAAGGTGCTTTTGAATTTTTCAACAAGATATGTAAAAAGGTAATTATTTTGATTATTTCACCTGTTATTATAATTATTTGATGTTAATTTCTGTTTCACTTTAGTACCTCTGCTATCATAGTGAGTAGGTTATGTTATGTATTTATATATGTCTCCCATTTTTCTGTTCAGCTATATTTTGGTCTAGAGTGAGGCTGATTAAACTTGTAATGTCTATTCCTTGGCAAATGCTGAGATATAATTTTATTTTATTAATAATTCCAAAATGGACTGACGTTTTTACCAAATATGTGGAGACTGATGGATATGCTCTACCTAAAGATCATTGAAATGTTGTGCTCTAATTCAGACCTGTAATGTTTTTATTCTGTTTTTAACTAAAAAAACCTTAGAACTGAAATACACTTCTGAGATTATCAATATTTTTATCAGAATTTTTAAACAAAACAGTCTCTTTACCAGGGCACTTCCTCATTTTTTCCCCCATAGAAACCATATTTTCTAAAGCAAGAACATAACTATTGGAAGCTTCTTATTCTACAACAGAGCTTGTAAGGTCTTGTAAGGTGTAGAATTCAGCTGAAATGAAAGATGATCCTAATATTTTCAGGAAGAACCTTGGCCCCAGGGAAAACTGGGGGGCAAGAGCAGGGAAACCCTGGTGCTCCTGTGCAGGCAGGAAGGCTCCTGCTGGACCCCAGTGGTATCCCACCGGCTCTTCCCTCCTGATCACTATATCAGGTTTAAGGTACTTAAGTAAAAGAAACAAACAAACAGAAAAAGAGGTAAAAGGGCATTCTTGGAGCTCAGATAGTGATGAGAAGGGAAAAAGCATGCTATCACATTCCTGAGGGAGATATATGGTTACCCAAAGGTGGAGGTAAACAAAAAGCCTGGGTAAAATTTGTGTCTCTTTGAAATGTGTTTCTTCCTTTTTTTTTTTTTTCCCTTTTAACATGGAGGGCCAGGGAGCTAAGAGCATGGGAAAGCTTTGTTTTGTCTTTATTTTGTCTTGAATTCAGCAATGTTTGTGGGTTTAATTTCCTCACATAATGGATGCTCCATTTTAAATGCTTTAACATCTACAAGGCTCTCAGTGTAGATGAATGAACGCTGCTATCACTCCAAGCACATCACTTTTATATCTTGTCAGACGGTTACAGGTATTAACAGCAGCATTTAAAATTCACTTTCTTCCTTGAAGAAAGCCCCAACTATAAGACAGAACAAATTGCAAGTAGTATGTATAGTGCAGCAGTGCTAAAACTGCTGTCAGCATCCCGACGTGGCCATATGTCTGACATAAAGTACACAAAAGAAAGTGTTGAGGATTGGAGCACAGGCTAATGATAAGTAGGCCAGTTAAACAATAAGCCTCTCAAGTGAGCAATATACATTCTGTTCTGTTTTTCTTAGTTTGTGCTGCTTTAAATCAAAGTCCACAGGTCTGCTGTTGCTGGGAGGTTGGACATGTTGTCTGCCAGTAAAATAGGCCCTCTGCCAAGAAACTAAAGCTCACTCTTGGTAAAGGAAGAACATTGTTC
Source organism: Emberiza elegans (assembly GCA_024865655.1). Lineage (NCBI taxonomy): Eukaryota > Metazoa > Chordata > Aves > Passeriformes > Fringillidae > Emberiza > Emberiza elegans. Next base: position 50,469,284 of record JALJVW010003023.1, read on the forward strand.
ACTAAAATAGTTTGTCTTTTGATGCCAAAGGAAATCAAATTGTAATCAAGGGCTGAGAACGGACTGAAGTCATAAAGGCTGGCTTGCCTCAGACTTTGGCAGCCTCGCTTGTTCCCAGGCATATTAAATATAATTTACGTTTGTGGAGGGGAGAGGCTTTATTGCACTGGAAATTTGTTTTAAATAACACTTAAGTGAAACACTGTCAGAGGCAGCCGGGGTTACACTTCTACTGTCATTTAGACTGCTGAAAATCCAGAATATGTTCATGGTCTTCACTAGATTTGTTCTGAACTTGAATGTGTGTAAATGGGTATTTTTGATCAATGTTGATGAAACAATCATATTTCCTAGGTTCTGGTCACCCATGCTGAGTGGAAACTTCATGATGAAAGGCTTGCCTCAGTTAAAGAAAATATTTATGTGTCTTTATTTTATCATGCATGTGAAAATTCAGGTTAACTATAAATAACAATATTTAGATGAAAATAAATTAATGCATATAGGACAGTTGAATCAATCATATCCTTGATCTGCAGTGTATGGAGTGAAATAAATTTTACTGATAATTCATGTCTTAAAAAGTTAAAGTTTAAAATATGTAATTTATGGTTTCAGAAAGTAACTTAGGAACACTTCAAAATAAAAGAAAAATATGGGGTTTATTTTTCTATATGAAATTTATCTTTTGGAACAGTAAGACAAGCTTTTATTTCATCGTAGATTTAAAAACTAATTTTCAAATAGTCTCTCCCAAGAAGTGATAATTCTACTTTTCAGCATCTTGTTCATAAGTAGCCAGCTAAGGGAAAATGTTGTTTTAAGTTTTTGCACAATTTTGGATGAGATATTTTTCTTCTAACCTGATACCATAATGTAGGTTACATCTGAAATGTGTTTTACAGATTATTACTGAGTCAAAGCAATGGAATCTGCCAAATAAAAAGTAAAAAGTCTTCTATGAAGATCTCATTTACAATCACATTCCCTTCTTTGTTTTGCAGCTTTGTCACACTGCGTATAGCATTTGTCAGCAAAATAGTTTTAGTTGCATATGTACTATGTAAAGGGAAACTTGGCCTTAGGGAAATCACAAGGTATAATTAAACTACCAAAGAAATGGTTGAGTAGCTGCTTCTTTAAAATGTAGGGATTTTTTTTTCTTTTGCTGTTTCAATCTTTCTGCTGGCAATGCTATTTTAACAGCACATTTCCTCCTTAGAATGGAAATATTTAGATAAGTTTGAACAACTCACCTCTCTTCAAGCAACAATCGACATTTGAAGCAATTTAAGGTTAATTCTGTCAAAAGACTAGGACAGATCATTCACCTTGACAACCAGTTTGGAGGTCTAGCACTATGCCTTGGTGCTTGAGGAACCAAACAGGCGCCTGTCTGATATGTTCCTTAAAGCTCTGCCCTGTCTATGCATGTATTTACCTAAGCTTTGATGATGCCTGACATATAAAACACTAGTTTAATGCCCAAAATCTGTCATCTCAGAGTAACCTAAAGCCTCATGACTAAGCATTTTCTGGAGGCTCTTTTGAAAGTGTGTGTTGTTCATGTCTTCTGTAAAAGATAGCTAATTTAATTTGACTCAGGGCAGTGGGGCTTAATAAGAGGCAAGGTGTTTAGGAAATGTGACCTGCATTTCTCACCATTGCCCGAGTCTGTGTGCGAGTCTAACCTAAGGCACTTAAAAATAACTTGGTGGAAATTTAAACAAAACTGTCTTTTCCTGAAGATGGGACTCTCCCTTTTCCAGAAAATGTAGTGAAAAAATTTAAATGCCTTATTTTCTGAACTAAATTACTTAGACTGCAATATAGATTTTCAATTATTTTACAGCAAAATATTAGGGATTTTTAGTAAAGAAATGATACTAAATTACTGCAGATGCTCTGGAAATACCCTTACTTATTATACCAATGGTTATATTTTACATTGCAGCATAAAAATACCAGGACTATCAGCTGTAACCCATGGCAGCCCTTTTTCTCAGCTGTAATACACTTTTAGAAGATAGATGATGAGGGCCAAGAAACTACAAAAGACAGAAGGGTGACTGAAGAAGCAAAACGCTCTGACACTCAGGCATGAACTAAGTTTCCTGGCACTTTTGGCAGCCACAGGCACTCCTGAGGATTTGATAAATTGGTGGGTGCTGTTATCTAGTCCATGTCAGTGAGCAATACCACGTGATATCTGAGCATGGGCTTTGGAGACTAATTAAAGCAGAACACTGCTACAAAATACAGTCAGACTGGGAAATCATTCTAAGAAGTAACTGGAGAGACCTCCAGTACATGTGTTCCTTTAAGTGCATCCAGAAATGATGGTGCTAAGTGAGCTTGCACCTGTGGTTCCTGTGAAGAGCTGCAGCTCAGATTCCCTCTGAAGTCAAAGAGATGATCTGAGATGGCCCTGGGCTCTCGGAAGAAGTCCACACAAGGAATCTTCCACAAAAGTGCTTCAGGATTCAAGACTGCCTGCAATACTCCCTTCTCTAGCACAACACAACCTGTATCATAGTTTTCAAGTGTTATCTTTCTGTTGCTTTTTTTCCCTTCCCTTTCAGTCAATGTGACACAGTATATTCAGTAGTTAACAGGACCATTTGTGTATTTCCTGAAATAGGTACAAACAGAATGCTTTAAATGTTTTTACTTTTATATCTAGATAGGTGTATAGATATTTAGATAGGCATAGAGACATTTATACTTTGGTTATGTTTTCTGCTTTCCCTTTGTACAGTCTTGTAAACATGAACATGGTCCTTCATTTTTGAAAACAATAGGAGCTGGATGCTTAATTCAGGGGAAGCAAATGAAAGACTCATCTCTATTGTTGTAGTTTTCTTAAAAAAAGGTTTATGCTTTCAAAAATCTTCTTTGAAATACACACATTGCAAATAAAATAGGAGCAGAAAGAATAGTTCTATGCTTGAACTATCCCATCCACCCTTAACCAGGCTAACACTAAAACACTGGCAGACAGATATAAAGACAGCTCAGCTGAGTGTGAAAACAAGAATGTTCACGAGGTTTGAAGCTTGAAGCCTGATACTCCCACTGTCTCACCATTACCTTGTCTGTAGATGCTCACTGGCAAATCAACCACCAGTAGCCCATCATTTGTTTGGGAATTGAATGTCTTAGTTGTTTCTGCAGTAGGAAATTGGTCCTACTACTGCTGAAGAGACTGTGCAGCCTATTTCTATCACATTACACTTTTCTGCTGGGCTTTTCTTTTTTCTTCTCAGTAGATCCAAAGCCAGCCAGGTCAACGTTAGCAGCTGTTGAAATTGCTACATGCTTTTTTAGAGACATGAAAATGTGTGCCAGAATTTTGATTGAGATTGTGATGGATGCATTTTGACAAAGAGATCCTCCTCCTAAACTTATTTCACATGCTAAGAATTGGCAATGTGGGAAAAGAGGGCTGAAGGGGGTAGAATTATTAGCCTGTCACCTTAACAAAGGACTTTTGGAAATGTATTACCTCTTTGGGAAAGGGATTATCCTTCATGAGGTTTAGTGTCAGATAAAGCACAAAAGATGGTTAAACAGAAAAGTCTGTAAACAATAATATTTTAAGATTTGCAACAGTCATATTAATTATTCTATATCTCTAAATCAATCATCATTCCTAAATGAAGGAACTATTTTTCAGCAGTAAGGCAATCAGGTGACACAGGCCTTGTAGTCATCTCTCTAAATTAAAACCATCCAAAATTCCTGTGTGGATATATATTGGTGTAGATGGGCATATATCTGTATTGTGCCTAAAATTAAACACCTCTCTCTATTAACATCAAGTATAATTTAAAACAAATTTTCTTAATTAAAAAACCATTCAGACTAAACAAATGTCTGTTACTTCTGCTAAAGGAGCAAACACTTTTTTTCCTAGTGTTTGTCTGAGTTGGAATTAAAAGAAATACAGCATCTCAAATAGGATGCACTGCAAGAAACCTGTTCATACAACCTACTGAAACCATAAGCAGGCAAATTTTGGTTTTCATCTACCGAAAATCCAACGCAATGAAACAGTGAAAAAAGAACAGCCTTACCATTTAATAATACAAGAAACACTCATCTTGATCACTGATGCAAAAAATGGCATGATTTCAGCCAAAGTAAATTTAAACAAACAAATAAAAAACTCAAGTTTAAAGTCCTTACTCCAGATCAGGTGCTTGTTCAAGGATTGTCAGAAACCATGTCAGACAAAGCATAAAAAATTCAGGAGACTAATTTTGGAATATGCTGTCAAAAGCAAATATGAAAGACTATTCAAAGGCAAACATATCTGTTCACTGTGATGCATCATAATACTGGCTATTCAATTTCTTGTTCAAGGTCAAAGGCCCTAAAACAAAAACCTAAACTCAATGCTGATTTCTTTGCCCACAAACATACAAATAACTTTAAAGATACATATTGTACTCATCCAATCACTTTCAATGAATATTTTCATTTTTAATCATTATTGTTTGATTGCTAACTCCTCAAATGTGATGAATCAGGATGAGAAATAGAAGTCAACAAAACAAGGGAAATTTCAGCAAATTTGTCCACTTTTGCAGTTGCAAATGATAAATAATATTAAAAATCCTTTAAAAATCTCTAACAATAAATCCTGTGAACCAAATGATAATGAACAATGAATGGTAGCCATTTTAGGATACTAGAGTGAACCCCTTGAATGATATCCACAGACATTTTTTGTCTTTCTCTGTGATAATATAGACTTTTGAATATCTTCTTACTGTGTAGAAGTCGTTTTTAGTTTGCCTTATGCGCTGCAGTTCCACAGGAAGACACAAGGAAAAACAATCTCAAAATTCAAACAAAAAGCATAGTATGTTTTTTCTACTTTATCAAGAAAGAATAACTGTTGTGTACCTAATATGCAGAGACATCTTAGTATAACAAGATACAGCTTAACTCCTAGAGTCCTTGTTATTTAATCCATTTAGTTCTGCCCAGGGATCACATGAATTTATGGAAACCCCCTGCTACCCTCTTTGTTGACTTCCATCCCTGCTGGGAGATCCCCATCTGCTGGGAAGCAAAAGTCTGTTCTGAACTTTACCTCATTTAACAGAGTGCCACATGTAAATCCAACTTCTTCATTTATTACTTTGACAGAGCAGATGGCAATGGGCTTTTAAAAGACTGTAATGTTGCTTAAAACTAGCTATATTTGTAGAAATAATAGTTTTAGCTGCTTGGATTCTAGTGCCTGATTTTTAAGAAGAGAATCTGACACAGACAATTAAATATTTGAGCCATCAGTACTCAGTGATGCATCATAATTTAGCTGTTTTCAGAAAATCATATTGTGACCAAATAATCATTCATTAAGACAGAAAATACTTTTTTAATGGAAATTTGAGACTCGTGTTTGGTGGCTGATATGAGTGACTAGTTTTCTAATAGCCTTAATCACTGGAGTATTTCTTTACTTGTTCATTTAAGCCCATTAATGAAAACGTATGATGTTAAGTCTAATATCTACTAACCCTTGATGACTGTTTTGACTTCCAGCATTGTCCTATAAATAACTGTGAATGACATGCACTGAAAATCAAAGAGTATTATTTCACTGTGATTAAAGAGAACAGGTTCACCCAAGACTTCCTTTTCATCCAGTGAGACCACAGAGAAATTCATTGTTAGTTTGAGTCAGATGTAATGTACTTCAAAATGTCTTGTCCTTAAAAATCTTACCCTAAATGCATAATGCAGGCTTTAAAAATAACTTGAAAACTCAGTGACAGCCACTGGGTTTTCTTGTAGAAGGCACATAATGGGATAGGGAACATCAAGCACAATCATAGTACCCTGGGCTTGAAGACTGCAAATAATATAAATTACTTGTCCTCAAGATACGGTCTAGTGGTTTGTGTGTTTATCTGTTTGTTTATAATTGGTGACATCTGAAAGTTTTTTAAGCCCTGAAAAAGGGAAGTAAACCTTACATGCCCAATGCTGACTGTGCTTTTCTAACTGAGGGTATCAGCTAACTTGATGCTCCCTGAAATCCAAAGAGCCTGTATTCATCCAATACAGCTGGGATCTTTGGTTATGTTCATGTTGGCGATGAACCTTCTGATCACATTATGGGTATTATGGCCAAAGGGCACTGGTTGTTTACGTGACATTTGTGGTCTGTCATGCAATCATGTCATCTTGTGTGGCTGCTTCAGGGTGAGACCTCATATGAAGTGAACAGTCTGTGTCCTTTGCTCTAAATTAAACAAATACCTATAATATGCACTTCCTTAGTTCAATGTCAGGTGTTTTAAGGTCTTTCTGTCTTGTGCATATGCTTAGGCCATAATGTCAGATACAATGACTCATAACAGGTTTTTGCTTTTCTGATGATAAATAAAATTTTTTAGAAACAAGGCCGTCTGTCCCCAAAGGGCTTTTATAATGAACTGCACAGGCCTCCTCTGTAACTACGCTGGTCAAACTTCTGTGATACAGCACACAGCTTTTATTGATCATCTGGAGAACATTCTACCAGGAGGGATTTGTCTCTCAGTGTAATTTCCTTTAATATATATTGTACCAGATAATGGAAATTTCTTAAGCTTTACTATCACGCTGATTTTTCTTGGGTTTAGTCACAGACAATTTTTAAGATTCTTGAATTAAGTTTAAAACCTAAGGTTTATCTCCTTCATAAAAAAAACCCTAGGAGATACCCCTGGTGGCAAATTCCTTTGCAATTATTTTCTGAAACAAAATATGCAGAAAAGTTATGTATCAGAGTAAAAGCCAGGGAGCCTCTGTCCTTATTTGATAAATCTAAGGAAAATTAGAGTCAGATGTGCCTATCCCTGCTTTGACTATAACCTCGGGAGCACACCTTACTCTTTTCACGCAGCTCCAATGGAAAAGGACAGCAGTGATCTTCTCTGCCAATAAATGTGATAGGAAATCACAGGATAATTAGTAACTCTGTATAGCATAATCCAGTTTAGAAACTGGGCTGCTTTTGGGGCGGTTTAGGCAGTATGAGGAACTGAGGCCTGGGAGAAGGGAGACATCCAAATCCTGCTGCTGTGAGCTCTGCTAGTCCATACATGCACATGGCTCTCACTGGTACAACATAACTGTGGTGTGTTTGAGACAAAATAAAAATACTCATCCTTTCTTGCATTTGTGAACCTACAGATTGAAATTTAGTAGATAAACTTTATTATTCAGCAGTCAAAAAAAAAAAAAGTGAAATCAGGACTTTAGATTTGTTTCCTAAATTGTCTATGATTGCAGTTGTCTCATTCTTTGTAATTAGTACTTAAAGGAAATACAAAAAAATGTAGAACATATTCTAGACATAAAAGGAAGAATATAATCACCCATGAAAGTTAACACTGCATGGAATTTAAAGAAAAAAAGCAAAGAAAATCCCCAATGTGGTTGCACAAGAATTTGAAAAAAGCCCCATGTTGGTAAGCCAGATGCTTCCTTTTTTCAAAGGTTGAGTGTAGGCAGTTTATGGTATTTCGGTAATTCTGACCTTTGTCTGACTATGTGGCTGTGTGTGAAGAGAAGTCTAAACAAGGAAAGCAATCACTCTGTGTACAAGTGGTTAAAATTCATGGCTAGCAGGGAGCAGATTGCAACAGGAAAGCCCCCAGCCTGTCCATCTACCGGTACCCTACCACCAGCAGAGCTCCTTTTATTCCTACTTCTCCCTATGGTTGCCTTCAATTCTTTTGCAAATCTTTCTCTCCCCTCACAAATTTATAGCCCATTGATGCCTTTCTGTGGGTGGCTTGAAACATCTGGATAACAATCTTGCAGTCTGTGTCCTGCACCCTTCCTGGAACAATGGTGGGTGCAGGGCTGCCATCAAACCCAAAGGAAGAATGGAGCTGGTTAACTCGTACACGCACTGCCTGCCCCGGATCAGGGCGCGAGGGGACGTGGAGGAGCTCAGGGCTCCACTTTGTCAGTCTCAGAAAAGGGGTTCCAGCGATTGTTTCATCATGTTTCATTAGGTTAATTCAGTCTGGGTGATGCTGATTTTTCCCTCCTGGATGTCAGCCCCTTTGCTGACCAGCATCCACTTTCACAGGAGGTTTTGCAGTGGGTTCAGTCTGAGGTGGTTGAACTCACACACCTCTGGTCCCTCAGTGTGGCAGAGCAGGAAACATCTCAAAAGGGCACACACAATTAATTTACACGAGTTTTACATTTAAATTAATTTAGTGGGTTTTAATAGACAGTACAGCTTTCCCCCAGAGTTTTAAAAGAATTAGATAGCTCGGATCAAGCTCCCTATTGAACTCTAAATTTAATTTTAGAAGAAATGTCTGTATCTCATTTATCTGAAAAGCTAGAGATTCTTTTTGGTTTAGGATAACCAGGAGAGAGAACTAGTGGAAAGAAACTTTCCTCACTTTTTCCCTAGGTAGTACAATCATTCTAGGACATTAAACTAGGAGTTTGCAGTTGCAATAAATATTGTTTGGGGTTTCCTTGTGGTTTTGTTACCCTTATATGTGGGTATCTGAGGGTTCAGTGATGAGCATATTCGTCCTTTGTATTTATGTTATTCAGTGTGTAGCAACGTGTGGATAAATGATACAAGCTAAGTCAGAGTTACTTAACTGCTTAACTGAGATCTCTTGAACCACACTGATGTTTGTTTAACTTTCTCATTGTTGGACCAGCCAAGTACTGCATGCCATGTTCTTCCTTGCAACCTGTGAGGGCAGGAACTGCCACAAGTTACCCACCTTGGTAAATTCTCAGCAAAATTTTACTCCCAATCCAGACTAATGCTCCCATTTTTGTACGTCAGGTCTAGGCACTTTATTTCCATATATGACATCGGTTTTGTTGACGTTATGTTCTATTTTATAGCAACTGTCTTAATTTTTGGAAATTTTGCACAGACATAGAGACTCAAGCCAAAGATTGAAAGATGTCAAGCAACTTATCAAAATTTTCTCATGTAGATGGGCCCCCTGATACTTTTTCTGCAACTTCCACCCTTCAACAACAACAACAACAATAACAACAACAAAAAAAAAAAAAAGAACAACAAAAAGCTGCATCTCTCACTGTATTTGATGGTATTTGCCCTTGCTGAAATTTCTTCCTGGCTTAATAATACTTCTACACCAGGGTGATATGCTTCATGCTATTTGCTGGGATAATAGGTCTGTGACCCCAAATGACACGCTTCAGATGCACCCAAGTGGCAAAGCAATAGTAGGATGACATAGCAATCTTTTAACTGCTTAACTGAGATCTCTTGAACCACACTGATGTTTGTTTAACTTTCTCATTGTTGGACCAGCCAAGTACTGCATGCCAAACCTGTGAGGGCAGGAACTGCCACAAGTTACCCACCTTGGTAAATTCTCAGCAAAATTTTACTCCCAATCCAGACTAATGCTCCCATTTTTGTACGTCAGGTTTAGGCACTTTATTTCCGTATGTGACATCGGTTTTGTTGACGTTATGTTCTATTTTATAGCGACTGTCTTAATTTTTGGAAATTTTGCACAGACATAGAGACTCAAGCCAAAGATTGAAAGATGTCAAGCAACTTATCAAAATTTGCTCATGTAGATGGGCCCTCTGATACTTTTTCTGCAACTTCCACCCTTCAACAACAACAACAACAATAACAACAACAACAAAAAAAAAAGAAAAAAAAGGAACAACAAAAAGCTGCATCTCTCACTGTATTTGATGGTATTTGCCCTTGCTGAAATTTCTTCCTGGCTTAATAATACATCTACACCAGGGTGATATGCTTCATGCTATTGTGCTGGGATAATAGGTCTGTGACCCCAAATGACACGCTTCAGATGCACCCAAGTGGCAAAGCAGTAGTAGGATGACATAGCAATCTTTTATTGCTTACAGAACAGTAAATATGTCAGGTGATGAGGCTGATTCACGGTTGGTATGGATGGGACATGAGCTTGTAGAGAAAACATATAAACGTGTCTGACCCATTAAGATATAGCTGCTTTTCTTCTGTTTGTGCTAAAGAACACTGATGGCTATTAGTCTGCTTTTATTGAGAGGACTACTGGCAGGTGCTATAAGTCTCTCCAGAGAGCCTTGATGCAAAAATGATTAACTGTCTGAGGCAGGAGTTTGAGCACACATACAATTAGTGTGTGTCACAGCAGTGAAGACAGGGTGTATAATATTACTTGTGTTGGAGAACTGCTTTGGTATCAAGTACTAAATACTGAGAACAAAGCATTAGAACTCATTCTAAAGTGCCTTGTTTTCAGAAAGAATGAGCAGTTTTCAGTCATTCTCAGAACAGAAAAATTTACTGAGAAAATTGTTTTTGTCTCTAAAGAAAATGTGCATACACAAATGTTAAGTGATGCATTACTTTGTGGAGAGTAGGAGAGCATTATTATTGAACAAAATGTAAATCATATTTAAGAACATGACAGAAATTTTGATTTTTGAAATTACTTTTTATAGAGATGTGTTTTCACACTTCAATATTGTCATTATTTTGTCAAAAAACACCAAAAAACAACCCAACCATGACAGGCATTTAAATGAGATTAAGTATCAATTTCCAGCCAAAACAACCCCTGTGAAAGCTTACTAGTGGTATATTTTTAGTGCAAATCAATTAATAAAAATAGTTTTCAAGGTGATTAATTTATTTATTTAGTAGCTATAAACTACAAATGAATGGATCCATCTATTTAGAAAGCAGAGGTGAATGTTTTAGTACTGTATGGAAAGTCTTCTCTAAATTCCTGTAGCATACTATTTCATTGATTGGCATCTGTCTGCACTTAAAACAAAGGGGAAAACAAAGGGAAAAGAATTCCCTGTGGCACATCCCCTGAGGACTGGGGAATTTCTTTCTTTTACATCTATTGTGGATGTAAACACTACATTTCACCCTACCAAACTAAAGCTTTTGCTCCTGAAATTAGAGATGCTTTGCGCTTCTTGTCACATCCCAGTTCTCTGTGATGAGAGGTCCTCTAAGGAGCTTCTGCTTATCTTGTTTTACTTTGAAACCTGTTCAAAGGAAAGAAGAAAGATCCCACTTAGCCTAGTTAGCCTGAGACTAGATCATTTGGTTTGCTTATGGAAAGGCTTCTCTTTAAAGATAAGAGCCCTTAGAATGTATCAGATAATTTGAGTTAAACTTTTGGGTTGTATGTCTTACTGTGGGTCTAAGTACTTCCGTGGCTGTCTGCTCTAGCATGTGAGCACATCACAGTTACTCAGTTTTGTCATTATAACACCCCAGTGAGATAAGAAAATGTCTTTATTTTGTGCCTGGGGAACTGAATCACAGGGTAGGTGAATAATCTTGCCTGAAGTCAAATGGAAACACTGTGGGAAGCTCTGTGGTTGTTCCAGGGTACTAAAACTAGGTCTGGTGTCCCAGAGCTGAACTGTCTCCACAAAAACAAGCTTTTTTAAAATTTTTGTCAGCTACACCAAAACTTAGTAAGTGCTTTTTATTGAGAATTGTGATCAAATCATGCACAAACCTGAATGAGCATCAGTGCTGGTTAGGTATACAGCATTTTTAAGACACTACTCAGAGTATGTACATGCACATTTTTGTAAATTGTGCATTTGTTAATAGGTGACTACATATTTAGGACTTAGACATATGAATAAATTTTCATGGCTTCTAAGACAAAATAAAACAATACATTCCTTTAAAATTCAGCTAAAAATGATTAACTATTTTTCAGATTTTTGAGATAAGAATACATAATGATTTACCACGATTAAGTGGATTCACCTAATTTACATTGCAATAATGTGATGATTTTATTACTGAATTTGCAGTGTTTAAATACATTAAAATACATGGTGTCTGCATTCTGGGACCAAAGCGGAAGCATCTCCTATAGTGAACAGGAAAAGGATACAGAGTGATTACCCTCTCTACCTACAAAAGACAGTGATAATGTGATCCTGGACTAACCTTTTATGTACACTTAGCAAGAACTAGTACAAGTTAGGATCAATTTTTCAACAGAGCAGATTTAGGGCTTTTTTGGTTTAAATAGGACTTGGACATAATCTATGGCAATCCTTGAATTCAGTTAAGAGAAGGTATCTGACGCAAGTTCTTTGTTTCCCCATGTCTGCTGCCTGCAGCTACAAGTAGCAGTGAAAAAGGGAACAACAGGATTTTTACTGAGATAGGTGACAGCAGAGCAGAAGCCTCCTGTCTGTGTAAGCGGCACAGGGAGGGGAAAAGTGCAATCTCTGTTCCCTCCTGGGGTGCACCTGGGGAGGTCACTCTTGTCTCTGTGTGTTACTGTGGTTACTGCTGATGTCTGAACTTGTCACACTACTTACACTAAGAGCCTGTATGGTGGAATACACAAAGTGGTGCCCAAATGTGCAGACACCCCCGTGAAAGTGTCATAACATTGGAGGAAAGCCTTAGAAGCAAAATTAAGTACAGGCATTTCTCCTTCCAGACTGGGGAAGGATTTGAAATCTCCATTGTCAGAAATGGCTGTACGATTTGATAAAAGTAGCACAAGTGTACTGTTACTGGCTGGGGTGTGCATAGGCTTCATGAACATGAGTGTATGAATGTAAAATGTGTATATTTACACTCATCTGTATATTTATAAATATTTATATATGTTGAACTGTATTTTTTTCTTGTACTGTTCCACACTTAGAAAAACAAACAAAAATTGGATAGAATATTTCCACTGCCTTTGGAATTGCACTTGCTCAGGTTAAAAAAAAAAAATAAAATTACTATTTCATAATAAAAATAAGATAAAAGTTATTTAAATTCTAAGTGAAGGCACTTAAACTTGAGGGTGTAAGTGAAGCCACCTTTTCCCATTGCTTTTTTCTGTCACAAGCAAATTGTTGTTTTGGGCTAGTAGACATTCCAGTTTTTTAATATCCAACAGACTGACAATGACAAAGGGTATTGTAAATTTTGATTAATGAAATATTGCTTTCTTACGCTATTTTCCTGACATTAGGCAATGTTGTCTTGTTTCTATCCTTGCCTGATGGCCCGAAAAATTTATTGATTTAGAATTTTATTGTCTAGTGTCTTATGTCTCATGTCTAGTGCCTCCTATGCATTTCCATCATCTTTCTTGGACAGTTAAGATGACACAAGCTGAGTTTCCTAACATGGTTCTGAATATGACTTAAACTCAGCTGGTAACTGCACCACACAACTCCTCACTTACTCCCCCCTCAGTGGGATGGGGTGAGAAAATTTGTGGGCCAAGATAAATACAGTCTAATAACTTACAATCAAAAATAACAATAAGCAAAAGAGGAAAAATAACAAGGACAGATAAAAATAAAACCAAAGCAATACAAGTTACACAATGAAAAGTGTTGCTCACCACCAGCTGACACATGCCCAGCCAGGCCCTGAGCAGTGCCTCCCACTGTTTACCAACCTTCCCACCCAGTTTTCTTGCTGAGCACATCATCATACCATAAGGGATGTTGCTTTGGTCAGTTGGGGTCAGCTGTCCCAGCTGTGCTGCCTCCCAACTCCTTCTTCCCCCGCTTGTTCCCACCGCTCACTGGTGGAACGATGCGAGAAGCAGAAAAGGCCTTGACTCCGTCTAAGCCCTGATCAGTGATAACAAAAACATCCCTCTGTTGTCAACCTGTTTCCAGTACAAATCCAAGCATAGCCCTGTGCAAATCCAAGCACAGCCCTGTGCAAATCCAAGCACAGCCCTATGCCAGCTACTATAAAGAAATATAGCTTTTATTTCAGCCCCAACCAGCACAATGGACTTTAAAGCAATATGGATACCCAACATGAAAAGCAGACATGCTGTGACTGTTGCCTCAATGTGCTTTGACTTTTGATACTGCTATAATTTCCTCCACAATCTCACCCAAATTTTTCAAAATACCATGGACTGTCAATAGTTATTGATTACATCTTCATTGATTGTCTTCCTAGGTAAATAAAGTTAGCCACTACAGACAGTGAATAATTTTAACAGGTGATACGTAAGACTTAGCAAAATCAAACACTTCAAGTTACACTTCAGTAAGACACTACAATATTTCTGTGTACCTCAGGCCTCAGTTCCAAATTACAGCATTTTTTTTTCTCAAGAGTGGGAATTTATTTACTGCAATAACTCTGCTCTGGCTTCCTGATTTTTGGTGGTGTGGAGAAATTCTGTCAATGAATGCAGGAGATTCTTATAATCTTAAACTTGAAACATTTGTGTAAACCTTCAAGTTTTTAAATGTATATTTATTTTTATCTCCTACATCTCTACTATCAAAATAGATATTAGACTATGTATTCTATACTGACATGATAAACAAGACCTGAAAATACAATTGAAATATGATAATTTTACACTAGTTAAGGATCTGATTCAGTAAATAAAGTAGAAAACATAGTCTGGAGGTAATACTCAGAATGATATTATTCTGCAGAAATATTTCTGAACAGATTTGTTTAATGTGTCTATTTTGCATCTACAAACTTTGCATAAATATTCCAAGTTTTGGGAAGATGGAAGGGAAGATTTAGAAGGGAGGCTTACCCAGTACAAGAGAAAAATGACATAAGAATTCCTCCTGTGCAGCCATTAGATACCAAAACCTCTCATGCAATAGTGATTTATTGTGGGAAAGAATAAGAAAGATCGTGTGTATAAATTAGAGTGTTAGCTGAGATGTGGCTCAACTTCAAAGCCTTCACACTTCCTTCCCTCTACTTTTTACTTTATTCTACAGCTTCTTTTCCCAGTGAAAACTGCCATTCTCCTTCATCTGTATTTTACTCTGTCTTCTTGGGCACTTTAAAGATCCCTGATTATAGCACAGTTTTTGATCTTTTGTATTAGATTCCATGTAATTATCAATGTCTTGCTTGGGACTGTCATAGATCTCTGCTGTGCTGGACTGAAAAGTGCTGAATTGCTTTCAGAGGGTGATCTTCACTGTCCTGAAACAACAGAGTTTCCTCATGCGTAGGCATGAGGGAAAAACACTAAAGAAAACAAACCTAAAAATTAAGCAAAATAAATAGCACAGTTTCATGTAGTAACTTTGCTGCTGCAGATGGACTTGGCAGGATGCCCAAGCAATAGTCACCAAAAAGATTCTTCTGGCTTTTCTGAAGTCAAATGAACCAGTTACTGAAAGAAAATTGTTCACTTGTTAGAGAATAACATCAGAATATTAAAGTGGGTAATATCATGATAAGCAAATATGATTTTTCAAAAAAGATTTTTTTTTCTATTTTCATCTCAACCTTTTTGAATTCCAGTTACTGAAAGAAAATTGTTCACTTGTTAGAGAATAACATCAGAATATTAAAGTGGGTAATATCATGATAAGCAAATATGATTTTTTTCCCTATTTACATCTCAATAGACTTCAGTAGCTGCAAGGTTAGCTTAGGGGAGCATTTTTTTTGGGTTTGGGTTTTTTTTTTTTTTTTTTTTTTTTTTTTTTTGGGGAGGAAGCAAGTTGAGAAAGACTCAAACCTTTTGGAGATGCGAGAGCATTTTCTGTTTTTTATCAGTGATTTTTAGCAAAGGACAAACTAATGAATGTGTAAGCATGCAACCATGACAACAGTGCAAGAAGAAAAAGCCTCATTACCCACAAAATTACTGAAATTACTGTTCTCATAGGTTTCAACTGAAGAGATGCTGTTTTCCCTAGACTCAGTTTCTGTTATTTGTTCAGACTGGACTTCTAAAAACTTTTCTTCACTTTTCACTTTTCTAATAAACAGTTACCCAAGCATCTATGCCCATCACATGAGGGATTGCAAGGAGTAGAAACCTGCCTTGAAAACTTAAGTTGTTTAGCTACTAATCCAGTGTTTTGGCACCATTTGCAAAACTCACTTAGGATGCAGTGCCAAACTGGGAGCCCTGCTGATGTTGGTTCACCATTAATTACCAGCCTAGCTTGGTGGAGTGGTTTCAGGTAAGTCTGCATGGTGACGTGATGTCTGTGTTGCACTGCAGTCATGTGCTTTGCCACAAGTTCTGCCTGCACTCTAACCACTTCCCAGCATGAATGTGGAGTCCAGTTCTAAATGTAGCACCCGTAGGAAATTCTATGATAATACATTTCAGAGAAAAACTGTTTTCTGTCTTTTTATTTTCCGTGTCTTTTCTTCCTGCTTGTCTTTTCACTCTATCTCCACTCCATCTCCATATTTTCACTCAGCTGCACTGATGTTATTAAACTTTGGTATACTATACCTTCATCCTATCCTAGTCTATTAGTTCCCTGGCTGCCTGTCCTCTACACCTGTGAGCTGAATAAAGCATGTTGTCTTCCAGGCTATAATTCATAATCTTAAATAAATCTCTGAGTAACAGTGATCCCTGCAGTAAATCACTGTCCTTGTCTCTACAGGATAACACATTGTCATTTAGCATTAGACTTTATTTACTGTATGGACTAGTCCTCATTTGTACCTTAAAAATCCCATAGTTCAGGCACCAGCTGTCAGTAATGAGAGTTAAGACATTTAGCTCATTGCTGGTCATCTCAGTAACTTCATGTCTTTCCTGTAAGTGGTTGCCAAAAGAAAAGGTTAAGAGTTGCACAGTAATAAGGTCATAAGACACATAAGGACAGCAATACAAAGGGGAGGAGAACAATAGCAAGGGCAACTGGGATAGATGAAACAGTAAAAGTTTGCTTGAGAGAATAACATCAGTGGCAATGACATCAAGAGGAAATGGGAAACAGTCATGAGAAGAGGAAAACAGATCATTAGAAGAAAAAGGCAGTGTTGGGAAAAAAACCTCACAGTACAATGTTTAATTAAACCTAGGTTACACATCTAGTCAAGACACCTCTTTGGAAATTAAAAAGAAAGGAAAACTGTTCAGATATCTGCATTTCATAGCTGACATTTTATTCCAGTTAAAATTAAACAAAAAACCACCACCAACAACAACCAAATAAATCTCTTCCATTCTTGTTTTTTATTATAGGTTCCAAATAACAGAAGTCCACTAGATCTCAAATAGAAGAGTACCAGTATATTTTACCACAGACCTGAGCTGGGGTTGTGATTGCTTAATATAGATAATCTAATATTGTGAACTGCATAAAAGATATCTTGGGATAAGCATTTAAGGAGAAGTTTGTGTAATAACATATGTCACTGTATTCCACAATATTAAGGAAGGGTTATATTTTGAGTTATTAAGCTGCAGTTCTCTCTTGAGATGCAAATCCACTGAAGTTTCAGTTCAAATAAATCTTCTCCAAAACCTCTAATGGTTTCTCTGTTCCTCCCATACTCCTCCCAATTGAATTCCATTCTTGATTACCCTCCAAAACCTATTCATTTATGCTGATTGTTAAATATCCTTTCCCCATTTACACTAACTACATCATTATCAGCCTTACTGCAGCAGGACCATTTATGTTGTCCTTTGCTGTGCTTTCATATTACCATCCCTCCTCTCCTCTGACCACTGACCTTCACCTCCTCCAAAGAATGACTCTGATCTCTTTTCCACTGTCAAAAGCTCCTTCCATGTTTATTGCTGCCTGATGTAATTTTGATTGGATTTTACTAAACCTCTGAAAGGTGTCAGGTGAACCTGAAGATTTTCTGCTGGTGAATCTTTAAAAGTTCCCAATAAATAAAAGTTCCTGAGTCCTTCTACAGTGTATTTTGACTTGGAAACTGAGAAAACTTGAGGAATTTTCTGTTTTTTATGCTATTTTGATAAGATCTGGAATGAAGAATCTTGAGAGGGGAAAAGTACAGGAAAATAAGATGAAAATTCTAAGATAAATGAAAGCAGAAGGACATTTACTTGACATATTTTTCTTTAAATTTTATTTTTCTCTTTTTCCTTACCATGTCCTCTCAATTTTCCTCACACATTGTTTCTCTGCCATAGAAAGTCTGAATGAAGTGATGTGTCATCTTTCGGTAGGTCACAAGGTTGGGAATCCAGATCCTATCAGGTTGCAAGTATACTGAACTACTCCCAGAAGTGAACAACGCAGATTTTCCTGACGTGCTGTCACAGCAAAGGGGTTTGGGGACATCTCTGTTGGATGCAATGATAACTTTCTCTTCCAAATAATTGTCTGAGTTTTTAAGCAGTCTTGAAAAGTTAAGGATGGTTTTGTTTAGGAACAAAAATATTGAAGATTTTTCTTTTTTCTGCTTCCATTTTTTGTCTCTGGACAGAAAAGGGGAACAACTGAAATTTTTCTGTACATTGGACAGTATGGAGTCACAAGGAACCCCTAAAGCAACAGGATATGCAACAGACTGGCATGTCCATGCTCTTACTCTCCAGCCCTCCAGGATGGAGTGGGAACTGGATGGTGCAGGAAAGCATGGGAAGCTGTTGTGCTCACCCTCATAATAAGAATGGAAATGAAAGAGCTTTGCTTAATCCTTTCACCTGTATGGGGACTGGCAACAATTTTGCTTCATATTTTATGCTCCTACCAGTGCATGAAAGTCCCTTTACTCCTCTGTTCTGCTTAAAGAAGCCAGGCAAAGGTCAGCAGTTTTATGAACTGTATCACTCTTAGAGGGCAGACCTCTTAGGTAAAAAAAGAAAAGATCGAAAGCCAACAGGTGAAAATAATCAAGATTTAAATCCTCTCTTAATGTGGTAAATTCTGTGGGTCAAGGTAATGCAGCACTGAAATGGGCAGGCGTGGAAGCTCACATTTCCCCAGGGTGTGACTAATGCAACTCTAAAACAACACACATGATCCCAAAGTATTAAAGCACTCATAAAAGAACACTCCTCTGAGTATAAGAATATTGTGTGAAGTGTTTGTCTACTTTATAGGATGCTGTTTCTTAGTCAGACTTCTTCACCATGGAATATCCTGGTGCAAATGCACCTCTTTCCTTTTCTCTGTTTTACAATGAAAGTTTACTAACATTAGTGGATTATCCCCTAGCATTTTTAGATGTATGGGACAATATTTTTATTCAGCTGTTTTTTCCCTGGAAATAATGGAAAAGACTATCTGAGTGCTCCTTCTTTAATTCTATTTTAGTGCTGACACAATGCAGCAATGTACTGCACAATAAATAAGTTTGTAACAGGAACATGTGGTACTTTTTTGTCCCTAGATAGCTGGACACTAGTTAATTGACATGATATTTCACAAGAACCTGTAATTACCAGCCAGATTTGTTTCTGTCCCATGCACTGATGTTTCAGGTTTTCCTTTCAGGTACACTGAACCTATGCCTTTGAATTAAACAGAGTTAGCAGCGTGTGCATTAAATTCAAACAGCAGTCCTTCATGTTGAGCTAAAAGAGAGAGCACAGGTTGGTGGGAATTTTGTGTATCAAGGAAATTAAAAAAAAAAAAAGAAAAAAACAAAGCCTGGCCTTGCTGTATAAAATTCCACTTCAAAAAAGCAAACCCAGAAAGTGAGTAGTTTGTTACAATCAAGCGGAAAGTCAACAGAGACTCTTGAACTTTTCCTGTTTTTGTTGTGTCTAATGTCCAGCAATTGCTTGAGACTAATAGTCAGTTTCTCAGGGTTACATTAATACTTCAAAGAATTTGACCAAGCCACAACTGAAAAATGGATTTTCCTTTTGAAAGTGTTGATGGCAAGTTTGATTAAAACCTTTAATTCCTCACAAATAACTTCTGCAGTTAAATAAGCCTTTATTTTAGACTTGCTTAATTTATTAAAGTCTCATCTCCCCTGTTTGCTTAGTGAAACCATTTCTTTGCAAATGCTTGATAGAAAAGGGAGTCTGAGATGCTTAAGGGCAAGTAAACATCCGTAGCATGAAAACCTCTGCATCTTCTCAAGAATGAACTATTATTTTGACCTGAACATTTACAAGATGTTTAAAAGGAGACAGGATCCTTCTTGTCTATAACATTTTTGTAGAACTACTAGTGCTGGAGATTATTTGTGCATAATGAACATAGGATGATTCACTTCTCCTAGCATATTATCTTCTCTGGGCAAAATTGGGGTTTTAGACCTGTCTCTGGACTTCCCTGTGCATATTCTTAACTCCTTAGTGCCCTAATATGTAAATATAAGACTCCAGTACTTCTCAAGGTATTAAGTTTTACAGGGAAATGTTTTTAAGTTGCAGGGAAATTTTAGCAGCTGAAATGTGAACTATGATATAAATTATTTTGAAAAAAAGCTTGTGACATTGAATACCACAGTACTAAAACATTTCATTTCTTATAGTTTATACTATTCAAGAAACATGGGGAGAAGGAAGGAGGGAAGGAAGGAAGGAAGGAAGAAGGAAGGAAGGAAGGAAGGAAGGAAGGAAGGAAGGAAGGAAGGAAGGAAGGAAGAAGAAGAAGAAGAAGAAAAGGAAAGAAAGAAAGAAAGAAAGAAAGAAAGAAAGAAAGAAAGAAAGAAAGAAAGAAAGAAAGAAAGAAAGAAAGAAAGAAAGAAAGAAAGAAAGAAAGAAAGAAAGAAAGAAAGAAAGAAAGAAAGAAAGAAAGAAAGTTTAATTTAACCTGTAACTTACTAGGTGCCTGAATAAACATTATGTTATCACAAGGAACAAAACAGCAGGAGAGTGCAAAGTGGTGACTGTGGTGATGGGAAGTGAGGACTATTTTATTCTGTGCAAATACTGGCTGAAAATGACAGTTGAATTACAGTGTAGCTTTATTCTGGTTTGAATATTGGCTGTCCTCCCACAGTCCCACTGTAAATCTGGTATGATAAAACTCTGTACCAACATATGCCAGCTAATTCAAGAGAAGTGTGTGCATAAATTGACTCCTGATCTAGGTAAACTAAAACAATAAGTGGCCTGGCAATGCACAGGGCTGATACAGGTGGTTTTGCAGCCTCAAACTTTCTTTGCAATCAGTGCCCTCAGAGATCAGGAGTCTCAGCCACACATTTGGCAGTGGTCTCTGTCCCTCTGCATGCACTGGGCATTGGATGAGCTGAGCGTCCTGCCTGTGGTTTTGTCTAGAATCTCATGCTGTTGCTCTAGAGTCCCCTTCATCCATTAAGTGTCTTAATGACAAGTGATACACAGATTCAATACAGAGCATAAATATTGAAGTTCAGTTTTTCTTATGCAGCTATTTGTCACAAAATCTTTCATTTGGAAGAGCATTTGGATTTCATCTGTCAAGTCTCATAGCAAAACTTTTTCCTACTAGGATCGATTATAGCTGGCTTAATTTCAAATGCTAATTCCATTTTATTTAAGATCTTGTCAAGCTAATTCTTTGAGTAAGTTTCAGTGAGTAAAGGAGAAATATAAAATCTAAATATAAATATGCATGTAATAATAGAGCTGTCAGAATGATTGGTTTATGAAAGCAAGCAGTCTTCCTGACATTCCTAGACATACCATTCACTTTGTTTAGAATTTTCTTTCTCATTCTTGTGTCATTACATGATTTCTGCAATGCTGAGAAAAAAGACTTATTTTTTTTTCTGAACGACAAGCACTTTAAACCCCTCATACCTTATAAAATGGACATAAATATAGGTCTGGTGGGAAATAGCTTTGGGGTATTTAAATCATATTGGCTGCTTAAATTTAAATACATTCTAGCAATCTAGCACTCTGCTGACCTCTGGATAGAAAATACCTCTGTCTGAATATACCTTATTCCCAATATTGTGAACAATCACTTTGCTGTTTCTTGCAATTTTGCTTTCACCATACTGCTCTCCTTTGATTTCCTCCTATTTTTCATCTTGACATACACACATACTAATGGTTGTTAATATCCTTTCTAGAAACTGATTCCTGGTTACATTGCTCTTCAGGTAATAGCTAGGGGTAGGCAGGCATGGGACCATAAAAATGCAATCTTTAATCTTAAGGACTTCCTGTTCAGGAAGGACTAAGTGCAGACCAAATGGCACCAAGCAAACAATGTGACCTGCTCTGACTTTTAATGTGAATAAACAAGCCTGATTAAGAGTTATTCACTGCTAGATATTCTCAGCAATTCTGGAAGAAAAATAGTAGCTCTGCTAATACTAAAATCTTGTTTCCAATAGAATCAAATGAGCTCTGTTCAGTGGAGAACTGGAGTGTTGAATTTCCTCTCCTTGGTTAAAGGAACAGAGTAATACCTTCCCACTCCTAACACTTGCACCTCATGGTCTCTCTGTGACAGTCACAGATGCACAAGCAGCAGCACTTTGCTTTCACCTTCTATTATTAGGCATACTCACAGAGCCAGGGTACTACTGGAACCATCTTGGGAAAACCCTCCTTTGGAAGCTCCTCCTCCAGCAGTGGCATTAGAAGAGCTGGATCTTTATACTTCAAGCCAATTTTTTTTTTTTTTTTTTTTTTTTTTTTTCATTTGTTGAGTCACTGAACTTTGCCAGATGCAATGCTGGGTGTTTTGTTTGGAAATCAGCTGAAGGCGTTAGGTCTTACTCCTGATGCTCCATTGAGGTGATGAGCACCTGTTTTTTTGTCAAGGGAAAGTTGGTCTGGGTAGCATGAGGAGAAATCTATAGTTTTGTCCTGAATAATGCATAGTTTGCCCTAATTTCTACTAACAAAATATAAATTCCTACTGCATGATTATGGTATTTTAAGAGGTTTTTTTAAAGTCTGGGTTTTCAAAGGAAGCAGTAAAATGTGGACAAGCCTTTATCACTATACAGATTTCATGCCTCACTGAAAGTTAAGGATAGGTAGAATATTAAAAAATAATTTGGTCCCATAATTTAATTTTATAGAGATATCTTTCTAACCAACTGCTGTTTAACCCATCAGTTAAGAACTTAATTTGCTCAGCATTTAGCTAAAACATTCAAATACAATGTCTTTATTCACAATGTCTGTGATTCAGGACAAAGAATAAAATTTCTTTTCCCTTTTTAGCTCAAGTCTCTCCCGACAATGTGGCATATCATGGAAATATGGTGAAACTATATTTTTTACATAGATTATTAAGACCTGTTCTACCCCCTGCTCCCCCTTTTTTATTGTAAATTACAGGGTTGCATGTAAGTTCAAAGAATTTCTGACATTCCTCTGTGCAAGGGTAGTGCCAGCATTATTGCTTAGCCATCTTGCCATATTTCAGGCTACAAAATAACCAGGAAGGCAGTTATTTTTCTGCCTGCAATTGATTTTGTTCAAAAATAAGATCAACTAGTTTTTGACAGGAAAAAAGAAAATCTCAACAAACCCACTTAAGAAACTAAAAAAGTAAAGTCCTCAGAACTAAAGTTGGACAGAGGACTTGAAGGCTGCTACAATACATGGCAATTTGCAGGCATACTGCAGGTATCCTTGTGGTCATTCAGGGCTGCACACACACTTCTCAAAATAGGACTGGATTCAATGCTGTTTTCAATTTCCTTGGTTTTTAAGGGATTAAAGGGAACCTGGCCCTCCACAAAAATATTTTCCCAAATCTCCCTGCTCGTGAAGCACTAGATTTTGTACAAATTTTGTTTCCCCTTTTTTTTTTTTTTAGTTGATTTGAAAGGCCTAAACTCTTGGGTAAAAACACAGTCCATATGTAGCATGGTTTCAATGGCAACAGACATAGTTTCAGGGACTTAAACACAATTTGCGATTTTACATTTCACTAATTCTAAATATTCCCAGGTTTGCTAGGTAGTTTCAAATCTGATTAATATCTCAAGGAAGTGGAAGGATGTTAGTAGAAAAAAGGATGGAAAGTGGTTAACTCAGCTTTCAAACTTAGGCTCACACCGGTGTTATTTGAGCTGCCTTTTTTTTTCCCCTCTCCTGTGTGTTTTGTGTTAGACAAAACCAGCTTCTTTTAAAAATAGACTGTCCTTGTTCAAGTGTTCCTTGACATACGGAAGGTAGCTTCCTCTCAGTTTGGAAAAGCCAAGAAAACACTTACAAGAAAAGAATTAGGCTGTGTGTTTTCCTATTTGGTTGGGTTTTGATTGTTTGTTTTAAATTTTTCTTTTTTTTTCTTACAAATAGCTTGCTGTAAACAAGAGGTGACTGTAATGCTTCTGATAGGGAACAGGTAATCACAGGGCAGAATAGATTTGGTCAAACTTAACAAGATGCAAGGCAGTTTTAAGACTTTGGAATTAACTCAGTGGATGAGTTTTACTTCACATAAACAGAAGAAATCTTTTCCATGCAAACCACTGTCCTGATGCTTTAGAGAAACAGGAAGCAATTTTCACAGCTCATTCACACAACCAATGAAATGTGAAATAGGTTCCATGGTTAGGTGACAATCCTGGATGTTCCCTCTATCTCTGGGTAAGGCAATCTTATTTCCAGGGCATTAGTGTAAGGAGATAAACAGAGAGGAAAAAATATTTATTAAGAGCAATGTTGCTGTCTGAATAATAGAGGGAATATGAAGGATTACCCACAGGTCTATATTCTTATTTGCATCTAAAAAGTGTTACTGAACAGCTGTTTGCCAAACAAACAAACAAAACAATTGTTTTATTTCATCCAGAATCTGAACAAATAATTTAATGTAAAATCAGTGGACATAGATATAGCATAGAAGATTATAACAGTAATCACCTTCTGTACAGGAAAGATACTCAGAGGAGTATAAAAATCCATGCAAAAATAGGTTGCTGTTAATGCCACTACAACGAATAAAGAAGGTGGAAAAATACATTTCTTCTTACCAGATTTTCATTGACTTAAATGAGGCAATACAAACCATACAAATGCACAGAACAATCACAGGATGAAAGCTAATTAAATTTTAAAAATCATTCCCCCCACCCCCCCACCCTTATAGTCAGTCTGATTGACACTTAATAGTTAAGCCAGTCCATTTGTTTCTTAAGAGTGAAGTTCCCACAGCAAAAAAACCCACAACACAATAGTCTGTGCCGGAGTCTTGTGGGCAAGTGCAGCTAGCATGGAGTAGCTCTGATGAGTCTATTGAAAAAGCAGCTGTTTCTGCCTTCACTTCTGACCTGGCAGTGCACTCCAGTTATAGCTGTGTTCAACACCCTTTCACTCCTTACTCAGAGCTGCTTGTCATTCAGTGGGACAGAAACAAAATCTTTCCATTGGTTTTAAACTACTTCAAGAAGCAGATGCAGCAATTACCTTTAAAAGCAATAGCTAGATTGCTTTTAATGGTGGCAGGTTTTTATTATTGCTGTCTGTCCAGGGAGCACTTTTATTGCTAGCAGTCAGTGCTAGATCTTCAATAGGAGTTGTTCATTTTTGCTTCAGGGTTTGTGTGTCCATATGGCCATGTGTGGAGAATGCAAAGACATGTTGGCTTTGTGTGGCAAGGTTTTGGTAGCGGGGGGGCTGCAGGGGTGGCTGCTGTGATAGGATGCCAGAAGTTTTCCTTGTGTCTAATGGAGCCAATGCCAGCCAGCCCCAGGATGGACTTGCCTCTGGCCAAGTCCAAGCCCATCAGTGATGGCTGTAGTTCCTCTGGGGTAATAGATTTAACAAGGGGAAAAAACTGCAACAGCAACGACAGCTGGAAAAAGAGGTGAGAATATGCGAGAGAGACAATTCTGCAGACACCAAGGCCAGTAAAGAAGGAGGGGGAGGAGCTGCTCCAGGTGTTGGAGCTGAAATTCTTCTGCAGCCTGTGGTGAAGACCATGGAGAGGCAGCCCTGCAGCCCATGGAGGTTCACAGTGGAGCGTGTGGAGCCTGTCAGAGCAGGTGGGAGTCCAAATGAAGCTGTGACCCCCGTGGGAAGCCTGTGATGCAGCAGAATCCTGGTAGGAAAAGAGGAGCCTGCACTGGAGCAGGTTTGCTGTCAGGACTCATGAACCTCAGGTTGCCCACACTGGAGCAGCCTGTTCCTAAGGGACTGCACACTGTGGTATGGACACACACAGGAGCTCATGAAGAAATGCAGTCCATGGGAAGAACTCATGTTGGAAAGGTTTGCGAAGAACCGCCTTCTATGGGATGGACCTCACTTTGGAGTAGGGGAAGAGTGGGAGGAGTCCTCGACCTGAGGAGAAAGGAGTGGCAGAGACAAGATGTGATGAGCTGACCAGAGTCCCTATTCTCTGTCCCCTTGTGCTGCTTGGGGAGAAGGAGGTAGAGAAAATCAGGAGTGAAACTGAGCCTGGGAAGAGTGGAAGTGATAGAGAGGTTTAGTAGGCACCTTGACAAAAGAACAATTTTGCTACTGAATAGGTAGCAATTTGAATTTATTGAATAGTATTGAATAAGTACTTTTTGTCTTGCCTTTTAATTCTATGTTATGGTACATTGTGTGCATACCTCAAAATGAGAAAACAGTCTGATTAATCCATAAATGGTAGCCAAACTGAAGGAGTGCCTCAATCAAATACTACATCTCTGGACTAAAAATTATTAACATGGCCATTATAAGGTCTATAGAATTATATGGTCTATAGAATTGCTGACGCAGATGGCTTGAGAAATAATGTATAGTTATCAAAGCATAAAATGGTCCCAGCAAGTTACACAAAGGGTGGTACAGATATTTTTACTTGCTAAATTTGTGTATACAATTGTAAGAGCTCAGAATGATAGGGTTATAAAAGTAGGACATGTATCAAAAGTGTACAATCTTTTTCCTTTAGCAATATATCTATCACAAGTTTTAGGTAGTTTTCAAGTATTCACTGAAGATACAGCATACTCACTTTAAGCGATGATTTGTTTTGGAAGATTTCATAGATAAAAAATTGCCATGTCCATGACCCATATGTTCTTACATTCAAACATTTTGACTGTTAGTTTTTCAAGTGGCAGTAAGCACCTAAGGACTGAAAGATTCAGGACTACTGATATTAAATACAGAATAAATTTGGTGGTAATTAAGTTCCATGTAATTATATTGATTTAAGTGAGATTTCTCAGGCATGCAAAGGGCTGTATGCGTTGTTCTATAATTAGCTTTGTCAATGCTCATTGGTAAGAACTATGATATATCTTTTCATTTTAATAGAAAAGTTTTGGAGGGGTTTATAGAATTTTATGTAAAAGATAGTTGCTTTGTTTTAGGGTGTTAAGCAAGGGTTACCTGCTAAAATAATGTGAGTGGTGTGTAATTAATCAAATCCCAGTTCTCTAGAAGTTTTCAGGAACAAAAATCCAAACCAAAGCCCCAAACTATAATGTTTATTTTATTCTGTGACTCGTAAACTGCTACTCATAAAATATCTATTCCAAAGAACTGATCATCCCAATTTTATTGTTTTCCTTCTTTACCATTAGCTGCAATCTAAAATAAAATGACATGTAAAGGTGAGCCGTCGAGAGCAACTCAATCTTAATAATGACCTATGTATCAGTGTTGAAACTATAATGACAAATGGTTATTTGTGGAAACACGTTACTGTGCAGATGTTCAAACCTGATGCTATAGGCATATTATTAAAATAATGCTATAGGCATAACATTATTTTGAGTTACCTGTGACTGTGGAAGAGATCTCTTTATAAACAGGAACGCATCAATTTCTCTTAGAAATAGTAGTTTTGAGAATGAACTTCTCAGAAAATAATTTACTGAGGAACAGATGTGATCTCCCCGGTTAAGTAATGAATCTTTATATATACCACTTAAATTGTAGATAATTTTATTCTTTCAGAAATGCTGCTTCTTGAGTTGAAATATTCAGATCACTCCAGTCTGGTGAAACAGTGGTATAAGAAGGAACTGAGAGCAAACTGTGAAGACTCAGAGGTTGCAAATGCTGTTGGAGGGAAAGAATCTTGAGGGGTATACATTTCCATGCAGAGATGTAACAGGCACTTGTGGCTGAATCAAGGTATCTTTACAAATAACCCAGTTTCCAGATGATAGATTTCAGTAGTTGGTTTTGCAGGGTAGTGAAAGACAAATAATTATTTAGTGGTCCACACGTTGCACATATTTAAAGGGACTGAACCAGAGACAACAGTCTGTGTTCTCCACCAGTGTTGCCAAATCCCAAACAGGGTTTTAGACCAATGAATGCTTTTTTTTGGAAATCTTTGAATTACATTTGTCACAGTGATGCTTAGTAGGCATTGCTTACTAAGAAGCATGCCTTTAATTTCCATTAAACAAACATTAAATTTGCGATGCTAAAATCTGCTGTAGTAGAGTCACTGAAATCATATGTGGACAGTGAGGAAGGACTATCAGAGCTAATAATGGCTTGGTGTTAAATTATTATTTTGAGTTTCTGGGAGTTATATTGATTAATATTTTTGCCCTGTAAATTACATCCAGTTTCCAAAATTTTGCATTTTTCAGGAAGTGATGCCAAGCAGTAAGCTTTCCCTAGTTTATTTGGTTTAATATGCAACTTACTGCACTTTGTAGTGAAAGACTTTGCTTGGGCTCTGAGTTTAAATAACTACTTCTGCAAGTAAATTGTATTGTAATTAACCCATTATGAAATTAAGTAGAAATTATTGATAGAACCATGATTTTCAGAGTTTTGAAAATCAGGATCCTGCTGTTTGGCTGGTAGATATAAGAGAGGACTGATTTCTTTTTAAAGAAGCTGTATTACTTTAACTAGCTAGAGGTCTGATCTGTAGGGTTTTTTTTTTTCGTATTGTAATAATGTCTATTAGCTCAAGCAACTTCCAGTTGTGTGAGAACAGCTCAAAACAATTAGTTATACAATGTTCCTGCCTTGAAAGTCTGTACTTCTAGATAAGCAAGAAAGTTTAAAAAAATACAAAACCAGGCATCTGGATTTTTCAACCATTAGGGTACAGACTGTGGCTATGATAAGAAAATGAAATTCTCAAGGTAATTTTGGAAGCTAATAAATCAGATTTTTTTTTTCTTGCAGGTTGTTCTCAGTGGCATATTAATACCTCTGTAGCATGCAACTCTACTTCTTTCTTCTCAGAAATTACATTGGCAAGATGACCCTTTCCTCTCCTGTGGAGCTTGACTGACAGGCTGCTGCCAAGGAGGGAAAATGATTTTCAAAGTCTGACCTAAGTAAAACCATTTCTTACACTCTCACTGGACTTTTGTTGCTTCAGGTGTTACAGGAAAAACAAATCAACTCAACTGCTCTGGCTCTTAATAAGAATATTATTAAGATCCCCAAGCATAGCTGATACTACTGTTCCAAACAAACTGAGGAACTCCATTCATTTATTGATGCACTCTCCATGAAGGGATTATGTTTCACTTTGTTTGAAGGACCTGAGAGCCCTTATTATTTTTGTTTGCAGAAACACTGTGGTGCACATGAAAGAGACACAGAAGGAAAGAAACCTTTTTCCTTTTTTTTGTTGGGGGAGAATGGCTGGAAGTTGATTGCCTTTTTTTTTTCTTTTCCATTTGAAAAAGCTTCTTGGATGATTGATTTCTGATTTAGATTACTACATCCTCCCTGTTGTTCTCTGCTCTGTTTACTGAAATTTTCTATCTGCCTTACTGACATTTAGGATATTGATAAGGTTAAAGATAATGACTGAGTTGATTTACAGGCCAGGTAGAACTCTGAGTCTATCATATTTTGATATAGTCTTTCTGTTATGAAGTAAAGACAAATATTTACTTAGAATTTAAAAATCAAAACAAAACAAAAAACCACCAAAAAACAAATAAGAAAAACAAACACAAAACCATGAAAAAATTCATTCTCTCTATTTTATATTTCCTTTCCCTGTAGTTTTCATAAGTCCTTGTACAACAAGGCTTACCATGGAAAAAAAATATAGCACTTGGTGGGAAGAATGTGAATTTTTATGAGGCATCTCATACATGTGGCAGAAAACCCACAAAACAGCCATCCTATTTGTCTTTGCAAGCAAATATGCAGTTCCTGGGGTTGTCCGGTACATGCCCTTCCAGCATCCAAATACCAAGTGAAATCTGTGGGGAAGGGGTGAGAAAAGGCTTACAGAAGGTTTATGGGATCTAAGAGGCTGCAGCAATTAATCAGATTGGGTCCCCTGTGCTTTCAGTGAGCCTGGTTGACTTACTAAGCCTGAAAAATTGTCCTTTCCATGTCTCTGCATGCCCATACCCTGATTTTTCATCCCACTTTGAAAGCAACTGAATGGAATATTTATGGCCTATTCCCTTTATCTGCACTGAAGAATTGAAAAATCCAAATTAGGGGCTCCATTTATTTGGGGTTGTCAGAAAACCATTATAATAAGGAGAATGCTTTTCACACTAGTACTACTGAAGTACAGTAGTTTGACTCATCTTTCTTATATCTAATTTTAACTGTACTGCTTTGCTTTGTTCTGCCTTATTTCTCAGTGTGAGTCAGCCCTGGACAAACAGTTAATGACAGCTGAGCAGGATTTAATGTAACTGGAGAACGACATGTGTAGCACAAGAAATTATAACCTTTGCACTGTTCCACCTCTGTGTCTGGCACAAAGAGGGATTTACATTTTTTGCTGCATGTCAGCAAAAGCTATGGTCTGCTGACAATTGGGGAGGGCTATGATGCTCCTGAATCCTGGTCCTATGTCCCCTTCAAAGGCACCCACTAGATACATCCAGCTGTGGATTCCCCCATGGATACTTCCATACTTGCTTTCTTTGTGGCGTAAATTTCCTCTACGTGCAAACCAATTGGAAAGCATGGACTTGCACAGTAAAGCATATTCTTTTATTTGATAAGTAAAGGAGATGCTAATTATATCAGTTGTGCTAGATCCCCTAAAAAAGGTGAGGTGAGGTGTAAAATTGTCAATCTCTGTCACATACTTCTAGTGATAAATAAAACCAGAAAGGAATAGATTTCATTTCACGGAGGAAAATGCAATAATTTGACATATCTCCTAAGACTTCACTGAAAAATAAAACCACCTTTTGGGTTTTGTGTATACCACTTCATTTATAGTGCAAAATGTAAACTATTGAAATATTACTCAGTTTACTAATACTCCAGACCCTATTTTTCCTTTCTTTTCTGTGCCAGGTTTCATAGCTTATCACAGCTCTCTTCTGGATTTACAGAGTGTAATATAGTATAGGGTCATGACTTTTGCTGTGAGGAGTACATTTGCATTTAAAGGAAGTCTTTATAGACAGTTATTAAGCTAAAGGTTATAGAGGAAAAAATACAGTGTCTGTTGCTTCAGCTATAATAGGACCACAGCTAAGTGGAAGACAAAAGATATTTTTAGGCTCTGAACTGTTTGCTTTCTTCCTGTGTCATGATTTCTGCTACTCAGACCTGATGTTTTAGACTGTGTGACAATGAGTTTTGCTTTTTTTCTCACTGCCATTTTTAGAGGGCTTTTTTTGCAAGGTAAGGTCAACTTATTCTTGCTGTTACCAATTTTGATACCAGCCTAGAGAAAAGCAGTAAGAGATGGCCACATTATAACCTCACTGAGATTGTTGGGGATTCTTATAAAAATAAAAAGGGACAATTTTTTCTGCTCTCTTCTTTACAATTTTTTTGACTTATAAATCAAAATGGGACACACCTTCCCCATTTTGGAAAGAGTGGAGTTAGTTTTGGCATCACTAAAAGATAATATTAACAATAATAATAATGATAAAAAATAAATAAGAAAGATAAAGCTTCTGCTTTTCAGATCAGGTTCTGCAGTGCTGAATTGCCCTAGCAATTATTGAAAACTTCTGTATTCTAATTGACATCTAATGGAATTTAAGGCACTTAAAGCTCTTCCTTATACCTTTAAAGATCATTGTAGACTGATACTAGTTCAGAAGTAGTAACATTCTATTCCAGTTCTTTATTCTTGATGGCAGCAAAAATATCAGAGAGACCTAGGGAAGATTAAATGGAAAATAAAGATTTTAAAATAATACATGAAGTACAGGATGCCTTTTATGTGTACATTATAATGAAAAATATCAATTTTCTCAGCTAGATGTATCAATCTCTTCAAAGCTGTGACAATTGTCTTAGATCCTGTCATATCAGCAGTATGAGACTAATGTACAACATCTGAGAATATCTCCTGAAAAAAAAAACCCACCCTAACACTGAAAAATTAACTTTTCTGCAGAATGATGTTTAAGAGACTGTTGTTTAAAGACCAAGCCCTTTGTTTGAATCATATTCTGACTTTTGTTGGAAAATATACTGTGCAAATTGTCTTTCATATTGATAAACACTTAAAAGAAGGTTCTCATTACTTGCACAACAGTCAATCCTTTTTTGATCTATTTATTCCTTTTTCAAGACTATTTGTGTTCATAATTTATTTTTCAGACACAATTAATTTGATTTAATTGTATAACATTCAACAAAGTTTAATATAACTATAATTAAAAAAAATAATTTCACTTTGTGCTCTTTCATTATGAATATTTTGCCATCTAAAGGTTCCAGCTGATGCAGTTATCTATGGGTCTGTGTTCAAACAGTTTTGATTATTTGATGCATTAAGTTTAACTTCCATAGCTTTGGTTTTAGGCTTTTTTTATTAATGAGTAGCATAAAGAAAGAATTCACTATGAACAAACAAAATAAAAAGAAGAAAAAAACCTTGTAAATCATGTCTTTATAATGTTATTATAAAAAATATCAAAATCTGCCTACTGAAAAAAGGGCCATAATTTCTGATGTAGGTTGAAAGGATATTTTGAATTAATAATTAATAGCTACATTGCAGGGATCATTGGAGATGACACTGCAAGGAGTTGTTCTGCATCAGCTGCAGATGGATCTAGATCCTGGATGTGCTGGGGAGTTCATTAAAGAGTATATGACACATTTTCTGCAGTGGTTATTAACTGCTTTCATGGCTGTCATCTATTTTCTCTAGAAGTAATATTAAAGCAGCTGATTGAAGTCCTAGTGCAATCATGTCTCCATATAGAGAGTTCTATTTACTGGGAAGGTATTGCTTGATAAGTATTCACCTCAGACCCACTCAAACATTTGTATGTATTGTGCCCACTGAACTTGAGAACCACTGAACACCTTTAAAGATGAGATTAGTCCAAAAGACAACTTTTACAAAGAAAAAACTGGTATTATCCAAAAAATATTGGATGACTAATTATTATTTATTGTGTTTTCTTAAAAAACCCAAACCAGCTCTTTTGTACAAAACACCTGTAATGAAATTTTAGATTTTTTTTCTTACACAGGCAGTCAGAAGATTTGAATATTCTGCAGAGGTTTGCTTCTTTTGGGAAGTTTTATAATTTTCACATTAGAATAAGAAAAAAACCCCAAAACTCCACCTCTCATAATTTTGGTTAAAGACTAGGTCAAGTTTTAGCAGAAAAATTGGTGGCTAGTGCTGGCACAGTGGTGGAGCAGAAGAAAGGTGGGAACACAGAGGAGATTCCTCTCTTTATGTGTCAAAGCAGGGCTGCAAAAGGAAAACAGCCCTCTTCCTTTCATGTAGCCAGCAGTTCATAAATCAGTGAAAGGGGGTTGTGGCTATTGTATTTTCACTCTTTTTGCTGCAGTGGTTTTTCTTAGCTGCACTTGGGAAAACCCATCTGTAGGCTTCCTAAATTAGATGAAAGAAGGTGGTCTGACCCCGTGCACAGAGGATGTGATAGCGCAGCACAAACCAACGGTGGAGTGACGGATAAGACTCAGAAAAAGTCTTGCCTTTTGCATTTACCACCAGTAAAGTGCACTGTCAGAGAAAAAGAGATAGATTAGCTGGACCACTGGTTTGATCCAGAAACTTCCAAAACACTTGCAGTACAGCTCTGATGTAGTAATTTTGTAACATCTGCTCTGGCAAATTCACCTACTGATGGCAGGTCATAAAACCTGCACATCCTGGCAAATTATTTCTGTTATAAAAACTTTACATGAGGTTGATAACTATCATGAGTCATAACAAGATAACAAACTATGTGTCTAGAAAATACTTTTCAAGTGTATATCTTATGGCAAGTGTAGTACAGATGTCTGATAAGTATTTCTGTAGGGATAAGAGAGCCTGCAAGCACAACACAAACTCCTTAAAGACATATGATTGTTTGGATGTTGATTGGGAACTCAGAGCCAGATCACCTGGGACCTGTTGGTAGGACATTTTACTGCAAAATTAGAATTTTAAAGAATTGTACTAAAATGCATAGCAAAATAGGAAAATTTTCTAGAGATTATAAAATCTGAGGAGCTTCCCACAAAATTATGAAAAATTATCTTACCTCAAAAAGTAGTTAATTCCTAACCACTTTATGCCTGTGCTCTTAAGTCTAGCCTTTCAGGGAGGCTAGAAATTGAAACCAAAGCATAGAAAATTACAGTCTCCTTATTTAAGGTGAATCTCTGACTCACAGTGCTCATTACCTTTCTACATTTTTGTTTTCCTGGTACGTCTGCCCAAAGGACAAGCAGTAATCTTCCTGCATTGTGACAAGAGCACTCCAAACATTGCAATGGACAATTTGGTCACCAACTGTGTGCTCAAAGAAAGGAGAGCTCCTGTGTGATGGATCTGAATGAGCAGCCTACCCCTCCCCAGCTGTATCTTCGATGGGAGGTGGTAGATGCTATAGAGTGTGCCTTTGCTGGCAAACACAGGAATGAATGCAGCCCCTCAGCCACCCACCCAGCCAACTTAAATGTCCTCTGGTGGACACCATAAGCTGAAAGAATCCCTGTAGAAAAGAACTGTCACTAGAAGCATTCAATTCCTTTTAAAGGAATATATAAAAGAAAACCACTCTTGGCCAAATGCAAGGAAAAAATTGACTTCTCTCTTGAAGAGTTTATCTATTCATTTGATTGTCCCTAGCAAGTAAGGTGTAATTAGAGCTAGTCCTCTTCTAACCCTTGTGCTAATGAGGCTTTGCTCACTTCTATTAGTGACAGTGCATTGTATTTTAATAGGGATCCCCTGGCCTGGCACGACAGGAGCCATAGATAAGGGGAAGGAGAGCAAAAGGAAATGTAAAGAAGTGGGATCAGCAGGGGTCCCCTTCTTGGCACTGGGCTCCACAGGAAGGCTCTGGCTAACTTTGTCTTAGAACTGTCATTTGTATTAACTTCTAACCCATCACCTTCCCTGGTAGGCTAGCTTTACTCAATGAAGCGGGATAGATCCTTGGCTTGGCCTCTCTATCCCCTATTTCAGCAAACTGAATACAACACAAAAAGTTCACAGGGGAAGCATTTGGGGAGATGGTGTTAAGGATAGGGTCAA
Organism: Emberiza elegans; assembly: GCA_024865655.1. NCBI lineage: Eukaryota > Metazoa > Chordata > Aves > Passeriformes > Fringillidae > Emberiza > Emberiza elegans. The sequence continues at coordinate 50,504,312 of JALJVW010003023.1, forward strand.
AAAGAGCTTTTAACTCATCTTAACATTACTGTCCTTTTCCATTTCAACTCTAATCTGCCCATCAAGGCTTTTGGTTTGTTCATTCATCCATTGCTAAAAGAAAACCCCAAAACACAAAAAAACTCCAAATGGAAATTATATGTGCTTTGAGATATGCAACACTTTGGTCTCTACAGCACACTTGTTTGTGTGTTTTCTCTCTGTATGGTTGTTTTCTTGTGATCGATTCCTGGCTGGATCAGAATTCTTTGGCTGCCATTCACTAAGGTTGGAAGGGAAAAGAGAAGCCTTTTGTGTCTTTTGTGTAACAGTATTACATCTCAACAAGAAAAACCCTTTCTAATGAAGTCTTTTTAGAGATGCTGGACCCTGCTGGAATGTGACAGATAAACCTCTCCCTGTATGGCAGAATGTAGAAAAACATTATTCTTTTTTTTTTCTTTGTCGTTTCTATCAGTGACATCCCAGAAGCCCTAAGCAAAATATATTTCTTAAAGTCATTATTTTCAGAGCCTACTTTGGTATCTTCCAGATTTCTAGGGACATGATTCTGTTCTGCCTCAAATTCCAGAAGATTGTTTACATGTTACTGCAGTGACTGCAATACTGTAACATCATCTTTCAGTTTGCCATCCAGTTCTCCTTTTATGAATATCTGTAAATGCTTCATCAAAAATGAAGCTTTGAGCAAGCAAGCCAAGGGTCATCCATGAAATACGAAGGTATCTGATGCTATTTACCCCTGTAAATAACATGGTATGCTCAGCCATCATCCTTTTTCTAGGTCATATGTTGTTGACCACCTTCTTGAATAAGTTACCGCTTCGTGAAAGGGAATTGAACAGAAATAGCAGCTCTTTTGTCCATTGATATAACAGACAATTAAGATTTATGGAGATATGAAAGATGAGTTTATGTTGGATCAAACTCAAGTTCACAGTCAGATGAGCAGTTAAAAGAAAGCTGGCATACAATTTCTGTCCCTACATTGTGTGGACATGATGGAGAGCAAAGTGGCTCTAGGTAGCTTGAACTCCAAGTTATTTTAATAACCTTTGTGGTTTCATCTATTTAATGAAAGTGCTATATCTGGCATTGGTTGTGTTGCCACAGAAACTTATCTTTGGTTTAGAATCTGCCTTTTGCCAGATTTTTTCCCTAGGCGTAATTTCAGATGACTGAGGCAATGCTTCCTGAGTCACCAAGTAACTGGGTGATCTTTCTGAATATCACCTGGCTGACGTCATTAAAGGATGTTTCATGGTCTGTTCCTTAACATCAGCAAGTGCATTTTTAATCCTCTATGCTTTTCTTTCCCCAGCTGACTTTCAGGAAGGTCACAAACTCTACCATCTCTTGTCCCAACCCTCCACTGCTGTCCCAGCATACGTGCCCTTACCTAGGCACCACCAGCATGGTCTTCAAAGAGGGGGAGAAGTTTCAGACTTGGTATCTGCATCAAACATGAGAAAAAGTAGGCAATCTTAATCTAGAAGATCTCCAGAGCTCCAAATGTGTCTTTTACCATCAAATCAGAACATATTCAATGCACACAACAGTTCTGGGTCTTTCAAAATTTTTCTCTTGTCCACAGCCAGCTCACAGAAGTTTTCTTTTCCTTTCCCTCAACTGTATGAGTGATCTGATGTGCAGCTGCCTCAGACTGATGCTATGTGTTGTCTGACTGGAAAGCAAGCAGGGTGATCATCTTAGCTCCTTTAATGGAAGGGTCAGAATGCAACATAGACCTGATAATGGTGCATGCAGCTCTCCTCTCCCTTCTGTCATCTCCCTAAATCTCTCACATCATGTCTCCTCAAGACACCACTAAGTCTGTCCTGGAAGACAGCCCACCACATCTCTGGCTGTACCATGACCTTTTTTCCTGTTCAGACTCCTTAGGAACAGTGGTTGCAAGGGGTACTGAACAGATGATGATGTCACAAAGGAGGTTTGGAAAAGTAGAAGATAAAAGAGAAAAAATAGACAACAGATTGTAAAACAAACTGAATTTTCCTTGCAATTGTTATAGAAAAACTCTGTTATATCTCTCGCATAAACAAAACAGCAATATTTTGTGGGAGGTTTCGGCTGTTGCTGTTCATTGTCTTTCAGTTCATTTCATTGCTGTATCTAGGCCGATAACAGAGGAGCCAGAAGTAACGAGAAGTGGTAAAATGTTATGTAGTAGCAGTGAATCTATAATAAAGCTGCAGTCTTCAATATCATGGCTCCTGAATGCCTTAATATTTTTTACATGCTTACCCCTCTTGACTTTCTTTTTAGTTCACTTTGTCTTACAGCTGAGAAACAGTTGAGAATTTCCAGGGAACACTCCAGTCAGTAAGTGAGGCATGTTTAATTAAATGAAGAGGGTTATAAACTATGTTTCTTTGTTAAGAAAAAATGGTTTCTTATGTCCGACAAGAAAAAAAACCTCATCCACCCTCACAGAAGCAAGACCTTCTGCTTGATTTTTGTTTCTTTAGTTTTTGGTATGTGCATGAATGCTGGTCTTGTCCTAAACATTACACAACGTTTCTCTCAGATTTTCAGTTCTTTCAAAAAGGAGGAAGACAAGATCTTGCTTTGTAATTGCCAACTATACTTTAACACTTGTGTATTCAAAAGAGATGCCAAAAGATAGAAGTGTTTGCATATGCGACAGCTACTGCCCAAATTGGGAAGAATGTGTTACTCAAATATGTATATTTAGTTCAAGAATAATCAACCATTTGCTCTTTTCAAGTCCTTTACACTTTTCAAGCTTTCTTACAAAGTCAGAGATTTCAATCTTCAGAACTCATTTTTTATTAGACAGGGAAATCTCAGTTCTTTGTTTTTCTTATTTATGTGCAGGCTAAAACTTGTTTTTGGAAAATAGTATTCTAATTGTTGTTTGCCAGCAAAAGCATAAAAATATGCTATAAAGTCTATTAACCTTAAGACTAATATCTCTTCATTTTTTTCTCTCAGTTGAAGCGTCACAGCCATAGTTTTGTATTTCTACCTGTGTAAAGTTAGATTAAAAGGTTACTGTTTACTGAAATTTTAATTTTTAATATGATAATAAATACTGTATTTCTTAGTTTGTTCCTAATCAGTGAGAACATATGTTAACTATGATGGCTCATCATATACAATTGAGTTTAAAATACGGAAGTGTCTGGTGACAAGACTGTGGGGAAATTTTATAACTTTTTTATAGCCCTTAACTTTTATTTTAGAATGTGTCTCCTCAGTAGCCAACATCTGCTGTAATCTAGTATATTTGATACCACATCTCACATCTTCATTTTGGAGAATCAACAAAAACTCAATTTTCTAAATGCAGATATATAGTTTAAAAATTATCAAAATGTATAATTTTACTCTGTTTTCAGCTGTAGAAATAAATAAGACAAGCTGGTTTAGTGCAAGATTTGACAAACTGCAAAATCTTCATCATCAAAGACTTTTTGCCCTTAGGTCAAAGTTGTGTGCTTTCTTAAGTATGTTTTTTGTAACACTTGTTCTTTTTAAGAAAGAAGAAAGAAGGTAACAATGAAGATCTTTAAAAAAATCATTTATCAGACTACAAATCCCCTGGTGTGTTGAACAAGGAAGAAATCATGGAGGTAACTTCTGCCCCAATAGATCCCAGATCCAAAATCTTCTTTGTAAACAGAGCCTTTAGTTTAGTGCAACTGGATCATAAAGTGACAAGTTTTCCTCTAGAATTTAGCCTAAAGCCTCTTCTGGTCAGATTAACTTTTTGTATTTAGCTGCAGACCTGGATTAACCCCTAAGAAACTCTATTGTTTCTCTTCATTGCATATATCCCCATGTCTCCTACTATCTTCTTTTTACATCGGACAAAGTGGTACAAAGTTTAATCCGTGATAAGCTTTTCTTCTTCTTTTTTTTTTTTTTTAAGTTTTGTGTATTTGTTAAGACTTCTTTGACAGTTGTCTCCCCTTTTAATGCAAACAACACATCCAAATAGAAAACCTTGTCAATAGAGTTTGCTAACCTGAAAAAAGAGAAGATAGTTAGCAGGAGAAGCATCCTTTTTGCAAGGACAAGATGCCAGCCCTAAATCCATTGTCCCTTTTTTTTTGTCACAGTTGTGTGCAGATTGAAAACACACCCATGTACAAGGCACACAGCTCTTATGAGAGATCTACTGCTAGATTTTGGTTTTCAGTGAAAGTGTTACTGTTGTGAAATGCAATAGTATCTCTCATTAGTTTTAGAAACTTTTTTAAAGCTGCTTTTTAAAACGGCTGTCTCTCTGATAGAGCTGCCAGGATGAACTAGACAGAAGCCCTGATGAAAGCAGTTTTAAAAGTGAGTGCTAAAGTAAGGAAGGATATGTCCCTACCTAACTACCTGTTTACTAAACAGGCGCAGAAATAATGTAACAAGGTCACAGTCCTGAGCTGGATAATAGAGCTCTCTTCAGTTGGCAATGATCTTTGTAAGTAAGAACTTACTCCAATATTTCTCTTATTATATGATGGTAAAATACATTAGCAAAGGCAGCACTTTTTTCAAAAACAAGCTAGGTTTCAAGGAAGCTCCTCTGGCCTCATCACATGAGTTTTGTTGAGGTGTCTACAAAGCATGTGTCTCTCTGTAGTAGCCAACATCTGCTGTAATCTAGTATATTTGATACCACATCTCACATCTTCATTTTGGAGAATCAACAAAAACTCAATTTTCTAAATGCAGATATATAGTTTAAAAATTATCAAAATGTATAATTTTACTCTGTTTTCAGCTGTAGAAATAAATAAGACAAGCTGGTTTAGTGCAAGATTTGACAAACTGCAAAATCTTCATCATCAAAGACTTTTGCCCTTAGGTCAAAGTTGTGTGCTTTCTTAAGTATGTTTTTTGTAACACTTGTTCTTTTTAAGAAAGAAGAAAGAAGGTAACAATGAAGATCTTTAAAAAATCATTTATCAGACTACAAATCCCCTGGTGTGTTGAACAAGGAAGAAATCATGGAGGTAACTTCTGCCCCAATAGATCCCAGATCCAAAATCTTCTTTGTAAACAGAGCCTTTAGTTTAGTGCAACTGGATCATAAAGTGACAAGTTTTCCTCTAGAATTTAGCCTAAAGCCTCTTCTGGTCAGATTAACTTTTTGTATTTAGCTGCAGACCTGGATTAACCCCTAAGAAACTCTATTGTTTCTCTTCATTGCATATATCCCCATGTCTCCTACTATCTTCTTTTTACATCGGACAAAGTGGTACAAAGTTTAATCCGTGATAAGCTTTTCTTCTTCTTTTTTTTTTTTTTTTTTTAAGTTTTGTGTATTTGTTAAGACTTCTTTGACAGTTGTTTCCCCTTTTAATGCAAACAACACATCCAAATAGAAAACCTTGTCAATAGAGTTTGCTAACCTGAAAAAAGAGAAGATAGTTAGCAGGAGAAGCATCCTTTTTGCAAGGACAAGATGCCAGCCCTAAATCCATTGTCCCTTTTTTTTTGTCACAGTTGTGTGCAGATTGAAAACACACCCATGTACAAGGCACACAGCTCTTATGAGAGATCTACTGCTAGATTTTGGTTTTCAGTGAAAGTGTTACTGTTGTGAAATGCAATAGTATCTCTCATTAGTTTTAGAAACTTTTTTAAAGCTGCTTTTTAAAACGGCTGTCTCTCTGATAGAGCTGCCAGGACGAACTAGACAGAAGCCCTGATGAAAGCAGTTTTAAAAGTGAGTGCTAAAGTAAGGAAGGATATGTCCCTACCTAACTACCAGTTTACTAAACAGGCACAGAAATAATGTAACAAGGTCACAGTCCTGAGCTGGATAATAGAGCTCTCTTCAGTTGGCAATGATCTTTGTAAGTAAGAACTTACTCCAATATTTCTCTTATTATATGATGGTAAAATACATTAGCAAAGGCAGCACTTTTTCAAAAACAAGCTAGGTTTCAAGGAAGCTCCTCTGGCCTCATCACATGAGTTTTGTTGAGGTGTCTACAAAGCAGTGTTCTCCATGGGGAAGGGTTAGGGCTAAACAGAGATAATCCTGTCAAGACTTTAAGATGTTTTCAGAAACTCAAACCAGGGCACAGTACAGCAGATTATCCCCTGGCCTTTCACCTCCAAGGAAAGCAGACATAGTACTGAGAGATGACACACAGCTTTTAAAAGGCATATGTTAGAAGTTTCTAAACCGACTGGCATTAGCTCTATTCCTTCAAGTGTTTCCTGCCACCTTTGGATGGCACTGTGATACACCAGGCAAAGAGGGGCTGTATTTAGAGTCCTTCTGACAATCCCATCTCCCTAAGTTTGGAGAATCACTTGTAAGAGAGGCTTGTTTCTTCTGACAATTTCAAAATGGCTTTGTTTAACATTGTTTTGCTTTTGCATGATTTTCTCCCATATTTTCATTAAAAATAAAAAGGAAAAGTTTGAAACTTTAATTTTGTTTTCATTTTTTTGTTGTTGTAGTTTGTTTGCTTTTAGAAATGGAAATAAAATATTTTGAAGGATGGGGAGGCTGTAATTTCCACTGTTTCAAACCTCTGTTTTCAACCAAAAATATTTTGCAAAAATTCTTTTAACCATTGGTAGGTTTTAGATTGAGTATATTATTAGACTTCAGAAACAGAATCCAGAGATCTAGCACAGGAAGTATACTCTGAAGCACAGAAAACAAGGTTGTAATGTCTCCTTTCCAGTTCAAGATTTATGTATTGCCATTGCTCTTTTCTACTATTTCTAAAGCATTTACAAAGCCTCTGGCACTCAATGAGGAGATAAGGTAGATGTGTGAACACTCACCTTAAATACAAAAGGCACAGTAGCAGGGCAAAAAAACCCAAACCATGTTTTATACCGGACTTGGGACTTCTGTCTTGATTACTCCACCACTATAGTGCACTTTCTCAAGCAGTTCTGTTCAGGGACTTCAGGAGATCCTGGCAGTGTCAATAGGAGTTTGAAAAATTGAGAAGTCTTGATGTGAAGCATACTTCTGCCTGAGCTCAGAAAAGATCCTGTTTCCTGAGTAGCAAGAAAGCCCCACTTGACACATCCAGAAAACAAGACAGTGATGAGATGAGGTTATCAATGACACAGCAGTGGAGAAGAATAAGACAAGGTTAGATCAAAAAGAAGAAGTAAAACTGTACAAGCTTTTAATGGTTCATTGTAACAGTGTTAGTGTGGCACAGTGAGGAAAAGACGAAGATGTAACATTTCCAAGGAGATGGGTGTGCTGCTCGACTGATAAACTGGTCTCAGTTTGCACCTGAGGATTCACCTGAGAAATACCTACCTTAGGGAGAGGACAGTGCTGTAGACATCAAGGTGTGACATGATGGTAGCTTCACTGAGAATGTCATGGTGGAAGAAAGCATTATAGATGTGCTGAGAAAAAGGATGTCCTGAGAAAAAGGATTCATTTGGAGGCCACATGTAATCCTTTCAGGTGTGACATTCTCATAATAAAACATGTGAAAATCCTCTCTTTCTTGAAAGAATTTTTTTTGGCAACTAGCTGTCCTGTCTCTTTCATGTTAGTTGCAAAGAAATTAAATAACCATGCAAATTTATAGATCTACCTCAAAAAATGTGTTTGTACTGCAGTATGTAGCTCCATACTGAAATTACAATACTGCTGTACTTCACTTTTTTCTAATTGTTGTGCTAATGAACTTGATAATAGGGGCTTCCTGAACTATGTTGATGTCAATATCAATTCAGCTGTCAAAAGTTAATATGCTAAAAATGAATAAAAATGCATTTAAGAAAAAAAAAAACCCCAACACCCAGAAATCAAAGGCTGCTAGGCCCAACTCTATGGAACCTGTGCCTCAGGAAATTCTGTACCCTTGGATTACTAGAAACTTGGGTTGAATTTCAGGGTAAGGATTAAAGGTAAGGGTATCATTCTAAAAAGATATTTTCTACTGGTGGCAATTGGTAGAGACAGAGTACCTATGTTAATTAATCCATTGATAAAATCCAGTTTTGCTGCTTTTATTTTCTTTCTCAAAAACGTGGATCATATATGTTGTGATTCATACGACCTATGATTCATACGACCTATGATTCATAAAATGGTTTGGTCACCTAAGGTATAAATATATAAATTGGTTTAATTTAATTTGTAATAGGACTGTGTTCCACAGTCTCTTTTCTTCTTATTGATTGCTGTGTTTGTACAACAATCAAATGCAACTAAAAAATTAACACTGCTGAATTTACTAGTCAATTAATAAATTAAATTTTCAATGTGTCCAGCACTCTTGACCTATTTACTTTGATTTGTGCTTAAATTGGAGCAAGTACAAATTACATTACATTTTACAACCAGGTTTTTCAGGATCTGAAGTCTCTGCAGAGACTTGTTTTTCTGGACCAGCAGCCATGGTAATCTTTGTTTGTAAGTCAAATTACGTTGCTATGATTAAGCATTTTGATGGACTAGGAACCAGAATGCACCCATTTTACTGGATCAGTCTTCAGTTGTCATGGTATGTTTGGTAAATAAGCTTCCAAAAAAGGATGTCTGAAACATATAATTATTCCTATACTTCTTACTGAAATTGCAAAGCATGGATATCAACCTGAATTTCAGTGTTCTGAAATATACATCTGGAACAACATTCAAAAATGCAACACAGGACTATAAAGACTATTTCTGGAAATTAAGTTTCCTATCACTAGGCCAGTTAATGTAAAAATTGAAGTGGCATACATGAGACTTGGAGAAAAGATATGAAAAAAATGCAGGAAATGCAAGTTCAACCCCAAGTGAATCAGTGCTTCTGGAAGTTTACTCTGTTTCTCTGAGACATGATACTACTCTGTTCCCACTGCAACATTTCCTCAAGGAGGAACAAAATTATCAATTTATTGAATGAAGCCCAGTTTTAAACACATAACTTGCCGATGTCATTGAAAATCCTTTGGAAAACGGTGAAAACCATCTCTAATAGCTGCTCAAGTAAAAAGTCATGCATAAGTACCTATCAGTTTTCTTGTTAATCTCATTAAAATATGGGCCATATTTCTCATATCAGTGTAGTTCTGAGTGAAGGTTCTTTCATAAGACAAACATGTTTCCTTTAATGACAATTAAGTCTATACAGTTTCCAGATGATACCTCTCTAAGATGTTCAGGATTTGTCTATGAAGTTGAAGTTTGTCCCTAAGTTGAAATTTTTCCCTCAACTGTATTCCTGTGTGTAACTTTCTTAGTCATTTGTAAATTTCCTGATTAATTACATGTGAAAAGTAACAAAAACAATACACTTGGTCTTATCTAACATTCCTCATGCCTTTCACCTTCTTCCTTCTCCTTTACTGAGAAAAGTGACCCCAGAATTAAAGTTACTGTTGTCTTTATATCATTAACTACACTCATAATCAAATGGCAAATTATGTCTTTCAGGAAGAAGTGTAGGTATTTCCAGTCAAGAAACAAATCAGTCTCATGAGACCAATGAAAGCTTGAAGAGCAGATTTCTGCTAGATCTCATCATTTAGTAGTTTGACAGATATTATCAGGGAGTTGTTCTTTGTATATATGTGTCTTGCTGGATGCATTATATCCAGGCAGTGGATGTTTGTCTGTATCATGCACTTCTGATCCTTTTAGTAGTTATTTCTTCATAGATTTACAGTAAGCATAAATAGCAGACCCTAAATAAACATGACAGGCATCTTACTCAATCCAGTGATGGACATAAAAGGGACAAGAATTTGGCATCTCTCATGCAGTTGATAACAAAAGAGAAATGCAAAGGTTACTGAGAGAACAGCAAATTTAGATTATTTTAGTTTGACATAAAGACTTGCTGCCTGTGCCAGTGCTCTCTGAATTGCTGCTTTGAAGCACTTAAAGCTCATCTACACTGAAAAAAGTCTCTCAATAGATGAGAAAAAGACTCATTATTTTGGGTAGAAGTAATGATTCACACAGAGATTACTCTTGATTATGAAAATTATACAGCAACATGTTCATTGTCTGCAAATCAGTACAGAAGTGTAAAGTCACATGAACATCACACCATTATGCCATATTACAGGGAAATGGGTCACATAGGGGATTTTCAGAGGTGTTCAATTATGTTCCTGGATATATGTATATACAGGAACATAATTGCAGCAAGGTGGTTCCAGGGAAGAAATGGGGACATATCCATCTTCATGTAAATCAGATGTCCATAAATTCTATGCATTTATAAAGTCCACAACAGTAAATAGTAAAATGAAGTGAAAAAAATTGCTCTCTGATAATATAAGCAAACTGATCTTTGGTTTTACAGCCATTTCTGAGAAGAAAATTGCTTTAATAGCAGCATGGCATGTACAAGTTTTATACCACTATCCTTACTGAGAAAATATGGCTTTATACTTCTACAGCTAAAATTTTAAACCCCATTATTATAATGCATATGTCTATACTTTTTTACGATGTTGTCCCTTCATTATTCCAGTCAGAATTTTTTTTGGAGTACAGACCTGTTGGGTCTTGTAGTTCCCTGGGAATGGTTCATAACTAAGTCAAGATGTCAGCGAAATATATTTGTGAGGAAGCAAACTTATGAGACAGTGTAGCACAGGCCGTTTTGTCAGCCTCAAGATTCCAACACTAGAAGAGATTTTTGAAAGTGGAAGGAAGAAAACATTTATAAAGGGCAATATTTCTCAAGATACATTTTGTATTATCAAATCTTTTACCTGAGATACCAATCCTGAGTTTAAACTTCCTTCTTTTCCTTTGGCTGATGAAACAAAACCTATCCACATGCCTGATCAAAGGGAGAACTAATGTACATCTTACATGCGGTCTACTCACCTTCCCCAACCCAGACTTATTTTTATAACACACCTCAACAGATTACATTATGTCATTTTCTACTGGTCCATTCCTTTTGCTTCTGAAGCAATTTAGCCCAGATGATAGCTGAGCAATACATTGTTCTTTATTTTATGACTGTTTCCTTGAGAGTAACTTATCACTGTCTGTATCTGTCTCTGACATGCTGCAGAGGCAGCTCTGTTGATGATTGCATAGAAGGGCAGGGTTGATTAGGAAAGTGGGGAAATCAAGCTCCAAAAGCAGGACTGAAAGAATGGAAAGGGAAAGGAAGTCATTCAGAAAAAGCAAAAGAAGAAAAAGTGGAGAATGTAAAATGGTAGAACAAAAAAGGCAGTCTATCTCTGCCTGATCTCCTTCCACCTCTCTGCAAATTTCCCTCGAGACTTGTATGTCTGCTGAGAAAAATGGAAATTATTTGATGCAGAATTGTTAATTTAAAAAAATAAAGGAAAAGAAACAAAAAAAGTTTTAAAAACGAATAGAGATAACCCAGAGTGCTTCCAGTTTAGTCCATAGGCCTGAAAAGGACTGTTATTTGCATATCTATGCACATAATGAATAAACCCTTTGACATATATGGGACTAATACTAAGCATGCAAACCTCTTTTTTTCAGGCCACAGTTTTTTTACAACACCACAAGACGGTTCAATTATATTCTCATTTCAGTAGAACATCCTGATATGAGAGATGTTACAGATAATTCAACTTTGGTGCTTTTATAACTTTATGAATCCTATCAGTAATTAATTTTGTTCAGCAGGATACTTATTTCGAATACAGTGCACTGTGTGCTCACAGTGTATTCTCAGCACAGAATTGGTGTATTTCAAAAGAACTGATACATTTCTCCATATGTAACAGCAATTCTACAAGTTGCTTGCACAAGGATTGTGGAGATGAATTAGTTAACTCCCACACAGCACACTTCACTGCTGATGGCTGGGGTCTATGCTCAATCCCTTTTTAAGCTGTTTTTTTTCCTTTTCAGGATAATTTCTGCCATCACAGAGGATGTATACAAAAGGCACTACAGCCATATGAATTCAGTGTTATATTCATGAGTATAAGCCCATAACTGCATTGTAAATTCACATTGCTAGGAGTCTTTCTTTACATCTCTGATGTAGATGTAGGCATCTTTTCATAAGGCCACTTTATTTCTGATCATATTTAGTAGAATTAGGAACTTTTTGCTCCAGAATTAAATAAATTTTTGTTGTGTCTGAGAGTTTCAGGAGTGTATTTGGATGAATATCCTTATTTGCCCTGAGAGGTAGGACTTGGGAAGGTTTTAGCTGGGCTCAATACTACACTGTAGGTCATCAGGAGTTTCTCATGGCAGGTAGAGGAGTAGAGATTTTGTCACTTGAAAGAAGTTACAAAGTTCTCGGTATGAAACATTTTTAATGGACATCTATGCTCCAATTAGAGCTGGATTTTAAAAATATATTTGCATCAAAAAGGAGCATGTTATTGTAGTCATGAAAACCATTGCGGAAAGGTTTATGGAGAGAGGTAATATCTTAAAACAAATTGTGTAATTGGAAAAATTAGGCAAATTTTCAGGCAAAAGCCCTCTTTGTGTTCTGAACAACTTAAAGATCACATCACTAAGTACAGCACTTTATTCACCATACTCCCAAATTATGTTTAGTTCATTGGCTGTATTTACAATACTCCTATTTAACTTGAGTCATATACTTTGTCTTCCCCTGAAGGGAGAAAAAGTAGAATAGATTTAGGTCAGTTTTATTCACCAAAATATTAGCTAAATGAGAGGAAATGCAACAACATGGATAGTACTGTCAAGCAAAAGAGCTTCTCCTCTTTATATTCAATATAAGAAGAGTTAATTTGAGGGTAAAGGGCCAGTAATCCTAAAGTGGATACTTATTAAGCCATGGCTCAGCAGAGCACTAATAACATATACAAGCTTGCTAAATACTACCTTGACTCTAACACCCATTTCCCCTGTGATTTAAACAGAAGATTGTACAGACATGAGTTTAAAATATTCTGCAATGTTCAAGTTTCTTAGATGGTTTTGGGTGGAGTAAGGGTTTAGGATGGCTTCATTTAACCATACCATTCATTAGTGCTGGGGAATTGAGATTATTGTCTTGTATAACCATACCATAAAACCTGAACAATAGAATCAGGTAGAAACAGACACAGTTATTACATTGTTTCAGAGATCTCAAGAGCTACCCAGATTTATTTCCATTTGTTTTAAATGAGTCTATTATATTTTGAAATATATTTTACACAGTGATTTTGAAAAGTCCTTGAATTCCTTTGGCCAACAAAATTGAAAATTAGATAAAGAGGACTTATGAATGTGTTTTTCATTTAAAGTTAACTCTATATAAATCAAAAGATATCCACCATTCTTTTTTCATAAAGCCCTGTGCTTCTGTGGAGATTTTTTGAACTGGCATTGTATTGAAAAGGATGAAAAATTGACCTCTGTGTCCATAAAAACTTACTTAGATTATATATCCTTAGTATATATTTAATGTATTCTCATAAAAGAATCATAGCTACTCTCAAATTCTTTAGCTAAACTTAACTGATCCTTCAGGGAGATCAAATCTGGTATGTGAGCTTCCACAGAAAGAGGCAAGTCCATACCTACAGAGAGCTGCAAATCCTGGTTGGATATAGCCCTTCTGCCATATGGACAGAGACCTATATTTCTCATTAAGGCACTATGATAAATAATGTGATTTTACAGCTGTGGAATATATGAACACTCCCCCAACCCCCTTGCTGAAGTTCAATGTCTCAAAGCCTTCAAGAAGCCAACCTACACCTACAGAAGTCAAAGCGCTGCATTAATTTCAAAAAGATTTGTCTTAACCTCAAGTAGCACAAATGTACCCATTCACAACAGAGTACTGTAGTCTGGAAACATGTTCTTTTTGCATTAACAAATTTGTGCTACAGTTAAAAAGAAAGAAAAATTCTGCAGCAGGAGCCTTGAATTCTTGCTAGGAGACTGAGTAAACTCTTATTCTTTATATTTTGATCACCACTTTTTTTTCCTGGACTTTTATTCTCTATTTTGCAGATTAATATTGTTTCTTCCTCTCATGCCCATCTGTCCACCCATCTGCTTATTTTAGCTACATTTCCTTTCACCCTGCTGGCTCCTGTATATCCTCACCACACCCCAGGCAGGTATCCTTCAACAAGATTTATAATATGAATCATTTTGAATACCTTCAAAATAGTGGTATAAGAAAATTGTATTCCTACTTTTTGGTGAGTAATATAAAATTATTTATAGGCTTAAAGATGAGCACAGTTGCCCTAAGAGAGCCTTTAGGCTTTGGGTAGGATTTCAAAGAATAATAACAAAGGTGTAGATTATATCTAGAAGTTTAAGTACCAACCAAAGCAGTTCTAACTGGGGTGTACAAAGTGTGTTCTCCTCCTTGGCCAGTGGAAAGAAAGGGAAGCTGCACTTTTGGGCCAGATGGGGCCTGGGGGTTGCACACCACACACCTCATCTGCCTGAAGGGATGACCAGAAGCTGGGGATGTGCTGGGCCAGCAGCCACAGGGAAAGTGGGAGCACACATCAGAGTGTGACAACTTTCTGTGTGGCCTGTGCTAATAGCGTCTCTGAGGTGATTCTCAGGGGACAAGGAAAAAAAAAAAAGAAACATTTTCCACTGTGTGATCTTACTGCATATGCACAGTGGTAGAAGTCAGCACTAAAAGCACTAAAACTAGGGAAGTGGGGGAGCAAAGAGAATGCAATCTGATATTTGTCTCCTCCCTTAAACAATTTTATCTCTGCTGGCATTAACTTAGTAGAACCATGATGAAGAGCCATAAAAATACTTCTGCTTGTCTCTTGCTTAGCTCAAGGAGCTCCTTGAGGAGTGGTTTGTGGCATGGTACCTGCCTTAGGAAACACCATGCAGATGGAAAGGGCTCCACCCCTTAGTGCCCCATGAGCCCATGCTTGGTTTCTTTGAAGTTTTTTACAGCTTCACTAGGACAATAACATCCAATTTGTTGGTGCTGAGGTGTCCTGGATGTTCTCTTCTTCCAGGACTCAGTAGAAGAGTGGCCAAGGCCTTGTCACAAGACCACTTGCTCAGGGATGATTGGTCAGTGAGGGAGCCTGGCACAAATCCAGGTGAAGAGCATCTGTGAACATGAGTGAGAAGGAAAACTACACTACAGCTTTAGACAATAACATTTTTATTGCATACATCTGGTGCTGCTGGCCCTCCCACCCCCACCATCTGTGTGGTGGACAGTGCTGAATGCTGGGGTGGCCACGGGGGGTTAAGGACCTGTCTCCAGCCTTATTTTTAGGGCAGTATGCTCCATCCCTAACTCCAGGGAAATTACTGGGTGCCACAGTTTTAAATTTCATGTTTCTGAAGGCAGTCTCACTCTTTTGTGCCAATAGCTATTTCCAGAAAATGCTGATGTTGGTGAAAAATTAATTATCTTTGTGATACAAGGGATATTCTGTGTTGTAGACATATATGTGAATTTTTCTGTCTATTCAAGGAAAAGTGTGTATATATATATATATTTATATATATAAAAGGGTGTCTGTTTCTTTCTCCATAATTGCTGACAGAACCTTGTTTATTTCTACTTATAATTTATATTTAAAATGCATTCCTCAATAAAACTTAAAGTTGTTTAACTTATTGATCTCAATCAGTGAGAAAAAAAGCAGTCATGTCTCCTTACAATAAAAGGAAATTTCAACCTTGTCTTATTAGCAGAATCTGCCTATGTCTAAATACTCAAAGCAAACTTTAAATTCATAAGCATGACTACAAAAATTTGAATGACAACACATCCATTTTATGTGCTGAAGAAAATGGAAATTAACTTAAATGAACAGAAATCTCTGAGGAGGAATTCTCAATGACTATTTGCACAGTAGGGGTTGCGTGTATAACAGTATGTGATGTAATTGCTTTGCATTTTAAAAACTGCAGTTACTTTCACAAATATTATTTTGTTTCCTCCCTTTAACAAAAATGTTCTTTTATTCAAGTTTATTGACCTTACTTGCGTTAAATCACTGCAACCTCCCTTCCCTAAGTCATAGTCTCATTTAGTAACCATTACATGATCTTTTTTCACACAACTGAATGTGCCTATAATTTATTTTAGAATAGGCTTCAGTCCAGAAATATGTTTTACTTTATTATTTTCTGCTCTCTCTGGGGATGCCTTCACAAAATGGTAAAGCCCAAAGACTTCCTGAAGGGTAATCCTTTTCTGGGTCATATGATTCTTTTCAGATTCCATCTTGGGAGAGTTTTCTTATAACAATAGGTTCTGCTGTCTGCGAACTGGACAAAATCCTGTTGCTTTAGCACTAACAATGAGTGGAATTTTAGTGCAGGAGGAGTGTTTGCTTAATACAATAGAAGTTGGTACAGGCTGGACTTGCAAGTGTCAAGTAAACAGTGTGGGAAAGTCTGCAGTACTGCAACTGAGTCAACAAGGTGCTGAACGCCTAAATGTGACTGAACTGTAACTGCAGTGACTATCTGGTTGACTTCATCTTTTCCTCCAGGACAGGACTTGACACATATCTTATTGAGAAAGAGTTAACAAGAGAACAGGCTGCTAGCAGGGAAAGGATGAACAGAGCAAGCACTCAGTCATGCATTAGAAACACCGCACAATGTGCAATCAGAACAACTGTGCTGCAGGATCAGATACAGGTCTGGTTTACTAAATGAATATGATGGGAGAAGGCTGTTCAGACCCTGCCATAATCACATAAATATAAACCAGAAATATAAACCAAACAGTGCCCAGGTCACAGAAGGACAGATAATTTTTTTCTTTTTAATGATAACACTCCAGTTAATACCAGTTTAAAAGAGCCAGAGAAATTTGAGTTCACTTGGCAGTAACACAAATGCCAGTACTCCTGTTCATGTTTGGACTGAGAATACAGATTGACTGAATCCTTACCAGAGGCAAGACAAATGAGACAAGAAACATCCATGTTCAATACTGCAAATAGAAAAACTGATATAATTTATCTAAGTAAGAAATTACCATTCAACTTAGCCCACTACGTCCTTTGAAATGCAGATGTAGTTTTAAGTCAGGAAGAGTTCTCAAAAAAATTTTTGTATATTCACCTTTTCAAAAGCAGAATTTTCCAGGTGTTTTACCCATACTTTGCTCTTATTTACAACCTTAATCTTATTTAAAGGTCTATTTGTATTCAGGTTATGCCTGCAATTTCCACAGACACCTAAGACTCCATTTAACTAGCATGGTCATAAAACTCCTGTCTTAAGAAAGAAAACAAAACGTCAAATTAGTGTCTTTCAAACTTCCTTAGATCAGACACTGAGCTAAAGAGGTGGGGCATAGGTCCTAACTTGCCTGCAAGTTTTCCCCATGCAAAAAGCACTCATTGCAACATTACAACTTTCCCCCACTTGGGTCACCACTAATCATCATTAAACCCAGAATTTTTATGAGAGCTAGGCTGCTGAATTTTCTTTTAGCCTGTATAAAGATGCCCGCATACTCCAATACTTCCATAGGTATTCCATGCAAATCCAGTTCAGGGTTAGAAAACTCCAGCTGCCTCGTGAGAGCTGCCTCTGGAGGAGGACATCCTGTGACTCATAGTCAGCTCAGTCTTGTAAAATCTCTAAGAAAGTTGCTGCCCTGTTTCTCAAACCCGGGCTAACACTCCTGCACAGTTTTGCTGCCAGCTCCATGCCATGTTCCAGCCTCGTTGATATACAAGTACATTATGTTGCTTTGTCCCAGGCAAACCTGCTCTAAATGCAGACAGAACTGCTTCAATTTTCTGTAACTGATTCATGTACCTTTAAAAAAATCACTTTAAAAAACCCACTTTGTCCAATCATATGCGAAGATGTAATATTTGTATTATATCAGTATTATACAATCTATATACACATAAGTATTTATACCTGTAAAACATATTTTATGGCTGTACATATTGAGTTACATATACATCAATCCAATAAGATATATTGCTGCTAATTAAGCCATTTCTGTTACTGCTTGCTTCAAGAGCAAGAAAAAAGGGGAAAGAGAGTAAAAGTATAGCTCTTAATTTTAGAAATTTAGAATTCATTTTTTTAGAATATATAAGAAATCATCTGTTCACAGGGGGTACAGTAGTTACAGATAAGTGCCTTGCAACAACAGAGGTGATCATTATATGTGCAGGTGTGTAAATGAGGAAATAGGCTTAGGATTCTCTTACCTTTTGGCATCATTTTGGATATGCCTATAATTTAAAATATTTCTTGAGAAAATGTCAAAATTTAAAATGATGGGAGATTGTGCCTTTCAACAAAAACTTTTTAGGGCATGACTCCTGACTGAAAGGACCTGGATATGTGTTGTGTTTCTCCATGTACCAGCCATCCATGAGCTCTTTAATGTGCAGGGCAGCATGTGTGTCCTTCTTTTCAGCTGGCCAGTTGAAAGGATACTGCTATGGTGTTGCAGACATCTTTTGTGAAAAATCTTTCCTTTAGGATTTTTCCCTTCTGAGAAACCGAGAGGCCTCAGAGACAAGATGTAAACAATTGTTATCTGCTGCTGTGGAATGCAACAGGTGCATCTGTGATTGGCCTTCTATGAGTGTTTGGATTTCTTAACCAGTCATGACAGAGCTGGCTCTCGCTCTCTGTCGGAGCCAGCTGCTTTGTTATCATTCTTTCTATTCTATTCTTAGCTAGCCTTCTGAGAACTTCTTCCTTCTATCTCTTTGTAGTATAGTTATAATGTAATATATATATAATATAATAAATCAAGTCTTCTAATTATGGAGTCAAGATTCTCGTCTCCTCTTCATCCTCAAAACCCTGCGTCCCAAAAGGGACAATACTATGGCCCATTCTTCTTCCCACCATTCCTGGTCAGGCTCAAGATGAATTTAAGACTAAGTTCTACAGTGAGTAGAGAAGAAATGGACTCAAACATTGGTAAATTCTTTTCCTATCTTCTTTTTATTTCCTCAGACATGATAATATAACCAAGAAGGAACCAGAGGCAAACATCTTTAACAAATTAAAACGCCATTAATAGCAAACAGATATGTTAAGAAGGTTTTTTTGGGCATCTCACTATGGACTCTCCTTTCTTCTTAGTACATTTTGTAAGCAGCTGAGCAGCCTTGCACATTGCAAAGCTTAAAAGTAAGGTAAATATATGGAGGGTGGTTGGTGCTTTCTATGAATCCTTTAGCAGTTCAGTGACCTTGACAGGAACTGCAAACATCAGTTTATTCTGATGTTACAGATTACAGGAGTTTGGTTTTTGGCCAAACCAAGCAGCTGCCAACCTGCCATAAGTATTTTTAAGAACCAACAGAGAAGAATTAAGTCCCACAAATCCACAGATTGTGGCAAGAGACTTATCAACCTCTCTTAAGGAATACTAACAATGTTCAATTTCTCCTGGGTGCAAAATTAAGCACAATTTATGACATATGTTGAGATAAACTGAGTCCATTTTCCACTTCATAATAAGACAAATAGACGGGGGAAAAAAGAGAAAGAGAGTGAAGTTTTTGTACACAAAGGAATATGCAAATAACTGTATTTAAAGTAAACTTTCCATAACTTGGAAGAAGTAAGATAATGGTCAGCAACTTATGGAATATCAAATAGACAAAAAATAAACAGCAGATAACATCTAAGGGAACTTGGTTAAATTTGTTTCTCACTGTTATCTGCATACTCCCAAT
This sequence comes from Emberiza elegans, assembly GCA_024865655.1. NCBI lineage: Eukaryota > Metazoa > Chordata > Aves > Passeriformes > Fringillidae > Emberiza > Emberiza elegans. Next base: position 50,523,899 of record JALJVW010003023.1, read on the forward strand.
ATGTAGAATTGGCTTGAGAGCATTTTTTATTAAAAACATTTTTTATTTGTGTTCTCCTAAGGATGCCAGCCATCCAACTTAGAATTAAAAACTAATTATATCTTTTCCATGCATCAAGGCCTAGGCTGACATGAGATAAAAAAATGCTATCAAACTTTGGAGGGGCTAGCTCTCCATTTTGCAGAAAATAATGACCTATAGTTGCTGCAAATGAATGGAGAATTTGGTCCTATAGACTTTCCTAGTTTGTCAGTAGCTTAAGACATTTCAATGACCTTTTCATGAAATATGTTTTGAAACCTATTTCTAATCACTAAAATATTTGTTAGTGTCGAGCTCTAGAGGGTTTTGCTATATCAATTGAATAATAAAAGTATTATTCATATTTTACACTGCACTGGTTTTGTAAAGCATTGAACAGAAAAATTTACATTAACCTCTATAAGAATACATCATAACATGAAATGTGGTTCAATCACCCTTAAGCCACTGCACTGTGGTATCTGCACTGCAGTTTGTTTCATGAATGGGGGATTTGCAATCTTTTATCAAGTATTATCCTCTTCATACACAGCTTTGTCATAAGAGTAGAGGTTCAGCACAACTATGCTGCAGTCTTATTCTCTTTATTACAGTCTTTTGGTGAAAATTCAGTTCTAAGAGTTTTTTACAGTTTGAACAAAATAGCAATTTTGAAGCTTTTTCTCTTCGAAAGGCTGCACTCTGTCCCCAGTCCCTGATTATGTTATTTGAAGGGACCATCAAAAGGACCATCACTGTCTTGTGGTAAACATTTCAAATACTTGGAATTGGTTTTTAATATAAGCAGTTTGCAGAATGGATGTAATTGTATTTACTTTGAATACAATAATATTCAAAGAGAGCTTTCTAAGAATTTGAATTCATTGTATTTCACCTCAATTCTAAGGACACTAGGTGTTGAACTTTGCCCACCTAAGTGCTTTAAATCTCTCCTGTGGCAGGATAGTATATGTTTGTCTCCTACAGGTTTATTCTGTTACTCTTTCCTTTTATCTCTGTGCATTTCCTGATAGAAAGACAAATGGCCAATGAGTTTGCATTCTTTTTGGGTTTCAGGGTAATGATAGATAGCAACAATTATGGCATATAATGAACATTTGGGGAAAGAGAAAATAGATCAAGGAAAGGTAGAGTCAAAAGGTAGAGAAAATAGATCAAGAAAAGGAGCTGTATTTTAATAATGAGTTAAATTGTGAAAGTGAAAGGTTAAGCAAAGGTCTTTGCTCTCTGTACTAGGCAAGGTGAAAAGAGGGGCTAATTAGATTATGCAAACCAGCAGATAGTCCAATTACAGTTGATAGGCCAGATGGAGCCCAGGGGACACTTCCACCTGGAGGAAATGGGGAATGACTGCTTGGTCAGCAAACAGGGCTCAGGGAGCTGAGGCTCTCAGCGCCTGCCAAGGGGTGGGAGGCTGATGCTGTCCCAGCCCCCTCCATTCCAGCAGGGGGGAGATGAGCAGGTCAGGACTGAGAGGCAGATGTTCTCCAGAGCTCATCCATACTAACAAGGGCCCATCTGATGAACCTTGTTTACCTGCTCCACAGAGGGAAGGACTTGGCTGAAGTCATAGATATCATCCAGCATTCAGGGGTAACTTCCTGCCCTTTCTGGACAACGAGTGATTTTTGTTGTAATGCAGGAAGTGTTTCTCCCTGCTCTGTGTTTGGGGAGCTTCCTGGTGACTTAAGTGTAAGCATATGTCTACACTGTCAGGCCTAGAAAAATATCCTGATGTCAGGTTTTGGTTTTAGGGCCTGACCATGTTCTGACATTACGTTAAGATGACAGTTATTGGCAAAAATCCAGCAGTAAATACCCAACATCTTGTTGACTTTATATAGGCAGTTACAGACCAGAGGTTTCAGACTCAGCTGATAGCTTGAATTTTTTCTGTGGAAGGGAAAGAGTCTGCAAATCTTAATGTTTCACCAAATAATTTCATGATGTTTTGATTTTTGGGCAGATTAAAGAACTCTGGATAGATCTTGGATATTTCAAACTCAGTTATGCTGATTTTATCAATATAAAACTATTACCACTTTGTGAACTTGTGTAGGAACTCACACATCATTGCATTTTAAAATTTAGTGTTTATTTAAAAAAGTAACTCAGAATTTCTGCAGACTAGAGATGAGAACATGTATTAGTGTGATGAGATTAGTGTGGCTACTGCTTATTTTCCTTATGATAGAAGGAAGAAAGATGAAAAAAGAGCTTGCATATTTGTATATAGCACATACTTAAGACAAATACAACGAACTTGAAACTTTTGATTATATTTTTCTGGTATGAACATCTCACATTTAAACTAGTTCTATGGGGTGTTTTTGTATTTTAGATTGTACTAAGTACTATACTTCATGTGTTTATGACTCATCCTCAATGAGTATATTGCTTGTGGAATAAGCAGGCTCAACCATATGTTTCGTTTGCATATGCTAGTTTGGATAACTATTCCTTCCTTCTCTTTCTTTAGCAGTCATCTGCATTTGTTAAACCTTGTGATTTTACTTGGTTCATGGATAAGAGCATTATGTCTTCTCCATTTAGCAGGAATATCAGATTTAAAAAGTAAAATTTGAGCAAAGTATGTCAGAACTTGTAAGATATAAGGCAAGAAATGAGTCTGAGAAGATGCAAATCTTGAAATTTTGGAATTTTTTTTCACATATTTTTTCATGTCAGAATCCAGTCACAGTCTGAAAATCTGCCTCTGTTATTTTGTTAACACGATGAATCATTGTGCACCCAGAAATTCCTATTTTTATAAAGGAATTAATTGTTTTGTTGTTTGGGCTTATTTTTTTCCCCTCCAGGAAACAAACCAGGACATTCTTTTTTTAAATTTTGTTTCTGTCTGTCACATATATCAACACAACATGAAGCTACTAAATGGTGGAGAGGGAGGAGGACAAAACGTACAAATTCTGAAAGAGGGTGGAGACCAGAGGAAAAACATACATTGTCAATACTTATAATACAGATAACCTAAACTGAAGATGGTTTGCTGAGAGCTACGTGCTACACAGACTCTTCTTCTCAGTGTCCTGGATATCATGCATTCACTTTCAGCTGGCAGACTTATAGGGGTAACAGCTTCAGAAGAATGCCTGCTCTTGACTATTTCTTAGTTTTGGCACCAATGTGGCTTCTGTCAGCAGTCAGTATGCCTGGTATTTTCCTCCCACCATCATTATTTCTTGGAAATTCACATTCCTTGCACCAGCATGCAGACACCCACATTCTCCAGCTGTGTTTGAATTCCCTTGTCTTAAGATCCTATCAGACCCTGACAATTAGGGGTCTGTGACCCACACCTGGGCAGAAAAGATAATCCTCAGTGGACTCAGAGAACACTGAACATTCATATGGCCAGTTACTTGAAACTAGGCTGCCTCCCCCTTCTTTGGCAGGACATCAAAGTGCCTGGATGTTGACAGGGCCACAGCAGCAGTGATGCACCAGAATTTGAAAGTATGAGCATTTTCCAGGGAAAAGTAGAGAATGGAGTTCTAAACCAGACTGTAACTCACCCATGAGTAGAGTGGGGGTTGGATATTTGAGTAACTTTCCTGAATAAGTAAATGCCTGTAGAATCAGAAATTTGACTCTAATATATTCAGTAATTTCTTATTTTAGGACTAATATTATCTTTTACTCCAATAGTTGTCCAGAGGCAATGGAGCAACAACTCTTGTGCTATGGATAATCAGCTTAGTAGCCCTGATGGTAGAGCAGAAAATCTCTAATTTTTGTTGCAATTTGCTTCATGCATTTTAAGAGCTGTTTCATAAATGCCATTTTATGAATATGATCTTCTACAATGTACACCTGTACAGAAGTGTTGCACTATAAATATATGATCTGAAAACTAATTAAAGTGGAAACTTTTCCAGGGTAATGGGTTTCCATTTACATCAGCAGTAGAACGGAACTTTGAATTGTATGAAATTTATTTTATAATGAACTTTGTTTAAACACCACTAAATGGAAACAACTTGAGCAGCTGTATGTATGTGTTTTTGTATTTTAAGGGTTCCAAAAGCATTTTGGCATCTGACAGATAGTTGTCTGCATGAAGATCAAAGTCAGTCAAGGTACAAAATATTTTTCAAAAATTTTTTCCAAATTTCAGCTTTACCTGAATTTAATTTTTTAATTTATAATTTATTTTAATATTTATTCTTAAACTTTTCTCAATATTTTAGAGAGATTTGTTCACTTTCAAATTATGAGCAGTACTGAAAAAAGTTATGTCTAAGTTCCTGTGGGATGGCAGTTTTCATATGATCTTTGGTTTAATCAGAAGCAAGAAATAAATGAAGCCAACCCTTACTGTTATTTTGATTAGAGTTTATTGTGTTCAAGTGTTCAGATAAAGATAAATATTCATCTTACTGGATGAATATTTTCATTATTATTCTTATTTAATGGTGGTATTTGGATGGAACCCAGTGGTTTTGAACTCCTTTTTGCTAATCAGGGCACAAATCCAGTCTTATCCATTAATTCTCCAATATTTGCCCATTATTGTAGTGCATTATTTCACAATGTTTTTATTGCATTTCACTTTTAAAATGCTGCCAAAATTAATTTTCCTTTCTTAGTTTAAAGTCTTTGTAATAATAAGATTTTGTGCTCATTGTTACCTAAGGTTAATGTTATGCTTCATACATAGGACTTAACATCCTTCACAATACTGCTCAAACTAATGACTGCGATACAAACCCACAGCTTCTGCCAACACAGACATAGCTGCAGATCTGTTTTCCCCTTAGTTGTGGTTCATTCTTAACAGAGACAACCAAAAGGAGAACTATATCCTGACTCCTGGAAAAATCTCCCTTTAGTAATGTGGACAAACAGAGGTGGCAACTTTCATGAGATGTTTTTATTTCTTTTCGTCAAAAGCTTATAGCATGACCTGGATGAAGATAACCTGTAATTATTCTCAAATAGTATTTCCTAGATATTGCTTTTTCAGATTTTTTCTGTGCTACCGGAGGTAGAGTTTTCCTTTCACATGTCTTCATATGTCCTTTCAGAGAAAAAAAAAAAAAAGACTCTTTCTTGAAGAGACTGTTTATAATAAATTAAAACATTTTATTTTAATTAAGGGTGTAAATAAAAAGTAAAGCAAAGAGCTGAAAATGGAGTCCAGTGTGACATATTGCACAATATGTAGAGTATGGTGACTAGTTACTCACCAGTTTCTTCAGCTGATGAGAACGTGTGCTTAGCAGCGTCAGGAGCATATTTAGCACTTTGCAATAAAAGTTGAGAGATGACGAAGTGGAAGAGACACTTAAAAATATGCTTGAGCTATGAAAGTACAAACAGTGTCTGATGAAAATGCATGAGATACTATAGTACAGTGTTTGAAATGGCTTTGTGACCGGAGGCTAACTTCTAATATGCAATGCATAAATCAGTGGGAATAGGTCCTATTTTATGTCATTACAAACACAAAAAGAAATGGTTATTGGTAAATGATAAATAAACTTGAAGAAAATAAGTAAATTATTTTTATAGGCATGTGAGTGCCTTACTACTGAGGGAAAAAATTATCCTCTTCAACCATCCAATGTCTGTCTTTGAGCTTTAACCAATAAATATTTGCAGAGGTCTGAGAAGCGTTGCTTAAAAAAAAAAGTCTAAAAATAATCCTCAACAGACCATGACGTGTTATGAGAGAGGATCTCCCAGGGGGTTCAAAATATCTGCAAGGATATGCACCTTTACTGAGAAAGCAGAAATTATAATTTTAACCTTCAAGTTGCGCATAGATTAACTCTTCATTACAGAATTCAACACAGCTAGAGGCTAAAGAAAGTTCAGATTGATCTTTTGTGACATCAAACAAAAGAGGATCATGTTCCTGACACCTGGTAGAGGCAGCAGCAGCTTTTAGATAGTGTGAGAACAGAAATAAAGAAGCAAATTAAAACTTAACACTACATTTGCATGCAGTTAACCATTTGCTTTTACCACACCGTAGTTATCTCCCACTAACTTCACTGTCTCTGTCATTCTTGACCGGAGGCTAACTTCTAATATGCAATGCATAAATCAGTGGGAATAGGTCCTATTTTATGTCATTACAAACACAAAAAGAAAGGGTTATTGGTAAATGATAAATAAACTTGAAGAAAATAAGTAAATTATTTTTATAGGCATGTGAGTGCCTTACTACTGAGGGAAAAAATTATCCTCTTCAACCATCCAATGTCTGTCTTTGAGCTTCAACCAATAAATATTTGCAGAGGTCTGAGAAGCTTTGCTTAAAAAAAAAAGTCTAAAAATAATCCTCAACAGACCATGACGTGTTATGAGAGAGGATCTCCCAGGGGGTTCAAAATATCTGCAAGGATATGCACCTTTACTGAGAAAGCAGAAATTATAATTTTAACCTTCAAGTTGCGCATAGATTAACTCTTCATTACAGAATTCAACACAGCTAGAGGCTAAAGAAAGTTCAGATTGATCTTTTGTGACATCAAACAAAAGAGGATCATGTTCCTGACACCTGGTAGAGGCAGCAGCAGCTTTTAGATAGTGTGAGAACAGAAATAAAGAAGCAAATTAAAACTTAACACTACATTTGCATGCAGTTAACCATTTGCTTTTACCACACCGTAGTTATCTCCCACTAACTTCACTGTCTCTGTCATTCTTGTAAAATGTAGAAGGGAGCTAAGGATATTATTTTCTTTCCTGTGTTTAATCCAGGAGAGATGATGAAAGCTCCCCACCGATCTAACTACTTTGGTTTACTCCCTTCATCACCACCTCCCCAGGCTGAAGGCCTGCTTGCTCTTAAAGAAAAAGAAATACAGAGTTGGAAATACTGTTACCTTGTCCCTTTCACTCAACTGTGAGGGTTGTACCCTGTTAGTGTGTTAATTGGATGATCGAAAACATGCAAAGGGTTTCTTTTTAAATTTTATTAGCAACTTCCTACCTCCTTCCTTTGAATATCTCTAAAGAAATTCAAGGTGTCTTGTTTCCTTATTAAATGAGAAAAAAAAAAGGAAAAAGTCTTTGGATATCCTAGACTGCCTTCATTATGCTGGATATATTTGTCTTTGCATCCTTCGATAAAAATGTAGTAGTATGTCTCTGAAGGAGGAACTTTGCAGTTGCAATTACAGATAATAGTGTTGTTCTCTAAACCCCAGTGTGGTGAGAACATCAAAGTGCTGTGGATTATAATAATCCAAACAAATAACCTTCTGTAAACTCATAAGAAAGAACGAGCTGGATGTTTTCATTAAGTGAGAGGCAATTCATTTAACAGTCGGTTGTTGCCCGTTTCTATGTGGTGAAAAGTCTGTTCATTTGCATAAGGAAATAACCACCAAAGAAATGTAAATGATTGAACTAGGCTCTCATTAGCAAAGCCTCTCCAGCTACCTGAAGGATCTACCTCTGTTGGCAGTAGATCGAGTTTCAAGTACTTTTCCTACCTTTTAGAAACCAATTATCTTCAGGCATGTCCCTCAGTTCAGGCAGGGGGAAGGGAACATAGCAATATTCTTGGCAACAGATCTTACAATTTAATGAAAGGATTCTCCAAATAAGAATTTGAATGATTTGTCTTTATGCAATTTCTTGAAAATCTATCCTTTAAATGACTACATGTAAAACGCCTATGTTTTTTTTAGAGTAAGGGAGGAGTGTATAATTTTCTGAGGGGGAGAAAAAGCAATAAATTCCAATCAAAATATTTCAGTTTGGAAGGAGAGCCAGATGATATTGGAAGTTTTTCTATCAATAACATAGCAAAAATGACTGGGTAGGTGGAAAAAAAATGGTTCCTATTTAAGTGAAGGAAGAGGAAATGATTACTCCACAGTGATGTAGGTGACAGATACAGGACCTTAACTCCCTTAAGAAATAAAATAAATAAATTAAATAAAAATAAATACATAATATTATATAAATATTTAATCAAATATTAAACAAATAAATAAAAATATTTTGAACTAAGTTGGTTTAGTTCTACTGGAGTCAATAGATATTTGCTTGTCTGTATCAAATGAGAATACAATTCACAGTATTTTCTCTCAACCCAATACCTACAGTCTGTGGATGTTTGACACATCTAGACACACAGTGTCCAGAAAAGAGACCATTCAGTGCATAAAACCAACAACATTTCACCTGTGGAGTCCTGACCTTAGCCTGACTGATCAGGTTAGAGGCAGCAGGAGTTTGATAATCTCTGCTTGCCTGATAATGGAGGTTTTCAGTTTATTGAAAATAGAGATATTCCATTCTGAATTCTATCTTAAGAAAGTGTTTTATGGCATCTTTGAAGACATGCTGAAATATGGAATGGTCATTTAGGGAGAGATTTTTAGGCATTCAAGCTAAGATGTGCTGCCAGATTGGTAAGTACTTCCAGGGTCATGGTGTAGAGCATGATTTGGAGGCCATGTGAACAAGGGTGGATAGGGAAAAAATAGGAGGAACCTTATCTTGAGGGTAGAGTATTAATCAAAAGACTGTGAAAATTTTTGAAAAAGGCTATACTAAACCTAAAGTGAATGCAATTTTCTCCTGTGTCAGATAAGTTCCTCCTGAAACTTTTTTTGTTTATTGTTTAGGTCCATTGATGATTTTTGCCTGACTGAAGACAATGTCCTACCCTTCTCTGTTTCTCACCATTTCCTCACCATGTTCACCAGGCAGCTTCCCAGCTAGCTCTGTCGATTGTGATGCTGATATTACTGGCTCCTGCCTCAGCACAGTCAAGGTAACTGAGTTAGAGAAATCCATCTGTGTTTTAAATGATGAGGAAACCCAGATTACCTTTACAGAATAAGTAGGAGAAATGAGTTGTACTGTTGTAATTATTCAAATGGACATGTCATCAGGGTATGAACTAGTATTGCTCCTATTCTGCATTGTTTGTTCTGCCATTCCTCTCCATATTTAGATTTTTATCCATCATATTCACAGGAGGCAGGGTGTAGAAAGAGACCCAGACAGATATGTACCATATCAAAATCAGAATCACAGAATCACAGAATGCTTTGGGTTGGAAGGGACCTTAAAAAACATTTAGTTCCAACGCTACTGTCGTGGGCAGGGACACCTTCCACTAATGCAGGTTACTCAGAGGCTCATTTTGGAACACCTGCAGGGATGGGAAGTCCACAACTTCTCTGGGAAATCTGTTTCAGTGCTTCATGACCCTTGCTGTAAAGAATTTCTTCCTAACATCTAATATAAAACTACCAGCTTTAGCCATTCACCCTTTTCATATCACTACATGTCCTTGTGAAAAGTCTCTCCCCAGCCTTCTTTTAAGCCACCTTTAGATGTACTTACATAGAATACACAATATATTTTGTTTTCACACATGCTTAGCCTGTGGTAAGTGGTTCCTGTGATTTTCTAGGCAATTGTTATCAAGCACATATAAACTAATGTCTCATTAAGCAAGAAATCTTGTGACAGACGAGTGCATGTAGATAAACACGAACATGCAGAGCCAGTGAAGATGACTGTGGGGCAAGGAAGTGTCTGTGCTCAAAATACCAGTGCTTGTTCCAAATACAGGCTACTGTAAACATAATTATTAACTAGAGCCTTTACTACAAAGCTACTATGAATTCCTGGGGGAAAGTATGAACTCTCTGTCACACTGTTTAAAGACCATTCAGTGAATGGTTCAATTATTTCTGAATTGCTAGACTATTTGTCCACAAACTAGTTTTGGGATGTGTTTCGGGAGCCATTCATTTTTTCTTTTTATTTTATTTTTTTCTTCCCTTTTTTTTGACACCGCATTCAACCTTCTGCTTCCAGATATCAGACATATCTTTGACTCCAGTTGCATACAACTGTTGAATATTTCACTGTCTTTAACTGCAGAATCATGACATAGAGGTCATTGAGCAGAAATAATATGAGAGTATTGTGCTGAAGAAGAAAATACTTGGAAGATACCAAAGTGAGATTGGGTATTTTAGTGTTGGCTGAGGTCCATCAGCAGTTCCCCATTCATCAGTGAAATTTTAATCTGCTGTAAAGTTATAAATGACTCTTGAGAAGATAAAGACCTATTTTTAGAAGTTTATCTCTTCTGAAAGAAAGATCAGTACATAACAGGTCAAAAGCATTGTAACAGAGACTGGACATAAAATGGAACATTGGTCAAAGGCCAAAATAATATTGAAAGCAAAATATTACTATTATTTAGAGGCACTTGAGTTAAATATGGTGAAATTGAACTGTTTATAGAAGATGCTGGATTTCCTCCAAACAGACTCTGGCTGCACCATCCCAGTGTTGTGTTTCAGAGACAAGAGATTCTTTTGCCTTTATAGCAGCCATAAATGAGAAAAGAAAAGGGGAGCATAAAGGAAAGAGTGGTTCTAGATGCTACCCAGATTACAGCACAGCTAAGCAACTGGGGGTGAGGTTTGAAAGTGTGACCAACCAGCAGAAGGACATTAAACCCCACCACCATCCACACACACTGATTTGCAGCTCTCCACACATTCCAGTTCCATGCTACAGCAGCGCAGAGGGTTTGGGCTGAAAATCTGGGATGGCAAGCTGTTTTGTAAGGAAGTCTGGTCATCTGTATGCTCCAAATGCTGGGGGAAGGCATGTTTCAAAAATGGCACTACTGCCCACACGCAGCTTTCAACATTCTTCCAAGATGCTGCTCCAGCTCTTTGGTACAATTTGCACCTCAGGGGAAGGGGGTGTTAATATTCTGCCAGTCTAAATTCTTCAGTCCAGCTCACTGCCAATTTAGATGATGCCAGACCCTGTGCAAGAGCAAGGAGAGGGCAGTGGGAGGCAGCCTCCCTTCTCTTCAGCAGCAGCTGTCCAGGGTTAACACAGCTGTATTGCTCATCTCCACCCTCAGTTTCTCCACCAAGCACTGAATGCCTCTTCTGATCACACAAGTGAATACAGACAGATTTCATGACTTGACTCCAGGTATTGCCCATGGCTAAATCACCAAGCAACACCTGTTCCTCTTAACAGGTTTTACTGCTGACTTCAAAATCCATGCAAACTTTTCATGTTATGAGTTGATCTACCATTTTCAGTACATTTCCTGTCATTTCCCTCTCTTTGCCCTTCTGATTTCAAGGCTCATATGATCTAAAAGACTTCAATAAGTTAGTTTAGCAAGTCAATACTTCACTATTACACTTAATTTACTTTAAATTTCTTCCTGTTCCTCCTTGCAAGTCTAGTAGGGAGGGAAAAATAGCTCTAACATGTGGCCTTAAATACTTCCCAGCTGAAAAAATACAGTTAACCAGCATGAGGCTAATGAGCTGATGTACAAACTGATGATCCACATCAGTTCCCCTGCAGCCAAATAACATCCTCTGGCCTGTATACACAGCAGCTGATTTTACCCTGGATGTTCTAGTTTTTCTTTTTGCTGCATTTCTGATCTCTAAGTGCAGGGCTCTAATGTAACTTCAGACTCTCTTAGCCCATTAACTGCATGATGCAGCAGCAGGCTCCCTAGCTTGTATAATCTTTTTTTTTTTTATTTCTCTGCAGCCAATAGCCAGTGCCTCATTATTTACCTTGCCCTTTCCTTAATGATGTCCTTCTCCCTGAACACCATTCTAAACAGACAATATAATGATTTAAACTATTGCTATAGTTTGAGTAGTTTATTCATTTTGTTTTTCTTATCTAAATAGCTCTTTCTAACAGAATATGCTTGAAATTCTATATTTTAAAAGGCCTTTTACTCAGAAAAGCAGCTTAAAAATGAAAGTGAATAGCCAGTATTATTTGTGTACACCAGTAATACGATGACACTAATTTTTCCTTTGATATTGTTTTCCTCTTGTATTTTTTTTTTTTTTTTTCCAGCTGCTTTCATTTTGGTTTTAGTATTTGACAAATTTGGATAAGAAAAATTCAGTTTAAAAGAGACATAATGTTGGAAGTTTTTAATTTGCTTTCCTGATTTATAAAGAGTTCTTATGTCCTTGGATACTGAAAAAAAAGTCAAGATGAGAGAAAACTCTTGGGAATTAACATATAAGTTAAATTTATTGGAAAATAATGTAAGAACTCTCTCTTACAACACTGATCATCTCATTAGATCTTTCTGTCCAAAAAGTCCATAAGAGTAAAGTTAGATGTTTATAGTCTGCAATTAAAATAAAGAGAGATAAAGAGAGTGTATGTTTATTAAAGCACAACTGTCTTTGTGCTTTAAACATCAAATATCTTCAAATTAGAAATACCTGCTATCAATGTCATTTATCTGATGTAAAAGCAAGAATAAAATGATTCCCTGATGATCCTTTGGACCAATATAAGGTAAAAATGACATAGATATTTAAAAAGATGTAGTTTAATTATGATGAAGAAAAATCTTTCCATAGACTTTTTTAAACTGGTGTTTACAGAGCAGTGAATTTCATCTGATGGCCTACAAAACCTCTAGGATCTGTAGTGTAATTCTAAAAAATCTCAGAAATGCAGCTCAGAAGAACAAGCATATTCCAGCAGCCTAAATTCTTAAGGATGGGGGCACAGCAAAGGGTTGAACATCATCACAAAGTGTTAGCAATACCCTTTCCCACTTCTACCTATCAACAGGAGAAAATTTCCAGCCTCCCCTTCAGCTGAACCACTCGATTTCAAATCAGAGCTATGTACTGAATCTTAATCAACTTGAGAAGTGGAAGACTTAGGAAATCATTTGAACTCAGAGCTGAGTCTCATAGGATTTTCCAAGCTTTTTTTTTTTTTTTTAAGTGGTGATGCCCTGGCTGTCAAAGTTTAAATGTTCTAGAGGCTCAATAGCTGTGATATTTATTAACCAAGTGGTTATGATCAGGACTTTGTCACTCAAACTTGCTTGGTATCAGCTGACATATGGTATCATGTTTGAAATACCACTCAGTAAATCACTGATAATGTCAATGTAATTGCTAAGAGCTAACACACGGTGTAATTCTTTTCCCACTGAAGCTGATGGCAAGAGCACTGTTGATGGCTGTGGTGAGGGACTGAACCACTAACCAGAAAAGTATTTTCTTTTTCCTAATTGCGTGCAAAGAATCAATAATTTTCTAAACACCTAGTCTTTAAATGAGCTTATATTTATAAATGGTAGCACATTAAAATTTTCATTATTAACTTTTTGGTTGATAATGCTGCTGTGACTCTTTCAATATGCTTTATTTGTGAGTCAGATGCTAATATATTCATAAGTAGATGGATATATGAATGTAAGAGATCTGTACGTATCTCTGTTCCATCTGTTATTTCTTTCTGTCCTAAGTTTAAATACTCTCTGTTCAGTGTTAACATTGTTATTAACATTTTATCAGTTTTTGCCATATATTAATTAGATGATATCCATGGAGCAGTTTTATTCTGCATTTTGGGGTTTAATTTTTAACTGGTCATTTTCTCATATAAATACTTCCTTGCCAAAAATAAAACTTTCCTTAAAACAAATTCCTTCCCCACTCACCACCTGTCAACCCCCAAATATTTCAACAGCAGGGATTTCTCATCTTTTGGGCAAATTGTCTGGCAGAGAGATACTGCCATCACTAAGATGTGAAATATTCAGAGTTTTCTTTTTGCTCTGTAGAATTTGGAACAGATTCTTAAACAAGGGCCTGCCATCCTGGAAGGTGCCAGGATGCAGACTCAGGCTCTGGTCAACACATGTCATGAGTCAGTTTATACCATGGATTTATTTCTCTGTCTGATGTTTTGGTGATTAAAATGCTTTGAAACATCTTAGTTTATTCTACTGCTGGGCAAAATTCAGAATACCAAGAGAGTTTAAGGACATGGTAGAAGTTTCTATGATTATTGTAAGCAGGGGTTAACACAATGCTGAAGGTTTCTTCAGTTATGCTTCAGAACTACCATTTTCATTACTGCTCATCATAGTCAGATCTCTCATAAAATGTTAATTTTAAAACTAATTTATACCTTAATTTTACAGTTCTGATTTATGGTAAATGTATTTATGTTTGCCAGCTAGTTTGAAAATTTCTAATGTTTTGGTACATTTCAAGACCTTCAATAAAAATTGATATTTGTCTCTTCTACTCAGTCCAGAATATGTACTGACAGTTTTGACAAGTATGAAAACAAATTTCACTGGGTAAAGATTTTATAAGCTGAGAAGACAGTGCGCAGATGAAGGATAGGGAAACTGGAGAAATAGCCAGCAAAATAACTGTGTTTGATTACACTAAAAATCTTGTCTTGTTTTGTCTGTTTCATGATTTGGGTTTTTTTTTTTAGTATGAGGCTTTCTTCTTCTAATTATCTATGTGATCATTACTTCTACTTTCTAACTCAAATGAACATGGGAAAGATTTTGTATTTTTTAAGGAAGATGGCTGCTCTATGAGGGAATTATGTCAGCAAAAGTAACATTCTTTGGAAATCAAGAACATTTCCTTTACACTGTCATTGCTGTCAAAGGTTAGTGCAAACGGCTCTGCAGATAAACTATAGATATAATTTTGAGTTTTATTTTTCTTTTTCTCTGAAGGCTATCTAGATAATGTGTTTGTGGATTTGTACACAGCAGGGTTATTATTATATTTGTCTGCTGCTTTTGAACTTCCATGTGACATTTGACTCTTATGACCATCAGCTATAATTGTACTCTTTTTCTTATTCTGTAAAATTTATTGCTTTGATCTCTGGTGTCTTCAGTGTCATCTGGTATCCCTCAGCGATATATTCTGGGATCTGTAGTATCTCTTTGTTACATGTATGGTAGCTGGAATTACTTGTGTTCACAGTCCAGCTGTCAGACAAATGGCTCTTGTCTTTGTTTATCACTCCTTGAAGACCCTGTAATAGCATCTACAGTACTGCCTGATTGTCCTTTCTATTATCAAGGTTTGCAAGGTGCTAATTTTCTTAAGTGTAATGCTGAAAGGATGGTATGTAAGTGGAATAATTTCAGCTGGAAGTAGAGCCTCTTACAGGTCTTTTATCTTCCTTGTGTTTTAGCTTTTCCTCTTCCAAGGCAGTGTGATGAGAGTGTCTCTGCTTTGGCTGAGATTCTAGGCCATTTTGAACAGACAATGTGCTCTAGGAGAAACTGACACCTGGCTTAAATTTCCAGCACAGTAGTCTTTTCATGCAGTAAAGGAAAATGGAAATTGCCTAATTGGGGTCATAAATTTCTGCAACCCCAGACTCTCTCCTTAGTGGAATAGTCCAGGATCTCAGGATCTGCCACTTCTAGCTAGTGTCCTCGGGTTTCTGACCTTTAAGAGTAACTGAATCTCAGAAAAACATCAACACCCACTAAAACTCGGAACAATGCAGAGTTTTGGGGAGAAGGGAAAGGAAAGGAAGTATGTGTAATGCTTCCTCAGAACCCTTTCCTTAGCTAAATGCTAGCACAGGAAGAAAATTTTGAAGGCATTGGGAATTTTTCCATGTCATCAGCTCAGACATCCTTGGGATAATAGGATGTCTCTCTTCTTCAGGTGACTGGTAGGAAAAGCTGTGTTTAGCTTGACTCACAGTCAGTGGATGAAATGGGCAGCTGGGCTGTCCTTGAGGCATTTCCCATCTGAGGCAGGAGGTGAAGCAGGTTCACCATCTGTGCTTGAGGAATGCCTTCATACCCATGCTGACTATTTACACTTTTTCTACCATGTCCATGAATTCTAAACTTCTTCAGCATAGCCTTTTTGTCCTGAAACCAGTATATCCCAAAAAATTGGGTTGATAGACTTGTGCCAATCTTCAACGCATCACAGAAACCGATATGCCTAACTTTAAACTGCCAGAGCTGTGCATTTATTATTTAGCAATAGTATGTCCTGCCAGGAGCTTGGATCATATCAGGGTAATGCTGAAAGAGGAAAGGGGATGGCAGACTTTTGACTTTTCGCATGCACGTGTACATACTGACACTCATGCATATATACCTATGTAATTGCTCTCTCTTACTACTGATGAAAGAGAGGCAAGGACTTTCTTCATCTTTGCAGCAAAAATGGGTTAACACTATTGTTACACAAGCTTTTTCCCTTTCATCGTGATACTTAGTGGTAAATCTTTGCTTTAAATGTGGCTGTGGGCACTTTTGTTGCCTTGATACTGAACTTCTTCCTCCTAAGCAAGCAGAATTAGAGGTTTTGTTTTGTTTTGTTTTGCTTTATTAAATAAATTTTAATTAGTTTTTAAAAGAAAAAAATTAAAGGCTTAGTATGTCTGAGACCTCTGTTTTCAGGAAATTGTAGGCTTGTATTTTTGGCAGGGTGGGCTTCCTTTCTTAAAAATACAATTTCATACCTTTGTATTAGGGTTTCTAAATGGATTAATGCTGATAAGTAAGTCCAGACTTTACAGAATAATTAGACTCAATTATGACTGGAACAATAAGTTCAAGTGAATGGAACAATATTACTAAATAACTTAGGCTGATAAAATTAAAATTTGCTTTTAATTCGTGTCTGAATGTTCACAGTGGTAATGGGTACAGGACAAACTAAAAAGGTAAAAGAAAGACTTTTTCCTATTCCTATGTACTTCAGCCAGTAAAGATGAATACTAAAGGTCATTATTTTTAATTATCATCAAAAAAGATGAAATTGTGAAATGTGGAAAGAAATACTCAGTTTTACAGAACACTACTCTTGGAGTAGGGAGACTTTCCTTCTATTCCTGTGTTACTAACTTCTTTGATGTTATTTCTTTATGCCTCTGGGTTTCCTTGTTTTCTCTGTTTATTTAGAGCGTATGAGGTTCACAGCAGAGACTTGTTCAGTTTTACTGTGTGTAGTTACCCATGCCTTACAAAAATGCAAATAAATAATTCACTTACTGCTTTGAGTTACACTTTCATGGTAAGGTTTTCTTTTTTTTCTTTTTTTGAACAATGAGATAGTCATCTTTGCCCATGCTTTTAGAGGTCCTAGTGCTATATGGTTCTGGTTCATGACAAAGGATTTCAGTTGACATAATAATAATACTAATATTAATAATTACTTTTTTCTCTTTGTTTTTATGGTTTCAGTACATAAATAAACTCACAGAAAAGTAAGTGGCCAGTAAGTAAGAGATGACTTTCATCCTGAAATGCTAGGAAAATGTTTATGTTAAACACTTTCATTGTATTTGTGCATGCTCCTGCATGTTGTGTATGGAGCATAACATAACAATAGAAGAACGGGGCTTAGGCTACAGGGCTACAGAAATAATTTTTAGAAATAACAATACCTTAAAACCTGTGCTTTCCTCAATTTTAGAAGGGAAAGAAAACATTTTAGAAGGGAAAGAAAATATTTTAAAGAGAAAGC
Source organism: Emberiza elegans (assembly GCA_024865655.1). NCBI lineage: Eukaryota > Metazoa > Chordata > Aves > Passeriformes > Fringillidae > Emberiza > Emberiza elegans. The sequence goes on from JALJVW010003023.1 coordinate 50,541,250, forward strand.
TGCAAATGACTGAAAACCAGCCTGGTAGAGTGGGAACAGTTGAAGGCTGTAGGACATAGACTGTATTACCATAGCTAAATGTATCCAAGGATAAAACAAAAGGTAGACAAAAATCAGACTCAGATACTCAAAGGAAAGTTATCAGAGGGGAGATGTCAGGAGGATGCAGACATTGAGGTAAGATTTTTATGTGGTTCCAGAGGGCATTTTCAGATCCAGTGTCTTTAGTCTTAGTGAAAAGAATTGAAGGAGCAGAAGGAAGAATCACATAAACAAATGCAACTGCACTAGACAGTCATGAAATAAACCTGTTCTTTTCATTCAATCCACATTTTTCCTGACCTTTTACACAAGAAAATGGACTTTCAGACTTTACCCAAATAAATTCTCCCTGAGATGTTTTTGCCTAAAGATTAAGATCAGGCAGAGAGTAGGGGGGAGGGCTGGGGGTAGAAAGGAAGGCGTCCTGAGAAGCTATGAAATACGTGTTGCAATCCTTGCAGTGCAAACATCAGCTGCAATGCCAGGTAAGGTCACCTTGGAAAAGAAATATAGCACAGATTAACCATGACAGAGGCTGGGGAGACTCTTTGATGAAAGCCTGGTAACAGCTTCCTGTGGTTTCAAATATTCTGGGCATTACACGTAAGAGAGATCAGCATTTAGTCTTTCAGATCGTCCTCTCCCCCTCCTACAAATCCATGATATTTTCTGGACCTTGTAGATCTCTAGTTACTCCTAGTCTATGCTGCCCTCTCCTGCTCAGACTCACAGCCACAGAGGTTACTTCTGCTTTTGCAGTCATGTTGTTTATACAGTGCTGGGCTTGCTTCGTATGGTTTAATAGGGGGAGCATTTAGAGATGCATGAGGTATTTAGGAAAATGGTTAGTGTAAAGTATGCATGCAGCTCAACACCTTGTCTGAGTAGTTGTGACTAGTAATGTGATTCTTCCATTATAGCAGCTTATTTACAGATAGGAACAAATGAAGGTTTTCTATACTAAAAGAAAAAAAATCTCAGAATTATTTTATTTCATTAATTAATTTAATATTCATAAGGTAAAAGTGTTGTATTTAATTTATTCTGGTGTTTATATTTTGAAAGAGATGGAAAACACTAAGTCATCAAGCACATCAAGTTGTTGGAACAGAACAACTTTTTATCATACTTCTGTTAGCATTTTGTCCATTTTATCATTTGTAAAACCGACCTCAATGGAACTTCTGTAGAACATTTCTACATATCTTTCAGTTAATCTGCCTATTTCCCTTGTTGCTAAGTTTTCACCTTCTTTGTTGTTTAAATATTTTTGTGTTTCTATTGTCTTTTATTGCCTTAGCCAAGATTAGACATACTTAACTGTTATTTTTAAAAAAGTCATTCCTTGCATGTTCTTAACTGGTTTTCATTCTTCCTTTAGAGTACACAGCATGTATCAGTGATGAGGTACCCAGATCTGAACACTGTACTCTGCAATGATGAGAACAGCAGAAGGCTGCCTCTCTCTGTGAAACCAAATTCTATGCACCTTCTTGCATTATCTATTGCCTACAATTTCTTAAAATTTTAAATTTTATTGAAAAGTAAATACAATAGTAAAGTATTGTATTCACATTTCCAATCATTATTTAAAATTACCATAGTGTTGAATGTCTTCATAATGTTGAATGCCTTCTCACAAAAGCTATTCAAGAACCAAGTCATAGTTATCTGGTATTGCTTTCTACATATAAGTCACTTTCCTTTGAACCAGGCAGTTCTCCCTTAGAATAAAGTAAATTAAAATTTTCATTATCTGTCACAAGGGGTAAATCCCCAAGTGGAATCATCATAGCATCATAGAATATCCTGAGTTGGAAGGATCATCAAGTTTAGCTCCTGCCCCTGCACAGGACAACCCCAAACACTTCCTGAATTCTGTCAGGCTGGTGGTGTGACCATTCCTTTGGAGAACCTATTCCATTGCCCAGTCACCCTCTGGGTGAAGAACCTTTTCCTAATATTCAACCTAAACCTCCCCTGACACAGCTTCAGGCCATTTCCTTGGCTTCTATCACTGGTCACTAGGAAAAGAGATTAGCACCTGCCCCTCCTTTTCCTTCCTAATGAAGCTGTGGACCATGGTGAGGTCTCCTTTCAACCTCCTCCAGGCTGAGCAGTGACCTCAGCTGCTCCTCCTACAGCTTCCCTTCAAGACCCTTCCCCATCTTTGTAGCCCTCCTCTGGATGCTAACAGCTTATTATCTTATATTGTGGCACCAAAAACTGCACACAGGACTAAGGTGATGCTGTGTCAGTGCAGAGCACAGCAGGACAATCCCATCCCTCAACCAGCTGTACTCTGCTGTACAAAAATCCTAGTGTATCACTTTTCTCTTCAACAATTCATTCTGAGATACTAGAAAACAAGCAATCCAGTATATTCTGTAAAATGTATATTCCATGATTTTATCTAATTCCATCTATACACCCACCTATGCACTTTATTGCTTCTGTGTCATGATCTTCCAATGATGTATGATTCGGATAAAACTAATTGAAATACATTAACCCAAGAAGAATTGGAGTGTATTTATATGCTTCTGCTAGTGAATTAGGTCTTTTTTTTCTCCTGAATGTTGAAAGAGTAACTTTGCCCTCTGCACAGTTTATGTGTGCTCCCTCAAAGATCTTTGGTGGCATTCTCTCAGATCTTTTGTTGTTGAAGTGCAGGCTAAACCTTAGTGCTTTATCCCATCTATGCGTTGTCCCTCAGAGCTTGGCCCCACACAGCCCTGAGCCTTCCAGGGACTATCTGGAGAGGGACTTCATTTTGCCTCAGCTGGGAGCTGCAGCTGAGCATTTTCTTAAGCTCTTTCACAGAGCCTGGATATCACAAGGGCACTATATGAAAAGTACTTAATACTGCAGTTCCCTTGGGCTTGTAAGGTGTTTCAGTGTCTTCTCTGAAGTACTGCACACTCTTCACTCCCACTCATTTCAGCTCTCACTGCTCACTTCTTTGAATGCACTAAGATAGCCTGTGTGCACAAGATGACAGTTTTTAACCCTCAGACTGTTCCAGGTCTTCTTCACTGGACAGCAGGCTGTCTCCAGTATTTTTAAGCTCAGTTTTGTTGCTGTTTTTGATAATATTCCAGAAGGAGGGGGCCAGCTTGTTTCATCTGTGACCACTTTGTGAGGGCTGAGTAGCAGACATGGATGGATGATGCAATGGGGCTGCTAGCAGGTGGCCGTTTGTTCAGACTCTGCTTGATTGTGCTCACGGCCAAGCAAAGGAATCAGACTCTGGCGTATTGTGCAGTTTTCTAAACCACCTCTCCAGTGCTGAAAATCCTAGCCAAAGTCCTTTAGCAGTGTTTATTTTTTGCATGTATTTAGTTAACAGAAAAGGAGCCTTTCAATGCAGATAAAACTTCCCATTCTTTCAAAAACCAATGCTTTTTGTTATATTTATTCATTTATCAATGCTGTGAAAGTTTCATATGCTCCAACCATTGATTTCAGTAGCCAATGCTATTTTTCCTGTTTATTATAATTTATTGTCTCATTGTTGCCAGTAGTTTGCACTTAGCTGAGTTTCCCACACAATATACAGGAAACATCTCTATAGCATCAGGCTTCCTCAGATTGATTCCCACAGGGGGCAGGAGGGACAAGCCACTCCCGGGTGCTTTGTGATGTGACTGCAGAGAGTCATGTTAAATCCACCATTTGCAGACTTCCTTCCTTGCACCTACGGTAGCACACACAGTAGCCAAGTCAGGTCTGCTCCCACTACATGTTCTACCACACAGTCTTTGGGAAAATTTCACCTGCATGCGTGCTTTCATAATTGTATCCCTTTCTTTTCAAGCACTTAACTCATTTGTTACTGAGCTCCAGTGAAAATGTGAGTCTCCAAGGTTTTATATTTGTATTAGAGCAAAGCTAATGATATTATTCACTTAGGTTGTTTTATTTCAATTTACTTTTCCTCAGTGTTGATTAACTGATGATTTGTAAATGTTGACTGATGTATTAAGTTGTCTAGGTGGAGGTGCTGTGGGTAGTAAAGAGGGCCAGTGCACATATGTTCCTTTGAAAACATTCCTTAAATAATACCCTCCAGAGTCTCCTGGGAAAGCTGGGAAATTAAATGAACATTGTCTGCATCTCCCTCATGAGCAATACTTTCCCATTAGCAAACAATGAGTTCAAGGGTTTAGAACAGAGACAACTTTACTGGGAGTGGGGGAGCAGAATAGGGAAAGTTGAAAATGGAATTAACTTCACAAAGTCAGTGATTCATAAATCAATTCTATTAAACTATGTCATCACCCTTTCCTGCTGCCTTCCCTCTTCACTGCCTTCTCCTGTGTCTCCCCCCACCCCACCTCCTCACCCTCCCGGATGTGCTGCACAATAGCCCCGAGCCTACTCTCCTCCCTTGGTCCTGGTTAGTCACTGCTTACCTCACCTCACACTGCTCATGCTTTTTTATGTGGGATTTTTTTTTTTTTTTAAGTCAGAGTTGTCTGAATCAGTTCCAGTTCTTGACCTTACAAGGTCACACTGTGTTTGCCATTTATAAAGAGTGCTGATTCCAGCTCAGATGCTGGAAAAGCTGCTGTTGGTAGCCCTGACTGAAGCAAGCTCAGCTCTGCTGAACATGCTGCGGTAGTCCTTGTGCTTTCATTGGTTTGCTCAGGTTTTGCAAGGAGCACTGCAAATGTTGCACAAACTGGCATATAGGAAACTGTTAAAACACAGAAAACCACCTTTTTAGGCAATGAGGTTGTTCAGTCACTTGAATAGATTGCCTGGAGAGACTGTAGAATCTCCATCCGTGTAGATATTAAAAGTCTGATGGGAAACAGCTCTGAGCAACTCTGAGCAGGTCTATGTGATGTCTAGAGGTAGTTTCCCACCTCTTCCATGCTGTGATTCTGTAGAAAGTGTGCTGTTTTCAGTTGTCGGCCAGGATACCTGCAATAGCTGTTCCACAGCAACAAATACTATTTAATATGAATCAAAGAAGTTTAAAAACACAGTAGAGGGTTCCTTTAAAAAGTGATTGCCAGAAGAATATATTTGGAAATATTTTGAGACCCTAAATTCTTATGTGGGTAGCAAAAACTTTGGCAAAGTTCATGATCAAATGCTATAAATTAAGTGGTTAAATTGAAGTGCTCATGCCAGACTCATGACTGCTCAATACAAATTCTTTCTAAATGAAAGTTAACTGGCTTTTTTTATTTGTTAATAATTCCCTGTTGCCAAAAACCAACAGAGCACGGCTTTCCATTTTCTCTTTTCTGCCTCTGTGGAAGTCAGACTATTGTTTTGTCTAATATATAAATGGCACCCATGACAAGAACAGCATAGCACCTAAGTCTCCCTCAATAAAACCCCAGGTATTTAGTTAGCTCCTGGCAAGTCTGAAGAAGAAATTGTTTTTTAAGTTCTCACTTCAAAGCACAACAAGGACTAGCTCCAGGCTGCCTCCAGTGCCAGAATTAATTTTAACTGACCATACCAGAGATACATACTTGGTTGGCCAGTGCTCTTTTTAATATTTTCTTGTTTATTGGCATATATTTATATGTGTCTGTTAAAACACAGCAAAACTAGCTAATTCTCTATTTGTCTAGCAACCTTTAGTAGTGGCTGCATTTCTTTTCTGTCAAAAAATTAAGTGAAAATGTATATCACGAGAAGATTACCATCTTGAGAAATAGAAAGCGGGATGAGTTTTTCTTCCTCCTGGGACTTTCTGTAGATTTACAAATATATTGACCAAAGTGCTTGGTGCTTCATCATTGCTTTTTGTCTTGGCATGCAGTTTGCTCTTTTTATTCACTGGCAATTACCTTCTGCTCAGAGGTGCAGCTAAGCATCTCTAAGAAACTTGCTTCTTTTGCTGACTGTCTTCCTGCTCTTCTGATGATATTTGTAACTTTTTTTTTTATTTTCTTTCTAATATCTCTTTCAATTTATAATTTCTCTTATGTCTAAGGAACATAAGCACATACAAAGTGACTATTTTTCTCTGACTCTTCCTTGTCTTTTGTCTTGGTTCAAAATTTGCATATTCAGATCATTCTCCTTTTCAGGCAGAACCTTCTATAATTGCCTGGCTTTAACATTATGGGACCTGCAGCAAGGTTATTACCTATTACCAGTCATAAGGGCAATGACTAGAAAGCCATCCCTATAAAACTTCTATATGTCCTGAAAATGTATAAAAGAGTTAAAATATATCTGGAATATCTGGAATCCAATAGACTTTTTTTTCCCTGTAAGTTCTGTTAAATTCACAAAATACTTTTCCCTGCTTTACAGGACCGAGGTGACTGGGTGAAATTGCTCAGATGCCTGAGGCAACACACTGAGCTGTCTGGAATGATAATGATTATTCAAATGATAATCATCCAAATGACCCAGATTTCTTCTCTGCTGTGTCTTGACAAATGGCTAGGCAGTGACATCTCTGCTGTCTGTGGTTCTGTGGCCAGTCACGTTTGGATACCCATATAGGTAAGCTGTGTGCAGCAACAGTGACAATAGGGCAGATAAGGACTTTGTTGTCTAAATGACTGTGTGTTTAGTGAAGTTTTAACATTACTATCTACTGCAGCTGCATCTTGTTTTTTCTTTCACTTCATTTTCTTTGTGCTATAAGTTCATCTGTGCATTATGTTAATTCAGAATATGCAAGCTATCTGCAGCCAGTGGTTGCCAATTTGCTTGAATTAATTTTGTCTAAGTGTTTTTCTTGAACTATGTGTAGACCAGGATAGCACCAATATTTTGTTTAACTTACTGAGTTTATAGTTGCAGGCTCACATTTTAGGTGAGATAAAATATGATTTATACTGGAAACATCCCCAGTGGCATTCAATTGCCTCCCTGATCTCTCTGATTATGCTATGGGAATATTTCCATTTAAGTTAGCATTTTATGGTGACTGCCAAACAGATTAGACTTCAAAAATAGCAGTCCTGTAGCAAAGGAAATGATGACCAATAGAACTCCTCTTTTGTCTATTCCTGGGCCTTAGTACAGTTAGCTTCCCTTTATGTCCTGTGTTTTGAGAACTCTTCTCAAGTAATCCTTTGGTCTTACCTGGATTTTTAAAGTTTTTATTTTTCTTTGTTTTCTTTATCAAGCTGTTTGTTTTATAGATGACTTCTCATTGTATTCTCTTCCTCTTTGCCACCTGACCATGAATTCACATACCACTCTTGCTCCTACAGCTTTAGGAATCAGAAGTGCAGATGCTCAGAACAGTGTTTCTGACTGTAAGAACAGTGATATCCCTGGTAAAATGGTGGCCTCCTGGTCTCTGTTTTCTGTATTGATAATTAATATTGTCTCCCCCTCTTACACTCATCTTTAACCCTTTAATGGAAAAGAAATAGGTTAAAATGATGGAAGGAAAAACTTGAAAATCAGGTAGAGACAGCAGAACAGCAAGATATAGCTAAAAAGTAAAAAAGGAAATCTTAAGCAAAAGGATAAGCAGATTTGTGAAATATGAGGGAGGTTCCATGACCCTCTGGCTTGCTAGTAGATGGCCTCGGAGTGTATCTTCCACATGATCATGGGTCAGACAGAGAAAACCCATACCAGTTCTCTTACCTGTTAGTCAGTTCTCTTCAGTATCTTTTTCTCTCCAGACTAATATAATAAAAGAGAAATGCCCTTTTTTATCTCTGCAACAAGCCTGATGCCATTAAAATGCACTGTTAAACACTAAAAGAAAGAACCCTAACTTTCAAGACTTAGCATTTCTCTGAATACCTTCTAACGTACAAGAAGGGCTTATGCAGATGCTTTCAAAAGTCCAAAGTTTTCCAGAGGACCACATCTGTAACCTCCCAGAGTCCCAGTGGTAGAGTACCACTTGCAAAATACATTCCTGCACTTGTGGAATTTTGATGAAGCACCATAAGACATGGTCAGCACATTTTTATCCCAAATGTTGCACTTGCAATGAAGTGCTGTGCACATAAGGAGCATGTGCATCATTAGTTACTCAGGTTTGCAGCTTATACTGATTTTGATTCCCCACCTTTCTGGCTCTAAAACCTCTTAACCAGTTAAATAACATAAAAAAATGAGCAAGTCTGAATGGGCTGTACACTTTGAAAATCTTTATTAGTTCAACCATAATACTACGATTGAGATAGCTGCACTCTTTATTTGAAACTGGTCTGTATCCAGCTGGTTAGGAGAAGGAGAAAGAACTACTATTTATCTGTAAAAAAAAAGTTGACTGCTTGGAGACACTTCCCTGATTTAGACTCTTACGTTGCTCATCATTCTGTATGCCAGCTGTCTCCAAAAATAATACATTAAAGGATTTAACTGCTACAAAGATAAGATCATAAATGAATACATGAAAAACTACAATAAGGCAGGGCATTTTTAATAGGATTGAAATAAGAAATTTAGGACAAGAGGAGTTGGCATCAAGTAATGCCAGAGGAAGTTGAGATTGGATGTTAGGAAAAATTTCTTCACTGAAGGGGTTGCCAAACATTGGAACAGGTTATCCAGGGAAGTGGTCAAGTCCATCCATGAGGGTATTTAAAAGACTTGTAGATGTGGTGTTCAGGGACATGGTTTAGTTGTGGACTTGGCAGTGCTGGGTAAATGGCTGGACTCCTCATCTTAACAATTAGACATAAATAATTCTGTGACTCAGTGATTCTATGAAATCTAAGTTGAAGCAGAAGAACTCAGAGACTCTGCATCAAGTGGCTGTGGTAATTTCTGTAGAGCACTGATCACCTACAAGTGGTCTGACAACAATGGAAGTTGACATTGGTGGCCAATTCAGATTGAATCCTAAAATATCATGTCATTGTATGGAGTGTAGCGCACTAAACTGGAAGGGAGAATCCCTGAAACACAAATCAAAATGGGATGAGGTAAATTGAACTAAATTTTCAAAAATTTTCCATGTATTGGATTTATTTGGGAAATAGATCATGCGACAGCATAAGACAGCATAATTCCTCTCTCTCCTCACCAATAAAGGCTTCTTGAGCCTTAGAATCTTGAAAGATTAAAAAGACATATCCTCAAAAGTGAAATTCCTAAAATAGGAGGTGTCTCAGAAATACCGGAAGAGAAATTGCTATAATCACTAAATCTTACTACAAAGTCCCCTGTGCACCACATAAATGACAACATTTGTTTCAAAATCATTGTCATGTAACCTGTGATTCTGAAAATCCATATAGGATCTCTGTTTATCTTCTGTGCAAATGTGGGCCTTATATGAGTTACTTTATCTCTTCTTGCAGAGAGAACTCTTCATTTTCAATATTCAAATGAGATAATTTTTTTTCCCACTTTTTCTTTTTTTCCACCTGAAAATTGCAAAAAACTTGTTCCTATAGACAAAATGCGGCTTTCCTCTTTTAGTGCATTTAAGTGGTAGATAAACTCTGCTGGAATTTCTGAAGAGCAGGAAGTCTCCAAAGAGCATATAAAATCAGTAATGACCTCAAGGAAATTAACCTGCATATACTAAGCAAAAATGTCATTCTATACTGGTATATCTGTCTTAAAACAGATGCCGCACAGATGCCGGCATTGGTTCCAGTGGAACAGGAATCCTCTAAGGTTTATATTAGGAACTAGCTGTTAGGCTTACAGTTAATTGGGAAAAATGAAAACATTTCTCCCTGCCTGACTGTTTGATGTAGACCAAATTAAGGAAAAAAGAAGTATACCTATTTCTGTGAATGATGTTTGTAGTTCCTTAAGTTAGGGTATCAAAGAGACTTAAGCACATTGGACACACTATGCTACAGCCAATTAGATAAAAGTCTTGGTCATCAACTGGCCACGTACTGGTCCTTCCTCAGACACAGCCAGGGCAGGTAAGCATGGGGTTTGTGAAAGTGGATATGTGATAGGAGAATGGGAGTAATAAGGATTTTGGGGTTGAAAGACCAGCCTTCAGCCTTGAGGTTGTTTTGAAGTGTCATGAGGAAGGGTTCAGCAGGTTCCCTTTTCAGTTAAGACCAATGAAGGATTCTGTCTCCAAATACCACTGGTGGCCCTACTTTCTGCAAGGCAGTGAAGGCATTATTTTCCTACCAAAACCATGGAGTTGTGTTGAAAACTGAGTGCTGTAGATGAAACATCCCAGATACCTGTTGAAAATTCCTCTCCACAAGGAACAGATGGTTATATGAGAGAATTTGTATTTGTGCCAACAGAATCATTCCAAACACCCACATCGTGAAGGTCACTAAGTGCAGAATTAGCACAGACATCAGCTTCAGGATGATGGTTGCCAAGTCCTGGGTGCACCTGGCTGAAACTGAGACATAATCATCCTGGGGTGAGTCATGTTTGGTAACTGTATCCCGAGTAAACCAACCAAATGCATATCAAGCTGAAATAAAACATTATTACTTCATTAAATTTCTTTTAAAAAGCAATTTAAAGTCATTGGATCAGTAGCACAAAAAAGAGGATAAAGAGCCAAAGACTGGATTCCTGGAACAAACTTGCACGCAGAACTCCAATTTCTAAGTCTTAGGCTTCCTGCCAACCAGCAGAATATCTTACATGAGAAGCTACAAGAAGCAGCTCACTTCTAGCAAGAAACACTAAACACTAGATAACTCTTGCTAGAAAGCACCAGCAAGGAAATAATACTCTGAAAACAGCAGTACAGTTGAAAGTAAATTTCCAAGGAATTTAAGATTTTGTGAAAGGTGGAATTAATATTTATTATTGAGGACTAGTTTTTAATTTAAATGCTTAAAAAGAAGGTCATTGTGTCCTCCTAATGGTCATAATCTTCTCCAAATGCCACCCCTTCACCCTGTCCAAGAGAAATGGCCAATGTTCTATGTTTTGACACAAAATGGTTCTGTACATTGGAGTGGACACTGAACAGAATTCCTCCATTTTCTTTTTGTTTTCTTTTTCTTACATTTCTTGGTCCTTGTGCCTGGTTCCAGTTGAAAATTGTCAGAAGTCAATTACAGCCTATTAGCAAGAACTTGGATTGTCAAGAGAACGAACTTTTGATAAGCTTCTTGGCACACTAAATCTGAGTAGGAGGCTATCCTTTCCAAACAACTGTGCAGGTAATTACCAGATGTTTTTGTACACTTTCATCTTTCTTCTGACCATGGTACTTTTTGTCATTCTTCTTTTTTTCATGTTGTCCCCAGTCTGCAGATTTGCCTGCAGTAATATTGATTTTTTTTTCCTTTCTCTTCATGAGCAATGTTTACTTGGTCTCACTTAATCAAATCTGTTTCTTATTTTCTGACACTAGACCTTTAAAGTGGTTCTGTGTAGTCTGTTTCCTACCCATTTTGTTCTAATTCCAAAATAATTCCTTTGTCCCTTCCAGATGAAGCTTTTATCCTACTCAGCTGTTTTCTTCTGTTCATGCTCCTCCTGCCAAACCTGAAACCAACCTCTTCCAGCCTAGCCAGTTTTTCCATGGGGGGCACTTTGTTTCAGATTTGGGTTCAATGTTATTTTTACAAATTTCTCTGGCAACATCCACTGTTGTCATCATCTGCAAAGAAGGAAAATAAGTGTGAAGAGCATTTATCTCCTAAAAGGGTTTTGCTCTGGGCCTAATCTGCATGTCCATTCTGGTGAAAGAAATATTTATGTCTATGTTAAAAATAAGGTTGACAGCTGAATACTTAAGACTTCTCTCCCCTCTTCACCTTTCCAATGAAAATTGTTATAAATATTCTTTATTTTTAAATGTCCCAACTTCCTAAAATCTCTCAAATGAGCTTTGTTCTGCACAAATAATCAGGAGATAGTCCTTAGAGGGAAAGAAATTATAAACATTATTCTCATATTCCAGTAATCTCCACTCAAATAATTACATTTAGTTAATGATATAATTTAATCACTAAATAATTATGTATAGAGAATAATATTCAGGGATTCCTTAAAGTCCTGGTCTCCACAAAGGTGCTATATCTACTTAACATTCTCTATTTCCCAGCATCCTATTGCCTGGACCATGTTGTTGAACTATACCTTCAGGCTGCTCTTCTTATAACTTCAGTTTCATTTTCTCCTCTCTTAAATTAAGTCCTAGTCCTGAAAGATGCTCGGTACTTGTGGTGCACTCACCTCTATTTCCATTTGAAATCAATGGGAAAGAATGATGCTCACCCTTTTGTGTTACTGATTCTTCCTGAGAGAGAGCAGTCAAAGGTTTGCAATATTGGTCTTTCAGATGATTGAATGTCAACCTCATCAAATTGAAATTCAGACTTTCTTGACCTCTGGCTAATGTTCTTGACTTCATTTAACATTCCATGTTAAATTAAAAAAAAAAAATAAAATTCAATGCTGTGTCCTTAGAGCTTCCTGTCAGCCAACCCAGAGTGAACTGGGGAATATGAATATATTTTGCTTCCTTTAAGCAATCTCAAAAAAATTTTTTTTGGTGATATTTTTCTAGAATAACCTAATATTTCTTCAGTCTGCTTTATTGCATGTATTAAAGTTCATTCTTGTTTCTGACACAGACTTGAAGTGAGGAAATCCAGGAACATATATTCCATCATTGATCCTGAAACCAGATATCTTTTCACACTACTAAGAGCTTGGCAGGAGCTAGACAAAAGGTTAAATTTTCCATCTTAAATTTGAAATGAAATGAATATAGCAATAATCAGGGGCAGTTTCAGACATTCAGGAAACACAGAGAAGAAAGTAATACCCACTGTAGTTCCCATGACTAGAAGGATGTGTCACTGAGCACAGGATGCACTGCACTAACTTGACCTCTCTGGAAGTGAAATGAGTAGGTTCTCTTCTGGTCAGCGAATAGGAAAAGTGCATCTCTGGAGAGTAATGCTTGTTTTGAACACTTGTTCTGGACTACAGAGAGAGCCTAAAAACAGACTTAGACTGGACATGTAGGGAATCGTTCAGGTGCCTAAATGTAGATGCCTGTAGCGCCAGTTTTGGTAGTCAAAGGAGTCATAGGGCTTTTAGAGATACTGCATCAGTTCTGTCGTATTTTGGACCTTTAAAAGGAGTAAAAATGTTATAGTGTGATAAATTATACCTAAATAAGAAGTCCAAAATTTCTGAGATTAGCCCTACAAGGAGAAGGACAAAAAATTGCTGGAGTGGGTGATGGAGGAACAAAGTGAGCTGTAGTAAGACAGAAAATGAAGACTTCCTAGAGAAGTTTTTTATCACTTCAGAAGACTATTTGTAATACAGCACAGATATTGGTCAGAAAGACAATATGGCAGTTTATTTTCACAGACTAATATGAACAAGTCTGGGTTCAAAATTCAATATCCAAGTGAGGCAACAAGTTGGGGAAATTATGAATAAAGCAAAGGGAAAACTGGAAGAAAACTAAAACAAAAAGAAATTTTTCAAGTGTTATTAAACAAAAGCAAAGATAAGCCCTAGTGATGATTTATAGCTGCACCGCACATCAGCAGACACAGGAAAGATTTGGCACAGGGGAAGAAAGTGGTCATTAAATATTATTATGTGTGTTGGGATTATAACAAGTTCACAAGTGAAGGAAGTAACAACCTGCAATTGATAGTAAAAGGGCATGTTCTGAAAGAAGGAAGATTTTATAAACTTGCACAGGAATATTTAGCAGAAATTCAGTCAAAATTGATCTGACTATATCAAGAAAACACAATCAAAATGAAGGGACATTGTGGGATCTTTTGAAAGACTCTGAGACTGAAGAAAGGACAGACTTTAACATATAAGAGGTTTGGTTTTATTTAACTGATCTGTCCTGAGAGCAAAGACAAAAGTTGGACAAATGAAATGCATCCACATCAGTGGAAGAACAATGGAAAGAGCAGGTGGCAAAGGTAGGTTTGAAGGAGGATACACAGAGAAGAGGTTTCTGTCAGGGAAGTAAAGACTGTTCAAGACACTGTGTTAAACAGATAACAATTGAAGATTAGAGTGGAATCACTTTAAAAATTAAAATAGCTGCTCTGGAACTCTGACAAACTGATTGCAAAACACTGATGCCAAACTATGAAGGTTGCTTTCTTTTTTTTTTTTTTTTGGCAGTAGAATATGGTTGTTTGGCTGACTTCAAAGACAGCTGTACTGGCAACAACTAAATCGTTTCTGGGTCAGTCACATGGGTGTATGTAGCTTGTTTCAGCATGAGTGTTCTCCCAGCTCCCTGTTTCTCTCTCACAGGTTTTCCCCAGTGTCTACTCTTTGATTCAGATGGATATTAACAATAACGTATTTAATGAAAACATTATGTAAATATTTTATGAAACCTCTGTAAATAATTTTTGTGGTTGAAATGAAGAAGTTGTAATGGATATACTGTGTAAAAATTCTTTCTGATTATTTTAAGAAATCATATGTTCTTTCAATTCCATTTAGCTGTAATGATGTTTAGTGAAGGGAATACATTGAAAATATGTTTTTAATGTTGTGGGACTTTCTTATTTTGCCGTATCAGCACACAGCTGTACATCCAAAATTGTTCTGCTGAAGGGCATAATGGAATCTGGAAATATGGATAGCATTTCAGAGACATAGAGGATGGTAAAGGGAGGTCTTAATGGTAGATGTGTTGCCCACTGAAATGAATAATGTCTGTTATAACATTAGCCTAGATTTATACAGAAGTCTATATAGTTTAATGGTCCAAACTCTACATTGCCAAGAAACAGAAAAAGCTCTAGGGAAATAATTTGAAAACTAACTGATAATCCCTGCATGTAATGTCTGCCTGAGCAGGTGAGGAGCCAGGCAGAGCCATATCCTATGAATTCTATGGAGCTCAAGGAATACCATGTCCTTAATTCAACCTTTGTGCATGAGGAGCAGTGACCCTACTTCCCTACACTGGGTCAGAAGCCTCATTTTGTGGTTACAGGGCATGTGGAGAAGATCAGCTGTGATTCCAGAAGGATTAGTAAGTATGCAGCTATTTTTAAAATGCTGTTTCTAATCAAATACACACTTGTTTCCAAAAGGAATGAGGTTTGTGCAATTAGGGTGCCTCTCCTCCCACCTTACTCTCCTATTGCACCTATTTGGTGGTTTCCACTGGATTTAATATAATGACAGACCAAAATTTGTGTGGGCTTTGTTGGGTATATATGGGATTTTTGTTGAGGTTTTTTGTTAAAATGTATTTTTGTGAAGATTTTGGAGTGATTAAGAGAAAGAGTTGCACATTTTGACAAGGGAAAAAACAAAAACTTTTATTGTTGATGTAGGAACAAGAAACATAAGAAGTAAAACAATGTCAGGAACTGATATATCTACTGTTTCTGATATGATTTCTTCTAAATTTGAGATTATGGAGATTCAGTCTTATCAACATTTTTTCCCCACTGAATGGGAAGAGTTCCACCCAAGTATAAGCAAAAGTTCAGTTACTGTAAAAAACTCTACCACAAAGATCCATGTTTTCCTCATTTTGTAGTACAACATTGTACAGGGCTGTGCTTTCTAAATTGACAATTCATGTATTAATCATCACTATTTATATTCATTTGTATAATGACTGTAAAAAACCCATTCTAGTCATTATTTCTATCCCTGTCTTCTGCTCCCAGACTTTTTATCTTTTTCAGGCATGATTATAGGGTAGGGAACAATTTGTTAAAAAAGCTGAAAACTGAATGGAGTTTGGATAAAGATATTTAGTTGCAAACATTAGTGACAAACACTACTGTGCAGATCCATCGAAATCAAATCACCATGGAATTAAATTTCTACTTGTTGGCTTTTCAAACAAAAAGGATGAACTTTGCTTTCAGTTTCAGAGAGGAAATAAATAGGATTTTTGTTTAATTTTTTTTCCTAAAAATTTTGAAGTCTGATCCAACTGACTTTAAAAGCCATTAGAAGCTGTCTGGTGCTCTATTAGATTTTGTGCTCAAATTAATGTTTAATGATTTGTGGTATATCAGCACCAAAAGACATATTTTATGAACTCCAATGCACAGGTTTGCATGTGACTTGTGATATTGAATCATTGTGTGCATAACTCCAAACAATTTTGTATGTGCTTTTGCTGATCGTGCTTCCTTACAAGAATTGCTGTGCTAATAAGCAGGCAATGCTTTGTAAGGGTGATTTTAATTTAAAAATCATTATTTTTATGTTAGTGGCAGATTTTTCATAGTCTATGGCCCTAAGAAAGATTGGCCGGAAGAAGAAATACCTTTTATGAGATTAATAAATACATCAGAAATAATCAATGTCCTCTCCCCTCAAAACCAACCCCAGAACAAAAACCACAGGTGTTGATACCTAAACTCTTATTGTACTGATGCTATTTTTCATACATGGCAAAGTGGGTCATTTTGAACACAAAATCCAAAGTTTAAAATAATCACAAGTATTTTAGTATTCATTCAGTAAAGAAGTATGTTTAGAACAACAGATATTTGACACAGCTTGAACTGAAGGTGACCTGGCAGTGCCAATCTGCAGATAGTATTTAGTTATATAATTTAATGGCCTTCACATTTTTCTATCTAGGTGTCTGGGGCAGGTTTCCTCTTTTGTACAAATCTTGTGGCAACCTTTGCCCCCCAATGGTTTAAATCACATTCTTAAGGGATTAAACTGTTATGACAAAAGAGGAATGTTTAGATATTCTGCTTTGCAGCTAAAAATTTGTCAGATTAGAAATTGTGTATTTTATAATCTCAAGATCAAAGAAGCTTTCCATCAAAGCTTTACGTCCGCTATAATATTTTCCCAACCTTTGTTGAACCTGAATTGTTTTGGATTATCTCACATTGGGTTCACTGAGTATGCCTAGCCAAATGTGGGAAAAAGCTTCCTGCCAAACATTTTAAACATTTCACATACGTAGGGCAGAGGCGGTAAGCCACAGGTATTAGTTTACTGCAGTGGTGAAGCTTGCTTTAAGTCTTTTTAACTCTACTTTTATATGAAATGCTTTTTGAGATTAGTATGACAGATAAAACCCCACAGGGCAACCGTTTATCTTCCATTAGGAATACCATTCACTTTCTTTAACCTAGTGACCTAAGTGCTCCTGTAAAGAGTCTCTTTTATAGAGTTTTTACATCTCAATGGATTAAGTATCATTTCTCTGCTGAGGAGAAAAAAACCAAAACACAGTTCAATTTCTTTAGAAGAATGGTTTGTCAGAGGAGAATAGTTTTTGTCTTTACCCATTTTTTATTCCAGCAGTCATGTTCCCCAAATAGTCACAAAACAGTGATCATTCAAAGCTCAAATTGTCAGTTCATTTAAAATCCACTCACCGAGCCCCTTCATTACATTTTCACTACATATTTGGCAAGGCAAATAGCAAACCAAGAGGACAGAGAATTCAGCTATTCTCTGTGCTGTGCACTACCTTGATGGTCTTTAAGGTTATTCAGCATAATCTTAGTGAAAAATGCATATTTACAATAACATCTTTTTATTCTGATTAAAAAACCATAACATTATTTAGAAGCATGTATATAAAACCCACACATAATCAAAGTAAATCTGAACAACTTCCATAAGGAAATAAATGCAGAAATTGTTTAGACATTTTCAGATGTAGTTGGAATTCAGCATTCAGGGTGAGGTTCATTCCCCAGGCTCCAATCAGTACCTTTTGGGAAAGGGAGATGGCTTCACTTTTTAATGAATATAATGAAAAATAGTATGGCCAAACATACAAAAATGTTAACTGTATCTTTTGCATTTGCTCTGCTTTATAAAAATTTAGTGATGTTTTTAATGAGCTGTTTGGTGCTCTCACCTCTGCTTATTTTTAGAAATACCCATCTATGATCAGAGATCTGTCCTGTTCTCAGATGCTATGCTGCACCACATTTTGGTCTGAAACTCAAAAACAATTTATTTTTGGTGGCACTTGCCTGAAACAAATCTTTACCCCTACCTTTAATATATAGAATATAAATTATTGTTTCCTAATTTTTTCTGCATTCTTCTTGTCTAACTACTGCACCATTGCAAAGAGCTATTCTCTGTTCTCAGCCATGTGCTTATTTAATTTTCTTTTTTGAGGTCAGTAGCCTGTTTTCTTGATTGATTCAGGTACACTGCATGTATCTGCAGGAGTTAAAAGTAATTTTGGATTCCCTGTTTCACCTGCACTATTTTAGGCCCTGATCTTTTCAATTGCAACATGAAATGGCCCAGTTACTTCACTGGAGCTTTGAAAAGGAGGAGCAACTCACAAATGGTAACTTGCATTATAGTTTCTGTCAATGCTCAAATTGTTTCACTTTAGTCAGGGTTTATAAAAAGCACTGGATGTATCCCATATTGCAAGGGTTTTACTTTTTAACTCTATTATTTAGTGGCATCTATACCAATGTACTCAAAGCACCTTATAGGTAGGACTCTTTATAGGATTTTAGCTCTGAATTTCAATCTAAGTCTACCATTTATGGGCCATTTGTAGTAAATATCAATCCTCAATATCTAGTATTTTTGTTCTATTCTCCTGTGCTTATGGAGTCAGGATGAGACAGACATCCAGACCTGTAACAGCATCATCCTAGTGTGTGTCTTCACTTACTGGGCCTATAATTATGAGCTACAATGTTAACATTAACTAATTAATTTATTTCTAAGTGCCAGAATCTCTTGATTTTGTGATATATGAAAAAAAAATCTTTTGATCATGGCATGGAAAAATATACGGACAGGCTCGACTAATTTGCTAATTAGTAGAAAAAAAATTCCAAGAAAGGCAAATTGTGCCAAAACAATGCTATTGCAGTAAATACAGTCTTTCCATGTTCATTTAGATTTAGCTACAGAATCTCTGGATCCACTGTCCCCTGCGCTTCATTTTCTTCAGGTGTGATTTCCTCAAAAATTAAAGGGGAATTTTTAGATTGAAGAAATTAGATGAATGAATGTCTTATGGAGATGCTTAAATATTATTGAAATTGTGATCTGGTAGCTGGCTGCAAAAAGTGAAACCTTGCTGACAGAAAAAAATAATCTAGAGAAGAAAACACAACTTATGCCTGCTGGGATACTTCATCAAACTGTTTTAAAAGACTGAGAAATGAGATTGTACTTACCCGTGGTCAAGGGATTTCTGAACTAGAATATTAAACGTTTGTTAGAATTAGGTTTCAAACAATGTTGGGTGTTTCATGCTTGAGTGACGAAAAGACAATTATTTCCCAGTGTCTTTGCTGCCCCTGGGCATGATTAAATAATGGAATTGTATTCTCAGAAAGATGTGGTTTATTACTTTTAACAGCTTTTCTAGCTGAAGTCTTTATAAATAAAAAGAGCTATAATTTTAAAAAGATAAAAGCCATGTGCCATTTCATCCCTTTGAAACATGGAAGAGAAAGAATTGTGTGTGGTAATACCTATAATGTTCAGCATGTAGCTTTCTTGAGGTGGGTAGTATTGAGGGAAAGAAAATGTGATGCTCCCAGAGCCAGGGGCTCTGCTCATACTTGCTCTGTTGTTTTATGCCTCTCACAACAATGGATTATGCAAAAAACATGAGTGAATTTGTTGGGACTTGATGAATTTTGATGGCAATTTCACAGGTGCTGAATAAATTGGAAACCCATTCCCCTTCCCCACCATGCCCACCCCATGTCCAGATACTTTAGATAACTTTGCTGTTGCTGAAACTCTCCAAACCAGACTGCAGAACTTACAGTCAATTACTGCTCAGCAGGGTCAGTCCCAGAGCACCAGCAGTATGCTGTGTCTGGAACTGCTCATGGTCAGGCAAGCTGGGGAACTGAGTTCTTTTAGTTCAGCCCATCTGTGACCTCTCCTGTCCCCACCAGAGCTGTCAGGCTGGCTGGTCTCACACACAAAATATGCTGTGCTGCATATGCACTCAACCACAGCTGAGCCCATCCACCAGAAATCAGCAGCTTTCAATCAACTCTATCTAATGGAATTTCCATTTAACATTCCCAAGTGAAGGTGGACTCTTATATGAAAAACCTGTATAAATAGGAATCCTTTTTGTTTTTGTTGTTTTAAATGAATTTCATTTATGTCCTTCAGGAAGGATGCTCTGCAGACTATTACTTTAAATCATTTTGGTTATGGTTACCTGGTATTTTTAATATGGAAAGAAGGCAGGAGTCTACCAAAAAGGAATGTTCTGCCCTTCTCCTCGGCTGGTCATTAA
Organism: Emberiza elegans; assembly: GCA_024865655.1. Lineage (NCBI taxonomy): Eukaryota > Metazoa > Chordata > Aves > Passeriformes > Fringillidae > Emberiza > Emberiza elegans. Next base: position 50,561,399 of record JALJVW010003023.1, read on the forward strand.
TTCTTGTCCCTATCTCCTCTCTAGTGGCAGGTCTAGCCTGAGCCACCACATAATGAAACCTGTTAAGAACAGTTTTCTATGAGAGTGTCTGCTAACCTCTCATCTCCTCAAGGGTATTTTAGCTGGATCAGTCCCTTCTCTGAGCTACTGTGCATTTTCAGAGACTCTGGAGCTGGCAAAAGTGGAAGGGAAAGAGCAGCTTGAAAAAAAAATCAGCAGAAAAGCAGCAATGTTCTTGGTGCTGGGATGGATTTGTGCATAATATCAGCAAAATTAAAATGACTGATCTGCTCTGTTGTGTTATTGAACTAAGTCAGGACAACCATGAGATATTATGGCTCCATTTGCATCATATCTTAAAGAATCTGTATTGTTGTCTTGTTCTTAGGATTTTGAATCTCATTCAACAGGCCACAAAACCTTCACAGACTACCAGTTTTCCTTTATAGTAAGCAAGGTTAAGCTTTGTGACACCAGCTCAAAAAGCAGTACTTGTGTGTCCACTCTCTGACACATCATTATTCTGTGATATGTATCAAAGTTCCCCTCTTTTTATCAGATTGCAGAATTGTCCCATTTGTACAACTGATCAAAGTAAATAAATAATCTAGACAATGCTAAGTGCACATGCAATTGAAGCTACTCATTGTTTGGTCTCACATCAAGGAGAAAACATGTCAAAGGATTTGTCCAACCAGACCAAGGTGCCAAAATCCCTAGATCTAGCCTTGGCATATGGTATCAAGCAGATGTACTGGATATGAAAAATCACAGCTGCCAGCTAGCTGATAGCTACCTAAGAATCAGTCAGTGCTAATTTGGTATTTCTGTGCTAGATAAGATCTATGTGGTGTGTCTGTGGGTAACTAAATCTCTGTTTACATTAGGTTGATAAGAGTGGATACCGTACAGAGTGTCTTAGGAAAGATGTATCCATTTGTGACTGCAATCCACATGACAGCTAATTATTTAAAATGAACTCTGCATCAGAAAATTACATCTATAAAAGCAAGACTGAAGTGGCATCTTCTTCATGAGATCTTCCGAGGTTTCAAAAAAGCAATTGTACTTGGAGTTTGAATCTTATTTTGATAAGGCCCTAGAGTCTGCTGTGGAGTGGAAATGATCTTTAAAGTGAGTTAAGTTGGTAAGAGTAGCAGAACATTTTATTAAAATAGAAAATAGAGTCTATGGGGACTAGGTTCAGTAGGAATGTCTGTGGTGATATGTCCCTTAGCTGTATTTTTCCTTCATCTCTTCACTTTTCTCTTTCAATGAAATTGTTCAGGTGTCAGCAACAGCGAAATTTTGTCACATTAATTGGATTACAAAAAGCATTGATTTTACACTTTAAGTGATGTCAGTAAACATTTTTTCCATTGTGGCCAAACTCCTCTTGTTTTAAGCAACTGTGAGTGGAATTAGCACTTTCTTCTCAGCCATAAATACAAAAAAAAAAAAAAAAAAAAAAAAAAAAAAAAGAGAGAGAGAAGAGAGAGCTATCCACCTCCAAATATAACTACTTTGAGTGCAACAGGCCTGATAGTTTCCTCAGTGCCTCCTATCTATTAATTTGCAACATTTCCGTTCCTCCCTTTCCTACATCTTACACTTGCAAAAAAAGCAACATTTCCCAGATGTCTTAAAAAAAGATGAAGATAGTCTATCAGATTCAGTCTTCCTTTTTAAACTAGTGTTCTCTCTAATGTCTACATTAATTAAATAAATGCATTTTTAATTGAAACACATGAAGCTTTCAAGTCAAACTGAGTTCATGTCCTCAGGCACCCTATTAATGGAATTTTGGAGTGACAGTGCACACCAACCAGCTGGGTCAGGACCATGTCAATGCATCATGAAAGTTTTTTTTCTCTGATGGCACAAGACATTGCAGATCCATTGTAAAAGGGGAAGTCTATGCCTTCACAATTCTAGTAGAAATAACATCTCTTGAGGTCTCAACATATTCCACATACAGTTTAGAAGATAATTTAACCGGGGTTGTCAGTTTAAAATAATTTATTTTAGAGGCTGTCAAATTTTAACAGCAGTTAATGATGTTCATCTACAGGTTTTGTCTTCCCTTTCAAGGACAGAGGAATCATTTATTGTTTCTTTTACTCCAAAAGATCTATGCAAAAATGCATTATGTACATAGAACAATAAATAGTTTCTGGAATTCATTGATGTTATTCTCAGAGGACCAAAGCATTTTCTTTCTTTGTAAATGAGAATAAGAAGAAAGCATCACAAGTAAACCTGAATAGATACACATTACAATAGGTTATCCTTATGCAAATACAAAGCACATTCACCATCAGCAATGTCTATACCAAAAAGAAAAAAAAGAAAAAGAAAAAGGGTGTTTAATTCCCTTGCATTGTTGACTAATGAAGCTTTCCAAGTTATGCACATGCTGCAGCTGCACATCCTTTGTGTTCTACATTGGCCAGGGTTGCTGGAGGCTGCTTGATACCTTGTCTGCATGATACTTCCTGGAGCTCCAAGGGGGACTTAGCTATCAGTGCAGGCTGTATTCCCAAGACTTATCTGCATTTAATAAACAAAAAAAGGTGGAAGAGTCTTATTTGGTCCAGAGGCAAACTGATGCAAACCTCTACATTTATGTACACAGTATTTTTTCCCTCAGATTGGAATGGCTTTACACTGTCAGTAGGAAACTCTGGGATATGCTGTATCCTGAATTTTCACCTGTGTGGCTTTCCCAGTAGACATTGTTGTACCAGAAAATACTTGAAGGACAAATTACCTATGAATTACGTAACATGCAGACCTGAGTGAAAGCTCAGAAGCCTAAGTTCTAAATGTTACTAGAAATGGAAGTAAGATGCTGCTTTTATGCAAAGCCTATGCCATTTAATTAATGAAAAAAAAAAAAAAAAAAATTCCCCAAGGTAAAGGCTAGCAATTTTTAAATCACTTTTTATCTTATTTTGGATGGAAATAATTAAATCTGGTCACTTCATTTTTAGTAAGGTCCTTTTTGAAGAAGACACTTTCAGCCTTGTTTACTGAGTCTGGTTACATGTTTATTCAATGAATGAAGAGACGAGTAGTTTAACAACTTGGTGCAAATCTCTGACCCCAGATTTTAGAGTCAACTTCATCTTCTACCTCTGTAGTCTTTTGAATACTTAATGCTAAAGAGAAGACTTTTGTACAGACCGTGAAAGACATACTTGCTTGAGAACTCTGTATTACATACCAAATAAGAAGGTGTGTTTCTTGAATGTTGGCCATGTAGGAGGAAAGGGAGCTTTTTTTTTTTTGACAAAGGAAAAAGCACCTTTGGGCTCTGAAGAGTTGTGCCCACAAAACCCCTGGTGAAGATGGTAAACTTCCAGAGTAATGGAACTTTGTGGAGCAGTCTGCAGGACAGCCCCATCACCTGCTGCTACTGCCAGTGGTTTTTCTCTACTTAGCTTGCTCATCTCTTTGAATTCTTCACTTGGGCTTCTGCCTTCCATCACAGAGACTCAAGTAGACTGAGTTACAAAATGTCTTCCTCTGTCTCCAAAACTTTCCTCATGCACCTTTTCTAATAATCTGTTAAGACACAATTACCTTTATTAATGCTTGTGAATATAAATTTTTGTTTCCTTGCTAGGCAATTCGTCAGGCAGCCATGATACATACAAAACACACAGAGGTTTGTGGTAGGAATGAAAGAGCAGTCACGCAGTTCAGATTAATCTAGTTTGCCAACACTGGCCTGTAAGTGGACATGCAAGCAGAAGGAGTAAAAGAACAACAGTGTGTGATAATTCTTTCTAATGCTTTCCTAGGCTTCAGTTATTTTCAGCTCAATTATTTCCCTTAACATCTGCAGTTTGTCTATTTAGTATCTCTCTATGAACCCTTCTTTCTGCTAATACCACAAATACCTCTTGTATTGACTAGGTCCTTTTGTGTGTTGTTACAAAGGTTAACTCATGTTAAATCATGAAAAACTACCTTTTTGTCTCTTCTTTGAATCAAATTCTACGATAGATTTTTTTTTTTTTGCCAGCAATCTCCTTCAGTGCTAGAAGAGCATTGAGTAATGAGTCTCTGGCCAACACTGATGCTGTAGACTTTGTGTTATGATCTGAAACCATCTCTTTTCTGAGCTGAAGTTCTGAGCCTATTAAGTCATTCATACAACCATCCTAGTAGGTTTTGAACCTTTTGATACATATGTTTTCTGAGATTAGATGACTAGAGTACAAAATTAAAAGTCAGAGTGAATGATAAATCTATATTCTAGAATAATATTTTCTGGTTTATTCTCTGTTTCTTTCACAATAATTCCTAGTATATGAAATTTTTTTTGAGTGCCTCTGAATACTAAGTCAATGTTTTTGTGGAACTATTTATCATGCCCTCAAGGTCTTGTTCCTGCAGAGTGATGAACAGATCAGAATATATCTGAAGGCAGAGAGGTTTTTTCCTCATGCTGAGAATTTCACTGAATCATAGAATCTTAGAATGGTTTTGGTTAGAAGAGACCTTTAAAAGTTATCCAGTTTCACTCCACTGCCATGGGCAGGGACACCTTTCCTAGACTGAATGTTTCAAAGCCACATCCAACCTGGCCTTCAACACTTTCAGGGATGGGGCATCCACAGCATTTCTGGGCAACCTGTTCCAGTGCCTTGCCACCCTCACAGTAAAAAATTTCTTCTTAACACCTACTCTAAACCTATCATCTCTCAGTTTAAAACCATTACACTTTGTGCTATCACGACAGGCCTTGGTAAAAATACCTCTCTCCATCTTGCTTATAAGCCCCCTTAGAAGTCACAATAAGGTCTCCCCAGAGCCTTTTCCATGCTGCACAAACCTAACATTCTCAGCCTTTCTGCATAGGAGGGATTTTTCCACATTCATATTCTTTCTGGCTTTTTTTAAGCAGCTACTCAAGCCTGTTAATATGAAATTCCTCATACTCCAGACTTATCCTCACCATATGATATAACTGATAGTGTTATCAGGAAATATTGCAAGAAAATTTTTGTACACATGGCTTAACATAATATAATAATAAAACTGTTTTCAAAAATTTTCAAATAATTAATAAACAGGTAAATTTCATTAAAACTTATATCTATGAAATTAAATATTTCTAGTAAGTCATCCCATTAAAGTGAGTATAGTGACTTTTGGCTCCTGTGAAAATAATAGCAAATTGTGATTCAAACTCCGCTAGCAGAAATTTGAGGCTTTTGACTGTGTGCAGAAGACTTTGCTTTTGACTTTGATTCCAGCAACAAGGGGTTCTTATTTTGATTTCTTTTAAAAAACTATTTGTTATCAACACACAAAGGGTGTCAATGTGAGTTTTCCTATCTATAACTATCAAACAGAGATGTCCTTTTTCCACAAAATGGTACTCCAATCTACTTGGTATATTTAGTGTGTATTAGACAAGAACCACCCATCTTGTATGGTATTCATGTATTTTGTACCATAAGAGATTTTGGAGTGCCCAGTAAAGACCTAAACCTTACATTAGCACATTATTTAAATGAAGGGTTTGCTCATGGAGAAAGTTGCTCCCTGGGATATTGCAGTTGGTTGTCATGGGTGAATTCAGCCTCTGTGTAGTAAGTAAAGACCAGCCAGCTACAATCCCCTCACTCTCCTTCTCACCTCCCTTGACCTCATGCTTTGTACAACAGCTGTGGAAAATCAAATCGTCCTGCAAACCTGCTTTCTGCTTTCTGCTGGCCAGCTGGCAGCGTGGGCCAGGACCAGGAGTGCCAGAACCTTACAGCTGTATGTGTATTGCTGCCTATCCATCTGTAGCATATGCCATATGCCAGTCCCCAGAGCTAGCTGAAGAGAGGATTCATCTGAAATGAAACTCTTTCATCAACATGAAAGTGTTCCTTCCCACTTTCTCACCTTGCTCCTCTGAACTTTTCTACAAGTCATTTATTCTCTTCTCCCTTCCTCCATGGTCTGGGAATCATATGAAGACAATGAATTCAAACCTGTGGCCCACTGTATTTTTTTGGTGGCATAAAAAATTCTGTGTGACCTTTTGAGTAGAAGGTGTGGCAGGTACCACTTGTCTTGAGTGAATAATGTAACTGTAGGATTTGCTGCTCCATGGGTTCAGACAAATCTGTTCAGGCAATTTGCAGTTGATTTGATTTTCTTTCCCATGAGGTCAACACAGTGCACACAAGTGGGTTATGAGGAACAAGAGGTTAATTCAAAAATATGGTCAGTTCTGTCTAACTAAAAGAAGCGTGTCCATCTAAGAACACATGCATTTTCTAGCCTAAGTTATTTAAAATGTTTGCTTACTTAAATAGTGGTTTTCCCCTTAAAAAGTAAAGGCAGATATTCCTTCACTTCCCAGATTTCTCAACAGCTTAAAATAGAGGTGGCAAGAAGCCAACATGCTTAGTAATGTGCAGTGGCACTCTGAAGGCAAACATGAACAATAAAAATATCTTTGTTCACTGGCAGGGGTGATCGCATTTGACTGGAATGTGGATTTCATTTTATGGTAAAGGATGAAACCTTCTACCATTCCAAAAGCACACCCCTCACCACAGGCAGAAGGAAACTGTATGTAGAGTGAATTCAGGGCAGATGTGCTTTTTTTTTTTTTTAATGCTAGATGCAGTTGAGAAAAGGAGCATGATAGTGGACTGAAGGTTCTAGAGAGCTCTTATTCTGACCTGTATACAAACCTCTTCCTGTTTAGCCTCTTTACTGAATTGGTGAAAAGTCAAGTCTTCTGAATTCAGCAATACTTTTTTTTTTTATTGCTCATAGGTCATTTTTCTAAATAGATCCAAAGTTAATTTTCAAGGAAAACCAGAATCTAACTTTTATTTGTTTTATATTCACTATCTGTATTTTCTAAGTGTCACTTGACTTAAAGCAGACCAGAGTGTAATAACCCAAAAGTCTGACAACAGAACTCTTCTGGTATTCTTGATCTGCCTCTTTTTCTTGGTTGTTACCTGATGAGTGGATCTGGGTGGTTAGCCATATGTTGAAAATTTCACTTGTAAGTTATGGGGCTACTCATAGTGCCTAACCTCAAGGATCCCACTTAAAAGCTCAAAATGTCTTCTCAGGATTTTTCACTCTCTCTTTGGGTGGTGCATAACACATGTTCTCCTCAACCTTAAGTCAACCAACTGCTCCTAAACTGTCTTCCCCCAGCAACAGTGTGAATTCCTGCCTTCCCCAATACTCTTTTTCTTCACCTACCCAAAACTATATCTGAAATAGTACAAATTATCATGGAAAGCCAGAGTCAGGTGCATTCTAGAGCAATAACAATGTTGGTAAAGATTCTATTTTTTCTTGGAACCAAATTAAAATTTAGAAGGCTCCAATCTGACACTTTGGTAAATGAGAATAATGCTCTTCATTTTTTTTCCCTTCAAATATTTGTATTGAATAAACCAAATTTGTTTGCATAACTCTGAAAAGTTGCCATCTGGCAACCTGCTGCCTCAATTCATGGCAGAGGGTTCTACTCCTGCCAATTTCAAGCCTTTGTTTTAAAATCTGTGCTGAAAACAATCCAATTTTCTTTCCCCTGAAGTCAGTGGCAGAACTCCCACTAGTTTCAGGGGGAGAAGGATCAAGCCCAGACAATAATGGAAGGTAATTTAAAAAAAAAATTCAAAGTATCATCAAAGGAGTTGCACTCCTAATTCTATTTGTCGCTGCTTTGAAAACATGATGGCAAGGTTTTGCATATATCAGTCAATAGCTCTAGGCAACTTGAAACCATCTGAATTAACTACTATACTTCTCAGTGAGGTCTTTTTTTTTTTTTTTTTTTAAGAATAAATCCCCACGGGAAAATAAAGGAAAACTTTTGGAACAGTGCATACAATACTGTGTTTTCCTTTCTGAAAGCTAAAAGAAGCTGCTAAGTATTTCTATTATTCGTCACTCAATAAATAGAGATTTTCTGGAGCACGTTGAATTATAGGACGTAAGATCATAGCCATAGAGCTTAGGCTGAAATCCCATCAGATATCATAACTAAAAAGAAGGCGACTTGAGCCCTAAGGATAAAATAGGGTGTTTAAGAAACAAGTGGTGATTCACTGTGTTCTAACTCCTACAGAAATCTTTCTATTTATTTTAGGGAGAGCTGGATCACTCTTCCCTACTGTTTTCTTCAGTGCCTAATTTGAGCTATGCCACAGCTGTAGGCCCCTATGGCTAGTTACAAGGCTGAAACCTTGATGACCTCTGATCACAGAAAAGTGCACATCACTCCTTTCCCAGGGTGAAAAGCTGGCCTCCCTGTTCTGGCCCATTTCCAGGTGAATTCCATTCTGCATCCTTGGAATTGCCCTGTATTTTAGCCATGAATAAATACATATTTCATTTCCTTTGTTGAAAGCTGTTGTGCAGTGTTACTGGTAAAAAATGGCTGTGGTATTCTGATCTGAGATTGCTGTGTGTCACTGGGAAGGAAAGTGATACCTGCTGAAGTCCCTGGGCTTGCAAATAGCTGTTGTTATTAGAAATGTACTGATCTTTCCTTCCCCCCTGCAGACTGCCAGTTTCAGCCTAACCCCAATATTACAAAACAAAAATCCCCACACATATAGATATTATCTGAAAAGTAAATTCAGAGCAGATGTCCAGAGTACGTGCTACCAGCAATGAAGGTTCAGAGGACATCAAGTAAAACAGGACACAATCTACAAAGGAAGAGCAGAACAAAAACACAGACTGAGATGAGAGGTGGGAAAGTCACCTGCCCCAAGCTGAGTGCAAGCCCCAAGGTATGGTTGGTACACAGGCCTTTTTTAAACTCTCACCCTTGCTGTGCCAGCAGGACATCGGGCGTTTAGGCATCACTATTATTTTAACTAATGGACTAGTTCTGCATTTAAATGATGGAATGTGGGCCATGTTGGCTCCCCACGGGTAGAAGGAAAATACTACTGGTCCTGCTTATATGCCAGTTAAACATCTGGAATCGCTGTGAATGAAGCAAAGAAAACTTCAACATGAGGGTTGGAGCTGAGATTTTGAAAATTGAAAACCTAAATATTTAAAATGTTGCTTTCAGTTGTGATTTTGGTTTCATTCTCTCCCTTCTTCTTGCATATATATATTTTTTAATTTTAACTATACATAAACTGACCCCATACAATGCAACAATCAGATCCTACCATTTTATTCAGGTAGGTAGTTTCATCCACTTTTTTGGTGTCCTTGATGTAGGATACACAGGCTGCCTGCTGGGCTGTAACTGCATGGTATTTACCCCAAACTTTTTGTGTGAGTAGTGGGCAGGAAATGCAGGGCATTGCAGGTAACTCCACGCTGGCTTTTATGTGTGAAATCTTTGTAGGATTCCTCTGATTCTCACAAACACAGTGATGCCTTCTCTTTTAAAGAAAAGTGTCTCAAACTGTCTTGGTGATGGAAAAATCTAAACCAATACTGTTAAATTTAATCCTGTCAAAGAAAAGACAAACATCTAAGAACCACAAAGCTGGGATTTTGACTCATGGTGTGAAGCTGGATGTATTTGGACATGGGTTTGTATTTTTTCCCATTTTTTCTCAGGATGTAAGGATATCCTGAAGTACATGAATGGAAGTAATGTTATTGATATAACAGTAAAAAAAGGGTTTTGTTCCCACTGCATGCTAGCTCTTACAACAGCTTGGATGTAAGCTTTCATTTCCTGTGGCACTAGGAAATGTGTACGTTCAGTGGGGATCAACAGGCAGAATTATTCAAGGGAGACAGTGTGCTTCAGTAGTTGCAGCAGGGAACTTTGAAAGGTCCTGGCCTGATTTCAGCATCTTTCTGGGTCATTCTTTCCCTCTGTGACCTCAGGTGACTCACTTGACCTTAGTCAAACAGCTGCAAAGGCAGGTAAAGGAGCCTTGCACTGCAGAGGAGGTACAGGATCTAAATTGAGACTCCCCGGGGAAACAACTGCTGTATTTTGAACTGACAGCATTTGAGATTTATGGACAGAAAAAGTATTGAAAGGTAATTCACTTCTAGTATCCGATTATGAAGCAGTGGCCTTATATTCTATCTCCTTCACAGATCATTTCAAAGTCCACACTGACAGCATTAGCTGTTGTGCCCTTCGTGTGTATGGACTTAAGCTGCCTAAATGATGATGAGTTAGCTAACAAAGATAACGAGTATTTAAGGAAGATAAATTCTCTCCCAGCTGAACTCTGATGGTCAACAAATGCAGAGCCTGCCACACTTTAGCACAGCTTTGCTCAAGCCAGGCGACGTGACAGACCGTGCAGTGCCAGGCTCTGCAGGCTCCGTGCCGCGCCAGACAGAAGGTGCAGCCAGCCAAGAGCATTCAGCTACCTGGGAAGGGGCCACATCCACCAGAGGACAGGCTCAGCAGCGTCCCAGGGCAAATTACACAGCAAAAGTCACTGCTGGCATGAATGAGCATGATTATTGGGAGGTTAATGCTGCTGTGTTCTTACTTTCCCCAACACACCGTTCCCCCCCTATTATTTAGATATAGCCGAATATTCAATAAATATTAATTCTTCATTAAAAAAGATCCCTATTTTCCAATACTTAACTGCTGCCTCATGTCCTGTGAAGTGAAACTGGAAATTGCTAGACTAAGATGTAAAATATTCAAAAATAATTTTAAATTGACCTGAATTAAGCCCTAATTTGGATACTATGATAATCTTTATCTCAGCTGACACAGGGTGTTGCTAGGAAAAGATATTGTGTAACATTTATCTGGTGTCTTGAGTATAAACTCCCACGGCTAGTACTGAAATGATCACCTCTGGTGAAATTTAATATGCAAATTATATTTCTAAAATGTAGCCTCATTACTCTATACTTAGTTCAGGCAGGCGGAGAATTTCATAAGGTTTGCTGTGCAGTTAAAAATTCTGGGAAGCTCCAGGTATGATTACTGAACAAATACAACTTTCTGTCAGATTTTAACCCCATGTATTTTTAAGCTTCTGTCTTTTATCTTATCTTTAGAATTATTGCCACTCACAGTATTAACTTCTCAGTGTTTTAAGTGGGCAAAACCTTAAGCTGGTGTACTTTATCTTGTTTCTTGTTTGTTCATTTTATGATTATTTCTTGTTGAATTAAATCTTGTTTTTTTGACCACAGAGGACAAGCTGATTGATAGAATTTACTTTCTGTGAATCAAACAATGATTTTGTCCTGGATGGGAAGCCTGTGATGTATTATGACACATCTTAACCAAAACACCTTTTTATTATATGATGAAATGTTTTCATGGTTTCTGTACTGAATTTTACAAAAAGTGTAGGGGTGTATTTTTCTGAAGAACCTGCATAAAAATACCGTAGAATTTGCACAGCAGTGCAGGAATGTGGCTTGTTATATACAAAGTCACTGGAAAGGGTGAGTATACGCTCATTTGAAATTGGATTAATAGGGCCAAACAGAACTATATGTACATATGTTCATACACACACACGTACACAGAGACATACTCAAATATATAGTTTGCTCAGATAACCTTCATTGGCTCAAGTTAGCATAAAACACATGCTTGTATTCCAGATGCATCCTGGACTGAAGTAGTCAGGATCAGCAGTCACTTTCAAAGCCAGGACAGGACAAAAAGTCCACTTTGGTCTTTGATTATGATTGTTGGACATGGCTGCAGTGACCTTATTATAAAGGAACAAATTCCTGGTAGTGAACTGACCAAAGGTATGTTCCAGACCATATGTCATCCCCTGTATATAACGTGGAGGGAAGGAGGAGGAAGGGGGAAATTTTTGGTGTAATCATTAAGACTTTTGAGAGACACAGGGTTTTCTAAAACCTAGTAAAAGCATGTTTCTTGGGAAGGACCCAGATAATAATCACACAGCTTATGAGGCAATAAACGTGCAGACAGACTGGCAACACCTGAGAGTTAAGATTTTCTCTATACCCCACTTTTATGAGAAAAAGTTTTATTGATTAAGTAATAAGTTCTGTACTAACACTAAGCAGAACTGGGCAAGACACTTTGGCTTGCTTTTGTCTCTAATTTTAAGTGGAAATATTGGCATTTCTGAGTTGCAAGGAGACTTAAGTAGTCTATATAGCTTGTGATTGCAGCTCAGTGCAAATTACTGTACAATGGTTGCAGCAGTTAGGGAGGGCAGCAGTCCATAGCAGCCCCAAGTTGAGCCTAGCTGAACACATGAGTGTTTAGCAGATGAAAAAATGGCTCACATTTTATGGGCAGCCTCCCCACATGGGAGGTGTCCAACTGAAAGGTATAGAAGGCATCTGGTTTTTTTCTAGTTGCTCTGTGGAGATTGAGCCCTTACAGGATTTGCCTAACAAAGTGATTTTCAAATTCTTCCTCAATACTGGCATCTCACGATTCCTCATCTTGTCTCATCTCATCTGACCTTGTCTTTTGCTTTTGAATGAGATATTTACTTTCCAATCCTTGCAGCTGATTTCTATATATTAAAAAAAAAGGTAATTAAAATATTGAAAATAAAACTACCATAATGCTCCTCACTGGCAAATAGGTATGCCTGAGGAAGAACCGTATGATTCAGATTTTATATATTACACTGTGGATGGTTAAAGACACATCTTGTGGATGTTTTGTAATATATGTCCAGAATATCTCTTTTCCCAGGATATCACTCCCATGGAAAAAGTGCCTCCAGCCTCATGACAGTGCCATATCTGTGTGTCTAATGGGAACTACAGATGTAATTGCCCTCAGCAGCATCAAAAATAGTACCAAAATATTTGTGTTGTCATAAGGCTTTCATTTACATATGTGTAGGACTACTATTTTTGTAGTAAGTTATTTCCAAAATTAATAGTTAATCCTTGCTTTGTGTTTATTGATACAACAAAACCAGAGGCAAAATTAATTCTCATAATTCACAAGAATAATATTTATTTATTTCTTAAAGAATAACATTAATGAATATGTTACAGAATTTCTTCAAGGCCTTTATGATGGAATGAGTCAGAGTAACAGGAGCTTGCTTTAAGTTTCCATCAGTGATGTAGATTGAAATTTGGAAACTATATTGACCATCAATCAACATTTGAAATGAAAAATGTGAAAAATACTTTTGTTTGTGAAAGCTGTGAGAGCATCAGAAAGATTTTCTTTTGTATTTATCTCCATTGTTTTGCTGCTTTTGGTTTCAGCTATAAGCAAAATATCTTGACAAACATATGTAGAGATATAAATGTGTGTGCATGTATATGCATGTACAGATATGTATATATGTATTATATTTTGAACTATTTTGTATAAAATCTTCTGTAAGTAGATGTCCCTACTGGTGACTCAGGAATTTGAATGGTGTGAGGTTTTAACATGAGTTTCAGTTTTGTCCTGAAATATGTTCTTATGAAGATCATCAGAGGCAGAACACAGCACTTCTAATTGTCCAAGTCAGCAAACTGAAGTCTGAGGTTCCAACAGGTTCATATTTTTGAAGTTCTGAATAATATTGTTGTAGCTGTTGCTAATAGCTTCTGCTTTTCTAGTACTTTTATTTTTCACCTCCTCTGGAACAAGAAGTATAAATTGCAGCTCATATGAACCACAGCAATCCAATTCTCACTGCGTCCTGCAAAGTCAATTAGGTTCTGTACATAGGGTATATGGCATTATTTTGTATTTTCGTAGTAAAATTATTTCAGTAATATAAGTTCACTACTGAGTCTTTTAACATTTTTCAAGAAAAGGCCTAATATCTCCAGTGAACTCTCTATATCCATGAATTCTTATTTTTTATATTAGGATGGTATTATAAAACACAAAGAAGCCTTTATAATTGTAAATTGTTAGGAAAGTCCTTTGCAATTTTTAGGTGTTTTAAATAAGAACATAAAATTATTTTATTGACTTTACATAAAGACATTTTAACACAAATATAATATAGTGACAAAAATGTATTTTTTACCAAAATCAAGTTTTATCAGAAGTTGCAAGAGGCAATTTCCTGAGTAAACCAAAATATTTTGTTTTTTAAACAAAAACATACTCTGCAAGCATACTCTTTAACTGAATATTTGTTTAACCTTTTCTGCTCCTTTCAAATCTATTGCTCAGTGGAGGACAAGAAGATGGCAGAATGTAAGATATGGTTCTTATACATTAGCCCTCCAGCAAATACTTTGGCAGGCATTTTGAAGGCCCCATATTGTAGATTACACCTCTCTACACTAAATGTTTTTTAATTCTGTGGCATAAAATTGTCTGGTGTTGCATATTTTTAATAAATCAAAACCAGAAAGTAACTTATCTGCTCTCTGCTAGGTCCTGGGAAAGTCCAGGAAGAAGAGGAATGTCTAGCCACTAACAAATGATGTTTAAAGGCAAATAGATTCCTACTGACATCACTAAGTCTGCAGAATTGTTTTTGTAAGGGTACATACCTATGTCCTACCAATTTTTCCCAAGAAATATTTTTACACAGAGAACCATGAAGTGTTAGAGCCTGTCTTGAGGAAATGACCAGCTCTTTAAACATGCCATTGCATTTTCAGCATAGCTGCTTATGCTAAATTAACAAATCTAAATGTGTATATGATAATTTACTGGAGCTACTAGCTATCAGCTTCTATGGGAAAATTTATCATAAAATCAGTAAGAAAATTTGCATATGCTGTGGAAAAGCAGAAAAATTGTGATCTGAAAAGTGTATTTGTCTACTTAATTAAGGTTTGATTTAATTCTTAATGGAAAATTATTTCACTGCCATAGGATTTGGTAAAGAGTTATTTTGAATAATTGATTTAAAAAGTTATTAGAATGGTCAAAATATCTGCCTCGTTATCAGTCAAAATCTGCCTTTCAACAGCTATTGTTTTATTTGTATTTTCTAAAAAATTCTTCTCTCAAACAATTTCAAGAATGTGAGTATATATGAATAATGCAGGTGTTCATGAAAATATATTTTAAAATGGAATATACATAAAGTGAATATAACTATTCATGGAAGAAGAGTAGCAGGAAATGAAGGAATGTTATTCTGAGCATAGAATTAAATTTCACTGATTCTCCAGTAAAATTTGTGCACATCCATTCCTCATTTTCCCCTTCCATGATTTAACTGTTATTTCTTTTTTGTGAAATTAAATCAGATCCACTCTGATATTAACTGATACTGTGTAAACTGTGAGCCCAGTGTTCTATAAAAATACCAAAGGAGCTTTTAAAGGAAGCCATAAGTATTTAAAAATCTGTTTACTTTAAGGCTGGATATTTGTTTCATTTTTTAAACACTACAGGATTTTTTTTTTTTAATGACGAATGCAAATAATGAATGTAAAATACTTCTCAATCTATACCTGGACACCCAGCAGCTAAATTTAATGGTTGAAGAAAATGGTTGTTGAGACACAGAAACAAATTGGTATGGGTGCAGTCTTTCATATTCTTGTAATAAAACAGTCCCAGATCTAATCTTGTTGCTGATTGCATTTTGAAGGGGTTTGTTCAAGAACATTAGAAACAGGAACTGGTTGGAAACTTCCTGAGTATTAATCAGAATAGCTATGAGTTGTGAAAACTAAGAGCCTTCCCTTTGGATGCCTTCACAGGTGAAGGAGAGCACTCATGTTGACAGGAAACACTAATTATGGGCCAGCCAAGTGACCCAGGCACACTCTTGGGATGTTCACTCCCCCCTTCGCCTCTGTTTGCAGCACATTTCATTGGAGAGCAGCAACCATATCTCTGTTGGCTACTCTAATCTCCATCCAAAACCTCCATTGGTGTTTTTCGTAAATGAAGGTAACCCAGAAAAAAACACACCTTTCAAGCAGGTGGTTTACACTGGAAATGGGGACAGGAGATAATTCCAGATTTTAGATGAATATCCCAGCCATTGGGCCACTGGTTTTATCTGGGAGTATCTCTCTTTCTTGCATGTCTCTAGGATTGAACATGGAAAACTAATAAAAAATTAAAAATGCAAAATCAAATTCTAGATTCCTTGCCAGCCCTAATAGGGACTTGCATTTCTATAAAAGTTTTGAAGCTCTTAAACACAAGGGAAGCTAACAAGATCAGCAGGAAACACTCAACTTCTTGAAATGTGTTCATTTTGTAGCAACACAGATTTCCAGCTGGAATGTCCCTGATAATAATTAATTTCCCTCTACAGCACTGTTTTCATTCCCTTGCTGGGAAGAGCACTACAAAGCCTGGCTCTGCTGTAGCATCTGGGAACAAAAACATGACCCTACCACTTCTCACTGCCTCTTTCTCAAAACTAAACTCAGGTGGAAATTTCACTCCCTGTGTATTGCTTTGATTAATGAGATGATACCAAGTCCAGGGCCAAATACACGGTAGTGTTCATAAAACGTTTGATTTACTGGAACTCTTTTTCTCCTGATGATTAATATGAGTGCAATGGACTGCCATTCCCAATTGTTTTGTCACATCTTTGCTGCAGAACCCGAGTTTGTGTTGGAACTGAGACTCACTTTAATTATTGAATTAATACAATTTCATGGTTGATATGCTTCTTTCTCACCTCTGGGCTTTATATTTACTGGTCTGCTGTGACCTTTTTCCCTACTGGTGCAAGGAGAAATTAATGCATTTGCTTGTTGCTCATGCATTACTATCCATAACAATCCCAAATTAAATTTTACCCAAATAAAGAGCCTTGCATCAAAACTTTCCCCTACAGTTCCTTATACATTTAAAAATAGACATCTTTCTTTTCACTGTTACAGTCATACATTTCTATTGCAGAATAATCACATCAAAACTGTTATCTCTCTGAGTTTTATATTAATTTCTTGAAAACTGGTGGTCCAGATTACTCAGGCATAGGAAATACTGTGGCTTGTCCCTGAGCATCACTGTGCTATAACCTGTTCAACCAAAATAGCAGCCACAGTTTAGATTGCAGAGCATTAAATTATTCAGAATGTTTAGATATCCAGAATATTTAAGCCTTCATCTAACACATTTTCTTTATCATTAGGCCTGCATTCAGATATGTCTGTTCAGCATTAAAGAAAAAACATTGTCACCTGTGGTGGCAGAGTTCCCCGCCAGCTGCAGTAAAAGAAATTTGAGCAGAGGGGTGATTGTTCTTGTCTTTTGAAACGATGCCCACTCTTTTCAAAGGCCTCACAGTGGGACAGGCTGAGACTTAGCAGAGAGAAACTTATGCTGGATACGTGACAGCTTATCACCTCCTTGCATCCTGTCATCTTTAAGCCATCTGAAGTAATCTCCTATCACGGTGATAAGCTTGGCTAAGAAGGCAATGCATTGCAGAAAAGATAAAGTCATACTTATGGAAAACTGAAAATGTGTGATTATAAAATCATGCAAATTAGCTATAAAAATAAAACATTGAATCAGAACCTTCCTCACTAGTATTTCTTCCTTTGTTCTCATCTACTTTCTTGTTCCCTATTGCACTGTAATTGTTATTTCATTCTTATGATTTCTTTTCTCTTCAAATTTAAGAGGTATGACTACTGCTTCATCAGCTGACCTGGAAGAACATGCAAATAACGTAACAATTAATCTATGGAGAAATAAAGATTATTCATTAACACAATGGTACAGGAGGAAGTGGGATATGCTTCTTTTGGTAACATCTTAACATCTAAGAATTTTTTAGAAAGACCATCATCATCAACAAGCTCTTTAGCTATTTTTCACATGTAGGCTATTTAGGGTTGTAGGCGTAGTGAAGGAATGAGGATTCTTCCCCACCCAAAACTGCTCAGTATGGAATGACCCCATTCTGTTAGTAATTTCAGTGCAACTACAAGTACCTTTTTAGCAAGAAAACTGTTAACTATGTGAATAACTTCACGGCCATCTGTCACCTGAAGGAAACAAAGGATTTATTATGGTAGTTTCTTTCTTAAATAATTGATTCCCTCATAATCCTTTACTCCCCAAAATTCCAAATTCAGACATATTAGGTTGTGACTATGAGAACTTTATGCTCATTTACTTACTACTAGAATTGTTTTGCAGATGGAAATGTTCAGGGCTAGATGGCCTCATCTAGAGTGCTTACTCAGGGGAATATTTAATTTTTCACAGGAGTTATCCATTGGAGTTATATGTCATTGAACTTCCTCCAGGAAGAGGGATTTCACTTTTGAGTAACAGTTGCCAAGTCTGATTCTATGTTTGTCTTGAACTTGTTGAGCTTAATACAAGGCAGACACACCACACTGTGTCAGCACAACTGAACTTCAGGTAGCCTTGTTAATTCAGGAAATCCACATTTTGTACATTCTTTCTTTCAGAATACATATTGAAAGTACATTTTTATAAATGGATCTTATACAATGGGATACGTTTTCAGAGCCAACAAAGACCTTGGGAAAGTTAATGTTTTGCCATTATTAACGAATCAAGAAACTCTACTCCCTGCTCATTTCTCTATGCAATGAACCATGATCATTTTGTTGTTGGGTAATGTTTAATTTTTATGGTACATTACCTGATCATGAATCAAAAGGAATTTCAATGGAATCTGAAGGCACAGTACTTCAAGACTTTTTAATTGAAAGAATTTATTAATTTATCCAGGTATATATATATATATATATAAAACACAGCAAACCAATCATATTCTAAATGTTTAGATGAATGACAAGAATATTAGCAAAGTTATCTGAGGCCACAAATTATACATTTGCTTGTATATCCATGTGATAACTGTTGCATTTCCAATGCATGAATTTTTATGGAAAATATCAAAAGCAACTCTGAGCATATACAAAATTTAACAAAGAAAATTCAGATCCAGCTGGAAAAGGATTGCAGGAAGGATGATGAAGAAGAAAAGTGTTTGGGGACAAAACTATCACGCCAGTTGTCTCTATTTCAACTAAGAAAGGAAGAGTTCCTCTCCTGTCCCAGTTTAAAATTTTTAGTTGGGCAATTGTATAAAACCGTATGAAATTGCCAAGGATTTTTTCAACTGCCTTCTATTGCATTTTGTCTTGTGTTAGCCAAGCCTGATAAAAACCCTCTCAATAATCACTGTAAAGTCCTGTGTATTTAAGAGGAAGCTGTAAAGTCTACCTACATAGTGGCTGCATTCAGAAGAACCAGGGAAGAGCTAATAAACCTCCATTTGGCATCTCTGCAATTTTCTGTGCAGTTCTGGGAGAGAACAAATACCAACAATCTGGATAGAGTCTGGGGAAGGGACGTTTATGGACAGTTTGGGTGCCAAAACATATAACCTACAGGAGAGACTGAAGGAAAAAGACTTGCTTACCCTGGAGTACAGAAGCAAAAGGAGACATTAAATTGAGCCTTCCACTCAGTAAAAGAGGACTACAGAGGAGAAGCCAAACTCGTTTCAGAGGTCCACATAGAAAAGGCAGGAGGCAAGAGTCACAAACTGCAGCAAGTGAAACTCAAAACGTCTGCCTGGAGGCCAGGCTCTGGAGATGAGTCTCCAAAGAAAGGAATGCATCTCAACTATGCCTTTGCAACTGATTTTTTGTGCAACAGAAGAACTATTTGTCTTTACACTCCCCTATAGCAAAGCTGGGCACAGAGGACTTCTTTTGCCCACTCATTTTAGTGGAGTTAGATGGCCTTTTTCCTGTTAATATAAACAAATTCTTAAATTTGTTGTCTTAAAATGACTAGAAACCCTTTACTAGACATTGCTCACCTGCAAACACCTCCTCTCAAACACAGAGTTTGCTTTACTTTTAGCTTTTCATGGTAACCCCAGATGACACAATAAAACTTCAGAGGTTAGACATGGCACAGAGGGCTTTGACCAAGCTCATCTACTTTCACTCTCACCACGTACAGTTGCCTATGCACATCCTTTCTGGTGTTCTGCTGGCATATTTTCAAATCTCAGAACAGCATGACAGGGAATTAGAAGGTAGGGGGAGTGAGAGAAAGCTCAATGTTTGGACCCTCATGAACATAACCCTGCTCTTTCACAATAATTTGTGGAGGTAGCTTACCTTCTTTCAGCAGAAACACCTAAATGAAAAACATGTTGGTATGGCATATTTTCATAAGCTATTTAGATGTTAATGTGGAATTTCAGCTATATAAAAATTAAAACTTTTAAACTAGATTGAAGGATAATAATTATAATCCTCAATAGTTTGGCAGATTGTCAGATCTATATAACTATACAAGGCATATCCTTATTTTCATCAACATTTTATCATTCATTAAAAATAATAATGAACAACCTGGAGTTTTTTTTTTTTTTTTTTAAATTTATTTTCTTTTCTTGATTTTAAGATAGCTTTATTTTTTTAATATGTGTGTGTGCGCGCGTGTGTGCGTGTGTGTGTGTTTCTGAGCCAGGATCTCAAGTTACTGCACAGTGAGTAGGTAAGCTTATTTTTTCTCTCTTAATTTTTTTCAAGACTTCTCTACTTGATTTTGCAAGATTATATTTGTATCACTATTGTGCAACCCAAAAACTGGAAAGAAAACTATGTTAAAGAGGATGTAGGAACTGATTCAGTTTGTTCATTTATGAAGTGTCAACATATCTGAATCCAAATGAATGAGCCCATAATTCAGTTCTCTTGCTTTCTAGCCACACTAGATAAGTATCTATGGGCCTTAAATCTTCCAGACACATGCAATCTTGTACTCAAGCATACAGACAAAACTTTAGTTCAAATATCCTGTTGACTTAGCTTAGTCAAGATCCGGAAACTGTTTCTCTCCCTAAATCCCCTGATTCATTTGTCATGCTCTGAGCATGACCACAGGAGCAGGTTATTCACAGGATAAATTTCATGTGCCTTTTAACTTTTCCACAGCAGCACGGAGGACTGGCCCAACTGTTAGGTGACCCAGCTTCAGCTCTTTTTCAGTGTCAAAGAATTTTGGCCCAGCATTCCCTCTCTCATCAAAATCCTGCTAACTCCTGGAAAAAAACCCAAAATATTTCTCTACCTTTGAAGTATGTTGTGCTGTCTACTGAAATTGTATGAAGCCTAATTCCAGACTGTTTTTAAGGATCATTCAATAGAAAATTGAGAAGTTAATTGCATATTCTCCTCTGTGTGCTTTCTCATTTTCATCTTTTTGTACTTTTATTTCAGATGCTCATTTGAATCAGTCACTTTGGATCTTCTTCAGAAGGCATGAGGAAACCTTTATACCTGGCACAAAATTCAAGCTTACCATCTATTGACCTTATAGCCTTAGAATATATTCTATACCATGCTTTTTAAAAAGCCCAGCTCTGTTACTGGTTCTAGCTTCTACCCTTGAGCCAGGATGCCAGGTGACAGATGGTAATGCAGGCTGAGGTTTCCCTGAATTTCTTTTTTCCCTTGTCTTTGCCACATTTGAAATTGTATTTCCATGCCCTTCATGCACATGTTCCCTGTATTTTGGGGCGTAACTTCACGCTGATGGCAGCAGAAAAAGATCAGAATCTTTTTCAAAGTTTTCATATTTTATCTTACTATAGATATCAATTAGATTTCTTTGAAAAGAGAATACCTGCACAAAAAGCAATTTTCTCTTCTTGTAATATTCTACATCACACTAGATATTGCTGAAGTTATTGGTATCTGAATAGCATTGTTCTCCCTCATTACCCCACATCTCAGCTTGGTGGTGTGATGAATTCACAACCCTGTATTTATGGCTTCACAATCCTAACCACAGAAAAAATCAGTAGTAGCACAAGCTCAGGGCTGTGGCTTTACTTAAGATCTAACTGGTAAAGCAGACAAAGACTGAAGAGAAAAGCTGCTGTTACAGCAGAAATTCTTTTAAAAAGAAAAATTAATATGTGAAATGATAATAAAAAGCCTTCCTAAAGACAGGGAGATTTTATGTCTTTCTTTTTCTTTCACCAACAATCATATATTTTAATTATTTTAGGTGGCACTTAGAAAGCTTATTTTAACACTAGTTCAAGATAGTGGCTGTGATGCCTTTCCATTTAATTAGGAAGAAGAAGGTAAAAAAAGGTGTGTTGGGGGGTGGAGGGAAAGCAAATCCTTGTATGAGGTTCTGTCACCAGGCCAAATTCTCAGCCCTGTGTGGTGTTCATTGGCTTTAGAGAATATAGTGATACCACTACAACTGGTTCATTTGCCCTGCAAGGATTGATAAATCCAGCTACAAAGATGAGGGAGAAAATGGAGTTCCACTGGCTAAACAGAGTAATTTTATATTTTCCAACTATTGGCAGAAAGGACAAGGAACATCCACCACTGGATGAAGCTGTCTCCTGTTTCCCATGCTGACTGTAAAAGCAAAGCTGAGTTTCCCTGGACCTGTAACTGTAACTTTCCATCTGGAAAAAAGCCCTCTGATGGGAACAGGAGTATTTACACTGCTCTGAACGGAGCTTGAACTAAGACTTGCTGACTGTAGGAGTCACTACATGCTGTGCTCGTGAATTCGCCAACACTCGCGTTACATCTTGTTTGATCTCTACTCAAATTTCCTTATACACTGTCTGAAGAAGTTACCCTCAAACTTGGTCCAAAGTTAGCAGCTGCAGCGGCTGGCTCCCAGTGCTGCGATCCAGCGGGCTGCAGTTGTCTGTGCACGACTGCAGCCAGACTGCAGTAACCCGTAAAGGCAATAGCCACAGCAGGAAATGCTTTCTCTGCTCCATGCTGCCAAAGGAGTTGGATGGGGCAACAAGCTGAGATGGGAATGTTTTTTACAGCTCCTTCTCCTGTCCCCTTTCCTCACCCCTCCAGCTGTATCCTGTGGAGAAGATGTCCCTTCTTTCCCAAGAGCACCCATAGGCACTGAGACAAGGAACCACTGAAAAATATGGCAGCAGGATGCTGTTGCCAAGCCGTGAACAGGCAGGGTGTGTCTCCCTCCTGCTTCACACGTTCTCAGGGCCAAGAGTTCACTTTGAAGTGATCTTGTGAAGGAGGAGGCAATGGCTGAGGAAGAAGAAACTTGGACAGATGGAAGAATCTTAGAACAATAATTTTCATAAATGGTGCCACATTAGTTTAGACATTTTCAGAAAGTATTTTTAATGTATGAAGTATTTTTGTCTTGTATTTCTTCAATCATGCTCAAAATTATGAACTTCAAATACTTCCATGGTTTAGAAAGCTATGGGAAGAGATTGTACTTGATCAAGGTTTGTTTTAAATATAATGATGACTTAAATCTTTGTGCAGGCATGATGTTGTGGGGAAGAAAGAAATTAGAAAGCTGCAGTTTTGTATACTGTATATCTTTGGGCATCAAGAGCTGTCAGAATATTTTAAAATGAAATGGAATGGGATTCACTTAACAATGAACAACCCCTGTTTGAATCACATTAGGAGGTTACCCCCTCCCTTATAACTCTGTTGATTCCACCTTGATGACATCCTTGATTACTGTCATGCTGCAAAGCCTGCCTGGATCCTACATACTTTTGATTGTAGTGATATTATGAGCACCATGTGAATTTGCACTAAGCAGGGAGTAAGAGATTATTGCTGCCAGAAACTGATCTCAGGCACCAAAGGAAAACAAACCATTATTTTCCCCTTGAAGCAGTACTCCTTCCTTTTGCCTTCATGTGCTATGTATACTGTTTTTATTCATCATGTAAATACAAGTGTAAGAAGTGCTACATAAAGTGTATTACACTAGCTAAGCCTTAAACCACACTAAAACATCCTTGAGGCACTGCCTCATGGACTGAAAATACTTCTCCAACATCTCTCATTATTCATGGATCATTGATATGATAGACCCTAATAGCTTCCTCAAAGCCATTACAATGTGCTATATATAAATGCAAGCCCTTAATCCATGGATCATTGACATGATAAAATGCAACACTCATTTAAAACCCTTGCAGTCTGTCAAGTGAATGCATACTATTAGAGATCTTTAATTTGTGGATTATTGCCACAATTGATCATTACACTTCCTCTGGGGCTGCTATGGTCTATCCCATTAACATATGAACATGAACCCTAATCGGTAGATTATTGATAAAAGTAGTTTCATCTGTTTTGTCAAAAGCACTCACAGAGTTGAAGGATCACTCATTTATAAGCTCTCCTAGACCCTTTATTCTTTAGTTCAATAACTTACATTTCCATTTCTTTCTTTTTGCTGTTTGCTTATGCAAACAAACAAATTCATGTGTTCAAAAGGGTTTTTGTGTACATCTGAGAAAAATGGGACTTTATCTTTCACTTCTATTATTTGTGAGATCTGGCACGAAATGACACAGGCAAAAATATGTTCTCTGGCTTGAAAGTGTGGTCCTGAGACTCCTGTATTCTGTGAGCACTGATACTACTACATTTTGTGTGGCAGAGATGGTAAAAGCATTCCTGAAAAAAACATATCACCCTTCTATGCATACCAGTACTGAACACTTTTAAACAGACTGTCTCATACAATTCCCCTATTAAAATTCCTGAAGTTATCAACCCAGACCCTATGGATTTGTAGTCTTGAGATTAACCTTTTAATGTTTAACTATTAGGAAAGTTCTTATTGTTGTCCAGTGCCATTCAGCTATTTCTGGCCTGCAAGCAATAAAATGGCTAAATCTCACCTCATAAAGCCCCATAGCTTACATTCTTGCCTATTCCTGGTAGTATTGCAATGATGATAGGCATCTGAGGTGGGAAAATGATGGAATAAAGACTGGCTCAGAGTACCACACCTCCCAGGCTGCTAGGTAGCAAAGGGACTGAATCCAAGTCTCTTATGTTGCTTGAATTCCCAGCTGGGACAGAGCTGCAGTTACCTGGCTGCTTACCTTCACTGAAAACTTGCCTTTCAGTTTCAGCAAAACAACATTTCCTCAACAAGAGAAAATAAAAAGTCTGCTTAGGACTTGGAAAATTTCTAATTACCTGTTCTGCCTTTCACTCACTTCCCTCTTACCATGGTTTGGATGGACCCCTGGATGAGTCCAAGTCATGTCAATGAGGCATATGTCTAGTACGGCTGCAGTGACTGCAGAATGTCTGGTCTCATTAAAAGATTTTCTTTTTTAGCCTTGGTGGTTGCTAAGAAAAACTTGGAATGTGAACTGAATACAGCAGCTTTACTTACAGCTGCTTGGAGACACAAAAGAGGAGCAGCAGATGGTGAAGCAGCAGTGATTGCTAGTGCAAAAAGCCAGCAAGAAAGCCACTTGCTCCCACATCTGCAGAAACAGGCATAGTTCTCATTTTCTGGGGGCTGATGTGAAAGGCTGGTTCAGAGGAAAAATCTGCCCAAGGAACGAACTTGGGAAGTGAGCAGAGATGGTTATCGCAATAAAAACAGTGAATAGGGTCTCCTGATCCTATTTAGAGAGAAAAGGTTTACTCACCCTTCTCTACCTCATCACCTGTCTCAGAGACTCAGATATTTTTTACTATCAGCCAGGGTATTCTGTTTCCTATCTTAAAAGTTCTTATCTAGTCTAAAACTGCTGATCTTACTCTTTTAAGAGATAACTTCCATTGTAGCTAAGATTTCTGATTTTGTAAAGCCTGCATCCTTTCACAATGAAGGATTGCCACATAAACTCTGTAGCAGCATAGTGTAAGATATGTGAATTCCTTTAGCCCTTTTTTCTAGCCTTCTATGAGCAAAAGATAGCAAAATCGATTTAAAGCAGATAGATACGATAAATAAAAGATGGGGGGGAGAGAAACATCTCAGCTGAAGCACATGTGGTTTTTCAGCTAAGAGCATGTATTTTTAGAAATCGTTACAGCTTCTCAGTGGAACAGCAGTAGGTAGTTTAGGCTCCAGAACTGACTTATGTTAAAATGATCACAATCTGATGGAGATAACCTCAGCAAGTTATTTTATTTACCTTCTCTCTGTGCTATTAGAAGAGCAAATCTTAAAACTCCATTGATTTTAGGGTATGTAAACAAATTATTTTAAGTAATGTGCTACTATTTGCCTTACAGCAGTGCTCAGTGTAACTCCACAAAATTACTTTCCAGGGTGCAGTTCTTCATTAGAATTACTCTGAAGGCAAATCTGCAATGAGAGGCTCCCACTGCAGGCTTTTGCCTCACTGCAGGTTGCTGCCCTCTTGGATGTATTTCTTCAGGAGTTCATGTATCTGTGCTCTAGAGCAGAGCAGTGAAATGACCTTCAGTGTGCAGAGCAATTTTTTTTAACCCTGCTGTTTTCACTGGTCACATTTCTAAAACAGACCAAGTGGTGCTGGATTGCTGGATAGGAAGGTACTGTGTAGTGGAAGGTGAACCTGCCTGTGCAAGGATGGGACGAAGGCCTCTGAAATGGTTTTTGTAGAACCATAGAATTGTCAAATAACTTGTTGGAAGGGACCTGAAAGATCCTTTCGTTCTAGACCCTCTGCCATGGGCAGGAACATCTTCCAATGACTTCAACCAACCTGGCCTTGAAATCTTCCATGGATGGAATTTTCACAATTTCTTTGGGCAACTTTTTCAAGTCTCTCACTACACTCATAGTGAAGAATTTATTCCTTATAGCTAATCCAAATCCACCCTCTTTCATCTTGAAGCCATTTCTCCTTGTCTTATTACTACAATTTGCTGAGGGTGCACTCCAGCTCACAGTCCATGGTGCTGACAAAGATGTTAAATAGTGCAGTCCCAATGCTGACCCCTGATGAATGCCACTCATCACTGTTCGCCACTGGTTTTGTAGAGAGACAGGTCATAATGTTGGATATTATATGGGGATTGTACTCATATTTGTGGGACAAGAATAAAGCATTTAAGGTGTATTGTTCTGTATATTCTTGCAGATATATTTTGAGTTGTGTGTATGTCTGAGCAACTGGGATTATTTGCTTACTAGAAATAAAAACAAATATGGAAATAATGCAAAAATACTGTATTTGTTTTTGTTTTTCCAGTGACCTTTAGGATCATTCTGTGAATGAAAAAGTCAATAAAAATAAATATTTTTAAAATGGTCTGGATTTTCCCTTTAAAATAGCAGTGCTACTGGCTGTTGCAACATTAAATGCTCACATGAAGTTGCTTAATGATATCTTGTTAGTGATGGAAGATAATGAGATGATAAGGACAAAATTCATTCACCTTTCAAAGCTTTTGATTCACTAAATGACACTGTTAGATAAGCTAATTAAATTTTGCTTTTTCTACTGGAATGATGGCTTAGTTCAGATCTTATTTGATTAAAAGGAAAAATCAGTGGCTGTTTCAGGCTATCATTCTGATTTATAACTATTACTATTGAAAGGTACCCTAGGGCTCAAGAGCTGATTTACTTCTCTTTATTTAGTCCTAAATTATCTCTAAGATATTTTTGATAATACCTAAATTCACTTACATGGTATTTGACAATACTATTTTGTACAACAGTTCTGTAATATCTCTGCCTTAATATGCCTGCTTCCAAAATCGCTGTAATAAAAGCATTTGGGAAGACAAACTTGAGATAATGATAAAAGACTAACTTCATCTTAGTTTCCCAGGAGACTTGTCAAGGGGAAAGATATATTCAGCTAACTGTAAGACTGTAATAAATTGTCAGAGAATAACATGATTAGTCAGAATACTTTACTCATGGCATGCGTATACAAATGCTCCAAGATAAAAGCATTCAGGCCTGCAGTTCTGCAGAGCCCTTTATCATTCATTTACTTCTTGGCATTTGAGCAATTTAAATTTAGTGTTCTTTAGCCTGTCAGTGGGAATCCAATTGGGTTTGATGAGAATTCTCATGCTCTAACTCAGCATATATTTCTGAATTAAACTCATACTTCACAAGAAGAAAATTAAATGGTGGATATTACTAACGGAAGAAAATGGGGAAAAGCATGAAGTCTGATACCAGGTGCATGTGCAATACAAAACTTTCTTGATCTGGTGACGGTTTACTACATTATGACAAATATTTAGCTGACTTATATCACTACTCTTAAGCAGGTTGTTTTATGAAGTACAATAGCTCAGACCGTATAAAATATTTTGCAAAACTAAGTGTATTACACCCATTCATCTAGCTTAATCTCTCACACTTTTAATGGCATTAAAATTGATACCAGGTGTCATGGTCTATATTTCTTAAAATTTTGTTGACAGTTATTATTAATACATCTTGTCTTAATTTGTGTCAGTTAAGTTTAAAAAATTTTCTTTCCCCACTACTTGAACTGGGATGCTGCCAGTGACTGAGCTCTAGCTGGTCAGGCAGTTCCAAAGAGATTGGTGCTACATTAGGATTCTTCTACTCATTTGGAATTTCTTGAGCTTATTATTAAAAATGACGCCCCATAAACCAGCAGGTTTCTGGAAGCCCTCACGAAACCCAGTTTAGGTGAGAAGTTCCAGTTTTTCAAGACTTTCTGCTGAGAATTAGTGCTCAGGGCCTGGATGTTTTGCAAAGCCTCCCGACAGGCCACAGGCACCACAATACCACTTGTCTGTCTCTGAGTCAGACTCTGCAGGAGCCTACCTCATTCCCCCCATCCAGAGCTGGGAATGATTCAACAGCAGCAAAGTTGTTGGGCAGTCTATAAAGAAAAGCACAGAACCCTGTGTGTATTCTTCAGATGAGATCTCTAGAAAATAAAGGTTTGTCTGCAAAGTTTCAAAAGAACAGAAAACTAGCAAAACCCACAGAAGCCGTAAAAATCTATGAGGGGGATATAAAGAGAGAGTTTATACAAAAGACACAGTAGCATTTTGCAGTGGAGCAGTGTACTTTTGTAGCAAAGGTAAGAGAGTCTGATTCATAGGCAAACTTAGAGAAGACAAGCTGATGCAGAAAGTGTATATGGTAGAGGAAAGCAAAGTGAAGGCACTTGATTCTTTCCAGAACTCAGGACTCTCCAGCCCCACTGTGAGTGCTTCAAGTGAGCTCCTGGAGTACCACTTCTCATTCAGTTTTGTCTGCTACAATTACAGTTTCATGTGCCCTAATATTTTCCCACAGTGCCAACTGAGGCAAGAGATGTGAGAATGACTGGGAAATTTTCTTTAAAAATATAGTTCATATCAAAAGAACAACATTCCTAAACATCTAGAATCCTTAAAGTGGGGAATAATTAAGTGTTTTTCAGGTTCAGGGGCCTGAAATATATGGTGAATTTTGCAGTGGATCCTCCTGACCAGTGATGGTTAGGAAGAGAAGAAACTCCAACAAATTGCCTAAGAAATATTACCTAAAATAAAGCTTTCTATTTTGGCATTTTACCTTGTGAAAAAATGTCAGTGATTTTAGATTATTTTGATTCTGCTGTAAAATCTGCACTTAAGTGTAGAGGTTGCTACAGGTGGCACCTTTACACATCAAGCAGGGGATATTTAAGAACTTAATGGTCTAAAAATTTTTGCTACACTTTTGAAAGCACTACATGTAAATACAGTCCTTCTAAACATTCTTTTGGAACCTATATGGGAAAAAATAATGTGTTACCTTCAGAAGTTAAATAAATGGTGACACTGTGATTTCTTGACAGCTATGATAGTGTGCAGAACATTGTTGCATAGTTACTTCGTCTGGTAAAAAAGATTTTTTTTCAAAGTCAGGTAGGGCAAAATTTCAAGATTATTCCAGTGAATTTAACTGGTACATTCTTTCTGCTTTCTGCCTTTTCTATTCAGTTATGTATCTATTATTGAGCTAAGGCAAATTGACATCCAGAGGATCTGAAATTTTAGTGTCTGTTCAGTTAAGTGTTTTGAATGAGTATTGGTCTTCTTGAGGTCCATGCCAATCAGCAGCCTCCTGACAAATCTCCAACAAAGGTTTGGACTTACCATAGGACAGAGGCCAAATGTGCAATTAGGCACATTCCCAGTGTAGACATCCTGTTTTGGACAGCAAGTAATCCAATAGCATGGATGCAGCTGTTCTGCTCCACTTGGCCTCATCATGAAGCTGGAGCCGTGAGTATACTCAATTAAGTAGTTTAGGCATTGCCATATGGGCAGAGATTTGGAGAAGGTTGCATCTTAAATCTAATGTATTTTCTATGCAACACACAAACCCTTGAAGCAGATTCTGTTTTATCACCCTTTTAAGATGCCATGGTGTTTATTATACTCTAGCATTATGAAGTATGGTGTCCAAACCAGATCCAGGGACACCTACAGCTGTCTGTTCCTCTTTCACATCTGCAAGAATGTGAACCCTGCACCACACAGTGCTAAATGGCATGGCTGCTGCAATACAATACTGAGCTGCTCAGACCAAAAAAAATGTTACTAGCCTACAGGGTAAGAAGAAATACAGCTTTAGAGTTCAACCAGTCACAAACTGGATCATTTAAACATAGAACACTAGTTTTGAAGAATGCTTCAAACTATCTATGACCAAAATTCTTATTGACTTCCTGCAGAGACCAGTATGTGGCAGATTTATAGAAGCAGTTATTAGACAATATGATTGTTCAATAAGCAAAACTGTGTAATGCACATTTTTTCATATAAAGTCATGTCTGCTTTATTCTCCAAACTTCTTTTTTCCTGTTTTCAATTTCATTTCCCAGTCATGTAGAACAATGTGGTGTAACCCAAAAAGGAGACTGAGTAAAATGAAAAAGGGCAGCAGACACTGTAGCATGCAAAATGCAGCCTGACAGTGGTGCTGAATGCTAATGAGTAATTATTTGGTCTCACCCCAATCAGTCTTGATCTGATAATTAATTCAGGGGCTGACCATATGACCTGATTTTCTGAAGGCAATTGCTGCATAGTATCTTTTTTAAAATGTGTGAACAGGTGGTTCACAAAATACATTCATTTTAAACAAAAAAGTTCCCTTCATATTAGTTTTTGAAAAGCTTAACAAAATAATGTGTACTTAAAAAATCAGTAAATGTAGATCAATAATATTTTGGACCCAAGAAGCTTTTTTTCAAGATCACTGCCCATGCATAGGTCTCTTGTGATAGTTATTAAGCACAGTGAAATTACCAAATTGTTGCTTAGCACCTCCAGGTTATCTCAAATTCCCACCACTATGTATCTATTTATTAACTAAAATGCTATTCAAGCAGAAATTTAGATCTGTAAATTCACCTTTGGATGACTCTCGAAACATGGGTTCTTCCTACATGTGAAAAAGTAAATCAGTAATGGACTGTGTATTACTTTAAGTATTAAATTTTGTGTTCTTTGAATGTGATACTTTGAAATTTTGCCTGAATTCCCATGAGACAGTGCCAGATAAGTGATACTGGGGACAGAAGATGGATTTTATTTCCTTTCCATATGTATCTAAATATTTTTCTTTCATGAATATAGGCAAATGTTGAATAAAGGCAAATGTAGTCTCTGAGGAAAGCGCATTCCTTCTCTGGTATAATCCCACAGATATGTTCAGGAAGATCTGCATAATTGAGTGTCTTGAAGAAACAAAGATGGTATGTGATGTTATTTGCAAAATTTGATATTTAAAGTCTAACATCCTGGATTCTAGTTTAAGCTATCCAGAAGGTCAAGATACCATTTCCTCCTGCTTCTCACATTCCTACAGATTCAGGAGGTAAATCAAGAAAGATATTTCAATGAGCACTCTTGATATTAATAAATCAATATTTATATGGAATTGAGGTTATGAATCTTGTTTTTGTGGTGTCTTGAATTTGAGGCAGAGGGAGTGGAGGGTGTCTACTCTGAGTCAGAAAATAAATTTGAGGAGTGAGGGAAGAAGTAAGATTTGACACAGTATCTTTAGTAATGTCATAGAAAATAGCATCAGCAGATCCATAGAAGTTTTATTTAGACCAATGATGGCCCCATTTTGAGTGAAAAGGACTTTATCTTTATAGGGAGGACTGAATATAAATCAATAAGACAGGTTTGGAAGAGTGTTAGTTAGGAGAAGAAGGACAGAGGAAATTAGGATGTTCCAAGTCTGAGTACCACCACTGCTGGTGGACTCCTGATCATGACTTCTCAGGAACCTACTGCATTAAAAATCAAAGGAAAACTGGGAGGGAAATGAAAAAAAAAATAAACATTGGAAGCATTGTTAATATGGGTGAGCAGTCGTCAGCATGAAAGGCTTTCCAGATGGAGAGCAGCATCCCATGCGCAGGATAACTTGAAAAAATGGAAGATATTTCTGGACTCTAGAGTAATAACAATGGAAGGTATCTGGCAAGACATTGAATCACATGGGACACATGAGAACTTCCTTCCTATCCTTATGTAGGCTTCTACAGATAATGTTTGTTTTCTGGCAGGCAAGAATTAAGACACAGAGGAATCAGGAGACAATACAGAATCCTTTTGTGTGTTCAAGACATCTTTTATTTTGGTTTATGTCATCTGGTATTTATTATAGGGCTTTGGAAACTGGTTTATATGTAACATACATAAAATTCTCTAATGTATCAATTCAAAAGTTCTTTTGAGCCAACATCCTGTCTCAAATATTTTCCACTTTCTTGACTGAAGGAAAAAATGTAAGAACAGGTGTAAAGTGATTTTTTTCCACTAAAACCTCCCAGTTTCCTGGAACTTGCTGAGGTAGATTGTGTTTCATTCATTGTGTTTAATAGCTACTGATGGGCTTAATGTCTATAAATATTCTTAATTCTGTCTTTAAATCTACTTACAGATTTTTGGCTGCTTCTAACAATGATTAGGTTTCTTTCTGAGGCATAAGGTTATTGATATATGAAGCAGAACTGCATACCTCTATAAATTGTGGGACCTGAAAACGATGGTACCTCTGCTCAAGTTTTAGGTCTTAGATATGAAGGAAAGGAGATAGCCAGAATATTATTCTCAAGTAGGTCAGGGTAAAGGTAAGCACTGGAAATGGGATGTATTGTAGATTGCATGTTAAAGAGGCCTTTTTATTACCATTTATATCGCTCACCTAAAGGAGCAAGTAATTCTCTTTTTACTGAAAGTTCATCAGTAGTGGGTTTGGGTGATTTTTTAAAGTGAGGATTTTAATTGCTTAGTTCTTGTCACCAACAGACCTACATCAACCCCATCCTTATATGCTGAAATTTATGTAGAAAAAAGGGCGATTTTATAAGGCATTGAAACCTCAGAATGAAATTCTTCCACATTTTTGGGGTGAATCAGACATTAGATCATGTACTGTTATTTGCTGTTAACCCATGGAGTTTGTCAGCACTCATTAGAATGATGGAAACTTGAGTTATAAGATGGGATTTGGGGCCAGCATAGTTTGAAAATAATTTTTTTTCCCTCTCTAAGACTGTTATAAAATTGAAAGACATTTTCAGAATATGAAAGAGTTCATGAGTGTTGCAAAACCACATAGACAACATGAGACTTGACTAAGTAAAACCTGCTGGTTTTTTCTGTGTGCTTTCACAGGACACAAATAAGTATCTGCGTGCTATCACATCCTCAGATTCTGGTTGTTACAGAGACCTACATCTGGTAAATTGTAGAACTCATGGACACACTCATCCTAAGGAAAGTGGTTCAAGTTAAAAACTGGAGTCAGCTGGATTTGTGCAGGACTATAAAGGTAGAACAGTCTCCTTTAATGTATTTAGGAGTTGAAAACACAAGAGGTTACACACAGGTGGGATTATGATGGGCTCAGCACACTGGGAGAATACAGAAAGAAACTGCTGATGTGCTGAATATGGTTGAAGAGTATCACAATAAACTCCTTCAAGGGCAAGCTATTGTTTCTTTACTGTAGAGACATTTTTAATAACTGTTTCAAGTTTTTTTCATTTTAATTCTAAAGGAGGAATTTATGTACCCTGCATTTAGCAGAAGGGATGGTGTTACTTAAAAATTTGTTACCACTTGTTTTTTTTGTATCACAAAGAAAATTGTTGCTTACCTTGACAAGTATTTTTCAGATGTTCAGAAGCAATGAATGTAATTTATAAAGCATCCACTGACCATATACAGAAAAGCATGATCCACAGCCTTCTTCAGTTTAATTGATTGAGAGTATAGGGCAAAATATTTTCATTTTCTGGAATCACTAGAAAATATCAAGGACTTCCCAATTGCTTCTGATGGAGGGATTGAGATAGCTTTTCAGGATGCATTTGTGTTGGCCAGAACTCTGACTCCTGTAATTATTATTTTAAAGTTTTTATTTTGCAAATAAAACCACCTAAGCTAAGTGTAAACTGCTTGGCTCAGAAAACTGTGGTTAATCTAGATTTGAGGCTTACATGTGTCATGGAGCATCCCTTCACAACTTCTCTGGGCAACCTGTTCCAGTGACTTACCACCCTTACAGTAAAGAATTTCTTCTTAATGTCTAATCTAAACCTATCTTCTTTCATTTTGAAACCATTCTACATTGTACATCACTACATGCCCTTGTAAATGTCCTGCTCCAGCTCTCTTGTAGACTCCATCAGGTACTGACTGAAAGGCTGCAAAAGTCACTGCAGAAACTTCTCTTAGAGAGAAATCCTTGAGAAGCTGCTTAAGGTTTTTATCCCGTTAATATTATTTGCTTCATTTTATATTGGGATTTTTTTTTCCTTCAAGCTTCTTGGAAGTACATCTTGGAAGAAGTCCCATCTACTTCAGTGTAAATTAGATCAGGCCAAAAATCAGCAAAATGAGGAATATTTTCTAGAAGGCAACCTCTTTTTTATGTAAAGGGGTCTAAATATTGTCACCTGTGAAACACCAATGCACAGAAACAATTTGTGGCTATTGAAAACTTCTAAATAAAGAAAAGTTACAGGCTTATGCTAGTAAAATCTTTAAAAGTATATTCTTAGGTAAATTTTCTGATTACCAGCTGTCAGATTAAAACTGTAGGATGTTTTAACCATTAAACAACAGATTCCTAAAGAAAACAATCAAAGACTAAACACACTTAACATTTTTGCTTGGAGTGCTTATGTTTTTATAATCTGAACTGTTTTTAGCATATCATGAATGTGGTTCAAAATACCCATCCAAATTGTTTGTTTTAATCTTTAATTATACCCCACCTTTACTAGCTGTTCTGAAAAATTATGTAGTGGTGATGTAGTTGGATACAGAAAGAACAATCAATCAATAGTTTTGGACCTTAAAAATATACCAATTATAAAAGGCTGAAAATACACCAGGACTTCCTTCTGCATTTTTTATGAGTGACATAAAATTGAAAGTCTAAGTAAACATTGCCTGAATTCTCAGATCTCTTTGACTCAATGGAAGAAGCAGTGCAATGCTTCTAAATGAAGAGTGGAATAAGCACTGTTGGAAAGTCAGGGCTCCACTGACATTAGAGCCTGGAGATCTATGAAATTCCATTTCTAACCATCTATTTGTTAGCAAGCTACCTCTGCATTATGAAATAGACTTTCTATGAGAGCTTCTGCATCTCCGGACCAGAAGACCTGCTAAATGTGTTGTTCCCTTCTCTCAGGTGTGGGAAGGTAAAGAGGAAATGATCATTTATCCCAGAGGTGAGGCATAGTTACAATGTCATTTACAGTGAATCAATGCAGAAATGGTATCTGCTTCATCTGGACCTTTCCTACCCTAGTATCTGCTTTACATGTCATTGTTTCTCCAAAGCAGTCTGCAAGCTGACATGAGATGGCAGATGTCCACAGCAGCACCTCCCTGTGTCTCTCTCCTCATGCCTTCATGTGTGTTCAGCTAAAAGGAAGTATTTACAGAGGCATGGATTTATTTGCTTTTATTTTATTCATTCACACAAAACTAGTATTGAGCAGTACAAGTGGCTTGTTTAATTTTAATTCCAATCCCTCCACATTTAAAAACTGTACTTAAAGACTAGACCTTTTAAAAGGTTTCAGCAAAATACATATGAGAATATAACTGAGAAACTTTATTTTAAATCTTAAAGTTTATTATAAAAACTGCAGAAAATACCATAGACTTATAGTGCACCAGAGGCTTTAAGGAATGTATCTAGAAAAAGAAATAGTTTGATATCCTCAGAAATATAGGGAAAGAACCCTACCAAAAACCAAGGCTTTTACATTAATGTAAACCATATTTTGCTGTCCAAATGCTAAATTGGTTAGCAGTTCTCAAGAAATTACTGCATCAGGTGGGTACATGTGAATTCTAAACTATGAGCCCCTAGGGAAAAGAGGGCAATTAAGTTGTCTTGGTTTGAGTATCACCGTAGAATACAGACATTAAAAGATGACCTGAACAGAAAGAGAGATCTTCCTTCAAGCTGACAGATCCTTATACTGACGTTGATGAAGGCCACTAAGTACATGTGTTCAGAATTGGCTCTCAATTTATTGACGTAACAGAAAAGCTGGGAGATCCTCAGTACTGGAAACACCTTGATAGTAAGATTTTTAAGGAAAATGAAGAAATTGTGACCAGGTACTTATCTTTATAAACTAGAGTCTGCTGAGCTCTGCATAGCCCTTCTATGAATTCTGGAAGTTGAGCTGGTGGTAGAGGTGAAGAACAAGACTGTTGACTCAATCCAGTTCATTTCAGCTATTATGTCACTTCTCATATTTGCCAGTGTACAGGTGCTCTGCTGATTTGTCATCTTTTGAATTTTTTTACACAAAATAATGGAAACGTGGAATTGACCTATTGAGATCATCTACTTCACCATTTTCACCTCAGGCAGGGACAGATACAGTAGGTTGCCCAGGACCATATTCAGCCAGTTATTGAATATCTCAAAGGATGCCGATTCCACAACTACTTTGGCAACCCCTTTCTCTTTTTGACCATCTGTACAGTAAAATGTGTTTTCCTGTGTTCAGATTGAATTTCATGTGCTTGAATTTGAATTGTCTCTCTTTCTGTCACAAGATAAAGAGTCTGGCTCCATCACCTTAATTCCCTCTTATCAGGTAAGTGTGCTGTACCTAATTCTCTCAGTTCCTTACTTGCTCAGGCTTGCTTTGCAAAGAGCAGTTATACTGCACTTAGAGGCAAACAGCCCTGGGAAAAGCATAACTTGGTCTGAGTGGTGCTGCACTAATAACTCTTGTAAAACCTGAAATTTGCACTGCCTACATCCATTGTTCTGCTGATACAATACACAGATAATCCATCCCTAGATTACTCAGACACATTCATATTTAATCATTAGCAAAAGTGTAGCTATTGGCTGAGAGTTTTGGTTTAATTTTCATTTATCTTTAGTGTGTAGTACATCACAATAAATGTAAGCCCAGAAGCTAGTGTTGAATCATTTTGATTCATTGCATTAGGTAGCTTAAAAATGTGACATGCTGAAATGACAAAATACCAGATCTCTGTTGAAGATGTGAAGTGCTTAGAATTACTTTTCATTCAGAAAGAACATATCATTTTAGAAGAGGACTTGTGGAACAGAAATAGGATGATGGAGGATAAGACAAGCATCTTTCAAGGTCATAGACTGTCAAAGTCAACAAATTCAAACACAATCTCTAGAAGCAGGAGTTTTTGAAATATAAATACTACAGCTTGTTCTCAGAATCTGAAAATCTGTGTTATGTAACTCAGATCTTAGGAAGACCATCTTTTCAGTCTAAATGCATAATTTTAGTGTTTTCAATCATATTATGCTACATCGTATTTCACAATATTTAAATAAAGCAAACTCCAGTTTAATGCATGAACTACCTGAGAAGAAAACACATTTTCTACCCCATAAATCTGTGAACCTTCAGAGACATTCTATTCTCTCCTACAGAGAGAATAAACTGTTTTTCAAACTCCTTTTGTCCAAGTTTGCCCAACATTTCATTGATAATGGCATTTCAAGTGGGGTTGTATACGTTTTTCATTGCACTTTGCCTTTGTTATACAAATACATAATAATAAGGGATCTATTTTATCTGAAATGGCATATACTGACATTACAATTAGTATAAAAAGTTCACAACACCTTCCATAAAAAACAGGGCACATAAATTTCAATGCAATTATTTTCTTGCTAAGAGTGAACTAAATGAACTTTCTTCTTAGAGAGTATCTCTACAAGCATTTCCACTTAAACTAATGGCTCAGACAACATCTTCCAACGCACCAATTTCCACCTCTTTTAAAACTGATACCATGTTTGCATAACTTGCCCTCTAAGACATTGAAAGAAGAGGAAATTGTATACATATAACTGTGAAGGTACTAGTGGGAATAAGGTGGAGGGAAGACCAAACTAAAGAGTCAATCTACCTTATCACAGAACGGTTAGGTTTGGAAGGGACCTCTGTTGGGGGCAGGTAGTTCAACCTCCCTGCTCAAGCGAGGTCTTCCTAAAGTGCTTTGTACAGGGTTGTGTTCAGACGGGGCTTGCCTACTTCCAAATGAAGGAGACTCCACAACCTCTCTGGGCAAAATTTTGCCTTATGTTCAGGTGGAACTTCCTGTGCATGTTTCTTCCTGTTGTCTCTTTTCCTATTGCTCAGCACCACTGACAAAAACCCGAAATATTTGCCTGTTCCTATTAGTTGAGCTGATGCAATTTATGCCATTTGTGTAAAATGTAGAATACTGAAAGTACGGAAAAATTGTTACCACATTTGTTAACAGATATTTCAAACTTTTCAAGGGCTTCCTATTGATTTGAGAACAGTAAGAGGTCCTGTTGATGTTTTGTAACTTTGAAATCCTTTCTGAATCAAGTTTCATCAAGAACCTATTAGGGCTATGTTGTAAAGAGCAACCTAAAACTGTCAGAGATTAGTTAGAGAGATCTGATGAAGAAGAGGCCCAGTTTTCTACAGCAAGGTCTCAATTACTGAATTAATTTCAACAGAATTGTATTAGCTCACATCTTTAAAATACCTGAATAAAATACAATATTCGCTTATCTATAGAAGACATTCCCATAAAAAAGCAAAATTGAACAAAAAGACCAAAAGAAAAGAAAAGAGAAGACCTCTGCATATTTTTTATGATGCCAGGAAATAAGTAAATGCTTGCCATTTGAATTAAATTTGGACAGACAAATCAGAAATTGACAAAAAATAGACAATTAACTTGCAATATGACTTGAAGAAAGCTAAATACATTACTCAGACTTTGTTATTCCAATATTTTTTTTTAAATTTTAAAATTGATCTGGGTGTTGTTTTCTAAAGAAATCAAGAATCTATTTTTCCTAGTTTGTTTCCTTTCTACTCTTCAATGATGTTACCTTTCATTAAAGAATAAAATCCCTGCCAGATTCTTCTAGCAACATCTGAAAGAATAAAGTCTCTGTGCTACTTTACTTGCCAGAAGAGTAGCAGAGAAAAAAAAAAAAAACTCCACAGGCTGCTAATCAAAGTTTTAGAATTCACCTTCAAGGTGGCTATGCTGAAGTAACTTTAAGGTCACTGCAAATGAAACAATTGATGTATGAGAAGTAATAACACAGACAATTTTGAGTTTCAAGCATCAGAATAACTCAAAATGTCCACACTTTAATTACTTTTGTCAAAACATGTATTTTTGGAGAAATCGCTTAACATCAGTATTGTGAAATGTCATAAGAAATAGAAAACTCAAATACCTTTTCTTAAATGATATAACACTATTATATTTTTGAGTGCTGCACTTCTAAGGTGGCCACTGAAAATTTATATTAACTGTTCCTTAGTACAATTTAACTTTGTTCTGTTTTATTAAACATTTATCTTCAACTGAGCAAAAAGATTATGAAAATCATGATGAAAACTATGTTGAGTAAAAAAATTAAGTAAAATAGAAAGTAATGGTAGTTAAAATCTCATTAGTACTGTAATGCATAGTTTGGTCTAAAATATTGTTTTTCAAATATCCGTTTTACAATTTGTGTAATGCTTCTGTTGATTAATGTAGCTTAATTGAGTTGAATTGCATAGACATCAGGAAGATAGACCTGTTTGTAAAGAATTTGTCAATTTGAAAAAATGGAATAACTGGGCAGAAAAAGATATGAGAAAATAACAAACAATATATCATTTGTTTAAAGTACGGTTTAAATAATTTAAGGGAGTGAGAATCAACAATGTTATTTCCTTAAGTCTGAGCTATCCAACTAGAGTCTGTCATTAACAGCAGGAGAGTAATTTCCAGGTGAAAGGTTCCCCCCCATCATAGTGCTTAAGAAAGTTGGGCTGAATATAGGTTGGGAAGTAATATCTGTCTCCACAGGCAAAAGAAGAAGCTTTGATTCCCAACTTGGACCAGGTGAATCAAATTTGCAGACAGAGGTGATATAACTGAAAACCTGAACCATATTTCAATGCACTTACCTAGCAGAAATATTTTGTAGCTTGATAAAAGCTCAGAAAATAAAATAAAATAAAGCAATTAACAAAAAACTTAGTTGTCATGATTTTACATATTGATGTTACCCAGAATGATAAAAGAACACTCAAGCTATGACTCAGTGACACGATTACAGGCTTTTAGTGAAGTTTGTGCTCAAAATCATTCAAAGTATTATCAACATGGCAGAAAAACATTTCTGATGTTTTGACATTTGCTACAACTCACTGTCTAATCGATAGTGCTGCAAGGTGCACTAGAATGTGATGGTCATAAAATATGATATAAGAAAAATATTAAAAAAAAACTGAAGAATAAATTTAGCAACTATCAGAAAAAAAAGAAAATTGAAAATTCCGATCTGAGTTCCAGCAGGTGACTACAGAAAATTAACTGAATGAGTGGATGCAAAGGTGTACAAACTTCCTTTGGCCCTTCTGTGGAGATAGTGTGTTTTATCAGCTTGTGTTCAAGGAGTTTTTCTCTGAAACAATCTCCTTAAAATACATGGTAATGAATGAACATCTCATACTAACAATGAAATATGTGAACTTATGTGTGATAAATAAAGCTTATTTTCTCTGAGGGTAACATTTTTTTTAATGTGAGAACTGAAAATATTTGGAGCAGAGAGTAATAACTTAAATGCAGATCATGTAACAACTGACAATTTGAAATTTACTATTTTTTTGTTACTTTGTTTTATATTGCATACAGAAAATTGAGTACATGCATATCTTGTAATCCATCATTAAATACTTTTTGATGATTGTTTCAAAATGTAAATTGATTTTAACTAACATAGGCTTCATTTTCTTATACACAGATCTGTTTTCTCAGAATTGTGCCATGATTTGCCCAGTCCTCATTATTCAATACTTCTAGTGGGGATTTAATTTGCCATATTTCTAGGGATCAACTATATAAAAACCTTTACCTAATCTAGCTCTCTGAGCCTCTACTGCAGCCAAAGAAAATGAAGGGGTATTCTTTAGGGCATGATTTTTGAAATGTATTATAAATATTTACTTTTAAATGAAATTAATAATTCTTTCAAAATATCCTTTTTTTTTTTTTTCTTTTTTCCCCCATAAGTTGCAAAGAGAATCTGGATCACTATTTCAAAAATATCTGTGATTTATATAAGGTGTAACAAGATGAATCAGATCTTCAGTGACTCAGTCAACTAAAAATCTAACCACTGGTATGCTTGAAAATAGAACATAAACCTTTTCAAGTTCATGGGCCAACATTTCTGCCATGACATTATGTTGAGGTTTATACTGTCATTGTCTACAGTTCACCTATCATAAAGGAGGAAATAGCATTCCTCAAGGAGGATTAATTCTTCATTTACAGTCTGAAGAATTCAAAGTCACCTAAATCCAGTCCCACAACAGAGACAAGAATACATATACAAAGACAAGGGTTTTCCATAAAAATCCAAGAAAAGGAGAAAATTAAAATACAGCTCCTTATCTACTCCATGGTCTTCCAAGAGTATATTTATACTTTAGAAAGTGCAGAAAGTGAAACTCCCAGTGACATTATACTGGTGCTGAGGATATTGCTTAATAGATTTTGGGTTTGTTTTATTTTTGCTTTTTTCATCATGCTAGTGGAAGAATAATACCAGAATTTTTACCTTCTCAAAAAGCTTCTGCACATTAATTTTTCAGACACTCTGAAGTAAAAACCAGCATTAATAACTGATATAAACTTTCTAAAGATGATTCGTTTCCCCTGAGACTTTTTTGAGAAATCAAGCTCATTTGGTGGGAAGCAAAAAACAGTCATGGATCAGAAAATAGCTAAGAAGTGGGAAAGAAAGAGTAGGAATTAATTATTATTATTCAACAGGGTGAAGGTTAACATATCAGGAGCTCTTAAACTGTATTTTAAAAGAATTTTAGTAGTCCTCTAAAACTGAATGGCAGGCAGGCAACAAAATTGCATGGGAGTGTTGAACAATAAATATCTTTCTGGCCTAAAGTATACTGCTAGAAAGTACTCCTGCATGTGGGGTTGTCACAATCCAGTGATGGGGAAAACACAATTACTCCTGGAAAAATAGACAACATTCTACTGACATAAAGATGTCCTTTAAAAATGTAAGCTATTTGGATTTTGAGTGGGAATTATTCCCACCTCTCAAAATGAATAAATAAATCCTTCCCTAGTCTGGAAAGTTTTAAAGTAGAATATCTACATCCAATCACAGAGGATTATGTTTACTTCAGACATTTCTATTTCTGTAAGTGATGAACTGTTTAGGTGTGGGCAAATCTTAAAATGGTTTATAAAGCAGTCTGAGAAATTGAAAAAGTATTTTTTATAGCCTTACTGTCTTTGTATAACACTCACAAAGAAAGTTTCAGAAGCAATGCTGGGAACGCTAACAGCATTTGGATTCTTTATAATGATTTTCTGGGTAATTAGTGTATTGTCTTCTCTTTGGGGCATGCTTGTATAGATAGTCGCAA
Source organism: Emberiza elegans (assembly GCA_024865655.1). Taxonomy (NCBI): domain Eukaryota; kingdom Metazoa; phylum Chordata; class Aves; order Passeriformes; family Fringillidae; genus Emberiza; species Emberiza elegans. Next base: position 50,603,971 of record JALJVW010003023.1, read on the forward strand.
AGAAGCTATCTAAATAGAATATACATAAGAAATGGGTTGTGCTGCACTTCTGTCTTCTTGAGACTGGAATTTCAACATTGAAACATAATTCTTGTATTCCTTTAGAAATATGTTTGCATATTTTTATAATACAGTGCAGAATGTTTAAAAGTGTTGTTTTCACTTTGACTAAGTTTTAATAAGCAACATTTAGGACTCACCTCACTGCTCTATGATATAATTTAATTCAAACACCTCTTAATACTCAAAAATAAAATTATGAACCTTCATTTGGATATGGATTCCAGGAGATAATTCTACAGAAGTCTTGAGACATAATCTAACTAATGGTTATTTTAAAAAAATATTGTCCCTTCAAACAAATAGGATTGTAAACTTTCTGCAGGTTTCTGATGGTCAGAGAGAAGATACTGTTTTAGATAGGCCACCACAATCTGCATGTTTCCTTCCTGGTAACTAAGGTATGTCATTTTCTTTTGGGCACACAAGATATATTTGATCATTTCACAGTTATTGATTAACACCTCAAAGCCATCTTCGTGCATATCAGTGGTAGATAAGAAGTGAAAGAAAAAGAGCAAAGCAGGATAATAGCCAAATTGACCCACAGCCAGAGATAGCAGAGAAGTTGCTGCAGTCTGCTGAGAAAACCTGATGTTTATGCATAGCTGCACACACATGCATAGGTACACGAACACCTACAATTATCCATAAAAAAAGTATTGCCAAGTGTTGAAATAAATTTTTAATATATTTCAGGCCTTTTTTTCTTTTTATAATGGGGAATAAAATAGCAGTATCAGTGACACTGAACTGATATTGAAGTAACCACACCCAAAAAATACGTGGTCAAAATGAACCCCTGAAGTTAAATAATCAATTAATAGTAATACTATTTACTTAATACAGCATATATAGGATAACAATATGCTGTTAATTCACTATATTCTTACTTGACTAGTGTTTTTCTTCACAAACTTTTTCAGACATTGAAAAAAGATTTTTTTTTCTGAAGAACCTTATGCTTTCTGTTTACACTAGAACATTCAAATGGATTCATAATGCCATTCTTTTGTTTTATAGATGCCTAAGCTGCTCACTTTCAAAAGTATTTCAACTATATCACTTTAATAATCTCCAAGTCTTTAACCTCACACTTAAATGTATTATTACTTCTGTTTAGGGTCACTTTAAAGTGAAGATTCAAAGAAGTGTAAAAATTAAATGGGAGTCTGAAATTATGATGAATAGGTAATTTCCTCATATATGCATATATGAATTTATGCTCGTATGTATAACAGTGTAAAGAAATACTTTATATACATAAAAATCTTGTAAAATTTAGACTGGGAACTGAAAAGCAAACTGCATTAATTTGTATGGCGTTGTTTGCACTTCAGCACAGCAGAAGAAATCTGTTCATTTAACCGCTGCCATTTTAATACAGATACTTCTCCAGTGTAGAATTTCCCTTTAAAGGTTATCTCGAACCACCTATCAACATCCAATAGACAGTTGCACAAGTGCAATGCTGTAATTGGAAATCATTTTCTCACACTCCTGCGTTGCTGAAATGTTCGGTTAATTGATGCTATTTGTAAAGGCATCTGTAATGAAGAGTACTGTATTTCCATGAGAGAAACCGGATTCATTAGTGTGTTGCTAAACACTGTGGTTTTGAAGAATGGATAAGAAGCTGCAAGAACAAAGTACTTTCCCAGTTCTGGCTTCATTAAACAGTTTGAAGGACTTCTCCAAAGGGCACAGCCTTGAATGCATAGGTTATCTCAACTAAACCTCTGTGCTGAAGAACCTACTTCATTGGGAGAGACCCCTCCGTGCCTGTATGTGAATGATAAAAAAGAACAAAAGATTCAGCTCTTTCAAACAGAAGGCATTCATTGAATCCAGGTTCTGTATGGAGGCAGACTTTACGATGCTTGAAGCACAACAAAACAATAAGGAAATAATTTACTCTAGTGTTACCATGTTGGAGAGTGAAAGCTCTCCTGTTTGAGGGAGGATTGTTTTGAAAGCTGATGAATCAAGTTAATTAGTAGTGTATATATCACAGATCATGAAATAGGTCTTCAGGATTTTAAAGGATCTGCCTAATACTATGAACATGCAGAATGTGTTCTATATTTGCTTCTATTATATTTTTTTAAAGAAATAAAATGAAATGAAATGAAATGAAATGAAATGAAATGAAAAATGAAATGAAATAGGGATGTGATTGAATGACAACATAATAACCTCTAAGAACAAATCCCTACACAGAAGTCTTTTACTTTAACAAAGTATTATTACTAAGGCTTTCCAAATGATGCTAAGCTTTCTGCAAGTAGCAAAAACAAGAAAGCAAAAATACACAGTCAGTCTTTGCCAATAATAAGCTTGACAAAGGTAATCCAGTTAATAAGGCTCTTTGATCTCATCAGCACTAGAGGAGAGTGAATGACAAACATGAGTAAGTTTCAATAGCAGATACAGATATTACAGATGTGAACTTCAAGTCTGCCTCTGATAATCCTCTGAAGTATGTGATTCCAGAAAAAGAAAAACAGCAGAGATTCATTTGTAACTTAAAAAAATTAGTATTTTTAAATGTTCAAGAAATATAAGCAATGCTTAAGGACTTGTCTTCCACTCTTAACATATGTTAGGGTCACAGGATTTTGAAGTGGATCGAATTTACAAACTCACATAATAATAAGATTCCTTGCCAGATTTATTGTGGAGAAGAGGTTTACGTCCATGTTTAAGTGCTTGTGTGAGAGCTTCTTTCTCCTTGGCCCAAAAACTTTTAAAATCAACTCTTTTCAGTCCACTTTAACAAAGGGATAGAGGACTCAAGGAAGCCCATTGAGTTTTCCACAAATTGATGAACTGGTATGAAAAAATGAAGGTATCTCAGATGAGGGAAAACTAGGGCCATGAGCACACATATTGGACCCTGAAAAGTCTATATCACATCAGGAAATTGAAGATAATCCTTAAAAATGTCCCACAAATGGGATAGGGTTAGCATCTTTTTGAGCATCAACTTTAAGAAATCTCAAGCCAGGAAACTATAGAAAATCAAACTGCTTTAGTTCTAATGATTATACTCTTCTAAATGCATTTGTGAGAAACAAAATTTTCTCCAGAATGGTTCCTCTTGGTTTTCTTCCCACTCCCCTTTATATTCTACTTTTCATCTGTAGATCCCACCAAGGCTAAGAAAGTGTCTTCATTCCTACTTAAAAAGGGTGACATATTGTAGGTTAGGTAAAATTGTGTTATTCCTAAAGAATGTCTTGTATGACAAAAACATTGACCTATTCCTTCTTACAGAAGACATAAAACCCCCACATCTTTAAAACTGAATCTTTTGACATGACTTTAAAACTACCTGAGAATCACACTCATACCTGACAGGACTCTAGCTCATGCTTGCCAACAAATTCATTTGACACAACTTAAACAGAGAAGACATTTTTACCCTATTTCACAATATGGAAGATGTTTTTTCCCCAGGAAGAAAAAAAAGCAACTCTAAGCTACCAGCCCTGTAAACCTTCAGCAAGACATTTAAAAAGCAATTATTTGGACTGCAAATAAAGACTTCAATCTTAAAATTCCTACTGAAAGATTAGATGTCTCCACAGTAAAAGAAAATTATTTTACAGTGCACATAACAATCAAGACTTTTCAGATACCATGACATTAAAATGTTCCTAAAATAAGTCAAATATCTGTACTTGTTTCTGCACAGTATATGATGAAACAAAAAATATCTGAGCTAGTCCTGTCATCAAAAGAAACATATCAAATAAAAAAAAACCTACTTTATTCTGGCAAATTTTTTGCAATTCTGACTTCATCCTAAAGTATATCAATAAGATTATAAAAAAATAACATTTGTTGTTTTTAATTTATAAGGTGTAATTGGGAATTCTCCAGGTGGTGACTGAAATGGCATGAAGGTACATCATGTTAGAAATATCCACAAACTTATATAGAGGATGGAGGCAATAGGATGTGGACCAATATAAATGTTACAAACAAATTTTCCCCTGACCTGTAGTATTTTGATTACATTATTGAATTTTTGTTAATGAGTATGTCCCTAAATGCATATCTGAACTCATTGCTTATTTCACTGGAGTTGCATTGACATTCAAATTCTCATCTAATATACATATTACATTATTAATATACGATATTTCTATGTGTGTATGTTTTTTACAAAATAACGCTTTTTCCTAAAAACCAGAAGTCACAAAGCTACTGACAGACAAGTCCTGTGTTTCTCATACTAGTGCAATATTTTCTTTTGTTATTTTTATTGCAATAATCACAGGAAAAAAACTCAGAAGTTTTAGGCATAGGCACATAAAACTGCAATTAGATACAAAGGAAGATGCAAAAAATTAGTGTGAAAATTTGATTAACAGCAAGATGTTTTGGCCAAGAATAGATCTGACAGTTATAAGACTGGGTACAAAAGGTTGTCTGAAAAGTTTACCTGTGGAGTGAAGTTTGATGTTTTACAAAATTTCCCTTCTGATAAATGATGTTTAGATTCACCACTGAACATTTCATCCAGCCCACAAACATGATTTATGCTAGGCTGTTCATCTCCATTTGTTAGAATAATGCTTGCCATATCTCTAAGGTCTTTCACCTTCTGAATGATCTTTCACAGGTGAATGAGATGACTAATATAACTTACTGTGTCTAGAAAATAATGCTGCAATAAATTACAGACCTTACAGCATGTTCTGTAAGAAAAAAAAAGTTTCTAGATAGGCAAGTATTGGAATATTCAAGCAGATGAAGAAATATAGTGAAATAGGAACACGTTACTTCCCACTGTTTTAAAATGGACCTGGTCTCAGAATTCAGATCCAAACTCCATTTGGATTTGAAGGCTGATGGACATTTTCTTTTAGATAAGTTGATTGAACTGAAAACACTGAAACTGAACACGAGTGTACATGTATATGTGTATATGTATATGTATATGTATATGTATATATATGTATATGTATATGTATATGTATATGTATATGTATATGTATATGTATATGTATATGTATATGTATATGTATGTATAGATATGCACATCTATATGTATGGAATCAGCCATAACCAGTACATACATTTGCATTTCTTCTAGGATTTGTTCCTGAAAAGAAAAGCTCATTTCTAAGAAGAGCAATGAGTTCAGTTACATGTTAGCCAATATGGGCCCCTCTAATAGAAGGGTGAGCTGGAGCATCCAGGAACTGCAGACTTTTCAGCTAGATCTCAGTGCTGGGAAAGGTCATGGGGCCCATCATTTTGAACACCATCATGTGGAATGTGCAGAACAACCAGCTGATCAGGCTCAGGCAGTGTGGCTTTGTGAAAGGCAGGTCCTGCTTAACCAACATAATCTCCTATGACAAGGTGGCCCACTGAGTTAATGAGGGAAAAACTATGGATGTTGTTTGTCTGGACAACTGGTTATGGGCAGAGTGGCTGTAAAGCTGTCCAGTGGAAAAGGACTTCAGAGGGTTGACAGCTGCTAAACAAGAGCCAGCAGTATGCCCAGGTGGCCAAGAAAGCCAACGACATCCTGACTTGTATCAGCAAGTGTGGCCAGCAAGACAAGGGCAGTGATTGTCCCTCTGTGTTCAGCTCTTGTGAAGTTTCACCTTGAATCCTGTGTCTGGTTCCAGGCTCCTCACTGCAAGAAAGACATTAAGGTGCTGTAGAGAATCAAGAGAAGGGAAATGGAACTGCTGAAGGGTCTGGAGCTCAAGTCTGATGAGGAGTGGCTGAGAGAGCTATTAAGCTTGGAGAAAAGGAGGCTGAGAAGAACCTTTACTGCTCTGTACTTCTACATGACAGGAGGCTGTATCAAGGTGGAGTTGATCTCTTCTCTTAAATTAAAGATGAGAGGATGAGAAAATGGTCTCAAACTGCAGCAGGGGACATATGGATATTAGGAAAACATTCTTCACTGAAAGGGTTGTCATGCATTGGAACAGACTGCCCAGGGAAGGGATTGAGTGACCACCCCTGGAGGATTCAGAAGATGTGCATATGTGGCACTTTGGAACAGGGTTTAGTAGTGGACTCAGCAGTGCTGGGTTAATGGTTGAACTCAGATAATATGAGAGGTTGTTTCCAACCTAAGCAATTCTATGATTCTGTGCTAAAAAAGGGCTTCTGTTGCTGATGATGTGCTAAATTGTTTTAATATTAAAATGTGGCATACCACTCATTCACAGAAATAAATAATTGTATGTATTAAGATGGCTTTATTTTGTGAAATACCCACTAAATTTCCTTTCAGTGAACTGAGGGACGTTCAGGACAAAGTCTACCGTGGTGTCATTTTCTTTTCTGTGTTCTTTGATGACAAACTGTCCATTATTCCTCAAAAAGGAATGTGACAAAGAAGAAAGATCTCAGTACTACCTCTCAGTACTACTTTAAACTAGAGTTTGCCATTTTAACTATCTAAATTATACTCTCTACACACAGGATACAGCACTAGGGGATCATGCAGGACTTATTCTCAAAGTAGCACTGATAATTATTATTGCTGCATATTTATGGAATGAGTGTGAAATGTTCACTTCTTTCCTGTGACAATCAAGGGGTGTTTTCCTTCTACTTCATCATTCTTGATCTTTTTCTTGCATGAGCTCTAGTATCTGCGGGGTCACCCAGATTAGTCAAGTGATCCAGCTGAAATTTATTGCTATGAAACCTGTCTGCTTCTTTCTGTGTGTGTGTGTGTGTGTGAAATTTGCCACTGAATCAGATCCCCATTCAGCCAACAGTGTAGTCTCATGAGTGCTATAGTGCTAGCAACAGCATAAGAAAAGAGGTGGGAAGACATAACCAAGGGCAGGAGGGTGAGACTGCTTCTCTTAAGCTGACTTAAATCAACTGTGAAATTGCATCCTCCTTACACACTTTCACTAACTGAATGAAGTTCAGTGTGAGAGATGAAATTAGATTTCATAAATGCACCTGAAACTCAGGTACTACTTCCAAATGTGGAATATTTATAATTTCATGCTCATTCATTTTGAGGAATTTTTTTGAGAAGAGCTCTTTTCTTCTTCCCCACCCCAAATTTGCTTTATTGTTTGAGTTGTGTTACACTGTTAGACAATTTCACTATCAAGAATATGAATATGGAAGAGTTACTTGCAAAAACATATTATTTCAAAGTGACATCAGAGCAGAAGTCAGTTCTTGTAATCCAGTCTTGCGATCCACACTGGGCAGTTAAGAATGACAGTGAAAATTAACTGATCTATGCTGAAATTATGTAGTCAGAATGCCCACAGATATTATGCACATGGAGAATTTCTTCCATTTTAAAAAGACTGTGATAGCTTTTTCTAGAGAACATAATACAGAGCCCCAGAAATCTTTCTTCTGTAAAAAAGCAGCAAGGGTAATCACTGCATTTTTGATAGTTGAAGCTATAGTCAAGATCACTGGAAAATCATGGGCAGTATAAAATAATGGATTCTGTGCATTTCACATCATTTCTCAATTTTCTGCCACCTGGCAATAATACTATCCATTTAGCAGCCTCTATGGAAGGAAGCAGTTTGTAGAAATGCTTGAGTCAGATAAAAAATGAAAGCACAAGAGAAAGAAGTCTAAAAGATGATCTGTACAAAGAGTAAAGAAAGGAAGGTGGTAAAATAGGAGGCAGATTGCTTTAAGAAAATCAAAAGAAAAAGAAAGAGATATGAAAAATGGAAGTGATACAAGTATTTAAAATGGTGAATTTTGAATGAAGATGTGAATTTCCCTCAGCAAATATCATATTGTAATATTTAATAGCGATGTCTGAACTCCCAAATTCGCACAAGTGTATGCAAATCCCTTTGTGCAATGTATTTTGGGATGAAATATTTTGTGAGCATTCTTCTCTCCAACAACATCCACGTGACCTGTCTGTGACAAAGAAGTGTTTTGGTGGGAAAGGATCTTTAGCGCACACTGAAGTAGAGCCTCTAGGTGTACCACAACACATATCACTCAAAACCACAACCCTTGTTTCCCCATTAACTGAGTGGAAAAGTCCACTTTAAAGAAAGCCTTCACATTGGTGATTCTCTCCACATTCAGAAATTACATTCATTAACTATGCAAAATGCTCATGAGAAAAGCTTCAGGCTTGACACATCTGTAAAACAGAAGTACAAATATCAAAAGAACTGAATTCTAGATAGATTGTGAAAATGTCTTTTGTTCTAGTTAGATGGGAAAAATTCCATGGAAATTTTCATTGTGACTATATCTGTGGATTTAAACTTTTGTTTGTCATTAGATGTTCACAGACTAGAATGAACTCAGCCTGCAAAAAGTCCTCAAAACCACAAAAATTTGAGATGGTGACTGTTTTTTTGCTCTTATAAATGTTATATATTTAATAAAATATAGCATAAAATACACATTTTATTGGCTTGAGTCAAATCTGAAGACCTTCATTTTCTAGTCTCATCTCTCTGGATTTCAGTATTCCAGGCTCAAGGATTCCAACCTGAGACATATTGACTTTCTCCCTAGCTAGTGGAGTGAAATTCCAGAAAACAATTAAGACAGCTTAATTTTGGATCAAACTAATTACTTTCCTGGAGTGGCTTTCCTGCCTTTCACCACTGACTGTGGAAACTAAAAGTGTCAACAATTTATCCAGCCAATGCCAGTTGCAGTGAATCTAAACTTTGGATGTTGACTCAGTCAAAGAGCTTACACTAAAATCCAGCCTGAAGATTCTGCAAAATCTGTCTCAGCTCTTGACTACTAAGGAGGCACCTTACTTTTTCCATTAAAATACTTACGGAAACTATATGATGCTATGCCTGCATTTGTAACGCCTGCCGAACACAGGAATTAAAAAACAAGATATCGTTCTGCCTGGGCGCCCTGTGAGGCTTTTCTGGGAATGACTGAGGCTTGTGGGAATAGGTTCTGCACACAATCTGTTTGCAGTTGCCGCAGTTTTTTAAAAACATCACCAGAAAAGGTTGATTTATCCTCAGTTTAAGTACCAAGAGGTTACAGTAGTCCCATGGGAATGGGGAAAGAGATAGTCACAAGCCTGATGCTTTCAGGCTTCAAGAAACTGCCTCAGCAGTCAGGTTGCAGGTTAGTGCAGGAAGAGGGAAGAGGAAATGTCCGCACACCAAGAAAGATGTGTGTTTACACAGCAAGAAAGCAAGGTGGGGTTTGGCTTTTTCTTTCCTCCTCCCTAATCTTTCTTGAGTCCCCATTAGCTCTACAAAGAATCCATTCATTAACAACAGCTAGAATAAATTGTACATAGTGACTAAGTGTTGATGTGACAAAGATCCCAAGAATGTATTTTACCTTACTTTTAGGAATAATTCCAAAATAGGATGTGAGGCAATTGGTGCACAGGTTTTAGTTCAATAGAGAGCTGCAAAATGCAGAGTAAATATCTGCAACCAGGATCTCTTGATCCCCAGCAAACAAGTCTCTCTGGTCTCTTATTATATAGGAATGATAAGGTATTATTTAGTCTTTTTTTCTACTTGCCAAAATGTTGACTGAGTCAATTAATTCTTATTCAAAGTTTCCTGTAGAAAAGCTCTTTTACAAGCTTCCTCCTTCTGTACAGCAGTCAGCCCACTCTGTTTTACTTTGTTTACTGTTTTACTTAGTGACAAAAACTGAGAAACCAAAGAGCCAAAGAAGAGATACAAAACGCAAGAGCACCCTTGCTTTTAGTCTGCTAAAAATTAAAACTAAAATAAAACCCATCAAATATATGTGCAAAAGTGGCTAGTGCAATGGGAGAAAACTGAGCCTGTTTCAATTCAGCAATCAAAAGACTACCAATCCTGCTGCCTTCAAGCATTAGCAACCCAGACTTGTAAAAACACTCCTCTTCCAGATCGTTAGCAGTGGAGATAATTGTAGGGACATGAGTTTGAATTCCTCGTGGCGTTGAATGGCAGTCTTAGAAGTGCTGGTCTGTTTACTTTCTTGGCTGCAGGGTTAATGATATAAACAGCTGAACAATTGGAAGGGAATTGAACTGTATATTGCAGGGTATTTCTCAAGTGCCAGAAGGATAGATGACCCTGCTGTGCTTTCATTTTCAACCTACCCAAAATTATTTTTCTGGAAAATCTCCTACCGATGTTATGTGTGTAAGAGCTTAAAAATTGTACACTTTCTTTTCCTTGTGGGGGTGGTTTTGAGGTACCATTCCCATCCAATTTATGATACAGTACCAACTTTCAATTGTGAAGGCTCGTGTTCCAACTTCTTTCAAAACATTACAACAATTTATAACATAGAAATACATTTGAAATTTAAGAGAAGACAAAAATAGTTTAAATTTATTGTTGCGAGGAAATTTTTTCTTCTCTCTTAGCAATAGAACAGACTCAAAACATAGGAAGTCTGGCCTGAAAAGCAAAAAAACCTGAGAACACACTTAAGGGTTCACAGAAACTCCCCTACTGAACAGTCTTCCTAATTCTCTGTTACATTTCATGGATCAAAGGACATGATATGCCAGAAAAGAGAGCAGAAATGCACTTTACACAGTTATTACAAGGCAGAAATTTTGTGCATATGGGTCCCTTTAGGGAAAAAATATGTACAGTATGATTTTTCCTTTCTTTCATATTTACCTGCTACTAGATCAGAAGCTTTACTTTCTCAGACTGATTAAAAAATCTTTCATATTCTTCCAAAATTATATGAAAGGCCTCAGATAAATTTAATAGCTTTTATCAAGTTCTTGTAAGAATCAAGGAATAAATATCTTTTTATTACCCTGAACCTATAAAAGTCTGTTAAGTAGACTATACAAGTTGCTTGGAAACTTAACCTAAAAAACTATCAATGCTAAATAAGAACAGATAATAAACGTTTGGGAGAACAGGAATGTGTATTCCCATATCGTAGAGAAAAAAAATAAAAGAATGAATGACCACTGTGTCTCTTCCTGGAAGCCAGTATGAGTTCTCACATGATTACAACTTGAACCAATTCAAATTCAAAAATTCATATTATTTAATTTCAACTTATTTTGAAGGGAGTGGAAGACACTGCTTTGTATCCTTTAGTTATGTTTTACAAATACACCTCCAGAAAATTAAGTTGTCACTATACTGTTAAATTATTCAACTTACAGATTTCGTCAACAAAACTAGAATTCTTCTCTGCAAGACACAAACAATTTAAAATTTTATATTTACTTTTTGCCATCAAAGAAATATATCAACCATAACAATTTAGAGGCTACAATAATGAAACCTTCTGAAAAATGTAATTCCAACATTTCAGAGTAAATATCTGTTTTTTGAGAAACACATCCTCTTCCCGTAGAGAATTAAATTTTTGATTCTTACCTTATGAGAATTCATATTTGGGAGTGAATTTTCCCTAGCCAGTCAACCAGAATGAGGTAGACATTTCATTTGGATGAGGAGATTGAGAGGATAATTGTTAAATAATATACCAGCTCTTAACTGTTGACCTTAACTATTGTTAGACATCACTTTCTAAATATTTCTTTTTCAGGATAAAGAAGGTTTATACTCCCTGGGACCCGAGTCTGGGAAACTCAGTACTTTGTCTTCAGTGATTGCCAGTATTAAATATTTGGGAAAAAATGTGTAAGTGAGTAAATGCTTTTTCTTTGTGTGTTTTTATGCTTTCCAGTTAAAACCAGAAACTAAGACAAAAATTCAATTTTGACCATTGTTTTGGCTCCTCTTCCAATATACTCAATCCTCTGTGGTAAGCTCTCAAACTACAGCTTCCACCATTTTCAGCTTTACTGTCCTCTCTGTGAAAAGGTTATTTCTCTTTTGTGATATCTGCATAGTGATATCAGTAGATACTCTTCAGTTTTGTGGTGTGAGGAACAGTATATAGTCATCTCTTAGAAGTTTTTCCTTGTCATGCTTGATTTAGCTGGTATCTACCAAAGACTGTATTGGTTTCTTTCAAACCAGAAGACATATACTCTTCCTCACCTCTGTCAATGTGTTGTCTTCATTATTTGTACCTTTTCCAATTTCTCTCTAAAGCTCTGAGACACAGCAACAAGAATTTTGTGTAGTATTCATAGATGGGGACTTAAAACAGATTTATACAATAGCATAATGACAGTAAAACTTCTATTTTATTTCCAATTCCTTCCTTCATAATTCTTTATGTTCTATCATTTTCTCTCTTCTCCTGACTACCAGGTTGATATTTTTGGGAGTGATATACTGTGACACTGTTATGCTTTTCTGAGTAAGTAATATCAAATTTAGAGCTTGCCATTACACAGATGTTTTTATAGTCATATTTTGCCACATGGGGCACTTTCTGCTCACTGATGCTGAATTTCAGGTGTTATCTTGCTACCTACTTCACCATGTATTATGAAATCTTCTTGGACTTCTCACTTTAAATTTTATAACCAAGTTTTGAATTTATTCTTTGTCATCTTCAGCTTTAACACCCTTTTCCTGCCCCCAAGGTATTTAAGATTATTTCAGGTTCTAGGAATGCCAGGTTTGCATTAAAGCTGCTTATACATGCCATTGTTCTGGATATTGAATGTGCATTCCTGTTCTTTGTATCCTATTCATGGATTGCTTGCTAGTCTGTAAGAGCACTTATCCTAGAAAAAAACAAATCCTGAGATTTTCCTTTTCTGAGAGCCTTGGTCGAAGATTTCTCCTAGAAAATTAACAGCAGTATGTTAGGCCATTTGTGATGCTTTCATGTTGAGTAGGTTCTTTTTCTCTTTTAACCTTATTACTTACTTGTAATCTTTTATTATTGAGACCATTCTCACTTCCTCTGTGCTTCAAAAGTTATTTGAGAAACTTATATTTAACTCATTAGAATTCCAAACACGTGTTTTCTGACAGTTTTCAATTAGAAGGCCAAGAATAAAAAAAAAAACAAACTAGTGATTTTGGAGGCTTAATTACAGCATTGCAAACATTGGGCAGTTTAGCAATGTAACAGTTCAACACAAAGCTGTAACTCATCCCACCCTAAGATGCAAGTCTTGAACAAGTCAGATGGGTCAATCATTAAAAACCCCTGGTTATTTCCTCCCACAAACTAAAAGAAGAGCTTATATGATGACCTTGGATGTAGAAACCTACAGATATAGGGGGATACAGATATACCCCACCATAGTTATCTAGGGACAGTTTGCATGAGGAGATAACATTTTAGGGCACTTCTATTGTCAAAACTATCAGCTTTCTTTTTGTTGTTTAGAATGAACAGATAGGAAAATTACATGCCTATGAAATTTGTATGGAGTCAGCTGAAGTACACAGGAAGTTTAGAGACTTTTTAGTTTGTGGAAGGGAGAAAACAGCCTGAGGAAAAAAAATTAAGGCACATTTGACAATGGTCTGCTTGTAAAACTGCCAGGAATCCATGTCTGACATTATAATTTTTTCATAAATATCTTTTTACACTAAAAGGTAAGGGGGCTGTTTTTATTTGGTTTGGATTTTTGTTGTTGTTGTTGTTTCTGGGGTGTATGTTCTTTAAATAAAAATAAATATATATTTTTTGAAGTTTCTTAAGGCTGTCATGAATATGGAAGAGCAGATACATCATCTCACATGGACTGCATAATGCAGGCAATATTGTAAACAGCTCTCCAGGGAAAGGTTTCAGAATTGCATTTAATTGCATTTTCCACTTCTTGTAACAGTGAGGGATTAAATAGAGACAAAATGTAATGGAACCAACTCTTTCCTATCTGCTAAAAGAAAGACAGAAAGCTAACTGAAAACTGTGTTTATTAACTTGCTAGGGAAAAAAAAAGCTTATCCAAAACTAATGAATTTATAAGCCTATTAGTTCTCATGACTAATGGAGAATTCTTCATCTGGAATCTAAATGAATTTTGTGAGAGGTTAAGAAATGAGCATGGGAATCTACTGCATTTATTTTCAAGTGTTTAATTTCTCATAACCTGATGAGTCTAACTAAGGAGATTGCAGCATCCATGTGAAATGAGAAACAATGCTCAATTAGGTATTGTACATTACTCAGGGATTTAACAGATAGTATGTGTAAGTATTTGTATCTTTATAAGAAAGATTCATCTTGTGTATTGCTTTATTGCTTTCCCATTATCCTTATACTTTACAGAATGCAAATTCTGGAGACTTCTTTCTGGAGATTTTTTCCTACAAATTTTAGAAATGTAAAATTTGTGTTTATGCTCCTTTCTTCTTCTGGAAGATTTCTTTCCTGTATATACAGCACTGAAATAGAATATGCCTCTTCAGGCAAACAGTGACCATGACTGAATACTCATCCTCAGTATGGATCAGGGATATTTGCATTTTTCAAGATAACAGAACTTAACTGGTAAGCAACAACATTTCTCCACTATAAAGGGATTGATATGAAACAATCAAACAAACAAACAAACAACAGAGAACAACTGCCTAAAGTTAAAAAAAATGTAATAAATACCCATAATTGATATTTTAGGATCACAGAATCACAAACTAGGTGAGGACCTTATACCTCACCTAGCTCAAAATCCCTTGCTGTGGGCAAGGGACACCTTTCACTAGACCAGCTCATTCAGAGCCCCATCCAGTCTGGTCTTGAATACCTGCAGGGATGAAGAATGCACAGCTTCTCCTTGTTCTTGTGCCTCACCACCCTCAAAGTAAAAATTTTCTTCCTTACACCTAATCTAAACCCCCCCTCCTTCAGCTGAAGGCCATTCTCCCATTGTCTTTTTTACTAATGTTACTGTAAAAGGTTCCTCTCCAGCCTTCTTGTAAGATCCTTTTAGGTACTGGAAGATGTTATAGGGTTCCATGGAGCCTTCTCTTCTCCAGGCTGAACAAGCCCCACTCCTCAGCCTGTCATATTGGGACATGAGAGGTGTTCCAGTCCTCTGTTCAGCTTAGTGGGATTCCTCTGGAGTCATTCCAAAAGGTCCATGTCTTTCTTGTTTGGGGGCCCCCAGAGCTGGATGAAGAACTCCAGGTGGAGTTTCACAGGGACAGAGCAGAGTGCCAGAATCACCTCCACCAGTCATGTCACTGTTGATGTAGCCAGGCTGCAAGTGCACATTGATGAGTCACATTGAGATTTTCATCCACACACGCTCCCCAGTCTTTATTCCTATTGATATATAAAGAAACATCTTGATCATTCTCCTCCCAGTCTCTATTGGTGCTAGGGATTGCTCCAACCTAGGTGCAGAACTTTGTACTCAGCCTTGTTGAACTTCATGAGGTTCACACAGACACTTCTGAAGCCTGTCAAGGTCCCTCTGGAACACATCCCTTCCCTCCACTGTGACAACCTCATGCAACAGCTTGGTGTCATGAGCAAACTTGCTGAGGGTGCACTCAACCCAACGGACTGTATCACCAAAAAAGTTGTTAAAAGTGCTGCTTCCAATATTGACCCTGCTCATCATTACTTTCCACTTGGATATTAAACTCTTGGCTGCAACACTTTGAGCTTGACCATCCAGCTAATTTTTTGTCCACTAACTGGTCCAGCCATTCAATCCATGTCTCTCCAGTACAGAGAAGAGGATGTTGCATGGGATGGTGTGAAATGCTTGGTTCAAATCCAGGTAGATGCCCCTTGTCCACCACTGATATAAACCCATTGTAGAAGCAACAGCAACTTTGTCAGGCATGATTTGCCCTTAATGAAGCAAATTTTATTGTCACCAATCACCTCATTTTCTATGTGCCTTATCATAATTTCCAGGAGGATTTGCTCTATGATCTTGCCAGAAACTAAAGTGGGACTGTCTGCCCTTCATTTCCCTGGGTCTTCCCTACTTCCCTGTTTAAATATGGGAGTGATATTTCCCATTTTCCAGAGAGTGTGAACCTCACTAGACTAGACTGCCATGACATCTCAAATATGATGGATAGTGGCTTAGCCATTTCATTAGCCATTTTCCTCATTTCCCCTGAGGGTATCTTGTCAGGTCCCATGGACCTGAGCACCTTCCAGTTCCTTAGATGTCCTTGAACAACATCTCCTATAGCAGGCAGTTCTTCATTCTCCCAGTTCCGGCTTTTACCTTCTGCAACTTGGGTAGTGTGACTGGAGAAGTTGCTGGTGAAGACTGAAAAAAAAAGCCATTGAATACCTCAGCCTTATTCATGTCCTGGGAAAACAGGTCTCCCATAATCTTCCAGAAAGGACCCACATTTTTCCTATTCTTTTATTTCTGATGCATATTGATATATAAAGAAACATTTTTTATTACCCTTGATGCTCTTGGCCAGATTTACTGTTGTCAGTGATTTAGCTTTTCTAACCAAATCTCCAACTGTTTGGACAATTTCTCCCAGGAACTGTCTTTCCAGTTTTCAAGGAACAGAGTTTTAAAATTCCATATTCCCATACACAATAACTCCAGAGCTGGATCATTTGACTGACTCACTCAACCAGAGCAGTTAAAAAGCACAATATTAATGCAGTAGTACAGATGTCTCTGAAGTTATTGGGAATATTCCTAGGCTTAAAGTGCCATATTATCTTGAGACTTGAGCTATCATATAAATGTACAAGGATGAACATCTTGAATCAGACCAAAATTTCAGGAAAGTCACTCTCTGGCTGTCACCAACAGCAGAAAATAACAAGGTAATTATGAAGCGATGTTCCTTTTGTATGTCTTGTCCATTTCTGGCAATTTGTTGCTAAAGGAATTTTCAAGACAGATGGAGAATTGGGCCTGACAGTCCTTCCAGAAATCAATGTTACTGCCTTGCTTTTTGAGCTCATTTTGCAAGATGGGACAAAGTTACTTCCAGCTGCTTGATCTCAGAAGAGTAGACACAGGGCTAGAGAAGTTAGGAAGACAATGAAAACTTTCCTTGCCTAAGAGCAGTGAAAAAGTTTGGTGCATGGTAATCAAGCAATGGGAAAACATCCTTTCCTACACATTTGTGATGCCAGTTTTTTGTCACATCATTTCCTCCTTGCCATCCTATTCCACCTAAGAAGCTCTCTGCTGTAGGGTTTAGTTTAAGCAGCCTTTGCTACAACAATGGTTAACATGCACCCTCGATTGCTTCATACCTCTGTTGCATGACCAAGTATGTTACTATTAGGCATTGCACTTTCATAAGGAGTTAACCTGTTCCACTTTGACTGCCAGGCTCCTTATAGGTGCAGAGGCTTCAACCCTTCTTCCTGAGAACCTCTTGGCTCAGAGCTTGGCAGCATGGGTGGGCTGACTTTACAGTTTAAGAAAGAGGCTAAGTTTGGCTCACCCTCTGACATCAGCTGCTTTCATTTTGTTGATCACAAAGATCTGTCCCTGTCTTGGGCACCAAATCAAACTAACATACAGTGGCTGTTGCTTGTACACTGATCTGCTCCCTTGGGGCTGTAATGGGCATGGCCTTACCCTTATTCTACTAGATGGTCCACTTTCACTATCTGATAGTTTAAAAATTATATTTTTAGAATTGTATTTGATCTTTTACCTTAGACGTTTCCATTTTTTCTTCATTATTGTATACTCCATAAAGACCTGCAACTCAAATCCTGAAATCAGTTACTACTAGCAATACAAAAGATTTTGTAGAATCATTCACTATTGAATATCTTGAAAGAATTTTATTAAACAGTATCTTGCAAAGTGCAATGCATTTGTGAGGTGCTTTTTTTTTTTTTTTAGCTTATATTATAAGGGAAGAAGTCTTTTTTTATGCCATGATCACTTTTTTGTCAATTCTGAATTCTCTTTTTGATTACTCTATCTTCTTCACATATGTACAGCCTTATTTCTCTTACCCTGCCACCTTGTCAGTTTTATTTTATCTTGACAGATAAACTGAGACAGACAACTGAGAACTACTTAATGTCTGAAGTGGAAGAATGAACAAAATAAAGGCAGCTTTTAAAGTTCTGCATTCTGCTTGCCCTACACTTTCTCCCAGAGCTCTTCAGTGAGTTAGTTCCATTTTGCATTCAAAAATACAATCAAGTAAACAAAGCAGCACCCAATTGAACTTTTTTTTCATCACCGCTAAATGAAATTACCCAGCTGGTCAAATGAAGGGAGGGAAGCTCTAGAGAGTCAATGAAGTGATTAAAAAAAAAAAGAGAGGAAAAAAAAGAGAAAAAGATAAAAAACTATGTCTGTTTAAATGTAGGAACTCTAAAGCAAGGTTTTCTCCCAATTACTCTGTTATTCTGCTTATATTGTTTACTACAATATGCCTCATTACATTGTTTTATACAAACACACTAGGCAGTAGAAAAAAGGGTTTCTTGAGAGGTCTTGTAGCAGCAGAGGTAATCTAGACTAGAGAGGCTGATCAACAGTAGCAGCCATGGGCAAATTAGAAGCTGAGAGGAATGGGAGACTGCCACGTTAAAAGACAAAGTTTGAAACAAGGAGAGACAGCAGCTTTATTAAAACTGTTAGGCATATTCATTCTTGCCCTTGTTTACAGTCATGGCAGGATCTACTTGCAGAGGACTTTTAAACTGTGGTGTAGCCTGCTAATTAAATACAGATACACACATGAACTCTTGAGTTGCATAATCACAACCAATCTCCAAGGATATTTGAAATCTTTCATGAGCAAATTTGTTTGGCTTTCTTGTGTGTAAGACCAAGTCCATAAGACTTATATTGTTCATTAAATATATAAGACAAGATCCACTCAGAAAACTTACTTAGTAGTTGCATTATCCTAAGCTGGAGACCTGCTTTTTACTAGGCTGACTAGAAAAAGTGCCTGACTAGTAAAAACATTTTACTTAGCAGAGTTCTGTCATTCATGTAAAGCTGGGTTGCACTGACCTGACTAAAGGATATGATGAAGAAAAAGGTATCATTTGTGGGAGAAAGGGGGGGTATTTCTGTGTGTGTTTCATTGAATCACCCCTGTAATGTAGGGATTGTGGGGCTGGATGAGAGCTAGAGTAGGACCAAGGCATGCTGGTCCACCTCTAGTAGATCCCTGTCCTTACATGCTTCATAATGGGATTCACATATGGCTTCCACAGTAGGACCCAGTATAAACTTCCCAATTGTGACCTCTGGTGTATTTCGAAACTATGCTCTCTTTGAGTTTTTGCTCTTATTTTGACAGAGTGAAATATCACTATGCAACTTGCAGTAGTCTTACTTGTGAGTAACTAGGGCCCAAAATAAAATGAGGAAATGTTGAAAATATGTTGAATAAAGAAAATGACATGCACTTTTCTGCTTTATTATTCTGCCTTTCAAACATAAATTACTAAATGAAAAAAAATCATTTAAACCTATATTTTTCATATAAAAATTATGGATGATTTG
This sequence comes from Emberiza elegans, assembly GCA_024865655.1. Lineage (NCBI taxonomy): Eukaryota > Metazoa > Chordata > Aves > Passeriformes > Fringillidae > Emberiza > Emberiza elegans. The sequence goes on from JALJVW010003023.1 coordinate 50,623,304, forward strand.
CATGAAACAAAATAATGTGGTAAGGAAAATCATAAATGCAAAATATCTAATAATCACTCCAAATTAATCTCCTCAGTTTCAAGATCTCTAATGGCCTTGCATCTGCTTACCATGCATCTTTAAATGGAATCCTTATTTTTCTGTTAGAATTTGACTTGAATACAGAGCTAATCTAAACAAATTCCTGTCATTTTTTTTTTGTTCGCAGTGTGTCCGTATGTGACTTCCTGTGCTTTAAGGACGGGAAACACCATGGTGAATGGACATTCACCACCACCTTGCAGTGGTGTTTGTCCATTATTTTGAATTTTTCCAGTGTTATTTTCTTTAAAAAATATATAATACTGTATGCTTGTTCTCTCCCTGTTTCTTTGTTTCTCTTTATTTATCGAACTTCAAGAACAACACAGTTGGAAAAGTTCACAAGATTTTAACAGACATATCATTAATTATTGTCTCTGTGGTTCCTATACAACTGAAGAGAGAAATAGGTTTTTTAAAAAATATTTTTGTGTGAAAATAAATTAAAATTCTGAATGTCTATTTTTCAATGTGTGATGTTACTGAGAGTAATAAAAACCTGAGACTTGTGTGTACTGAAATGAATTACAACTAGCTACATCTACTTGCCTGGACTTTCAAATACAGATTTGTAGTATATGCATACATACCACAGAGAGTGAGACAAAATGATAGCAAAGCTATCCTGAAGTCCCATGTGATCGCCTGGGAGCTCCAACAACCTTCTTAACTGGCCACCAAGTTACTGTACATACGTGATATCTCTCGTATGGAGAATTCAGTGTGATTTTTTTTAGGTTTTTTTTGCTTTCAATTGTCTCCCTACTGACAGATTTTCATGTTCAATTGAAAAACAGTTGCCCTAAATAAATGTAAAGGTTTTAGGTCACTCCTCCCTGGAGAGCTTTAAATAAGAGAACAAAAACCTTTGAATGGAACCTTGACTTTAAATGAGAATTGTGGAATGGCCTTGTATTACAATATGTTCATGGGACACCATATTACCAGCTTTTGATAAAGAGGTTACATTAAGATGAAAGAGATCAATATCAACATTACATTTGATGGGTTCATATGTAGCCAGCATGGCTTTAGTAAATTGAAGGAAATATTTTTGTGTGAGAGAGGGACCTTGATTGTCTATGTGGAGATTACAGACTAGGATATAATTCAATTAACTTTAAGTCTCCCAAACTTTAAGTCTCCCAAACTTTTATATCCAGGTTTGACCTATTTGCTTAAGAATTTTTTATATTCACCAAAGAGTAAGAAGCATTCCTAGGCTTAGTTTGTTTTACCTCTCTTAGATCTTCCTACCATGAGAACTTTAGGGTGATGTGTCACTCAAATAGTTTTTCAGTCTTCTCCCTGAGAAAGTTTAGATGACAATGTCAGGCCACGATAACAACCTCAAAGATGCCAGAGTAAGATCTTCCATAATGATCAGTCAAAAATATGCCGTTGTAATTTCCATTTCATAATCTGTTTTCTTGAGAGTTGCACATATGAAGATCTATGTATAAATCTCCTTGAGACACAGCAAGGACATAGGAGCTGACACACAATATCTGTCCATGTCAACATTAATCTAATAATTGCTTATGAGTAATTGTTTATGTGGAGAATAGATATATAATAGACACTCTTCCTGGGTGTTGCAGATGAATGAAGATATATTCATCATATATTCGTGCAGAATCTCTATCACTTCTTCCAGAAGATGACTTCTATCTGAAGACTCGCAAACTATCAACAGAATTATCTCTGAGTTCAGATAAAGTGAATAAACTCAAAGGATTTTATTGAAAATGAATTTCTGAGGCATTAATGCAAAGAAGAGTAGAGAATAGTTATAGTGTGTTCAGTTGTGTGTTTATCTCTTTTGTACTGAAATTATGACAGCTGTCTGGGAACCTTCCACTGGGAAATGCACATTTAACAACATTTCAAATGTTCCACCATGTCAAATTCTTCTAATTTCCCAGCTGGATCCAGAAAGGTTTCTTAGGAAAAGTCTGTTTCATTAACAGCCAGCTTCCTGATTCCTTCCTCCATGGGCACTCCCCATAGCAAGCTCCTGCAATGCTGGTAACCTGGGGAGTCCAAGGAACTCTGCTTTCAGTGGTCCTCTGCTGCACACACAGTCTCCAGCAGCCCTGAGTACCTCAGCTTGCCTTGAAGCTCCTGGAGATCCCAGACTACTGGCCACATGGCAGAAATCCTGGTAGAAGGACAGCTTTAGTTTGAGGGAGATTGGAAAGTCAAACTAGGAAAAAAAGAAAAAAGAAAAGTAAACTGCTTTGCCTAAAAGAAAGCTAGCCAAGAATTTCCTTTCAGGGAGAAATATCTATGTGGTGCTTAAATGGTCTACTGCAATGGGTATGAGCAGCCAACTTTTTAGCAGTATGATTTAGGACAGTAAAAAGCTATTTGAACAACCTTCTGTTGGTTACAGAGAGGAAAAGCTGTCCTGGCACCTGTATTTTGCACTTTGGTGAGATAGCTCTTTTCCTGTTTATTATCCTGGTCTGATTAGGGAAAAGTTGCATGCTTAATGGTTTAATCAGTTCAAAATGATGAGCAATTCATTGCAGATTTGGCTCATTTTGAATGGAGCTTTTTAGAACTGTGGAAGCTGACTTTCAGAGGGAGAAAACACTGGTAGAGATGATTGCTGAGACCTAAGTAAGGATCTAGTGCAGACTTTAACAGCTTACTCAGCCCTGGTGTAGCTGGAAAAGATGTACATTTACAGCCAGCAGGAGGTCTTCCACAGCAGTACAGTTGCATCACCACTGCAGAGGGTGGCATTGCAGTAATTTAGTCAAACCTAAAGTAGTACAAATGAATGTGTTTGTGGGTGCTTAAAGGGATAGTTTCCTGATTTCAGGCAAGTTCTAGGAAGACACAGCAGAAGTTCAAAGAAAGTAACACACCTGCAGAGTCAGTGCAGCAGTCAGGATTCAGCATAGCTGAAAAATGTCAGGGAGGTGCACCAGACAGATTGTGGAAGACTGGCTAAATAAAATGCTAAGAGAAAGATGACAGGTCTTTTCTGGAAAGGTCAGGAAGCTAAGAATAAGCTAGGGTTTTTGTGAAAAGGAAAACAGAGTTGGGAAAATTGGTGTGAAGAAGAAAGGATGAAGAGCTAAGAAAGCACATGCTATTCCCCAGTTTCCTCACAGACAGGATTCGTACTGTACACATATTATAGTTCTACTTGAAATAGCTCCCTGGAGGTTGGGTTGAAAATGAAGATATATGTTTCAAGGCAAAATAAATATGAAATATTACTTTGTCAATGAAAGCAAACATCTTAATTAGATTGCAAACAACCTAAAAAAAAGATTAATTAAACATTTACTTCTTTTTTAGTGACATATGTGTAAAATATGGGCACAGAATAATCCAATTACAAGCACTTTCAAATTATTGGGCTGAGCTGTTAATGAAAATAGGATGCATAATTTTCATACTATAAAGGAGTGTTGTCACTGTGGTCTCCATCCTTTTACTTTAATATCTCCTGTGTAATGATAAACAAAGATCCAAAGACGACACCAGCACTGCTGAAACGTACAATATGGGTGTCTAATATAATTATAATTAACAGTTTCCATTCATTTGCAAGATATACCCTGATGGCATTGCTCAAGAGAGGGGGAGCATTAATGGTAATTATGCTTTGACTTTGTAATGTTGGATTGAAGTGATGGTTTCTGACAAAACCAGAAATGAGTAGTTGCTTTGAATAGTGTAACAGCACTGCCATCTAACTGCTCCTGCAGAGAACCACAAGTTATCAACAGGGAAAAATACCTCAGGTTCACAAACTTAGAGAGTCCTTATAGTCCTTATGGTGACTGCATGGAGATAATCTCTCTCTTTTTAAAAGAAGAAATTACCTGATTTTTCTTTACAAGTAGTAATATTAAACTTTTGTTTGTCTTCTTAATTTGACTATAAGAATTGAAGTTTGGCTTGTCTTTGAATGACAGAGGGAAATGTAAAACTGTAATGGAAATGTACTTTGGAAATTTAGGTTTGCTCAGGGACAAGAAAAACATACAAAACAGCCTGCATGCTGGAAGGCAGTAAAAAGCACAAGACAGCAAAAGACTGCACCATCACAGGAATTTCTACATCAAATCTCACACCTAGACTGCCAGTTCCCTACCTTATACCTAACAAATACTCCAAGAAAATGTTGAAGAACACTTAAAATAGAAAATGGTAAATAATTAAGGCAAAGACAGTATCATTCTGTAAGGTTCTGTCTTATCTTTATGCTATCTTGACTTGATTGAGATGATCTAATTATTACTGGTTTTTCGTGTCCTCTTAATGCTGCTGTTTCTGAAAGCAACTTCCACCAGAAAACAAGAGACTTTTTAAAAAAGTCTTTTAGTTCCTTGCTCTTAATCTGATGTCCTTTGAGCCTATTGGATGGTGGATCTTTTCCCTCCAACTAGTCAGGGCTTCCAACAGTTCTTAAACTGCACTTTTTTTTTTCCTGTGACTTCTTTTATTATTTTTAATTATTTAACTTTTCCAGATATTCTTACTGCGTCTTGAGTTATTCTCATGACTTTTCTTTCTTTTTTACTTTATACCATCTTTTTAAAGACAAAACAAAGTGTGGCCTAATCAAAATACATGATTACTATCAGAATATGGAGAATCAATGTATTCTTTACATCTTTGTGTTGCTGTTTTGTTGCTCAGTTAGCTGTAATGCAACTAAGTAGAAAACACTTTCAAGTGAATCCAAAGGTATGGGAGCTAAGACTGAAAGACCTACAGGTAAAGATCCAGGAGCAAGAGACTTGGAAGAAGAAAAACAAAATGAAAATCAAATGTCAGTGGGGTTTAAGATCTTAAAACACTTTTAAAAAAAAAAAAAATCTGTTGATGTCTAGCTATATCTCTCTCAACTGGAATGTTCAAAATAAAGCACACAAGCAGACCAGAGCTTTCCATCCTCAGTTTTCCGAGTATGACATGATGTTGAAAATCAAGATTCTGTTAAAGAGCTCTCTGTCCTTTAAAAGCCTTATCATATAGAAAGGGAAAAATACAGATTCTCTTTCTCTGCCTGCCATATTTGCAATATCTCACTAAAAGCTCTGGTAAGAGAGGGAGAAAAACAAGTACTTGAGCCAAATTATTATTAGATTTTACTTGGGTAGAAAAGGCAACTTAAAACTCCATATAGATTTCCTTCAGTAATATTCATTATGGTTACTGTCCAGAAGGCTAAAAGGGCCACATGGATAATAAGCTATCAACAGGCTCTTTGAGAGACAAAGTACATCTTTCAGCAGAGCACATTGTTTTTCAAGGTTATCTGTTCAGAACTTAATAAGAAATAAGTAATTTAGAAGCACGACCACGGTTTCATCTAGTTTCATCTAGTTTCATCTAGTTTCACCCATGACAAACAACAAACATGGTATCATAGTCACCATGGAGATACTTGTTTCTACTTTCTGTTTGCAGCATATTCTCTCTGCAGTAGCTGCTTCAGAAGAGTTGATGGTGCAGGCAAAGTTTGTGGAAGTTTATGATTGCCACCTGGTGGCTAGTAAAGAAAATCAATTAGTTTTTGGAAGCTCTGAGGTTATTAACAAATTGTATTGAAGTATTGAGTGCTTGATTCAGGTAAATCCTGAGGAAGAGCCAGCTGAAATTAGGCAGAGAAATGCATGCAGAATATTCATTCATTCTTTTCCTCACATTTCATTGTTTAAAGAATATTTAGATGGGAAAAAAGAAACCAATACATTGAACACAGGACCTGAGCTTTGAGCAGTCAATATGTCATTCACGAAGGCATCCCTGAACTACCTTCTGTCATGATACACGGGTGGATTTTTCTTAATAGCTGGTGTTTGTTTGGGGTTAAACTTATTTATAAAAAGCAATACTAGGTATAAACAATCAAATCAACAACAAACCTCTGCAAATTTGTTTTCCTGCATTTGTTGTTTGTCTTACATTTACTATTTGATTCTAGAGAAATTTCTGCTATGGAAATAACAATCAGAGCAAGCAAAGAGAATCTGCTGTCAAGATTTGACATGTTGGATTACAAATCTCCCTTCTGGCTCTTGATGAACTCAGTATCAATGGCTATTCAGGCTTACTGTAATGAAGCAAATACCCAACTATTTCAAGAAACAGGCTAATTTTAGTGACAGAAAATTAAATTCATGATCCTGAGATCACTTCGCCATGCAAAAGTAGATAGAACTGGCTACATTTTTTTTTCTCCAATGATTAAAAAAGTATTCAAATTTAAAGAAAGGTTGTGAGTGCAAAGCAAAATGTTAGGATTTGGAAATCCTGTGCCTCATGATGCATGGAACATCTGACTTTGCCTTCCTCTTCTCTGGGCCAGGTGTCCTGAGCAGCCACATCCCTGGAGGATCACCTTTTGGAAAAAGGAGCTAATGAGTCATGAAGTCCCTGGATGTGATGGATGAGGTGAAACATATTACAACAGAGACTTGGAGAAGGAAAAGGATATTAATGAAGCAAATTTATCTGCCCTCTTGACTATTTCATTCTTGTTCCCAGGCTCTCCTTCTTTTGTGCCCATTAAGTTGAAACTGGATATATGTCATACATGGTGGCAAACGAAGACAAAGAGCAATGGGACTGTGCCCACCAGCCTGAAAAGGCACTTGCAAGAAGGAAGCAGATCTCAGCCACAGAAAGAAATTAAACCACCATCACATATATGCTGCATTTAAAGACCTTTATGGAAAAAAGTATGAGAATGTGCAATAATATTAGGAGGGCAAGAGGAAAGAAGATGAGAAATAGAAAGGAATTAACTCACCACCACTACCACCCCCAATATCAGAAGTATTGCTTAGTCTCCTCTACTTTTAAATTCTATCCTTGGGCATTTGGAGAAGGAATACCTCACATAAAGAGAGAAATTACTTTTGATATTCTTGCATATATTTTCCCTTCAGTGTTGAATATGGTGTCTAAATCCTGGGGCGTAAATTATTGCAAAAATATGGAATTTTTACAAATATGTAGGATGGGGGATGTTTGCATTTTCTCTGACTAGCTTAAACAGTTTTCTGGGTATGTTTATATTAAATGAAGAACTTTCTTTTTCATCATATTCTATAGATAATATTTATGTGACCCAGAGGTGATAGTAGTTGTCAACTAGGCAGTGCAAACCTCAATTTATATTGTATTAATTTGTTTATTTAATTCATTGTACTTATAATGGATAGATGAATGCATTTTACTTAGAGTAAAAATTATTTACTCTGTTTTAAAATTTGATACTTCAGGGACATTTCTTAAGAAGTAAAATGAGGTCTGAATCATAAAGGAGACAGAATATCAACACCTAAATGGGAGTTCTGATTTCCAGAAAATAAGAGTAGAGGTTAAGTCTAGGTCTTTGATTCAATTGCACACAATACAGGACCTGGCAGATAAATTAAATTTCAAGCTTCTGCATGGTAAGCATTAGAAAGAAAGGGACTTTTCAGAACTTAGGGAACATTTGTTTCATATCCATCTTTGCTTTAATAAAAAACTGTGCAAGTTCAAAGGCAGGATATATTGGTGTTATTGCTGAACTTAGTGCTTTGGCTGAAGACGAAAAATTCATAACAGTTTTCCTAAATTCTGTTCTACTGGAAAGTACAGTATCAACATCCATGGCACCTCATGTAATAATGGTACAGAAAGAAACTCACCCCAAACCCCATGGAGCTAATACAATCTCAAAAGCCTCTGTAGAGCTGCTCTGGAAGTACTTCTTGACTGTCGCAGGATTTCTCCTGATGCATAAACCAGCCCCATGGGTAACCAAAAAATTGTGTACATCTGTGTGTAGAAATTCACGGTATAAATGAAGCCAAGAACCACATACTGGTATGGTGAGGACTAAAACTTAGAGAATTACTTGTTGCAGGCAGTAAGAAGTCACAGTTCCTTTGATCCTATGGTGTTTCATCAAATGGAATGGGAATAACTGTGCAACTGGATTTAGGACCTAGAGGGTTTGAGCTGTATTGGTGCCTCAGTACCACAGTCCCAGTTTCCTTCCATTTACCTAAACCCCCAGGTTTTGTAAGTCACATGAGTCTAAACTGATTTTGACATGGTTTCCATGTATCCTTTGATATTTTGAAATATTTGGAGTTTGGATTCAGTTCTTAATTCACATTTTTGGTTTTTTTGCAAGGCTGATTTTTATAGCTCTGTGTGGAAGACCTGAATTTTTACAATGTTATCACAATCACGAGACACTTTGAAGTAAATGTATGCAACATTGTAATTATATATTATTTTGATAAAGTAGGAGTACACCATATTCCTATCAAATATTGAGTGATAGAAATAAAAGATACATTTAATTTGGAGCTGGCACTGGATATAACAGTAGGCATAATAAAGTTAATATTGACAAGAAATGTGTATTTCTTATACCACATAATTTGGATAATTTAAAGTAAGTTTATTAAGAGTCTTCACTATTGGATAAGCAGTTATTATAGCATTACAATAGATTTGCTGTATTTTATAACAGGTTGTTAATTTTCTTTTTTTCCAAATATGAAATTTTTGCCTCCTCAGAAAAAAGGCTAATGCAGTCATTTGGGAATGATATTTTTAAAGTTAATAAGCAACTTTTTTTTTTTTTTTAATATTGGGAGCATAATCTCAAGACAACATATTATCAAGGACAAGAGGATTGGTCACCTTATGAAGAAATTTTCCAGACTAGCCTGAAAAATTTGTTTCAGTAGTAACAGAGGATGTCCTTAAAATGTTGGAAAAACTCCTTGAACACAATCCTGAAATCACACACCCCTCATAACAAAAAGCCTAAATTCCCCCAAATATGTTTAAAAATTTGTTACTTTTGCTTTTGTTCTTAACTTTTAGATTCTTACTTGCTAGGCTAGACACAGGTTTCCACATTTATTTGTTTTTATTGTTACATACTCCGTGTTATTAAATTGCATACAGGATTGTGTGCCTATGCTTAGTTGCTTTCCTCCTAGTTTCTGACTAGATATACCTGTAATACATTCAGCTGTACTTCCAGTTTTAGCTATTCCTGCAACTTTTATGCTCTTCTTAATTTAAGTTTTCTTTCATTTAAACTTTTCTCCTGGTAGCTTCCTAAAATATTTTGAGGAAGCCAAGGCTTCTGTGAAGCATCTGAAGAATAGCATAAGTAAAGTAAAATGCTTAATTTTCCTTATTGCTTTGTTTTAATTGTCTTTGGGGAAAAATATAATTCCTCATAACCTTTGTTAAATCACTGTTAGATTAAAATAAGATGAAGTAGTCTATACATTTGACAAGAAGAGATGTTTTCTGATTCTGGAAAAATACAGATTTCTAAGAGTGAAAATCTCTCAAGTTATTGAAATTCAAGGCAAGGATGAGGGGAGCAAAGTCCAACTCATCATCATTTAGGATCAGATTCAAAAGCACCTGAGGAACCTGACACAAACAGATGCCTCCTAGAGTCCTGAGGGAATTAACTGATGTAGTTGACACTCTCCATGAAATTTGAAAAGTCATGGCCATCAGACAAAGTTACAGTGCCAGGAAAATGGAAAGAGCACACCCATTTTTAAGCAGGGTAAAAAGGAGGACCCTGGGGACCCCTAACCAATCATTATCACTTTTGCACCTGGTAAAATGATGGAAATCATCCTCTTATTTCAAGGAAGGAAGTTATTTCAAGGCATGAGGAAGACAGGGAGATGATTTGAAACAGCCAACATGGCTTAAGCAATACAAATCATGCCTGATTAATCTAACATCCTTTTGTGATGGAGTGTCTGCATCAGTGGACAACACAAGAGCTATAAAATCCCATCTACCTGAACTTCTGTAAGGCCTTTGGAATGGTCCCACACAACATCCTTGATGCTACGTTGGAGACATATGTGTTTGGTGGATGAGTTGTTGAATGGATAAGGAATTAGCTGGATGGCCATGTCTAAAGTCTTATGGTTAGTAACCAAATGTCCAAGTGGAAAGCAGTGACATGTCCCTCTGGGGTCGATAATCTGTTTAGATGTAGTGGGATTGAATGCATCCTCCACAGGTTTGTGGCTGATACCAAGCTGAATGGTCAAATATGCTCGAGGGAAGAGATTTCAAGAAGAACCTGATGGCCTTGAGTGGTGGCCCTCATTCACTCAAACAAGGCCAAGGGCAAGATCCTACACCTGCGTTGGGTCAATCAGGGTCAGTAAAGATTGGTGGATGCACAAATTGAGAGCAGCCAAACTGAAAAATACCTAGGGACATCAGGAGATGAAAATTGAACGTGAGCCAGCAGTGGACTCTTGCAACCTAGAAAGCCAATCCTTTCCTGGGCTGCATCAAAAGAAGCATGATGGGCAAGACGAAAGGCCTACTCCATTCTTGTGAGATGCTACACAGACTACTGCATCCAGCTCTGGGGTCCCCAGTACCAGACAGAGTGTACCAAAGGAGGACTACAAAAATGGTCAAGGGGCTGGATAATTTCTCCTACAAAGTTAGGATGAGAGAGTTGGGGTTGTTCAGCCTGGAGAAGACTGTGGACCCTTTCAAAGTATAAAGAGGGCTTAGCAAGAGAGAGACATTGAAGCAACAGCACAAGGATTTTAAACTGAAAGAGGGTAGGTATAGATTGGACACAAGAAAGATTTTTTTTCTTATGATAAGAGTGGCGAGACGTGGGAACAGGTTGCCCAAAGAAGTTATGGATATCCCATTGGTGGAAGTATTCAAGAGCATGGAGCATGGAGCTCTGAGCAGCTTGGTCTAGTGAAAGTTATCCCTGCCCATGTCAGGAGCATTAGAAACTAGGTGATCTTTGAATGTCTCTTTGAATCTAAATTGTTTTACAATTCTATGATTCTATGAAATTCTCAAGGCATATTAGACAGAAGGCCACAGTAAACAACCGGGCATAGAAGAGGGCTGGATAAGCTAAGTGGGTAGGAGTGAATGCCTGAAAAAATCTTTGCTTGCTTGTTCTGTTGAATACATTTACTTCTGAAGAACATCATGCATCTCTTTCAGTATAGAGCATAGACTAATATAATCTTGTGAAGTTTTATTAAGAAAAGTGGACCAATCCCACCATAAGCTAAAAGAGGTGGAAGATATGTTATAAAGAAAAAAAACCCAACAGGGTTCTTGAAATAACATTACATATATCAAATGCTTAATGAGTTTTACTTTGGTTTGCATGCAGTTTGTTTCCTTTTTCTCATCCCCATGTGAAAATGGCCAGTCAGAAAAAAATATTTCATTCCATGCCCCAAACAGTTTTATAAAAAGAGGAATCACGCTTATCTGGCATTCATTTTGTGCCTGATAACGTTGCATACATAAACAAAACCTCAATACCCTTGCAGTAGAGGAGACCTTGACCATAGGTTTGAATCAAAGTGTAGTCCTCATATCTCCATCTAGGAAGCCTAATGAAAAAGTGGCATTGCTGGACCTCAGATTTTAATCTACTGAATCAGAGAAATTTGTCTCCTTCACAACATCGGATGCTATTCACCGCAAGGAAAACCCAGTTCCAACACAGACACTATGACATGCAGAAGGAGATTGTATGCAGTACAAACTTGTTTGTACTCTGTATTGTGAGGTAGAACAGTTGTAGGGGACTTCATTCACCCACTGTAGGTGCCTACCTGTGTGAACAGGTGGGTAGGGCAAAAAGTAGGTGGCTGTGAAGGTGTGGAGGTAATCTTAAGTTACATGTCTGTGAGAAAACTGTGAGGCTTCTGGTTTATTTCCTCGCCTTATTTACAGCTCAGATTGTTACAAATGACTTTTTATTTTCATCTTTGATTTGTTGCAGTATCTTAAACTAGATTTATTGAATTTTTATTCATGTTATTAGGAGGATCAGCACTAATTTCCACAGACCAGTTGCTATCATTTACTGTTACCCAAAATATTTCCTAAAACATAAGAAGTCTGACTTCTAAACATCTTTGAACTCACCTCTTTGAGCTGTGGTTTGGTTGCAAATCCTTTTTGAGGAGAACTGATTCTTGTTCAACCAGATGGGCAAGTATCTACCACCAATTCACACCCCCACTGAATATCCCATTGGTAGTAAATGAACCTGTATTTTTGTAGATGTTGCACCATTGAAATTTAACATACATCTTCTAAAAATTAAATGCTCTTCTTTTGTGGATATTATTTTTCATTTATTCTAATTTTTTCCCCTTCATAAGGGATCTGAGCTTAACAGCTGTAAAGTGCTGTTGCTGTGTTATACAGCACAGCCTGGAAAACCAGTTGAATATGAGGAAATTACATCAATCTTTATATTTTTGTCTATGGCAATTTCTGAAATAGGTAACTGCAGTCCAGGCCAGAACATAAGTGTTTTGTCTTTTTTTATCTCTTTTCTTTTTTTGAAAAGAAATGTGTTTAAATTTAAGCATTATTTAAAGTAATTATTCCCCCCAACACCTTGGATTTAATTTCAGTCACAAAACCCTGACCCAAAAAGTCAGACTCACTGTTTGCATCTTTAAATTTATTCTTAGTAGAGCATTATTGTTAGTATTTTTTTCACAATCTTCAACAGTTTCTCCTGTCATTTTGAAAACAAGTTTTTTTCTGTGAGTCATTGTAATAAATTATTTCATCAAAGTTCTCTGTAAAAAATTAAAGATAGTATTAGTTGCTTAACTAAAGTTGCTATAATAATACAATATTTAATATATTATTACAATTTACAGCTTTTTTTTTCTTTTTTTTTCTGACAGGACCACATAGCCCTCTTTTCAATGCTAAGAATCATAGGACATTCCATATTGTTAAAAAACACTGATGCCAGTTCAGCCCATTTCAAATAAAATCCAGTCCTTAACTCTGAAGAAAGAAACTAAAAACAAATAACAAAGAAAAGAAAAAAGAAACAAAGGTTAAACACACTTAGATAAATCTATTTTTAACATGAGCTTTCTGTCATACAATTTAGAAGGAACAGAAAAAGTAGAATAATTTTAATTGCAAATCTTTTAACAGAAACATATAATTTGTAGCTGCATAGTTCAATCTGAATCTTTAAAAGGCCAAAAGTCTGGTTTTCAACAAAACAAAGGAAAACAAACAAGTGAAACCAAGCAGCTTCTGAAGAAGTACTTAAATAAATTTTCATTAAGGGTTAATTTTAAAAACCCAAAATTATCAGAATTTTTAAATTTCATTTTCACTTGTGGGAGTGAAAATATTATAAATTTTATTTTTCAGTCTTTCTCCTTGTATTTATAATCCTGTGTAAGTTTTTGCATATTCAAACCCTGAATGAAACTTGTTAGAGTTCAGAAAAAGAAAGGTCTATCAAATCAAAGCTCAAAGCTTTGGCTCAACATGACTTTTGCATAGAGCTGCAGCTAATTTGACCAAACCCTTGGACAAACATTGGGAACATTTCAATCTTTCAGCTGATCACATGTTTATTTATCTGATCCATGTGAGTTTATCTGTGCTCAAAGGGACCTTGGACTTTTCAAATCCTCCCTGAAGTCAGTGGAAGGACTTGCTCTGAAACTGGCAGATTTTGATCCATGGCATTAATCCTAGTTCCATCTAAATGAAAAGCGTGAGTCCCATTGAATTCAGTGGACCTATGGACTAATGATGAATAGGAAATGATGTGGGAACATCTCTCTGCAGATGAAAAAATAAATACTTTTATTTCAATAATTTTTTTTGTGTTTGATTTTCATTATTTTGTTCTGTTTCTTATTCTTCATGTATAGGAAATATAAAATAGGAGAATTTTACCTCTTATCAAATGTATTTAATTTTTCAGAGGGGCACCAAGGCAAAATTATATCCTAGTTCAGACTGGTGACACTGTCAGAGAAAGGGAAAGGTGGAGGAAAGAAAGGGGAAAGACAATTCTTTTTCTTTTGACCTTGTTTTTACTGGCTTTCTACAAAACTATCATCAACTAGTGACTATTTTCTTTCAACTTAGGTAGCTGCTCTGCCTTTTTTCAGAGTTTTCCTAGAAAACTGCATAGCAGCTTACAATTGTTAAGTGCCACTGCCACATAGGAACTTGTTCTTGTAAAGTGCTGGGTGCCCTTCATCATCAAATGAAACAAGTAGAACTGAGCACACTTGAATTCCCTGTGGAAATTATAATGAAGACTGTCAAATTTACATAATGCTACCAGAAAATCTATCAGCATTCCTCAGAGGAGGAAAAGAACATCTCTCTCCTATATGTGTGTAGTAACCAGAATTCGTACATTTGTACTAGACCAATTTTAGTTCACTGATTTGTGTCCACTGGAGAAGCACTAGAAAAGGAAAAAAAAATTTTTTTTCTCATTTAATAAGAGTAGTCTGCTGATTAGAGAAGGACTAATCTGCATTCACAGTAAACTCATTCACTGTGTTGTAGATGGTATCATGCTGCCACTTCATCCTACACTGCATTTCATGCAAAAAAGCTGGTGGAGGAGCCTGTCTAGTAAAAAACTTTCAGAAATGTGAATTCCAGACATAGGAACTTCCTAGATGCTCTAAGAATGACCCCAAGAGAGCAGGAGTAAAATAGGGCTATCCCATTCTATGTAGAGCACTTGCTTAGACAGTACCTTCCTCAGGAGGTTCTTGGTTTGTATCACCAAATCCTACTGTGTATTATGCTTCATCCACCTTAATTCAGAGTTGCATATTTGCCACTTATAAGACACATAAAATTTTGGTGCTGCAATGCTCAATGTTGTCCTGACTAAAAATACATTCAAATACATTCAAATACATCATGTAGTGATCTCTGCAAATAAATCCCTCCACTGCCTGATTTATCCCTTTGACAGAAAGTACCCTTCTTCTGTCTTCAATTTCCCCCACTGCTAAAGACTCCATGGAAAGGTTTGTATGTCTTTGTTACAGTTGTCCCAGCTGGCATTCTAGTCTTCATCCAGGTGTCCTTCATTTTCCACTGGGGTGGGACATCACATCTTCTTTTATCTTGTCCTACCAGGGACAATAAGTCCTGGCAAAGTCATACAAGGGGGACAGCTGGGAGGAGTGTTTTAACTGCTGCAGAGAGATTGGACAAAGACTGGTTGATAAAACCCTTCTTCTGAGATAGTTCTCAGTGTGAAAATAGCAAAAAGGTCTAGAGATATATGCAGCTGCTTACTCAGAGGGCTGGTTCCAAAGCATGCTTATTATGTTTATCCTATTTCACCTGTTTTGGGGTGCTCGGCACACATGCTGCATTTAAAACACAGTAGTGTTTCCTCTGACCTGCGTAATGACCCTGTGACTGAGGCTGAAGGTGCAAGCAGGCCAAGCACATGCTCCTCAGAAGAGGAAACTGAGTAACTTCATGTGTGTCCAAGAGATGACCACAGTGAGAGAGAGAGAGCTGAGAGTTTGGACTGAAATGCTGAAGCAGAGGCAGACTATCCCTTAGGACTCATGACTGAGATGTCCTGTGTCCCCAACAGCCACTGGAACTGCTGGGATGAGGTCTGTGCTGGGATCTTCCTGTGTAAGTCAACGACTTCAAGGAGAAGTAAAGAAAAAATAACTAAACTCATAGGAGACAGTATGTGGAAAGAATAGCCAAACATGTCCCTTTTGCCCAAATTATTTACTTTTTTATTATAAAATCTATTTCTACATCTGAAATTCTACCTGGAAATTCACACTCCATAGTAAGGAATATAAATACAGCAAATTTTGCTCTATTTTTTATAGGTCTTATCCTTTGGCATTTTTTTTCTACAGTATGCTGTATTTGTAATAATTGTAGAGAACATATATTTTTGTCTCTCTTTTTTTGGTAAAGGTCTATTTCTATATAGATCTACACCTACATATGAATATGTTTTTTCTTTTTTTCAGTCTCAATTGTATTTTGAAGAATTGTAGCTGTTTCTTAGATGGATTTTTTAAGTTGGCCAAGACTTTTTTTTTCCCAAAATGACAATAGTTCACTCTCCCTCCTTTTCCCACCTATCTCTAGCTTGTTAACATTTGAAAAAACTGCTGTTAAGTATTGGATACCTAGAGGTGTTCAGTAATGTAATTTCTCAGGGTTGTTGTAGGACATATTGGAAAATTATATCCCTCAGTTGAGATGGTTTGTGATCCAGTCCTATTTCTCATAAAAACATCTCGCTTTAATGAGAATTATCATACTCAGAACTAGACGTTATTTTTCCAAGCTTTTCTAAAAGACTGCTGACAGCTGCTGAAAAATGACAAAGTCTCTTTTTACCTCACAAAGCTATTTAATTTCTTCTCCACAAAGACAAACTTTCTGGTATTTTGTCCTCCGTACTTGTAGTTAAATTTGGAAGCCACTCCTTCACCAAAGTAAAATGAGTAGACAGTAATAATAAAAAAGGACCAGTCACCATTAATATGCTTTTGCCAATCTCTTGTCAAGACTTAGCCAGGGCTGAACCCAGAGATTTTCTGCTTATGCACTATGCCCATGAGCAATTCCTGAGTAAAGATTATGGGATAGCAAATTGAGACATATGTGCTACCATGAATTTTTTGTGGGTGCATGCCTTTACCTGTACCAAGGCTCACTGAAGTCAGCATGACTCTGAGCCCAGCTGGAAGCCTGCCTGAGCAGGGCTTATCATGGGGCTGTGGCACTGATGGGACGCACTGTGAAAGCTGAAGTAAGGACCAGGCACCTTCACAGGCCCCTTGCTTAGGTGGGTCTTCGCATGTATCTTGAATTTTCCTAAAAACTCTGTCTACTCTGCAAATGAGTTTTGCTTGTGCTTTGGATAGTCACTCAAGACAGTTTTCACTGCGTAAATTGGTGTGCATGTGCTGCCTTCAGCTCTCATGGTAGGCAGGTATCTTCTGTGCAGAGAGGCAACGCTTGCAAAAAGGACATTCATTATCATAAATACAGAGAGAGCAGAAGACAATGCTTTGTCCCTCACTCTTTAATAGAAGAGTATAACGATATAAGCTGAGAGTCACAATGTGTATCAGATGACACCTGCTCTCTCTGCTCTTTGAAATACATCTCTCATTCTTTTACTCTTTCTTCTTTAATCATGCAGAATAAAATTATTTTTATCTCTCAAGGAGAAATATCTTTGTTTTGTTTGTAACTACTGTTCAACAGATTCTTTGGCAGCCGTTGGCTTGGTTTCATCATTTATAGAACTAAAACTTCATCCTAACATTTTGTTGTGTTTTTTGTCTTTAAATTATGGTGTGCAGAAGCACAGCCTTCACCTGCTATATTAAAAAAAAAAAAAAAAAAAAGATACTGTCTCTTTAATGAAAGAAAAGCAACAATATACTGTATTACTGAATGCAAATGCAATAAAGAATAACATAGCTCTGGTTATGTTATATGACATTTGGCTTAGCAGTATTAACATATTGCACAAAATCTGCATTTTCCCTATTGCAGAAAATAAGACGATAAAAGACATGGGAAATTAATTTCTTCCATATGATCATAAAATAAATATTCCTTTTTTTTCCTTTTTCTTCTCTTCAGTCATTTGCAGAAAGATTTTAGTGTTACTTCTTTGTTAAGCCAGCTCTTTATCATGTATGTATTAGGCATACAGTACAAGGAGAAATGGAACAAGATGGCAGTTATAGCAGTGGCAAGATGCAAATTTATTCTGAAAAAAAGTAATATGTGCACAATATCAAGCATGCTTAAGTTTGTGCCAGGAAAACTATTACGAATGAAGAATGGATGGGATGGAATTTTGCATCATACATGATTACATGTTGCTTAACTTCATAGAAGAGTCTTTGTCTACTCCTGATGTCCCAGGTACCACCAAGAGAAGCTTCTTACCACACTGCTAGAGTGAAAATGGCAACAGATACCCCAGCAGTATTCAACTGCAACATGACTCTTTGTTTCAGAAATTAAAGAAATAGACCTCAAAAAGATGACAGAGAAAATTCACAGACCATTGAACTGCAGGCACTAACTCCAGGTAGGGAGAGGGGGATGAATTTATTACATCTTGTATTTGTAATTGAAAGTCTGTAATTGTTTTCTGCTTCATTTTCCCCAAGTTTAATTAGGCTACATTATGTATGTGATGTTGTTGTCACTGTTTTTCCTCCTGTCTCTCTCATATTGTATGACACATGACTGAGTGTAGCCAAGCAGTGGAGGAGTCATTTTTTACTGACACCACTTGAAAACATTTTTATAGAAAAATAAGGGATGAAGAATGAAAAAGAGCAGAAAAGAAGAAATAAAGTACTTTAAAGATAGATCTCTACATTAATTTATCATGAAGCAAAAGAGAAATAATAAAAACTCTTCTTCAGGTGCCAATGCAATCGAGATGAACCAGACTAGGTACTGTATTGGTACAGTGTAAAAATAGATGACAGTGAGTAATGGTGTGAACAAAAAACCATGAGGAACATCACAGGAATGGATGTTGGATGGCCTTTGCACAGCAGAGGTAGATAAAGGTTATAACAAACTGTTTACTGACCATGTACACTTACTAGAATTAAGAGGTCAGTTGAACAAGAGCTCACCTAGTAAGAGCTTTCTCAGTAGTGTGACTCATCAGCTGTTGTACAGTACCAGAGCACTGCCCAGTTATTGCTCCATCACTTTTCAGTAACATTTCTGTCCTTCAAAAGTCTAACATTCTACCATTAGTTAAGGCTTTTTCTTTTGCATTTCTACATTTCCCCCAATTTTGCATCAATTCACTGTAATTAATACATGTGCCCCTAAAAGAAAAGAAAATAAATAAAAAAGCACCATGTTTTATTGAACAAAATATAGCATGTGCAAGGAAGGGAAGGGAGGAATTATAGAAACAAACCAGTGCTGAAGAATTTTGCATTAGCTGGTGCTTTTTGTTGTTGTATTTGCACAGATCGTTTTAGGCTCCTCAGTCCAGGTTGTAGCAAAACACTATCAAAACAAATACTCTTGCAAAATGTTTGAGCTTCGCAGCTTAACATGTGCATCTTGAACCGCTTAAGCAGCATGGTTATCTTCTTTTTGTTTTTCTCCAGAATTTAACAGACCGTAAATTGTATACAAAAACGCATTATGCACCAGTGATTAAATGTTCTTACAACATTAATATTTATCAAGGGGTATTTCATAGCTAGAAAGTAGGTAACTCTATTTTATTTCCTAAGAGAACATTTTCTATAGTTTTCCTTCATTTCCCAGCTACACAGCAAACATCTCTAAAGTGCACTTCCCAAGTGTAGTTAGAGAATAGGAAGGAATGTAAAGTTTTTAAAAACAGCCCTTATTAACTTTTCCTTCCATTGATTCTACTGTAAACTCTAAAAAGCCTTTTTAAAAAGCAAATTCTCATACACTCAGCAGGTGAAATGTTCCCACAAAAAATAAAAGTAAACAAATTCAAAACCACCCCGAACAATGAAAAACCAGCATATTACAATCTTTTCTCTTGACTACTCATATCCTAGTATATATTTACTGTTTTTATTGCACATTTATGAAAACAGTTGTCCTATATATTTAAAAAAAAATAGTTTCTTTATCTGTGCTAACACATTCTTGTGCATCCTTAATAAACTAGTTACTTTCAACAACACGTAGGTAATAGAAAAACAATGGAATCAAACCAAGGAGATAATTTGTATTGTAGATGTTAAAAGACTTCTAGTGTAATTCAGTTGTGAAAAAAAAGAGTTGAATTTTGGAAGTTCTTGGCTCCCATTTTCTATGGAAATCTGCTGGTTATGTGACAGCAGGAGAACTCAAAACGTGATTCACAATGAATGTCAATCCTTCACCTCCAATATGAAGGCTTCCCAACTATTCAACTTGCTGAGCATAACTGGTTTTACTTAACACATCTAGAAAAGGCTGCTCCTGTTCAACTGACCAGTGAGAAAGGACTGGACTTCTTCAAAACGGGTATTGGAGCAACAGTTTGTTATATATTTCTTTATACTTTTTAACTGTCCGATCCCACCTTGTAAGGAGAGCACTTGTTTGTTCAGCTAAAAGGAACCCCCTTCATGCTCCTTTTGGGTTTGCTCAGTCAACTGTTTTGTGCAACAGTGGCAGAGGCACACCGGAATTGTGTACCCATTCATTGTGATTACACAGACAGAAGCAAATGTATGTTGTCTGTGACGGTAGATGGGAAAGGGAAAGGAGATGAATGATTCCCATGGATAAGAAGACAGTAAGGTTTGTTTGGGGTTCTTTTCGTGGTTGCTTTTTTTTTTTCTTTTCTTTTTCTTATTATTTTCTCCTTTTTGGTTAAATTTTGTTTTGTTCTTTTTGTGGGTTGTTGTTGGGGTGTTTTGTGGGCTTTTTGGTTTTTTTTTTTTTGGTTTGTTTGTTTTTTTCTGTTTTTTTCTTTTTTTTCCTGTTTTTTTTTTTTTTTTTTTTTTTTGCTATGTCATGAAATCATAGCAGTCATTCCTCTAATAGAAACTGACAGGACATAAAAGACAGAACTATCAGATGAACACACACAATGACTAGAAATATATCGACAGAGAAAAGACTTAATTTAGCTTTGAGAAACTGTCCCAAAAATAAAATCCTGTATTAACAAGTGCAAAAAATAAACAAAAAAAAAGAAACTCCAAACATTAAAACACAGTGTATAAAATGGTGTGAGAAAGTTAAGTCACCAAACAGCCTTTTAGTCAATAAAAAGCTGCATTTGTGTGTCCTTGTTGTTTAGGTAGCGGCCCATTCTTTTCATTTTACCCAAAAGGTCATTCAAGAAGAGCTCTGAGGGTAAAGCACTCAGTCCTTGCTATTTTTGACTGTAGTAATTTGGGCCTGTTGTGTTTCTATCATGTAAGATGAATCCTTTCTTTTATTCCTCATTGGTTGAATTATCTTCCAAAGTTGTTATGCTTCCAAAGCCCAGTCCTGTTGAGTTCTGTGCTGCTGAGACTGTAAGTACTGTATGTAAGAGAATTAATACAAGAACACACAGTTTAAGTCTGCTGTTACACAGTCTTGATGCTGATGAAACTGTGAGCGATGTCCTGTGACACATTGTTGAGCCACTTGTTTTTATAGTCCCTTTGGGTTGATGATCTGATAATAGTCCCCATCTGACATCACAGCATTCTGGTTCTGCATTGGTTGGATAGTTTTCATAGAGCCCTGTAGGGTAAGCACAAAAGAAAAATAAATACCAGGCACAAGGATTGGCAGAAGTAGCAGCTTGAAGGAACAGCTGACATTTAGTCTAATCTGTCGAATCCATATCTTTGGGTGAGACTGAGGCCTCAGAAGTCCTGTAATTCTGTATAATTATAGATGCTGAAGATTCATCATCTAACAGGAAGCAGCATCAAAAGGTCACTCAGAAGAAGTATGACACTGAGCATGATTGTAGGAAAGCAACAGTGAAAAGCAATTGATATTTGAATGATAAGGGCATTTAAATTCTTCCTTTTTGGGAAGTAACAAACAATGATGAAGTAAGAACTAATTAACCTGGATGTTTCCACAAAATTTGGACTTCAAAATTTTTCTTTCAGTATGTGACCACATAAAGACAGACATTAAATAGCAAATAATGATGCACTGATGATATTGGCTATTTTAATTTTCAAACCTATGTCAAATAAGCTGTATCACAGGAACAGCTTTCAAACAGAGCTGTTCAGAACCTGCTTGGTTTATCCTAACTCATCTGAGTTCTTCCAGCTGGATTTTGCCTTCAACATAACCCAGAGGGGAAAAAAAATCTGCCTTGCCACACAATGATTGGATCTCTTGAAGTTTCTGATTATACACATAGGCCATTTTTGCCTTTGAATTTTACGGAGTTCAAATGATCTGATTATGACTTTTTGAACACTAAGAGGAACTGTATCTTTTTGGAAATTGTCAATGTTGTCTGCATTACTATATAGCAGATTAACATAACCAGAGTGTTCTGTTTGCTTCTCACATACCTTTTCCTCTGATAAATTAAACTAAACAAATTTGGCTATTTAACTGGTATTCAAATGCAAGAATGTCTAACATAATGGATAAACACGTTTTCTCAGTTTAAACTGATCTTAGATTAAATTCTGCATAATAATAAACTCTATGGTAGAACTAGGTTTTTCTAGGAAAAAAAAAATCTATCTGTGATGAAATATTAGGATAGTCATTTTGAAAGCAGCTTTATTTTTTAGAACAAGAATTACATTTTCTCCAAAATATCACAACAACAATATTACTTTCAAAAAGCAATTTAGGTGTAACATTAGGTCTGAGGTCCAGGCACAAGATTTCTTACACTTTGTGAATAACCTGTAAGAAAAAGCAGCATACCTTAAAATATGATAAACCTGAATGCTTTTGTTCCTATTTCCATAAAAAAAAAGTGTAAAGCATACTAAGAATGTTAAGATGCCTAGGTTGACAGATTTTTACATAGCTGCCACAATTTTCTGCTAAGCTATATCTGAGTCCAAATAAAGTTGCATTTGTTCTTGGATTTAACCAAATTTTTAAAGATACAGGAAGGAAAGCAACTTGTTTCATGTTCTGTAAATTCAGAGTTTATCCTATGCTAAACCTGACGAATTTTTCCATTTCTGCAGTCAGAAATTTAATGCAGCCTTCCAAAGGTTGAAAATAATTTATTCTCACTCTAGATCATGCCTGAAAGGATCACTTTTAAAAAAAGAAATTCTGTTGTGTTTGGGAACTTCTGGACAATTTTCATTGAACATATAATAAAACAGTCTTATTTTCTGAGACCCACCTTTTGTGCCTAAGTCTGTCTTTAAACATTACAACATACAGGCAATGTCTCCCAAAGCAGAGAATTATGATTTGTTCTGTGAACTGCAGCAGCTCAAATGATTAGTAGTAATTGAAGAGACACAGAGAATGGTTAATGCTTTGATCCCACTGAGGCTTGTTTACTTTTCAAACTATGTTTTCTGCCTTTCTTGTTACTGGAAAACCCAGACTTCCTTTGAAATCAAAGCTATGTATATAAGTTGGCAATCAAGAGGTATTTAAATAGTTCATATGCACTTACTGAATTATAAATAAATTGATGACAGCTCTATATTCAAAGATGAATTGAACATGTTCCTTACTGCAAAATTGCATTTCCTCTTTATTTCAATTCAGCAATTGAATTTAGGTTTTGAATTTGCAGTTACATATTATATAAACAATTAACTACAGAGCCTCGGTTCATATGACAGTGCAGAAGATTTAAATAAGTTCAGTAAAACCATTTGTACTGAACGCAATGCATGTTCCTCACCACACCCTTGTTTGTAGCCACAAATATAAGCTTTCGCCCCTTAGATCTAATTAGTCCATCTATTAAGTCAGAGGTTTGCAAATGTGTGACTTAACTAGAAATCCAAGTAATCTGGCTAGATCTCCTTGGAAAATCAAGGAAGAAAACCCAGTTTGTCCTTTTATCAAAATATTAATAGAATCATAGAATGGCTTGGGTTGGAGGGCACCTTAAAGATAATCTAGTTTCAACCTCCCTGCTGTGTGCAAGGACACCTGCCACCAGGTTGCTCAAAGCCCAAACCAACTTGGCCTTGAACACTTCCAGGGATGTGGACTCCACAGCTTCTCTAGGCAACCTGTTTTAGTTCCTCACCACCCTCACAGTAAAGAATTTCTTCCTATAATTCCTTCCTAATATTTAATCTAAAGCTAATCTTTCACTTTGAAACAATTTCCCCTTGTCCTATCACCACTCACTATTTTAAAAAAGGTTTTCTCCATCTTTCTTGCAGGCTCTCTTCAAGTACTGGAAGGCCACAACTAGGGCAGCCAAAGCCTTTTCTTTTCCAGAGTGAAAAATCACAGTTCTCTTAGTCTTTTCTCATAGGAAAAGCACTCCATTCCTTTGATTGTCTTGGTGTCCCTCCTCTGCCCTTGTTTCAATAGATTGATGTCCTTCCTGTGCTGAGGACCCCAGAGATGGATGCAGTGTTCCAGGTGAGACATCACGAGAGCAAAGTAGAGGGGCAGTGTCACCTCCCTTGCCCTGCTGGCCATGCTTCTTTTGACGCAGCGCAGGACACGCTTGGCTTTCTGGGCTGTGAGTGCCCATGGCTGGATTATGTCCAGCCTGTCGTCCACCAGAACTCCCAAGTCTTCTGGGCAAGGCAGGTCTTGATCTGTTCATCCCCAGCCAGTTTTTACATCAGGGGTTGCCTCGACCTAAGCACCTTGTGCTTGGTCTTGTTAAACCTCATGGGATTCCCATGGCCCACTTCTTGAGCTTGCCTAGGTCCCTCTGGATGGCATCCCAGTGGCTTCAGTGTCAACCACTCCACTAATCTGCAAATTTGCAAAGGGGGAACTTGATCTCTTAATTGAGAAAGACATTAAATAACACTTCATTGTAGAAGACCACCCAGTTGGTCAGGCAAGACTGGCCCTTGTTGAAGCCATATTGACTGTCTCAAGCCACCTCTCTGTTCTCCATGTGCCTTGGCCCAGCTTCTAGCACAGGATCTGTTCCATGATCTTCCCAGCCACAGAGGTGAGTCTGACAGGTTTGTAGTTCACAGCCTCTTCCTTTACCTATCAACTATTACCCTTTTTAAAGATGGGTTCAATGTTGCCTGTGTTTCAGTCACCTGGAACTTGGCTTGATTGCTATGTCTTTTCTAATATCATGGAGTGTGGCTTAGCAACTACATCAGCCAATTCCCTTGGGTCTGTGGAGATGTAACTCATTGGGTCTCACAGACTTGTGTACGTTCATGTTCCTCAGGAGAGCGTGAACCTGACCTTTACTTACAGTGGGAGGGGCTTTAGATCCAGTCCACATCCTGCTGTTAGTCCAGTTAAAAGATATAGGAAGAGAGATTGCCATTCAAGACTGAGGCAAAACTGATGTTGAGTACCTCAGCCTCCTCCTCATCCATTTTTACCAGTTTTCCAACAATGTTTATAGGGATATGCCTTCTTTGGCCTTCCTTTCCTTGTTAATATATGCATAGAAGCCATTTTTTTTTATTCTTTGCATGCCTTTACAAATTCAGTTTCAGCTTCCTCTTGACCTTCCTTGCCCCATCCCTACATAATCTGATTTCATCTCTATGCTTATCCAGGGTTACCTGTCCTTGCTTCTGCTGCCTGTGCATTTGCTTATCTTCCTATTGTTTGACTGGTATTTTTGTTTAAATATTAAATACATAGGTATAAGAAATAAAAACAATATCTGTACCTACCAAACTATCAATGTTTCCCCCTTCCTCACTTGTCTTTATAGTTGTTTTTAGACATCATTATTTTATATTAATAGGATGTTTGGTAACTCTATTTCTGAGGCTGACCAGTCAGCTGTTGCTGGCTTGACTTAAATTTTTTCACTTAAAATTCTCAGTTCTGTGTCTTCATTTCCCAACTTTCCCAGCACTCACCTATATTCCACCTGCAGAAAACTTAGTCCATACAGAGGTTCTTGGACCTTTATTATAATCAAGGATCTAGAATTTTCCCAAGAGACTTTTTGATTTCAAATCATTCTCCAGACAGATACCCTATCCTTCACAAAGGTCATGCAAAAGCTCTCTCTTTTCTTTGTAATCAGATAGGTTTTTCCACATGAAAATAACATTTTGGTGATCAGCACAGAAGTTACATCTGTAGGGACTGCATATTACTAATGCTGATGCAAGTATTAAGGTTGCTGGTTCCACTGAGATTGTTAATGGAGACATGAGAGAGAAATCCTGTAAGTCCTGCCTAGCTGAATCAGACTGAAAGAAAAAGGAGTGACAGCATGAACACCATATTCACTTTATAGAATATGCCTTGGAGGAAAAGCAGCAAAGCCAAAAAAAAGTTCTTATACAAAAATTGAAATCACAAAGACATGGTCTGCTGATCAGCTAGAACACCATCTAACTCAGAGACTGCTGTGCTTTCTGCCTGAGCAGTTTCAGGAAACAGCCTGTAAAAGCAGGGGTTGCATTCCTATGACTCTCCTCAGCACTGTCAGGATGTGTGACACTTGTGGCTGAATTTGAATCTGCAGCAGGTGGTCTGACTTGGTTTATTGGTTTATTGGTAGATAAAGAGTTATGGAGCCATAATATTCCTCATTATGGGAAACCAGTCTGGTTGATATATGTGTTGTCATTGCTGGAAAAGTATTTGGGAAGCCACAGAAACAAATCAGATCTTATGATATGTTATGCTTTTTCCTCTTTCGCTTTCTGTAGAACCCTAACCTGTGTTCATTTTTCACATAGATTCCTGATTATTTTTGAGAGGTATATGAAGCATCTTGTGCTTGAAGAAAAGACCTTGAAACAAGATAAGTGGATGTAGTATACCAGAAGTTTTGAATACTCCATTTTCTTGTGAAGCCCAAAGTAAATAGTGTCTGCCAAGAGTGATCCATCCAGCACTGACATCATTGTATCAGTGAATGCCAGCACTCTGCATGGCATTTCTGTTTCTGAGGAATTATTTTTGAGATTTTAGTATTAACATTTTCCAACTGCGGAAGTGAAGAGAACACATTAGATATTATATGACTAGATTTCACTGCTTTCGTACAACTGATCTGGAAGCCAGAACTTTTTGATCTTATCCAGATGGTCTTCTAAATTTCTAAATTGCTGTGTCTGTGACACATCATGATGATTAGACATGTATTTTATACCTTTCACATTACAAAAAAGTGAAACAAAATTATGTGTAGAAGAATATTGAGGATAAATAAATTATTCTTATTCAAACAGATTATTCTTAAACTCGCAATTAAGACTGTTCAGCTCTTTTGAAAAGGTTAACTTCTATTACTCAATTCCAATTGTCAGAGGAGATCTGGGTTGGAGATATGTGTTGTTGTGTTTAAAGATATTTTTATCACTATATGTTGGTTATTATTTCAGATAGTCGACTCATGAACATTTTCTTATGTGTATGTGCCCATGTCCAATAAGAATTCATAGTGTTTCTTCATTAAATATGTATTTCTTCCCTAAATTATGCATAGGACTAATTTCCTGCTGCTGGCGTAACTCAGTGTTACTCCTCTAAAACTGAGATGCTGCAAGTCAGAAAGATGAGTAAATAGCTGACTCTCAAAACTACATAATGAAGATTTTTACCTCTACACCTTTGAGATACAGGAAGACTGCTTCTAGTTTTAGTTTTATATGTAGAATCTTTGACCAAAAGGATGTACTATTGTGATATGATAGGAAAGGGTTATACATATCTAAGTGCTGTGTCACCATAGAAAGTTTAGGGATATCAATAAGTAAATTGTCTGGGTCATTATTATAGGAGAAGAAAATTTACAGCTAATAAACCTATTATGATATGGGACCTCATTCATGGGAAAGCCCCTTGATTCATGGGAAAGCCCTCATTCATGGGAAAGCCCCATACTCAAGACTAGAAGAACACTAGACTGAAAAAGATGAGCAATTTAGTTGATAGATTTTGCTGAAAAAAACATGTCAAATTTTCCCAGTAAGCAGATCCATGGCTAGTAATGATTTAAACCATGCTTATCAAACATAAAAGGGATTTATCCTGCTGTCTGTGTTAGCTTAATATTTTGGTATTTTAGGATCTATTAAGAGGTGCAGACAGGAGGTAAATGATGCTTTAGTATAAGACATTTTTAGAGAAAGAATTTGGATCAAATATATGGGTTTTTTAATTTGCCAAGAACAACATAAAGCAGATTGAATTCAGAGTGATTTTCTCATCTTGAATTGTTCTATGAAATAGAGTGTATTCCTTTCTATATATCACATTTTCCCAAGGAAATCACTTTGCAAATTTCACTGAAATCAGGGCATCTGTTTTGAAAGAGGCACACTATAGCCAAACCTGTTGGTGAAACCCAGTCACACATCTGCCCCTTGAGGGGAAGCTGCAGTTTACAGAATTTCTTCTAATACTTTTGCTGAGCTTTGCTAGTCATCAAACTTCTACAGATTGATGAGAATTCTCTGTAGTAATTCTCACTATGTCTTTAGAAATATTATTGTGTGCTATGAAGCATGACTGACAGTGTTATTTCCAGTGAATTCTTTACTCTAAAGTAGGTAGAGTTTCCATGTAAGTGTTACTTTGCATGGATCACATAAACATATGTTACTGTTATTTGCCAAAAATTGGTTCACACTGTGTTCCAAACAACTGAGATGTTAATGAGAACACATAAAATTAAGAGTCTAAATTAATATGAACTGAAAGATATTAGTGATTTAAAGTTCCTGAATCACCTGGCTACTTACCTTTTCTCTCCCTTTACTTTCTCCTTCTGTAGAAGTATCACAAGTCTGTTCAACACTTTCTGAAAAGCATCACAAGTCTGTTCAACACCGAATAGACAAATTTGATTCTCCTCTTGATGGCAAAAGATGCATTCTGATGACACTGCTCTTAGGAAGTACTAAAGAGGGCCATGCTAATTTTGGAAGAAGTTGATGCAACACATCTCTGCCTCATTGCTGCTCACTACATTCTCTTCCTTTCCTTCAAAGAGGAACACTCATTCTCCATTAAATGCCATGACATCTATTGTACAGATAAAGTGAGTGAGTATGTGGCTGGGATTTCTGGCCTGAGACTTGATGCTGGGTGATGGCCCTGTTATGCCACAGGGCACAAAGGGACCATAAGTCATGGTCATTTCAAAGAAAGCCCTTTGGACACAATTAGCCCAAAATTTGCACTCTAAATTGGTCCAGACTTGGCACATGGAGAGCAGTTTCCTCCAAACAGTCAGAACAGGCTGTATTAACAAGCAATTTTTGAGAATATGAGAAGATCCATACAATGAAGCAGTTGGTACTGAGTATCTATCTCATGTCAACCCTAAATGTCTCTGAAGGGATTTTTCCCCACTCTAGCTCTAGCCTAAATTTTGTAGACCAAATGTGCATCAATGGTTGGCATAGGGTAGTATGGTGCTGTAGCCCATTTAGTTAAGGAAGAGATGACTACATTTACAATAGAAAACAATCCTGCTGATATAAACACTGTTTTCTTAGAAGTTACAGGTAAAAACCTTGACCTAGAATTTTTCATGGGACTAATTCACTGTAATTTTCCATGTACACCTTGAAAACTATTGCTATCTCCCTCAAATGAGATTTTGGTTTGCACGGGCAGTTCTAGACAGCTAAGCTGTAAAAAGAAACATTGGATGAAACCACTGGAAACTTTACTCATATGGATATGAACTCCAAAGGTCTAAACTGAAAGTAATAATTCAGTTTTAATGAATCTGAAAACCATCAGGTTACAGCACAGCACCTGATGGAAGGATCAACTTTTTTCCTTCTATGTCCTGGAAGAAAGTGGGCAAGAAGGGAACACTAAATTCTTTCTACCTAACTGCATATTTCCACAATCAGAACCACACTGTGATTCTGATTGTTTTGATTAATCTCCCAAGTACTTTCTCTTGCACTGCAGTTGTTCCACACCCTCATATGCATTTCTACAAAAGATGATTTCTGGTGATGCAAAATGAGGGTAGCATGCCTTCTCCCTTTCCTGTTATAGGCTTTCTTTGGAGGTGATCAAGTTAGACATTCTCAGGCTAGAATACTTGTTACTTACTATATGAAGTCTTCAGGAATTTCCAATAACTTGTTATTAATCCATATTATAAACTACAATTTATTTTCTTTTAAATTTCATAACAAATATAACAATGACTGCAGTATTTATTGGGGAAAAACAGACAGTCCTATGCTGTTTTCTCATCATGAGGACCTTCCAAGGAAGGGTAAAGCACCTTGTTATTATATCTTTTTACAGCCTCCAGGGTTTTTTTTTTTTTTTCAGGCCCCAACACCACAAAAAGTCCTGGCCTGAAAAAAAAAAAAAAAAAAATTTGTGGGTTCCCTGTTGTCCACCAGTGCTGCCATGCACTCATCTCCAGCAGATCTCTGAGCTCTGACTTACTGCTGTGGTAGGACAGGATTGAAAGGGGAGGTGGCAGCTCCCACTGCCAGGGCACCTCCCAGCCTGGGCTATGGAGCCACACCAACTTCTAGCTGTCTGCAATTGGAAAATTACAGGTAATGTGTTTGTGTTCATCCTGAGATCTGGGCTGTAGTCAACGCCAAATAAAATCAGCTATCCCTTGTATGCCTTCTCTTGTTACTTGACATCGAAATATTAAATAAGACTACCTTTCTACCTTACTCTTTTGTATTTTTCTAATGAAGAGACAGATCAATAACTAGAAATCTCAGAAGGTGTATACCAGACAGAAACACAAAAAGTGCAGTAGGAGATGTCCCTCAAGACATGGGTGACCTTCTTTCAGCTGTTTTTTCTTTGAAAGGATTTCAAGTTATCTATCACAAGCTATGCTGAGGTAGAGTGTTTTGTCTGCTGTTGAGCTCACTGTACTTTGCATAAAATAAATCTGTTTTCTTTAAGCTGCAGAGAGGTATAATTCTTTATTCCTGTAGCAGATTAAAATCTAATTTTTCATTGTTTAGTGGCAGGAAGCACTCTTACAGTGAGCTGCTGCTTCATAAGGGTGAAAATGGGTCTGTATTCCAGACAGAGTTGGAATTGGTGCCTCATACCTGTCCTCAACATCTTCCCTTGCACACAACTCTCTAGGGTCAGCATATTGACTCCTGTGGGTCTGTGAGCACAAGCTCTGCTCTGCTGCTGCTGGGTTTGGCCTTGAAAGGACAAAAAGTTCAACCAAATATTTGTTAGTGGACAGCTGAGATGAGATTTAGGTCACCCTGATTTTAAGTGTCTGCAATAGACCCTGGTCTAATAGCAGCTACAACAAGTAGAGCACAGCCAGCATTGTGAGCAAGTCCTCTCGCCAGGTGCAGGTGCCTACGCAGGGTGCGTTAAATGGCTCTCAGATCTACTGGCTACACCAAGACTCTAGGCAGAGCTTAGTCACAGAATTCATGTGTAGATACCCACTTTAATAATACCTGCAACAAAATGAGTTTAATCCTCCCCTAAAGCTGCTTTTTCATCCCAGACTCAGAAATGTCAGTAATCTTTTCAAAATCATCTATTTTGTGTGTTTTAGGAAGGAATTTGGATTATGAGTTATACTAGGAAAATGAAGAGATGGATGTGTATTTCCTAACAGATTTTCTGAAATACATGCCAAGATGATTTTGTTTGCTGTTGGTTTGGTTTCTTGCCATTGTGTACATGTGTGTGTACACATGCATATACATGAACATACATATAGATTGTGTACTTGTGTTAAATAAAATTTTCCTAAATCTCTCACTTCTACTATACTACCTTAAACTGGAAAATATTGCTCATCTGCTTACTGTATATACATATTGGAAGGCTATTAATTTTTAAAAAAATGCACTGAAGTGCTAAGAACCTTATTGATGATTCAAAATTGTAACTCAGCTCTCTTTTTGTTGTATTTTCTTTTGTATATGGATGGATATTGCTTGATTTTGTGCAATAAGTTTAATTTCCAAGAAAAAAACATCCAGTAAATGCCTTGCTACCAGAACCACCTTAAATCTAAACACAGGGTACAAGGTAAAGTGAGTTGCCATAATCCTTATGCCTGCATCTAAGATGGTATATAACATTTATGGATTCTTATAATTGACTCTAGTTTTAAGTAGCTTACCTTAGACAAGTTATTTACTATCAAGTTTTCCAGTGGAGCCCTAATTTAGAGGTGAAGACGGTTTAAATTCTGATATTTGGACAAGGGTGTCAAATGATCGAAATGTTGAAACTCGCTTTTTATGAATTTACTGGGAATAATTTGACTGAATATCTTCAAGATTCTCAGATGATAGTCTAGGCACCATAAGTCTGAAGATAATATTGATATAAACTGAAATTTTGTGTGGATAATCCCCATCCATTCCTGAAAAAAGTATCTGTGGTACCTGAGACATACATTACCGCTATCTTTTACAATTAAAAAATATTCATAAAATGTAACTACACTAAATAGCAAAACAAACAAAAATCAAACAAAGTTCTTCACAGGTGAACAACTGATTCTTAAATTTCTTCACCAGTGAAAGACGTTTTCTTAAACACTTTCTGAGAGCTGCTGCTGCTTCATTGATCTGGCATAAGAATGCAGGCAAACAAAGGTGAACATGCTAAAAATGGATCCACTTTTCCCCTTTTTTTATGAATATTGCATGACATGCAACCTCTGAGTATTTCATGACATGAAGTAAAATAAATCCTCCATCAAATTATTAAGTGTAAAAAATAAGCGGAATATTTTTTTTCTAGAAATTTTGTTTTGTAAAGCTGATGACTGGCAGGCTATATCATAACTGTGCATTACTAGATCTGAGCTCAAATCCTAGCACCTCCAAGAAATCCTTTCTGATGTGGAATACCTTCAGGGTCTCAGAGTTAGAGCTAAATCCATGACATTTAGACTTATGAAAACAAGTGAAATTGGTTTTTCTGTACTATACCTGTACAGATGAAACTTGATAGTCCTCCATAGATGACATCATCATTGTCTGGTAATATAAAGGGACACCTCGTTTGAACCTCCAAACAGTATTGCTTGCAAGGAATTCTGTTGCTGCAGTGAAACTGTGTGACTTCAAAATACTGGGAACAGAGCCAGGCTTTGTAGACAGTCTGGAAAAAAGAGAAGAACCAGAAATATAGATGGATGACAATAGCACTGTCATTATTAGAAGAACATACTGTACTGCACACCTACATTAATGCTGCTTTTGGAAGAAAATTTTGAGAGAATATCACCTGGGTAAAACATGCTCTTAACTTTTGACTGTCCTCCCACTTCAGAAATGAAAACTCCAGCAAAGTCATATAAAAGCAACAGTTATTTAGGACTAGGCTTATACTATTTTATTATCTTAGTTTGTAAACAGTTATGTTTCTTAGATGTGACTTTTTATTAGACATGTGTATGCATGGAACACAGCCCTGTCCCTGCACCACCAAATCTTAGCAAGTGAGATCCTAATCTCATTTGAAGCTGGACAAGGACAAATTTATAAAAGTGCCTGCAAGAAAGAGTTGAAAGCTGGGCTCAGGCAAAGCCTCTCTTTATACTATCTAGAGCTAAGCTATCAGGTTGCAATAGATGGTGCTGCTTCCCTTCAAATAAAACCTTATCCAGTCCACAGCATTAAAACACGCATTAGGGTACCTGAACACCGATAGCTGCAGACTAGGGGATAAATCTGCCACAGTGAAAACCTAAGTCTACATTTGGACACTAAAAGGAACACTTTAAAGATGCACTCATCTGATGCTGCATGGCTGTGGCTGCAGGACTTGTGATTATTGCAATTATTGTCACTGTTTAAACAGAGAAGTAAAATACACATGCTGATTTTAATTTTTACTGCCTTTTGTCTTCCAAACAATGATGTTTGTCATTATTATTAAACTCTTTTAAACATGGAAATGTTTAATGTAAAATTAGGTTGGACACCAGGCTACAAAGGTGATAAAAAAACAGTGTGTCTGAGTACAGAGAGATTTCCTAGTTCCCCATTTTATTTTTCACTTAACTGTTTCAGAGTACATTATTTACTGTCTAGATACTTGCTATCTAGGTTGTTACATAACAAAAAAAATCCTTTTTTAAAATTTTTTAATTATCTGAAAATCCTGGAAACTACTTTTCGTTAAACATAGACTGAAAACCAATATAGTCAGCTCATCCTTTCCATTCTTTCTAGGAATGATTTAATAGGAAAGGAAACTACAGATTAAATTTTTAAGCCGAGAAAGCTAAAAAAAAATGACACCTGAAATAACCAGTCTAGATGAGAGTTTGATTTGATCTCAGTATGTTTCATCTCACTGGTTATAATTTTATGAATAATAGCCTAAATTGTATAATTAATATCAATGTAGTAGGCCCAGAATCACCAAACTTTTATTTTAGATTGTTTACAACAGTGGTAGGTATGTTTTAAGTTTCTAGGTGATAAAATGAAGTCTTTATTACTAATCTATGGTTTGTGATTACGTCTTTATAGCAGTTTTTGCCTACTGCATTCTGTGGAACCATTTTTTTTTCAATAAAAATTCAATTTTAATTGCATACTAAGGTTTCTTATCACAGTAAATGATTAATTATAAGGAAGACCAGGAGATGTGTGTACCTTTTGTTCAGAAATAAACTTTTAATCAGAAAGTGGTTTTCCCACTGTCAATTACATCATCATATTTCTGGTGTTTCAGTTGCTTTGCTGACATTTGCAACAATAAATCATAAAATCACAGAAAATTCTGAGCTGGAAAATGTCAAGGATCTTTGAGTTCAACTCTTAGCCCTGCTCAGGACTATCCCCAAAAGTCACACCACGTGCATTGTCCACACGCTTCCTGAACTCTGTCAGGCTGGTGCTGTGACCACTTCCCTGGGCAGCCTGTTCCAGTTCTCAACAATCCTCTGGGTGAGGAACCTTTTCCTACCTAACCCTCCTCTGACACTGCCTCAGGCCATTCCCATGGCTCCTCTCACAGGTCACCACAGAGAAGAGATCAGTGCCTGCCCCTCCTCTTTCCCTCACAAGGAAATTGTGACTGCAGTGAGGTCTCCCCTCAGTCTCCTCCAGGTGAGCAGACCAAGTGACTTCAGCTGCTCCTCACACGGCTTCTCCTCAAGGCCCTTCACCATCTTTGTTGCCTTCCTTCGGATGCTATCTAATAACTTTATATCTTATGTTGTCGTACCCAAAACTGCGCTCAGGATTCAAGGTTAGGTGAAATACAGCAATAGTTTTTCTATTTTCAATTAGTAATCAAAGTCAATTGTTTGGAGACAGGAATGCTGGGTCTGGTAACAGTTATACATTCAAAGAGGTTCTTTCCTGATCTTAGGCCTGTTTAGTATGACATGTTCTCTTCATAAAAAATATCTAATAGAAGAAAATCAGTTTATGACTCATGTTTGAAAGTGTAAATCAGTTTTTAGGAAGTATATTGAACAGTCCACCATACATGGTAACAAGAAAATGAGCAAAACCATGTGTCTACTGAAGCAAGACAGAAAATGTTTATTCAGGAGCAGAAGTAAATAATGCAATTGTGGGCTTCTGTGAAGATTTTTGTGTATCCAATCTCTGTTCATACACATCATCTTCCTGCTCTGATTCACAAGTCTTCAGCTTTGTCTCAAAATTACTTTTGAATTGTCTATATTTCTAAAAAGTGCATTAATATACCTGTTCCTGAGATCTGTTTTTCAGATGAATGCCTCCCACTCTGTATCCTTCCTTATTTTCTTTACCCTGCAGCTGATTTAAAGCATATCTATAGCCTATATTGATATTTTTATTCTTCTGGTTCCCTTTTGCTTCCCTTTTGTTTTACCCAGTAAGGCTACATAGACTCCTAGACAAGGCACATTCATGCTGTCTATCTGTCTGTCCACGTCCTTCACAGCTTTGGCCTGTGGTAATTCCTACATTTCCAGAGAGTACTGAGCCATTGCCTGGAAAAAGGTGTGTGCCAAGAACTGCATCCAGTAAGCAGTTTTATCTTCTTCTGGAGAAAATGAAAAATGAGGTAGGTGTTCATAGTTGAACTGTGATGGTTTAGTTGGTAGACCAGAATATAGTCCTTCTCTGCTCTTAGCTCTACAGACAGGATTTAAATAACTGCTTTCCTAACAAACTTCCTGAATAAC
The DNA here is from genome assembly GCA_024865655.1 of Emberiza elegans. NCBI lineage: Eukaryota > Metazoa > Chordata > Aves > Passeriformes > Fringillidae > Emberiza > Emberiza elegans. Next base: position 50,658,969 of record JALJVW010003023.1, read on the forward strand.
CTCTCCTACCATTCCTGAACTTTCTAGGCACCAAAGGTTTTACACAGACATCTTACTTTCATGCTTAAATATGTTACCCAGGAGGGAGTACAGAAGTGGGATAATTGATCTCATATTTGTCTGTGTAACTGCTCAACAGCATTTGCATAAGTCCCATGGCTAATCCAGTTGAGTAAGAAGACCCAGACCAGTCCAGAGTTTTTTTGTCTGTTTCAGGGACAATGAAGGGTGGCTTTTTAAGCTTTAGTAGAAGTCCATAATCTGAAACTGAAATTTCTTGAATTTTTTTAAAATTTTCCTAATAGTAAAGCATATATTACAGCCTTTGATTGGCCAGTATTCCTTCTTTTACCCAGGAAAATATAGATTTTTTGGTTGGGAATTTTGCTCTACCTCCTAGCAAGTCCAAAATGCTGATTTTCAGAGACTTAAAACATGCATTATGTAACAAGGCATGAAACTGTCAGTGAAATGCACATTAGCCTTCATATTGAGCTTGGTGTTCACTTAACAAACTATGCTTCAATATGAGAGTTCTTTCTTTCTTTCTTAAAGAACATCAATAGATAAACTCAAAGATTTATAAACACAATAAATGTGTTTATAAATAAGATGCAGTGGGTTTATAAATAAGATGCAGTGGGTTTATAAATAAGATACAATAAGGGGATTGAAACCTTTGAAATATCATAGTTCCTAACAGATATCTGACAAACTAATTTCAAAGAACAGAAAAACCCTCCTGTTTTTCTGTTGGTTTTGTTTTAACTGTGTTTTAACAAGGGAAAGAAATAAGATGAACTGGATTATTAATGCATCATGACCACATACATAGACTAAATACCTGAATATATATATAAATATCTCATCTCTTTACCATCAACATAACTTTAGACATTCTGCATTTGTAAGAGACACAATTCTGGTCATTATTAGATGAGACACTGTGATGGCAAGATGGTAGTATCCCATAAGTCATCTTTCATGTTCAGAAGCATAGATATAGAATCTCAGAAGGATTTATTGGCAATTTTTCTCACCCAAATAAATTTAAGTTACATTACTTTGTACCTGTTATTAAAAAAAAAAAATAACACCTTTGAAAAAGTGCACAAAATGCTGGCTTTATATACCTTTTTTCATATGTCTGAATGCCTATCTAGAATGATCATCATCAAAATCATCTTGGTAGTTTTAATTTAGTAACAATATTGTTATAAAAACTTATTATCAATTGGGCAGAGTAATTTATTATTTGTCATTAATTTTATTTCTACTGTACAAGTTTCAAGCAGAAAAAATATTATATTACTTCAGTGCCCAATAACCCAACACAAATATCCAGCTTCAGAAATTCGAAGAATTAAAGCATCACAAACAAAGAAGACATTAAACTGCATCTACTTGTCAAATCACTAGAAATAATAAAAGGATTCAGAGTTAACAGGAAGAAAGCAAGTGTGTGTGTGGAGAATTTTGAGAAACTAGAAGGGCACATTGTGTACTTTTTCTCTCAGGACATTTGGAAGAACCCTTATTTTTGTCTGTGTGGAGACTGGCAGTCCCGGTATTTTTTTTCAGATATTCTGTATCTCATATCACACATGAGGTGTCTGAGTTATTCTTTCTGCTCTTGAAAAGCAACCAGACAGAGTTCTTAGTTAATACTGTTACATTAATCACTTAGAGAGGGACCAGGATCTTCTGGTCCAGTGTGGACAGAATGGCTGGGCCAGCCCTGGTCAATACACCAGCAGACTTTCAATTGGCTGTGCAACTGCACAAAACTAATGTTGACGAGAAAAATTGCCTGCCCATGCCACTACGATTCCATGATTCTAAGATTCTCTTTGCAAAGACTGCAAAACCAATGGGAAGATAAAGCACCGTGTGTATATGCCCACAGTTTCCCTTCCTCCCCGTCTCATTCCCACTCACCCATACACACATAATACATGTGATTCTGGATAACCTAAGCTCTGTCAAAACAGATGGAGCACGTAGCCTTAATCATTTGAGTCACACTGAGAGGTGTCAGTAGAACAAAACGCAAAAGCTCAATCAGTCTCATTCTCTACAAATGCCATTACTTCCTGGTTTTCAAGCGATGAATTCAACTCACTTCTGCCCCTTCCCCTGTTGTTTCTGACTGCCTTTTCCAAGAAGTGCTTTAGCCATTTTCCATAGAAAAGATTTTTTTTCCTCACTGAGGAAATGTTTGATGTTTTGGCTGGGCTATCATAATAGTTGCACAAAAGGGAACTTAAAAATCATCAAATAGCTCTTACTGTGTAAATGTGGATGATGGTGGGAGGAAAAGAATGGAGGAAGAGAGAAGTCACAACAGAAATTCTCTCTCTCAAAATGGTAATTTTTTCTGAATCAAAATAAATTTTAACTGCTTTTAACTGATGCTTTGTGACCATATCCATTACTCACTGTGAAAATGAAGTCTTCAAAGAGAGCACAGCTGAATTACTTCACATACCAGTTTGGAAGGAAGAGGGCCCTTATGAACTTTAGAGGTGTTTTGATCAGTGACACTTTCAGTGACACCAGGAAATTGTACCTTATTGGAATAAAGGTATTGCCTTCAGAAAGTGTGATATGATTCCAGCTCAACTTCTCTCTAAGTTTGTATTTTGAGATAAATTCTGCAGTTCTTATGTATACTCAGGAGTACCTTGGGTTGTGACTGACTAATTAATTAATTTTTCCAAGAATATTCATGCAATAACCTGTTATGTAAGCTGAGGTTTTTCAGAAGAGCTGGATGGAGAAGCAGCATTCATTTAAAAATGAATGGTGATGTGCCTTCAGGTTTTGATACATTTTACCTTAGTGGTGCCTGGTACATGTTTACTCATTGATAGTGAATCAGCTGTGTATGGGCAGTGAGATCTGTTTCCTGTCAGCCTCAGCTAGAGCATATGATTCTGTGAAACACTAAAGATTCTACTATAGAAGGTATTATATGCAGAGGGTGATGTCTATTTCACATGTCTAATATTTGCCTGACTCATAGACTTAGGGATTTTTGAACTATTTAAAGGCATTATATGTGCATTTATAGTTAGGCCATATGTTTAAATACCACGGTTAGTTTTTTTTGTTTTTGCTGTTGAGCCTGGTGAATTGTTTCTGCGGTATTCTGTGACATTACCACAGCCACTAATGTTGTGTCTTGTAGGGTCTCCAACATTTCAACATTTCTATGAAATATTATTAAAGTATCTGCTTCAGCCTATCTTACTTTGCTTCATTTTTAGCTTTCTTTTTTAAATTTTTTTTTATTATTCCACAATCTCAAAGTGTAGACATTAAGAACAGTAATAATACTTCATGTGTTGCCAAAAACAGAGTTGGAGAAAAGCTAATGGCAAAGGCTACAAAATCTTTCAAACCCTTACTTCCACAAATAAAGGTACTCACTCATTCACTTAGAACAGTGCCTGAACACTGACCAGGCAAAAGATGAATCTGTTAAACACTATATATAGGAAATAAGGGGATGAGATTGCAATTATGGATTTTATGTAGCAATGAGGAACCTCAGAAGAGCACACCTATTTCTCCCAGTGATAAAAATTTTGCTGTAAAAGTCACTTCAAATATTATGAGTGCTTTACAGCAGCAAAGCAATGCTGCATCTGTGAAGTGGAACCTCTAAAAGGCTTCTTATACTTGGATCACCAGGATTGTGTTGGTTTGAAAGACAGTACATCTTCCTTAGGAAATACTTGGGTCAGTCTCAGTGCCTGCTTTGTGCATTAGGGCCTGAGATATCATGTTTTACAAGCACAGATGTCTGTTAGATAGCTTACAAGTGCATTTTATATAGACTGTGCAACCAAAATATAGAAGGCTAACTGGTACAAAACCTGATTAAGTTTGACAACAGTAGTGCTACAAGTGTAGACTCCCCAAGGAACTTTGTCGGTTTTGAGCATTAAGGGCAGTCTGGCTTCAGGAAGACTGCATTTTGCATGTGTACTGTGGGATAAAAATCAGCTTTACAGAGAGCTTTCTACCCATGAGAGTTGCAGGAGTGCTGTTGGCATTTCTCTTTTGTTGGGCTGTGTTCCCAGTCCCATTCTGAGACTTTGGGCAGCCTCATGATAGGGCTGGCAAAGCACTCAATGCAGCAACAGTGACCAGATAAGAGGGAACAATACCCCCCATAAGGTATCTTTGCCAATGAATATCAGTGGTAACATCAGTGATTAACATTCTTCACCACGTGCAGTAGGAAATGTATAACAAGTGGCTTTCAAATATGTGGGTTGCTGAAAATAAGGTATTTTATAGGAACAGTCTCTGAAAGGAGATTTTGTTTTTCTTAAGTTATAGTTTTCATTTTGTTTCAGTCTTATCAAAATCAAATAATTTTGATTGAGGAATTATTTTTCATTTGGTCTCAAATATTTTTTTCCAAATGAAGTATTCTCATTTTGTTTGTACACCAAAATGTTATTCATAAAACATTCATTTAAATACATGTTTTTTAAATACATGTCACATTATTGTATTTTATTTATTGATATTGATTCATAGGTGTTCTGATTTTTTGAGAAGTTATTTTGTATATGCATTCACACCAACCCTCACTCCCTACATCCATATTTTTTTTTTCTGTGGAATTTCAATTTTAATTTTTTAAAAATCTGATCCAGAATGAATAAAACATATCAATCTAAGTTTTATGTACAACAGACATTATATTTTCAAGTTATTCCATTCTATGTGCATTTTAAAATTCCTTCTGTAATAAGACTGTACCAGGAAATGAGAATATCTGTTTCATATTATGCATACTTATGCCTGAAATTTACAGTAATTTGGGAACAAAACCACCTGTTTTGTTGTTATTTTAACATTTTATTTTTTTTTGTAGTTTATTGTAATTAACATCTTCTGTATCTGCATGGAGGGAATATCATAAGATAAATATTTTAATATTTATTCAGAGGATCTTGATGCCACAGAATGCAAACTATTGTGTTAAAAATCAAAAACTTTTCATGGTTTGTAAATTAAATAGGCAAACTTGTTTCTTTCCCTATTTTATATGAATAAATATTAATAACTTTTATGTGAATAATTTAATGTGAAAGATGCACATGCTATTTATTTTGAAGATAGAAAAAAAGTAAACCAAGGCTGAAATTGTTTTGCCAGGATATAGTTAATCTCAGCTTCAGTTCTTATGCTATGTAAGAAGATTTCTTTTAATGAAGTACAGATGTGGAATAGCAAGCTGCTCTGCTCATATCTCTGTTGTTTATCTTGGAAATGATGAACTGAAAGATGCAAATATGTTGTCTCCTAATAGAAATATGTTTCTTTGATTTGACGTCTCCTCTCTTTCAGGAGGCATTACTGCAGAGGAGATGGTATCAATGTCTCACTTTCGCAACTTTAAGGAGAAAGTATATACACATATAGTAAAGCTCTATAATGTTTCTATCTGCCAAAATAGGTCAAACTTCTGCAAGGCAAAAATGTGCAAAAACTTGACCCACCAGGTTTCTGTCTTTCTGTCTTTCTGGTGGTTAGCCATCCAATTAACTGATGTCATCATGACGATTAACTTCACTGTTGTTTTATAATGCCCTAAAACCTGAACTTATCCTCTGTATCAGAATTCAGTTTTAGCTGTTACTTAATATAGCAAGGAAACTTTCTTTTGAAGATCATAAGCATCCCTTTGGGTGAGCTTAAATAAAACTGAAAATTAAATAACTCATTACGGAAATAAGTAGTCTGTTAAAAAAAAAGGAGGCACTAGTCTTTGATTTTGTGAGCTTAATAGTATTCCATCTAATCATAAAATATATTAGAATGTTCAAATTATGAAGAATAAAACAAATTAATAATCCCTAAAATGTCTGGTCAGCTTCCCCAGAAAATTTAAGATCTACTGATTTCAAGTCAGCTCACAATGGTCAGGAGACGCTTTTAAAGTTTTTCAGCCTTCTAAAATTACACCTCAATTCATGAACCAAGTGATCTGTTAAGATTGGAAAGTATTTTTGTTCAACTCTGCTCTACATAGTTTCTGAAGTGAGGGTAGTCTGTATAAATCATCTCACCATGACAGTATTCGGAAGATTGATACCACTGATTAACAGTGTGTGCAGGACACAAGGACAGTCCTTACATCCTCTGCTTTCTCAAATTAAGGACCTGATTTTTACTGCCTACTGATCTCCACCATTGCTCAGAAGAGAGAATCCCTTATGGGTCCTGAGGTCTTCCAATTGACTTGCAACAGCCTCTGCACACTCCTTGCAGATGAGGGGACTTGCCATAAAGTGATATAAACATACACACAGAAAAAGTGTCCTATGCCTCAAATTTCTCTTTCTATTTGGAATTATAGCTTATTTAAGCATAACACTTATTCAACTTCACTATTGAATTTTTGTCTTGATCATGCAGGGAGTAGAGGGGCATGTGCAGATCTCTTCTCTCAGGTGAGCAGCGATAGGTCTTGAGGAAACCTCATGAAGTTGTGTTAGGGGAGGTTTAGGCTGGATATCAGGAAAAGATTTTTCAACCAGAGAGTAGATGAACACTGAACAGGCTCCCCAGGGAGGTGGTCAAGCACAGCCTGACAGAGTTCAAGAACAATGATCCATGATGTGATTCATGGGTTGTCCTGTGCAGGGTCAGGAGTCAGACTCAATAACCTGAATGGTGGTTATTGACCTCAGCACATTCTGTCCTAATTCTTGATTCTATGAAAATTCAGTAAATAAATTACAAAATCTAAAGACAAGGAGCTAATGAATTAAGAAGAAAAAGAAAATTTCTTAGGCACCAGATGTAAGACAAATGCTTTAGAGCCTGAAATATATCAAAAAAGAAAAAAAGGCCTGGAGAACTTAAAACTAAGGAGGGAGACTGTTATGATGCAGTTTCCATTAATATCATTTGTATCACAGATATCAAGTATATTTTCACTTGATATATTGCACTGCATCAAGTTTATTTTAATCATGGTTAATTGAACTGATTAAGAGAACTTTATTATGTTGTAAACTCTCCAGAAGCAAAGCAGATTGTCTTTTTTTTTTTTCTAGACAATTCTGAATGCATGAACAGGGCCAGAGACTCCACTGCGCTATTCATCATTGTTACACTCTGTATCCTGGAGTTGTATTACTTTTCCTACTTAGATTTAATTTACAGATTGACATAAAGACCTCCGTTGCATGCTGTTATGATATTTAGGTGAGACATTCAGACATCCAAAGAGGGTGAGTGGCTGAGCTGAAAAGCAACTCTCAAGGAAAGGAGACTTTTCCTCTCACAGTTGTTTTTTTGTTTTTTTTTTTTCTCACACAGCTCTGGTTTAAGGCCACACAGCTGCACCAAAAGCTGAGCCCCAGTAGCCAAATTTGGGCAAGATGGGAATATATATGACATTGCAATCAGAGCCATGACAACTTGTGACCAGGCAATTGATGATTCATATTTTCTTGAAGGGCACAATCAGCTCTCCAAAGAGGTCACAATTAAGTTCAACAATAAGCTCCTCCAAGAGCAGATGTCTCAAGAGAGGATTTTGCCTAGTCTGGGGTGGCTCTGCAAGGGAATAAACATTTGCTACAGCAGAATGATGCTTGTCATCATAGGGGATAAAATAGTAAAGAACAGCTCTCACATACATTTTGCTGTTTCACCTGCCAATCTGATAATCACCAGCATAGAGACTGCAACAAAATCTCACTTCTCTTTTCACAGAAGATTTCAAAGCATTATGTGTCTATTTAAGGATTTGTGCAAACTGTCTACAGCTTTGCCCCCAGCAACAACTCCCATCTATAACTTCAGCAGTCAAAGCTTTTGCACCATATAACACAGTATTTGTGAGACTTCAAACTTTTAACCACCTTGTAAACTCATATTACTTTTTAAAACATTTCTGCTTTTTCTCCATAATCTCACCATATGCTTTGAAGTTTCTACTTCACCAACAGGGCCTTAATTCATTAGTTATCTTTTAATTTTTTTTTAAAACTGGATTTACCTTGGAGATTCACCTTAGAGAGAATTTGAGGTATATTATTGATTCTTTCTGCTGCATTTGCTCATATATAAAGGTAAGTAAAATCAATTTAAGATAGCTAAGACCCTATGCAGTTATTCAAGCACTGCATTTACATAACATGCCTTTAGACAGTGATGGCTGATGCAGTTAAACACAAAATTAAATCTCTGTCAGGTAAATTCTCCACCATTAAGAGCCATATTAAAATCAGAGATTATTACAGGATATTCTTGCTGACATTCAGAGATTAAAGTGGAACTTTTCAAGTGCTATTGACACTAGAAACTCCTATTCAAATACTTAAATCTATCAGGTTTTGCCACTTAAAATCTAATACATATTTTTTCTCTCCTAAATTTGTAATGGTTCTTCATCAGTTTAAGCCACTAAACCTTGCTTATTGGTCAATCAGAAAAAACAAACCCAAAAATAAGGTATGGAATTACGACTCCATTGAAGACAAGACAGATCTGCAACTTCTACATAATTCTGAGTGCCAGACCACTGGTCAAGCCTTATACACAGTGGAAGAGGGGCTCCTTCAGGTTTTATCTAGGAAAAAGTGAGATAGATATCACTGTGAGAAAAGTTTAGATTCAGAGCATGATATTTGAGACTTGGTAGTAAACAAAAAGTCTCAAGAACTTTCTGTTGATGGGATTGGTACATAGTCAACAGGTACTGTAGCCATAGTCTGTAGTCCTTGAGAGCTCATAGAGAATACAATTTTTCACTGCATGCTCAAGAGTGAGACCACAAGTTAATCATGGGTGCAGACTTCAAAGCTGTTCCTTTCACTACTTGATGAAGAACTTTCATGGGAAACTGAATAAAACCCAGTATCATAATATGCAGTCTTTACTACAATTTTTTTTCTATTTGATCCTGTTGGATTATACGATGTTATCTCAATTTTAGATATTATTCTGAAAATACTATATTCTTATTGTAAATTAGATATCAGTATCAATTTATTTACAGCTTTTAGAGGCTCTCTGTTAAATGTGATACCATCTTAAAGAGCATAAGAAGATTTGGGGCTCAGTGTTTTTCATAATTCATTTGTATTTCTTCTCTGATTGGTGTGCAATAAAAATACCTAAAAAGACACTGTGTATTTCACAAAGATACTGTAGAAGAGTTGCACACAAATTAAACAGGATGAGCTTGTAATGAATATATTACATCACTGCCACACTGTTTTTATGGCATTATATATATTTGACTTTGCCCTTACAGAAACATTTGTCCCCTTTTTGTAGGGGCTTGCCTGAACTATACAAAACTGGTATTTATGCAAGCTGTTGTAATGTGAACTTTTTCTCTCTGAACAAGTGTTTTCTCTCTGATTTTCAAATATTTACTCCATTGCAGTTTTTCTTAGATGATTTCTTGAGGTACATTGGGTCAAGTTTGAATGTAACTATTTGCTGACACATCCAACAATTTGCATAGGTCAGTAGCATCAGGGAAAATATTTTGCCCTTCAAATTTACTTTTATTTGTCATTGCTACAGCTTGTTCAGCAAATAAAAGATAATGTTGGAAGACTACCAAAGAGCCTGAGAGTAAAACATCAGACATGCTACCAGAAATTGTACAGTCGGCCAGTTAAAAAAGTTTCTAGATTAGAAGGGTTCACAGTAGATAATATTTCACTTGGTACCTCAGAATGATTCCCTGTTATTCAGAAACTATCTGATAAGTAAGCCACAGACATGCATGGAAGTAAATAGTTTGCTTAATATTTAAAAATAAAATAATAAAATTAAATGTAGATGGTAATGTGATAAATGCTAAATAACCTAATCTCTACCAAGGTAAATTCTCTCTCTAATGAATTCAAACTCTTCCAAAGCATAAAAATAAAAATGCGATCCTGATGACAATTTATTTAGTTTTTCAAAACCCCATTAACCAGGTCTCTAAAGAAAGGCAATCATCAAATGAAATTATTATTTTTTGAGGGTATTACACAATCCTGTGCAAAAATAGGTAGTGGAAAACAAAAGGGAAAAAAAATCAGTTTTCATCAGTACAAAAGGTTAAAAGTAGGTTGTCTCAGACTTTCATATATATTCAGTGTTTTGTTTATCAATGTATTAATGAATTAGAAAGAAAGCTAAACAAGAAGAAAACAAGTGTATTGAAAGAAAAAAGTCAATGAAGTTCAAAAGACAAAATTAAACTTCAGCTGAACTGGAAACTTGCTGAAGTTCACTGTTGAAGAATTGAAAGAAAAGAAATTTTGTGAAGAAAATTGTATCTACTTGTATACCATAAGAGATTTTATGTTTAATGTTTCAATTCTGGAAAATGATCTGTGTCTTGCTCTTCAGTGAGCTCTGTGCAGTTGCAGGTGGAAAGGACAAGTGGATTTACGACACCTGAGAAATGAGATAGAAAATGTCTCCTGCACAGCCAGTGCCACAGACCTACCAGAAATACTCCATCCAGAAACAGATAACCCCACATCAAAAGGGAGGCAGAGAATTACAGACGACAGCATTTCTGTCATTGGGACCTCTGAAGAAAGACTGAAAGATTAATTTATGAAATTTCAGAAAAAAAATGGTGACAGAAAAATATCTATACGTGTTGTAGCGAGGAGGGACAATTTTCTGAGCTTGTTGTTTTATGTTCCAGAAGTGGGGGTCAAAGGAGTAATGAAATTGAAAAATATAACTTTTAAAATAATAGATGGAAATATTTTTCCATGTAATGTGTGAGATTGGCAGTCAGACAGTAATATTTTTTTGAGAACAAGAAACTAAGATTCAGAAAATTATCTTTCCAAGGTTAGGCCAGAATATACTTTCTAAAGGAAAATATTTTTGGAAACCTTCAGAGTGCAAAACTTGGTTCACCGTAAGATACTTTGCAGAGGTGTACTTGGTCTCTTTTTGAAGAACTTTTAGGCTTTTCTCTGCATATGTAAAGGCACTTAGATGACTTCTGAATAGTTACAGCATTGGATACTTAAAATGCAGATGCACAAAAGGTGGCTTGGATGCCTTACAGTGCCTTATTCTGAAATTTCTGGCTTCATCCTCTGCACAGGCTACTGCTGACTACCACGGGAATAAGATTGGGGATGGGATGGCTAATTGATAAAGCCCTGTGAGTGACTGTTGTCCTATGGACTGCTGCCATATAGGAAATTACTCCAAATTTCAGTGGGAGACACTGTGAATAAATCATGTGTTGGCTTTATTGATGTGTGTCCAAAGCACAATTACAGGTTCAGAAGACTCTGTAAGCTTCTACTCTTTGTTGACTGAACACTCATATTTGTTGTCAAAGCCAATGGGAAACCTACAGAAGCAGCCATTGGAAATGCTTGGTCTAATTTGCCCACTTTGTTTAATAACATAAGCTTAAAAGATATATTTCTAATATACCAAAAGGAGAACTTAAATGCTTAATATAAGAAAAAAAATCCTGAAGGATAAATTAAAAAGGAAAAAAAGTTTAACTTTTTTATAACACAAGTCCTTTCAAAACTGGGTCTTTTTTACTGACTTCCTTCTCAGCTGGATTAGACCTGTGATCCAGCCTTGTGAAATGCAAGCATGAGAGAAGAGAATAATTGGGAATGAGGAGTAAGGAAGTCTTATGTCTTTTTGTTCAGTTAGACTAAAAGTTACTATGCAGCTCAAACCTGCACATTTAGATGGCTTCTGGCCAGTTGGAACATCAGAAGCACACACCATAGTTCCTGTGTGACATTCCCCAGAAATGACTGAGAAAAAAAAAAGCAGAAAAACATAGAAAATGTAATCCAAATGGCTTAACAGCAACAAACACTACTTATTATTTATTTAAACATTAATGGATCTTTATTTAGAATTAGGCCAGAAGTTATTTTTGAACTTTAAGTTTGTTTGGAATTTAAACACTTTAAAACTTTTGATAACATAGCTATTTTAAAGTTTTCCCTGTCATTTTTTTTATGATTTTTATTTCTTAATCAAAACCCATTATGTCTGGTAGCTTTCCTTTGACTACTCCAAAATACCTCTTTCCTAAATGCACTCAACACAATAATTGCAGATCTTTCTCTGTTAGTCTGTGACCTAGCTAATTTTCCTTTTGATTAAGCTATACTTCTCATATTGACAGGTTTTATTTTTATTTTTTTTGAAATTCAGATGCTGTGTTTATGAATATCAAAGACATCTTGGGAACTCAACACTGACAGCATAGTCTGTCATCCTGTGCTGCAGACATAATGGTATTTTTGGAATATGAAATGGGATAAAAACACAGAACCAAATACATTTTTTCTGCAATCAGCTGCTTTTCTTCATCCCAGGAATCTCATCCTTGCTAACACATTGTGTTAATCTGCACAATGGCAGGCCTGGACTTATCTTTAAATGTTAATAGGTAATAACCAGCTGGTCCAGCCTTTCTTAGCAACAAAATTGACAACATGGCCCAGCACCCTAAACAGGTGAATCTTAAGCGTTCGCCACTTCCCTGGTGAGATTATTCCAAGGGCTGATTTTTCTTGTGAAAAATTTTCCTTCTGTTTTTAACTGGAATCACCCCAGAAGTAACTTTTATTCATTATTCCTTGTCTTTCCCAAGTGACTCCTTGTTAAAAAGGAAATGTCCTGATTTTAGCTAGGGTAGAGCTAATTTCTTCTCAGTAACTGTTACAGTGCTATGTTTTGGATTTTGAAGGGGGATAGTGCTGACAACACACAGATTGATGTTTTGGTCTTTTGCTAAAATGTGTTTATCCTAAGTCATGCTCTGCCAGTGAGGAGGTTTGCAAAAGAAACTGGGAGGAAGCATAGCCAAGACAGGTGACCCAAAGGGATGTTCCGCACTGCAGGACACCATGACTGGAATATAAAATGGGAGAAGGGACCCTGAAGTGGGGGCTGATCTGGGTTTGGGAAGGGGGCTCTTACCAGGTGATGGTTGCATTGTTCACCAACCTATTTTTTCCTATTTATTATCATTATTGCTATAATTTACCATTACCAGTGTATTTTACTTTTTTACTTTATTTTTAATTTTCTAGCTGTTCTTATCTCAACCTGAAAGTTTTATTTTGGTTCTCCTCCCCATTCCATGAGTGTGAGGGACAGGAAAGGGGGTTGAGTGAGCTGCTTCATGGTACCTTATTTCCTTATTAAGCTGGGCTTCAACCACGACAGGAAGTCTCCATCTTCTTTAACAAGTGCAACACACTTTAAATACGTGAACCTAGTAATAGGGTCTCCATTAAATCTTTCAATCTCAAGGCTTTCAGCCTCTCCTCCTGTGGAAGGTTCCCCATTGATCATTGTTGTGCCCTTCTCTGGAATTCATCTAGCCTGTCCAAACCTTTTTGTATAATAGGAAAGAAAAAAATCAAACCAAGTATTTCAGACATGGCCTGACAACTGCTGAGTGGAGAGGCAAAGCTGTCCTCTTCAGCAGAAAGAGAAAATAATACATTAAGTTCCTATGCTCCTTTGCAATTAAAGTTCTAAAAATTCAAAAGTTCCAAATTCCTTCAAAGTTGGTTAATCTCAGAAACCAGCCTCAGACATCTCTTTTTTTGGGTGACTACATTTTCACTGATTGACACACAGAATCCTTCATCTAGGCTATGAACTATCTGTGTGTCATGATAATTACTAAAGATTCACTCTCATGAATACTAACAAGCTGCTTGGAAACAGCAAATCTCCCCTGTCTACTTTTTTCCTTCTTAGTGACTTATCTATACTAAATTAGTTCCCAACCATGCTGTGCTAGCTGATATATATATATTTTTTTTTTTACTTCCTATTTTGCTTTCAGTTCTATTCCTTGTTCACTAGCACTAAATGCAGTCATATTTAATTGCTATTTGTTCACAGACTTGTGAAGGAGCCGCAATTCCTGGTCAGAATCAGGGCCCAGTTACACTACTTAAATTAACTGCAATGGACAAAATCCAACAATGAAGCAGACTACTGACAAGTCTAGAGCTAAAATCTTTTTTTGAAATTACATTTTGATTTTTTAAATTTTAATGTAAATTTTAAAATTTTAAAGTATTTAAAAAAAAAATCTGTTTACTGTCATCTGGTTTTATAAGTGTTAAAACTCCAAAAATCCCATTGAGTGAACAGAATTGATGATTCCTGCAGCCCTTATATAGTTAAAATGATACAAGAAAAGTGATCACAGTCAGAAGACCAGGACATGCTGAATTCCCAGAAGTTTGGCAAAGTAGATAAAACCTATTTGGTTTGTACTGTTGTAGTCTCAACATTGTAATAAAAATTTTCTTTGTTTCCAGAACTGTTAGTCTCAATTAAAGAGGCAGCAATTTGGGATATTATATGGTGTTGTAATTGGAGTTGATTTTGAAGAGTTGTGAGACAGCCTCATTTTTGAGAATAATGACTTACTAATCTAACTTACTGAGATTTCTCAGTAAACCATTTTCTTGAAGGTTACCAGAACAGGAACTTCATTCTTCACAGTCACTCCTGTTTTTGAGGATTAAAGGCATTTAGGCACTATTTTTTTATAGAGCAAATTGGTCCCATGTTTCATCTTTATGCTCTGTGGACCAGCAATAACAGGAAAAATATTTAAGGAAGGAGTCTGCATTAATCATCTTTCATGAAAATCCTGTTTGTGGGGAATTGTGAGTTAGAATATTAAAGGATATTCTTGATAGCAAGAGGCCAGAAGATCCCTCTGAGTTTTAGGGAGAGGAAAAGCTCAGAACATGAGCACAATGGAGGGAAAAAGTAATGGTTCAAAGCAGCATGTAGAACTGATTCACAGAATAATTAAGAATAAGGAAGGACCTCCAAGGTCATCAAATCAGATCATCAACTCAAGTCAGAGCATCAAAGTCCAACATTAATGTCCACCATGTCTCTAAACACCATATCTATGAGTTTTTGAAGACTTCCAGTTTCCAGGCAGAGAGTCTCCAGCCTGGAAGTGCATGAGTACCATTTCAAGGAAGACATTTTTTTGTAATATCCAATCTAAACCGCCCTGGCACATGTGTGTGTGGGAGACTCCAACCCTGAAAGAGAGAGGTGACCCATAGGACCTGGCCAGAGGATCAGTCAAAGCCGAAGACTCTCTGTATCCTTCCATATGACCTTCTGTCTGGTGTGAAAACTGAGACACTTTACCACTCAGTGTAGTAGGAAATACAAGTTGGAAAATTCTGAAGTCTGTCACCAGTACATTAGATCAGTGTCTAGGTGTATACACAGAATCCCAGGATTCACTTCAGAAACAAGAACACTTGCTAAGTCTTCTGGACCCCTCCTTGGTCTGGACCTTGCTTTCAATGTCAGCAAAACAATCTCTACCGCCAAAAGTTTGGATGAGCTATTGCAAATTGAATAACAAATAGGATTTCCCAGTCCTGTTTGTGAAGCATCTTTGAAGAACTTAATTCAAAATGCAATTTTCAAGGCAGGACTTAATTTTTAATAACTTTTAAAAATGCATATTCTGTTAACACAATTAGACGGAGTGGTACAAGAGAAATGGAGAAAGAAAGGGCTAAGGAGACTTGAAAAATACAGCACCATACGTGATATCCTCTCTCTCTTTAAAATCATTCAATTCCTTGCAAGTATAACTTCAAAATGTAGAGATATATTTTGCTATCTCCATTCTACCCAGTTTGATGTCACCTCACTTCTGTTGTCTACAATACTCTGACCAGAAATAAGGAACTACAAAATCGAGTTTGTTTTTAGGTATGATATTATAAAATGTAGTTATTTAAGTCTCTACACTTTACTCTTATTTTGGATCTGATTTTTCAAATACGGGTTTAGGGTTATTTTTGTGTACTTTATATAATTAGTAAAATTGCAGCTCTCTCAAACACCTAACAGCACCAAATATGTTAGTCTGTGGTTTAACTGTTAGAAAGGGAAATGCAGGTGAAATTCATGCCCCCAGTCTCTAAAAGGAAGTTTTATTCTTAGCTCAAGCAAGGCTGTATTTGTAAAGCAGAGGGGGAGATTATACCAGTTAAATTGTTAATGAATCATTACTGACTGGGCACTTCAGGTGCCAGGGTCATCTTTTTCTTCAGTTTCTGCGTAAACAGTGGAGACACACTGGCTCCAACTATGACTCACCTGTTGAAAGAGCCTAGCTACCCTAGGGATGCAGAGATTTAAACAGATTATCGTCCACTACAATAAACTCTTATATTGGGGGATATATTTATTCATATTCTATTGATAAAATGGCACTAATTCTAAGGATATGAAATAGATCCAAATAGTAAAGAAAGTTTATTAGAACTTATTTTACTGAGTAGTCTTGCCTTACAACCACAGATCATGGCACAAGTGAATCACAGAATGCAATGAGATGTCTGTATTTGGGAAATGTGGTATTTTCCCCAAAATATAACATTATTATAGAGAAAATTACCCATTGTGAAATTTAGTTCTGCTTTTGATTTTTAAAATATGATTGTACCATTAAAGGACATGCATCCATGGAAATAAGTAGACTTTGTGTTCTCTGGATTTAGATACTCTGTGTCTGTAAATTTAACCTCATCTAAGTACCTCAAAAATATGTTAGAATTTGGCTACTAACAATATTATTGGTAAACTCTCCTTCCAAAAAGTGCTGTAGCCATAAAATTAGGAACAACTCTTTTGGCAGACAATTCTGCTTTGAACTGAACATGACCAGTTAAAAGACATGCCAAGGACTTTGAGACAAACTGTGCAAAGTAGTTTCGTGTCAAAATTTGCTGTATAATTTCTCCCATCAGGAAGTCCTCCTTGTGAGATAAGAAAAAAATTCCAGTGTCTATCTTGCTCCTGTAAAAGAGAAATGTGGGAGCTAGACCAAAGTGGAAGTTGTTTAAAATTAAAGATTAAATTACACTGATTTATGCACAGAGAGAGCAGTGGGGATAATGTGTGCACTCTGCATCAGCCAATGACACACATCACCACATACAGTATCCTGTCGCATTCTAGCATTGTAGATAAATGTCAGCCCTGTTATTTATTTTCAATTTAAAATGCATTAATATTAGCTCTATCATGCTGACAAATCTTATAATGAAGACAGTTGATTATCTTTTTTTTCCTGAAGGACAGGGAAAGACAAGGACTCATTTCAATGCAATAATGAACATCTCTTATTATTTTATTGGGTAACTGATTCATTCATCCTGGTCTTATTTATATTGAAATAGTCTATAAACAAAAGAAAGGAGAGATCAGAATTCATCACTTCAGAAAAATATCTAGGAAATGCTGGCGAAAAACCAAGAGCAATATTTTTCTTTTTATACACTAATACCTGTGATTAATTGATTTATATTTATTACTTCACCTGTATTCATCAATTTTGTGTTAATTCCAAATTGTTTTACAGATCTCAAAAGTTCTACAGACATTATTACTTAAATCTTTTGTTTACTGAACCACAGAACAAATCACTGGCTTACATGATCGTTTGGCTGACTGACTGACTGATTGGCTGAATTATTTGTATTTCCATTGTCTAACAAAAGACAGTGTATCATGGAGTGGTGTCTTTTTAAACATATGCAAAGTCATGTTTTAACATTACCCATTCCAAACATTTGAATACCCAGGACTGAGACTGAGAAAATCACAAAGCTAGATTAATTATCATGCACTCTTATAAAACAGTATGTTGAAAATTCACTTCTACAAAATGGAGAATCAAATTGAGGATCTGATTTCAACAACATTTTTGAGTGATAAGACATGCACTGAATAAAGAAATGCTCTCATTACAAAAATGGTCACTAAAGGCTATATGACATGGTGGTTTTGAAGCAGGTCTGGAGAATCATGAAATAGATTCAATAATCCAGGTGGAAAAGGGCCTCAGGAGACTTCTAGAGCACCCTCCTTCTCAAAGCAGAGCCACTTGTGAGATGAGAGTAAGTTGCTCAACGATTTTTCTTGAACCTCTTCACCAAAGATGGAGCCTGTAGAGGCTCCCTGTGCCACTCCTGGGGGTCCTCATTTGTAAAAAGTATTTTCTGATTATATTTTGGAATCTCTTTTGTGTTAAGTTATGTCTGTTGCCTTTTTGTTGTAAAGATCTTGTATTAGCCTTCTTAATGACTTCCATTTAGATATCAGTGGATTGCTATTAGAACCTCTAAACTTTAGATGCTATCACTTGATTTTTATACTTACTTATATATAGTTACCAGTCATGTGCAGACCAAGTATCTTAGTACCTTTTTAGCCTGATCCATCAGTTTTCTTTACTTTTCTCAGGAAATTAGGGAAAAAAAAGTGTTTTTCCTTATGCAGTGATAGAAGAGGTCTGAATTCATGTAAAGTTACTATCCAAAAAGTTCAAGAGGATGGAGAGCAAATTTAGATATTCCCTAAGCTCTTCTACAACTTACAAATAGACCCTTTTTAAGAAAATAAGTTTTTTGTATAGTCAAATGGCTTGATTATTCTTAAACCATACAATTGCAAATTTCAAAGAAAGGACTATATTTTATGGGTTCTGATAGAAATTGTAAAATATGGCAGCTGCCACAAGATTTGTTAGATTTATGTAATTGTTCCCAAAAGTTGTTCCTCTATTCTGTAAAAAAGATGAGAAAAAATTTGCAAGTAAAGTTGGAAAGCTTGGGAAAGTTTCCAAAGAACAGAGAAACCAGCATTGGCAAAAAACAAGCCAGGACAAAGGATTTGTTACGAACAATCACGAGCTGGATCATGCTGTTACTTTAAAACATAATTCCATCATGGGAACTAATTATAACTGTTTAATGTTAATAATTTCCAGTATTGTGCAGTTCCATGTAGTTACTTTATACTTTTAAATTCAAGTTTTCAAAGGCATTGTAAGCTCTGGTTAACTCTCACCATCTACAGGAAGACATGAAAAGTGCTTGACAAATGTGCAAGCAATAGTCAAGAGTAAAAGGTAGATAAATGTGAATATGCAAATGCATTAAAATAATGACTATACTCACAAAAGGTCCTATTTCTACTTCATTCACAGTGACTGAGTTGCTCTGCATCCACTCACAAAAGCTTTTCCATAAATAAGCATATATGAGATAACCCAAGATTTTAAAACAAATTTTTTCTCTGCTGTATTCTAATTAAACACAAAACTACTGAGGGCACGCAATGTAATTAATTAAATTGAGCACAAGGTGATTGAAAGCAAGTTTAGAAAAAACTTCACTAAATTCTTTTGGAGCTTAGATCAATAATGTCTGTTAAATTAAAATTTAATTGTAAATTATTCTTGCTGTAAAATATGGGTTTGCTTTAAATAAAAAATGAGACATCCTATGAAATAAATATAGCATTGTTTGTATTTGAGGACTTCACAGTGTTTAGGCTATTATGCAACTATGGGATTGCAACACATATCCAGCTGCTGATTGATGTTTTGTCATTGAAAAGGCCTGAACTGAAGGGTCTGTAGAGATGCATTCCTGTAATGAATATCCAGTACTATTATGCAATATATTTTAAAAAAATCAGAATGTGATTCTGATCTTTACACAAAGGGACCTTTGTGTAAAATGCATCCGGGAGACTTAATGAAGTTATAAAATATTTTGCTTTGTCCCATGTGCTGTCTCCATTCTGTCAAAGGTCAGGTTCACTTTTTCTTCTAACATGATCTGTACTTTGGTTATCTCAGCCCTACAGCATCAGTGAAAAAGTTGAGAATTAAGCCTTCTTTTGTAGTACAGTTTCAAAGTATAGAACAGGAACTGGGGAAAACAACTGAAGTTAAAATGCTGTGTATACCAAAACTGTTTTCACTTTGGCCTCTTCATTAAAACACAATGGATTCATTTCAACTCCCAGTATTGCTAGGATGCTTCATAAAATGTAATCTTTTTAATATCAATATTTCTCTGCAGAGTTCTGTTTGCACAAAAGTCTTTTTCTTTTCTTCCAGTGACATTTTCTGCACAAATACATTTTATACCTGGGTGCGATCTCTGGTCAGTCAGTATCTTACAGATTCTATATCTATTATCTGCATTTTCAAGCAAAACTGAACAAGTAATGTAGTCTCAGAGCTAAAAAGAAGAATTAAAGCACTGTAACAATATCAGTAAGTGAAGACCTGTTCAAGGATAACACCAATCACCTAGGATCATAGAACCATAGAATGATTAGGGTTGCAAGGGACCTGAAACACCCTCTAGTTCCCACCCCCTACCACAGGCAGAGATGCCACTCACTGAGTCAGGTTGCTCAGGGCTCCATCCAACCTGGCCTTCCAGGAATGGGGCATCTACAGCTTCCCTGGGCAACCTGTTCCAGTGCCTCACCATCCTCTCACTACAGGATTTTTTTCCTATTGTCAAATCAAAACCTGCCCTCCTTCAGTTTAAAACCTTTTTTCCCTGCCCTGTCACTATCTTCCCATATAAAAATTCCTTTTCTCTCCTTTTTATAAGCCCTCTTAAGGTAATGAAATATCACAATGAGGTGTCCCCAAAGTCTTCTCTTGTCCAGACTGAACAGTCCCAGGTATCTTGGCCTGTCTTTGTGGGAGAGGCATTTCATCCCTCTGTTTATCTTTATGGCTTCTCTGCCCCCCTCTAACAAGTCCATTTCTTATGCCGAGGACGCTAGACTTGGATGCAGTACTCCAAGTGGTGCCTTACAAAGAGGTCAGTAGTTCTGGAGTGGGTTTTTTTTGTTTTGTTTTTTTTTGTTTGTTTGTTTTTTTTGTTTTGTTTTGTTTTTTGTTTTTTTTAGTGAGCCAAATAGCCAACAAGCAAGAGCCTGGAGCTCTGCCCAGGCGCCTGTCTTCTTCCAGCTGAGGGAAGACATCTGAGGTTCATATCTCCCTGTCCACCTGAGGACAACAGCTTTGCAGGCTTGCCTGGTCCTGCCCCAGCCATGGGTGCTGTGGGAGCAGTGAAGACCCCACTTCTCTGTTATTTGGTTGCACAGCTCCACTTAACCCTGCCCTTTTCCTACTCTCAGCCAGGGATAGACTACATCTCTGCAGGGAGCTCGGTGGACAAACCCTTTCTTTCTGCAACTGAACAATTTTCCTTCAGCCTTTGTTTGGTCTAATTCCTGGTCAAACTAAAGGGTGGTGAAGCAACAAATGCAATGGGTCACCTGACTGTCCCTTCTCAGGAGGCATGTGGTTCACACTATGGTAGCTGCAGGCCTTTTCCCCTGCAAGTTTTAGCATTTCACAGGGGGAGCAGGCCCCCCATTTCTGCCAGAAATAGCTCTTTCCATTTTGAAACATTTGTCTGTATTCCTGTCAGCTTCACTGGGATTTATGCTCTCTGATCTGCATGACTAGCAGTGCTGCTTTCATCACTGTTTCACAAGAAGCCTATTTGTAAACTGTGTTTTCCACTGATTAAAGAGGAAACTTGTTAAAATTGTAGGATATTTCAGTGTATCTCAGAACAATTCCTAAATCACTCAGCATTCATGTGTAAAGTAACTCTAGGTTCACATTGGGAACTAAGTTTCTTGCCAATGCTAAGCCTCGCTCTGTTTCCTCAGAGTCAATCACTTGGGCACAGATACATTTCTTAAAATTATACATTTTGTAAAAATATCTTACAAAGTCTGTAGAGAAGTTACTTGCTCTTAAGCTATAAAGTGCTTTTGAAGTTCTGAGGAGGTGAAATGTGACCTGTTTGTTTCACTGCAGTGCACAGCAGCATGCATGAGAAGTCAGGCCAGAGAAACTTAAAAGAAAATATTGAGCTGCTCGCTGTCTTTTTAAGCATTCTAATCTCTTAATAAGAGTTGGCAGGTGCTAACGGTTTTGTGCCTGTTTCTTTCTTCCTTTTTAGTTATCTTAGTTTTGTGGAGGTAGATTCATTTTCTGGGTTCGTTAAGTATTCCTTCACCTGCCTTGAAATGGAACTGCAGGCCCTTTGATAAATACATTAAAAGGTTATCAATTTTCACTGTTGTTTCTCCAAGTGTATTTGTTTTCTCAGATGAAATGTTCTTTCTTAGCTTTCTAGAGCAGTAACCTCTATGGATCACACTAATTGCCCCTTCTCCTTCTGAAAGAAAAACAAGGGTGCAAAGGAAAGACTTTACCTTAATTCTTCACCAAAGACATTCAATGCAGTGCTAAAAAACAGGACTTCCTTCTTTGCAGATTTCAACAGGTACCCAATGAAAATTACCATACCAAATTAACCCCTCAATAATGCCATTAAGAGAGATTCACCAGATGTAATTTCCTCCTGTTGTTAATAAGAGCAGTTTGTATGTCATGAAGGAAGACAAAGCCACAGGAAGCTCTGGTGCCTTCACTGTTTACTCACACTAACTTGTCTGAGGCAAGCACCAGGCATGTGGAAAGGCATGGTAAAACTCAGGCATCTAGCCTGAATAGGTTTAAGGTGGTTTAAACATTGGATGTGATCTGATTAGAGCTCCTCTAAACTAAAACACTTTGGGAAAAACATCTAGCTTTTGACACAGGGACTTACCTAGGGGGATGCAGAGGCAGCAGCTTGACATGCCTGACAGAGCTCCTTGAAGTGCAGTGAGAAAGGAGCAGGGCTGTAGCAGCCCCCTCCTTACATGGCACTGAGCTCTGGAGCGTACGAATGGGGACACAATTTTACCACAGCTTGAACAACTCCTGGGAGATGCTGCACATGCACAAACACCAGTCTCTGGGAAAGAATAGGCCATTGTATCTCAAAGCCATAACCCCTCATGTGCCATCCCCAAATGCATTCTGTGCTGTGCTGCTGTTGGGCTGAGACAGAGGTGGCTGGCAATGTTTCTGTGTATACTCCCGTATTTTTCTCTAGCATACATCCTTCAGATGCACTGAAAAAACATTTTGTAAAACAACAACCACAGACACTATGCACATGTAAATATATTGACTTCAGAGGGATTCAAGTTAAGCATGTACCTGAGGGCCTTTCCAAATCATGACTGAAGCACAAGCTGTGAGTGGAATGCTGTCTCACACAACTTTACTCATGCTTTGTATAAAATAGTTGTATTCCCAGTCAGTTTTTAGATTAATCTTTTTTCTTCATTCATGCATTGTCTAAAAAGACTGCAAAGCAAAAATGCAAGCCTGATGACAATATAAACAATAAAAATATTACAAAATATAGTCTCTGCTCAGCTAAGTAAAAGGTGAAGACCAAATGGCACCCATTGGTTTTTATGCTGCTCAAAGCTTTTAGATCTTGTGGTAGATGTAGTATTTGTAGCAGTTCAAAGGCAGAGCTGAGGAGACGAGTTAAATAGTGTGGGTAATTAGGATCCAGAGCTTTCTCTCTTGCTCTTTTTCTTGTCTGCATTTCTTTTGCAAGTATCAGGTATTCTGCACTTTTTTTCAAACTTTAGGAAACAGTGATGACCCTCGTGATTTTCAGGTGTTGCATTTTAGGTCTGAGCATAACTTGTTAGCACGAACATGGTTAGTATGTGAGACATTTCATATAACTTGCTGAAATTCCATTGCACTCTAGATTCATTTCTAAGGTAAAGCACATCTGTCCTTGGCTTCTGCAGTACTCAGTGAGGTAAAATACGAGACACTTGGGGGAAAAAACCAAAAACTCAAGGTTGTCTTCATTACGTTACTAAAGAAGTTCAGGACAATAAACAGCAGAGCACTTGAAAGCAGTGAAAACAAGCACTCTAAAGATACATGTGTATTCAGAAAAGTACTTAAATAAACAGCCAATAAAAACATTACAATGGGAAAAAAAAAAAAAATCAGTTACAAATTCAGGGACATTTGTGGGACAGTCACTTCTTGAGGTCACAAATGCAAGCAAAGCCTATTACCATGTCAGCAAAGAATTCATACAAGTACTTTTCACCACATCATTGTTTTGTGGTGTGAAGGAAAAGCCATTCAAGATCAGAACTAAAAAAATAAACAAATACCCAAGTTCTACAAGGGCAAGGACAATGACAGTAGGGCACACAGTTCTTGTACTGAGTCTGTTTTCCTGACAATAAAAGAGCTATTCCTTGCTATTCCTTAACTTCTGCTATTTTTCTATTTTTACAAAAGCTTTTATTTTCCAAATCCATTTTAACTAAATGGAACACAATGACCAGAGTTTACAATACAGTTGTGGAGATTTAAGAGGGAGGGAAGGTAGAAGACCTTCCCTCCTGTCTACTTGTATATTTGGTTACATTTTACCTCACAGAGCCTTGAGTCAAACTACAAGGGAACCTGGGACAATTGCCTATTCTCTTCAAGTCCAAAAGCATATCTAAAACTGGTCATGGAAATAGCTGGTATTTCCTTCTGAGACAATCCACAACTTTGAGAAAGATAAAAATATAGTGAAGCGGCAACATTTTCAAACTACTCTTGTCTATTTTGTACGTAAGCTTTTCAGTGCATTACAGTTTTGTGGAAATTATATGTGTAGGGGAAAATAAAGATGGAAAAGAAAACACTCACTATGACTGATATGTTATCTAAATCAACTCTAAATGGAAAATACTGTGATTCCCAGAATTTTGTGAAAGCTAGCAATTTTTACAGTCCTAACAGACCAATGTTCTTTTCTCCAAATGCATGCTTTAAGGAAATTCTGTTAAAAGTTCCATGGAGAGGAGGAGAATCATGTGGAAATTGCTTCCTAATTATTTCAACTGTTTCTGTGCACCCTGGAACACCCACTGACATTCATTAATGTAAAACATGGGAAAATATGGATTTTCTCATCAGTAGAAGTAGTAGGACTATTTTACATCTAAGGCTCTGGAATTATAATCTGTCCAGGCATCTTAAGAAGAAAAACCTTGTTGATGTTCTGTGACTCTGGCATTCAAAAGGAGCTAGAATTCAGACCAGGAAAGACATTACAGAATTGGAACACTAATGAAACCATGAACACTGATGTTTCAGAAAGATGTTACATCAGTGATGGGTCTACCACAAACTAATCCAGATCCAGATTCAGATCCACATTCCTGCTGAATAATGAAGCCACAGATCATTTAGCCTACGCTGGGGCTTCTAGAAGAAGCAAGAAAATTATTTGTTCGTGTGTTTCTTGGCTTGCTTTTTTGTTTATTTTCTTGTTTCCAATACCTTAGCACTGACATAATCATCAGGTTACTTCATTTAACTCTGAACAACCAGAAGAGTTATTTGTTTTAAAATAATTGAAATATATATTTTGACAAGAATTTAATCCGATGAAATAGCTTACATCATGTTATCACACTTTGATTTTTTTTGACTCTTCTTATGTCATTATTGTATTTTTAAATTTAAAGGTTGAAGTATCTCTGGTGATCTTGGCGAGTGAGACTTAGTTAACTCAAATTAATAGTACAAAGAGATAGTGAACTTCACAATAGAGTTGTATTAATTGAATTTTAAATAGATTATAAATAGGCTGTCAGTCTGTCAGTAGGCAACACAGACTCAGTTGAGAATCAGTTTATTTCATTTCATATGCGATGTGTATGAGAAGAAAAAGAGGAAGCTGCTATGAAAAAATATCATGCTTGCATGGATTATAAAATTCAACAGACATTAAAGTATCCAGTAAAAAAAATTTTAAAAAACCCAAAAATTTAATATTTGATCTGCAAACTGACTTACTCAGAAGAGCAACTGAAGGAAAAAGCACCTCTAGAAATTCAAACTCATAATTACTGAAACTTTACCCCAACAGTGTTATCCTAAATAAGCCAAGTATAAGGAAACTCCTCCATTGAAAACAAACCCAAAATATTTTATATTCTCTAAAACTTGAACAATGCAACAACAGAAGCTCTGCTCAGTGTAAAATATCACATAACTAAAAAAACCCAATTCAAATAATTTATTTATTTAAAAAAATTCAGAAGACACTGATATGATGCTATAACAAAACTAAGACAGAAATTAAATTTAACAAGGAAATCTCAGAAAATTGATATTGATTAAAATTCTAGGAAAAGAC
This sequence comes from Emberiza elegans, assembly GCA_024865655.1. Classification (NCBI taxonomy): domain Eukaryota; kingdom Metazoa; phylum Chordata; class Aves; order Passeriformes; family Fringillidae; genus Emberiza; species Emberiza elegans. The sequence goes on from JALJVW010003023.1 coordinate 50,684,954, forward strand.
AAACAAATTATTTTCTTCTTTAATAGGGAGAAAAGCTGTTTGGATGAATACCAGCTAAAGTGCAGTGACTAATTTTGCCTACATACTAAACTAAAATTCTTATGTAGGTCTAAAAAAAATATATAAGCAGGCCATTCTGGTCTTCCATTTACACCCAAATTAATGAAATAAAATATATATTCATGAAATTTGATTTATCGGCTATTACAGAAGTATAGAAGATGGAAAATGTACATGTCCTTGGCCAAGAATTTTTCTAGATAAGTTCCTCAAATTCACAATAATTGTATCAGCTCATGTGCACATCCCACTGAATGAACTTGAAGTTTGGTGATATAAAAGTGGAGCTTCAGGTCAGTTAAACAGAACTCTTGACCTCTTCCATTTGAGGGATGAGTTGCAACATGACCTACAACAGCTGGAGCTGCATGCAGAGAAAAGATGTTCTATTCTGGTAAAGGTAATGAACATGTGGTTGTGACTTTATTTGGCACTTAGTGTCATGCTTTAGTTGACAAGGTCAAAGGTTGGACTCCATGATTTTAGAGGTCTTTTCCAACCTAAAATGATTCCGTGATTTTGTGATTATAAATATTATCCATATTACTTTATGTCTTTGCAGATAGCTCTTCACCTGTCTGCAGGGTCTTTTAAAAAAGGGGTTTCCAGTTTAGTAATCTCCCTTCTTGTCCAGATAAGAGCTATTTCAAATAGAACACCTTCAACTGAAAACCATATCTAAAAACCCCCAAACTCAGAAACTTTTCTCAGTTCTCATACACTGAAATTATGTCCTGACCCTATATTGTAGTAGAATGGGGACATACTGAAAGAGAAATCCCTATTTTCTCTTCTAAGACGTTCTGGTTTACCCAAAAAGACCCTTCTGCACATACAGTATGTTAGAGTCTGCTCCTCCTGGTCCCTAATCTCAGTGTGAATGTTGTACTCCTCAAGAGATAAACCTGACAAGAAATTTCAATATACTCTTCTGAAATTTTTGAGAATTTGACCTTGTAATGCAGGAGGCTGAAGGAAAGCTGAGGGTTTTGCTCATAAAGAGATTTTCAGCAAACCATTCTGCCAAAAAAAAAAAAAAAAAAAAAATCCCTTTTCCTTGGAACTATGAAGACCTACCTATAATGGCTTATTAAACAGAAAGATTGAAATTCATTTAGTAGAAAACCTCTCAAAAATCAAGAAGTAGTTGCAAATACTACTATTATATATTTTCCCCAAGATGTAAAAAAAATAAGTTATATTTTCTGAAAGAGAAACTTTCAAGCCACAACTTCTATTATCCATAAAAAGTTTGATTATTGAGAATTTATTATGCCAGAATATCTCTCTTGCTAAAATCAATTATAATTAAAGAGTAATAAGAAGAGATTATTAAGCATCCCCAATGCCGCTGAATTGCCATCCCCAATGCTTATGAATTATGTGATTTTACAGTTTTCCCCATTAGATTCTGCATTTCTTAAAATCAGACTTGCAATTTCATAATTTTTACAAGCAAAACTTAAGGTAATGGATTACATGAATTAATGAAAAAGAGACAGTAAAGCACTTAGCCATGTCCAGACTATGAAACTACTTGTATGCATAAATTTAAAGCAATTTGTGATTTTGCTGTAGATGTCTTAACAGGGTTTTGCTTCATGATTATGCTGAGCCAGCATATGCTACCATTCAGCTGTACAAAACCAGATGTTCTCTATTAATTCTAAATTCAGTAAAACTGATGCATTTGGATTTGGAATAAATTTATATGCTGCCCTGGGGGTACCTTTCATGTAGCACAGGGCATCTTGTTCACAGTTTGGGCAAGCTATAATAATTCTGCTTTGTTTTATGACTTTATCCTAGAGCTAGAATAAAACACTCTAGAACATAAAAGATTTTCCTTATCAGCATGATATACAACATTATTGCTATAATTTTCTGTAAAAGATAAGGTTAGCATCATTGAGAAAGTAATTAATAGTAATTATCAAACCTCTCCTCTTAAGCAATCCCTACAAATTCCAGAAAAACTCATACTTTGTGATTGGATATGCCAAAACATCTATCACCATAGCAAACCCCAAAGTTTGTGTTTCCAGTGGTTTAGGACTTGGATTTTTAGGATTGGCAGAGACAGGGATACTGCTAAGAACACAGTTCAGTTACTTCAGTTATTTAATGGGCTAAAATTCCTGCTGGAGATATTTTAAGCACTTTAAGTTGGTAGAAAATTTTTGAAACTACAATTTTTTACAAAGTTTTTTTCCATGAATCCAGACCCAAATTGAAATAAGCTGCAAATATGAAGGCATGATATGATTTAATAAAATAAGCTGAAGCATAAAATGAATTTTACATATCCCAAACCAAAACATTTTGCAAAGGAGATAGTTTCAAACATTCTGTTAAGAAGTCATATCTGTAGAAATTTATTTCCTTTTCAGAATTCTTCAACCATGCCCCAGAACTTGAATTTTTACCCTTTTTGACTAAAATATGAGAGCTTTAAAAAAAGGTCTAGTTGACACCTGTAGAGTACAATTTGCCAATAGAGTGCAGTATGTCTTCACATGTGTGCTCTCCGATATTTCTCTCTACCAAAACCATAGGAAAATATCTTCTTCAACTGATACTAGTAGTTTCTGTGGCTCCTAACAGAAATGCTATGGAGACAGAAGTACAGCACACTGTCCTAAATGAAAACTGTTTCCATAATTATTAGGTGTTAATTTTAAATACGGTAAGTTTTCTTTTTGAAAAGCAGATTTAACTGTTGCCCTTTTGAAAAGATAGCAATGTCTATCTTTTCAATGTCTACCTGTCTTGTATAGAAATATGAATGAGTTTTAACAAAGGGAAATATTTCAAAAGTTTATATTTAAACATATAATCAGAAAATGAAAAAAAAAATCAATTTTCTTCAAGGTCTAGAAGAAAATTCACTATAGTACTAACTTTTACAAAAGATAAAGCAATTTTAAGGTTAAATTAAACCCAGAAGCCCCAAACAGGTATTTACAGAGAAGGATGTGAGCAATTATCGATCCAAGGAGGTTCATTCATTCTGTAATATTACAAGGCAGTCTAGTCCCAGTAGAACAACACTGAAGTCAGTACAATCTGTCTGGAGTAGTTCAATTCATTGGTTTTATGTGTGAAAAGTTAAAAAAAAATAGAAAAATTACTTTCCAGAAGCCACATTCTACATATGTAAAGCAGTCAAATAAGTTTGCTAGTTAATAAGTCACACCTTGCACATTTTTATTATGTTTCCAATGCCTTTTCCAAAATCTCCTCAAAAATATGTTTTTCTCCCCCATTCTTTGACTTAATTTCCTGTAATTTTGTTACTTAACATTTTTTGTTGTTACTTTGTAATAACAGATGTTGGGGTTTCTATGAGTAAAATTTTTCAATCTCTGCAAAGCGCTTTGCAAGACAATCACATAAAACTTTCTGCAATTATAAACTGTTTTCTCTCTGGTTTTCTAACAGCTGAACGTAGTTACAGGAAAACACTGATTTTTCATTAGTATCTAGGAAAGTATCTAGGCTTTGAGCAACTAGGTCTAGTGGAAGGTGTTCCTTCCCATGACAGGGGAGTTGGAACTAGGTGATCTTTAAGGTCCTTCCCAACCTGAACCATTCTGTGATTCTGTGATTCTACCATTCTGTGAAAATAAAATATATCTCATTTAAGTCAAGCATGTTATGACATTTTAATATTCAGTGTGATCTCTGAAGCTGATGTGTTGTATTTTTCAATATATATTTACTCATTCTTCTTCAGCTTCATGTGCTTTGACCCTCAATCAAACACAATCAATTCATGACTTTACCATAACAAAAAAGTCTGAGATGCAAATCAGTTTATGAGTTTTCCTGGGCTGGAAGGGGAAATAATGACAGCATACAGAATAAGCTATTATTTGCTTAATCATTCCTTTCTGAAGCAGATAAAGGGTGCCCAAATGGTACTTTGGTTCCCATATCTACAATTTACTGCTAAACAGCAAGAGGTGTAACCTGGCTGTGGGGAACAGCAGGAAAATACAAGCATAGTGTAAACATGGAAGCTATTATGGAGGAAATTAAATGTTTCCTGTGGTTATTTGAAGTGTATTTTAGTTTGTATAGCCTTCGTCACTCGAACTCTCAGTGTGAATTATAAAATATAATGTGTGGCTGTTAGACCTGATTAAATGTATGTCATGGCTGTTAGGTCAAAGATAATAATTAAAACTAAAAATCAAAAGTGAGAGACAGCCAAAAAAACAACAAGAGGGAGAGATAAATAATTATTTGGATGTTGCAATGTGAGAGATTTTATCATTTACACAGTTAGAAAGTTATTCTTTACAAAAGGACTTATACTTTTTAACACTACCCATATTTAGTGCTCTTTAAGACCCTACTACTCCAACAGACCAGAATTTGTTGTTTCTACTTTTGTATGAGGCTAAAGAGGTCATCTGCTTCAATGAAAACTGCAAAAAGCAACAGCCATTCAGAAAGATGAAAAAATGCACCACTGATCTCCTCTGTACAACTCTCATCTGCTGACATGATTGAATCATGTTGTGCTGTCACATCCTATTACTGTTTTAAATGTCTATGTACGGTTTCAGTTGTGCTTGTTTCACAAAGGCAAACTTGGATTTCAAAAGCCAAAGTTTACAGCAGGTCATTTAAGGGAGATAAACCAAAAAATGTTAAGATAGAATAATCAGAAAAGCAACTATTCTTAAAAAGAATTGCTTAGTCTTATTGATATGGATATAAAACCTAGTATATGAATTTAAAATTCATTTACTTGCAAAAAGCTTGAAATCTTTTTCCATTTATAATTACTGGGATTGTTTAAAGAAGTAACATTATAAGGATACTAAAATGAAGGATTTTTTAAAAACATCAAAAAACATGATTCATATGGTTTTTAATCCTCAGATTTTGAATAATTTTCTCCCAGTTTTTGATGCAGTCAATCAGAATATCTGCTTTTTTCAGAGGTCTATGCAAAATAGAAAATAAAATAAAAAAAAAATTTATAATAGATCTACTTTGTACTAAATGATATCACTCTCTTGAATTTTAATACTTTTTTGTTAAATATCTCTGATTTTCCTCCCCACCCCAATAATCTTGCCATTTTGTGACCTATGTATTGCTTATTAATATTATCTTTTTATGTTTAACAGAGGAATCAGAGGAATATATAGGCTATAGCACAGGTGAATGGCAATAAGTATGTGTGTGCATGTGTGCATAAACTTGTATGTCTGAGAGTCCTGTCATGCTGCACTTGTGTCTTTTATTCCTCCCTTATTAGTATATATGCAAACTCTTGCTTTCTAGAAAGACATTGGATAATCAGAGCAAAAAACCTAGAATAAATCACAGGGTATAATACATATTTAAAAAATCTCTTTCAAAAACTTATTTCTTTTGCATCAAATAATTTTACAGCATAAAGTGTTCCATGCATTTGAAAGGAAGTTTCCTTGTGAGTTTTATGTAGTTTTGTTTTTACTTCTCTGACTAGTAATTAAAACTACTGCAATCCATTGGGTAATGATAGCTAAATTAGAGTATGAAAATATCACTATAAGCATCCTTCAAAGTTATTCCAGGTGAAATCCCTTGTTTTATAACCTCTAACTGTAATATGTTGCCAGCCTGACAGTCTTGAAATATGTACAGAGGAAAAAAAGAGAAAAATTATTTCATAAGGTTATTTATTGCTTCAAGAAGTCATTCAAAATTAGAGGAAAAAACTCTATAACACTAGGGAAAGGTCTTAATAATTTAATAATAGAACTTAATCAGGACTTAAAGGGATCACTGGAGTTAATTAGCAAGACAGAATTCTTGTTATATGCAGCCAGTCTGAGAGGAACATAAATAAAATGAAGCAATGATCTATGCCTGAAAGATACATTATGTATAATCACAGAGGCCATATACTGTACCAGCATAATAGCACAAAGATTAATTGTGTCTAGAAAATATTTCCATATAGTCCATCTGCTGCAAAATAGTTTAATACAATTTATTTCTACATATATATGTGTGTTTCTTCAGGGGAAAGATAGAAAAACTACTAGTGTATAGATTGCTTGTCTAAATGATGAAAAAAAGGGGGATCAACTACAAAATTAGCACCAAAATTATCACAAGACTCATGTGGAGCTAAGATTTCATGGCTGGATTTAAGTCATGAAGAAAAATAAACTTTCCCAGAAAATAATCCTGGATATATGATGGAAGTACAGTATAATGGCTATGTTTTTCCCTCCCATAACATAGCTTTCATACAAATGCCCTGAAGCAAGAAGACAAACTAAATAGAGGCATCCCCTGCCTACTCCTGCAAAACCTGCCTTGAGATGGGAAAACAGCATCAGGGCTGAATGTTTAGAATGGATGTAATGTAACTCATTGTAGGGACTTCTGTTTAGATTTGTAATCTGTTTAGATTTCTTCAAAAGATTCTCTATTTCCTAAGCATTGTTGATTATTTCCTCAGTATTGCTGATTATTTCCTCAGCACAGATTACTTTATATTTAATGTCTAGATGCACTAATGCACTGAAGAGTAAAATGCATAATTACAGCCATGGAGTTGCAGCAAGGCTGTGTATGACACAGAACTGCTGCATAAGCAGGACTGGCAGCCTCATGGTTTAATGCTGGGCTATCTGCCACTGAGGAAAGCCAACAAAAAAATGCTGTCTGATGTTACAGCTAAGCCAATCTGCTGACTAGCTGCTCCCAACCTGTTCCTGTGAGCAAGAGACTGGGCTAGACCATGGTTGATGATCTCTCCAAACCATTTTTCTTCTATGTTCCTACTATCAAAAAAAGACCTGTTCTGCCCTCATGTCCCTTAATCCTTAACTCTTCTCTGGTTTGAACCTTCAGTGAGTTCATTTAGGGACTTAAGTCATACAAAATTACTATGACACAAAAAATATAAGGAACCTGTCAATGCCATTTAACTTCCTGAATGGTTTGCCAGCCATTTAGGCAAGATTCTGTTCTGACACCAAATAAAAGGGAGAGGAGGAAATGTGTGGCTGTCATGAAAAGTGGACAGTGTCCTCTTCTGCAACAAACAGCCTTCAGGTTGCACAGCTTTACCATCAAATTACATGCTAAATTTGAGGGGGGTTTTGTTAGCACAGCAATTCAGGTGAAAATTTATGCTGTTATGCTACACCAGCTTAATCAAGATGTTGTGGTATATTCCATATTCTGTTACCAATACTGTTAAACACATTGACTAACCATACTTTTAATAAAAGAAAATGTAACAAGAATATGTCCTACTGATTCTTAAAGGTCATAAAATTCCCATGCCATTTTTTTCCAGAACTGCTCTAAGTAAAAAAAAATAGATTCCTTTCCTTTTCGTTTCCTTTTTTCCTTTCCTTTTTTTTTTTTTTCCTTTTGCTTTTTTCCTTTCCTTTTCCTTTCATCAATATTCTGGTTCAGTGTCAGGACCACTTATTGAAGGTCTATTCAATTTATAAAACATGGGACAAGAATATAGGAAGATACTATTTTGAAATGTGAACTAAGTTTAGCTTTAAAACTTTCTAAGTTTAGCACCTTACATGAAGTTAAGTTTTAGAAGGATTCTATTTTTAGTTGGTATTAGACAGAAGAAAATTAAAATTGCAAGTTGACTAATATTCTATGTTTTGAAAAAGAAACAAAAGAAATAATTTTTAGACCTTCATTCTACTGAATGTCAAGATATTACTCCTGTCACTGGATCTTGATTTCAATAATTTGTATGGCAATTTGCAGCTTACCTCTTCACCCATAAAAGGTTTGGGCATGGGACTGACGTTCTCACCATATTCATCTAAAGCACCTTATAAAATTTATCTGCTAGAAATTGAATTCCTTTGGAAGAGCATGTAAAACATTAAAATGCTCACCTTTCAGTTTAACAATGTGCATTATATTAATTTAGGACCAAAGTAAGAGCATGTTTAAATAGGTGCATAATTAAATCCTGTGAATAACTTACACTTCAGTGACTCTTAACATTTTCTTAAGTCAGGCTCACACTCACAAGAGAATGGAAGTACTGTGAATAAGAACAAAAACACAAGGAAGTCCTGAATTTTGCAGGCAGTTAAGTTGATCTTCAGTGCAATTTCAGTAGGCCCATGTAGGTATGGCATGTCCATGTATGGGTAAGTGTAGAAAAAGCCCTGCTAAAACTCATCGTTATTTTTTCATATTGACTTATTCTATCTTCAAACGAGAGATATATACATATATATGTGTATAATGAAGGATTTTCAATTGATGAAACATGAATAAGCAATTTTTTATTCTAAACAGTTCAGTTGTAGGAGAAATATGCACAACATATATACTAATATGCTCTATATCTACAACTAGATATTATGTGTACTCTAAAGATGTCTGCTGTAATTTTACGTAATTTAGCTTTGCATAGGTCTATGTACACATATAGGTCCAATATCTGTTTTAAACTCTGAGGCCTCAAGATTGTCTTTTCCAAATGTAAGTTTCACAACATAAAACGTTAAGAACATGCCAAATCTAATAATCAGTAGTTTAGGCCAGTATTGATGCCTAAGATATATACCTTTGGTATAAATTAGATAAAATCTTAAGGTACCTATAGAAGTGTTAATTAAGAAGTAACTTGATTTTTTTTTCCACAATTAGAAAAGGAATTCAATTTCAGATTTCATTTCATATGTTACTAATTACTTCTTGACCTGTGGATGAAAATGTCAACTATGATGATCTCTAAAAATGAGAAAGTAATGTGGATTAATTGGATATACTTCTCAAAAACAATTTTTCTTTTATTATGATTATTCATTTATGTATTGTTTTGCAAACTTTATGCCTCCAAGCTGAAGTTAAGAAAATAATGATGTCATTAAGCTTAGGTTTTTTTTAACTAATTTTTTTCTTTATATTTCATCAATCTATGTATGTATTTGCTATAAAAAAAGAAAGGACAGTTTCCCAGTAAGCCTATCTGCAAATTAATATGATGAAACAGAACAAGGGCATAGGTCAAGTTAATTCCTTGTATGAAACAGATGTGGTAACCACCGGGAAAAAGAAAAATCCACATAATAAGTAATAGTGATCATCATCATAAAAGAACATTCTTTTGAAATGTAGTTAGACTATATTGCACTTGCTGTACAGCAGACATTATTTCATGTATTGTGTTGTTTTTGCAATCTTTTATTACATGAAAAAGCTTATTTCAGACTTTGGAAATACTGGGAACTTTCTTTACAAATAAAATAGTCATCATAACAGAAGGGAACACAGCAGCAAGGAAACTGAAAAAAATTAATCAGAAAAGCAAATTCTTTCTGCAAACTTCCTGCTGCCTTACTCTTTAATGCAATTTGTTAAAGCAGACTTAGTACACCAGCTCAACACTGCTTCCTAGTTTTTCTCCTATTCACAGTTATTTTAAAAATCCCAAAATGAGTTCCCTGTGTAATTTTCAAGCTCTTGAGAAGTGAGATATAAAACAGAAAATGCTTTCTACCCTTTACTGCTAAGATCATACAAGAGTTTTTAACAATCTAAAAGCAACAAAGTTGTGAAAAAAAGTGTTTACATCCCATTGTCTACTCAGCTAAACCAGAGATGTGAAATGACACATTTACTACTCAGCTGCCAGGGAGAGAACTGCAGAGGGAGGGCAACCTCTGCTCAGCAGCAAGACCTACCCAGGAATCTGCAATAGCAACCTTCCACTTTTCACTTCCCTGAAGCAAAACTGGAGTCCCAAATCCAACCAGTCCTCCACTTTCCTTATTCTGTACTAACTTTTAGTCACCTGTCCTCACTCCAGGAAAAGGAAGGGGGTAGGTGATGTTTGTAAATCAGGACTGTATATTCTGTTGAGAAGTTAGGATTTACTCCTTATTTACAACAACAGCTGTGGTTTGGAGACTGAATGCTTGGAGACTCATTCTGCCGAGTACTGAGGTAAAACTAATAAGTAATACAATGTCTTAATAAATACTAAAGTGGTGGTAAATTAAACAACTCAGAGCAGCAAGCACAGCTCCTATCCTGCCTTCCCCTTCTTACTATCTTAGCAGCTGTCTATATGCATTTTATAAAGTTTGTTGTTTACATTAATTCCATTTCTGTTAGGTCATTAATCCCCAGATGAGCTGCAGACTTCTCTAAAGGAAAAAAATTATTCAGAAAATAAATAGGCCATTCTATTGCTATGCTAAAGATAAATCCTGATCAAATTCTTATTTAATCATTAATACAAACTGTGGAAAGCTAAAGATAGCTGGTATGTCATTTCCTGAGAACAAATGAAAAGTTCCAAATAAAAAAGAAGATGATTTGAGTGATTTCTTCCATAAGACATAAAATGTAATGGGAAAACACATGGTTCTCACATTGTTGGCCTAATTTTATTTGTAAAAGTTTTCAGTGTGCTAAGGGAAATTCATGCAGGGAATTCTGGATATAAAATATTCTCCTATTTCCTATAACCATGCACAAAGTCTGAAAATAAAAGACCTATTGTCACAAATGATTGAGACTAATGGAAATGGTTAGTAGCTTTTAATTTAATTCTCTATTCTTTGATATATAGTGAAATATTCTTCTGCCAACCAAAGGCATAAAATATTTAAAATTACCTCAAAATGAAAAATTTTACATCTGTAAAAAAGTGAGTGACTCTGTAATTTCTAAACAAGATGCAGAGTTACATTACTTGTATCAAAATGTTTTGTACAGGTGTTGAAAGAAACTTTTCTTTATAATATGCTGCTGTCAAAATCTGATAAGCACTAATCCTCTTTCTTTTATGGTATGACATAAAGAACATCTGTTTACACATGTGTGTTCATAAACTAAATTCCTCTTAAATGTTACATCAGTCAGTTTTTTTTTTTTTTTAACTAAAAAGACAAGAAAAGAATTAGATTAAAAATTGATATTTTTTTCATATATTTATTTCAAAAGTGATGGAGAAGGCTATTGTTTTTTACATAGATGTGAAAAACTGTAGAATAGTTTTGAGATACTGGCCTTTGTTACTTTATTCTGTGCAATGTAAATAATATGTCCAAAGAGACCCTCTGCCTTCAGGTTCCTGAAAATTCACAAACCAAAATTTCTCCATTGCTATGAAAACTGAAGCACATTCATGAAATTTGTGTTGATTCTTGTCAAACTGAGTTTAAGGAGCTCAATATCAGCTACACAGAATCTAAACTGCTCAGGAAAGAGAATAATTCAAGGGTCTCAAAATGCCTGTGAGTCCTCATTGCAGAGACATGAACATTTTCACCCAAAGCAGAGAAGGTGGTTGCCAGCGTCAGTAGTAGGTAAATGTCTGTCTGTGCCAGACTAATTAAACAAAAATTTAAAAACTTAAGGAATGGTCAATCTACTCTCTTGTCCTTCAGTCACATTAAACAGTCTTACATTAAATGTAAAATTTTACAAGTCCATGTCTGAATTATTTTTTTTCTATTTTAAGTGTCAATCACTTCAGGGATAAGAAGAAATTAGATTTAAAAATAATTCACTGTCATATACTTGTTCTTACTTATGCTGATGAGTGCAGAAAAGAAATTTGACATTTTACAGGTAAGAAACATAAGGAAAGGAACAGTAAAAAAAATCTTGAGTAGAAATAGAATATGAGATCCTTATTCTACATGCCACAGTCTACCTCATTTCCTTAGCACCATGGCACTGTCTGTGAAATTGCATCCCCACTAAAACATGGGATGACTAGATCCCTTGCATCCTCCCTGCATAGCAAAGGACTCTTATGTCATAATCTGTCCTTGCTGAAAACACCTTAAATTTAGAAATTGTTTCTGAAACTTAAATACACTCTAGTGTTTATTTCCTCTCACTCCTAAGAAAGCATATAATATTTACCATTTTTTTCCCTTAGACTGTGTATATATGTATATATATATATATATATATATATATAAAATCCTTCTTTATTGGGCCTCAGCAATGTCTTTGAGGCTTCAGTATTAATTTGCTTTGCTCACTGTTCAACTTCTGCTGGTGTCTCATGTGTCATTCCTAAGAATATTTTAACCTTTCTGTTCTGTGCATATGCAGGATACATTTTTTCTTGCAGAATCTACTTCCATATTACAGCCAAAAATATCTACTGTGATATTGAAAAAAAAAATTACTTGCTTTATTTGGAATTTTCCTTTTTGAATGGAGTCAAGTGGAAAAAACGTTATCATATTTATTAATGAGACTAAATTTTAAAAGAAAAAAATCTTCTGTTTTGCAGGAAAAAAATCTGTTTTGCAGAAGAATGAAAACAAGAGCTCTTCAATGCTGTTTTGGAGACACTTTTGAATCTCAAGGATTTTCTCTCTTCTTTATAATTTTAATTACTGAAGTGACAAAATTAGCAATGCAATCTTTATTTTCTTATTATACTCAACAGAAAGAAAGAGAGAGTGAGAGAATGTGACAGATGGCACTACAAAACTAAGTATTTTCCTCTGCAGTACCTCTTAACTTTGGTACATGCACCATGGGGGACCAGATTCTGAATCTAGGATTTATTTAATTACCCAGAGTAAGGTGTTCTGAATATTACTGTAAATGTCCATTTTCAGCTCTTTCTAGCCTAGATACTGCACCGTGCCTAGGTATGGAACAGTGCCTGATTAGGTATTTCTTTAAAATTAATGTTCTTTTTTCTTAAAATATTTAGAGTTTAAACACGAAGGATATGTTATTTTGTTTCTAGATACCAGAATATCTTCCTTTGTCCAAAACTTTTAGTCTGTTTCCTGTTGCCATCCCTTATGTATGTAAAACCTCTTGGGTCCTTATTCAGCTTGCCTCTTCTATTGACCTAGAAAATTATTGGCAAAATTTCTGACAAATTAAAGAAAGAGTTAAATGTTGCAGCATCTTTGGCTTTCTGTGTTCACTCTTCAGAAATATCAGCTGCTCCTGTGAGAGTCTGACAAATTTCAAGTTCATCCAAGCTTGCTTAGTGACAAAATAAAATAATTTTCAAATGGAAATGAAAGTGCTTTTTCTTTTCAACTTGTTGTTCTTTTTCTTTGCAAAAGCCGAACACTATTGTATACCAGGAGCAGTGACAGATTGTGGTGATAAAACTACACTGACAGTGCTTTTATTGTGAGTGTCCTTCATCATGCTTTTATGGAACTTAAATGTATCTTTGGCAGTCCCTGGCCTCTCTTCACTGCTAGCAGTTTTATTCTCCTTAGACTCATGATAATGCTAGGCAGTAGAAGCAGCCCGTGATAGAACAAAGGTTAATTAACACACCAGATGGGGAGAAAGACCTGTTGAAATGTTCTACAGATTCTTGGCCAGTGTCCAGGCACAGAGGTTATTGTAAGGTCCAGGCAGAGCCCCAGCTGACACTGGACCCGCGGCACCGGCAGAGTGAGTGGATATACACACAGCCAGTGACTGTGACACATCGCACCAAGACATGTTATTGCACAGGAGATGGAGCAGGCAGATGGACGAGAGGATTTCTTGCTGCCCATTCAAAGGATCTTTCATCATTTGCAAGATTTAGCGAAAACATTCTCTGTTGTTTCATTTGCTTTTGATGTGTATAGATACAATAATTAGATAATCCCTCCCCAAACTGTTAAAACAGTGATTGGTTGAGATTTCTAAGATAACCTAGCCATCCAGGCTCCCTTTGAAGTCATAGGGAGAGATACCTTCCAAGAAAAATTAATCCTTTTTGTTGCAGACACCTATCAGTTTTATGGAATGATATCCTATTTGCTATTCCAGGCCCTCTCACTGAGCTCTAGAAGAACCACAGTCATCAACAGTTAGTTGTCTGGGGCAAAGGTTCATTAACTTCCAATAAATAGATACTTTAGATACTACATTATTTTTTAAAAACTGATATAGAAAGTATTTATACAGGCTTATAACATGAAATAGATTAATAAGAACTAAATGGTTTTGTTTGTCCAGTTTCGTGCTTTCAGCATTAAAAAGATTAGAGAGAATTAAATGGTTTGTTTAGCTACTGCAGGCACTTGTATAGCTGAGAGCAATACTGAAATCCTTAAGCAAAATTATCTGAGAAAGGAAAATGCTGAGACTTTTGTTATAATATGAAAAGTCATTTAAAATTATTAATTATTCAATCTCTTATTTAGTGTGGATGTCTTAGAACTTCTTTATTCTGCCTTTTCTCTGACTATTACAGGGAATTTTCCCTTATGTTTTCTCTGTTAATTAGAAAACAAGCTTGCCGGAAAGCAAAGGAACTTTGCCCTGCTGAAAATAAAAGAACTTATAAAATAATAGAAATAGAAGAAATACTTTTAAAGAAAAATTAAAAATTCAGAAAATCTGTCATTTGAAATACTTGTCTCAGATAACTTAAAGTAAAATAAAATTATGCACAACAGGTGCAAATAATGAAATTCAAATGAAATTAGATTTGGTTAACTGCTTGTTATTTCCACCCTCTGCCACATAAATTTGAGTAGTGTTTCAAAAAGCATCCAGACTATTTTCAATTTATTTGTACATATATATTTTTTAAAGTTTAGAAACATGTTAAATATCCTCTTGGTTACTTTCTGTAGCACCTATTCTTGAATAGGGGAGGATGTGGAATGGAAAGAATATAATTTTATTAGGTAGACCTTTTGCATCCAAGTCCTTTGAATTACTCTTACCCATTTACTCTTCTCCTTAGTACACTTTTATCTAATTGTTTTCACAATTTTGCTATGCTAAAAATAGCAAGAATAATTTATTTTAAAGAGTTATTAATAGTTTTTAATAACTCCCAACATAAGAGAAAACACAGTTTATTTAATACAGCCTGTTTTTATTTCCCATAAAATACATATTTAGTTTAAAGTTACACATGATCATTGATTAAGCCTTGCCAATACTTCTACAAAGGCATTTGGATTTATAAGATAACAAGTAATCACTTGATATACCAAAAGCAGTGTTTACAATGAAAAGAAAAAAAATAAAAGGAAAAAGGGGTTATTTATGTAAAAAAGAGTTATTTTACATTTACAAGAAGACAAATTTTAAACTTATTTTTCTTTTTTAAATGCTACTTAAGCATCTGAATCCTGCAAATCTGAAATACTTCTTGCAGCTTAACATTACAATCCCTTTGTTCATGTTATTTATACTGCACTTTTGATGGTATGAAAGTTAGAAGACTGATGAAAGTTTAATGTTTCAGTTGTAGTGTTTTTTCATTGGTTTTTAAAGCAGTTTTGAGGTGGATTCTGAATAAAAAACATTTCCCATTAAGTCCAGATTTTTTTTTTTGTTCATACCTTATTTCACAGCAAAGTCATATTTTATTTTATTTTATTATCTCACTTTCATCTCATTTATTTCACACAACTGGCAGTCTCTGGACAGGATAAAAACATATTTTTCAAGTGTTAAATGACACTTATGTTTTTATCATCTCCCACTGCTGTCATGAGATGCCTTTCCTGTGTAATCTAAAAAGAAATCTACTGAAAGCCACAGCAATTGTGATAATCGATCCTCTCCCAGGTTTGCCATTCCTCTTCAGGAAGTTCCTGAGCTAAAAATAGTAGGAAAGTTTCTTTCTAGCATTAGCAAGTATTGTTGTTCTGGTCCATTTCTAGCTTTTTTTCTGGGCATGTGCTAATGGCCACTTCTGAATGCTAACATATATCCAAATTTAATCCTATTTGACCATTCTTTACTTTCCCAAACATTTATATGGTAAGTCTATTGCCTTACTTTGACAACGGTAAAGGACACATTTACATTAAAAAAGAGAATCAGGATGGCACTATGCAACATGGAATACATCATTAATGAATTAATCAGATTTTAAATTCCTGAAGCAAGTACTCTTGGCAAGTAGAGGCTCAGTGAAAGATTTTCTAAGTATTCTGCACCACATTGGATTGAGATACATCTTTTCAAGCATTCCCCAGCTGAATTCTGGGGGTCCTGACTGCTAAGGAGTCCTCTGGAGACAAAAGTTTGATAACACTTCTTTGTCTCTGCATTGGTTAGACTTGGGTCTTGTTTTCCTGAACCACTCAGCTCAGGAATGAAGTGGAGGAGGTTGATTGGTATAAATGAGGCAGTCTGGGCTCATTTCAGCTGTGAATTAAAATATAACAAGACTGAGGTGATGACAGTTCATTTTCTATTATTTCATAACATTATGTAACTTACTAAAATTACTGTCTTTTTTTTCTCCCTTCAATTTTACAGTCAGAAAATGCTCAAACAGCTTCATTTATGCTACCTGTCTGAGACTTTGCCTGGGAAAGCGTATGAATTTCCAATTAAGTCAGCCTAGATTAATTTGCTCCTGCCATAATCAAAATGTGAACATCAAATCAAGTATCCAACATGTTGCAGCCTAGCAGCACAATATAGGAGCAGGCTGGTATGTAGCAGACTGTTTGTTATCTAATAGTTAAATAAAGGAGATTGTAGGTAATAATACAGGTGACTAGGCAGGAACTCTCCATTCCTTCTTTCTTCTTTAGTCTGGAACAGTGATAAAATATACCTTTGAGTTTGGCCTGTAAAACACCTTTTGAAAATGATGTAACTAAATGAGCTGCCTGCTTTATGCCAGGGCACAGGACCTGCTATTTTTACAGCTTTCAGGGTCTTGAGGAGCTATTGCCATCATCTAAACCTGGATTTCTATTGCTTAGTTCCTATCAGAATTCTATTGACAATGCCTTCAAAAGACAGACACCTACCATTAAACAGGTACCCCAGTTAGAACCAGTGGAATTGATTCACTTCAGGGACAGCAGATGCCTGTTCCCTGCTCCTACAGTTTAGATGCACAGGAAATGAGAGACAATCTGGATTTTAGAAGTGGAAACTGAAGGTTTTATTTACTTCCCTGAAGTATCAAGCAGAGACATATCTGTGCTTCAGAAGTTGACATGCAGCAACCAGCTTCCTTTGAACTACTTGCTACCTGTGTATTTCTACTCTTCTTTAGTCAAAGCTAGTCAGGTTTGCCAACAAGAATTGATTAAATTCCTTCTTTATCCTAATCTGTTTTAACCTGAAGTGACCACACA
Source organism: Emberiza elegans (assembly GCA_024865655.1). NCBI lineage: Eukaryota > Metazoa > Chordata > Aves > Passeriformes > Fringillidae > Emberiza > Emberiza elegans. Next base: position 50,702,089 of record JALJVW010003023.1, read on the forward strand.
AGCAGTGTGCTTCTGCACACAATTGTGTGGGTAAAAATTCTGACACTTCAGCAAGTTTTTGGCATAACAGACAACAAACAGAAAAGAGGATGTTTGCTGTGATCTGGCTGAAGAAAGGACGTGGATAAAGGTCACCAGGTTTTCAGGATTGCTTACAATATCTGTCATAAGATGTCAAGGGAATCTCTCCATAACCTCAAATTAATTATTTCTCTAAAGTTCACCTAAAATTCAGCAGAAGGTAGCTATGGTCTCTCCAGTTTAAATGGTGGTTTTGGAGAGCACCTCCACTTTTCAATGTTTTCCTACAACAGTGTTTGTTACAGAAGAAACAAAGTGTATATAGCAGAATGTGAATTTAGAGCATTAGAGGCAACATTTAGTCACTCCCAGAAGTATTTGGACTATATCTCATTCTCCCAGTTGCATCAAAGAGGATCTATTTTTTGTGCTCTCTCTAGCTATGCCCTTACTGAAAAGTTCTCACTGTAATTAATTACAAGATCTATGTTACTAAAAGTCTTCCAGAGAAAATTAACTGATGGTATAGCTGAATGAATATTCTCATTAAAACCTCATCAATGGACATGCATTTTGACAAGGAAATTATTGATATTTTATGACATAAAAACAAAAAAAAAAAAGAAGAGAGTGAAAAGATGTGGAAATTCAAAATCTTTGGGTAATAAGACAACTTTAGTAAATATATTACATGTTCATGCTGGTACCTGTCATTTATGGGTTCATACAGGAGCAAAGTATGAGCTTAAATTCCCACAGAGAAAGTGTTTTCTTTGGCTGCAGGTCAGAGATGAGAACAGCCTAAGAGCATTTGAGATAATCTCTTAGACCACAGGGTACTCCAGACAAAAGCTAGGAAATGTGAAAGACAGCAGTAAAAGATATTTATTAAAAGCTGTCAAGAAAGGGAATGGATCAGAGCAAAGCTAAACCAGGCAAAAGGTTCTGGAATGTGTCATTGGAGAATGGTTTCCTTTGCGATAAGATTTTATTCGAGGAAAATACATCTTGGGCCACCTTCCACATGGAAGATTTTGCAGTGGTGATTTCAAGCAGCATCTAGGCAGAGTTTAACCAAAGGCCAGTTACAGAGACCAGGATGTTAGTGGGAGTGGCCACGAGATAACCTGAGCACACACTGTGACACACCTGTGAGCGTGTGCTGCCTTTGCCAATGCTACCTGTACATCCCTCTTGTATGGTCTTGTAAGGTCTTGTACGGTCTCTCCAATTTGAATGGTGACACTTCTTGTCAGGTCTCATAAGGTCTGCTCCTAGGGAACCCTGCAAGAGCATAATGCTCAGTGTGAACACTGCTGGGCCATCTAGAATGTTCAGCATTGTGCAGGTAAAAGACTGACAAATTATTCACTTGTCAGAATGCTGTAAAGATATAAAGAACACTAGGGCTGGATCCCACCACAGATGGGATCTGAGCAGCAAGTGATGAGGGAAGACTCATCTGATGTTAAAAGAGCTGGGGCTCCCAGCAGCAGAAGGGACATGAGACTGCTAACACCTTTTCTACAACGTCAGTCTTAACCATCCAGTTAACCAATGAGTGACCTTGTTTTTCTTATTGAGGTCCTTAAAGATAATTCTTTCCTATGAAAGGAAAATGTCAGTGCTCCAATACTAGGGCTGACAATGGAAATTAATGGTTAGTAAATTAAAATTACTGAAGTTGGTAACAAACTCACAAAAAAATTCTAATTATTAATTTTAACATTCAAGCTCAGACTTGTAAGATAACAATTAAATTGGTTTCTTATTCTGTTATTTTTTGGTCAAATGATTACCTATAGAACAAGCCCTGGGGATCTACTTTAGGACCTAATTTTTGTTGGCTTTATTGTTCCTTCATACTGAATGGCTATGTAATGGATTACCAGAATATATGAAAAGCATCAGGCTCATTACTCTATTCATGTTTTATCATGAAAACTATAACATTTGTTTGGAAAAAAATTCTTGCCTACTTTTTTATGTGAAAGTGGAAAGATGTTCCCTTTCCTCACTGGAGAAGAGAATAGAACTGAAATATTTTTTCAAGAAGATTATATATTATTATTGGGCCTCTGCTACTTGGTCTTCTGTGTTCTGCTCCCTTCCTCAAAAAAAATTTATTTCCACATCCTCTCTGAATTAAATTTGGTTTGTTTATAATGATTTCTTTAATACTTTTCTTCTAAGAGAAAGGATTTTTAAAAACTACTTAATTCTGTACAGATTTACTGAAGAAATAAGAGTGATCAAAGATTTACTCAAAAAAAATTCCCATTCTGTAAATCAGATTATTGCTATGAATAATTAAAAATTCACAGTTTTAATAAGAAGCTGGCTTAACAATAATAACATAGCCATCATAAGACAGTCTTTATTAAATATTAATTATTTTGGATTTGTAGATCTTCAAAAATGAAGAAAGAGGTGACAACCAAACTCTTTCCCTAGCTACAAAGAAACCCAAACAAAAACAAATCATCTTTTCCTCTCCTGTACTAGTAAAATGAGTAGAAAAAATATTTCATTCATCTCTCTGTGTGCCTTCAGTTGATTCTTCAGAACCAGGCAAATGTACTCTACAGGCACTGGCAACTTACTTTTCTCTAATTCCTGGAAAAATGAGCTTTGCTTTTCAATGTCCTGATTATAAGTGAAGGACACATATGGTAAGTGAAGGACAGCTTCTTTTGACAAAAAAGTCTAAGGGGAAAAAAGAGAAAAATCAGAGGCAAAGAATTCTGTCACAAATATCTGACCTAAAATATTCAATTTCAGGATTTCATAGAAATACATTTTAAACTTTAAAACACTTAAAAAAAATAAGCTTGTTCTCATCTACTGAAAAGTGAGTTTGAAGTTAAAAAATAATGTAAAATGTTTTTGTTAAAGTAATTTATGTTCTCTTGTTTTAGTCAAAATAAAAAAAAAAATACAGCAAATTCTTGATGGAAGTACTCTTTGCATTAATAATGACAGTTTTTAATAGTTTTATAGCTGCAATATCTGGTCAGACTAGGTCTAAAGATCTCACAAATATGCTTCAAAACTTTTTTCATTCATTAGCATGAATTTATCAAATAATTAACAAAATTATGATTTTTTTCAATTTGCAAAGCTGCATGGAAAATTCTAATACTTTTTAAGTTTCCAAATGAAATATGCTTGTTTAACTATTGAAATTTTATGTACCTCCAAAAACTTCAGTATCTAGTATCCAAGCCTCATATAAAAAACAATCATTTTTTTTTTTAAATTTTAAATATTATTATGAGAACTGGAGAAGTATTACAAGTTCTGTTTTCCAGTAGCAAATGAAAAACCATTTCAAAGCAAAAGAAAGCCTTTGATAATCCATAGTAATGCACTCAATTCCTCTGAAACTTTAATCCTTATAATTAATGGCACACTCTTTCTTTACACTTTTTAATATGTTTTGTGTAGTCATCCAAGCAATTAATTTGATACATAGGAAGGCCCAGCCTGTCTCAAACTTCTGTGGCAATCCAAGGAAAAAGTACACAATCTAAACACTGCATAGAGAAAACACCAAGACCAAATTATTTTTATAAGCATAAATACTGTGACTTTCTGACACCGAATGTTAAACTGAAAAGCTTCTCCAGAGGACTTCTCATGATAAAATAATTTACACAAGGCTAGCATTTATTTTGGGTGTAGAAGTACTGTTCAACAGATATTCTATTCTATGAAAATATGATCACTTCAAATGGAAGAATGTACAATTACTCTTCCAATAACATTGAGACAATTTTGCTGATAAACTTCTTACACTGTTCAATTAATTATTTTCTCTTTTAGAGTGTTTTAAATCACTTCTTACCCATAGCCTCCAAATAAACTATGTTTTACCACTGGAATCAAAGTACTCTAGGGGCAAAAGTAGCAGTGTGTGTTACTGAATCCCTTGCCTATTGCTTTTAAATACACCAAACAAACACAAATCTGCAGACAGAAAACACTTCAATTGAAAATCGACAATTTTATCTCTACAAATTTAATGAAGAAATAAAATTATTTAAATAGCATGTATCAATAGGGAGTAATGTCACTGTGAATAACTCTTGAAAAACAATTAACCTTTGAAGCAATATCTTGCTGTATTTTGTTTATGTGACAAGGTTTTGGTAGCGAGGGAGTTCCAGGGTGGCTTCTTTGAGAAGCTTCTAGAAGCTTCCCTCATTTTCCAAAGAGCCAATCCCAGCTGACTCCAGGATGGATCTGCTGCTGACCAAGGCTGAACCCATCAATCCTGGTAGCACCTCTGGGATAACAGATTTAACAAGGGGTAAAAAATTGGTATGCAAGAGAAGCCTGGACAGAGGCATGAGAGCATGTGAGCAGAACAGTCCTGCTGATACCAAGGATGGTAAAGAAGAAGGAGGAAGAAATTCTCCAGGTGCTGGGGTAGAGATTCCACTGCAGCCCATGGTACAGACCACAGTGCAGCAGGTTTCCTCTCTGAAGCCCATGCAGGATCATAGGGATGTAGAGATCCACCTGTAGCCCATGGAGAATCCAACTCCATGGGATCATGTATCAGGTCAGTACCCAAAGGAGGCTGTGAACCCATGGGAAACCCATGATGGAGCAGGCTCCTGGCAAGTCCTGTGGCCTCATGAAGAGAGGAACCTGCAGTGGTGCAGGTTTAATGGCATGAGCTGTGACCCCATGGTGGGATTCTCCCTGGAGCAACCTGTTGCTGAAGGACTGTAGTAGGGACCCACACTGGAGCAGTTTGTGAAGAACTGCAGCCCATGGGAAGGACTCACACTGGAGAAGTTCATGAAGGTTGGTCTCCCATGCAAGGGACCCCACACTGGAGCAGAGGAAGAGTGTGAGGAGTCCTCCCACTAAAGAGGAAGGAGTGACCGAGACACCGTGTCATCAACTGGCCACAGTCCATATTTCCTGCTCCCCTGTGTTGCTGGTGGGATGAATTAGGGAAAATAAGGAATGGGGTTAAACCTGGGAAGAGGGAGGATAGGGGGAAGGTGTGATAAGATTTCATTTTATTTCTCATTTCCTAGTCTGATTTGTTGTTAAATCAATTCCCCCAACTTGAGTCTTGGCCATGACAGTAACTGGTGAATGATCTCTCCCTGTTCTTATCCCACAAGCCTTTCAATATATGTTCTCTCCCTTGTCCAGCTGAGAAAGGGAGTGATAGACCTCTGTAGAGGGGACCTGGAATCTAAAGAGGGTCAACCCATAACACTTGCAAAGTCTTTTGCTCAAGCGCTTGAAGTTAAACTACAAATCTCCAAAGAGATAAAATTCTGATTATTCAGTGTTGACTAATAGATTATCACTGTTTACCATAACATACCTTTGCTTTTGATGCAGTCTAACACAAATTATCTAGCTTTCCAAAGCCTGTATTTGGATTTTATATTGAGCTTGTTATTAACCACAATCAAATATGCAAAGTCATATTCTAAATTTGTACCTTTTTTCCTGAATGACTGTTATTTTCCAATTAGTCATATTGGTATAATCAAGAATTTGTCAAATTATGTTTTGATTAATGAAATTTTTTCTGCTTTACTTAATAAGCACACAATGGCAATCATCACTGAGAGAAACCTTCTCCCATCTGGGTTTTCATATTATAAAGAATGAATGTGTTATTAGCTGGCTACAATTTTGCTCAGAAACCAACAGATATTATGAACCACAGTCAGAAAGTATGTATAATGACTGTTTGCATGTTTAAACACAAGTGGGTACTTTGCAGCATCATTTTATGATTGTTAGCCTAACTCTGAAGACAGTCTTCCGGTAGTCTTTGAGCATATGTTTGAGGAACTGGCAGTTATAGTGGCATTTCTCAAAATAGTTTCCTCAAAAAAGAGCAAGTTCAGTTTTAAAGATACAGATTTCTTTTATGTTCCTATCAGCATATTCACAGGAAATAAAGTGGGAGTGGAAAATGCAGTTGAAGAGTTCTTTCACACCCTTAACTTCTTCTGTTTAACAAAGAAGAATAATGGCTGAAATTGCTTCTTCTGAAGGCCTAGTTTCAAATTGCCTTCTGAGATACTACATATGTCATTTCAAAATTATACTGTGGGCCTGGCACTGTTGTTGTCTGGTGTTTCCATTTTCTTTTCTCAAAAAATATAGATAGATTGTTTAGACTGGATGGTTTGTGCTTCTGGTGTGGGATTCTTTTTGTTTAGGTTTTTGTCAGAATAGGAACTCAAGATATGGTACTAACAAGTGTAAAAGCACTGTGGATCAAAAGCAAAGATAATTCATATCCAAACCCACAAATACTAAAGGAACTGAATTTTATAATATTCTGTTCATTTTCTCCAAACAGAATTTATTCTGTAATTAATGTCCTTTTTAACTGAATTTTACCGGACTTGCTGAAAGCTTTACCAGAACTTATAGGCTTCCATGAGAAGTTCAAGTTCTGATTCACTACATTCAGCAAAAAGACATTTTGCCAGAAAGTCCTCTATCAGATGTAGAAGCAAGACCCCTGAATTTTACTATCATGTCAGAGAGGAAGTTCTGGGTAGTTGGTATGAAACATATGGATGTGTCAGATACTGTGTTCTTATGAAGAGCATGTTCTATACCATTCACCCTTCTGAAACAGATACCTTATATATATATATATATATATATATATGTATGTATATTACCATTATATTAATATATACTACTACTAGCTCTTAGGGGCCAGTCTTTTGTCTGATCTTAAGAAATTCAGACTATCTGAATTTCTAGTTTGGTACATCAAAGAAGCATTATAACTGGACCACAAGCAAATAAACAAGCATTTCACAGCTGCCCAAGTCAGCATAATTAAACACCTGAGCATACAGATAGACATTAAAAATAATATCCACAGTAGGATGTAGAAATGACAGTTCTGTTGCTTTACTACTACTAGAACTAGTTAATGATTGCATAAGAAGTGAATCAAACTCAGTAAATATCTTCTAGAAGACTTATGGAAATCATAGGATCACAGAATGGGTAAGGTTGGGAGCATGGATCAGAATGGGTCACCTGGTGCTACCTCCCTGCTCAACCAGGGCCATCCCAGAGTGCATGACATGGGATTTTTCTAGATGGCTCTTGGATGTTTCCAGTGAGGGAGACTCCACAACCTCTCAGGGCAATCTGTTCCACTGTGTGTGGTCACCCACATAGTAAATAAATTCTTCATTATATTCAGGTGGAGCTTCCTGTGCATCTGCTTCTGCCCTTTGCCTCTTGTCCTATTGCCTGGCACCAAAGAGAAGAGCCTGGCTCCATCCCCTTGATAGCTTCCTTTCATAAATTTATGCACTTTGATGAGGTCCCCTCCCAGCTCTTGAGGCTGAAGAGGCTGCTCCAAGACTGTAGAAATGAATAATGAGAACAATGTGGCAAGAACATGCTCTGTAAAAACAGATGATTTGCATATGGTGTATAAATGAGCTATGTGAGTGTAACTGTGAGTTGCTGAACAGGCTCTTTCTAAACTGTTGCTGTTTGTGTGCTTTTATTAGATTTCACTGACATTTATTTTGTCTCTACAGCTGCTGCTCAGAGTACTACTAACCAACTAATCTAACTGAATCCATGCAGTCACTGGTATGGAATGCCTTTCCAGTTTCTTACTATATATTTACAACTATATTGTGGGCATTATCACTACTTGAAAAAAGGGATTTCTATTATGGTCTTTCAAGATGTTCTATCATTTGTGTGGTTGTTTGAATGTAAGAGATTGCTTGGATGGCAGTATCATTCTGTTCATTGTAATCAAAATCAAAAATGAGCTTTCATGAAAATAGAGTTTGGTTTCATCACACCATATTGAGAATGACTAATAGAAAAATCTAACTTGATATGCTGTTTCTTTTTATTTGGTTGATAAAATAAGATATAATCCATCTTATTTTCAAATGCAAGAGTATCTGATAAAATGAACAGATAGACTTTATGGCTGATGGCTTTTTATTCTGATCAACAGATGAATGACATCAGGGATATAAATAGAAAGCACATATCCATGCTGTGGTTGATCATTCTGTGTTAAAATGAGGCAGCTCACATTTGAGTAAGTGAAGGAACTCAATGTTCCATCAGAGAAGGGCAAAAAATTATTCTTAGATGAATCTTAATACATGTACATCTGAAGCAGATTATGAATTTAGCAAGCAGCTTTCATTCCCTCTACATGTTATAATTGTAATTAATACATCGCTGACTGGGAGATGGACTGAACATTTTTTTTTCTCTCTCTCTTCAAAAGACAGGATGGGATAGAAAGCTTTGTTAGGCTGAAATCTGTAATAGCTGCTCTCATATGAGGGAATGGCAATTTGGGCAGGGTGAAAACCATCAGTTTCAGAGAAGCCAAATGACCATATAATTGAAATCTTCAACTTTCAAGGTTCACTTGCATATTTAAATAAAATGAGAAAATTCATATAATTTCCTTCTCTTATTTTAAGGGCATCTACATTGTCCCCTTTATTTTCCAGGTCTAAAGGTACTGATAGAAAAATGAATGGGAGAACAGGAGTTGTCCTCCTGATCGTTTTACTTAAGATGGTTGCTGTTTTTTGAAACTTAATGTATATTGTGTTATAATGATACAATGATGGATTCCATTTTACATGCTTTTTGTTTCTCTGACCTTGGGACTAGAGCCCTCTATCAGATGCTTCCCAAAACAATTACTTTCATTTAGAGCAAAGATTATTGGCTCATGAGCTAGTGAAGCAAAACAGGATGCTGACCTCCACATCAAGCTAATCTGTGGTTATAGTGCCCTTTTAAAGTCACACTGTCAAATCTAATGAGTTGCTGCTTGCTTTGAAGCTACAGTCTGAACATATTGAATGCAGCAGGTACATTGAAGAATGTCCTTTCTTACAGTTTGGTATTAATTAATAAACAAATAAGCAAACAAAGACACCTCTCATAATAAGGGACACTAAAAACCCAGGGCGAGGCTTTCTTGTTTTGGTCAGTAAAGGAGGTATTTACAGAATAAAACAGAGCCCAAGAACTCCGTCTAGAGCAGCTCTGCTATGGCACCATCTGTACTGGTGGGCTAAATAAAACAGTGCCAGAGGCAAGATGATCTTTGTCTGCTAGCTGCCAGTACACTCCCTAGTGTGTATTTGATTTATGCCAACTTCAAAGCTTTTGGACAATGCCTAAGAAGTTTTTGGGGTGTTGAGTGATGAGGAACTGTTTCCAGGGTGCAGTACACACAAGACCATTATCTAAGCTGTGCTATTTGTCCTCAGAACAAGAAAAGCGTGTTTGAACTATTTTAATTACTGGTTTAGGTGAACTCCTACAACTGTAGTCAATGGCTGTAAAAGTTCAGTTAAGATAAACAGGTAAATAAATGCTTAATTTCAAAGTCTTTGCTCCTCTGAAGGTGTTCTGTTACTGATAAAATAAATTTGTGATTTAGATGGATTTCCTTTTACTCTGAAATAGTAAAGAATTGTATTTCTTCATTTGGTTGTGTGAGCTGCCTTTTCATAAAATAGCTGGAGGCTTGATGTGGGAGGAATGTTTATACATGTCCACCAAACTCATCACTTTTCTATTTTTGTTCAAGATGACTGTACATTCCTTCATGCAGACAATGACAGACCAAGACAGATTCACACAGATACCTGTGAGCAATCTTCCACCCTCTCTTACTCAGGTCAGAGCACCTTCAAGTTAATAAGCATTAGAAAATAAATAAATTTTAAAATTGCATTCATTATATGGAAAAGTTGTAGGGAAAAGTGACACTAACCTTTTTCAATGTCATTCATTCAAGCATGGTCTTAATTGGGAAAATTTATCTTTGACATTTTTCAGTTGTACAACAACAACAACAACAACAAAAAAAGGAATACAAGAAGAGAAATGCTGCCTTAAGAATGGCTATTCTAAATTTCCTCTAACACCATTCCTTATGAGAGAGCATATTTACAAATTTCTGTTGTAATTGAAACCACTTTTATTATTATTTTTAATGCATCTGTATTAAAAGGGAATGAAAAATTTAACCTAGGAATTGACAGATTTTTTAAAATGGATAATACACTAAAATTTTCAAACTTTTATGTAATACAGCTTTTATAGTGTAGAAATTAATAATTTGTACAGAGGAGGAAAAAAGATGATGTAAATCAATGTAAACCAATGTAGAACAGAAATTAATTACCTGAAAATTGGTTAACTGTGGAGATCAGTAAAAATCAGGTTAGTTAGGGACAGAAATTCTTAAGAAACATGCTGCAGCACTAGCCTACAAAACAGTAACAAAATAATTTGAATTTTTTCATGTATATTTAACATATATAGATGTATTAGTATGGAAGTATTTCTGTACTTTGTTTTTAATCTACTTTTTAAGGTTGCCATCTAGGAAAAATGGCTAAGCAAAAACACAAAAGAAGTTTTAAAAACTACCTGAAAATGGCAGTAATTCTTTGTGTGTGTGTTTGTGTGTGTGAGAGTGTATAAGCACATTTATTTTTATACAAAAATGTCCATACATTTTCAGGAAATCATTTTAAAAATTCAACTGTTCATGTAATCAAGAATTGAGTAATTGTATTGGTCAAAGAAAAGAAATTGCATTCCTGTTTTTTGAGATATGAATAATGCTAATTGACTTCAAAAATGAAAACAAATTCTAAAAGAACAGAATGTGCAATAGTGTCTTGTCTTTAACTGCACCAAGTATTGATGTGTATTGTGAAGCCAAATTTACAAATGAGGAACATTTTTTTCCTGTTAATCCATTGCAACAGCAAACATTCACCCCTCAGAACTATAACTGACTCTGAAAACATTTGAGCTAACAAAAAGCTGAAATTTCATGAAAACCATTAAAAACCTCAAAAAAATATACCTCCTTTTTTCCCCAGTGAAAACCCATTTTAATGGGTTATAAAACCCTAAACTAAATTTCTTTGAAATCACTCTGAAGGGAAACAAAAAGTCAGAATGGTTTCACAGAATTTGTGAGCTATCCTGCCTTCTTCTTGGGCTATTGGTGCACTTGATTTAGTGATAAAAGGACACTTATATTTCTTTATTGTTTAAATAGAACCAAGGTAAAATTTTCAGAGAGTTATCCTGTTTCCTACATTAATACTCTTTATTTCAGATCTTTGGAAGTGCAACACACAAATACAATTAATGCTCTGTCTTTTTTTATTAAAAGTGTAGGGGAGTTTTTAAAATTTTTAATTTGTGAAAAAATACGTAATCAAAACCAAAGAAAACTGCACTTGCAGATAGTAGCTTTTACAGTTTTAGTCAAAGTCTTTACAGCCCCTTCTGTGCTGCAGATTTTAGATAACACAGTTGATATGCCATAAATGATAGTGTGAGCACAATATATTATCTCATATAATAAAAAAGTTCAGGCTAATCACTAGAGAGGGTGATTTAAGTTAATTTGTTTTATGAACAAGGAGAGATTTCTTAATAACATGGTGTTCAGAATGCAGAAGTAGTAATTGGACAGATGGAGACAGTAATGCTTTATATCACTCTGGCCTGCTTGGCAAAAAATTTGTTTGTGCATAACCTCTGTAAGCTGTATATTTTAATTCCTGCCTTATATGATAAAGGAGGAACAGTTAAGAATATGCTGCTCTGAAGAATTTATTCCTAGCTGACCAATAGGTAATTTAAAAGTTATTATTGCAAAAAAGTCACATTTGCATAATCAGTATTCTTACATGGAAAAGCAATAAGTAAAGTTTTTCAAGGGCAAATTTATGCAGGAAAATATACAAAAGTTTGCTAAATACAAAGATATGTTTTCTAGCTTCAGAAACTCACAAATTGCTGGAAGGTGCAGGTGTTTTCTGGAGAAATACTCCTGTGTACTTGCCTTGTTCCTAGGCTCTTCTGTGAACATTCACTGTTTACTGTTGGAAAGAGAATATTGGACTACACATTCTTAATTTGTCCAAAGCTAGATCAGCTTCTTGAAGGTCAGCCTTCCTATGAGCACTGAGAGAAATTGCTCATAACCTCTCACTGTTAATGGCTCTTGTAACCATTATTGCTTTGCACACAGAATAATGACCATCACTGCACTTTAAATAACTAGATGAAGATAAAATATAGATATTGTCTGCCCAAATATAACCATAAAGCACTAAGAATTTCATTCACATTAACAGCATTCTCTTTCAGATAGTACTAATATTATTGTGGCACTCTAAACTGCAGTAGGCAAGTCTAAGCGTGTGACTGGAGTGAAAAAAATCTCAATTTTTATTACATTATGTGAGTCCACAAATTCCTTTGTAGAGTTCAACCAGTTTATTAACTTGTCTGCTCTGTACTTTCTTCTCCTTTTCAATGAGCATAATGGTATGCAGCCTTTTGAGAAGTTATATAAAAGAGAAGAAATTTCTCACTATCTTGATTCCGTTTACAACATGATGATTGTGTGTGTAAAGACTTACTCAAGTATAAAACCTGATGGAAAATGCAATGAATTGTAAGACCACAGGAGTAGGTCCATAGAATTAAAAATACTACTTGGACTTTGATTATTACAGTTCTACTAGGGATGAGTTCAGCTTCAGATCAGTTATTAAACCAGCGCAAACCTAGAAAAATAAGGATTTCACAAGTTGGTCAGGCATCCAGTTACCCAATGACACACTCCTAATTCAGTTAGCAGGACTTTATATGAAGTGCAACGCTGCAGCACAGAGGTTCAACACGCTAATAGGCATGCTAAGTCGTCTGTCAAGTGTTACACTTATTCAGATGAATACTAGATAAATTTGTCACGTGGGAAAATGTGGCTCAGTAGAAAACATGACAAAGTTTTTATTGTCCATGTAAAACATGTTAGCTAGATTAGCTAAGGCTTCAGTTTTATTTTCTTGAAACATTGAATCCGCTTTCTGAAATTCCTCAGTGTTTCTTCCAGGCAATTATGTACTGTGGAACATTCATGTCTTCTTTGGAAGTAAGCTTACTTAATAAGTGCCAAAAGGCAAAATCACTTGTCACTCACTATGTACCAGATTAAAAAAAACTACTTCATTACGACTTTGGTTGATTTGCAGTGTACCTTAATTTAGAAAGACATACATGGCTTGCACATTTTAGGCTTTAAAGCCTGAGTTTGCTTTTCGCTTGTGTTCTATTACTCACAAGAGTAACTGTCTACTCTATCTGTTTCTTTTAATAGGGAAGCAATTTATATAAGGAAATTTGACTTAAACCTCTTTGTTTCTAACCATCAGATTTTTCAAATCTTGCAGTCCAGTTTTGGCTCCTGGTAGACTGAAATGACAAACCAGGATTCATGGACAGTTTATTCTCTCATCTGATGAAGTCAACCAGTAGTATTACATAAGTAAAAATTCACATCCTACAAAACACAGTGCTGTTTGTAAGGCATGTTGCATTTGGTTTAGTTCTGCATTTGCTTGAATTCCAAAACTTTTCTGTTTAAACAAAAGCAACAGTAAGAAATTTTTAAAAGACTTTTATAAAAATCTATCATACATACTTCAATATTATTTTCAATATTTCTGCTGTTCCTAAGATGAATTTGTCATCTTAAGGAGTCATATTGCACCAATTTTGTATCTCATGAACTGCAAAACAACACAACTTTAAAAACTTTTATAAGTTTTAAAAGTGTGTTTTATTTTCTGTTGTGTTACAAGTAATTAAAATCTTCACCAGCTTCGAGTAACATTATTTTAATTCTTTATGAATGTTCTTCAAAAAGGAAGTTTCTCCTTCTGATTTGATTTTTTTTTCCTAGAACAAGCAACTCAACTTCTTTTAAAGTGCATTTTACAGTTCCTCATAATGCCAGGAATGTCTGCACTCACCAACTGATATGGAGACTCAGACAGGCACGTCCCTTCCATCACAGAATTTTCTGAGGGTTATGTGGTGCCTATCTTTGTTGATGGAGTCTCAAAAATACTTGTTCCTCTTGCTTTCCTCCCAGACACAAGACAACTCAGCATTAAATTATGGCTACATTAAACTGCTTCTTCATTCAGAATACCAAGCAGTTCTTCTAATCTCTGAATGAACAGACCCTCATGACTGGGACCCACCTCTATGTTGGGAGAACATTTGTTGAGAACATTAATTTGTGTGTAGAAAGACTTATATTTAATGTTCTTTAAGTATGTCTACTTGAATAATTTCAAGTATCTTGCTTTTAACTATTTTTCTCACATCTATTTGCTGTTGATGGACCTGATTTTTTCTAGATAGAATTTTCTACAGTATAGCCAATAAGAATAGCTCTTTACTGAATGCCATGTGTACTCTGCTTTCCAGTTCAGATTCTTTTATATAATGAACTGATCAATACAGCTTCATTGATATTTATGTACTTTGAAGATTTCAGCAATCATTTTTCTTTATTAGCTGAGTTATTTTCCTCACAGAAATGTTCTTAGTAATAAATCCTCTTGAATTATGAAGGCAGTAATCTGAAAGCCTTGTAACTTATTTAATTTTTCACTACATAAATCAGTGAAAATCCTTCCAAACCGATTATAGAAAAAGAGAGTTTGAAAGAGGAGCTAATACATACTATGGATTGTTGTTTATGAAAAAATAAGAGGGTTTTATAATAATTTTCTTAATGAAGTGTAAGGAAATAAGGAAACAGCTCCATTTTGTTGTTTGTCATATGTTCTCATTCTGCCTCTCTGCATATGCAGAAAAGACCCGATATCAATGATGAAGAAAACAAAACATGAGTTACTGCATTGCATAGTTTCCTATTATCTGAAATCCAATCTATTCCTTATTTAAATGGTAACATTTGTTGTAAGACTAGAGAAATCCAAAATTTGTCTGATGTTCTGAATTCTGTTTTAAAAACACAGTTTAAATTAAAAAAGCTAAAGAGCATGTGCTGTTCAGATTCATGAAAATGCACTATTTCTTCATGTCTGTAGTTCTACATCCACTGCATATATTTCAAAAGTCACTTGTTAACATTAGAATAATATAATTCTTAGAAGAATAAGGAAGCCCCTACACCATATTAATCTTTGTTTGGAACTTGTTATTTTGAAACAAGAATGAGAAAGAATAATAAAACAAAAGGTAAATGCATAAAGCTCCATGCTTACTTTAATTTTAAAATATAGAAAAAATTCCTAAAAATTATGAAGGTCAAAAAAACCTAATACTTAATTAAATCTAATTGCTGTACAGGAGGAAAAAAACTCCAAACAAACAAGCCCACAGGCAACAATAGGAAAACATAGCACAGATATGCATGCAATTGTACCATTAATTTTATCTCCAAACTGATGGAAATCATTAGAAATCAAAAAGAAGGATTAAAAAAGTCTTAGAACAATATAAAGAAGAATATAGAGAAGAAAGTAAAATTATATGTATGTAGTATGGGAAATTGTGGTCACCAATTGCCTCTGTTTTAAAAAATAACAATAAGCAGCAGCAAAAGTAATTGTGAGATACAGTAAATGGGTGAATCTTTTTTGGTTTTTACTGTGTACTAAACTTCTCTAAAGGTATTTTTTACAGTAGAATACAAACAAAGAAGCAGTTACCATAAAGGGAGTATTTGACAAAGCTACCTCTACCTTTGCTGTTCGTGCACAGATTACAAAGATGTCTTGTGAAGTGTTAGTTGAACTTGAAAAGAAAAAACAGAGAAGTGCTACATGAAAGTGGCCCTGCTAATTGATATATGTACTTTAAACTACCCCTGTAATGTCCCAAGCAGATGTAAAGAACTGCTATGGAAACAAATAACCATTTATGCAAAATAACGCTGCGCTACAGGACAAGCACAAAGTGCTATATCAAATTATTCTCCTATTAACTTTTATTTGACTCCTTCTTTAGGGAAAAGTAAAAGGAAAAAAAAATATCCAACCCCTGAAGAAATATTTTTGGATGGATCAAGTAGTGTCATGACACAATTGTGCTACATTGAATCAATATCAAACAACTTCTGTTAGTAAACAAGGCTCTTCAGTTTCCCCTTCTCAACTCCTCAAGATCTCCACTGAAAGCTCATTATGTCTCTATACTGTCAAGTGCATCAGAGCACAACAGATCTTTAGGTCCTTGAAGCCTCCAACTCTCCTTCAAAGAGCGCTATTGAAAGGATCAGGCTTCAGCTTTAAAATATTTTATGATATATAGTTCTAGTTGGAACACCTGTAATCAGATAAATTAATTATTTCAAATATTGTTTTGAAATAAATACTTTGTTTTCCACTGAATAGTAATAACAACAACAACAACAACAGCAATAACAACGTTTTCCAAATTTGGTTTTCTGACCAGACAATTTATATGGTAATATTTCTATTCCTGAAGCATAGGTAAGTACCATCCCACATTTTTCTGTTTTAAACCTTGCATGTTATGGTTTATGAAAATCCGTACCAATAGCACTATCAGATGAATGTTGGTGGATAAATAATCCAAAAGGCAGCATGCATAGCCTAGTTACTGGTCACAATCAATAAGGAGAGTATGACCTGGTTTTGAACATATCTTAAGTGTGCTCTATCCAAACAACAGCACAGTTCAAGAATTAGCTAAATATTGTAACTGAGTGCTGCTTAGTGGAGTATTGTAACATATGCAGCAACTGTTTGGCTCTGTATTTTGTTCTGTGAATCTCAGAATTTGTACTTGCTTTTTGCTGCCTCCTGGGAAAACACTATATCCTGGGCGTAGATCGAAACACGGGAAAATCTACAAGATTAATCTTACAGATAACTGCTAAATAGTTATTTTGTCTGTGGCAGGAACATGTAGTGACAGGACAAGGGGCAATGGTTTCAAACTGAAAGAGAGTAGGTTTATATGAGATATTAGGAAGAGAGTCATTACTGGGGAGGTGGTAAGACACTGGAACAGGTTGCCCAGAAAAGTTGCGGATGCCACAGCTCTGAAAGCATTCAAGAGCAGATGGGATGAAGGTTTGAGTAGCCTGGTCTAGAGAAAGGTGTCCCTGCCCACACTTGTCTGGGGGTTGGAACTAGATGATCTTTTAGGTGCCTTCCAACCCAAACCAGTCTATGACTCTATGATAAACTGCTCATTGCCTTAAGGGTAGTATGACCTGCACAGCCATTCTGTCATTGTCAGAACAGGATTAGTACAAAAAGGATTTTATGACTGGATTCACAAAATCCTAGGATTCATTTCAGCTAGGAATTTAAATGAGACATCTAAGTCCTTAGATGAAGAGAAAAAAATTGAGAGAGAAATTGGTTCAACCCACTTAAGATATGGATGGATTTGAAGCTGGATTGGATAGATTTGTGCCTAAGTATCTAGAGCTAAAAAAGCCCTTAAATCACAATATACTAGTTATTACATGAAGTCCATTAATATTGACCAAATCTTGACATTTCACCCTATTTATAGCCAATTTTCTTCAATTACACATCCTTTAAATTTAATGTGTGATTGACCAAGTAAAAATGAGAGCCCTAAGAGTAATATCTCCAGGATTTGCATCACTGATAACAGCAGCAGAAAATTTCTGAGAAGCAGAACTGTTCAACTGATTTGCTATTAATGAAATTGAAATTGGTTACGTGAAAAATATTATTTATTTGCTTTCCCTCTTTCACAGGCACAAAAAGCAGCATTGATTAGGGGGAACATAAAAAAGGGAAAAACATACATTTCTTTCTCTTTTTTTTCTGACTTGAGCTCACTCTGTCTTCAAAACCAGCAAATAAAACATGACAAAATACAATATTAATATTTTTACAAAGTGAGGGTTGTTATGGTATTCATTCAAGCAGGCACCTTTGCAACCTAGAAAACAGTTTGCAGAGCAAGAAACTGAAGGTTGAATACTAAAGGATGATGGGTTTAGGCCTCTTAAAAATATTTGCTCTTCCTCATGGGTTTCCATTCATAAACAAGAGTTTCAAGTTCTGTTAAAGTTGCTGGCCACTGAAAGTAGGAAATTTTCATTCTTTTTGATCCTACAAAGAAAAGATGGTAAGCTAACACACTTTCATCTGTTGCATGAGCTCAAGAAATATGTGAAAACGAAAGTAGTGTGTTGTTTTGCAATGAACCTAGAGGCTGAAAATTGAATAATTATGAAAAAAATAAAAGAAATATAAATAAACTTCAACTTTTTTAAAGATTGTAAATTTTGAAAAAATAACTTTCCAAGAAACTCTACCTTGGTAACCTGTTCAAAGTTTTAAATTAATCAGATAATTTTGCCAATTTTGATAGCTGAAAGGCATTGCTTCATGGCTTAAGAACATAGCAAAAACAATACGCATAGTTGTGGACTTCCACATTAGAATCTTTGCAGGATTAGGTCTCTCAGTGGCTTGAACATCAAGAAACGCACCACAGAAATGTGTAAAATTTTCTGAATTATGAGAAAGATATTTTCATCCAGCCTACAGTATTATTGAAGCAACTGGAAAATAGACATGAAACTTAGAATCAACATTGCAACACCTAGGATTAACGTTGCACCCTTTGCTTCCTAGAAGACTCAGCTGTGACTTTTATGCCCCCATTACAACTCAGGTAACAAATATTCAAAGTATCAAAATCAAAAATCTGGTGAAATCAGGATTTTGGTAAAAGTAATAGTAAAATGTTCATGTTCTGTAAATCTCTCTGAAAAAAAAAATTGTGTCTCAGAAAAATATGGTCTTTTCTTAAAATATATCCTAGAAAATATTTGCATGGGTTATATAGACTCAAAAATAATTCCTTCTTCTTACTGAACAAGTGTCCATCACTATGATATTCAAAGCTGATTTAGTTACCTAAGCAGTAAACTAAAATATTTCTCTCTTCATGTCCACAGTACTGGAAGTCAGAAAAGGAAGGGACATTTAGGAATGTACAAAATGCAAATTCTTTTTCTTGCAATTATGCTTTTATATTACAGTTTATCTACATTGTGGTTCTAGTTTTTCTACCACTTTACATCTTACCTTTACTACACATGAGTGAGTAGGACTTTCATATTAAAGCAGAAAGATTTGTGGTAGATAACATTAGTGTTGCAGTGATAATACTGTTAAAAAATTACTGTACACAGTATTTCTTAACATTGAGACAACTTACAGGTTATATTATTCATGGCTTAGAGCATAGAAAAATTATGAGTTTAGAAAAAATAACTGATCACCTTTCTATTCATCACAAATGTACTGAAAGAGGGTTTTATATTGGAGAAATGTTGCAAAAAGCTAAGAATGTATGGAAAATCTGTTGGCCATCAGAAATCACAAAAGAAGACCTCAAATGAATTAGCAAGTGTAAAATAAGTATAGATGATTTTAAAATTATTAAGCTTCATCATCCACTCAAAATTATCTAATAATCTATGGGCTCGTCATACACACCTGAGGGAAATTCTTATTATCTGGGTAATTCTTCCTATTTTCACTTCAGTATAGGGAACAGTAGCTATAGTAACATTACCATTTGAGAATGCATTTGCTTTCTGAGTAATTTCTTTTTATTTGTATACAAACTGCTTTCAAACTGAATATGATACTGTTCTGAATTCCAATGCTATGACAATGAACAAAAACTAATTATTTATATAAGAAGAAAAACCTTAACATAATTCTCCCAAATACAAAGACATTTCTACCAAATGCTTTTTCTTTTGTACTTTCTGCTCATTATTCTGCCTCTCCATTGACGGTGGTTGCAACTATGATTTTCATTTCAATAAGTTTTCTGATTCCATAGGAAACAAATAAAATCCTATATTGATTATGAAGAGAGAAAAAGCCTATGTATAATAAGCACTTTGATGATTAGGAAGAAAGATATATAGTACCTATATCCCAATTATTTAATATATTGAGCAATGATATTGCACCTAATATAATACTTATTGAGCAATGAAATCACACCTAGTATAACACCTATATCACATTTATTTAATCTATTAGCAATGATGTTGTGAAATACAGTTTATCAACTATGTAAGCTCTGCTGGAAACTTTAATCAGAGCAACACAACTGAGAAAAAAGCTGATAAGATCAAATTGTTTGCAATTTATCTTTCAAAAAAATTTGGCTAATACTGGGAAAAGGTAATGAAATTTAAATTGAAATCTTTGCTAAATTTTTTTAGATAATAGAAAAGCCCAGAGTGGTTTCCTTAAGTTTGTTAGTATTTATGGCACAATATTTCAAGGTCCTGCACAGATATTTACTAAGGCTCTAATTAGATATTTACTCTAATCTTTCTATCTGTTAGAGGTACAGATAATTGAATCTGCCTATACATGTATAAAATACCTGAAGTTAAGCAAGTGTTCTTAAGCCTCTGTTCTGCAACACAATAAACAAAAAGTGATTTCACACTCACTGCTTCTATGGTATGGCTGGGCTTATAGTATTGTTACTCATGAACTAATAATTCTGTAGAGCTACAACAATACTTCATTGCAAAGACTAAATAGTGCAGTGCTTTGTCTCAAGGTTCTACTCATTCAACTTTGGAAAAAATTGCTAAGTACGAAATGAAATATAAGCCAGAACTGTAACAATTCAATATATCAAGTCAGTGGCAGTTCTAAAACTGGTAAGCAAGACATTTAACCAGGATGAATCAGAGGTGAGGGTCTTCTTTTCCAGGTATTTTTGAGGTGGCTCTGAGAACAGTTCTAAGAGAAGGTTATCTGTGGAATGGAAAATGGTACACCAATTGTCTCCAAAATAAAAATTACTTTTATTATCGAAGAGTTTATTTTCTGAAACCACAGATGGTGTCAACATGCTTCAGTAGCCATCTTTCAAGTAGCTGAGAACAGAGTGAAATTGGAAACTAGTAGAATAGATCGTGTGCAAAAAGCAGAGCTGTGCAATTTTGATGAACAAAATGGAGCTGTATCTCATTAAGAGCAAGAAGAAAAAACTGGCTTTCTTCACTTTCTTTTAATTCAGGAAAGTTTGAAAACAAAACTACCTTTGCATGTCAAAAGGTCATCATACCTTTATATTTTTCCAGTTCTCCACGGACAGAAATAATTGCTCAAAGCATGAGTGCAAAAATAATTTTGCTACCTCTAAGACTATTCCCAGCTTTCTGGTTATTTTCTTCAATCATACATCCTATTGTATCTCCTTCAGTCTCAGAACTGAAATGGTTAAGTAATTTCTAATCAAAGCTATAAGTCAGAGAGGAAAAGATAAAAACCCCTGTGTAGGGTATTAATATCCAAGGTAATATAAATAGACCCAAAATGTTCAACAGCTTTAAGGCAATAAAAAAAAAAAAAATTGCATTACCTTTCAAAGGACATTTTAATCTTTTCCTATATGCCTTTTTTCATGAAACTGATGCTGAAGGTTTGACCATAGGTATTTTCATTTGTCCCCCATGTGTTGTCATGTCAAATTTGTGCAAAAGTGAACTGAAAAGAATGTATCTTGGGAACAGGTCTTGGTCAGCCTGTCCACCTGCAAGCTTGTCTTTTCAAAGTACTTGAAAATGTCTCTGCAGTCGGAGGTGATTTCTCTGACTACTCAGGCTTGCAGAGATGAGAACGTAGCAGCTGGGGCTGAATAGGAACAGAGGCACAGGTAAATGTTACAAAGTTCTTTACAAAGTCATTAGCAGTTGTTATCTTTTCCACTCTATAACAGTTAAATATATTTTTCTTGTAATATTAAATTACTATCTCAAAAACAATAAAATGATATCATTGTTGTTTTCTATTATAATCTACTCTTAATTTTTCTTAATTCCTTCCACCACTTTCCTTTCACCTGCTCTGGCATACCTTGCAACACCAGGATTATGGGGGAAAAAAACACCTTTTCTATCACTAGAGGGTATTTGGTCTGTCTTTCTGGAATACTAACGTTGATGCTCATCTACATCAGTAGATTATAATACTAATGTTCATGGTAATCACACCTGTGACAAGACTAAAGGGTGAATGATCATTTCTCTGGAAAGTTTGCGACTGAAGAATAAGTTAAAAACACACATCATGGAACATTTTTTTACTCTTTTGTTTTGCGACTTGATTTTAAAGTGTTGAGCACTGCAGTGAGTAGAATCTCAAGAACTACACTGATGTACAGCTGGACAACAGCATGAGGAGAATTAGGGGTATTCAGGTCTTTTTACAAGGACAAACATGTACTCCCATAGAACTGGTGGCTACAGTGCCTTTAGCACCTGGAATTGTCATAACTTTTCTCAAAAATACTTTCTGAATTAAATTCTTTTGTTTTTATGCTGCTCTTCTGAGTGCCTTTTCAGAGATAGATTTTTAAAAAGTAGAAAAATTTATATTTCTCTTTTAATTTTTCTGCAGGTAGAAAGAAAGTGACTAATCCACAAGAAGTTATATATGAATGCATGTAAGGCAATTGAAATAGCTGCAGAGGATAAAGGTGTCTTATTTTTGGCTTATATTGAAAAATAAGAGATTTTTGTTAGAAAATAAAGGGGAAAGCATAACAATTCTGTGAGATTAGTTTGCTTATTTAAACTCAATCTTATTTCAGTTCTGATATTATCAACACTTTTCCACAAACACTAAAAAAAAAAAAACCCAAAGAAATGAAACTAAATTCTTGGTATAGGCTGACAGAAAGAAAATTTTGAAAACAGTAGTATGTGGGCTTCATGCAGACTTAATTTTCTTTACCGAGACTATTTTTACTGTTAACATTAGGTTAACATAAATTGCTACATTATACTTCAAATACTAATGAAATGCTACTGCATTAGTACTTACTAAACTAAGGAAAGAATCTGCATGATTATATAGCTATAATTTTATTGGATAAGATCTTTTTACGTTGAAACAATTAAATAGTCTTAACTTCTGCATTGCTGCCTTCATGACAAGAGAAACTAAGAACAAAAGATGATGCCGTTGTCATGAGAACCACTGCCTGTCTTGTTTGTGTCATCTGTTATGAACCTGAAGTCAAGTTTTTCCAACAGAAGGAGCAGATCTATAGGTGTAATTGGGATCCTGCTGTTTCCATGGCATTACATGGAGTCTCAGTTTACAAAGTGTTGCTAGCCTCTAGTTTGCTACAAGAGTGCATGTCCCTCCCCTGGATAAAGACAGTATGTACAAATATTTCAATGCTAAATGTGCGCAGGAGCCCTTTTTAAGGACTGCAGCCTTACCTCTCAAAGCCTTAGGTGTGTCCTTAGAAAAACAAAATGTCCAAAACCCCACCACAAGGGTATTCTTGGCTAAAGTACATGGTCAGAATATGTTTAATCAAACACACATCAGTACAGGGTTTTCCATCACCATTGCTCATTGCGTAGTAAGATAAGAAGCACTTTTCAGGATAAGAAATAAGCAGAAACTAATTTCTGTATTTATTTTTCTGTCTCAATTTCCTACTCTCTGAAAACTCACCAGCCTGCAGCAGGAACAGGCTTTTGAAATTTGTGGTTTCTTTCCTGATTTGCAGAACCTTTCTATCACATTCAATTTTTTTTCTGGTTTTGGCTGTCTAGTTAGGTCAGGCTATTTCTG
Source organism: Emberiza elegans (assembly GCA_024865655.1). Classification (NCBI taxonomy): domain Eukaryota; kingdom Metazoa; phylum Chordata; class Aves; order Passeriformes; family Fringillidae; genus Emberiza; species Emberiza elegans. The sequence continues at coordinate 50,725,647 of JALJVW010003023.1, forward strand.
ATCCTGGCCTAAGCTCCCTGTGTTATGAACAGTGTTTGTCTCTTAAAGATTCTTATTTGTTTTTCCTCCCTACCTGCCCTTTCCTGATGAGGCTTCCACCGGCATACAACACCCAGTGGATCACAGACTTCTCTGTTCTGCTTCGGGTAACTTTCCATTGTTTCAAAATAAACCCTTTCCCACAGGCAAAGAAGAGAACACTAGCTCTCCTGGGCTTCTGCTAACCCATCCTCCCAACTTGCTTTTAACTACTGTCTATGGTCTGGAGGGACACAGGATAGTCCTTGCCAGCAATACTATATTGACTTTAGTATGGAAGAATTGAAAAAAAAAAAAAAAGAAAAGCAGATGAATTTTCTAATACTTCTACCTCATGAAACAAAGTCTGTAAATAGTGTAAAGGCAATTATTCAAATCATCACAGCCAATTAACTTATTTGGACTTGATGCATTTTTTTTCTCCCAATGGAGAAACTATAGAACTATTGAGTTCACTAGCAGGGGAGTACCCCTGAGACAGAAAATAATATGAGATACAGATAGTCTCTTTGCAAAAACCTCCTGGCACTTTCATCTCTTTAAGTTACTTTTATGCAATGAGCTAAAATGACTGTGGCACACCATGCTAAAAAAGAAATCATGGATTTTCATCCTTCACTCATTTTCTGTCCCAGATAGTAGAAGGGGGAATGAAAATAATGCTGTGCATTTTCTGTCATTATGGAAAGGGCTTTGAATAGTCATTATTTGTAATCTACAATACTATTGAAATTTAGCAGTTTGTAGATACACATTTTCAGCATCTTTCATCATTGCTACAAGAGATTTACCAGCACGAGGTTGGGTGGACCACCATGTTTAGCTATATTTATCTAAACAGGTTTATATTAATGCCAACCAGAACATGTAAAACATTCATATAAAGATGAATGAAACACAGCTGAAGGTTTCCACTCTAATTTTAGGAAAGCAAGTTCTAACCCACCGAAGGTTAGCTTTCACAGCAGCCATTAATAGGAGCTAATGCAGACAAGTTACTCTGTGATCAAACCTTCACAGAGTCATTAAGACTTCAAGTTTCATACTCTTTTGCCCTTGAAACTCACCATAGGGACTGCAGAATGAATTTTAGTTGGAAAATAACAGGTCAGTGAACTAGAACTAGATCTCTTGCTCTCTTTTACACAGAGGTTGAGTGAAAAAAAAAATAAAAAGGGAATAATAATTTTCCTCCTTCTTTATTAGTCAATTTTTTCCTGGGAAAAGAAAACAAGTGAAACCTTGGTCTTGTTTTCCAAAAAGTAAACAAGGTGATAATACCAACAGCCACTCTGTTAAACTTTCCTTTATGCAGAGGGAACTTTGCGATCCTGTAGATTTCTGCCAAGTACCTTTGCTTCAGTGCAACAAAGAGGCCAAATGAATGCACCACAGTGAGTCCCTAACTCAGCAGGAGGGATCACAGAGCGAGGACATTGACTGGCAAACGATGACAAATCTTGCGACAGCCCCCAGCTGGTGACTCTGCCCTTCTGACAGGGGTCAACAGCAGAGTCAGCAGAGACAATGTGGGCCAACTTGTCAGCTACCTCTGCACAAAGTCCTTCTCTGGCAGCCTAAACGGAGCCTTCCAGCTTTACATTTGCATCTCTGAGGGTGAGAGTTTGTGATAAAGCTGAACCAATCCAATGGCTCATTTCCAGCAAAATTGGCTGCCCCTTTCTCCTGTGTTCTCTCCTCCTAGATGCTGACTTTTGCACTCATCTGACCAGAAAATGAGGCAGTTCAACTTGCTTAACCAGCAGAAGGCTGACATTAAAACAGGAATGGTCACCATGTGTAGGTGGCTGAAAGAAGGAAAGAAAACTGTGCCTGTAAGTGTCCTGAAGACTGTTCCCTTTGGTGCAAACAGTTGATAGATTGGTTTATTAACATTGTAGACCCCCATCCTATGGAATAGAAAGGGAGAACTTGCCTCCTACACCAGCAGCAGTGGTTAGTGATTGCCACCAAACATATAGAACAAATAGTTGCAGAGGCTAAGGCAGCCACAGCAATGCTTCCTAGAAATAATGTGCTGCCTGGGGTTATCCCCTGTTCAGATTACATTGGAGTCAGACATTAAATCAGTAAAATGCTGGTTTTTTTCCCCTGCTACAATCTAGGAAGCTGCATCACTATTGTGCTACTATATAAAGCCACCAGCACTTGAATTCTAACTACAACAAACAAGCCAAGCAGGATGAAACTAAAGTATCCCTTAGATTTGTGCATGCTGTAATTATGGAATGTAATCACACATGCAGGGTATTTGAATTACCTTCAATCTGGTTATCATATTTGTTAAAAGGAATAAAACTGAAGTGCTTCTGCAGAAGACATGTAGGACTGCCTAGAACCCTGCAAACTTATTTAATTATGTTATGAAATTTTGCTAAACTCAGAGCAGCTGAAGACCCCTTTAAACTTACCAAAACTTGATATAATATTAGGACCATTGAAGTCAGCCACAAATGCAGTGCAGATACCACCTCCATTTAAACTTTTATAAAACAAATTGCTGTTGTTCTCCATGAACTATGAAGAAAACCCTTGCAGTATCTTTGGGTTGAATATGGCAAGGAGACTTTGCAAAGTTTGCCTACTTCCTGCTATTATTCTTCAGTAAATTAAAAGCAATCTAAAGAAATGTGCCAATATAAAACAGTCAGCATAACTGGACAAATAATTTCTAACTAATTCCAGATTATTTCTCTTGGTTAACTGTGATTTGACCCTTGGTTACAAGAACAATAAAATTATCCTCTTAAGTACAACTTCCTAAGCAGATGCGGTCCTGGAGCTCAGAGCACAACAGTCTGAAGCCTAGGATGCAAAAATATTGCCATGGAAAAACACAGCAAAAGACAGGAAGCATCACTAAAGCTGAGTCGTTCTTGTTTTAATTTAACTGGCATCCAACCCAATTATTTAACAAATTTACGATTCTCTGTTTTGGATTGAAACCAGGCGATTGAAGCAATATTTGCAGGAATAGGGCGGGGGAGTGGTGGGAAAGAGAAGGCAGACAAGTTTGCTCTGTACATTCTGTTCGGCTTCTTGAGTCTAAACCATTTTTGTTTTGATGATTTTATGTCATTCAGATGCTCACTGTGAATGTCAAATACTACCATAAGCTAGAGCAGATAATTTTCCATTCATACATCTCAGCCTCACCAAATGAAGGGCCAAATCCATGTCAAAGCCTTGCATCAATTTTGCTCGGACCTGTACAGAGGTGTCATGTATTTCTAGTTTAGTACCATCTCCTAATCCTAGGATTAATTTGCTATCGTGTTAGCACTCAGGACCTGGGCAGAGCTAGAAACTGCTTCTGGACGAAAGGCTTTATTTAAAGTGATGAGAATGCCCTGGTAAAAAAATAGAAAACTTCAGAGGAAACAGCCTGGCCCAGTCTAACAGGCTTCAGTTAATTGTATGCACTTATGTCTCAGTAAATTATGAAGGAATAAAAGTCCTGCTTAAAACCAACCACTTTCATTTCCTACTAAATTAGTCTAGCTACATTTAAAAAGGCTGCAGGCTTCCCAAACACTTTTGACTCAGGTATTTTCATACCTACTTTATAGAAGATAATTATTCTGTATCCTTCCCACAATGCCTTTGATATATATGACAACAGGTAACTGTGTGAGAAGCACAGGAAATAACAGCAAATTCAAACTAATCTGTATTAAAAGCAGGAAAGAAAAAGTCACTGACACTAATTTTTATGAAACCTATATACCAGTAATATTTATCCTCTCAGCGCGAAGTTTCCAAAACTACAGCTTTTAACATGTGCAATGTAATTGGTAAAATGTATGAAATAGAATACAAATCCAGGCATGTTTGTTTTAACAGCAATAGATCTTCATTTAGACTTTCATTAATGAATCTTTTTTCTTTCTTTGCTTCATTTCATCCTCTTCTTTATTTGAAATCTTTTCTGGTCTTTACTTGCCAGCTCTATTTTTCCATTAACTGGTCATGAAGTATTCCCATAGAAACATCTGGGGTTTTTAATTTGCCATTATACTTTCTTATTTTCACTATACTTTATTATTTTTGCATTTATTTTATGTTTCTCCTCTGCCATATTTTCAACTCCTAATCTCTATCAAAAATATATTTTCTCTAATAGCTGACTCATCTAGAGATGTAAAGACATAATTTAGTTATCCAATTTTAGTTTCTTGATAAATTATATAGAAGCAAAAGTGTTAATCCCAAGTTTTCACATCCACTGCAAATTAAATATTAAGTATGGACAATTAAAAAAAAAAGTGCATGAAATTCACAATACACCCAATAGAAATCTAAAACATTCAAAATAATAATAGAAAAATGCAGTTGCAATGAATGTAATATTTTAACCAAGGAACTACTTTATTACTTGGACCAGTTAGCAAAGCATGGGTAGATTCCGTGCTATTCAAAGTCTTTACTATTGAGCTACTAGTATCTTAAAGGGCACGTTAGCCAGAAACCTTTTGATCAGTGGTTTAGATTCTCAAATCACAAAAAAAATCCAAATGTGTTTAAAATCTGTTCAAGAAAAAAGTTAGAAGGGGAAGTCTTGCAGACAAAGCATTCACTTTTCTTAAATTACTGTCTTTGAAACATTTTGACTGCTTAAAAAGTCTAGGAAAAATATGTAATGAAGATGGACAGGAGTGAGTGGGATTTATCAAGATTCAGGGATTTTCCAGAACCTAAAAACAGGTGGAAGAAGTGTCATGATTGAAAAGGCCATACAAAAAAAGATAGCTATAGTAATACTTTGCATTAAAGAAGCAGACTGACAGCAGCATAAATTACAGCTGTTGGAGATGGCCCCTGTCTCTCTTGCTGCTGCAGGGCCTGTTGGAGGGTGATGCTACATTAAATCTCTCTGGCAGCTTATGTCATTAAACAGTATGCATAATACTAAGGAGAAAAAAATATTGGCAAAAGGACTATGTAGTTGCTTCTGTAGAAGATAATATTCAGCACTTATGCACATAGATTTTTTTCATGCATACGATTAAGCAGCATATTTTCAGGCTATTGTCTTTCTATAGGTTTTAATAAAAATCTGGAATTATCTTTAACTCTTAGCAGAGCCATCTCTCCAAAGATGCAAAAATCACTTTCTTCTTGCTCAGCAACTCACCTACCACTACAGTGTAACTGCTAATAAAATTCAAGGAGACTTTCTGTTAGATAGTAATAACTAATATGAATTTATGCCCCATCAAACTTATAACAGCAGAAGCTTCACCTTCTTCTGAAATTCATTAATATAGCAGATATGCCACCTAAATATGCTTACTTAAAGAGAGTTTTTTTGCTGAAACCCTCATGAAAATAGCTAGCCAAACAGCAGATTTTTAAGAGCATTTATGGACATGGAGCCACAAACAAGCCCTCAGGGAGTTTTTCTTTCAAATCATGTCATTCTCCATCACATCAGAGGATGTCAGATTCTCTATAGCAGAAGCCATCAACTGGTGAGTTTTTAAGCAGCTCACAAGTAGCTTTCTTACAGGTCCCTTGGGCTGCTCCTCTGCTGGAGTGGTGACACAGAGTCAGCAGCAGAGCTGAGCTGGTACATAGAATTTGGGTAATTTGAATATTTGGCTCTTTATCTCCAACTAATCAAAAACTCCCCCACTCTACATCCTCCTTGCTGAGGATTGTGCCTTCACAGAGGGTTTTGAAACATGACACTTGGGTCAGGAACATTTGTCACTTTGCATTTAAAAGGTTTCAGAATGCAGCTAGGGTTCCAGTATATCCCTGTTTTCCTTGTAGGAAGCATCCTGTATTTTATATACAACATCCTGCAAGCTTGGTATATTCCCCTGAAGCTGTGTCAATTAAGAGAGTGAGCAGAGCAGCATGCAGCACATCTTGCCCTTCTGCTCCCTCTGCCCCTACTCACAGCATGCTTAGAATACATCTAGCTTTACTCAGAAAACTGGAAAAAGGAAAAAAAGTCTATATGTCTGGACTTCAGCTAGTTTCATAACAAAAGCTGGATTGAAAATGAACTGGAGCAATTTTGTGGATGAATTGGTGTTTAACAGGAACCACTTTCTTTGGGAGGGTGCTTGCAAAGAGGTTCAGAGCTCCTGCCCCTCCAGTAATGAGTTGTGTTGGTTTTATGGCAACAGCGGCCCTGGCTGCCCCACCCAGTGTTTCAGTCTGGTGAGTGCAACACGACTACATTCACCACTACCTACATTATTCTTACATGATTCTTAATGTTGATAGTGGGCACTGTTATGTCAGAATGAAGTACACTACTACACCCAATCCTTAAAAGGTTTTTTCACTCCTCCAAATGTTCATAGGAAAACAATCATCTCTGGAAATGGATACCTCGTTACTGTGTTGAGGGTGGTTTTGCCAGTTTTCAAGTACATCTCAAGTACAGATTCCCAAATATGTTGATTTTCTGTGGAGTCATCAGCTCTTGGCTCAGATGCCACATCCCTGGGACAGCCTTGGAAATTTAGGTTGAAATCTTTTGAAAAGCACATTTATCAAAGCGAATTTATCAGGAAATATTATACTGTTGTAGACAATATGCTCATTCCATGGGAACTTGATTGTATGCCTCTGAAATGGGAGAGCCATACTTCCTGTCCAGAAAGTTCCTAAAGATAACAAAGAAGCAGAGGGACACCCTATAGCCATACAATCAGGTGAAGTAATCCTTGTCTTATTAGAATGTTTTTTGACTACACAACACTCCAAAATTCAGTCCAAGGTTAATAGATCTATATTTAGATGTTGTTTCATTTAATTAAAAAAAATCTTTTCAGCATGTTTAAAACTATATTTTGCAGACTTCAATGGCTTCTGTAGTGCCGAGGGTTGTGCATTACTGTGGCTAAAGTAAAATCTTCTCATAGAAGAATCATCTGCATTTAGTGAGAACAAATGTGTCAAACTGACTTTCAGACTGAAACATAACCTCCTCTAAAGCAGGGTCATGTTTAACTGTAGAGCAGCTGAACTGCTTCTCTATTGCATATGGAGAGAGTATCTGGAACTAAGCTTTTTGTTGAAGCAATGACCTTTTGTTTTCCAGAACTATATTCAGTTAGTGGAGAAAATTTTCAAATAATTCTAATCACTTGGATAAAATGCTATCCATTTATCTAAGCAAATATGCTTTAAGTGCAAAGTTGAATGTTGTTAGAAATTTATATTCATTTCATTCTTGCTTTTCTTGTGAAGGAGTACTTCTGTAAATGGTCCAGCCCTGTCATTCAGTTTAAATGTTGTTAGACTTTATGTTAATTGAAAACTAATGCCTTGGTTTGATTAATCAAAATACTACAGCTCCAATGCCAAATGTCAATGGCTAAAATGAAGGGTACATGTTAGTGAAATACTATAAAAAGCTTAAAATAATTTGGAGTTTGTGTAATTGGCCCTATAATTTTTGCTTCATGAATCACTAAGTCAAACCTACAAAATGCTTAGTAATGAAAGTGATATTTATTTTCAGAGACTGATAAAAAGATACTGTTTAGAGTTTATTGTGTAGTCATCTGTCCTTAAATAGTATAGAGTAATTGAAATATTTTGGCTAAAGTATATCATAATCCAAAAGAGAGTTAGAGACAGCTACAACACTCTGTTGCAATCATATTAGTTTAGAAGGTCCTACTACCTTTACCTTGGTGGCAAAAGGATGTACATGTGCTTACACTGGAGGCAGCAGCACACTTTGATCAAAAACTGTATTTTAATCTGGTTTTGTAAAGTCAAAATTATAAAAATGAAACTTGATCCAAGTCAGCTGTTGACTCCATCTTATCATACTTCTTATATATTTTTGCAAAATGCTATTGAGCTATAATTGATGGATTCATTTAGACTAAGAATATCCAACTTTTCTTGAAATGACATTATGTAGCCCATAGACAGGAATATCCATCTGAAACAGTGGTACCATTTCGATGATCAAAAGGAGAGACTGGACTTCCATTTAGCCAAGGAATTTTCACAGCACACTAATACATTTTAGCAGAAAAGGATGAGCTATAATTCATCCCAATCTCAGTCCCAATCAGTACTTCTAAACACCTCAGACTCATTTTTAAGCTATTATTTTCCAACAATAAACTTTGCGTGATGCCCACAGTGACATTTTGCTACAAAGCAGCAAGTGTTTGGAATTGGTTTTGTGATAGTGTGCTTGCATGGTCTGGCCCTTGAAACAGAAAAGGCCCTGACATCAACCAAAGCAGAAATATATCAGAGTCACCAGAGTCTCTGTCTCTCCTTCTTTTATGCCACATTTTGTCCTTCTTCAACTCTCAGTCTTCCTCTCCTTCTCCCTGCTGTGGTTTTCCACAGAAAGAGAAACCACATTATAAAGATCCCAAGCTGCACATTTCTTATATTTGGTTCGTACCTTGTAGACCAAGCCACTGTAGGAGAAAAAGTTACAGTCTTAATTTCCTTTCTTCATAGAGGAAAGAAAAGGAAGATGTAAACCAGATGGACAAGAAAAGAGTACTACTTTAATCGGAGCAGCAGAAGTGATCTGGATTAGGGGAACATTTTACTGTTTCAGATTAAGGGCAAAACTTCAGGATGCTCAGCAGACCTATTCCAGGAGTGAGGCCTTAGGAATTTTGTAGTCTCTACAGAGGCCTGTAAGATCTGCTTAAGGATTCCTTTACTAAATTCAACACCATTTAAAATTTTTAAAGGATAAATTACAGTTAATAAAATTATTTTAGTTATGCTGCAATTGATCAAAAAAGAAAAAATAACATACAGAAGACCTTCTGCCATCTCAATCCAGAAATGTTTCCATATCCACCATTATTTTAATTTACTGACAACAGATTTTTAAATATACTTTCAATAATCATTGAGAGCAATTCCTTGTATCAATGAGATTCAACACCTACCCTTTGGAAGCCTGACCTCAGTTTACTGCTTCCATTTAGGGCTCAACTCACCTTTATACAGATCCAGAGACTCAGGATGTTACCAAGCAGCAATGAAATTTCTTTCTATATATCTCTCAGCTCCAAGCAAGGATGAGGTTTAACATAGTGATATACCATGAAATATTTAGGACTATTTGCATTAAAAACCTATCTTCAGATGTTTTTAGACCAAAGTAAATAGGCTGTAAATAGGTTTCAACTAGAGCCCTATCATTATTAACCAGTACATTTTGCAATCCTATCATAAATGTAGTGAAATGTGTTAGCCTCTTTTTATTTAAGTCAGAAGGTCATTATCCTTTCTTCCCCCTACCCCAACTTTAGTTTTCTGGTGGTCAGAAACTTTTTTCTAGCCTAGATTTACTAATGACCTCTGTGTTCTTATTTCTTTTTATACCAACATTACCTCTGTGTGTCTCATCTCCTTTACAAGTGTTATGTCCCTAAAGAATTTAAAAAGAGCAGTTTTATCCACTCTTGGTTATTCTCTCATTAAAGCAGAAAACTTGGCATTGGATCCTCTAAGGTACTTGTCTCCCTAACTCTTATTTAGGCCTCACTTTGCCACTGAAACCAATTACTGCAGAGGGCATTTGGCTGTTCAGTAGGATTTCAACATCTGAAGTATTTGGGGAGGCTGAACTGAAGCATCTTTTCAGCAAAGCTTTTCTTTTTTCATCTTTCTTGGACCCTGATAGCACTACACCAGAGATAGCAATTTTTCAGTGCCTTACAGAAAACTATTAATATTTTCCAAAGTCTTTGGGTTAATTTTGCCTTTATATGATATTAAATTTACCTTTCTATAAGCTGAAATGTACATGAGGTACTGTGTCCAGCTTGTGTACCTAAGACTTTCTACCCATAATAATTTCCAGTAAATAATCGATGGTAAAATTATTAGTAACTACTAACCTTTAATTGCATGCCTGTAATTATAAAATTTCATTCTAGTCCACCTAAGCACCTTGAGGGCACTCAGTTCCTCATACATACTATTTGATCTGTTTCTGGCTGTACACACCCTCTAGCTTAACATTTCCACAGCTTGATGTCATCAACAAAATTACCATTGCTCTCAATTCTGGTTTTTAATTCCACTATCTTTCCAGTCTTGCAATTCATGTCTCCAGACAATTCACCAGTTTGCTCCAGATGGCAGTTGTGGTTTTGAGCAAGATTTGGAAAATGGGAAAATGCAGAGCTGCTTAGCTGAAACTTTGTTTGGTCATGCATTGACCATTACTTTGTAATTCTTGTGCTACTGCTCTATTTCCCAGCAGAGTTTGGGATTTCCCACATGGTTCTACATCAGTGATTTACCACCGTATCTATAGATGGGACTATTTGGAAGATAAGTTATCAAAGATAAAATCAAACTTGGTCTGGCATGATCTACCTTTGGTTTGATTTCATTTTCAATGAATTTAAGGGCTCTTTTCATCTAATCTGGTGGATCAAAGATCAAAGATCTGCTTGATCTTCTGAATGGTTGATTCATTTGCATCTTTGTCCCCAGCAGATTGACTCCAAATTTAGATGATTCCTCTGTCTGAAAATGTCACCCTGATGTAGTGGCTCTCTTGGCTTCCCCATGCCTTCAGACAAACTGAAACATGCTCAAGTTCCTGTTAACTGAAGCCAGCCAGAGTCAGGCTTTTAGCAGCTCTGTTTTAATATAGTAATTGTATGTTAAGATTTATCTGCATCACTCAAGAAAAACATTTAAGTGTCACTGTTGTCTTTATGAAAAGTTAGAAAAATTGTTGCTCCATTAAAAGCACAAATGTAAAGTGCACTTAAACACTGACCAAGTGGTTATACTCATGAAACTTAATTACCTGTTGTCCATGAAATGTAACATGCTGCAGAAAAAAAACTCAATCACTCAATCACTGAGGCACAATCAAATCTGTTCATGCATTAGCCAAATCCATAAACTAGAATGCTAAAGGACTTCCATTATGCCCTTGTCCATATCATCATCAAACCAAAAAGGAAAATGTTTGTGTACTGGTCCAAAGGATATTCTAAGGAGCAGCTTCAATCCCTACTTGAATACACATTACAAAGGATTTTGCCTCGTTATTTAATATTACAAACTCATGATGCTTTCCTCCTGATATTTGCCAGGGAAAAATCTCTGGTAGTGACAGAAACAAAATCAGATTGACAGTCTCTCACCACCACACCACCTATTCAAGTCCAAGCATTAAATACAAGAAGTTGTATGTTTTTCATGTACTTAAAATGGCCTTTATTGGATGAATGTGAACAATTTTTTTTACCTATATTTTACACATATGAGAAGAAATCAGGTTTTGTTTACTCCCATTGTCTCAGAATCAATAATCAGAGAATGACTGAGATTAGAAGGGACCTTTGGAGGTTATCTGGTGCAGCCTCCCTGTTCAAGCAGGGCCACCTGAAGCTGGTTGTCTGGCACCATGTCCAGGTAGCTTTTGACTAACTCAGAGGATGGAGACTCCTCAAAATCTCTGGGCAACCTTCTTGATGTTACCAGTTCTTGGTCTCCATCACAGTGAGTACACTTTTCCTGATATTCAGATGGAATGTTCCATGTTTCAGTTTGTTCCAAATGTCTCTTGAAGGATTATGAAAGACTAATTAATCTAGGAGTTTTGGGTTATTGTGGTTTGGGGTTAGTTTTTTTTTTTGGGTTTGTTTTTTTTTTTTTTTTTTTTTTTTTTTTTTTTTTTTAACCTGTTATTGAGACATAAAAACTGTTATGAAGTTTGCTTGCTGGAAAATTGAAATTTTCCTGAATTGTCTTTTAGGAAAATAAGTGGGGTTTCTCTTAAAGTGCAGTGATAAAATACTAGATTTCTCAATGTGTGATCATACCTATAACTCCATGCAAAGCTTCTCTTGTAGCACCAGGTAACTCAGGAAATCTCAGGGACGTTTTAAGAACCAATGTACAAATAACTCCCCTTGTTCTGTCTGCTACTTTCCCTTGCCAAATGTGGGCAGGGGAATTGATGAAATATCAACAGAGAAACTCTGTAACATTTTTTCAAACAGAAACAGTGCCTGTTGTCAGCTGCTTTTCTATTTTATTACTATCTCATGATTAATTAATTTAAAATTTTGTTAACTCAATCCTCAAAATTGGTCTAATTATTTTTAAGCTAGCATCAGTTGAATACCTTTTGCTGTTAATTTAATAGGGTTGAAGCAAAATATAAATTTATTTGCAAGTTATAGCAAATATAATAGCAAACATAGTCATGTTGTATCTCCAGGAGGAAAATTATATTAAGTATCTTAAAGCCCAAACCAGAGAACCTGAGGTATATACCACTTTTTATTTGACATTGTTTCCATAATTAATTTTTAAAAGTTTTGATTTTTAATAGCATTTTTATCTGGCCACGAATAAATAACACAGGATAATAAATAATATACTTAATTACTTAGGTATATTGCAATCACTAAATCTAATGTGAATTTTAACACAAGTGATCCAGCAGATCTGCACTTTTATTCTTCCTCCTCCTTTCCCCCTACCCCCAATTCCTTTCCTACTCAAATAGCCTTTAATGAGCTCTCACCATCTGATACTCTGATATCTCATTTATAAAATATTGTAACTAGTCTTGAAAGAAAGGCAGAGAAGATTAAATTGAAGAAATTTGCAAAGATGCTTCTTGGACAACCATCAGTTTTGAATATACATGTTTAGATTTACCAATGATAGCAGGAGCAAACTGTGCAACTACCTCTTGTTATAATTTCCTCATTTACACTTTAATGAAAAAATTATTATGCTGTATCAGTTCTTCTCTGCTACCATGATAAAACTTGCATTTATATAACCTGTAATCCGTTTCACTTTGGGCACAAGGGAAAAATTGATGTTGAGATGACAACCACAAAAGTTTTTGTACATACAGATTGGTTTGGAAACTTTGCAAATGGTTTGTACATACAAAAGGGAAGGTGTTTTTTTTAGAGGTGTGTCTTCAGCAATTATTACTGTGTTGAGAGCCAAAATGGATATAATGAATAGGCGTGACATCCATGTTCCACTTTCCTGAGCTATAGCACAGATTTTGCTTCCCGTGATTTACTTTGCTGCTATTCTGCTTTGTCAGGAGATGTAACTACAAAAGATAAAAAAGTATATTTCAATATGAGATCAGTTAATTCCAGCAGGCCTGAGATATTTTGCTAAATGGTCCTCATGCATTTTCATTATATAGGTATCACTTTTTCCGTTTAGATTTTTTTCAATGTCTATAAATAAAGATGTTAAATAAAATTTGTCCCCATTCTTGGGAATCTTTTAAGGCCGAACTTTTCAGATTTTCAGTGAAAATAGAGAAATTATATTAAATTTTACTTTATCTTCCCCTTCATAGAACACTTGCTGGTTTCCTTTATCTATTGAAAATTGACAGTTACTCAAAGCAGTTAAGAAATTTGGAGGTCAGCTTCAGAATGTGAGAAGGGAGAAATTAATTTTCCTACACATCATGCTAAATACTTTTACAAAGTGCTTATACCTTTTTTTCTTCCTCATGAGGAAAGACTAAAACTTATTTAGATCTGTAACTTTACATTCCTAAATTCATTGTGCTGACTGAATGACAGTTTTCCTGGTGGCATAACCAATATACTCAACAACTCTGCAGAAGTATCTTGAGTAGAAAGAACTTGTATAGCAAAAATGCCAATGCACCTTTTTTTCCCAGCTTCTTTTATGGCAGAATAACAAGGTATCCTTTTACAGCCAACATTTTTTCAGAACCTAACCTATCATTATATTTACAACTTACCATGATCACTATATTCAGAAGAAAGCTTCAGTTCCACAGCCACACAAGAGATAGAACAAGAATGGGAAGCCTAAGTTATTTCACCAATGCAACCCACAGTGCTTTCCAAATAAGATGAATTTGCCTTTAAAACTTTCCCAAAAAATTAATGTAACTCCCAGGCCCTACACAGTTCCCAGAAACCTGGGACTTGCCTCACCAACAGCTAGGAATGATTAGGAAGACTTAAGGAGGTGGAAGTTACCTACATGCACATACTTCTCATTCACAGTCAACAAAAATTAATAGGTACTGAAATACGACTTTTTTAACTCTTCCACCAAACTGGTACTGTAAGTAGCCCAAAACATTTCCTACACACCATTTTTGATAAGGACTAAAACAACTCTAGCTTCTTCTTTGTCTTTATCCTAAAATAGGCTTTCTTAACATCCTGGTGATGATGAGAATTGGTAAATTTCCATACACATAAGTTCTGAACCCCTCTCCCATGATATCCTAGTAAGATGTTTTTGTTAAATTCTGATCATATCAATATAATATCATTCTATTTTTTTTTCTACCTTGACTTTTTTGAAGTTAACAAAAGTTTGATCTCAAACTATAGAGCTTTGTTTATTTTACTTATGCACAGTACAGTAGCAGAATCTGAGCATGCATGTAATGTTTATGTATAACTACTCTTTTCTATTACTAAATTTGATTGAATTTTCTGCACTTTTATTTAAATTCAGAGTCATTGGCAGAAATCTAAGATATAGTAACTAATAGCAATTGTCAAAAATAACTCTGCCATTGATTAACTTTTACTGGAATCTAAATAGCCCACTCTGAAGCAATTTTTAGACTAATTTTTTTAATTGATATTTCATCAAATGTTGATTTACTGAGTTTTAAATAAAATGTATAAAATACAGTGTCAGTTCTTGGTAACACAGAGAATTCACAAACACTTAGAATTCAGGCAGTGGTAGTTCTACATCATGCAGCAAGCACTGTTTAGTTAAATTCTGTTTTTATGGCTAGTAACATCTTAGTGATTCAAATCATGTCAACTGCTGCCACAGTGGCCCTCTTGAGAGGAGAGGGGTGTAATAAAGGTTTTCAATTTGTCTGCATTGATTTAGCTGAGTAGAAAACATCAAGTGGAGCTTTCACATTTATAATGAATATGATTAAAGAATGCATTTATAAAAATGCATACTCAAAATATGAAAATAAGATTAGAAACAATGTTTTGAGCGGTGAGTAATATTTGGGAAGAGGACTGTATTGCTAAGATCAGAAGGCTATTACTGAAATGTAAGTCTCTCTGGGATTTTAATAATTTGTTTGTCTGTTTACTTTGATTAACAGCTGGCAAGCAAGTTCCCATTTGTTTCCAGACAAGACCTGTGTTGTCCAGTAGTGAGTAATCTTTCCTTTTGTGGTTCAGTTCTTTCAAAGAATAGTCTTTGAGGACCAGGAAAAGAACCGTGGTGCCAGGCAGAATTAAATTGGTTTGCATATCTGCCAACTTGGCCGTTCTTGGAAATTCAAAACAGTAAACTGTGCAAAGTTGTTTCCTTTTGGAATGTAAATCTTGATGATGATATGGCACATAACTAAGGACACAGCATCAGTGTCTGAGGCACAAGATAGTTTCTTTCTTTTGTTGGCTGTATTTTATTAAGCATACCCAGTGTATGTAAAAGAGTAGTGGTAAAGCATAAATGATAATTTGAAGAAATTATTTATACTAGTGAGATACTTGGTCTACATTGACAAAATTCTGGATTTAGATGCAATCCTTCATTTGAGCTACAGGGACTTGTTTTCACTTGCTTGGAACATTTCTGTGAGGCTTTCTTCTAATTTCAGCTTTTCAGCACCAAGAGAAAATTGTGCCTTGGAAGATGAATATGGAAACAAAGTGCCCATCTGAGGCACTAATAGAAGGAGTAGTAAGACAGCTGGACAATGACAATCAGAAAAGAATACAAAAAGCATGTAGGGCATTAGAGAATGCATGGATCTGGTTTACTACATTACCTCTTTGACTACATTAACAAAAGATATTTGGTAATCTGAAGCATAGATTGCATTTATGCAACTTGCTCTAGAAATTATTCCATATGCTTGCTTCAGAATATCACCTTTGCAAGAATCCATAATGGAAGTAATAACAAACTGGTGTTCCATTGCAGCAGCCTGCCTTCCTTCTGTTCCCAGCCTGGCAGGGGATACGTTTGAATTTGATGACGTGATGAAAATTGTGACATGTCCTTAGCAGATCAGAAGAGGACTGAAAAACTGTAAAACTTTCTTAGTCATATTTATTTTCATAATTTAAATAATTTTAACCATCAACTATTGTATTTCTTGCCTTCTCCCCTCCCCCCACCCCACCCCATTATTTCATGTTAAAGATTTTGAACATAAAATTCCAGTTAAAACAAAAATGCAATTTTAGTTAAGCTGCAGTCATTTCTTGGTAGCTCACAACAACCTTATGCTACTTACCACCAAATTCAGGTAAATAATACAGTAGAAGCCAAAGCACATGGCCTGATTTTTCCTTTCACACTTAAACTCTATGCAAATGAAAAGAGATAAATAAAAATTGTATTCAGTAAAAATCCTCTTCCCTGCAGCATAAGAATAAATTGATTGCAGGGCTGAGTTTTTTCACAATTGGAACCACACAAAATTTTGGTCCCAAACATCTACATGCTTTCCCACAATTTTCATCTTCCTTTCCTGAGAGCACTCACTACTGTTATGTCCTGAGGTCCGTCTTATTGCAGTTGATGTAGAAGAAAGCAAATCTAAAAGTCTTGTCTGGTTTGGAAGTATTTGGGTTTCTTTTTTCTTTCCTATTGTCCCCCTACCTTGTTTTAATCTTTAAATAGTATCAGAAGGCTGATACTATTTAACTCATAATTTCGTGTTTGTTCTGTGGGTTTTAAAAATTTGCATTCATATAGTAGCTTTTATGCAATGTAAATATGTAGTATTAGAAAAGTTTCTAGGTGATTTTTTTTTTTCTTTTTGAAGAACAGAGGGTTGTGATGTCAAAGGCAAGTAATTTCTGGATTCTGAAAATCATAGGAACACAAGAACATCCACAGTCTGATCTAGGGTGGTTCAAACTGATTTTTATGTTGGTAGGTAGAAAAGAAAAATCTAATATAGAAAAACCTGTTTCAGGTGGAACACTAAAATGCTTTTTTTGTTTCCTTGAGACACAAAAATTTGAAAAGATTCCCTCTGTATCAAAGATGTCATTAAATTTAGGCTGGAAAGAAACATTTAGATATTTTTAATGAAGAAACTAATCTAAAAATATAATAGTATTTCATTTTACTGAAACCCAGAAGTTATGGGATATGGAAACCCCAGCCTCAGTTCCTTCTTCTGTCTGAAACATATCCATGAGCTTCTACAAGAATATTCTAGTTCAAATAATTTTCAAGAGAGGAATGCATTCATCCTTGCCTCTCTTTCAACACCAATCTTTGCTAATTGAGCTACCCTCTTCTTCTTCCTGCATAAACACTGGAGTTTATAAGAAATGACAGAGCTCTAACAGGAACAAAACTAGATGACCCATACCAGAGCACTTCAAAACTGTAAACTGTAACTTTCAGATGACAACAGTAGTGATTTATTCAAATGTCTGGGCTAGATAAGGAGATGCTGGTAAGAAAGAATAGAGGAGGGAATAAATGAAGAAAAATGTTCTAAAGGAGCCCAACAAGAATTAATGTTCAGGTAACATGAATGAATTAGACAATTGTTGTAATTCTCATTTCAGGTTTTGCATAAAACTGATAAGCATAAAATTAAGAGGAAAAAGAAGCTGAGATGTGTTTAACATTTCTGAATATCAACCTTTGTATTCTGACTGCCACACAATCAGGGGATAAAACTGCTATGAGACCTATTTGCTGTGCTGCAGGAAAGGTGCTACATGTGCTACATGCTGAAAAGGCATAGCTCTTTCTAAATATGCCTGTCCATGCACTCATTCAGCTTCTTTTCAAGATACACAGAAACTGAACACATTCAACAACTTTAAAAATTAAATCAACCCAACCAACCACACACACAAATGCAATTGACTCAACTTCTGTTGCCCAACAACCACAATTTAATGAATGAAGCACAGTGAAGTGCAGGGAAATGCAGAGCAATTTGCAAATGTTCTTTTTTGATAGAAAATTTATTTTGCATCTATGTAGTTTCAAACCTGCCATCTGAGGTTTATTTAGGCCCCATGAAACATGTAAGCAAGGCTTGCACTGAAATCCATGACCTAGACCCCTCTTTTTCCTACTGTGCACCAACTACATTACCAAATTACAAAAGCTTTTGTCTGAATCTGTGTTACTCTTGTTGCTATTGGTAGCATTTATTACTCAAAGTGGCACAAAGAGTGGTGAGCATTCAGAAAATATGGATATACTCCAGCTCAGTAAAGACAAATTTTATGGGGCTGCTCAAAGAAAAGTGCATGAGAATCAAGTTACAGGTGGGAAAACAGAGAACCCAGTTCTCCCAAATGCTGGATTAGTGCAGTAGTTAGAGTTATTGGACAGTTCTCTATCTAAAAGCACAAGTGAAATGAACATGGCCATTCCTAGTGTATTTTATACAGCCCTCAGTCATGTCACTCTTTACTAAGGAAAATATGAGCAGCAATTTTATGTTATATCCTTCTGGAAATAAAAGAGATGAGAATGCAAATCTGGTTGGAGGATCTTAAAGTTCTTAAAGGAGGTATTGAGCTGCTCAGTGATTTCAGGATGGTTATTCCCATACAAGGATGGATGATCCTTAAGCACACAGTGATTTTAGCAATACAATCCTAGGCAGCTAGAATCTAGGTGTGTGTTTTTAAGAATACAGTCTTTGACTTAAACCAATAAATTTGACATAGTACGGGTTTTAGTGCCTTTATAAATCAGCATCTGCAGCAGTGCAGTAGCATTTCCATTAACAGGTGATTTCTCTGTAATTTCCTCTGGTGACAAACCCATTTGCTTGTCAGCCCTCCAGTGCAGCATTGCCTCACTGCAGCATTGGATCCAGGTATCATCTCCTAAAATAAGATCTGCATGTGCTGCTGCACAGCTTCACAGTTGCTTTGTTCTTTTGTCAGGACAACCCTAGATATCTTTCTATTTGAAGTTTTTTTCCCTAAAGAAAATTCAGAAGAACCACTGCTCTTATGACAAAACGAAATGGTTGTCATGAACAGGACTGTATAATTAGACCAAAAATTATATGGAATGAGGTTATCACAGTTAGGTCTTTCTTCTATCACCAGCCCTAGTGAAAAATTTATATTTTTCCTCCTAAATTATTACATTGTGAAAGAAGTTTCAATTTAAACTGACTTTCAGCAGCTTCTGGAAATGACCCTTCATGCTACTGCAGGCAGGTAGCAAATTTATGAGTATCTGCTATCTGGGTCTTTAAGTTATCCTCAAGTGCCTCTCATAAGCTTTTTCAAAATGGATTATTTATAGTGTTCCTGAAAGTAGAACATATGAACTCTACTTCTACAACATTTCCATCAATGACAGCTTTTTTATGTGAGAAAAGCAAATCATATCTACTATATTTATGGAGGATAACCAGATAAAGAAGTTAGAGAATTGTGACTAGTCCAAACATTTCATTGCTTTTGAAAAATATGTAAATTTTTTTTTCCTAAAGAATAGGAATAGCTACAAAAAGGTGCCTGGATCGAAGTCTTGAAATGAAATTATTCTGCAGTGTGGTTAAACAACAGAAGGATGCTCTGGTAACATGTAATTGATTTGCTTTCCCTTTGCTCCTGAGGTCTTCCAAGGAGAAAGACATCTCTTTCTACTTGACCAGAAGTTGTCACTGTTAGTAATGTGGTTGAAGTGTATTGACTTCCACAGGACAACCTCATACAATGAATTCCCTTGATATAAATGACCTCTACTTAGTTGCTCCTCAGAAATATTTTACTCAATTGCATAGCAGGAAATTTTAACTGAGGATTAATAAGGAAAGAGTGAGTTCAAGAAAAAAAGAACAGCCTGTATCATTTATTTTTAATTCTTCTCTTTGTAAGTAGCATCAGAAACACAGTCAGTGGGTGTAGGTAATGAGAGAACATCATTGAGAAATGAGATTTAAACAATTTGAGAATGAAGAAACTGGGTTGAATAGGCAAACTGCAATACAATATTTATGACCATCTTGTAGGGACAGCATTAAAGAAGAAGGTGAAGGAAGTGTGAAAAAAGCATAAGCTTACCTTCTTTTTGTTCTACTCACATACAAATTATCATTTTTAGATATAATTTTGATATCACAGTTGGTTTCTCTCTCAGTTTATATTTTGCAAATCAAATAAGAAATCTATCAGTAAAAGGTTGTGTAGTGTACCCAGATACACTGGGATTATGGGTAGTTGAAGCATATTTTGCTAGCTTCTCATTTGATTGCTGGAAAAAATATTAAACTTCTATTTTTCAAAAGAAAGGGAAAAGGTCAGGTGTATTATTATTGAATTCCACGTTTGCATGTAAGAAATTTGTAATCATCCTTTCCATGAAACTTTGAAATACTCCAAAACATCTTAAAACTCAGAACACTTTGACTATAACATGCCATCAAAGCACAGAGGCACAGCGTATAATGAAATAAGAGAGATTATATAACTATCTGGTCACATAAATCTAATACTTAGATTTTGATGTAATATATCCTAATAGTGCATTTTGTGCCAAAGTGGTACCACAAAGTGCACATATTTTTGATAAAAGCAGGGAAAAACAGATTGATCTTTTAAGGAGGTTATAGTTTTAGAAATGTTAAATTGTGTAAACATTTATGTATGTATGATACACGTTTATATCTGTATACCTGGCTGTATATAAGAACTGCTATCACACATAAATCAGTTGTCACATGGGAAAATATAATAAAATAAGTCTAATTTGTGCTTTCTACTTTTCAGCATATTTATGATATCTTTATGGATTGCAGCTGTACCTTGTATGTCTCCAAACAGGCTCAATTTAAAAATTTCTTCAGAATGAAAATTGGATATTTAATTCTCTGACTTATTAAAGCTGCTACTAATTTTTGTTGAGAACAGAACAGAACAGTCAATCAGAAAAATGTCCTTTGTGGTAAAGGCATAATTCTTACACAGCAATTACTGCACCTATCTAGTTGAACTTTTTGTAATGTAAGAAATTTAACTCCTCCTGAAGTAACATTGCAGGATGTTTCTCAGACTGAAGTAACAATACCAATACCTGTTAGGATGGATGCACTTGCACTTTGCGTATCTCCAAACAAGCCTTATCACATGTTCAATTTTTGTGAGCAGTTCTGACAGTATTTTAGCTTCTGTCTATTGTAACATGAGGAGCATGAAGTCCTGATGGAAGAGAAGCCTTGCAAATACACCTTGCATTTTATTCGTGGTCTTAACAGGAGAAAATAGACTGGATGCAAAACTCATGAAAATCTCTACAAAATGGATTTTTTTCTATTAACTCAAAAGAAATTGTTCCCAGCCTCAGAACTCTCCTGTCAAGTCCTAGTATCTAGATACTGAAAAAGATCTGAGAAATTATTTTTTGAGAACCTATTCTGCAATAAGCTGAAATCTCCTACTTGCATCCACTTCACAAATACAATATAAAGCATCAGAGTACCAATTGGGGGCTGTAGATATCCACAACTCTCTTTTATCATGGGAAAATCACCACAAAAATGTGTAATATTATCTGTGTAATAATTAGTTTAGAAACATATGATACTCTTATAAGAATGAAAGAAATAGGTACTAAGTACAGGTTTCATTTTGCTTTTCAAAATTATACACACATGACAATTGTCAGGATACTTCATGGCTGGCAGGATGAGGGAATAAAAGGAAGATTTTGAGTACGTGTACAACTCCCTCAAACAAAGCTGAATAGTGATGTTTCTCATTACACAGCAGTGCCAAAATCTTCAGGATTACATATTATTTATTTTTAATACTTCATTGAGTCATTGTCTACCTCATCTAAATGTGTATGCTTGCCTGCCTATCTGCTGTTGATTTCTTCATTTGACATTTATATTTCAAGATGAAAAATAGCACAAAGGTCCATGGAGTTTTATTAAAAATAAAATCCTAAAATATGGTGTGGGAAAAATGTGGTAAAACTTCCTGCACTTAAGAGCAAGTTCAAGCTTAAAAGCACAATATTACGAACATCAAGGTGGTAGTGACTCAGACTTGACACCTAGAAATCAACCTTTAAAATAAGAAAACATTTATGCATATGAGAAACTACTTGCCAGTGCAATCATTGTTTTTATGAATTTGTGAATGAAATGCAAAAATATGTGTGCAAATGCATGAATTTTACTCACATGCTTGCCTATGTGCTATCCTGATTACATAATTGCAAAATTCTGCTCTTAAAAAGAGGTAATTTCTTGGTTTTGTGCCTTAATTTATGATTGTGGTTCAATCTTTTCAATTGTTGGCTTTGCAAAGTGATTTTGTATTGCATTTAGAGGATTCTCACGTGACTATATCCAGAATAGATTAAAGACAAAGATAGTTATAAAAGTTACAGAAAAACAGGAAGATTTATATACCTATACAGGTATAAATAAGCATAGTTAACTTAAGATGACTATTTAAAAAATTCAGTAATATTTACTTCCATCATAATAATTAAAGTCTAATTTCCACTGAATTATTTGAAAATTGTTTAATTTTTTCTCAAATATTTATTAAAATATTTTACAAAGTACTTTCTTAAGGGAATTGAAGTAGGAGATTCAAATATACATTGTAGTGACTAAGTCTCACTTGACATAAACATCAGAAAAATCACAAAACAGAAAAAAGAGAAAATACCTGTGTTTTGAAAGATTAATTTTACTTTCCTATAGAGATCTCTGGTATGTGACTGATTCTGTATCTAAGTTAATTCATTAGTATATTTACAGGAGTTGAACACTTAATAAATTCAATAATATTTTTTTGTAATAATTTTTAAAAATCAGACAGAATATAGTCATTAAGTTTTACCTTGGTTTAAAGGTAAGGATTTTTGGATTGCCACATCTAACTGCCAGAAACCCATCATGTCACAAAAGCATAGGAGGACACCAAAGCCTGATCAAGCATATGCACACTCCAAAAGGAGTGTTCCACATTGTCTAATTTTAAGAAGATAGTAGATGTGTGAGTTGGAAAGCAGTTTTTTTGATACAACGGATCTCTTCAAAAAAGAATTTTCCACCCAGGGCTTAATGCAGTGAATGAAGATAAAGAATTCTTCTCAGAGTCACTTTTTAAAAAGCCATCCATCTATTAACAAGGCCTAGCAAGATTAGTGTATTAACTGGGAGACATGGAAATTTCTTTCAAATTAGACAGCATGGGCAACTCCTAACCTATGCAATCATTCCTAGCACAGATGAAGAGAGAGCACTGAAAGAACAATAGCAATTTTGAAATTCTGAGACTGTTAAATTTATTATTGTATCATGGATAGGAAATCGTGGCACAGTCCAGGAACCAGAACACAATCTCTAATTTTCTCCATCCAGAAACCCCATGATTCCCCAGACCCAGGGAAAAGTCATGCAGAAATGTGAACTAAGGATGTGATGTAAGGAAAAGGAAAAGACATCTGTTTGAATTTTGGCAAGATCAAAAAGCTGAAAATGTGATTGCTTGATCTTGGAGAGATTCTTTGGGTAGAAAATAAACAGGGAATTTATATGATCTCAATAAAAAAGCATTTTGGAATTAAAAAGATAAATTGATGGTATCATTAGTAAAGAGGGTAGGTGTGCAAACCTATTATAGTTGTTTTCCACAAAGCTTAGTATTACCTTTGATTGATCTTTGGTTGGAAAATGCTAAATTGCTCTCAAATACTGAATGATCCATGATATCAAAGTATTCCTAAATGACAATGAATCAGAATGCAGTGAATTTAAAAAGTTAAATATTATCTTCTTAGGCTACTTGTATAGAAAGTAATGTCATTTTTATCATATGTATATTTTGACTAAATAGTATTGTGAAAAAAATTCAGATTTATGATCCCAGATTTTGATATGCTATGGCACATAGCAAGTTCTAATAAAGTACCAGTCTTACCAAGTTGTTTGCTCATAATGACAATTCACTGATAGAAGTCTTCCAATCACCATTGAAATACTGTGGAAATGCATTAATTCTGAGGGGAAACATATGAGGAAGAAAATAAAACCCAGGCTCCTTGAAGCTTGGAATTCAGCATCTGAGCTATTTATCTTCTATCCTATCCCCAGAATTTTTTCACAACATGAAAATGAAAAAGTAAATTGTCAGCTTTTCAAGTCTACTTGAATTTAAAGAGAGCAATGGTAGACAGCAAATATTTCATCACAAAGATGTGTTAGGTGTTCAAACAAAGCTTTTGTATTTCTTCCTTTTCTAATTTCACAACCTCCCATAAGGTATGCTGCCACTTTCTTACACTGCAAAACTCCAAATAATAGTTTTGCAATTCCAGTGGTGACTGTTGGGATAATAGGAGCAGTTTGCATGGCAGGCTGCTGTCCCCGGCTTGTCTGTTCTGTAACTGAAAAGAAGACTCAGATAAGGAGTTAGGAGTGTTTCAGTAAACTTGAACAGAATAGCAAATGTCTTTTTTTCAGTAATAATATATGTAAACCTATATTTATCAGTCTTTAAAGTGAATAACACAAGAAAAAACCAGAATCAAATAAATGACTGTGTTCTCAGTGAAGGAATGTAACTTCTTGCAGAAAAGAAATAGGATGACATGTTTTAATGTCAGCATTTAATACTAAACTCTGGAACAGCTACATCTGTCAAAACTTGAATTTTTCATTTGTGCTTTCCTGTTCAAGGTGCCCTTCATTTTAAGTACAAAAGTGAACATATGTGGTGCATTGACTTCTCTCAACTAATAACCAGCTTCCAAAAAGCAAAAAGTGTCTGGATACGGAAAGCAAGGAGGAATTTCTTTGCACTTTCAAAGAGCTTCCAAAGAGAGATTAGAGGAAAATGACATTGCCAATAATGTCTAAATTAATTAAGAGAATAAAAAGAAATAGAGAGGTCATTTTTAAAGATACCTATAAAGAGAATTTCTGAAAATAAATAAAACTAGAAGTTCCTAGGCTACTTCCACCACATTTTCTGTGCAAAATTAAAATAGTGATTTTATCAACATTTTTCAGGA
Source organism: Emberiza elegans (assembly GCA_024865655.1). Classification (NCBI taxonomy): domain Eukaryota; kingdom Metazoa; phylum Chordata; class Aves; order Passeriformes; family Fringillidae; genus Emberiza; species Emberiza elegans. Next base: position 50,750,697 of record JALJVW010003023.1, read on the forward strand.
AAAAGACTATTTTTTTTTTAGTGACAGTGTCTTCTGTGGTATTAAGAATATGAGAGAGATTTTTTATTGCCAAGAGGACGTTATTGGCAAATTTAAAGGAAAAATGCACTGGTTTGTTTCTACCTTAACTGAAAGTAGTGGAATTTTCACCACTGAATTGGATGCAATAGGATTAAGACTTCAATTTTACCAAGTTATTAAAATTTAGAAGATTGATTCTGAATCCTGCTCTTTGGCAAGAAATGGCCACATCTCTATGGGATTATTCAGAAGATGACCACATAATGCATATTTAAGGCAAATAAACTGCTTTTGTTAATGTTGTTTACATTCATTGTTTATGCAGTGTGAAATGAACCAAATTGGGGAAAAAGCAAAATAAAACAAAACAAACTGAAATAAAAGCAATTTTCCCCTTTGCATGCTTGCAGCCAAAATTTTACCATGTTGTGCATTTGAAAGTTGAAAAACACTGCACATTGGTTTGAAGTAAAAATCAAGTTAATAATTTTAATTTCCACATTGAAAAGTGTAAATTCAATAAAGAACACGTCTGAAATTCACTGATAAATGGTACTATTTAAAACATCCTTAATGCTGTGTTATAATCTAAAAGAAATTATACAAAGTTAGCTATTTTATTTTTTTCCTAACTGTTCTGATTGAGGTTCAATATCTAAGTATCAAAAGATGTGTTTTATGGCTTATGCTGTACATGGAAAAAGAATCTTATTGATTTTTTCAGCAACACGTCTGTTTGATAGTTGACTGCAGTTCCTGAGGATTAGGCTCAGTCAACCAGTGTCTTCTGTCTTTTCTGTGCTCCCATATCCTGTTTAAAGCTTTCTTAAAAAGTATTATCTTCTCCCCAGCCCACCATACAGCCCCTGCCTCTGTGCTTCTAACTATATTCAACTCCATTTGTCAGGCTAGAATATTCTTTGTAAACTGTAACTGAAGAAAAATCTTTGTGTTGATTCTAGTGAAATTTTTCATTGATTTTTCAGAATGGCATTGTGGATCACTGCTGACATCAAAGATCTCAGTGATCCAGAGCAGGGACCAGCTCCATTGCAATGGTAGAATAGAATCAAAAAATCATAGAATTAAGGCTGGAAAAGACCTTTAAGAACACTGAATCCAACTTTGGATGGAACATCACCGTGTTAACTAAATCACAATGCTAAATTCCATGTCCAGCTTTTTCTTAACACGTCCAGGAATGGTGACTCTGCCACTCCCTGGGCAATCTGTTCCGATGCTTAACCACCCTCTGAATGAGAAATTTCTTCCTAATATCCAACCTAAAGTTTCTCTTGTGCAACTTGAAGCCTCTTGTTCTGCTGCTTCTTACCTGGGAGAAGAGGTCAATGCCCCATCCTGTCACAACCATGAAGAGGTTAAATAGGGCTGGTCCCAATGCTGAGCCCTGGGCACCACCACCACTAGTGACCACCTGCCAACTAGATGGGACACCATTCACCAGCATTCTCTGGGCCCTTCCTAAATCCATGCTGGCTGGGCCTGATCCCCTGGTTCTCCTGCATGTGCTGGACACTCAAGACTATCTGTTCCACAATGGCACTGAAGTCAGGCTGACGGGCTTGTAGCTACCTGGATCCTCCTTCTTACTCTTCTTGTAGATGTGCAACACACTGGCTAATCTCCATCCCTCTGGAACTTGCCTGGCTAGCCAGAATTGCTGGTAAATGATGGAGTGTAACTTGGCGAACTCTTCTGAATGAGTAATAATAAAATTACGCCTTTTGTATTTTTATTATGTCTCATCTTGCCTTGAAATATTTCTAAAATTTTTGATGTAATTAATCTTTAAAACAATCTTAGATTACACATTTTATATTATGTGGAATTAAATTAATTAAATTTTCCCATTAATCAGTCTGAAATAAACATTCCTTCAGCAAGCCAAGAGGCAGCACCTCTGCTACCACCGACAGACACTTCAGGCCTGTTTCATCTCCAGGATATGAGATCTTCTGGGACTTAGAATTACTCATTGTAGCTTCTCTGTAAACATCTAGTAATTAATCTCCCTGATATGAGGTCTGAGATCCCACTCTCATGCTCTCACAGTTTGTGGAGTTTTTTGCAGTGAAAAGGATGAGAATTCAAAAAGATAAAGTCATATGCAGAAAATAAAGGTTAGTGGCCTCACTTTAGAAACCTATTAGTATTGTGATGCCCTATTTATTGCAGACCTTGGAGAAAGTATGGTGTGTGGGGGAAATTATTTCAGGGAAAAAAAGAAAAATAATTTTGTGTGTAGCTTATTTCATGTATGAGACAGATGAAACAATATGAGTGGATCTTTTCATGACAGTAATGCCCTGTTATAATATACTTAAATATTTTTAGAAATACTTACTAATGCCTGTTTTCTAGATTAGCAACTCTGGGTTTTGTGATGAGCATTGGCAACTGGAATGTGAAGTGGCTGTTCTCATCATATTATTGTTACTTACTCATAAAAAAAAAAAAAAAGTTTGATTGGTGGATTTGATATCTGATGTTTAAAGAACAGATTTTTAGCCAGTGATAGCTATGTATTTGATTCATTGCTAATGGAAACAATTATCATTCTTAGATGTCAATTTGACACAATCTAGGGAAGGTGTGCTGCTCCTCTCCATCGACAACAGAGAGCAATGAGAGGAAAAGCTTAGGCTAAATATACAACTGTAAGGCAGATTTTAGAAGACACTGTTATTTAAAAGTGGTTCATAGTTTTTGAACATCACTAGAATAAAGTCATTACTCTAAAATCACTTTTTTAAATAATATTGACTTTTTTTAAATAATGTTGTGTGTTTTTCTGTGTAAAAAAGTATAAATTATTCTAACAAAGACTCTGAAAATATAAACAGGTTTGAGTTTTTAAATTAAACCACCATCCAAATTATTAGATGGATTAGCTAGAATTATTACCACCATCTGAAAAGAAATTCTAATAGAAATTTTATACCTCTCCATGAAAAACACTGAAAATGTGAATCCTAATGGTTTGTAGGAAAAATTAATATCCATCTGCAATTAGACTGTTTCTTGTATTGTTTGGATATAGATAAATAATAGTTTTCTGAATACTTGGAAAAGCAAGGTTAAAAACATTACTGGAATTATTGTGTACTTTTTGGTGTGGAATAAAAGGCTCAATCAGAGAAATATGGAAAAAAATGGTAACATTTCAAAATGTGTCTTTGGCCTTGTGACTTCCCCATGCAGATTCTGTGAGCTTCTTTGAAGGTCCAGTGACTCTACATGCAAAATAGAGTGTGACTTCATGATAAATTACAAGAAGCTCCTGCCCAGCCAGTGGCAGAGCAATGAAAACAATATTTTTCCAATTCATGCTGCTGAGCGGGGACACTATGCAGATTCTGAAAATAAACATTTAAAATCATCAGAAAAAAACAGGAATGTCATCCCTAGTTAAGAACTACCACAAGTGTTGTGATAAATTGAGGTTTAGAATCAGCTTAGATATTTAGTAACATGAAAGCATGACAAGATTCCTATATATACTAGTCTGGGCGAGCTAATCAGTGGTTTTCCTTTTCCTCACCCTGCTGAGATTGATGTCATCTGTTTCATTTGAACTCCTGTCTGACATATGCCTTTTACTGGTTACCAGGCAACCAGCATCATCAAGAAAGCTAAACATGTGCATAAACTATTATTCACATCAATGCTTTATCTCAGAGTACCTCAAAACATCTCTGCCAATTCACAATTTTTGTTTCCCAGCCTTCAGTCCCTGAGGAATGGCTTCATATCACTAAATTGAGAAGAAAATGGGGATGCAGTTTCTTGAAGCAAATAAAGTTTTCTGAAAATTTTATTGAAGGGTTTAAATATAGTTCTAGAATTCTGACAGCTCGATTTGTTGAATTTTGTTTCCTAAACCAAACAAACAAAACCTTAAACCTTCACTATTCATTTAGATTTCTTCAGGAAATCTGTAATGAGGCAGCACATCAGAGGTATACATGAAGATTTGCACTCTTTCTCATAAGGATATGTCATTTTCTAAAGGTCTTGTAGAGGTTGTGAGAATTTTGAAGAGTGGCATCAATGTTGGGCTATTAAGAAATATATAAAGAGTCTGAAGTAATGAGATGAACCTATCATGACCTTCACAGATATTTTTTCAGGTCAAAAATGAAAGCATAAATCCAATCACCATACAGTTTAATAACACTCTAACATTGTTTTCCAAGTAAGAGTAGTGCCGTTCTGCAGAAGTTGCTCAAGCTAACTTGTTTAAAGAAAATCCTGGCAGAGAATTGACATTGGAAGACCTAGTTGGATCTTTTGAACATGAATTTTAATTTTGTGTACATTTGTTAGATGCTAAAATGAAAATTTAATGCATGGAACAAAAAACACACAGTGGCCACACATTATATGAAAGTTTACCATCCAGAAATCCATATAAGTTCATAACTGGGCTAGAGTAGGAGCTGTCTGCTTACCTAATTGTTAAGAATAATTAATTAACAACCAATTTATCCCTGTTGTAATTGTCAAGAGAGTTCAAACTTGGTTTATATTCCTGAGTCGCACAGTTTTCAGCAGCTCTATCATTCAAATTTAGCTCCATATTTGTAAACATATCTGTTGATTTTTTAAAAATAAATTCCTGAAAAAGATTACATCTCTAGTATCCCTAAAATTTATAAAGATGACCTCAAGGATTGTGCATGAAAGTATCCCTGACAGAAATGTTAAAGAATACTGTGAAACAGAGAAAACAAACCACTTCTAAAAATATAAACCATATATTGTCTTACTGTCAGGAAAAAAAAATAAAATAGAAAAACAAAAACCTAATTTTCCCCAGTTAGCCAGGACTGATGATAAATGATGAAAATGGGCTTGGTGAGCTCTCCCATAAGCTCCCTCAATATCCATCCTGGATTCCATCCTGCCCCACAGATTTGTGTGTCTAAGTACTGTAGAAGGTTACTGACCATTTCCATCTAGATTATGGAGGCTTCTGTTTCTTGTTTACACAGGAAATTGCTGGTCAAATCTGGGCTTGAGACTACCCAAGACTTTGTCTTCTGCAGCTTTTCAACCCTCTTAATCTTATTTTCCAAATTAGTAAAAATAGCCATTTGAGTTAACTTGTATCAGTCTTGCAATCCTCCTCACAGCCATTATAGCACCAATTGAAGTTGTAATTAGAGTATTAACCTTTACTTCCATAAAGAAAGCAAAATGCATCCAGCAAAAATGCTTGATTCCAGAAGTGGCCCATTTCTTCTGTTTTCATACAGTCTGAAATGTGGAGTGTAAAGGAGTATCAGGTCAGAAGTGTAGGCAGTATTTTGTAATGTAAACCACATAATTGCATTTTTAATAAAAGACTGGAAATGATGGGGCAGAAGGTAACATTGTCAGTATAGCAACAGTCGTCAAACCATGCCTGCAAATCGTGGGTGTAAATTGTATAATCTGTATAAATTGTCCCAGCATCATAACAATATTCTGTAAATGGCAGTTTATGAACACAGACATCAATATACTGATGCAGTCAAGATTAAAAAAATTATAGGATGTGTAAGGATATCACCACATTCCTACCTGCCTTCTTGTTAATGCTCTGGAGCAGGTACCAAGCAGACACACATTTGTCATGAATTCAGAAATCAACATATTTTGCTTTGTTTTTGAAATCCCCACCGTGTGCTTTTCTGTATTCTCACACAAAAGGGTCTCTAGGGAATATTTGTTCCTTGGCAAAATTTAGACTGGACTTGCAGTGAGATCCTGGTGGATCTGGAGTCTGGATGACAACCTAAGAGTGAGGAGAGTGTCCTGGCTACTGCCCTCCAGTGCCCAGCACTCCCACTGTGGGTTAAGCCAGCCCTGGGAAGGGGCCCTTTGAACAGAGCACAGAGGATTCAGAGCCTTTCGCAGACCAGCACTGCATAAATTGTCACTGGTTATCAGGCAGGCTTGAGAAATGAGAGGTCCAGCACATCTGTACATTCTAATTTGTTTCTTTCACGGTATCTGGCACATGCCAGTTCTGGTACAAGCAGCACAGGAGGAAATAAATGGATTTGGGAATTGTTCAAAAGACAATTTTTTTTTCTTAGCTAATTATTTTATTATTATTTCATAATATATTCCAGGGAAAAACAAGCATTTGAAAAGCAAATTTAGTTGTCTTTTCTGAGCCTGAATGTGGTCAAATATGTTATTGAGGAATTTTTAAAGCTAATTTATATAACAAATAAAAATTTATTGTTCCACAATGATAAGAAAGCTTTGAATATTTCAAGAAAAAACACAGGATCTTAAGAGGAGAACAATTTGAATGGCCTTTAAGTGCTCTTTGAACCTGTACATCTCTTTTATATACTATTATATTTTCCTAGTAGTGAACAGAAAAGTCTACTTCAAAATCACATTAAACACATGAATACTGGGTCTTCCCTTTCCTGTTTTATTATAGCATAATATAATAAATATTCTTTGCCAAAAATTATGCCAAATAGTATAAATACCATTTCTTCGTTCTGAATAATGGGTTTCTAACATATCTCTCCTGTGTCTTAGCCTTGACAAGCGACAGCACTAAGAATTGCATCATGATTTTTCTAAAACTGAAGATGCATATGGAGATGCACCAATGCCTCACACAGTCTACAGCTTCAGGCATGTATGGGTTGTATGGTTCACTTTGTTTCCTGCTTTGTAAGCATGGGCAATCACAGCTGAGAAATACTCCATAAAGTTCACAATTAAAACTTATTTTCAAATTATTTTCCATCACTATGTTTTGTGGTTTTATTAAGGGTGGATACTTTTACACACAGAATTCCTAATGTGAAATGAAAAGATTTATTGTTACAAATTTTAAATGAATTTTTATGAAACAGTTTCATGTATTCAGAAATGAAGCTTTGTTGTCCAGCCAGAACTAAGAGTCTGATTAATAGGCTAATTACTTCAATAATATTTAGTGCTGAGATTAGCAATGTAACAGGACAAAAAGACACAAGGAAAACATGCAAAACACATAATACTTTAGCTATGCCCTCACAATCCACTTTTACACCTGTAACCTTATTTTATTTCTATGAGCAGCTGCACATCAAGACGTTTTCTTTAGTAATACCTCCTATCAGTGTTGTGGGCTAGCAATATTTACTAGTTTTCAGAAAAACATTAGAAATAGGAAGTATAAAAAACTCAAAGGAAAAAAAGAGGTGATAAATTGAGCATGAAATATTTTTTTACTTCGGCAACTTACTTGTAATGTTGCTGTTGCATCAGAGGAAGCTAATACAGTCCTTCATCAAATTAAGAATCCTACCATATCCTTCCAGTACATATTATCTTAAATTATTCTTTGCCAAAAATGATGCCAAATGCCAACAACAGCCACTGAGGCTGTGGAGTTTTTCTTATAAGCTTTTCAACAATTATCTAGAAGATTTCTGATCTTATTGCATGCTTAACAATATTAAAAGGATTTTAACATATATTTCTAAGCTATTTCATCTCATAATCAAGTACTTATTAAATTAATTCCTGGCTAGATATTTTTATTAAAGTACTATATGTGAAGAAACAATACTGAGTTTTTTTTTAAAGTAAAGTAAACTATTTTTCTAATCCTGTGAAACTAGGCCTGTAACAACTTAAGGTTATTTTTAATGAGACTCTAAAATCTTTTAGAATTCCATAATAGATTTGAGAAAAGAAATGTGCCCATGCCTATTTCCTGTCTCTTGAGGGAGATCAAGTTTCCAATAAACAGAAATTAGCTAACTCTAAATATATATTATATTACAAAGTTTGAAGCAGTATCTTTTCTTTCAACAACTGCGCATACTATACAACTGAATGTGAATATTATTTAGGAACATTCATGACCCAACTTGTCAATTTTTGCTTCAAAATAATTGTAGTAAAAGAACAAAAAGAGTTTCAATTCTTTCAGTTCTCAGAGAAAGGCTCATAATAATTCAAAGTAAATAAGAAAAACAAATAAAGTAATTAACTTTCCAGGCCCAAACCCATTATTTTAATTTTAAAAGACAAATACCTCAAAAATTGCCTTTTTGAATGATTTAACTGTTTGGTGATTGGCATGGCAATTCAATGGTAGTGACAGCCACTGCATTTAACCAACCCAGTCTAGCTCAGTCCACACGGACAGACAAGTCAAAGAGCTGCTTTAAGAGCACATACATTTTTTTCAGTACTAAAGAAAATTAAAACTGGATATCAAAATACTGATTTTCAAAGAATGGCAGAGGTAGAGTCTGTCTCACTAGAGTTTCATATTCCAGTGCATTCTCAATTTCCTGCCATTAGTCCATAGAATAACATTATGTTTGTTTGAATGCTCTGTATCTATATCACAAGAATAGCATGTTATCCAGAACCCCTCACATAGAAATTAGAGCATTCCAATTCATGCTGACAGACCATTACCTAATGTGAATTAAAGGTAACATGTTTTTCTGTTTGGTGGTAACATGTTTTTCTGTTTGTTTTTTTTTTCCCCAAAACCAGACCATATCAGAGAGAAATTGCTGATGCATCTTGCAACCCTGTACATTGATTTGGCCAACACAAATGCCCAAAAACCTGTGAACTGATAATGTCATGTATAATGGACTATACTTACAAATTATCAGTATATAGGGACGGTCTTTTTAATTTATTACATGATTTTCAAAATATATCTCCATGCATCCAAATATAATTATTTTCCTATTTCAAAGTAGTGGTCAAATGTTTACAATTTTATGACTTTTAAAGTTCTGCAGGGAAACTCTCCAATGCACAATTAAAAAAAGGCACTAACTACAGACTTTTCTTCAAATGCTTTCATAGATCCTAAGGGTTGCTAACAGCAACAGTGAAAATGAACTTAAAGATATCTTTAAAGGAATGTACCCAATGTCCTATTTCTTCCTGAATTTTCAGACTATCATGTTTGCTCAAGACAAATGAATATTCCTTTTTCCTACAAGCCACAGTCATCTTCATAAGGCTCTTCTTTGTGGCCAGCAACATTTATCTTCATCACATTAATGATGAATGACACATCTTGCTGCACTGTATGAATTAGAAGTTCTTTCATTCTTCATATAAATTGGACAGTTCAGTTTTTTCTGTTGGCATTGGGGAGTATAATAGGGGTAGAAAGAGAAAAAACATTTTCAAACATACAATGTGTGAATTTGTAATTTGCACTAGCATCCAAGTGGGAATGATTTAACAGACTATGATTACCAGCATTAATTGCTCCCATGTATATAGATATACAAAAAATCATCATTCTATTTGGAAAACAATTTTCTTTGGAGTAGTCAGCTGCTTTATTTATGAAACTACTTATATCCCTGGAAATAAAAAAGTATCACTGCTTTCAGATAAAAAAATACAGAGATCATTTTTAAAACAACTTTTTCATAGTGTTCATCGCTGAAGTCTAAAATTAGGAGATCTTTCAGTAACCTCCATAAGTGAGTCCACTATATTTCCAGTGCAATAAGGAATAAAGGTTATTAGGAAGGAGGCACTGCAGAAAATGAAAAGATATGTCCATTTTTCTACTATTTCTATTATTAAATTTTTTGCCTTTAATGGGAAAACTTACATTGAAATTGCTACTAGAACACAAAAGATTTGATTTTGGCTTTTGTAGCTAGCAGAGCATTGTAGGTAAATGACATGTTTTGCTGGAAGCCTCAAGTGGATAATCCACAGTCCTTGGCGCATCCTGTAAAGGAAACAATAAACTTTCATATGGCTCAGTTTTCTGAGATTACAAAAATCTCTCTCTAGTGTAGACAAGATGTTTCTTCAAAACTAATCCCTTCTTCTATAACTACCTGTCTCTTCTATGATCCCATTGAATTTAAGAGGTATTGGGTCAATGCTGGAATTCATGGTGTTGTGTTTAATTCCTCCCATTGTCATCTTGAGAACCTCTGAATCTGGTGTCTTCTATTTACCATCCAAACAGACAACATTGGACTCAACTTTACAAGACTAATGAAATCTGCATTTTCAAGATCAGGAATCCATGAAATGTTAATAATACTTTTAGAAAGGCCAAATGCTAAAAATAAGATTTACAGAAGTCAGAAAAGTGGGATTAAACTCAATAATGAGTACTGGAAATGAGTACAACTAATACTTTATTGTCAGGGAAAATTTAATGGTAATCCGGAAGAAAATGTCTACCTCAATTCAAGATTCTAAGCTTTGGACTATAATCTTTGTCTTCAGGCCTGCACATGGATAAACTCATGTGAAATGAGTTTAAAAAAAAGATTCCTTGACTGCTTTCTATGCAGCAATTGAGCACTAAGAGAAATCATCACTTCTGTGGGAAAAACCTTGCTGAAAGCTGCCTTCCTCTGATATTTGCAGTAGGTAGCTACATGCAGGTATTTCCACTCAGAACTCTTTCTTGGCATATTCAAGGTTTAGGGATTGGGGTCTCTTTCACAATCTTACTTTCAGTGCAATTTATTTGAACATCATTTAGAACAGGTACTACGACTAATTACTCTTTTTTTTTCTTCCTTTTTTTTATTCAAGGTAATAAATTATTTTCTTATAATGAATAAGGGGTTTGGTTTTTGGTTTTTTTTTTGTTTGCTTGTTTGTTTTTTTCCAAAAAAGAATCTCAGAATCACTAGGTTAGAAGAGACCTTCAAGATTATCGAGTCCAACTCAGCCCTAACACCTCAATTAAACCATGGCACCAAGTGCCACATCCAGATTTTTTTTAAACATATCCAGGGATGGTGATTCCACCACCTTCCCAGGCAGACCATTCCAGTACTTTATCACCCTTTCTGTAAAAAGCTATATTTTCCTTCGCACAGCTTAAGAAAACACATTAAAGCATGTGTTCATGTAAGCAGGCTTGGGAAACATTCACCAGATAACCTAAAGGACCCTGATTAAAGAAAGGTGATGGGAGAGGGGTGTTAATCAGCCAGCTTCATCAAGCTATGTCCATTCAAATACCTAACAGTAGAACTTAAGACCCCCAAAGAAAACTAACCATTTCAAGAATGATGAGAACTACTCTTGTACTTTGATTTTTAAAGCAGAACAGAGGTACCCAAATCCACTTGTGGATCATGATCTTTGCCATTCACTTTTATTCCCAGTGTCTAAACTAACAACAAAGTATAGATTAATTTATGAAATTATTGGCAACCTCTTTTTTTACAAGCTTAGAAAGGAATTAAACAGTAATAGATTGGTTTCTCTTTGTTATTTTTATATGTCATTATAAATGACATGTGCTCCTTTAGAAGAAAAAATTTAGAGAAACTTTAAAGAAAAGTTTTTTTAAACTTTCTCAAATCAGGAGTGAACGCAGTAGCCATCCTCATCTAGGTAAACCTTTATACACTTAGATTTTATTCACAGAACACAGTTTGCTTTCAAACTATCTATAAACCACAGCAAAATGGAAATACTTTGTACGTTACACCCTGTCTTACTTCCTCCTGGAAAACTCTGGTTTTCTTTAGCTTTTAAGCCAGAGGGTGACACATGTTAATTCTAAAGCAAGAAGTCAATCTATTGCTCTTGAAGACAGTAACTGCCTCTCAGAAAAACCTTAAACTGGATCTGTGGTCTGGACAGTGAAATTAACAGCCCTTCAGGTATTAGTTCCATCCCCTCTTATTATCAGCACAATTGTCACCCCCAAGGTGGAGCACCTGTATGCTATCTATTAGAACCAGGGTATCCTTTTACTGCGCATTTACGCCTACAGTCCTCTTGCAATTCCTCTGCAATTTTCTGAACAAAACCTCAACTACACCTTTTTGTCAGGTACAGCGACAGAAAGGCCCAGTCATGAGTCGCCCTTACAAAACCCATGGCATTTTTTCAGGTTTTGCAAAAAATCATTGAGTAAAAAATATTCCTACTCACACTGCATTTTGCACATCATGGCAGCTTCCCGTGTTCAGAATTGAGGATATAATGTTTTTATGAAGAGATATTTTGTTCTCATAAACTTCAGTAAACACTAACTGCATAAATCCCTCGTAAGCAAATATAAGCTTATCTTCCAGCTCATAGGAGAGGAGCTTAATATCCACTTCTTTTAGATAAGTAATTTTGGAACCACACTGGGTAAACATTTCAAAAGCAATTAAAAAAGTAATCCTTGATTTTCGATAAATAACTTGAACATCCAGTGACCTGCGAGCATATCAAAATACTATTTTAATTGAAGAGTATTATATTGTGTATAACTACATGCAACACATCAGAAAAACAAGTAAAAGGTTATTAAACAGTGAGAGTGGGCATTTCCTTTACACTTGTTTTAAAGACTTCTTTGTTTACATGGCCATTTTCATCAGCTGCAGTGTAAGCAACATAACTTTCTTTTGCAAACAAAAAATAACCCTGAAAATACATAGATGGGAATTGAAAGCTCAATATAAAATCAACACCTGGATTCATATACCATTCCCATGGTAGCAGATCCTAATTTCTCAATAAAACATGATTAGCTAAGAAAACAATTACTGGTTTTATTTTACTGGGACTCCATAAAATCGAAACACTATATCTGAAAAGAAGGCAAAGCAATATCAGAGCATAAGACAAGGATGAATACAAATTTTTTTGTAGAGTTCTTAATTGTAACACAAATAACAAGAAGTAAGGGGACAAATACAGGGAGAGAAAAAAAAGGAAAAAAGAAATAAAATTTTTTTTTCACTAGTTTCTACTCTTTTTGAGATCATCCAGTGGGAGTAAGATTACTTTTTAAGATGCTTTATGAGAGGCAGAGAAGCACTGCTGTTCAGCAAAGAAAGATAACATGATGCAGAAACTTGAAGTGTAATTGGTAGAGATAGAATTAGCTGATTTTTCTTGAGTAACTGAAATAGAAGTATCCTCCAGTATTTTAGGCCACACTATTTAAAAAGCACAAAGTACCTGATTAAAAAATATCGACAGCTGAGTGGTTATATTTTGTTTACTGCAAATAAAAACATTGTTCATTACCATTCCTTTGTTTAGTATCTGTTTCAAATCCACTAGTTGCTGTTTTCCTTTTTTGTTTGCTTCCTAAATTAGCATGGCTCTTAATATGCATTAACCATTTCAAAGAAAAAAAGTAATCCAAATCAACCTCAAAACTACTACCACTGCCAAAAACGGTAAGAAAAGCCAAAGCCCTGCTGTTCTTTAGTAACTCTGCCTTGAAGAAAACTTAGACGGATTTTAATGCACGTTTTTTATCAGGTTTGGGTGTTTCCCAACAATGGAATGGGATACTGTCTTTAACAGGATTACCTTTAAGTTTTGACAGTGGTGAGGCTGGAGGGATGGTCTCTGTGAGGCAAAGCCAGGGGCTGCCCTGTGCTAAGTACAGGAGCTCCAGCTGGCTCTGATGGACTCTTCACAGGGCACAGCTGAGCCCTTCAGCCAAGTCTGTGATGACTCTGGGAATTATATTTAAGAAAGAGGGCCTTAATATTCCACTCACCACTGAGGTGGTGTGGGTGGAATATTGGGGTCAGGTGAGCAGGAAGTGCTTCATAGCAAAGTTGGTAAAACCCCTGCAGGGCCCACAGGCTGTGTAGGACACGTGCTAGAATGGGCACATTCCTGAAGGGAGTGTGATGTGTGGAGCAGCAGAAATAAGTACGGGGAAAAGTGAATTGGGAGAAAAGTGCAAGAAACAGAAGTGGTAGGAAGCAAAATGTCACCAGCTTCCTGCACTTCACTGAAGAGACTGAGTGTGACCTGCAGTAGTAAAAAGGTCCATAGAGGTTAGGAAATGGGGAGGAGAGGTGCTTTTCATATTTGCTTAAATGTTCAGCTTAGTTTCTGAATATTTTAATCAGTATTTAATTTTTTTATTTAGTTAGCAGTAAATTCATAAAGTTGAGTCTGTTTGGCCTTTGACAGTAACTAGTGAGTTACTTCCCATTATTATTTTGATCCCTAAGTTTTTTCCACTACTGATCTTTTTGATTTTTTCTTCTTCGTGTAGTAGGTAGGAGTGAGCAACTGGTTGGGTGTTTGGCTGAAAATCAGGGCCAAAAACAATACACAAGAAAACCACAGCGGGCTTACTTTTAGGTTTTTGAGGATTGCCCAATTGTGCAATAATTTCTGACCATTCTAAGTGAACATAAAAAAAAAAGTCTGTCAGATATGAGAGTTTGAGATGATGGGAACTTCAAATACTGTATAATTATAGATGTTGGAAGATAGAAAACACTTTAAATACCAGGTTTGTCACCACAAGCATAATGAAGATAATTAAGCTTGATCAGTTGTGAGATAAATAAAAAAATCACAAGGCACTCAGAATAATCCTCATAAAGTATTGCTGCTGGAGAAAAGTAGATAGATTGAAAATGAAATTGCACACAGAAATTTCTTCCAATGGATAAATAACAAAATATAAGGAGTGAGCAAAAAATCAAGTAAGGGGGACAGGAAACCTGCATGAATGTGCAGGGAGCTTTTATCAAATATCAAAGAGCATAAAGATATTTTATGGGATGTGGAAAAAGAGACAAGTCACATGGGAGGACTATAGAAAAATTTTCAGGAAGGCAAGAAGAAGGCCAAAGGCCACTTGGAATTGAATCTGGCAAGGACAACCAGATGGCTTCTGTAAGAAAATCAGCAGCAAAAGGAAGATTGGTGAAAATGTGAGGTTGCTGCCGAACAAAAGTGGGTCATGAAAGACACAGAGAAGGTGGAAATATGAATGTCTGCTATGCCTTTGACTTTACTGCTGAAACAAGCCCTCAGGAATCCTAAACCTTGGATTTAAGAGAGGAAGGCTAGAGAAAGAGAGACTTCCCCTTGGTCAGAGATCAGCTAGGCAGACTTAACACCCATAAATCTGTGGGCCCTGATGGGATGTACCCACGGCTGCTGAGGAGCTGGCAGATGTTGCTAAGTCACTATCCATTATCTTTGAAAACCATGGAGAACAGGAGAGGTGTCCAGTTACAGCACAAAAAAAAAGCAATGTTACTCCCATACTCAAAGGACAGGAAGGAGGACCTGGGAAACTACTGATGAGTCAGCCTCAATTCCTTCCCTGGAAAAGTAATGGAACACATACTTTTGGAGGTCCAGAAGGGTTCATCAGCAATAAAAGCAACTGTAATATATAAAAAGAGAAATGGAAAAATGAGCTAATTTCCCCTTAACTGACAAAAGTAGTTACAGAACTGTGAGCAGGAGGTAATATTAAGAATAGAGATAGGATGAACCATCAGTAGATCATCAATATTAAAAGTTGGAATGGAGAAGAAAAGAAATTGATCATCTCAGCTGCATCTAAGTTAGTGTATTTCATAAATTTGTACTTGGTGTTCATGTGATCACATATGCCTGAAGAAAAAGTTATGCCTTCAATGTTTTTCATATGATTATTGCAATAAATTCTTACGGTACTGAGAAGTACTTGAAGAAATTACAGAGCTTCAAGGGGAAAAAAAATTCTGACAAAAACCTGGCCTTTGCATAGATGAGACAGTCATATAATGGAAAAATATTTTGTGGCCTTTTTTGTTTAATGAAGAACTCCCACAACACTAATGTGTCTTGCAGAGGGCTTAATCATACTTCATATATCTAAATCTTGTTTACATATGGCGGGGGGGGGAGTAAGCCCAAACGCATGCTAGGTGTAAATATTTTACCTTCTTTCTAGTCTCCACAAGGGAAAAGATCACACAAAACCAGTAATTTTTTTTTTTATAGTTAAGCTAAAAATCAGGAAATAATATAAGCATACTGGGGAAGATGATGCTCATCTATAGATGCAAAATAAGACTTCTTTTTGGGCAGCTTTTAAAGAGACTTTGTATTCAGTCCAACTAGGAGAGTAACAAGATATTAGAACATAAAATGACAGGCAAAACCAACTTCAATGAAAGTGCATGGTTATTCAGCAGGATTAGTGCAAGGCATGATTCAGGAAGAGCATTACATTGTCTTCCATTAGAAAGAAAAGCATAAGGTAGCAATTTTCTGTAAGGTTTTAAGGAAGAAAAGGATCCTAAGGAGAGAACTGAGCAAAGAGAGTAGCCTTTGTGTTTTGTGTTCAAAAAAGAAGACCAAAACTATGTTTTCTTCTACTGGTGAATGTCAACATATTTTTTTTTCTGATTAACAAAGGATTTTGCTGTTTATCAATAAATTGACCTGTTTTTCTAGATAAATTGCAAAAATAATAAATATATTTTCCACTCAAATAATTAGTTTCCTTCTTTTGTATGAGAAATTTCTCATAAACCATAAGAAATGTAGATTATATTATTGTCTTAGAGAAGAAGCTAAGTGACCAACTACTTTGATCACAAGAACAAAATTAAGATATTGTTGGCTACATGGACAATACAGTCCATTCTCTCACACCTGCCCAGCCCAGCTTCTTCCCTCCCTTTCAAAGAAAGAAATCAGATTATGAATGGTTAAACAAAGCGCATAATTTTTTTTCTTAAGATAAGGAAATAACTTTTTTTTGGTGTAGCAGAAAATTTCATTTGTTTCTTTTCCCCCAGAACAATGCTACACTCATGACAAAAAGAAAGGAAACACATAAAGAGCAAATGAGTAGAAGTAGCACAATTCTGATAAAAGTCTTAGGCTCTCAGATGTAGGAACAGATTTGAGAAAATGCTTCAAACACTTATACTGAAAACTGCTAGTCCACTAATTCTGTTTCTGAAAACAGCAGCAGAGATGGTAATAATAATCTTCCAAGGTGACTAGACTTTATATTTTCTTAATGGATGGAATTATACCTCAAGCTGTGAAACAGTGATACACTTGTACTTGATAAGTTTTGTATGATATGTAAAGATAAAAAAAAAAAAAAACAAAGATTTTGTATTCCAGTATGCAATCATACACATGAAAGCAAATAAATCTAAACATTACCATTCCAGGTAAGAGTTTTTATCAGAAATATCCAAAACTGACAAAAGGGTAGACTGCCTTAGCAGTGTGTACACTAAATGACAAAAAGTTGTGGTTCCACCATAAATATAGAATACAAGGTATTTCAAAATAATGAATGCAATTAAAGATACATAAATTAATATTAATAAAAAATTGCTTGCTTCTAAACTTATAAAATGTTACTGAAATCGGTAATTCTGTCACATATTATGATGTGAGTTGCTAAATGCCTGGCTCATGATGAACTGCCACATTATCTGTGTACTCATCACAAAAATCCTTTCTAAATTGGCATAAGAATAATCAAGTTTTAGCATGTGAAAGAATTAAACTAATAGAACAGATGAATAGATCCACAATTGATAGCAAATTTCCTTCTGATTACCTCAAGAATTTTGATGATCTTCAGACAGCTTTTCTGTCAAGATGTGGGTGTATCACTTCAATTAAACCTTACAATATACAAAGGTTGGGAATATAAACGTTGTAAATAAGACACAGCTATCATGAAGAATTTAATTCCTTGCATCCCTTCAGAATCCTTAGTCAGCACCACTGTTTCCACTGAGATTTTTGGTAAATTGATGGTGAATTAGGGAAGCAAGACTGACTGGAAAAAAACAAAAACCCAAACAAACCTTAACTAGCTAAAAGGTTGTCATTGAACTCTGCGTAAAGAGACCGAGAACATGGCATACCACATCATTTATAGAAAGATGTGTTACTATAGTAGGTGGTATTTCAGATCTCCCTTTAATACACAGGATCAAATTGAAGAACTAGCTTGTCTTTCAGCTTTGTTAAACACTCAGGAATAACTCCTGGCATATAGATTGCAAAAATATAACTTTTCTGGCATTTAAAAATGAATTTAAAATGGACGAAGTATTGCTGTTTTCTTTAATTTTAATTTTCAGCACTTTGGCCACCTTAAAATTTATAATTTCTTATTACTTAGCTATTTAAAAAAAACATTTGAAAAATATAGCCATAATATTATAATTTCTTAATTATTTTTAAATATTAGCCTGTCAAAATATTATTTCTCAAGTTAGAGAGGAGATGTGGGCTATCAACAAGAAAAGAATATTAGAAATATACGTCTATGGACCACAAGAGGAAAAGAATGAGGAGGTAAAAAAAGACATTTATTTTATCACAATTTTTCTTTTTTTAATAGAGCAGAGTTTAATATTTTACCCCAAGCTGGAGAATAAATAAAAAAGTTTGACAACACCTGGTTAAATCCTCTTCCAATAATTCTTGAAATAGAAGCTTTTCAGTTCCTTTGGCCTTAGGAGTTTACTTAGGCAAGCAGATACAACTCTGACTTCTGTTGTCTGGCATTTTGGTTTTTTGAACTGGAAAACAACTTTTTTTTTCAGGTAACCAATTAAGTGTCATTATCTAATTTTAATTAAATTCTGATTCCAATTTGTATTTTTTTCCCATTGATTAGTGCAAATATTGTCAAGCTTTGATGTTTGAGTTCAAGATTTTTAAATGGAGACATCATCTTCAAGAGCCTGTTCTTGAGACTTGGACCTCTCATCATAACATATGGCGGGGGAGTAAGCCCAAACGCATGCTAGGTGTAAATACTTTTACCTTCTTTCTAGTCTCCACAAGGGAAAAGATCACACAAAACCAGTAATTTTTTTTTTATAGTTAAGCTAAAAATCAGGAAATAATATAAGCATACTGGGGAAGATGATGCTCCTCTATAGATGCAAAATAAGACTTCTTTTTGGGCAGCTTTTAAAGAGACTTTGTATTCAGTCCAACTAGGAGAGTAACAAGATATTAGAACATAAAATGACAGGCAAAACCAGCTTCAATGAAAGTACATGGTTATTCAGCAGGATTAGTGCAAGGCATGATTCAGGAAGAGCATTACATTGTCTTCCATTAGAAAGAAAAGCATAAGGTAGCAATTTTCTGTAAGGTTTTAAGGAAGAAAAGGATCCTTGTTGTAGTTAACATATTCAGTAAGTCCAATCTCATATTGTTATATCTATCATATTCCATTGTTGTATTTAACATATTCCATAAGTCCATATTAGATAAGTCCCAAGTTGTTATATTAAGCATATTTCATTAGTCCTGTACCTCTTATTGTTGTCTTGTGGGCGGCAGATCTTCACAGCACAGGAACAAGATCTTCCTTAGTCAGAGCTCCATCATGGTTCTGCCTGACTAAGTAGCCCACTCCCCTTTTTATCCTAGTTACCTTGACAAGCCACAGCTGCAGCCCAATGAAGAACTTCACAGCTGCAGCCCATCAAGGATAACTAGGACTTAGTCAGGGTAAAGATATTTAAGTACAGGTATATATAATATGTATTTAATACCTCCTCCATTCATAATACAAATATTCAGGGCCTCCTACAGATCCTAAGGAGAGAACTGAGCAAAGAGAGTAGCCTTTGTGTTTTGTGTTCAAAAAAGAAGACCAAAACTATGTTTTCTTCTACTGGTGAATGTCAACATAATTTTTTTTTCTGATTAACAAAGGATTTTGCTGTTTATCAATAAATTGACCTGTTTTTCTAGATAAATTGCAAAAAAATATATATTTTCCACTCAAATAATTAGTTTCCTTCTTTTGTATGAGAAATTTCTCATAAACCATAAGAAATGTAGATTATATTATTGTCTTAGAGAAGAAGCTAAGTGACCAACTACTTTGATCACAAGAACAAAATTAAGATATTGTTGGCTACATGGACAATACAGTCCATTCTCTCACACCTGCCCTGCCCAGCTTCCTCCCTCCCTTTCAAAGAAAGAAATCAGATTATGAATGGTTAAAAAAAGCGCATAATTTTTGTCTTAAGATAAGGAAATAACTTTTTTTTTGTGTAGCAGAAAATTTCATTTGTTTCTTTTCCCCCAGAACAATGCTACACTCATGACAAAAAGAAAGGAAACACATAAAGAGCAAATGAGTAGAAGTAGCACAATTCTGATAAAAGTCTTAGGCTCTCAGATGTAGGAACAGATTTGAGAAAATGCTTCAAACACTTATACTGAAAACCGCTAGTCCACTAATTCTGTTTCTGAAAACAGCAGCAGAGATGGTAATAATAATCTTCCAAGGTTACTAGACTTTATATTTTCTTAATGGATGGAATTATACCTCAAGCTGTGAAACAGTGATACACTTGTACTTGATAAGTTTTGTATGATATGTAAAGATAAAAAAAAAAAAATACAAAGATTTTGTATTCCAGTATGCAATCATACACATGAAAGCAAATAAATCTAAACATTATCATTCAGGATAAGAGTTTTTATCAGAAATATCCAAAACTGAGAAAAGGGTAGACTGCCTTAGCAGTGTGTACACTAAATGACAAAAAGTTGTGGTTCCACCATAAATATCAAATACAAGGTATTTCAAAATAATGAATGCAATTAAAGATACATAAATTAATATTAATAAAAAATTGCTTGCTTCTAAACTTATAAAATGTTGCTGAAATCGGTAATTCTGTCACATATTATGATGTGAGTTGCTAAATGCATGGCTCATGCTGAACTGCCACATTATCTGTGTACTCATCACAAAAATCCTTTCTAAATTGCCATAAGAATAATCAAGTTTTAGCATGTGAAAGAATTAAACTAATAGAACAGATGAATAGATCCACAATTGATAGCAAATTTCCTTCTGATTACCTCAAGAATTTTGATGATCTTCAGACAGCTTTTCTGTCAAGATGTGGGTGTATCACTTCAATTAAACCGTGCAATATACAAAGGTTGGGAATATAAACGTTGTAAATAAGACACAGCTATCATGAAGAATTTAATTCCTTGCATCCCTTCAGAATCCCTAGTCAGCACCACTGTTTTCACTGAGATTTTTAGTAAATTGATGGTGAATTAAGGAAACAAGACTGACTGGAAAAAAACAAAAACCCAAACAAACCATAACTAGCTAAAAGGTTGTCATTGAACTCTGCGTAAAGAGACCAAGAACATGGCATACCACATCATTTATAGAAAGATGTGTTACTATAGTAGGTGGTATTTCAGATCTCCCTTTAATACACAGGATCAAATTGAAGAACTAGCTTGTCTTTCAGCTTTGTTAAACACTCAGGAATAACTCCTGGCATATAGACTGCAAAAATATAACTTTTCTGGCATTTAAAAATGAATTTAAAATGGACGAAGTATTGCTGTTTTCTTTAATTTTAATTTTCAGCACTTTGGCCACCTTAAAATTTATAATTTCTTATTACTTAGCTATTAAAAAAAAACATTTGAAAAATATAGCCATAATATTATAATTTCTTAATTATTTTTAAATATTAGCCTGTCAAAATATTATTTCTCAAGTTAGAGAGGAGATGTGGGCTATCAACAAGAAAAGTATATTAGAAATATATGTCTATGGACCACAAGAGGAAAAGAATGAGGAGGTAAAAAAAGACATTTATTTTATCACAATTTTTCTTTTTTTAATAGAGCAGAGTTTAATATTTTACCCCAAGCTGGAGAATAAATAAAAAAGTTTGACAACACCTGGTTAAATCCTCTTCCAATAATTCTTGAAATAGAAGCTTTTCAGTTCCTTTGGCCTTAGAAGTTTACTTAGGCAAGCAGATACAACTCTGACTTCTGTTGTCTGGCATTTTGGTTTTTTGAACTGGAAAACAACTTTTTTTTTTTTCAGGTAACCAATTAAATGTCATTATCTAATTTTAATTAAATTCTGATTCCAATTTGTATTTTTTTCCCATTGATTAGTGCAAATATTGTCAAGCTTTGATGTTTGAGTTCAAGATTTTAAATGGAGACATCATCTTCAAGAGCCTGTTCTTGAGACTTGGACCTCTCATCATAGGCATTGAAAAGACGTAGATTAGTTTAAGGTAAGCATTATCTCTTTTCCATTAGACAATGTTAGATTTCTAATTTATACACTCAGTTAATTGACTAAGGTTGGATGGAATAGGCCTGGGCCTTAACATTTCTTATATTTGTGTGAATATGCATACACTTTGTGTCCACCTGGAAAAAAAAAAAGGTTCCAGTGACTATACTAAGAAACACAAGCTTTCAGCAGTCAGGGATTTAAAAATCAGACCTTGGCCCTCCTATTATGGATAAATAATGAGGAATACAATAACTTCAAATATAGTGCCAGGTAATGATACTTTTATTACTGCTCTACAGAGCCATGTCCTTTGCAGTCACAGTTCCACCACTCAACAGATATTTTTCATTTTGAACTTATTAAGCTAAAATCTACATGCAGCAGAGAGTAACACTAGGCAGGACTTAGACAAAAGAATGTCTGAGTATTTCTAAATACTTAGAGAATTTTTAGCCCTTGAAAATTAAAGGGAACAAGGAAGAACTTCACGTATCTGGTGTAAAGATTTACTATGGACTCCAGCATCAACACTAACAAGAGAAGAAAGTCAGAAAGAATACACCTCACACTTTATGGAGAGAGAACAATTTGCACTTTGCTGGTTAAATGAGCACCCAAAATGCTGGGATAAACTATAGCAATTCACCTAACAAGGCCATTTGTTTTTGAAATCATCACTCACAGAGTACAACCCATACAGTTCAGTCCTACCATGACCAGTCATTGCTGTACAATGAGCATCTGTGACTGAGAACATTGCTGGCTGGTAAAATAAAATAAAAATAAAATAAAAATAAAAAATAAAATAAAATAAAATAAAATAAAATATTTTCTTTCTTTTTAGAAATAACAGTTTGACAAAACTGTTTACCAGAAATGTGTTTGCCAGAAAGCTCTGCGTCAATGGCAAAATCTGCGCTGTGTGATTTTCCAGAGTATGGGAAAATTCATAGCTTTCTAAGCCTAGTATGTTTTAATGACATTATATAGCTGCTCTCTTTCAGAATGGAGTATACAACAGCCAAACAATGAACTTGAGATACATAAAAGCTAATAAGTTGTGTTATTTAGGATGAGCAGCTCAGGATATATAATAACTCCATGGTGATTGCATACTAATATAGCTAATGCACCCTTTCCTCTTCCTAAACTCAGATCAGCTAAGGTTTGGTGATAGGAATGTAGAAAATATTTCATGTGTTCCATGTGGCCTATTTGAAGTGTTTATGTTCAAGAAGAAATATTAACAGAGAAGCAAAAATCACATCCTTGAAGTAAAGATAAATCCTTCTCAGTGATGAAGACAGTGTGATATAAGGTATTCAGAGAAAAAATTGTTTTCAAGCAGTTTGAGATATGCACTAGGGATAGGTTGCAAGATTGCATTCTTCAGGCTGCTCATGGAAGCTGTGCAGGCTCCATCCTTGCAAGTTTTCAGGACCTAGGTGAACAGAGACCTGAACAGTGTGGTCTGATCTCACAGCTGGTTCTGCTCTGTGTAGAGATGCACTAGAGACCTCCTGGCACCCCTAAAAGCCTCAATGGCCATACAACACAGTCTGCCTACTTTGTTTTGTCATTCTTTCCCATGGAAATGAGGCTCATTACTATTCCTTGTCATCAAATATCCTACTGTGTGGGCTATAATAATGAAAGTCCTGTACAAGTTAAAAGGAATGCTAAGGGAAGATTAAATGTAAATAAAATAAATGCCAACTTTTTTTTCAGTAGAAAAGTATGTACTTCTTTTTTATTAACTTCTCATGGATATTTGTACAATGCATCTTTGTGGAAGATGAATTTGAAAATTTTGCATTCACATGTGTGAATGGAAAAATTTCTCTTCTAAGCAAATAATACTTAATCCTGTTCTTGTTGCTGTGTCTTAATCACTAATATGTTTCCACTAGGTGAGATACAATATCATAAGGCTTGTCTCCTGAGGACTACTTGTTCCCATTACACAACTCAAACCTCTCTCGATGATGAAAGATATATCAATGAAAATATATTTTCCAGGGAAATCTTATTTGCTTGCAGATCTTTAATGAGCACAAAGACTTTCCAAATTTATCAGATTAATTACTCATTGGATGATTAAAACATTATGTTTAAATATTATTTATTGTTACTACTATTATTATTATCACCATCACCAACAATATCATTGCTATTTCCATTGTTAATATGCCCCAGCTTTCACTGCTGAGTGTCAAGTCTAAATATTTTGTGATGAATTGATTAATGAGATAATTAAATTTTCTTTCCTGAACAAAAATCTTTCTATTCCCTAAAAATAGTTACTTTAATCAAGTCATGCTAGAAGCACTGAAACTGCTGATAATATACTGTCAAAGGAGACAAAGAAAAAGGAAGATTTACTTGAAGATCCTTCCTTATTGAGTAGTACAAGATATTCAGTAATCTTCTGTGTGATGGATTCTGGTAGGAAAATATAATTTTAGGGAATATAGAAAACTAGGCAGTTTCAAAATGATTGCCAGAGAATACTAGCAGTTTATCCTGTTTTAAAAGTCACAAGAAAGCAACAACAAGCAAATACCCCTGCACAAACAGCACCCCTTCACAACCCCTCAGATTTCTTGGAAGTTTGACTGTAATGTTTTACACTCTTTTTTCTTCAATTACATAGAGTCATATTAGCATGTCTGTGTCAGGAAAAAACCAAAAATGTTACATTGGCTGGAAGTATTTCAATGACCTTCCAGTATTGATTAGACAGGATACAGAACTTAATATAGATTTATTAAGGTCAAAGTGTCATAATCTTTTTTTTTTTACTGGGAAAAGAGCAGAATGTAGATGAACAGCATAGTAATTTTTTAGTGACAGACATGCATAACTTGTGCTAGGCAAAGCAGAGAGTCCTTATCTATTTTCATTTTTTAATTGGCTTGATCTTTATATGAAATACATATGTCCCCTTTGCTGAAGTTAAGCTAATTTAGCTACCTCCAGGCAGGTAATCAAATGCTTGGATAGGTCATTTCTGCACCCACTCAGCACAATTTGTCCTCTCTTCTTGTTGAGCTAATTTCCAATTCTTTTCCTCTTGAGAGGACTCTTCAGGGTGCATGTGTGTGCATAGGTCTGTGTGCTGCACGCCAGGAATCCGACCAGGTCTGTCTGTTCGTCTCTTTGTCTGTTTCTGGTACCAGCAATTGCGGAGGCCGATGAAGCTGCATGATGAGCTGGGCTTCTTGCAGCAGCATGTGACTGCTGATGAAAATGAAGCTGGACTAGCTGGAAAGTAGGATAAAGGGTTTGGGAACCATATAGTGGAATGACCATGAGTCTGGGCTTACCCTGAAGAGGCAAAAGGATCTGCAAGTTGGAGAGGGCAGGAGGTCAGCTAATGGGAAGGCCATGGGCAAAAAGTCATCTACAAGCAAGTGCACAGGTCTGGTCCTGCTCCTGGCAAGACTCCTTAGGAAATGTGAGTCCCTGTGTGTGAGGAGACAAGAGGATTTATGTCCAGACTGGATGACTGTAGTGATCTATAACTGTGTGCCCTTGTATGTGCATCTTGTTGTGTGTGCACATCTGAGTTTGTAGCAACAGCAGAAGGGTTTTGGGCTTCAGTGGTTGGCATGTCCAGATGACAGAAATGTTGAGATCCAGGGGTCAGCTACTGGTCACAGCAAGAGGAGACTAAGTCAGTGTTCTGATTGTGGTAAGGCCTGAGAGTGTTTTTGAGTCAGAAGCAGAAAAAGGAGGGGAATGGACACGTCCATCCTTTGTTAATAAAGTATCTTTTCTTCTCCTGGCTGTGTCAGAATGGCTGAAGCTTGCCTACTTCAATCCACCTCAGAGAGGATGGTGAGATCACATCAAAGCATGGTGAGAGTGATAAAAGTAGAATTCTTCTTTATTCTCATGTTGGCTATGTCATGAGAACTGCAATTTTATTTTCTTAGTTGAAAAGCTATAATTACTTAATAGTTATATTTTAAAATCAGGCCCTGCTCTAGGATTGGAGACTGGCTGTGAAAGGAATTGCCTTTGGAGAGAGGTAGATTTACTTCCTGCCTAAAGAAACTGTGGTCAGTGGATAGGCTGGCAGTTGTAGAAAGCCAATACTGGTCTCAAAAGTACTTAACCCATTTTCAAACAGTTTTTCCTTTAAGCACACAGACAAAAGAAGCTTCTGTGCAATGTGTGCTTGAAGCCCAAAAAGCCAACCATGCTCTGGGCTGCATCAAAAGCAGCACTGCCAGCAGGTTGAGGGAGATCATGCTGACTCTATTCCACCGTGGTGAGACCCCACCTGAAGTACTGCACCAAGATGAGGACCAGCAACATGATTAGAGGGATGAAACACCCCTTCTATGAGGGAAAGCTGAGAGAATTTGGTTTGTTCAGCCTGCAACAAAAGAGGGCTTCGGGGTCACCTAATTGCAGCCTTCACATGCAGTATGTGAAGGGAGCCTGAAAGAAAGATAGAGATTTTTTAGAGCAACATGTAGTGACAGGACAAGGGGAATGGGTTGAAACTAAAAGCAGGTTTAAATTTGGTTTAGATTAGCCATTGGGGGGAAATCCTTTGCTGTGAGAGAGGTGGATCAGGTCGCCCAGAGAAGCTGTGGATATCCTATCTCTGGCAGTGCTCATGGTTGGATGGAGCCTGAGAAACCTACTCCAGTGAAATGTTTTTATATTTATATCTAACAGGTTTGTTTCTTTATTAGTTGTGCTATGCAAGGATGTGACAAAGGAGGACCTGATTATGATTCATATTTTCCTAGTTCATTTTCATTTAAGGCTCTTAACATTTCATAGTATGGTTCATGATTTACAATATGATAAATATATATTGTTTTAAAAAGTCAGTCAACATATTTGATGATGAAAGATTTTTTTGCCATTTTTTAACATTTGCACACTAATGTGCTACCATTTACTGTAAAAATAATACCTAAAATGAAATATTATAGTAATTTTATCTTTGTTAGTTAGAGATGTTAGGAAAAGAGCAGGGGAGCAAAAAGGCTTAGTGGCAGTGTGAGCTAACAGTGTGATGAGCAGCTGAGTGGGAGCCTGTGTTGAATCTGAGAAGTACTCTGAATTGAAGGCCACAGGATCAGGAAAATGACATATGCAGGTGAGCTGGCAGAGATTGCACCATGTGAAAACACCTTCCTGAGATAGCTAAGAAATACCATTAACAATCCCACAGCTGCAGGGCTGTGAAAAGATGAGGTACAATAAGCACTGATGGGAAACCTCAGGAAAAATCATTCTACAGTGAGAAGTTAGATGACCCATTTAGTTGACAGTGTTTTAGCCAGCTCTCTTAAATAAATGGAACAGAAACAACAATAATTTATCATTGTTCTACCTCCTTGTCTCTCCCACGAACCTGAATGCATTCGAGCTTTGTGACTCTTTTCTGCACTACATTAGGACACGAAGTTTGATTATTCATGCATGAAATTATTAATTTTTGTTTTAACTTATGGAATATCCATTGCTGTATCAATGCTGTGATTAAAACAGCTCTTCACTGCGTGATTAACACCTAAATGTATCCAGGTATGACTATATCAAAGAGAGCTAAGTGGCAATGATGCCATTTACACCAGCTGTCTAAACTGTATAGGAATTTTCTCCTTCTGTTCCTTTCAGAAAAATTCCTGTTCATGCAAATCACATAATTCTGTGAACATTCATCATTTTTAAGAAAAAAAAAATTGGAATACGTTTGTTAGAAGCATAGGAAAGATTTCTTATGCACAAAGAACAAACCCTTTTTCACACCCAGCTAATGACAGAAGACCCAGGCAAAAGTTTTTTCTCTCAGTGTCTCTGAGGAGAGACCTGAAAAAGACATTCTGTATCCCATTTAAGTCTTCTGCATTGTTCTTTTATACTTTGTTTATCACCATCATGCATAACAAGATTTTTTCTTCAAATATGGAAGTTTCATGAGTGTGAAAATGAATCTTTATTCAGTTGCAAATCAACTGAGTGTTGAGATTTGCTAGAATTGAAAGGTACCCTGCTACAGTTTTCTTTCAGCCTCGAAACCATGTCCATCAACACCACAGCAACCATTTAACTATTTATCTTTGCCTTGAAAACACATTGCAGAAATAATACGTAGAAGAAACAGATTCACATATGATGTACATTCAGCTTTAAAGAGGAAAATAATTATAATCTGTTGTGGCACAGAAGAGCAAGGACATTTATAAGATAGATACATCATTAATAAAAAGATGTACACATTCTCTAATAGCTCAGTATTTTTGTGATACAAACCAGATGCAACTAGACCACATTCTCTCAAAGCTAATCCTTCCTTCCTTGAGATATGTAATGCTAATTTGGTTTTGATTATAAAAGAAGCACCTAGTTTCCAAGCAGAATAACTCAAGAGAATAAACTAGTGGAAAGCTCTTTGCTATTAATTTTCTACTATAAGGAGTGTGTCTCTTTCTAAGAAACACAAATATGAATTTACATAATATCATTCTGAAGAATTAATTTTTTCCCTGAAAATGCTTTGTAATGTAGGTCTAATACCCTACACAGCTTTCAGGGTTTGGTGGGGGGGTCTCATCCACATATCTGATTCATAGGTGTTTGGTGGTGTTTTTTCAAAAACATAACTACATTAATTAAATCCTCATAATATTGCTCAATAAGATTTAGTACAGAATTAACTTGCTTTTGATTTCAGTGAAGGAACAATTAATTAAAAAACTAGTACTTAGGAAAACAGGGAGTTAGCTAGTCATTTTGTTTATAAGGAGAAAATGAGAATCAAGTCAGAATCCAAAAGATTTGATGAATAGTTGTCCGTTACTAAAAAAAATAAAAATTCATTTGCTTCCTAGTTTCCTACTCTTACCACTTCCCTCTGTTATAAAAATGGAAATTTTTTATATTACCATTATAAGATTATAGGCTGCAAAAATTTAATGTTTATTTTAATGTTGAGTTTTTACCTGAATTATTTCAGGTATTTAGCTTACTGTAGAGTTTCACTAACGCTTAACAAAGCAGAGAAGACATGAGCTTGTTACATGGATGGAGGAATGAGTGTCCAGCTGTTCTTAAAATGGATTTTACATCAGAGAAAATGCATGGTTGAATGACATCCTTTGGTACCACATCTGAAAAAGGATGCAAAGAAAATGAGACACATTCCAACCTTGGTTTCCCAGTGTACATTTCAAAGCACAACATAGATGGAATTACTTAACTTCTGATGTAGATGAAACTTAATTTTTGTTCATACAAACAACCAACAAGTAAAATAGAATTTGCAGGCTAACACTGAGTTAAAAATTGATTGGATATGTGAGCAGAAAATAATGTTTTTATTTAAAATATTTTCTTGGAACAGAACATCAGACAATTCACTTGTTCCACACAGTGATTTGGAAAGACCAAAGATGATATCTACAATGTCATGAGTCAAAGGGAGGACTATGACAATAAATACTTTCCTTGAGTAAGACCTACAAAATAGAGTGCTTGTTGACAAGTTCTAAACAAAAACAATAGTTTATTGTTCAAGTGATGTAAGTGACAGTATTTTAAAGATACTATCCTGAATATTTTCACTTGGAACATAAAATAAGAGGTATATCAGCTAACTCTATAGGAATATTTCACCATCTCTTGGATGGATTTTTTAATGAGATAGATTGTGTAAAGGAAAAGCTTTGAAATTTCAGGGCTGTAAGAGGAAAAAAATGTTTTTTATTATTTAAATACATTCTTTGACTAAAAAGAAAACCCTAGAACAAGTTTAACTATTCAATATTTAACAGAGCAATAGATAGGACAGCTATGAGAATTTTGTATGAATTTTGGTAGAGATTATTAAGAGGTCACATTAAGCGGGACATCTTAACATTATGTAGAGATTAGTCTATTAGCCAAGCAAAAGGAAGGAATTTGGAAAAGAAAATATTTTTAAGTGTAAAGAAATCTAAGAAGAATGAGACAACATATTATTCAACAAGCATATTTTTGTTTCCTTAGCGGAAAATTCCTGAGTTATCTACTGTAAAAAGTACTTTCTGTCTTGGACCTTTTTGCTTCCATTACCAGACATCTCTGAATGACTCAAGGAAAATGACAGACCTACGAGACTGGATCACTAGAAAAATTTGTAATTAAGCTACAATGTAGCCAAAGGCTGATATTACAAGAAAGTAGGAGGATTAAAACTAAGTCCTAGGTTTAAAGGAGTTCTGAGATTTTTCTGAAAAACTGTGAAAGATGGCCTGCTGAGATCTGAAGGCTTGGTTCAATAAGAAGCAAATGGTACAGAAGGAATTTCTTTTAATGTTCAATTTGTTGAGACATTTTACTAATTTTGCTTGGAACAATGCTCTCACACTCCTAAAGTCCTGAATCAGTTCAGAAATGTCTGATTGGGCTACGTTCACTGAAGTGCCTCAGACTTGTTGACTGTTCATTAATGAAGGATACCAGGTGCTTAAGGGACCTATAGTAGGACTGGCAATAGACTTCTCACTGCTTGAAAGAAAACAGTGTGAATCCTTTCCATAACGTTGGTGTAAAGTTCTAAGTGGCATCTGAGTTGATAAACAATTTGATGGTGTCCTGGCAACAGAGAAGGAGGCAGAGACTAACACAGCCTGGGTGTGACCAAGTTGCTTAATCTAAACCACCCATATCCTCGCTGTTGTTTGTCCATGTATTTCACTGTTTTCAGGCTAGGGGGAAACTGTAGGACCTCTCCTTGCTTTACTACCTTTGTTTCTCAAATACTATGTGGTGCTGGGCGTGGGAATCATTGCCACTTTGCCTTTTTCTGGAAACCAGTTTCTACTCATGTCAATTGGGAGCAGCAGAACTCACTGATTTTTTTGGATCAAGTTTTGAAAAGAACCATCATCAAAAGTTATTTCCATTTGGAAAGCAGAAAAGAAATACAATGTTTATGTCCAGTTCAAGCAAGGCTGGAGATAACAAATAATCTCATAAGAGAATTATTAATTTCAAATCGCAATAATTTCTGAATAGGTAAGCCAAGTTCAGGTAGCCCATAATCTGTTTGGGTACTAGATAAGGAAATACAAAAATCTTTTTCTTGTCCTTATTCTTCCCATATTCATAGCTTCAAGATCTCAAAGAGAATCAGTCACTAGCACTAGCTGTAGCAGACTCAATGAAATCACAGGAGGAAAAGAAAATTTAAGTCTAGACAGATAAGAGCAGGCTGATTATGCCAAACTATTTTATAGTACTGGTAAAGGCAGGAATACAAAGGTTGTGGAAAACACACTGAGAAGCTAACTTATTTGGGGAAAATGCTTGAAATGATACAGTCATTACAAAATGAAGCTGCAGTCATAGCTGCTTTTATAAAATGGAAGAAAATACTCCTGTAAGAGAAGGCACTAACGCATTTGTAATATCTTAAAAATCCATGTCACTATTTGTTGTGGATATTATATATGAAATAAATATATACATATATTAAGATAATGCTGCTTTTTCTATAATGTGCTCATGGTAGCTTTCATATGAGGTTAGAATGAATAATGATGGACATTTAGTCAATTGGCTATAAATCTATGTAACAGCCTATTAAAAGGATATAACTTCTATAAAAACACACCTAAAAGACAACAATGGGGGGAAATGGTACGTAGGATAGATTCTCTCTCTTTTACCACAAACATCTCCTCTTTAAAATGCTTATTTTGTTCCTCCCAATTTGCATAGCTAATATTGCACTAATTGAAAGCTGAGACCAGGAATTTATGACATTCTTGGACTTCTTTAAACCTGCATACAATTATGTTCCCTTATTTCAGTAGGCCCATTGACATGAATATACATAATCATGGAGGAATACAGCACTGTCTTGAAAGTGTTAAGACAAATAGGTTGCTCTTTATTTCTGAATACCAGAACTCAAAATGGTTATAATTTGAAAGCTAGTAACTGAATCTCTCTTTGCCAAGCAGTGGAAAAATTAAATTGAATGGGGAGTCAAGCAAGATCACAGGCTTTTTATTTTTAGTATGCAAGTCATTTTTTTCCTAAGGATTGAATCAACAGAAATATCCAAACATTTATTGTTTAATTACTTGCAGTTTAGGGGTAAACACACAGAACTGTTTCAAAGTGATTTATCCCTCTCTTAAACTGCATACAATCCTCTGTTAAGTATGTTGATTTCCATTTTTATTTGCATGAAAGAAAAATAATTATTTGACATAATTACTGGCATGCTGTTGACAATTTGTCATTTGATTCATCCAACATTGATATTTTCAAGGGCAATTGTTGTGATATTCTTACCATCCCTGTAAACAGTAAAGGATGATTTTTTTTTTCTTTTCCTGCACTGTTCTCCTACTTTCCTTTTCCTTTTCTTTATGATGAATATTTCAGAGTTCTGTGCAAGGTCTTGATCTGTGCATTTATTTACTTTCTTCTTCATTCATCTTAGTAGTACTGCAGAAATATTACCCACTCCAAACTAAAAGAAAAAAGAAAAAGGAATCGGAAGGAAGTAACTGACTGTAAAACAAGCAATATTCAAATTCAATTTAGCAGTGGCAATTTTAATTGGTTTGAAAAGTTGAAACACTTCCAAGCTTTATACATAAAAGCTCAGATGGAAATGAAAGATCTGCAATTCAAGCTACTGAATCATCTGCTGTGGTACAGTTTAGACTGCAAAAAAGAAGCATCCGCTCTTATTCCCTGAATTCACTTCGAACATGTGAATTAAAATGTTTCCACAGCCTAAATGGTAAATAGTATGTTTCCAATGTGCTTGTATGTCCTTTTTCTTAAGGACTCTCTTTAGGGCATGCTACCACTAACTTTAATGATTCACAAGTTTTGTCTGAATCGGTCACTCAGGTCTTGAGGAAATAATACTATGTACACTGTACCTTAATACACATTATTACTAAGAAAATAAACACTTCAAAGGAGAGTTTAAATATCTCTTGTTTCTTGCCACAATGTTGTTTTTGGTACTGGCAATTAAATTTTCTCAAAGCTAGCTATACTCTAGGTGATATTTTGTTATTAACAACTGTTTCAGCATTCCAAATTTTTAATAAAATACAGCTTCTGATACTGAAAGGTGTTGGATACCCTCAAGTGCTATTATATTAAATGGGACTAAAGAGCTTGAAGTACCTTATAGATATTTGGAATATTCATTCATGTCTGCTACAAGTTAAAATTCATTCAGAACTTAATGTTGCAGTATACCAACACATGTAATTCTCTCCAAGTGCAAACTTTATGAGCAAAACAATCAGGGCTATAATAAAAAATACCATGATGATTTTCAAGCACTATACAGCATCATTAAGCACAAGGACACATATTGAAGAAAGAATCTGTGAAAGCAGGTTAGACATGTCCTGATTTTTCCTTCTTTGTAAGCCATTACTCTGCAATTTAAGTCTTCCAGCATAAAGTATTTGATATGGTTACTGCTGTATTAAAGATTACATGCACATATCATTAAAAGGCACGATTTTTGCACCACTGTGTGATGCAAGAAAAGTGAAAAAAATCTATCGTTCCTTTTGAAAAAAAACCCCACCTCTAGCTTTCTAATTAACATGAGCTAAAAGAGCTATTTGTCAAATAATGTAAAAGATCAATTTATTTCTTCAGTCTTTTCAAGTGTAAACTTGAACTCCACCCACATGAAGTTTAACCAAGTCAAATTATTGAACTGTGAGTCTCTATGTATGTAAGCATCAATTGTCCTGTAAACCAACCCTGAATTTCTGAAATGAATTTGAGTCATTTTTTTCTTATTAGTATTCACTGCAAAAAGAAGGAAACATCACTTAGGGAGAATTTGTTTTAGGAATTAGTGTATCTGCCACAGTTCCACTGCTCTGCAAGGTGTTCCAGCTTTTTCTGAATTAAGTGTATCTGATATATCCATGCTTTTCCTCAGAAACAATGCATTAGGTGTTATTCCTCATCCCACTTGGCTGTGACAGAGCAGACTAGGGAAGCACAGTTTGCATTTGTATCTCTTCCTCCAGACAGCCATTGTCTGTGTACAATATCCTAAATTTGATTCTCAAAAGCTGGACATTTGAAAAGCCTTGTGTTTAAGATTTAACCTAATTTGGCGTGGTTTGCTTTCTTCTGATGCCACTCACCTTTTCAATACCTTTTGGTTCCTACTTATGAAGAGGAAGTACTTACACTTCTAATAAATGTGATGGCACCAAATGATACAGTTCTCAGAAAAAGAACATCTAAGGAGATCTACAAAATTTTCTTAACTAGCTTATTCTTTTGACCTGACTTGAAAATCCAAAATATATCTGGCTGAATATACATTTATTATCATTTAATGGAAAGAACAAATATTTTAATAACTATTTCCATTCCATATTATGATGAGACTGAGACCATTTCAGACTGAAAAACATGCCCAGTACTGCTGGTTAGAATATACAGATGTGGTATAAGAAATTCCTTTCTGTCTTTTCTTATATATAGGAATGAACAACAAGAAGAGTTCTGACTGTTAGTCTTGTTCACTGTTCAGATGGTTTAAGAAATAAAAGTACAAAAGGAAGATGTTTTCTGTGTTATCCTCAGAAATTTCATTTAGTACAATGGAAAGAGTTACATTTCTTTAAAATATTCTGTTCTTAACAAGAGCCTATTGCTAAATTAAAAGTGGCAAGTTGAAAAATTGTACACCAGAGCTATAGTAACTCAATATACTTTGTATAGCTCACACAAAAA
Organism: Emberiza elegans; assembly: GCA_024865655.1. Taxonomy (NCBI): domain Eukaryota; kingdom Metazoa; phylum Chordata; class Aves; order Passeriformes; family Fringillidae; genus Emberiza; species Emberiza elegans. The sequence goes on from JALJVW010003023.1 coordinate 50,785,327, forward strand.
ATAAGGAAACATCATCTGGAAATATACATTCGTTGGTTCTGCTTCCCCCCCCCTCCTTTCTGAGTTCAAAATTATGTATTTATCTTCAGGAAAAATAAAAAACAACAACAACAACAACAAACCCAAGAAAAGCAAACAAAAAAACCCAAAGCAAATCAAGCAAAACAAAATCTCTCTGAAATGGTTATTTTCATTCTATTCTTGTCTTACTCTGTAAATTTAAAACATAGGACTTCGTGTGACATATACTAACAAGAATATTTGGAGGTGAGACAACTGATGAAAGCTTGCATGGCATCTGAAGAGTAAACTCTGTGGGTATCTCTTCAAATACCAATGTCCAGTTCAGGTTCTTTTCCTTTACAAAAAACATTATTTTTCAGCATGCAGTCTTCTGTGAACAGTCTTCTGATGTTAAGTAACTCCTATATACCATAGTAATGGGCATTTTTTGCAATTTCAAAATCTTCTGGCTTTGAATCTTTTCTCATCCTTAAGACCTTAACCACCATTATCATTTACACTCTTTTCATCTACTCCTGCTGTGAACTCATTGATATGTGGGACAGAAGCTGCTGCATGAAGGTCACAGACAGAAACCACACTTGAATAGACAGCACGTTGTTGAATTCTGGATGCAACTTTGCACTAATACACTCTTTATTATCATAACGCAAAAGAAACCACGGTTTACAAAGCACAAGGGTTTTAGGACAGGGAAAAGTAGGCAAATGGTGACTCTTAAAGGAAGAAAGTTGCTATTCTTGACATTCTGCTGGAAGAAAGAATCAGAGATTTGGGGAAAACTCAGGAGGAAGAGCTTAATCTTAGAGTATCACATGGAACGCTTGAATTCTGTATGTGAGTGATAGAGATGCATTTCTCATCAGGCCACTTCATATCGTCTATAAGCCTGGAAATACCTCATTGTTATTGCTACCACTTATTGCTGTATTCTGGGTGGCTTTTTTCTTGTTATCTCCCTTCTATTTTTAGACTTCTTCATGAGCCTAAAAAATGTCATGATGCTGCTAGAAACTTTTAATACTAAATCTTCATTACTGATGTAGACAAAGGGATTGTGTGCGCCCTTAGCAAATTTGCAGGTGACACCAAGCTGAGCGGTGCAGTTGACACACCTGAAGGATAGCATGCCATCCGGAGGGACCTAGATGAGCTCAAGAGGTGAGGCATGGGAATCTCATGAGGTTTAACAAGACCGAGTGTAAGGTGATGCACCTGTGCTGGGGCAACCTCCAGTATCAATGCAGGCTGGGAGATGAACAGATCGAGAGCTGCCCTGCTGAGAAGGACCTAGGGGTGCTGGGACATAAGTGTGCAATTGCAGCCCAGAAAGGACAGGAGGTCAAGGAAGCTGACACTGACTCTCTATTTCTCTCTGGTGAAACCCCATCTGAAGTGCTACATCCGCTTCTTGGGATCTCAACACAGGAAATGTTATCACCATAAAAAAAGAAGTCAGTCACATTAAAAACATTGTTCAAGACCTTATATATTTAAACATAAAAATATTAGTTAAAACTGCTTTACAGAGTAAGAGCACTCATTAACTTGAATGGAGACCAATGATCTTGTGGAATTTTTGGAAACTAAATTTTGTGAACATACACATATTTTACCAGCTTGTATCTCACATCTGAACATATTGCACTAAAGAACTTGGTTCCCCTATACCAGTCATAGAGGTCAGTTTCTAAGAGTATATCAGAAAGTTAAACTGGATTGAGCAACATGTTCTGTGACAGCAAAAAAATATTTCAGAGATTGTTGTACATAACGGTGATAACATTTTCACAAGGATTTCTCTTTGAAAAAATTATGTTTATAAATTTATAAGTTTGCCATATATATTAAGAAATGTTGTTCATTAATAATTAATATAAGAACCACAAATCTGGATGTATATTTATCATTCATGTCTGTCCTGGGTTACCGCACTTGAGTCAGCCATGGTCAAAAAAAAATGACGCAAAGATAAACAGTCCCATAAATACATTGAAAATTTATAGTCTTCAGTTTTAATTATCTTTCTACATACCCCTTAAAATAAGCTGCTTCTTCATCTCATGCCAGGTTTGATTTATGGCATTCAATTCAAAAATACAAGAATAAAAGGCATGAATACTTGTTATCTCCTACTAAATTATAGTCTTTCACAAATTGGTATTTTATAGCCTGATGTTAAGGAATGTAAATATGAAGCACACTATAAAGGCTTTGTCAGTTATCACCCGAAGGACTTACAAAGATTGTTCCTAACAACTGTCAGATCTTCAACTAACAATCAAGTAAAATAATGCTGGAAGCTATGGGGAGACCTTCAAGTTACCATGTAACAGGGAATTTTTGCATATTTTTCTGCAACAGCAAAATGGCATGAGTGTCTACACATATACATGCACATTTCTATGTTAGATGATATCAAGAGGAATCTGGGAAATACCACTGAGTAGGATAAGGAGAAGAATCTCAAAGAAATTCTTTAATGTCCTAACTAAATTAATTTGTTTGTTGGTCTTTCTCAGTAAATGTCAGGAAGATGTGAAAAGTATTTTCAGGGAGACATAAACTGAACATTTTGACAACTTTGGTCAGACTCATAGGTCAATTCTTAATGAAAAGCCAGAAGAGGACCCAGCAGACTAAAAGACAGAAATAAATGGTCAGATGGGAAGAGACAGCAGTTTGTGGTGATAAGGACCTCTCTATATAATATTTCAGAGGAAAATTTCTTGCAATTCTTCTAATATTTTTTTTCTCCCAGAAAATCTAGGTTTGCTAAAAGGATATAAATGAGGCTTTTGACAAGGATAGAATTGCGAGCAAGAAACACATTGAAAAATCTGACATGCAGATAATCTGGCTTTCAAATTTCAATTTCCAGGTTTCACATTCATAACAATACACACTAACAAATTTAACCTTGTTCTATTCTGTTTCAAGTAAATGCATGACCTGTTGGTTAATTGGTTTGACTTTATTAAAAGTGTCTAATTAAGGATGAAGCCACTCAGAGGAAAGGTCACATACAGCAGGTTGCTCAGTGTTTTAACCAGCAGAGTTTCAATATCTCTAAGCAAAGAGAATCCACATCTCTGGACAATTCATTTTTAACTACCTTCAGAAATGAGGGTTTTTTAATGTTTAAACAGATGTTATTGTACATCAGTTTGTGCCTGTTGCCTCTTGTTCTTTTCATTAGCATCGCTAAGAAAATTCAATCTTCTTTATTCACCCCATCAGAGATTTACACACAATGATGAGATCTCCTCTTTTTTTCTCCAGGCTGAACAGCTTCATCTTCCTCCCCCTCTTCTTATGTGAGAAATGCTTCAGTCCCTTCATTATCTTTGTGGCCCTGTACTGGACTTACTGTAGCAAGTCCATGTTTCTCCTGCAGTTGGGAGCCCATAGATGTACACAGCACTAGTAATGGGCCTTTCCAGAGCTGAGCAGATGGGAAGGATCACCCCATTTGACCTGCTGGCTATGCTCTGCCTAAAGCAGGAATTCTTTCTACATGAAGAATACTGAAAACGTGCTGGTTGGGTAAATTTTCTCATAAATACATTCAAAGTGAGGAAGAAGTGGAAACCAGCCAATTGAATTCTCTTTTGAGCATCTAGATTCAGTCAGAGGATCTGCAGCCTAAAATACTATATGGTTTGCAGGTATTATGGATCCTTTATAAAATAAAACCAAACAGAATACCAGTAATATATGTATCTGATTAACTGAGTTTTTGATTTACTGCTCTTGCTAGAGAGATGAAGGTGATAAGATTTATTGCTGTTACTTTAGGTCAAAAAAGGCTTTTGGAAGGTGCATCTTTTATTAGGTTTTTTTTCTTGGTTTTGCCTGTTTTTCACAAGTTATCCTTAAGTACACTTGTATGTGAAAGGAAAAATTGTTTCGGAGGTATGCACGCCATAGGATTTTTAATGTATGGCAATGTTGCCATGCCCAGTCCCCTGTCCCTATTCTTTCAATATCTGTGATGGAACAGACTCTCTCACTTGTCTCAGTTTTGTGGTGACCATGTAATGTACATAACTTGTGACTTTCAGGAAGCTTCCTAAATGTCACCTACATAAATTTATGTCATTGCAGGTGACTAAGTTAGCTCTTAGATCTGTCCTGAGATGACTAATCAATTGTACTCACAAGCACTATTGTTTTCCCTGTATAGTTCTCCCACTGTGGGGTTAATGAAAAACATTCTCCTTGATTTGGAGATACTCAGCAGTATTGGAGTCCAATCTTCTTCACTGAAGTGATGACTGGAGTTATTTTCTTTAATTTTCTAAAGTAATAGAGGAAAATTATTACCATGAGCTGTTACATTACTCAGAAAAGTGGTTTTCAATTAACATGACCTGGACTGAGTAAGCAGGAAGTGAGCTGTATGTTAGTAGAATTATGAAAATAATGCAAACTGTTACTGTGTAGTCTGAATACAGAAAACTTCTTACACAGTATAGTTAGTTACGTCTTTACCAAGTGAGCAGATCTTGCTTATTTAAAAAGCAAAGGGCATTCCTCTTGCACTCTCACACCAATTATGTTCACCCATTAGCAGCTTTAGCTGTTCCTCTGGGCTGTTTGCCCACATGGGACTTGTGGAAGGTAGAACAGTTAGCTAAGCAGGAAAGGAATTGATCTCACCCAGGGTGGCTCCTTGAAAACTGTTCAGTTGAACCCAAACATAATTAAAAGGTTATATCTCTATTTTGTAGCTGAGCCAATAAACATTAAAGGTGATTGTGAATCCTTAGGCTAGATATCATGCAGCACATTATAAAATGTGCTCTTTTCTTACTTCAAAAGACTGGAAAAAAATTGTATTCTGTTTTAATGATGAAAAAATGAGGTTCAGACTTGCTGAAAGTAATGGGGACATTTATAAGAGATCTGAAAACTGACCTCAGACATTTTGATTCCAGTACAGTTTAAGAATCAAATCCCCATTATCATTAGGCTGAAATATAGGAGAGTTCAGGGTATGGACTACAAAACTGAATAAGCTTTCAAACTTCTTCAGTCAGCTAATGAGCAATATTCAAATTGACTCTTATGAAAGCTCTTAAAAAAAAAAAAAGTTACGTACTTGGGAGTTTATTATACTCTCTCTTTTGCATAAGTTTTTGGTCCAGTCTTCCAATTTTAGGTTTTTCATCAGGTTTTAGCAAAGTACAGAATTTTTGTGTGAAATTAAGCTGCCAAGTTTAGTTGAATTTTTATGAAAAAAAAAATCTATTTCTCTTTTAAATTTATCTCTAAAATTCTACTAAAGTTATAATTGAAGAGTTTAGCATGGAAATATGAGAAGCTGAGATAATGGAATTCATGAACTTACTTTGAACCCCTGAGCACCAGTTTGCATTCTTTATTTTATTTGCATATTTAAGAGGTTATTACAGCGTTGTGACATAGCTCTGATGTTGTTTGTCTTCCTCCCTCTGCCCATAAAATTTGAAAATAAATTGCCAGCCTTTCACTAAAAAATGGAGGATGTTCACTTAATATATAGAGTTACTGATCAGACTGTGTTTGTGTTTAAAAAAGGATTTTCTTGTGTATAAGGAAGGAATCCTGCGCATATATGTTGATTTTCAACTGAATGCTCTGTGAACAGTCTTCTTGAAGTTAGCTTCTAAACATGCACAGAAACCTGTATAAGGTCTAAAGAGAAGCAATCTAAAAAGATAAAGCACACCTTATTTTCCAGTTATTAAAATACAGCAGAGCATGAGCTGAACTCTTCCCATACAAATAAATGATGGCAACTGTGGCATTACTGCAACCTCTTTTCCCAGCTCTATTGCTTTTGTCACCACTTCTGTCTGCCTCACCGTTGCTCTGATTGCTTGCATTTATGTTGGTGACAGGAGCAATGACAGCAGGCACAGCAGCAGGCAGCTTCAATCTCTGAGATACATCTTCATTTTGGATATCCCTTGGAAAAAGAATGTCTTTCATATAATAGAATATCAGGAGTAGCACGATGTGCAAGGTGGATAAAGGATGATTGACACATACTCTACATAAATTCCTGAAAAGCAAAGGACCAAAGTGTAGCAGAAAATGTAGGTTAAATCTGGCATTGTTTTTGTTGTTTTTTTGTTTTGTTTTGTGGTTTTTTGGCTGTTCTGTTGTTTTGGAGGGGGGTGGAGTTGATTTTTTGGGGGAGGGCTTGTAGTTTGGGGTGGTTTTATGGGGGTTTTTTTGGGTTTGTTTTGTTTTGGTTTTGTGGGGTTTTTTGGGTTTTTTGCTCTCATACATTGGAGCAGGTATTGAAATGATTCATTCTCAAGGAGGAAAATGCCAAAGAAAAGGATACTTTGACTAAAACTATGAACTCTTTAAGGAAAAGATAAAGGAAGAACCAAATGAGCTGCAAATTTGTAAAAAAATATTTTCTTTTATTATTTTCCTGTTCATAGACTAAGGGAAAAAGAAAAGAAAGAAAAGAGAGAGAAATCTCTGATCCACATTCAGGGCCTTCAAGTTTCCCCTTGAGAAAACATTTTCATTTTTCTGATTGTTATTTCTTTTTATTTGATGTGAGACAAGGAAATGGTATTTGCTGAAAGGTTCTATTTTGAGTAACATAAAATCTATTAAATTGAAGTACCACACAGCAACAGTATTGTAGTCCCATCTGAGTCCAACAGGTAACATTTTCTGATTTAGTTCATTGGTTTTCTTTCTCTTCTTTACGTGTTCATGGGTAGCTGCCATTTATTATCCCTTATCCTCATGCCCACTGTAACAAACTGTTTGTTAGATATAATTTGCTCAAAAACAACCAACCAAAGATGCATATGGAAGTGCAAATGAAAAGCAAGAGGTGGAAGAGATTTACAGAAAATTATAAACTTTTAAGGTTAAACTGGTCTTCCAAACCCACCAGTAAAAAAAAAAAAAAAAGAAAGAATATCACACACTAATTCTAGCATTGCAAATTCCTATGAAAAGGAGTATTCCCCAACACTGTTGCCCACCTGTTAAAGAGAGACACAAACTGCTTGCACAAAACAGGGAATGACTCTCTTTCCTTATCCCTGGCATTGGCTTAGCTCATTTAGCCTTAGAATGAGAGCTTATGCTTTCAGCTGGTAGTTATAGAAAATTTTTCCTCCTCCTCTAAAGCAGCCACACTGCTGTTAGCAATCAGAGGTAGCTAGTTCCTACCTGTGCTAAGTGCCTGTGCTGGTAATTATAGCACTTTCTTTCTCCTTTTCTTTCAGGAATTTATAGCTCCCCTCAAGCCAGAGAAGAAGAAAAGAGACATTTGTCTACAGAAATGGGAACAAGGAGTGAGTAATAGAGGGACACAAAAGACATTTGTAATTTCTAAGAGTTTGAGAGAATACAACTGAAACAAAGCTAAATAATGCTTAAGACAGAAAAGTTACGATTTTAACAGAATCTGCTACCTGCTGCTCCAGTCTTACATAATTCAGAAGCAAAGTTTTTCTAAAGTTTAACAAAGTTTATTGTTAAATAAAATATAAGTGCTTTCACTACAGGTGATTCTTAGAGAAAAATTATTGAAATGAAACTTGGTAAAAAAGTAATGATAGCCTGGACTGCCCTTGACTTTATACTGCCATATGCATAGCTTCACTATTACATGTTCCAGGCCTCATGCACAGTGCAGGCAGACAAGACTTCTAACAAAGGGCAAATCTTTATTAGACCAAAGTAGTATAGCTGGGGGGAAAAAACCTCAAAAACTAGAAAAGCTTTTAGGCACGCAGGCCTTTCTTTAGTTCTGAAATAGAGAGAACAGCTACAACTCTAGAGCAGAACTTGGCAGAGTTTAACAAATAATGTACTAACAAATTGCCCTCTGAGAGAAAAAGTAATTGGTACGAGCAGAATGAAAGAAATGTTGCAGGGAGAAGGAGAAAAAAAAAAAAGAGGAAAAGAGAAGTGGTGAATTCATGTTATGGGAAAAAAAGAGACATATACAGAGTTGTAGAACAATTGCTTTTTAGGGATATTGAAGGCCAGTATATCAACTCGGTGATTTTCCTTTTCTTTACTGTTTCTTCTCCTCACAGCAGCAGCAGCACCAATACTGGGATACACTATTCAGTACAGCTCTTTAGGTAAATAATGTTCTATTACATTTCACTTGCAAATGCTGGCTCTGCAGGCAGGGCCAGGGCTCTCCTGAACTTCATGCAGTGTTTTATTCTCTTGAGACATTCGTTAATCAGAATTTTTGAGAATAGTTTTAGAATTACCCCTACACGATTCTGATGAATGGTCCTAAAGACCCAGTAAATCTGTCCTCATGAGCATTTCTTGATTGTTATTAAAATCATTTGCTTCTCTGAAACCTAAGGGAGGACATGGATATTCACAGAAGTCAATTGTAATGCCCAGAGTTTCTTGGCTGACAGAAAGGAAACAATTTAAACATAGAACAAGTCTTTTTGAAGCATTTTTGGTGCATGGTTTTTGGTCAGGAATGCTGGAGAGTAGATAAATTTTACACTTTGTCATTATTTTTTTCCTGATAATATGAATAGCATTTTGTGCACAGATTAACATGATCCTTTGCATTATCTGATTATCTTCCATGACTCTGCTATAATGAGCTCACACTGTTACTTATCACAGAAATTGGCACACTGTATATTTGTCTTTCACAGTATTCATTTTGTATTTTTAATAATATTTGCCTTGTAAAACTGTGCTTCCTGTTATTGTCTGGACTGTTGCCCAAACCATCAAGAGAAAAAGGATGCTTAGATGAAGGGGAAGGAATCTTTTTTCTAATGACATGATTTCTGCCTATACATTTGAGGTCATACAAAAGAGAGGAATGGGATTGATCTTAGTTTGGTGCCATCTTATACACCAAAAGTTTCCTTGACTTCACAAGTATTAAAGATAAATTAAGGCTTTCAGTCCATAATTTACCTTGACAAGTGCAGATGTTTGGAGTAACATGAAGTAACCACTTGCTCAGACTTGTTAGATCTTATGGACTAAAGGGAAAATAAAAGTTCTCAGTCAGAGGTTCTACTGTGACTGCAGCAAAAGTTCTCAGTGCAAAAGTTCTCATTCTGATCCCAGAATTTTGGGGAAAACCTTAGAAAAAAGAAAATTGATCTATTGAAAAGCTATCAGAAAATTCTATCCTTGGCTTAAAATTTTACCTGGCGTTATGATCTTAAAAGTCCACACCACCATATGTGAGCCACAATTTTATGTGGATATACATAGTAACTTAGCCAAATTTTGCAAACCACATTTTTACCATAAATTTCTATCATGGGCTGATTTCCACTTGGTATAAAAACTTTTTACTACTTATTTCCATCACTAATTTATTTGTTATTTAAAAAAACATTACATTTTTATTTTGAAAGTCTCTAATTTACAATCAGACTCAGACAGTATTTCAGAATTTTTTCCTATGAAGTTTCCATTTGTGTCTAATTTGCATGAATAGAAAGTATAAAGTAAAAAACCCCAAACCCTTAGATTTCAGGAATTTATTAATTAGCTTAGAAAATGTTCATCTTCACTAGAACAAGTTCCTGACTTATGAAGAACAGGAAGAAAAACATTCTATACTTCAAATCTAAAGATCTGGAATTTTGGTTTATTGCTTACTTTTTAATATATCATTAATATCTACAATATCTAGTTTCCATGTCTATTATTTTTAATTTTACAGTACTGCTTCCATTTCTATATATTTCCAACTACCTAGCAGTACCTGTAGAAATATAAATTACTACCTAATAATGACTAATTAAAATTAAAATAAGATTATTTTAAAACATTTTAAAATTTATATTTTAAAAATAAATTATACCTCTTTATATTTAGTCATGCTGCATTTGTTGATTGAATAAACCACAAACCAAAGGCATTTATCTCCACTAAATGACTACACTCATATCATGCCATTATGTCTACAAGAAGGTAGAAATTAATTAATGTCTTTCTTTCTAATTCCAAATTCTAAAACTGAGACACGTCAGAATTCTCACATAGATGAGGTATATTGGATTCAAATTATCTCTAAAATGTTTTTCTTTTTCAGTCTTAATTAAATATTTTATGGAGATCCTATCAAGCAACTGCTTATGCACTGAGAATATATACAACATTCCTATCAGTGTTTCACACAGCTTGTTTTAGCTTCATTAGATATGATTTTTTAGCCTCTTATGAGTGAAAAATAAAATTTAATTTATGAAATAATTCTTGAATAGTATTAAAAGGAGCTGAGGCTAAAATTCTAGGACTTACCAAGAGCTAAGTTCCAGGGCTAGTATTAGCAATCTAGAAAGCTGGACTGGCTTTATAGAAATATCAAAATTTCCCTGTAAACTTCCTGTTGCTTTTCTATGAAACTTTCCCTGTAAATTTCTTAAAACTAACAATCTCTTCTTCAAAAACAAACAAACAAAACCACCCTATTTTACTTCCTCTCTATTCTCATTATAGGAATTAGTTTTAAATACAAAAAACTGTAGCCATTAATCTATAATATGCTCCAAAAACTTTCTAATTCTAAACTGTCTGTTATTTGCCTTCTTCAAGAAAGACAGAATGTCATTTCTAAGGTGCACACATATAATTTGTGAAGAGATTCAGCAAACAGAGCATTCCAATATAAATATAATATTTACTTATTCACTTCATGCTTTCTTTTCAATACATGAAAGAAAGATTTTACAACCCTCTTGCTGTGCTGTACAAAAGCTTGCTATGAAACACCAAGAAATTCCAGATTATTCAACATCCAAGGCTGATGGCAAACTTTATTCAGTTCTGGTCTCCAGCAGCTCCTGATCATTGTAAACAAACAATATTGAGAACTGGGAAAATACACAGCACAGGAGTCTGTATTCTGAATGAAATCCATTCTTCCAAGCAGAGGATGGAAAAAGGAAATCACAGCATTCTGTGAAAAGAACAAGCCTGATGTATTCTCGAAAAAAGGAGAATAAAGATGACTAAAAAGTGTAATTAACAATAGTATTTGAAAGTCAAGCTAATAACCCAGCTTTTCAAACTTATATCCTTTTTAACATAGTACTGGACTTTTTAAGGGAAGTTAGCTTTCATTGAAAGAAGAGTCATAGAGGTTTGAAATGATCCTATAGTTTTTGTAAACACCTATGAATTGGTTTCCATATAAATGGAGCCTACATGTGGTATGACTCCCAAATGGGTACTGAAGCTGTACTAAAGTACTCTGTGTACAGGCTGGGGCTCATTGAGGCAGAAATCAGTCTCTCCATCCCCTTATTCCCTCTGTAAGAAGGAATGCAGTGACAGGAGTCAAAGACTCTAAAGGAAAGTGGGGTACTAAGGAAGCAGCATGTTTGAAACTTAGTGGTCAAAGGAACCAGTAAAAGATGCAGGGCTTGATTTTCAGCCTGACATATAACATTATTGCTTCTACTGCAGGTCTTGGCATTCATGGATTCTGAAGTGACTTGATTTTCCCAAGCATGATACAGAAAAGCTATTTACTTAAGACTATATTTAATTCATGGGAGATAGGTTTAACAACATGTGTCATCATGGATTCCAAGGTGGACTCTGTCTGGAGTATTACATGAGAGCTTTACAGTGGGTTAAATCTGGTAAATCAGCTTTTCTCTGTAGGAACCAAAGCCTTGTTTCATCAGGTGCTGGGGGATTGATACATGCCCAGTTCTAACTTGAACATAGGATTGTGAGACAGAAACAGAACTATATCCACCCATGGAAGGCAGAAGAGCCTTTAAAAATCTTACAGCTATGTGACTGGAGGCAAAAAAAAAAAAGAACTTAAAGCTCTGTATCACCTCTTCCTGTTGGTAAAATGAATGTAGTGATATTTCCTTTCTTCTGGCCCTTTCTTGTCTGCTTATAATTCAAGCCAAAAGTTTATATATAATCTCAAACTATTACTGAGACCAGCCTAAAGATGTATAATTCACCTAGAAATGTCAGAGATTTATTTCTAAACACAACTCTTCATTGATATGTTTAGCTTTCCAAAAACTGGCATACAAAGCAGATGCACCACCAATAACAGACTCAGTCAAGATGTTTACCCTTCATTTCAAGTGTATTCTATTGCTGGAAACAGACCATCGGGGGTGTTTTGTGGTGGGGGTTTTTGGGGGTGGTTTTGTGTCCCTCATCACATATCACACCCAATTCTGCCATTTCTGGGAATGTGTTAGTCATGTTGCTTGCACAATACACTACTGAAGGACTTAAATACTATGGTCATTATCACAGATTATATAATTTTGAAAAAAATCTTTAAGTTCTTTTGTCTTGCTTTTCTTTCCCAAGACATTGTACTCATTTTTGTGACAATTCAGCCACAGGCCATTTGGGGGAATGAAGTTAGCACATTATAGCTAATTTCCAGATGGACCAAACAATGACAGCTGCAGCATCTGGTTTTGGCCAGAAGCCTAGGGTGTGAATGCAACCCACTCAGTATTTCATGCACAGTCAATGAATATCTCTTATCTCCTGATTACAATATACTGACTTGGAGTGGTTATTAGAGTGACTTACTGCTAAAAAGTGACAGAATCAGACAATCCTCACAAACTCCTTCCTCTAATATTTAACTGCCTATTAAAAAAAATAAATCCGTGTAGTTTAAAAACCTAATATTAGTAATTACAGAAGAATATCATATTGGTGTCAGAGGTTCTACTGTGACTGCAGCAAAAATTGTAATCAGGGATCAGCTCTGAACTTTGCAACAGCTGAGCACATCTGTAATTATATAAATTTATCAGCAATGGTAGGAGAAAAATACTGCTGCAATCAATAAGAGACCTTTCATTCATTCATTCATCCATTTTTTTGACATGATGATGCTTCCTTCAGTTTTGGACCAAAATATTATTTAACTGAACTAGTACTCTACCAAGAAGTCTGGTTCAATGAGTACAGCCAATTGCTGGAGTGTATTCAGAGAGCACAGACATTCTGTTGGAATAGATTTTGCCAAAGAGATATTTTAGTTAAATTACAGTGCTGTTTTAGTTCTGTGTTCACAAAGACTTGGGTAAATTACCTTTAAGTGTTCAAAAGAATTGGACCAAAGACTCATTATTTAAAAAAAAAAAAAAAAATGGACAGGTGTTGATTTGACCACTCAATCACATCTTTGAGCATTTACCAATGCATATCATTTACCAATACCATCTCAAATGGAACTTCTTTTGGGGAAGTACATTACTAATCACAAAAATCATTGAATGATTTTTAAGAATATTCCTGATATCTTCTTGAAGTGTGTAGGGAAGCAGAGGCTGTTTTTAAGAAATACTCAGCATTCATTAAAATGCAAACTGGTATTGTAGTCTCCAACAACTGGTATTGTTCGTACACCACATTGTTGAAATCAGAAATATATTAATGTATGGATGCCTACTATTCCATTGCACACAGGTCTTTTTTCAATATTGATGATAATAAAAATTTAATAGTGATCAAAAGAAAAAGAGAAGCAACAACAGCATTTATAGGCCTGTCAGTGACAAAAGGAAGAGTAGGGAAAATGTGGGCCCCCTCTGGAAGGAAGTGGGAGACCTGCTTACCTAACACATGGAGAAAGCTAATGACTCAATGACCTTTTTTGCCTCAGGCTCCGCCAGCAAAACAGAAAAAACAAGGGCAAGGTCTGGGAAAAACAAAGAACTGCACAGCGTAGGGAAAGATCCATTTTGGGTCCATCGTAGGAACCTGAAGATGTACAACTCCACAGGACTGGCAGATGAAGGGACTAAGTCACTAAGTGTCATATATGAGAAATCGTGGCTGTCTAGTGAATGTATGACTGACAGCTCTCATTATACATGGCTTCAGTTTAGAAATTAGCAAAAATGATACTTAAGCCCTGAGTTTCAAATACTGTTAGACTAAATTGAAGACACAGAATATTTATCCTTTTTACAAATTCAGTAGTTCCTTTCTAAAAGATGCTAATGTATGTGTAGAAATTTGATATGGAAAATAAGCTAAATTTTAATGAGTATAAATTCACATTATTTAAGGTACTTACTAAGTGCTGAGAATATGAAGAATCTTTGTAGTTGAAGTAGCTATTTCACAATTACCCACTAGAATTTTTTCTTCTATTTAATATGAATGTCTAGCAATGACTACTATTGATGGTAGATTATATACTTCATTGATTTCACCTAACACAGTTACCATAATAAATCATAAATCCAAAAATATTGAAATAAGGCCCTAATAATTTGAAATTAAGCTATAAACATCTATAAGCATAACATATAAACTATGATCCTACTTAGTGTTTCATTTGCCTTATGATAGCATAGTGCCAGTGACTGTGGAGTTTTACATAAAACACATATTTGATCACAAAAATTCTGATCTCCTTATGTATAACAATGAATCTAGCCTTTTACTATATAGTGTGGCTATTAGGCAATCACACTTGAAAACACAGACACTTCAGCAACATGAAGTGCCCAAATATTTTAAGCAGTGTGCTTTATTTTATGTGTGCCACATGCTGGAAGCCACAACAGCTGAACATTGATGTGCCATTGAAAGACTATATAACACATAATGAAAATAACTTGTCTCTTATGGCAAAAATCTCATGACTATCAAATAGAAGTCATTTCCAGACTATTTCAGGTCTATTTATTATAACATAGCTGAAACTATAGCACAGCTAACATTATAGCAGCTACCCTCCTGGTGGTTCATATTTATGATTTACAAGTGTAACACTTAATCTGTTGCAAGACTATTGAATATTGTTTTATCAGATAAGAAAATCTAATATAGGAATTGCAACTATTTGTTTCAGGTAGTTGAAGGTGAAGCAAGGCATAATGAACTCTGCTTTTCCTTGGAGGTATTGCTCATTATTTTTTCAGCAATGAGTTCTTTCTTTGCTTGGTTTCGATGAGTTTTTTCTTTCTGCCTGCATACCTGTAAACCAATTTAATTGGCAGACCCACACTTCCCTAGCTGTGTAAAGTAGACTGTATAATAGTTTTTCCTCCCTACTGCAGGGAAAAAATATTGAAAAAAGTATTCTGCTCAAGTATACTTTGCCCTAGAGGAAAATTTGCAAATATATTCAATGACTCTGTTTATCACTTTTCCTAATGCACATGGAAAACAATGTGATTTTTCTTCCAAGTTTCTTTTCCATTCTTTTTTTCTTATGTAAGTGGAAAAATTGTTCTTAGGTGAGAAATAGAAGCACTACTGAAGCTGAGACAGTAAAACTGAATAAAAGAATGAGATCCTGCACACATTACTGAAGATTAACAGTAAAGGGTGGTTAAATTTTGCTCCTTTTGAAACAAACACTAATAAAGGAGCCAATCACTGTTTAGAAAATGCAGTTGCATCAATACATTAAGTTACTAGCTACAAAACAATATATTAGAAAGCAGTTAATTCAAATTTTCTGTGAAAAATAAGCTTTTCTGCAAAAAATCAAGTGATTATTTACATCTGCAATGCAATTTCATATTAAATGTGTCACTGATAATGGCAAATGCAGTTAGAGATATATTAAACAAAAGCAATTTTGAAGGCTGCATATAAAAATCATATTTTATCTGATTTCCTCTTTCATTGAAAAGACCAGTGCTCTTTACACACTAAGTATGTTCAGCATTTGCTCAATACCTTGTATCATTGGAGGAAAAACAGCTGCTTTGAGAACCTGAATTGAGCCTAAGTGAAAACCAGAGTCTCCTTATAAAGACAGGTTTGTTTATAAATACATCAGCATAGAACAATCTCAACCACATTGAGATGGATCCTCAGTTCACATATACTGCCATCAATTGTTCAGAGGCAACACAGATTGCTACTGGTGTAAGAAAAAAGGGGAGGAATAAAGGAACTGTACACTGATTATCTGGCAAAAAAAAAGGCAGTTTAGCCTACAGATGACAAGGAAATTACTATTGTTTAAAGAAACAGCCAAAGAAGGGGAAAAATAACATACAGCTGCAGTAGAGAAAAATAAAACCTAAGACCAGAACTAGGTGAAATCAGATTGGACAACAAAGATGAGTATTCGGCTGCCAAAAACATACTATAAAATTGTATAGAACCAGATTAATGGTAAAGTCATTGGGAATCTAGAATATTAAATAACTCTAGAATAAACATAACTGACGATTACTAGAGATAGAATATCTGGATGGGAATATTTAAATTGTTTGCAAATATGTTTACCGTATTTGCCCAGGATAATCCTTGAAGTTCTGCTTACATAAAATTAAATCTAAATATTCAGTTGCCATAACAACATAATGTATTACTTCTCTAGTTTATTTTTGATCATTTGACTACAGGATTGTTTGCTAGGATCTTTGTGACTTAAGACTTCAATGTTTTTCAGTATTAGTCAAATAAGGACTCCACAGATTTATTTAAATTTCACAATACTTTATACTTTTTCTCCTTAGGGGAGCAAGACAGGCTTAAAGAATCTGATACTTCAATATCAAAACCGGAAGAAAATATTGTGCTTTTCTTGGTTGAATCACAGAAAGTCTCAGAGAATAAAACCAGATAGATACATTTAATTTTTTAAAATGTTTTTATTGCCAGTATTAGATGACCACATCACACCTCTCCTATCCACCTGCCACTGTCCCACCCCTGAATTATACTATCTACTTAAAAGTCCTACTCTTAAATGTCTTTTAAGTGTAGTAGTATCTGTATGATTTTTTGCCACCCTTTCACAGAGTTCTGTGTTTTGAAGGCTGCATTTCAGTTCCAGCATGGAAAAACCAAAACTGTGTTTAAAAAATGCAAAGCTAAATACATCCTCCTGACAATCAAGATCATTTTTGCCAAATGGAGAGGATACCCCTTTTAATGTATCTGTTCTCAGGGAAAAACCCAAAAGGAGGCAAATGTGACAGCTGTGAATTTCTGTCTATGCCTCCTGCCTGAGGAAAGCTAGATCAGGACTCCATGTTTGCCCCAAGAAAGAGGGAAACCTTCTACATCAGTGGGGCTAAATTTGTATTAGCATGTCCAGAGCAACAGGAGACAGGACTGTTTTACAAAGGCTAGAGCTGAAACTGATCTATTGTTAAGGGTAGCAGCAGGTTTAGCAGCTGCCCACAGACTACTCATGAATATATTAGTATACAGTTAATTGTAAAACAGTTCACTCAGAACAGAGGGGTCTTAACTTTCCACTGCTTCATCAAGTATCCATTTACTGAAGGATCAGTAAATGACGTAAATTATTTAAATAGTCATAAGTTTGCATTCAAAGAGTATATTCTGACTTTTGGCATAGTCCAATTTATCTTCTGACCCATGCCCTTCTCATCTATATTAGATGCCACAGTAAACCATGTACAAGCAGATGTAACTGTAGCAGACTTAAAGAGATCTTGGAAAATCTAATTACCAAAGTTGCCAGTGGGACTAGACTAAGATGTGTAGGTAAAAGTTGATTTTAACCAAAAAATACAACAAAACAAACGAAAATACACATTCATTAAAGGGAAGTGAAAACACATTCAATGAAGACATAGAGGTAAAACCCAAAAATAACTAATAAAAAAAAAGAACTAGCTCAGTATTTGGGGAAGCTGTTCTACGTTAGTTCCTAAAGTTTGCCATGTTTTTTAAATCTTTTTTAGTTTTATGGTTTTACCTGTCATGTTTCCTTGTTAGCTACTTCATACAATGAATTTTCATTCTTATCTCTTGCTCTTAAGTTATAATAAAATTGGTAAAATATCATTATAGAAAAGGTTCACATTCACCAAACAACCAAACATAAAGAAAATTATTAGATGTTGAATCAGACACTGAGTAATGTACTCTTTCAAAGGCATTACCTAAGCCTAAGTGGAATATTGTGTATGATTGAAATTTCTGAGCAAACACTAACCTCAGCTTGTTCATGTGGTTCAAGCCTGTGCCCCCTAGGCAGGGCTTTTTCAACACTTACAAGCAGTAAAACCTCACTGGTACAGCTCACAGGCTTAGCCATAATATCCTTAGCAGTTTTGCAGATGGTTTTATTATGCTTACTATGTGAAACAGACATACCTTAAAAGGTGGAAAGAACGTGAACATTAAATGATAAACAAAAAAGGAGAATCATTCATATGCAATGCCTGGAGAGAAATTTCTCATTAGCTAGTTTTTAAAAAAACTAATAATTTATGCATGATTTTCCAGGTAAAGTTTCCCATTAAAACATGTGAGGGAAACTTTACAATACAGTTTGCCATTTGGGGGATTTGCCATTTGGGGGATTCAATTTATCTTCATATGTTACATAAAGGACTGAAAAAAGTTGCAGTGTTTAAGATTCTGGTGTTATTAAGCAATAAGAGTAAAAAAAACATAGAAATTATTCCTGTCAACAGTGTTTTGTGTATTAAATTCATTAGCTGTTGTAGTGCAAAATGAAATAATGAACCTATAAAATACAGTAAAAACATCAATTTTGTGTGTGAGGAACTTGGATAATTCTATTATAATGCTGTGTAAAACTCTACAAACATTAATCAGAAATGAATAATTTGGAGTATGCATTTAAATAACAAACAAAAAAACCACTTATCTATTTTTAATGAAAGAGTTTTGCAGGGGACATAGGGTAAAAGGGAATTGCTAGGGTGGCCAAGTGGATGGAAAGGCACAATATTCAATCATGATGACCAAGGAGGGCAAGGAAGGGAAGTGACAGCTGAGCTCAGCTTGGAATCTGAGGAGCAAACAAAACCCTATTTTGCTGCCATATTAAACATTAATACAAATCCCACAAAATATGAAGACAGCGAAAAAGAATTATTTTTTAATTTTTGAGAATAGTGACAAAGGAATTAGTTTTTAAGTAGTGTTGTTTAAATGTAATACATGCTTATTTAGCTGTCAAGGGCTCTGAAATGATATTGCCTCCAAAAAAGAGGAAGCTGAACAAAACCATTTATGAGAGGATAAGTTGGCAATACATGTTCCCATGCTAATGCTTCTGAAAACCAATGACAAATGTATGAAATATGATCATGTCACTGTTAGAATTGCATAAAGTTTTCTATTAGTTTCATCTAGAAGAACTAGAAAGCAACTCTGCACCAGAAAATTTCTGCATGCCAGATGATACAGGAGAAAAGGATTCTCCACTCTCCAATATTCTCTGGCAGTAGAGAATAATCATTTGCTTCCTTATGAGAAAAGGGAATTCAGCACATTGCATAACAACAAAATTTATTATTCAGGACATTTTTACAAAATCATTACCTTCAAGTTAACAATTATATAAGAGGCAAAAAACAAGTAAATTACTTTTTTCTTGGATCTCTGGCTTTGAAGTTGCTTATTTTGTGTAATAAAAACACCTAGAGAGGATTTTTGAGTAATTTCTGGACTAAAGACAAACTGGGACCAGAAACCAAACTCAGTTCTAACATTTCTATTTGCCCTGCTTTATAAAATGCAATCTGTGGGACTTGCATTTTTGACTTCACAATGGTGTGCTAAGAGGACTGATCACCAGACTTATTTGTTTTTTCTAATGAAATGTGGCTATGAACTCTCGAAAATGAAAAAAAGATAGAACCCAGATCTCTTATTTCTTTGACAAATGCCTCAAGAGTTTTATCTGAGCCTGATGGTTTCATCTCTCATTTCTACTTTATATTCAAAGATTAAATCCTATCCCTGTCTTTTAGACATAATTAGAGCAAACCTTAGGAAAGGATCCCAGGAGCATTTCCCTCCTAACAATATTTGCTCAGATGCCTACAAGCACGATGAGGACATGAGTTCAGTGCCATCCCTCTTGTTAATGCTTTTCAGTTGGCTAACTTCCTGAATCCCTCTGCTCAGTTAAAGATTTCTAATAGATTAACCTTATCATAAAATCAGAGAATGGTTTGGGTTGGAAGGGACAATAAACTTCTTGTTCCATCCCCCCTGCCATGGGTAGGGACACCTTACTCCAGACCGGGTTGCTCAGAGCTCCATCCAGCCTGGCCTTGAGCACTTCCAGGGATGGGATGCCACAATGTCTCAGACAGCCTGTTCCGAGGCCTCATCACCCTCACAGTGAAGAACTTCTTAGTATCTAACCCAAATCTCTTTCTGTTTGAAATAATTCCCCTTGTCCTGTCACTAGATGCTCTTGTAAAAAAAAGTCCATCTCTGCCTTCCTTGTGGGCTCCCTTCAGTTGCTGGAAGTCCACAGTTTGGTCACTCTGAAGCCCTCTGTTTCCCAGGCTGAACAAACACAATTCCATTAGACTTATCCAATAGGAGATGTGCTCCATTCCTCTGATCATCTTGGTAGCCTCCTCTACTTCAACAGGTTGATGTCCTTCCTCTACAGGGAACCCTAAAATCTTTTAACAACACAGCCTTAACTCCTAATCTCCTTTGGCAGATGTAAGGAGGGAAGGTGGTGATTAGGTTGGAATGGCTTCTCCATCCCTCAAGAGCTACATATTTTAATACACCAATAGTGCTGATCTTCCACCAAGCTGTGTTTTTTTCACCCTTTTCATCTTATAGCCCTTCTATTTTGCAACAGTTCTTACTGGTTGGGATGCATCTATATTTACAACTTATACTCTTAAATAGAACAGTAGAGACAACTCTATACTTTTTTTCTTATACTCTAAAAGTTCTAATTTGGCCAAATTTAAGAACACCAGGCTCAAAATTTGTTTTGTTTTTCTTTCCTTTTTTCTTTCCCTAGCAGTCTTATATCAGCAGAAGAGCTTGTTTAACATTAGAAACATGATTTCCAAATGCAATAATTGTTTGGGTCAGTCCCTTAGTACAACTTATATAATAAATCATTATTTTATCCTGACACTAAATGACAATCTATTCCTTTAAGTATTTGCCTAATTATTTCAGTTAAGGATTATTAGCCCCCTTTTCCCTAAAGCATTCAGTTGGAGCTCTCTAGGGCCATGGTATTGATATTCAATAGTTGTGAAAGGCAGGAACAAGTAATTATCCAAGTCCAAAAATTTAATTATACTCTGGTGGATTTGAAAACACAACCTGATTTTCCCATTATAAAAGAGATCTACATGCTCTTGTTTTCATGCCTTAGAAAACAATGTTTTAGGTTTTTTGTTCAATTTACTTTTTTAATTCTTATTTTTTACAGCTTGCACCAAAAACTTTTTGTCACTTTCTCAGTATACCTCCCTATTCTATAGAGGACTGTGCTACTTTAAGATCCTGTGCTACTTTCTCATCTAGTTCCAGTGCCTTCGGAGACTTAGAATGTGCATGATTATTTAAACCATTAGCAGTTTTTCAGCCCTGATAAGGGGTGGTTTTATTTTAAACTGACAAATTGCCTATCAGTTGGCATCAGCACTAAAAACAAAACCAAAATGCTTTCATTTATCTTGATAAAATGAATAAATAAATGAATAAATGTAGAATTCAGAAGTTAACAGCAATTAAGTTGAGCTTTGTTTAGATGAATGTTTTCTGATTGCAGCAAAGAGGTGATACCAACATTTGGAATTTTATGAAGGGTAGAAAGTCACTTTGGTTTTTGTTATGGAAAGTGCACACATGTAGACAATTTATAAGGCATTCAGTTTGAGGGGGACCCATGGTATTTAAAGGCTGCCTAAAATTTGAGATTTCTTTTTTTGAATAATAAGTCTTATTTTTATAAAAGGAGTGGATTTAAAGTATGTTTGTTTAACCCTACTGTTAAAAACAAATGCAGCTATGAGTAAGAAGATCATGAGTGAAAAGGGGCAAGGCTGGATTGCACCTGGGACTATCAGCCTCAGTATCTACTCACACACCATGCACTTACATCCCTCAAGCAATGCCTATGGGCATTCAGTCACTTGAAGTTGAAGGCAAAGCACTGAGGGTTATTTTGGCTGTCAGCTTTAAATAACAGCCAACTCCCTGTTCCCTTCCTGTTTAGTATATGCTTCACAAACAAGGGGAATCACACTGTTGCAAAATGTTAGGCTGTAGTGATGGGCGTAATGACCATTTTTAGTGTGTCACACCCTGCAGAAAGGTGTCTGTGGTAATAGATTGGATTGTATTTTCCTTTCTGATTGTGCCATTCTATGCAGGAGCCTTCTTTGACAATTGCTGAGATTGACTGGGAAATTGGATTCCTATTTACAAGCAGTCATTTTATTTTTCAATTCTAATTATCAGAAATTTATTGGAGCTTATACTTCATGTACTGCACTGTAGGTCCCTGGAAGTATCAAGTATTTTTCTGATTGTGTAACTATTGTTATCTGTTATGGAAGACACACTTTTGGACACTGGATTATTACACGTACCATTATTATATAAAAGCACAGGTTTTCCCCCATCATTTACCACAAATTTTATGTAGTACAGTACGTTTTCTAGGGGCTGTAGTCTTCCAGGAAGGCTTTGGAAAGAACAACATGTTAAACACCAAAACCTCAATTTATAAGGAAAATATTTCAAAGTGTTCAAATCCTTCTGGCAGTGCAGAAAATTCTAGATTTCATGTTACAGACAACAATCTATGCTTATCTTATGTGTTAATACTTATCTTTTATATTTCCAGAGTTTCCCAACCTGAGGAAAGCCTTTACCCAACTTAAAATACTCATTGGAATAAAAAAAAAAACCTTGGACAGGGTAAACAATCTGTTTAAATACTTCAGAGATTCAATAAGAACACAAATTAAAGGGAACATACGGTTTATGTCTTCTAATAGTATAAGAGAATTCTGGAGTTTGATAGCTTTTAAAGTATCTTCACAGATCTTTTTCTACCAGCTCCTTCACCTGTTTGCTGTCAGGTCATAGCCCTGAGCAACCTGAACTGGTATTATCCCTACCTGGAGCAACGGGTGGACCAGAATTCAGAAAACCTCTCTGTCCCTACTGCCATGGCAGAAAAAAATCCTGGCAGTTTTTCTAGGACACATTCCTCGTGTTTTAAAAATGACAAGCTGCTCATCTATAAGGCTCTCAGCATAAACAGAGAATTCTTGGAGGTAGAACATTTTAGCTGCACTGAATACGTTCCCTTTTAACATTCTGGCAGTTTTCAAAAGGGCTTAGAGAAGTGGTTAGAGATGACCAGCCAGCCCCAGTCCCCCTGATAGCACTACACCCTGCAGGAGGTTCCTGTGCATTTGGCTGCCTTCTGCCCCCTCATGGCAAGATGCAATTCCTCACATAATCCCTCACCTCCTTATCACACATTAGTGTATAATATCATAATAAACAGGCACTGTTGAGTTGAATATGGGAGATCCAGCTTTGCTGTAGTGCAATATATTTGACTGAACTTGCTCTGCTACTTCCCACATTTTCACCAGGTGAAACATGCTTCCTGTATAGCCTATCAATAACAATCTTATTTCAACAAGAAATTATTCCTCAGCTACAAATAATCTGGGCCCCTATGAGAAGCTTCTTTTCCCAGAAGATAATATTTTTTTTCCTCCCCATCTTCTAATTTTTTTCCCTATGATGAGACATTTGATTTTTTTTACAACAAACTGATACTATCTTTAAGAAAAGAAAATAAGCATATTTCATAGGACTCACTCTTGTGCTCTCTGTGAGATATCAAAACCAACTGAAGCAATTGTGGCAATATTTCATCTGGCTTCTTCAGAGCTTGCTGTGATGCATTTCACCCAAACCTATGCTCATATTCCAATCTATTCTGCTTTTCTTTCACGTTTCTGCTTCAAATGTCACTTTTTTCCTATAACTATTAGATTACATACCACTAAATTGAGAAATAGCCTTAATCAGGACATTTCCCAAGGAATGGAATTAAACCTAATGATACTTATCAGCAAGAACTGCAGCTTAATTGGGATGGTAATTTGCTTAACTGGGATGCCTGTAGGTTATTTACTGTAATCAGATAAGGACATCTGATCCTTATTTTCCCAAGAAGGTTATCAAAAGTGTTAGCTCTAGAAAGATGTTGAAATTATATCTATGTTATATTTCGAGAGCGATACCCTCATTTGAGTTCAGCTGTTGGCAGCTGCATTGTGCCTTTATTCACCATATAAACTATAGAATAGATATCTCCCTTTCAGGCACAGGGGCCAAGGAAGTGACAACCTAAGTGTTCCCTAACCCTTAGGGCAGAACATAGCAGCTCATGTTGTGAATGAACTGGGAACTCACTTATTCACCACAGCAAGTTCACAAAACCAGGACTGGACTCATGAAATAGTTTAATGGTTAGTAACAACTACAGAGTAGTTAATACCAGCAAAAAATTATTCTTTTAAGGTCCTTGAAGATGTTCTCATACAATAAGGACTTGAGCCACAGTGATTTTATAACTGCAAATGCTCTCTCTGAACTGTTTAGGAGGCTACACCCTCTGGGATGACTATGTTAAAAGAATGTTCAGGAAAGTGCTTCAATATGCTATTTATTTCACTGTGTTTTAGCTCACTTGGTCAAATATAACAAAAGTTCAACTGCTGATGACACAATAGAATTTTCAGCTCCTTAATGAGACAATAGTTTTGAGATGGGTAGGGCAACAGAAAGATTCTTCAGACTCAAAATAGCATTTTTCTAATTATACTCCATCACAGCATTATGCAGATGAAAGTATTCAGACTCTCAGTACTAGACATAATGGAACCAATCATGCAAAGCATCACTTTCAAGATAGAGGTTGTTACAATTAGGACTAAAACTGACAAAAGCCACCCCCTGATTATTTTTTTTTCTTTTTCATTATTAACAATTTTCCTTCAAGTTAGATGCAGTAGGGCTTTAAAAGTTATAGCTAATGGACGATCCATTTTTGACTGTTCTCTTCCTGAAATTTACTGTTACTTTTTTCACTCAGTTGAGTCTCACGCTTTGCTTGAAGGTCAGGAGTTTACTCCATGTAAGCCATCAAAGATCTTAGAAAGTGGTTACTCTTTCTTTTGCTTTTCATTCTCCAATGGGCATTTCTGCTTTCTGCTTCATTGTACAGGACTGTGCTGAGCCCAAAAACCATTTGCAGAACTTGTCTGAAATTTTGGTAATAAAAAAGAAAATAATAAAACCTGAATATTTCCATAAAGATACCTTTCTTGCTCTTAATTTTTTTGCAGCTACTGATATAGAAAGAAACCTTTATAAATTCATTAATTCACACTAATCTGCATGATCACTACAGTTTCTTGGATAAGGCAAAGATATTAACTTCTAAGAGTGGTCTGATAGCTATTTTGCAGCTTCTCAGATTGTTTTCACTCAGTCATTCCATCCCAGCAATAACTCATAGAGTTCATATGTTCATTGCAGGACCTCATTAACAGACAAGAAACAGGCAAGAGAATGCATAAATATGCAGTGAACTCCAAAGAAGCATTTATATACTCAATCATACAGATATTCTTTCTGGTCTTACAGCTGCTGACATCACTGGAGGTAATATTCTCCACCTGACTCATTTTCCCAAATAAAGCAAAGTATTTCTGTTTAACAGTTCAATTTTATCAATATATTTTGACTTAGATTTCTAGGACAGTTGAATAAAGAACAAATTCAAGCTATTTTGGCATGCTTTGAGAGATTGATCAAGCTTTTGAAATGGCCCTGTATAGCAGGGGTCATAATGAGCTCTTTTAGCAGCCTCCAGAGACACTCTACTATGTGCAGCAATACTGTACAGCTTCTACAGAATATTCCTAGACATCAATCTTTTGACAGATATTTGAAAAAAACCCAAAGCTTTTCAAGGCAGCATGCAGTCTGTTCCCTGACCCAGATCCATTAGTGTGTGTTAGACTGGTGATGATGACAAAGGCTCCAAAGCTCTGGCAGCTCTTTTCCAGGAGTTTAGTGCTGCTGACACTGTAGGAGCTGACTTGAATTCCATGTTCCCATGTCAGAGCTTTGCTCCTGCTCTATGCAAATTCTCTGTGGTCCTTCTGTCAGGTATATATTTCCAGTCAAAAGCATGAGTAGTCTCCAAAATCTAAAGTGGAAATATGGATATACAGTGAGTGGTATAGCCAAATGGAAACACCAGTGAGTTTTTTGAACCTAACTAAGCGTGTCTCACCTTTTAATTCCCTGTGGGAGCCATTGGAACCACATACACAGAGATTGGATACCCGTTGCTCTGTACTGTAATCAGGCATCCCTCTAAACTGGTAGCAACATGATATTCACAGTAATTCTATTTAGGATTTTTTCAGTGTCCCCCCACTGTGTAATCTAGATGGAGAGACAAATATTATCTCTTGATCCAAGATCTCTTGATCTCTTTATTCCCGGAAGCATGAGATTATGATGATGAATGAAATTGTCTTTGCTTTCATTTTTTCTACACAATATTCAAGCTGCATTACCTGACATTCACATTTCAACAGCATTTTGCATTTAAGAAAGTATATCAAGACCTCAGTGTTCTTTTCTCCAAAAATGTGAGTTAAAACAGCTTTGTGGCTTTTCTTTATGTGAAAGAAAAAGCAAAATATTTTCCAATTATGAGTTTAGACAACTTGTAGCTACTTAAGTAAGAGACATTTCTACAGCACACTTTAAAAGATTTTTCCAGCTATAAAGATTTTATTTACAGCTGGCTTCACACTTAAGTGATCTTGAATTTACACATAAATAAAAGCAGTCTCCAAGACTAAATTCTTCAGGTCATTAAATCCTTGCACATTTAAAGTATTAGGATGCATAATCTTCCTGTGACCTTGATGCAGAACTACATTACTAGCTAGTGAAACAATAAAGACATTACATTTAATGCCACAAGTAGGAATATCTTTCATTTTCAGTACAGAAGTGCATGATTTATCAGTACATCTGAATAAATAACTTGCCCTTGAAAAATAGTGTAAAAATGTTATACTTCAGGACATTTAAAAAAATCCTAATTTTGTGCCAAATTTGCAAATAAATTTGGCTTGAAAAATCAGTTTGATCATCCAAGCAAACATTTCATTTGGAAACAAAGACTAAATTAAATAGAAAAAAAATCTTTAAAAATTCCAAAAGCCAAAATCAAATGGTTTTGAGTGAATGCCATTTTGACCCAGCAACTTAACCCTAAGCTGTGAATTCTGTGAATGACTGATTTTGTATTTTTAAAAATTCTTAGATCTGGGTTAACAAGAAGCTATGTATTCATCTTTGTTTGGTTGGTTTTGTTTTGCTTGGGTTTTTTATATATAACATATAATTTAGCTAGAGACTGGGTAGTATTTTTATTAAATGAATGATGTCTAAATATCCCAAATTTCTTTTATCATTTAGCTCTATCAGAGATATTCCATTTTTTTGCTTTTTAGTTTTGAACAAGCCAAAATAAAAAGGAAGACAATAAATATGGTGGTCTCACACAGATTTTTGTCCATCATAAAATATGTGCAACAGTTTTAGTTTTTAGTCTCTTTTAAAAATTGAATTACAAAATCCCAGGAATACTGAGTGCATGTAATTATATTCATGCAGTTCTACAGGGAAAAATCTATAGAGAAAATCACAGGTAAGTAAGGTTTTGCTATGGTAATTGCAGTGTCTTCCACTTTCAATCTACTTTGTTCTAGGCGCTTACTGAAAGTCTTGTCTTTCACATAGGGATTGCTCACTGGGACTTAAACAATTTACAGTGACTCTTAAGCCAATTTGTTTACTTTCTAACCTAAATAAACCCTCAATTTTAGTTTTCCTTAATTCACCAGAATGTGATTTGCAACAGTTTAGGAGCTGTCACACTAACCTCTCAGCTGTGCTAGCAGTCAATACAGTGAGATAATCTAGAGGGGCTCTGAAATCTGGACAGCTGCTGCAAGGAACAACTTTTTCCAGCTAAGTAATTCCCAGAACAAATCAGCCTTTACATAGAAATTCAGTGCATACTGAGAAGACGAGCCTCACTTAAATCATTAGCAATGATCTAAACACAAACTGAGATACAATTATTAATTTATTACTTATTAATATTTAATAATGTCTGAATTATCTTTGAGGTAAATTATTTTTCATTGAATCTCACACAGGCTTGTAAAGTTCAGGCATTTTTTTCTCTTTGAGCTCTTATGATAGTACCCTTTAGAAAATGCATACTCCTATGCTTAAACCTAAGATTGTTCAGAGGACATATCCTCATCCAGTTCAAAAGCAAATACTATAAAATGCATTCTTGAGTCATGAAAATGTATTTCTTTTCTGTAAACCCCACATTGTAAGCTGGTTTTCATTTTTTTTGCTTGTGAATTCGTGTATATTATTAAGATGTGGCCATGTTACACTGGGCTGAGCAGTTCAGAACAGTAGAAACATTCCCTAGGGAAACTGAGTCAACATTAAAGGAAGAAAGCCATAATCAAAAACCATAATCATACATTTTCCTTAGGCAGCATTCCTAACTACAGAAAATAAAATATTAATGTTATTAAAATCACAGTGTAGTTGCCCACCTAAACATTTCACCTAAAAAAATCACTTTCCATAAGTAAACCCACCATCTCAGTAAAGGTCTCATTTTTCTAGCTGCACTTGCAACTGTTTGCAGTTCCTAACCTGTGGGCCCCCAGAGATTGTACTCCAGAGTAGCACCTTGAAAACCTGAGCAGGCATCAAGGTCAAGCAATGCTTTTCCTCTGCCCTTCTAAAGCAGCCTTTGGAAAGCTGTCAATTATATATTCTATTAGTTACTTCAAACCTAGTCTGACACACCCATTTCCATCTGATTAAATTAACCTCCTTAAATCCTGATAACCATAATTAGTATGCTAAGATTTTTGCACTGTACGACTGCATTTTAATATCTGTGTGAGCAAGAGAACATTGTAAACAAAACATGTTCTTTTGATGTATAAATGAATTAATTTCATGATTTAGCTTCCTCTATAAGACTGAAATATTTGAACACTAGAATTCCTACTAAACAGTACTTTAACTTGAAGTGGTTTCTCAGGAGTAATTCTCTTTTCAGCTGTCTCTCTTGAAATAATGTAGTAGTGTAAACTCTTTTTGCTATATTGCTGAAAGTAAAAACTACAGACAAAAAACCCTAAATAAGTGATGCTTATCCTTCTTGCCCTGTAAATAAATTTGTTTTGGTAATAACACAAAATAAAAAATTAAATCCCGACTCTCTCAAATCTTGGAAACCATATCAATTCTTTTGTTTAGTGCTTTATTTTGTGAAGCACTTCTATGCTGAT
Source organism: Emberiza elegans (assembly GCA_024865655.1). NCBI lineage: Eukaryota > Metazoa > Chordata > Aves > Passeriformes > Fringillidae > Emberiza > Emberiza elegans. The sequence goes on from JALJVW010003023.1 coordinate 50,814,543, forward strand.
TATGTAAGTAAATGAACTTTAGAACATGAAACTTTTAGGATATAAAATGAAAATAATGTATTATCAGAAATATGTGCATTATAATCATAACAAGACAAAATACAGTAAGCACATGAAAGCTTCCTTTGGATTTATTTCTGTAAATATTCCATAGACGGAGCTATAAAACGAGAAGGACTGATACTATATCTCTGGCTTTTTTGGTTTTTTAGGTGGGCTTCTTTTCTTCTGGTAGGTCAGGAGTCTCTTGTGGAAACAAAACCATTTTGTTAAATGTTCAACTTGTTAGTTCAGCTTGTTAAATGTTCAACTTTAGTTAGGCCTAAAATTCAGCTACATATTAATTAATTCAAATAAATTGATCCTCTTCCAAATTAAACTTTATGTAATCAACATACTCTGCTAATAGAGAAAACTTTAAAATGTGGTCCTGTTACATCCCAGTAGATGATGGGCACAACAGGTATTTTAAGAAAACATTTTCTGTACTAAAACTGGCTTTGAGATTTACAGTATTTGCCTGAAAACCTGAACCAAAATGATGCATACTTGAAGGACTATAATCCTAGAAATGCTCAGGCCAGTTTATTCTGGCTTTTATTTTCTCTGAGAGACAAAAATGTAGACTAATTAAAGCAATTTTAAATTACTTTTCACCCATGACATTAACCTCCTTTCCTACACAGATACAAACCTCTCACAGGCATATAGAGGATCATTAATCTCCTGAAAAAATGTTTTCCAATAATTGAATAATAATTTTAAAAAGTCAGAAGTCTGCCCAATTTTCTGACTGAAACTAGAAAACTGCTTTGAGTTCAGGATTATCTGATCTCTTTCAAAGCTTAGAAGACAAGAAAGAGCTCTGACAAGAAAATCTCTAAATAACAAAGTCGATGGAGGATAGATCCTTCAAAATGGGAGCAAATCAAATACAAAGTAATCCATTCCTAGGATAAAACATTACAGTGTTATTACTTCAGATTTATAAAAAAAACCACCAGTTACTACCTTTTTTTTTTATTCCTAATAAGGACTGAAAGACCAGGCTATAGTTTTTCTTGCTTTTTTTTTTTTTTTTTTTCCCAAGGGACATAAAATCAGTCTTAAGCTGTTCCAGCTTGGAACTCCTGACAAAATGGAAAACATATTCCTATCCAGGAGCACAAGTCAGTGGGCTGGGAATTACAATCTAGGATCAGTCCCAGCTCAACCATTTTAGAAAGGAAAATTACATGCAATCTTGGAGTTTCTACAGGTCAGCAACGAAAGTACATAAAAGTGTTTTCAGTTTTGATTATTTTCTCACAAGTCTGATGAATAAGAAAATGCAGATTATGCTTCAGTTCATATCAGAATATTTCCTCTTTGGGTAACTCATTATCTAGCATGTAAAATAAACATCATGCTTTCTACAAGAGTTACCCAAATGTTCAGCTATCATGTTAGTAGCTTTGTTATGGAAAGGCTCATGAGTAACTGCCATCCATATGAAATTAAAAATTGTGTTGTGCCTGGTTGCACTCCTAAAAGCATTGAAAATATTGCGTTTCTGCATCCTACAGTCAACAAACTAATAAAAAGTAATTAGACACTTTGATATCTCTTTGGCTAGAGCATAAAGAAAAGCTGGTAATGGGTGCCTATTAGTTTTGGCTTTTTTTTGCATAGTACATACCCACACAACCACCCACACAAGGCAAAACTTTGTTTAGAGCAGGCCTTTTGTTCAATTTTGTAGAACAGAGGAGCAATCATTAAGAAAGAGCTCACGACAGGTTTAAACACCATCACACCTGAGTTTAGTCAGCACTTCAAGACATTTTTCTATTGTGAAGTTCCTTAGAAATGTTTTCATACTTAGATATCACTGGAAAATACACATGAGCTCTGGTCAACTACATTTCAATGAGCTTAGCCCTGTAATTTTTTTAATAGGGACAGCACTTTTGATGGGAGGATTTCCTCTGGACAAGTGCACACTGAATTTGCCTCATCTTGTGATTTAAACCATTAGTGTTTTAGCTGCTGGTACAGAGATTAACATCATCATCAAATGACTAGTAAGGGTCTAGAGAATCGTGTCCCAATCACTTAAAGACAAATGAGACACTTAAAATATTCAAGTAGAAAAATTGGGGGCTGTAGATGTCTAAAAAAACATACACTAAAAAGGAAAAAATATCTAACAATATGCTTGACTGGTCACCTCTGAAAAAAAGGCCTTTCTAGAAAAAGAAGTTACAAGTTTTCTCTTATATAAGTCTCATTGCTGTTAAGTAATCAGAGTAAAACCCACTGCTGAGCTTAAAACATTATGGGCTTTTTTATATAGTAATAATAAAACTCAAACTCATAATGATGCTCTTCTTTGTAAGTAAATGTTACAGCAAAATGTTGCAGCAAAAATCTACAAGGATGAATGTAGATTTGCCATTAGGCAGTCCTGACTGGAGTCAGATCCAAAATTGCAAAATGTATCTAGTTTTCCCTCTGTCAGAATATGCTTATGATATAAATTTTATTAAATTTTAAGGTACTTTAAAATACTAATATTTCATGGTTTTAATTATTAAAATATAAATATTCAGATTAAAAGATTAAATAAAAAATATCTAAGTATACTTAATGTACCAGCTAGAAATATGCATAGTCTACTATATATGTATCCATCTCCATGATTGATACAATCAATCATAAAATCATATGTAAGATAATTTTCTAATGTGCTAATTTTATCTAATAAAGTTGTCATTCAAAATTATTTTAAAAGACATAGATTATATTTCGCCAAAGAAGCCTCCCAGTAATTCTGGATCAGGCACCCTGTGGCTTCATGTGGTACTGTTAATAATATACACATAAAAATAAGAATGAAAAATGAGAACTTTTGTAGGATTTTCAGAACCAAAATTTCTGAAAAGAAAATCTCTTCCTTCATCAGTTCATGGCATTGCTTCTGAATGGACTGGTTTCCACTGCTTCCCCTTTATAGAGTTTTATTCCATTTCCTTCTCAGTCCTAATTTCACTTGCTTATCACACGCACAAGTTTAGCGCCATGATTAAGGCATTTCTGGGTTCAACTTGTATGCAAATATATGTATTGCTATATACAGAATATGATATTGCAGTAGCACTAAATTGCAAAGTCATATCTTCAAAAGTTGTTTAATACCAGAAAGTTTCAGGAGTACCCAATAACTTGAAAATATGGGTAGAGATACAGTTTAGATATAGTGCAAATAATTTTTTAAAGGACGACTGAAAAATTGTGGTTTATTACTGACTATCCTTATAAATTCCTCAATTTTCCAATATTTTGACTGCCAGAAATCCAGTTGATTAGTTCTAGAAACAGCTGACACATGCCACCATCACTGAAAGTAATGCAGCAGCTGAGTAGCCAAGCACACTTATGTTCTACTTTCTCTTTCTTCCTCTCATTCCTGCAAAATCAGCTAAACAAAGTAATGCTTTACACAGTGCTTAGGAAGTGCATGGGGCAGAACTTACCTCACCTCTGCTACATTTTTAACTCATTCCAAGAGGGGAATCCTTTCAATGCCCCAAAAGGCAATCATGACTCGGGGTAGAAAGCCAGAGTGGCATCTGAAACAAGATCTGAAGTTTATCTAGTGGGAACAAGAAAAGCAAGGAACCCAATATGCCAACCTTTGTGACAAAGATGAAATAATGCCACAATCTTTTTGCCTCTCAGATCTGCACAGCTCATGTCCTCGTGCCAGGCAATGGCCTACTGGCCACTGCCCTTGAGTTCTTCCTGGAGTTCACATTAGGGAACAGCACAGATTCAAAGGAGATGTGGAGGGCTTCCGTCACAATGGCATGTTCTTCACGGCCCACACTTTCTCCAGAGAAGTGAGAAGTCATTTGGGATTACTTCAGGATAGAGGTGAGGAACCAGCTGGGATTCCAATGTCCCAATTAGTGGAACCCCAACAATTAATTGTATAAAAAGAAAGCCACCTTTTCCTCTGGTTTTTGAGCTTAGACATTCACATTCCAATGGAGGTTAAGGGGCTCTAAACTCCACATATTCTATTCTGGAGCCCCATCTTGAGCAGCTTGTATCACATCACAGCTTTCCAGACTGAATGAGTTGGGCTGGGGAAAATGAGCATGTTGCCTAACAGAGCAGAGGCCTGATGCAGGAAACAGGATTAGCTGCCAGTGCTTAAATTGCCAGACTTTTTCCGTGGGCAATTCTGATTTGCCTGATGAATCAGGTATTATTAATTGAACAAGGGAAGTAGATAAGTTATTGTAGTATCACAGTCAGTCTGTGCAGTTGATGAGAATTGGGGTTGCTTAATTCCTAACATGATAAAGACTTTAAAAGTTAATGTGCAGCTTGTACTGAATAATAACAGGAAAATATTATAATGAATAGTTAATCATCACTTAATTAAATTTTCAGGATACAAGGGCTACTAAGCAATTAAGCAAATATTCTGTACTTAAGGGCATAATTAAAGGGCCTTCCTGCTTCCTCCATATAACATAATTTCAAAAACTTCACATTTCTCATGATCATTTCTACCAGGAAATACCTGTGAGGCAGAGAACAGGTTATGCAGCAACATTTGATTGTTTCCTCAAGCTGTCACAATTAAAAATAATGTTATAAACAGCCTACTAAATAATCATTCATAAAAGCAATTATTTGTTTAAGTCTAGCATATTAAGGGTCAATGCATTATAACTAGCTCGCTGAAATAATAGCATATGATCTTTGCAACAGTTTGATACCTGTGAATGATTCATCATACCCTTCCATCTGTAGCTAATAAAATCTAACTGGCGCTCTGCTTTTGAACCTGTTAGCTGTAGAATTTATGTGATGGATTGCTATGAGACTAGATGTTGTCTAAGGACAACAAATATGTATGCAGACATCGTAATACTTTAGAAAAAAAGTCAAGATTTATAGATCAAGGTTTTTTGAATCTGGCATTATTTATCAGAATAAGTTCTGATTTGGAAATCCACATAAGCATTCTCAGGATTCAGAACACTAAAGTCAATTTTCAGTTTTTATTTTTCAGTAGTATGAGTAAAATTAACACAAAAAGACACTTCAAATCAATTCAGTATAAATATATCAGTTGTTTCAGACTCACACTTTCCTTTTTTCTCAATTTATCCTGCTATTTAAAAGTTTACTGTAATCATGGCATCATAAACTGCTAGAAACAACTAAAGACTTATGCAAGAATTCAAAAAAAGCAACCACCTACAATTCTGTAGTATCTGCTGTGTAGCTCTGTTTGTAGAGGCCTTATTAAACTGGTTCAGTAGGATGCTATGACAGAGATATTGACTACTCTGGTTTACATTAGAGACTCCTTATTATTTCATTGGTCTCCACAACAACATCTATTCCATTTCTCCTAGTTATCTTGCCACCCAACCAACTTTCTGTACATTCTCTGAAATATGTACATAAAATCTTCCAAAATTTTACAGTGTTGGGAATAATGACAAATCTAATGTGATTATGCTCCCATTTTATGTGCTGTCTTTAAAAGAATCCTTTAACTGTATAGTGTCAGGAAACAATGGCCAACTGAGAAAATACAAGAATAAAGGCAGCAGATTTTCACAGTTACTTTGTTCTATTTCTGACTGACATTGTAATGGATATCTTTGGGTTTCCTCCTGGAACGCAGGTAGGGCATGATTATTCTAATTTTAATGTGAAGTGGAAAATGAAAAGTCACACAAAGAAGGAAGTTCTTCACTATTCCTCCTCAAAATCTTATGAACTGAGTGAGTCACCAGATTTCTTTGCTATTTATCCTACCAGAACAGTTTATTTAGATGTCAGGAAAATCATATCTAAATCCCAGTTTACATTTTCTTAAAGAAAATTGTTTGCACAGTTCTTCCCACCTACTACACAGTCTACTACAAGATCCAAAAAAATTCCAAAACAATACAACAAAAACAAAAACCAAACAAACAAACAAACAAAAAACTCTCCAAAAAACAACCACCTCCACACTTCAAAAACCCCTATAACAGCAACATTATAAACCTGCCAGGGATTTCCTCTGTCTCTCACTTTCTCTCTGGTTAAACACTCATGTCATCACTAACATAAACCATCTCATCTCTTCATGAAGACAGCTGCCAAGATCTAAGCTGTCGAGACAGCAGTTACTATAAAATAAACAAGGCAAAAAAACAAATAAAAAGAGGTTATACTTTTCTGGGGCTGATCTCCAAGTTCAAATCAGTGCACAGTTCGCATGCACTGGTGTTCAGTCTCAAGAAGGGAATTCAGCAGCAATGAGAAGCTATATGTTATTGACATAAATTGATTTAATGTTGAATCTTTCTTAGGATCTTCTACAGTACACATTAGCACTTAACAGTCTACCACTGTTTTTATGAACAGAATGCCAGTGCAACAGCACACCTACCTTCAGTCCTTTATAATTTTCTACATAAGAATTCTTACAAAGCAGAATAAATTTTACAGCAACACAACATTTGAAAATTTCTTGGAGGAGTTCTATTTGAAACTTATTACACAAATTCCTTGCTTACCCAAAACCAGCACAAGCATATTGATTTCATGGAGGTCCTGTTCATTAGTCAGCTGGACATCTTTCTGTTAGTATACAAAACCCCCTTCAACAGCACATTTTCTGGGAAATTTTTGCTTCTTCAGAAAATGTACTGTTAGTGTTATCAAATAATCTATGCAAAATAATTAAAGCTATTCTAAAAAACTTGGCTAAAAATTTGAGATGTATTGAAGACACTAAAATCAGGGAATCTCTTTTCATAATATATTTTTTGAACCTCACTTTCTTAGCATCTCTGTCAGGTCATTCATTTCCCAGGAGCCCACTCATACTCCTAGATATATTTTTCTTGAGCCTGTAAATTCTGAAACTGTGCAGCTTCCAGGGAACTGTGTGTGCTTGGAATCCTGGTTTTATAACAGCTAGTTCAGTTAAGAATTAAAAAATAAATATACTGCAATCCTTTTTGAATCCCTTTAAAATCTACAGTGGAAGGTAACATATGGTCAGGGCTTGCAGAAAGCCATATACATGATCCCATAAGACTCCAGTGCCAGTTAGGAACTTCAAAAGGGTTTTTTCTGCCTATGAGAACTTTAGTCCATAATTAACAAAATAAAAGCAAGAAGAAGGAAGAATGTTTGTGTCACTTATACGTAGGAACCTATTGTAGTTCAAAAATGGCTCAGTCCCTTTTACAATCCATTGAACTTTAAAAAAAAGGTGATAGGACTGGAATATCACAAATTATTCTTTGGATACTCCTCTATATCTGTCATTCATTTTTCCTGACAATAAAGAATCTACAAAATAGTAACTTAAATGGGTGATATGAATGCTCCTAAAAAAATTAATTTTAATTTTGGCAATTGAAGAATCTGATTTCTGTATTTGAATGAAAACAAAACTTAAACCTTGATATACTTTTTAAACCTTCTTTTTTATTCAGTGTTAGCTATACACTTAAACATCAAAATATTAGTGACTTTGTGCAATATTCAACATTGTTGATATTGAGTATCAAAGGACTTTCAAATCTATTGCACACATATCTTAAAAGCAATGAATAGAAGGTAAATTTATATAGGAATAAGATTGCACAGGATGTTTTGTATTCTCCACCACTTGAAGTCTGAATACTAAAGAAGGAGTGATTTCTAAAGCCCTTTCCAACCATAGTTAATACCAGAATTTATCATATTTGAAGTAAGCACATGAACAGGATTGGAATGAAGTGTCAGTTATAAACAAATGTGTAAAGATGCCAAAACATTCCTTCCTTCCTTCCTTTTGTCTCCAGGGAGAGACCTGGAAGGCTGACTGAAGTCACTGTTGCTTTTCCAACCAACAGAAGAAGTGTCTGAGTGTTAAGTACCTGAATAATAATAATAATAATAATAATAATAATAATAAAGAAGAAGAAGAAGAAGAAGAAGAAGAAGAAGAAGAAGAAGAAGAAGAAGAAGAAGAAGAAGAAGAAGAAGAAGAAGAAGAAGAAGAAGAAGAAGAAGAAGAAGAAGGAGGAGGAGGAGGAAGTAAGAATGCACTCTGGAGTTTTCTCCTGTTTTCCCTTACTTTTGTGTATCACCTTGATGTTGCATCTTTTTATTCAATGATCTTCTCATCAGGAAGTTCTGAACTTTTGAGTTGTAAAAGAGTCAGGGGATTCCTCTTCACAGACTTTAATTTGTCTTTGTCTCTGCAGTATTTGGTCTCAGAAATACAATACCAAAAATCTGAAATAGGATCATAAGTAACAGCAGCAAGAACATACTCAAAACATAAACTTCTTTGGGCATCTTTGTGAAAAAATGTCAATTGAACAAGATACTGTCACTAGTTGCTTCATGCCATAGAGTTCCCTTCTGATTATATACTGTGCTACAAGCAAAATCAACATATGTTCAGAGTATGTTTGAATTTTTTTTCCCTAGTTATTTTGTCTCCAGCTGTATGATTCTGTTATTGAACTTCTCTCTTTTTCTATTGTTCACTCCTGGGTTTCCATCCAAGATATTTGCTAAATACTGCTAACACTGTTTTAGATGAAATTGAGAGTTCCCTTCATAAAAAGTCTTTCCCAGCCTTGTTTTGTCTTACTGGAGTAAATGTTGAAGGGATTTCATGTTTACTTACTGCCAGTTTTAATGCTGGCATACACTATTTTAGAAATATAACCTAAGCATAATTTATCAAACGAAATTTTCAAAGGAAGAGGTAATACTTTCTAATCCAGGTTGATAATGTTGTTTGTTTATGATTCTGAAAAAATTTAATATCATTTATGCCAGACAACATAGCTTGCTCAGCTTCTTTGATACTACTTTTTCATTTTGCTTTCAATGTTATAACAAAAAATTATAAGGTCAACATAATATTCATAAGTCTTCTCACATTAAGGATATAACAACTCATTAAAAATATGTAAATATATATGGATTTTTTTTCTAGTTCATATTTGTATAAGTTTGCCTTTCAGATGCTTACTTTAATTATATGTGATGTATAGTCATGAATGTGATTATTGGGATATAGATTCTAGTGTGATACCATTACCAAAAAGATTGTTACAGTCCTCAGATACCTGAACAGGGGAAACATTAATTAGGCGTGGATCAGTTATTTTTTCCGTTTATTTTTTTTTATTTTTAGTGGTACTAAGAAAATTTTGCAAATAGTTTCAAAAGAGTAATGAAAAAAAATTGGAGGCAGTTCAGAAACAAGGGTCCAGAATGATGAATGGTCTGTAAAACATGACATTAATACCCATTCAGCAAAATTCACCTCAAAATCTGTATAGTTTATCACATTGTAATTAAATAGTTAATTAATCACCCCTGATTTATGGCTTAGTATAAACAGACCCAATGGCTGATAGTGAAAGTTGGGTAGATTCTTACAAAGGATTGAAAATGCTTTTTTTGAGTCATGGTAAATTTATAGTGGAATTTTTAGTGGTTGTTTAACCTCTCTGTTAAAAATGATTACCGAGATTTTTGAATTCTTGGGAACTTGTTTCATTCAGTTTGGTTTCCACATGCAGGTTCATTTGTGACCACAGAAAACTGAAATGGCTTAGTTTTTTGTTCCCCTTCATATGCAAGCATGATCTGCTTGAAAATATGCCTAGTTTGGTTTCCTCATCATAGTTTCTTTTGGGCCTACTACTATTTTTCCCTTGTCAAGGAGAGTTAATCTAGCCTCATAATTGAATATGCTTGTTACACTGCTTGTACCGTCAATCTAAACATCCTCAGGCAGAATCTCAGTATCCTCTTGCACCCTTTTGCTTTTAACAAATGAAAAGATGTATAAAAATAATTTTAAGTTTTATTCAGTTCCAGTGAATGAGAGCTGGTTTTTTATGTTTACTGACTTAGAAGAATTTTCTATAATATTGTAATAAAGGCAATTACAGTTTCTTTATATAAGAATCTGGACGTTAACATCTGCAATTGGCAGTTACTGAAAGAAGAGAAGAACACAAAATATGTTTGCAGAGAGAGTTAAGTGTTTCTCTTATATGCAGAGCATAGAGAAAAAGCCATGTATTAAGCAGTTTTAATAATGCAAGAACAAAAACTCCCAGATTTAGAGCCCCAGCTCCAAAATACTAAAGTACAAAGACATTTTTTAGTAAAATGAAGCATTCCAGAATAACAGAGGTGATTTTCATCAAGCATAGAGTTGCAGGCACAAGAAGACTGGGAACCTTGCATCTGATTTAGTACTGAATGAAAGCATTTACCAGGCAGAATTTTTTTCAGGGATAAGAAGAACAGTCATATGCAATCAGAAATTGGTCTTTTAAATTGAGAACTGTAGAATATTATAATTATCTGAAAGAACTGGCAAGCCTGGGCTTGATGTCATTACTGATCAAAAGTAACCTCAGATTTTGAAACTTCGTTCTTACTCTGAAATCTTAGAGATTTATTATTTGAAATTATTATTTCTCTGTATCTGTCTTAGTTCTTGTTAGACTATTGTGTTAAATTATTTCTAGGTTACTCGCAAATTCTTTTCTTCCCACTAAAGGTAAAATCAGGCTTTATGTATAAAATCCCAAACTAATCCACCCACAAATTTATGTCTAAAAATTATCCTTCTTATTTGCTTCTATTTTTCTCTTGTTTTTGGTCTCATAAATGAATACCCAGATATTCCTAATGCAATCAAAATTAGAAATTGCATGTGCTGCATTATTTGGGGAAGTAATTTCCTATCTTTTTAACATTTGCCATCAACAGAACATGCTAATTCATTTTATTTGGAGGGAAGGGATTCTGCTGTTGTGCAAGTATTCTCGTATATATATTGGCTTTGGAGAAAAGATGGATAAAATGGACAGTGCTGAAATTGAAGGATTCCTCTCTCCAAGACACCAAAGCTCTACAGCAATCAAGCACCATCCTCTATTTCAGAGTGAGAAGTGGGAGGCTGGACTCAGTCCAAGGCACCCCTGGAGGCCATCACCTAGAGCCCTCTGATCTTAAACTTCAGACCTCTGGAGCTCTGGAAAGCAGATCAGACCTCGATTTCCCATTGGACAACTTCCAGTGGGCTCCTTAAATATTTTTTTTTTGTTTCCAGAAACTGCAGAATTCTGTCCTCAGTCTCTTCACATCCTATATTGTAATTAAAATCAGTCATGTTCACAAGCACAGAAAATCTTTTGCATGACAAAGAGAAAAGAGCATTATATAAACAAGAACACAGGCTCTACTAGCACTCCCTCAGCTTGGAATATTTCAGTACTCAAAAGATAATCACTTGATCTAGTCAAAGACTAGTTCTTTTGGAGGTAAGCCTTCATTAAAAAATGTTTGAATACTTTTTTGTTTTAACCTATCACAATTCTCTTTAAAGAGTCATAGAAGCACAGGGCCTTATAAATTAGCTAGTTCCAGCCATCCTGTCATGGACAGGGACGCCTTCCACTAAACCAGGTTGGCCAAAGCCACATCCAGCCTGGTCTTGAACATCCATAACTTATCTGGGTAACTTGTTGCAGCGCCTCAACACGCTCATAATGAAGAACTTCTTTTAGCAATTTCTAATATAAATCCCCACTCTTTCAACTTAAAGCCATTTCCCCTTGCCTGTTACTACACACCCTTGTCAAAAGTCCCTCCCCATCTCTCTTGTATGCCCTTTTTAGGTGTTGGAAGGCTTCAGTCAGGTCACCCCAGAGCCTTCTCTTCTCCAAAGTGAGCAGCTTTCTCAGCCTGTCTTCATATGAGAGGTGCTCCAGCTCTCTGATCATCTTTGTGGCCTCCTCTGGACTAACTTCAACAGGTCTGTGTCCTTTCTATGTTTGGGGGCCCAAAACTAAACAAACTACTCTATGTATAGAGTCCATCCATCAAACACATGTCTCTACAGTTGAAAGACCAGGATGGACAGTATCAAATGTTTTGCACAAATCCAGGAAGATTATGTCCGTGGCACTTCCCTTATCTACCAATGCTGTAACCCCATCACAGTAGGTGGTCAAATTTTTCAGGAGCTGTTTGCCCCTAGTGAAGCCATGTTGACTGTCACCAATCATTATTTACCATGTGTTCCTGTAGCAGACCCCCACTATAATATCCTGTCCCTGCTCTCCTTTTAATCCTGACCCATAAACCTTTGGCTGACTCCTCTTCCATCCACAGGTAGAGCTCCTTGCACCCCAGCTGATCACAGACACAGAGGGCAACACCACCTCCTCAGCTCTGTTGCCTATCATTCCTTGTATCCTTCCATTCTAACAATCTAGTCATAGGAACAATCTCACCATGTCTCCATGACATTAAAAAGATTAAAGACCAGCAGGCATCCACTTCTCTAATGTCTGTTTTTTGCTATGTGCTTTGCATAGAGACATTTAAGTTGGGTGCCCAGTGAAGCTGACTTAGTGGCTGTAATCCCTCTGTGCTGCTCTTCAGGTGCTTTTCTGCTGACCTGTGACTTTTCTCTGCAACCTCTATGCATCAATTGCTGGCCCAGGCAACCAGCTGTTAGGAGCAGGACAGATTGAGGAGTAGGACAGATTGTTCCTTCCCTGGCCACTTTAGTTTAAAGCCTTCTCCACCATCTCGGCAAGCCTATGACCATAGATGTTCCTCTCCTTCTCTGACAGATGGACCCTATCAGCTCCCAGTGCACCACATTTTTCAGAGTGGCATGGTCTAAGTAGAAAAATCCTAATTGTGGCTTCAGGTCTGTAACCATTATAGATTTCACTCGCCTTTTTAAACACTTTCTCTTTGGGAGGACTGAGGAAAAAATAACTTGTGCTCCAGATTCCCTCACTGCCACTCCCAGAACTCTGTAATCATTCTTTATACTCCTCATTCAGCTCACAGCTGTACTGCTGATGCTCATATGAGCAACAGATAGCCAGTGGACTGAAAGAAGTTTAGTGCCAGTCAACAGACCAAATTTCACTGTCTGCTTTTCCCTTTCCTCAACTAGAAAGCTTAGTGGACACTGAAGCAAGGGTAAATATTTTTGAATGTTGAGATACAGGCAGAATGTAGAGTTACAGGCTTGCACTTAACAGATTTATATCTGTCTGTGTTTACATCAGTTAAGTAAATAAAGAAATATTTCAAATATGTGATAAATAACAAATCATAAATAATTTATAAGATTTGCCCAGTGCAAAAATGAGATGTTTCCTTACTAACTGGGAAGTTAACACTAGCTGGTAGCCTCTGCTCAGGAACATTAGAGGGACCAAGAAGAAGAACACCCTTGGCTGAGACATAGGCATCTGGCAGGCTGCCAGGTAGGAGGTGTAAAGCAATATCACCCACAGGGTCCAATGACAGAAGCAATTCCTCCCACTTTCTAGACTGTGCCTTAGGCTCTGACAGCACAAGATGAACCTTAGTTAAAGGCAAAATTTCAGCAAAATTAATATAACTTCATGCAGACAAACCCGAGGTGACACATCTATGCTTTACCTTATGAATGCAATTTAACAATCTGTTTAGCATCGCTCCACAGCGCAGCTCGTTTCCTGCATCAAGAACCAGAGTCATGAGAGCAGGCACTGATTTCAGTTCCCAGACCTGGAAATCCTAGCAACGCAAGTCATTTGACCTGATTTTCCTTTGTGCCCTGTGTGTTTCTAAGACTATGATTTATCACATAAACTACTCAAATAACACTCTGTAAAATCTGTTAGACACAGGCATAATGCTATTTTGGTGAAAATAAAAGACAATTGAAAGGAGCAAAACTATCAGAAATTACCATGCCTTTTAACAACAGCATTCTGTCCAAGGTTTTATTTGTTCAAGCCTTTTGCTCTACATATTATTTTCTCCTAATCCAAGTTTAAAAAAAAAAACAACTGCATGTTTTTACTTTTTTTTTTGTAGTCATTAAGGAATAATATCATATCTAATCCTACAAGACAGGTGAGCTGAACTCAAGTAGTTTGTGAGATGATGACTGAGAAGGGATTTTATAGAATTAGCTCAGATGCAGACATGTATGTCATAGGCATGTAATCTTACCTAAGAATTCCTGCAACATTACTCTGAATGTATCAGACATGCATAGGGTCCAGGTAAGAAATGCAAAAATAAAATTATTTCTTAAGTATCAAAAAAAAAAACCAACTCTGCGGACTGTCCCTGGGTTTTGGGTGTAGAAGGAACTCAGGACAGAAATTTAGTTTTAATTTAAATTTAATGTTTCCTTTTTGTTTTACTTGTAATTGTTTGACACAGGCAGGAGATGGGTGTTACTCCAGAGAACAAAGAGTATAGGTTGCATTATTTTACTACTGAAGTAGGCTGAAACTTCTGACACAGAAGTTATCATATCTGGATTGCTTATTTTTTAAAGTAACTGATAGTTTACAGGTACAAATTATGGATAGCTTACTGGATTAGATGGAGAAGTAATGGGCAGAAGAGGAGAAAATGATTCTGCATGAACCTCAGTAGTACTCCTTGATTTATCTTCCTAGTCAGGCTGAGGTTACAAATTCAGCTTTAAAAAGCCTTTTGCTTCATTCATTGCTTCCCCCATCCCAAAATCCCCAATTTCGTTTTGCATCAGTGATGTTTAGATCCAGAGAGGACAATCACCATATGTAAATTCAATGCAATATATAATATCCACTTTTTTAAACAGCAGAGTAAGTGTTCTTTTGTCCCTTAGAAAAATCTTACTCCAACTCATATGTGTTTGTTGTGTATTTTACTCCAACAAAACCCAAGCCCAACCCCATCCTTACTAGTATTCTGTGTATAATCATCCTCATAGAGCAAACACTCTAAGTATCTTCATGTATTCTACTCAGGGGGCTATTTCCATCTTTGAGTTATTTATACTTCACACCAGCTCCAGTGAATCTCAAATTTTTATTTTGATAGTTATATAGCTAGTTTCTTTTTTTTTAATATGATTGAATATAATTTTAATTGAAAGTTTATTTAAAGAATCCACATGATGTAGCAAAGAAGTGACTGCAAAAATTATTCCTTAAGTCAATAAAATATTTATTTACTCTCAGAGTTGTATCTTTCTCTTACAATAATAGCAAGAATCATCATTCTTATTTTAGTTTGCTTTTTCATACTATCAGTAACAATGCAGTATTTTTAAAGAAATGAGACAAGAATTTTTCTTAAATCACCCATTAGCAGAATTGTTAATTTATTTGGTCCTTGCCTGTATTTCTCCACTGAAATTTCTCAGTATTACACAGCTCGTTCTAGCAATATTAGTCAGGAAGGTCCTTCAAATTAAGAATGATGGTTTTTTTTGAACTTAGTTTACAACACCATGATTAAATGTCAGCCTCATTAGTATAGGAGTGCTTTCACTGTTTCAGTTCTTGCAGCAGCAGTGAAGAACCATAGGGGAAGCAAATCACTGTAGACAATAATTTAATTTCAACCTGTATGATCTGCATAAAAATCAACTGTTCTGGTATAAATGAATGAAGCTAGAATGATAATTATTGATGGATTCACATAGGAAAATACAAGTACCAACACGCCTTTTGATTCACAATCTGAGTTTCTATGTATGCCAGCTGAACAAAAAATATTTGTGTGTAATTCATCTTGCACTTGCATTTCAATTCAGAAGTTGTTGAAATATGAAGAATCACTGAGACATCATGAAGATGAAATCACTTCTTCACAGGAACAGCAGAGTCATTCCTATACTGCCACGATGGAGAGATGCTTGTCAAATATTTGCTAGTGGATGAGTAATTGCTATGCAGTGATTGAAGCTTATACAACAAATCACAATTACCTGTCATTAGTATTGCATTGCAACCACTGACTGCAAGCACTTTTGGACAGGAGGTCTCTCTTCTATACAAAACCCAAACTCTCACAGTTAAAAAGAGGCAAAACTGTAACACCAGTAAATCTGAAACAAAATAATTTAATTAACACATATGGGAGCAGATTTAAGGTATTGTTTCAAAAGTGGCTTAACTGAATGTGAACCCTGAATTTTAAAGACATGTGACTTTTTTCTGTTCCTTTGTTATTTGAAAATAAATGTCACTGTTTCAACCCAGCTAAACACTTCAGAGAAATGAAGAGTTTGTTCCTCTTACAGCATTAAAAGTTATTGTGTACAGAGCTTTGATCTTTTTTTTATCATTATTTTTAGGTGTATCTGAATTAATGCATAATGATTCTACACCCATTTGTTTTTAGATTCAATATTTTCATGGAATGCTCGTCAAATGAATTTTAAATTTGCCTCCAAGCTCTGTCATGCTTTCATTTCCCTAATTTGAAGCTAGATTTCGTTGGTCTAGCAGCACCCTCAAGATACTGTTGGAGATTCTCAGATTTAGTAAGTTTATCAAATATGTATGTCACGAAACATGGAATGATGATCACACTGAAAATCTGTCATTTTTCTCTCAGTAATTAAAGAGCTAAATCTATTTCATATTTCATATTTCTGTCATATTTCACAGTTTTTAAAGGTCCAATTTTGATTGACTTTTTCCCTTGTCTCATTGGTATAGTGGCATTTCATTATTCCCTCTAATTCACCAGCTGATTCATATTCAGAATCAAATTGGGTGTGCTTGAATCATGCATCCAAAACCTGAAAAAAAGATAATATCTTTTTATAGGATGTTTTTTAGCTGATTCATCTATTTGGAACAGGATAGGTGCACTCAGAATTTGGGGATACAGCAAGCCTGCAAGATAAAATGACCCTAAAGAGCTTTTGGGTAGTATTTAGTAGAACAAGTGCAAGTAACTACTTTAGGGTCTTGGTAGCAAATAAAATATTTATTCAAATATTGAATAGGTCCTAAGGCCACAATGAAGGTAAGATTTGGCCTTCATATTTGTTTATTCTCCATTCCAATGAACTAAGTACTTTTCTTTACCACAATGAAATGAGCCAAAAAGTACCATGTGTAGGAGAAAAATTAGGGACAGAGAAGGAGAATTTATTTCTTAAGAACTTTGTTTTAGTTTTTATAAGAAGAACAATTCAACTCAATGTTCTTTGTGGAATAGAGCATTAAAAGCCATGCACAATATCTCATGGTGTTTCATAAAATTGAAGACATGTTAATTGTCTGCTTGTGAATGAAAGACAGTTTTATTTTTTAGTATCAAGTACCTATATTTTAATAGGCATGCATTTTGGTAAGAGTTTTTTTTTTGGCATACAAAAGAATATTAATGGAATTTTTAAATCCTATATACTCTCTTTTTTTCTAAGTAAACTGTTTTCTTCTTTCATATATAAAACAAAACATTTTCAAATGAAAAAAAAGAATGTCCTTTTTCAAGGTTTTATCATGAGTGTTCCCATAACTGTGGGTAAAAATGCAGTGGCTGTTTCAAAGAACTGGTACATTCATTTCTGGGAGTCAGGTATGTGTTAGTGCTTCCTGACCATAATTCACCTCTCTATGAGAGTCAAAAGGAGAATCTGCCTGCATTTTGCCTCAAAAAAAAAAAAAAAAAAAAAAAAAAAAAAGTAAATCCAGCCAAGTATTCACCTTTCTAACCTGGGGAAAAACCAAACCAAACCAAACCAAAAAAAAACCACCAACCAACCAAAAAAAAACCCAAAGAACAAAAAGAAAACCCAAAAAAAACCAAAACAAAACAAACCAAAAACCCCAAACAAATCCAAAACCAAACCAGCCCATCCCCAAAAAAAGTAAACAAACCAAATACACAAAAAACCAAACAGGGAAACAAACAAACAAACAAAAGTCTCCCAAAATCTTTTACCCAGTGCTTTCCACTAATATCATCCCTGAATTTGAAATAAAAAAACCAAACTCATAATGACAGGAAAACACAGGTCAAGGCCAAGGCCAGGGGCAAATAAAGCTAGGGGTAAAAAAAATAGTCAAACTTCACCCTGTTTACCACCTGTATAATCACCTAAAAGAAATTGGCACATACAAATTGTTTTTGATAGTGAAATTATACAGCAAATAACTGCATATCCATGAAAGAGAACACCCATCTCAGCGTTTATGTGTTGAATTCCTCTATGCTTCCAATGCACTAAAAAATAAAGAGATCTATAACAATAGAATATAGCACTGTAGATTTCTACATTCCTTTTGCATAACGCTTCAAAGTAAATTTCTGCAGCTAAACTGCTGCAGAGACATTTAATACATCCTCAAAATACTGAAAGGGGTAAAGAAACTGCGTACAATGCTGTCCAGAAATTGGATGTGTCCAAGACCTTGGTAATGATTAGGGTGCCCCACTTCATCACAGGACATCACATCCAATGTCCTCATCTGAATAATGTGATTTAAATTACATATGGCTTTTCATTTATATTGTGCAATTGTTAACTCATGAAAGACTATCACTATAATTAGATGAATTAACTGACCCTGAACCAATACTACAGGAGCCTGTTTTGATACTTGAAGAAGAAATGGTTTATGTTGTCCTCCTACTGGGCTTTCCTCTCTTATACGCTACAATTAAAGTTATGATACTGGGCTAATGAGGCGACCTGGAAGGGCTTCATTTTCCACATTTCATGTAGCTGAGCATAATCTGTCATATAACTTTGCTAGCTCATATGCAAGATTTGGAACAATGGGGATTCCTTTTTTGGCTTGGCTCATACATAATAGGTAGAGATGAAGTTTGTGCTACGGAGGACGCTGAAAGTAGCTGCAGGATGTAGAACACTAACTGCTGAAAGGCTTTTGGTCAACAAAGCCCAATATAGCAAATGAGGACCATTAGGGTTTTTCGTTCTGTTTCAGATGGTTAAATACAGAAACTTGAGAAAGCATTCCTTCTCATATTTTAAAGCTATGACAGACCAACAGTCTTGGTGTGCAGAGCTCCCCACATGTAATGGTTACTCTCTGAGACTGCAAGCAGGACTGAATGAGATAAATCTATCTAATCCTTTTTTCTTTTTTTTCAGATATATAAGTAACATAATAAAAATCTGACACTATCTGAATTTTACCTAATAATGTCTCTTAATGAATGCAATTATATTCCTGAGCCATTTCATCTTCCAACATTAACTTTTATTAGCCTGTATGTAGCCTACGAAAGCATTAATCAAATGTAATTTAAGCAAACTGGGGTCTCTTTCTTATTATGATATATAAGTGGAACCCATGGCAACTTATTACATGTGTTTCCATGCACATGAACAATAACCAGTGTCACATCACCATAACCACTCCATGTTCTTTTTCATTCTACTTGCTTTTGCTCCATAAAGTTGGTAGTTCCTTCATATTTTCTTGTCACGCCTTCTTCCATGTTCCCTAAAACATATCCCAACGTACACACCTCCCTCCTTTTCCCCTAACTAGAACTAGACCAGCAGCAGGGTCTGTTGAATGGTTTGAGTAGCAGGTGCTGACTGATCAGAAGGGTGGGATTTATGTCCTTTTTGACTCATTTTGTTTTGGGACAAAGGTGTCTGTAAGGTTCAGAGTGGTAGAGTGCCCACAGACTCCCGGCTTTGGTAGTCACACCAGCCTTCTACCTGTGGAAAGGCAGTCCATAAATCTATCTAATGAGATGGCTTGAGAATTTATTTCCTGGATTGCCGTGTAATGCCACTGAGATTGTTAAGAAGCTATCCGTGTGTGGGCTGAGAAGATTTGTATGATGGGAAGATTTACAATGTGCTTCAAAAGAAGAGATGCAGCATCAGTGAGCAGCACAAACACAGAGAGCATTCTCGGGGCCAAAATGCCACTGTGTCAGAGGCAGGTAGAACACTGCCAACTGAGCTGTCCTTTCTGTTAGAGCATGGAAACACATTCAATAGGTGTTGATAACTTGGACTTGGCCTGCCAGCTCATTAGATCACATTCAGTAATAGAAAATCTATTGCCCATGGCAAACGAAAATAAATGGTACATTATAGAAGATCTATAGCCATGTAGCTGGCTTGATTTTATGAACCCTTACTACCCTGCAGCAAGTGACATGAACTCAGCATGCTGCACTGCATTACTTAAAGTAAGATACTTCTCTGCTGCCCAGGAACCTACACACACCCTTGTGATTTCTTTGAGTCTGTTTTCCAGTCAGTTTGCACCACTGCTGATATGCATTTTATATAACAAACTGAGGATGTGTTGGAGAAAGGCATAGTAGAAAAACCATCATAGTGTTGCTTACAAGCAATGAAAAGATAAAATTAGTCATTTACTTTTGAATCTTTATGCCTAGCACTTCTGAAACCAAGAGTAAGCTTTCACCTGTATCTGCTCCCGCCTGTCTCACCATTTGTTAAAATAATACTGATTTTATCTCATTTGCTTTTTCTGCTAGAGTAACACCAATACTGGACATTAATTTTTTAGCTAAACTTTTCTACAAATGAGTGTTTTTCCACTCATTCAGCAAACTTTCATGCACAGACAAATTCTGACTTCAAATTTTCATTATATGGAAATGTAAATAAACCCACTTACTTTTAGAAAATGAGAAATATCTGACCTAACATTTCCCTAGTTAAGACATGATAAAATATCTAATACTTTTCTTAAAACACATATATTGAGAGACTGATTTTTTCCTTGCTGTGCCTCTGTTTATGTGTTCTTGCGCCTTTAAACTATTGAGGATAGATAATTATAATGTATTATAGGCTATATTACACAGTCAGTGGACAGAAATGGCAAGCTGTAGCCTAGTAAATGTCCATAAAAAAAAGATACTACTTCCATCTGAACAAATTTAACACTTCATTGAGACAAGTATGAAGAAAAAAAACAACCTATCTTGAGGTACATGTGGCTCTGCTGAAGACATGGTATTCAAAAAGTAATATTCACTTATAAGAGAAATATATGTAAAAACCACTCACAAGACAGAATTAAGCATGTTTTTAAAGACTTAGGACAAGATCACCATAATTTTTGTTTCCCACAAACGATTACACCTTCCATTTCTTCATTTTTTATTAATTATACAAATATTTTTCCACAAATTCTGAAACATCTCTCCTTTTTACCTGGGCTTTTTCAGGATGGTACATCAAATAACATGTCAAAGCAAAGCTTTTCAGGAACTTTAATAAATCTGCAAACAATATAAACAATAAAAATGTCACTGTGGAGGATACCAGGGATGGTTATCTGTACTTCATCTTTATGATATATTATTACACTATCTTAGCTATAACATTTTATTAAGTCAGCTGCAGGGTACTCCAGATCTCTTATAAATGGTAGTATTTTTTTTCTGAATGAAGGCGGTCTTTTTCCTAATGATTAATCATTGAAATGGTCCATAGAGAAAGAAATAGCAGATTCATAACAAACTTGCATTTTTAAAAACCCAGATTAAGAAACTCTAGAGAAGCTGGGAAAGTACTTCTCCCTTAGAACTTAGACATAAAATTTTAATAGTCTAGACATTTTTTCTGCAATTTGCTTATGAGAAATATATAAAATTTCTTGAAAGAAAAAAACTGCTAATGCATGAATTATCTTTCATGTAATATAATTATGAAAATATTTAAATTTTGCATTGAATTAGAATGATAACCTCTTTCATCATTAGAACCACAATTTATTTTCTCTCTGCTTTTCCCCTAGATGATTTAGTAAATCCTCTCATTGAACTAGCCCACTCAGAAGTCTGCTAGTTTTTTAATAGATTAGTTGTTGACCCTGGGTAAAACTGATCCATTCACACACTTTAAATCAAATAAGGATCAAAGCATTTTATTGATTTACTAGTGACATGTAATTAATCAGCAAACACTATGCTCAGGATCAGAAACACAACAAAACACACAATTTTAGACACACATATGCATACTTTCAGGTTTCTAAATTCCATTTATATTTCATTCCAAGATGCTCCACCCCAACCCACCTGACCCCAGTGAGGTTTCCCCCAGCTGTGTGGGTCAGAAGCTCATCCCCACCCCAGGAGTGGGTCCTGCTTGAGCACACCATTTTCGTGGGACAAGGGGTTCCCTGGTCTTTTGTTGCTCTTTGTAGTACTCTTCACCCACTGACCCAGGTCCTGGTGAGAAAGCACTTCACCCTGGTGGGGTCCCTGACCTGTTATCCCTGTAGCAAGGTCTTTTCTGCTGTGTCAGAAATCTCTTTGCAATCTTCTGCTTGCAGTTTAATTTTGCTGATGGTTGCCTTCCACTTTAGTGTGATCAGCGCAGGGCAAAGGCCCTTATGGACAGTTTGGGTGCCCCCAGCCTCTCACAGACAAACACACAGAGCCTGTTCCCACTTTCTCATTTTATGATCTGTGTTGTAGAAGTCTTTTTTGTCAAGGGTCAGGAATGGGATCACCCTCAGGATATTTGAATCAAAGTCTATGAGACAGAGCATTTCCAGCTGGGAAAACAGGGGTGTATCAAATACTACAGTTTCAAAAATCATTCAATGAAAATCTTAAGTGATTTAACTGCATGCTGTTTTCATCACTATACTGACATTTTGCAGCTAAATCAAGCTCTTATGGCAGAAAAAGAAGGCCACCTGGAAGGATCTTAACACAAAGGAGTACAACTAATTTGCTAGCCCTTGCTATGCTACAGCGAGGTCAAGAAAAAACATACAGGCCATGAAGGATAGCAATATAGAATGAAGTGATGAATTTATTAAATTTTGGCCATCTAAGGTGCCCAGGAGCTTTCCCCAAGGGCCCAGGCAGAGAACTGATGTACTCCAAGAAGACTCTTACTAACACAGACTGCAGCCCATGTCTAACATTACTGCATTTCAGAATAAAAGCCAAAGAATGCCTGTACTGAACTGAGAGGATCCAATTAGCAAGAAAATACTTGGCTAAAATGTGAACTGCAAGGCAGTGGAAAAAATAATCACAGCCAACATGCAACAGAGGGAGGAAATCCCTGGAAAGACTGAAACCAGTGGAGGACAAAAAAATCAGGGAGACGATTATTCACTCTTGAAAGGTGAGACTTGACCAAGGGTTAGGTGAACATGAGAACAGGGGAAGCTCTTGAATAATACCTATGCATTAGGTAAATTATGGCTCCCAAAACAAATTTAGAACTAATGCAAGTTTTATCAGATTCTTCAAGGCCTCCTGTCCTCCCTTTCTCATTCCCTCCCTCTCTCATCCTAGCTTCCTACCTTTTCCCCAGTGTATTTATGGTATTATCTCAAAATCTAAAGAATTATAGCTTTGGACAATTAGACAATTAGAGAATTATAGTATCAATAGACTCCATATAAGGTAAACCTAGGCTGAACCATTCTGAAATTGAAAAATGAAGCCAAAACCAACAGGACAATGTACTTTTTAATTCTTTGAATGTGAATGTAAGGTGCCTCTTGGCTGGTTAAGCAAGAAACAGACTGTGAGCATTGTCTTTTACATATGGTGACTTCTGATCTACATTCACCTACAGCTTTGCACTACCTTGTCCAGTATCTACAAGTTCATCTAATTTGAATTGAAGGATCCAGTTCCTTTTCTGTTGCCAGCAGCTTGAGCAAATTATCTTAGAGGATTAGATCCTCACAGTTCATACTCACTTTGTTACATAAATCCTTACTAGAATTTCAGTTTTCCATGGTGGAAAATAAGTATTTTTAAGATATAAAAAGGCTGAGAGTTCATTAAGAAAATTCTAGAAAATATTTGATAAATAAAGGTTTCTATATGACAGAAATACTTCCTAAGGAATTTCTTCTGATAGATTTACAGACCAGCTTGGTAGGAATTTATTTCCTGGAGAAAATGAGAACAAGTGTTGACTAACCTACTTTAAGACTAAAAGTGATCCCACATTTCAGGTCCTCAGAGATTGACAACAGGCAGAAATAGGACAGAAATTACCTCTTTACTTCTCTGAAATTTTCCTGCTAATTCATATTACACAGCAATTTTAACTTCTAGCAACACAAGCAATAATTAAAATAATATCAATGTTATTAGTAAATTTTATTATAATAAATATTTTGTTTTTCCTTATGTGTTCTTGGGGAATACTGACAATTTTGAACCAGTAAAATGGGAAAAATCTAGAAAGAACTGGCATTTTAATTAAACCACTTACAGCAATAAATCTGGTGCTCTTGTGCTTTATACAATAAATACAAATACCCAGTAGTACTGTGATACTTAAGGGTCTGTCATAATTTCCATTGTAAATCCAGTTTTTCAAGGATTAAAAGCTGTGAAAACTTTCTTCTTCCTATGATTTAGCATTGAAGATTCATTAAAGAAATCATTGAAGATTTCTTAAGTGTCAGATATCTTGTGCACCCTGATAGCCCCATATCAACTTTAACCATCATGTTTGATGTCTAATAAGGAAAAAAAATATTGAAAAATAAATTCCATCCTCTAAATTGTTTATTAGTGAGGAGTGCAAACAGGAAGACTGAGAATCATAGTGTGTTACTATAGCAGTTTGGGAAATCAACCAATACATGAAAACATAATTTAGACTACTTGATTTTAACCATGGTCTTAGTATCTTTCCTTTGAATTATTCTCTCTATGTTATATTTCTCTTGTGCTGTGTAATCCAGATCATCAGAATCACAAAGGATCCAGAAGTAGAAACAACAGCAAGTTTTATTTATCCTAAATTAGGCATTCAAGAGTTAGGCAGCAAAGTTTAAGCTAAGTCTCCACATTTGTCAGAGGACAGACTCAACACATGAAAAATTTCTTTAAAGATTGATATCTAGGACAGGTTGCTGAAACTAACTTATTCAAATGTGCTCTTCCACACAGGATCAAAAAAAGCAAGAACTGTATTCTGAGCACATTAAGACTACTTTTCAATTATTCGAAAAATACTAAATTATTAAAATCTCAGTTGATATGTTATCCCCAAATTCATATCTCAGAATGCTATTTTTTTTTTACTTCCCATCTCTTGGAAGCATCCAACAATCCCATTTTACTAAATAAAAAAAAAAAAAAATTATGCAGCAAGCCAGCAGTTTTGTGATGCTGATTTCTGTGCTGCATAAAATGATTTGAATTATCTGCAAAATTCTATATTGAATTGATCTCATCAGCAAATGTTTAATGATTTGCCTAAACAGCAATTTTCATAGAAATTGACTATTTCCTGAAAAGTCAAGAAACGCTTGGCTGAGAGACAGCTGCTTTTAAACAGCAGCATCCATCAGTACTCACCTAGCAGGCCCTGGAGAATTGTAATTCTCACAAAGTCTGTTTCAAGGTGAAATTTGAGACTAGACCTCCTGAATCCCAGGGACAGCCCAGACCAGGGGCCAGTGGGCAAAATGGATCAGAAACAAAAATATTTGAGAGGTCTCATTTCATCGTGGGGATGAAGTAGATGCCCTATTAGATCTAAAAATTTTCCTGTTAACCTTCATGAGATATTTTTATGTTTGATAATCATCACCACTTCACTTTGTCAAAGTATATAAAAGATAACATTATAAAATAATAAAAATAATAATAATTTTAAAATATTTGGGAAGAATTATTTAATTTCAACTTCAAAGAAAAGCAGATCAAAAATATATAGCTAAAATACATTCATGAAATGAAATATGTAGATATGTATATACATATATATGCATATTTATTTAGATATAAACTCCTGTTTATATATGTTTACACACATGTATTTGATATCTTTTTCATTTCTGCAGTGTCTAGTATAGCTAGACAAATTCAATTAAGAAGCTTATTCTTCTGGTATTTTAGGTAACCTTTTCAGAGCTCTGCTGGTACACACGTGTGAGAGTTGGAGAGAGTGAGAGGAAGAGGTGGGGGAGGATGAGACTGCTTTGGAAGGATTTCCATTGGACAACACCATAAATCATAAAGTAAATGGATCAAACACCATCTTTCTTAATTGAACCAGAGAGTCCTTTCTCATGTGGGCAGTCTGCAGCACTTCAATAGAGCATTATTTGTTAATTTAATTGGGAGTTCTTCAGGAGTAAAATACTAAATGTAAGGAAACTGGAGGAAATATGATGAATAAGAGTGTTTAAATCAGGTCTGAGGAGTTGTCTCCACTGATGTTTTATCACACTCAGCTTAATGAAAGAGTCAAAGCAGCTGCTCTGAGAAATGGAGCCACAAAACCATATCTGACCATTGTCTAAATGGCCAGCACTGAAACTTGCCTCACACTGGTAACTGCTTGTGGTTTTTCTCCTAAGTGTTTTGAAAAGAAATGGCAATAATGAACTTAGATAAATGCATGTAGTAGGTTTTGCGGCAAAGCCAAGGCTCTTTCTAGGCATTGAAAATATCACTCCTAATATATAGTGATAAGAGTAAAGTTCAGATAAGCTACCAGCTATAGATAACAGCAATGGACGTGCCACAGCCACTCTTGGCTGTGGTTTTTCCTGAGTGCTTGTGATGAACATCTGTGATTTTTGTAAGAACATTCTTCACTCCTTTATCTTCTCTGCAATCTATGTAGGTCTTTTTCCTCATTTGGGGTGAGGGGGGGGATAGGCAATTTTTTCTATCTTTTCTGGAATAAGGAGAAACATTGTAGGTTCAAAATACTAGCCAATCTTGTTCATCACGGGAGGTAAGTACAAAAATATTGGTGCTTTCTGTCTTCACATTCTTAGCATAGTCACATACCTCAAGTTCCAGACATTCACGAACTAAAACACTGGAATATCATAGGAGTACTTTCAGTGTTGTTTAACTTCTTACAGGTAAAAAAAAACCCAAAACAACCTTATGTTTTGAGGAG
Organism: Emberiza elegans; assembly: GCA_024865655.1. Classification (NCBI taxonomy): domain Eukaryota; kingdom Metazoa; phylum Chordata; class Aves; order Passeriformes; family Fringillidae; genus Emberiza; species Emberiza elegans. The sequence goes on from JALJVW010003023.1 coordinate 50,841,283, forward strand.
AGAAAAGGTACTTAGAATTTTCATGTTAAGACATGTAGAGAAAGTCTTTAAAATCATGCTTTAACAAAATTGGCTCAATCCTTTTCAGATTATATAAGTAGGAAGAAAACACATAAGTAGGAAGATATACAAGTATCCAAAACCAGGATACTTGTTTTTTGGATACTCAGAATTGGTCCAAGCTATAAACTTGGTAGAAACACCTTTCATGAAGAAATCAGCTCATCACATTAGTTTTATTGCTTCATATATGAAATAAAGAGTGCTTTAGTATGTGTGCAAACTGAAAAAAACTCAAGTGAAAACTGTCCACTATTCAGAGCTTCAGCATATGACATAGTTTAGTGAGAGAGGTAGAATTATTCTTATTCTTTTCTGTCAACTCCCAAATAGATGTAGAGAAATTAAACTTACTCTTTTCTGATTCGTGTTAGGATTGCTGTCTCTAAGAACTGGTAAGAAAAAGGTGTGGTGATGGAAAGCCTCCAGAACCAAATGTATGACCACATTGCAAAAGAAAGAGGACATCTCCAGTGAGAGAGTGACAGGATGTGCACCCTCTGTATTATGACAGATTTTTTTGCATCCCCATGGGGCAAAATATCTCACTTCAGCTCCTGCCAGAGTAGTGTTCATGCCCCAGTCCTTATGCAAGATTTAGACAACAAACCACCATCTGTCTCAGAGCTTATGTGTAATACCACTTAGCCAGGATATTAGATTGCCATTCAGTTATTTGTTTGCAGGTATATATCCTCTCTAAATATATATTTTTTTACAGTTTTCAGGAAAGGATAAAGGAACTCAAAATATCAGGACTGTAATACTAATGAATTGTGCATGTGCCTACAACAAAGCTTTCATCCCAATGTGCTACAAGAGCTCTTTTCTTTAATACTGGTTTTATTTCAGAAGTATCACTCTGAGTATTTTGTTGTTCCAAGAATTTTTTGTGAAAACACCTAACATGAGTTCTCTACTTTCAGAATTATTATACTGACTGAATAAGTGAGGGACCTTTTGTTGTTCTAAAAGTGGCTATCACAAGCCATCATCTTAGTTTTGATGATAATATGATGATTAACAAAATGTATTGCTTTCCAGATTTAACAGAATATAGATCAGCCAAGGAATTCATACTAAAGACCTAGAGCTACTCTGAAAATATTAACTAGTGTAGATAGTGGAACTATCTGACAAGCAAATCCATTAAAACTGTAGTATTAATTTTTACTAAACTATTTCAAAATTTAGTAATTTAAACCATAATTATAGAGTTGTAAAGGATTTAGTCATTATTTTGATTATTTAACTCAAATTTAATTTATTTAATTGAAAACTGTAATGGTTAAATTACTGTGCATTCAATTTTAATAAATAAAAATAAAAGAAGGATTCATGCCCCTTCCTCCAAAAGCTTTGTCAAAGGCACTGCACTTGATAATTCACTTGTGAGATATTAAATAAAGATCTGCAGTCCTATATAGGCAATCTCCTATCTGTGGTTTCAAAGGGAAAATTCTGTCTTGTTGTGTAGCTGCTATTATTCTCTGTTCTGCAGAGGCTGCTGCAGTTCTGGTGCTGCATAATCATATTTCTCTCCTCTCCTAACAGGGCTCTTTCACTCCTTCTTATTACCTTGGCAAGACTGTCTCCTCATTGTTTCCTCCCTCCCCATGCTGTCTCTTTTCTTGAGGAGTTCCTTCATAGCTCCCAGAGTATTCTTTTCATTAAGGATGCTTTCAGGGAGCAAAGGCAGAGCTCTGATCAAATCAAAGGCTCTGGAGTAATCAGGCAGCCAGGGAATCCCTGGTGATTGTAGAAATGAAGTAAAGCACTTCCCCGGTGCTTGCAGAGGTAAAGCCACAAACAAAACCCTTGCTATGGGCTATATATATTATATATATATATATATATGTTATAGCATTTGTTATTAACTTATAGGACCCTCTTTTTCCTGGGAAAAAAAAAAAGGTTATATATTCAGGTGAGGCACACCAAGTGCAGCATACTATGCAGACAAACTGGACAACCTCTGGACAAAAAGGCAATGTTTGACATAAATATTTCCAAAGTGACCAGGCACTGGCAGAGGGCTCTAGACATTGCAAGAAAATGGACAAATACATACAGAAATTAAAAATATTGGAGAAACATAGACTATAATATCTTCAGAGAACTATTTTGCTGTGCACATAGGAAAAATAGGAGAAAAGATTCTGCCCCATAGAAGTGACAGTACAGAATCTTGACCACAAAAACAAAGGACTGAACTTGATTCAAAAAAGGTGAGTTTGAAACTACTCCCATGTGTCTATATTCAGAGACACAGAACCTCAGAACAACATGATCAGAAATACCTTCAATATACTTCAAACTGCCTGTCATGATGGTGGTCCCACCAACTTTCTAACCTCTGGCAGGGCTTTGCTGACATTCTGGACAAGATGCAGTGTTAAGCCATCACTCCTTTTCCTATCTCTACTGAATACAAAACCAGTTCCCTCCCTCTGAAAATCACCTCCTTCTAATTTGGCATGCTTATATTGAAGTAGATAGGATAGATAGGTTAAAGCAATATACTAAACAGGAGTGGGTGAAGGACTATAATTGTCTTTTCCATATGCCAGCTATGCTAAAGAAAGAATTTTGCACATTAGAGAGCATAAAAATGTTGCACACACAACTGTTACCAACAATCAACATTTCTCTGTTCCCCCTTAACTATCACTGTTCTTCACTGTAGCAAAAGCAAAAATAAAGCTGAGATTTTTGTTGTTGTGAGAAAATGTCCTGGCAGCAACTGCTGTTGTTCCAGCAATTCTGTGTAAAATTACTGTTATTCTGTGTTACTGTAATTCTGTGTAAAAAGGTAGCCATGATCACTATGACACCAAAAATTATCCTAGAGAACATGTTTTGAGAAATGGTACATAGTCAGAAAAGAGGCCATCCAACTAATTTTAGAGCATTATGGAATACATAATTAAGAAGCTTTTCCATATGATAAAAGCTCATCATTCTGGCATTCAGCTGTTGGAATCATTGCTAGAATGTTACTTAACCCGCATTTTAGAACAGAATTTCACAGTAATAAGTACTTCCTCCTTCCTGAGTCTCCTTTCTGGATTTGAAAGAGGAATATTCAAAGCACAGATAATAGAGTGATTCCCTAGTTTTAAGAGGTCAATTTGCTTTGCAATGCATTGGAAATGATTAATAGAAAGAATAGCACAATGGCAATGTGGCATTAAATTAGGACATTTGTCCAAACAAGGCCATTTCCTTGATTGCTACATACATAACTACTTTGTACGAATTTCTCTAACAGATTTTGAAAGCCAATATTAAAAAAAGGAAGAAAAAGAATGAAATTGAAACAATTCTACAAAATTTTCTTCTGAGTTAAGATCTTCCATTCATTGTGTTTTCATACAATGAACAGTGCTACAACTACAACCACTATTTGATTAATGACAGTTGGGTCTCTCACTATCTAACTCTGTGCAGGAATTTACAGGAATACTCATATCCTCCCTTCTGTTTCTACAATTGTGCAATTAAATTGTAATTAAATTTTCCATTGAGTCCAGCTTTGAAACCTGCAGCATTTGGACAAGTACCTTGGACTAACCCCCAAGACATAAGGTATGGATTAAGACTGCCTCTAGATCAAGAATAGTCTTAAAGATAGGCTCCAGAGAAAATGTATAGGTCATTCACAATGATTATTCTAGGGCTGCACAAAAGGTGTACTTAGAGAGCAAGATGCATTCTCTCAGGAAAAAAGGATCAGAAGAACAGCAGTGAATACTTGTGCTTGGATGCTTGGGCCACTTACAGTGTTATGTGGGAATGTGCCCCCTGTTGAAGGAGTGACAAAACTATCCTTTGTCTCCTAAAAAAGGAAAAAAAGGCCCAGAAGTTTCTCTCCTCAATTAGGTAAAAAAAAAGACAACTCATAGGACCTGGGAAACCTCACCTCAATCTTAAGGATAGCCAATTGGACAGGCTAAGCAATTTACTAGAAAAAGAATAAAGAAAGTAATTACTTCTGTGGGGTGTTTTACCAGGAGCAAGAACCTCTTGCACCTGGCTCAGGTTTTTTTCTGTAAAGAGTTTTGTTATTTGCCTTTTATTAAAACTTTTCTGTTTCCAACACTACCATGGAAGCCAGTCTGCTGATTTTATGCCTTCTAAGGTAGCTGAGCTATCTTGGGTGTGATAAAAATCTCCAAGAGCTTATAAGACCTGGCTCGAGGAGACCATATATCAGTGTTACATCACCAGGTTGCAGGTGACAACCTAAAAGTGTTCCATCTATCCATCGGTGATATCACATGAAGAAAGTTGTTAACAATGACCTAGAGAAAATTACAACCTTTCATGGCAGAACTAGGATACTGCCTGCCACAAGGCAGATTTTTTTGGGTAAGAAACTCCTTTCCAGCCTTTTACAAGAGCTAATTGGATCTGTCCTGACATGTCTCAGAAATCCATTAGGATCTCCACACCTCTTATGTCAAACTGAAGAGGGCACAATGCTGACATAATTGAGGTGACTCCAAAGTTGTTCTCCACATCTCTTTTTTTCTGATTATCTACATGACCTTGAGACAAAACCATGAGGCAGTGAATACTTACCCTCACAGAAATCCACTGTTCATACCACCTTTAAAACTCCAACTCAGCCTCAATCTCAAAACAAACCTAGAGCTGGAAAGACTATTCTCTACAGCTGAAGGAAATCAGGAGAGTGATTTCCTGGCCATCTATCCATTCACAATTAGGATGATTGACAATAGCTTTTTTAAACCTGAAGATCTTATATATAACTCTGAATCAGTAACAGCATGCTTTAAACATGTTATTTATTTACATTTAATCCAAACAAAATCACTAAGCACTCATGAAACTTCTCACTAAGAAACAGTCCACTTTCTGAACCACAGCTCTACATTTGAATGTCTTAATAAAATATATCTTGAATATGTCACCCAATTTTCAACTTCCTCATGTATCTGAAACTCATCTTCAAAATCCTTATGTTTTTATCATACTTTAGTCTTTGAACCAGAGACTTGGTTACCCAGACCATGGAGAAGGCTGAGATACTCAATGATTTTTTTCTCAATCTTCACCAGCAAGTGCTCCAGTCACAGCATGCAAGCTGCAGAAGACACAAGCAGGGACTGGGGGAATGAAGTAGTGGTCACTGTAGGATAAGATCAGGTCACTGATAAGGTCACTGTAGGTTCAAGATGCATCCTCAGGTCCTGGGGGAACTTGCAGATGAAGGGGATAAGTCACTAGAAAATATATCAGAATATCTGAGAATTCATGACTGTCCAGTGAAGTTCACACAGACAAAAAATGGGAAACTCCCCCATTTGTGGAGGAACTACAAGCTAGTCATTCTTAACTCTGTTCCCAGATGGGTCATGGGCCAGATCCTCCTGGAAATTTTTTTAAGGCACATGAAAACAAAGATGTGGTTGGTGATAGACAGAATCACTTCAGTAAGGGTAAATCATGCCGTAAAATTTTCGTAGTTTTCCATGACAGCCTTAGAGCTTTGGTGGATAAGACAACAACTGACATGATTTCCCTGGACTTGTGGAAAGCATTTGACAATATTCAACACAACAGTCTTGTTAACTGCAGAGATATGGATTTGATGGATGACCACCCTGGAGTACTGTGTTCAGTTCTGGGGCATACAAACTCTTGCAGGACAGGACATGGACCAGAGGAGAGCCTATGAAGGTGATCAGCAGACCAGGGGGGAAATCTTAAAACTGAAAAGGTGGTAGATTTAAATTAAATATGAAGAAGAAATTCTTTGTTGTGAAGGTGGTGAGGCTCTGAAAGGTTGCCCAGAGAAGCTGTGGATTTCCCATCCCTGCAAGTGTTTAAGACCAGGCTGGATGGGACTCTGAGCAACCTGGTCTAGTGGAAGGTGTTCCTGGCCTGTGTTGGTGGGTCAGAATTAGATGATTTTTAAGGTCCTTTCTAAACCAAACCATTCTATTATTCCATTAATTTTATCATTTGGATGACAAGTAAAATTACTGAAAAAGGGAATCTCTATTCAAGTTTGTATTACTTTTGTCCTGCCTGTGATGCAAAGATTTTTAAATAAGCAATCTGATTTCCATCTTCTGTGAGAACCAATCCTCATTCTGAACATTTTGTTCACAGGGAAATAGGTTATACTGTCTGAATTTACAAGAAAATAATTGTTTTCAGTCCAGCTACTGCAGTGTAACATCTGTTCTGAGAAAGCTGGTCCTAATATACCCTTAGTCTTTTTAGAATCATGGTCATTATTTCTCAATTTGATTGCCAAGGAGACAGAAGGATAATGAATTAGCTATAGCACTGAGATCAGCAGCCAGTGGAATATTCACACTGGTATGATGGTCTTCCCCTGTGCTTGGTGCAGAAGTCAAAATGTATCTGACCTACATTAATAGCTTTACATTAGTTTGACTAAATGTGATCACAGAGAGAGACATTCATACACTGCATAAGTAATTGTCTTTAAAGGGAAATACTTTTCATTGTGCTATTCAATCTTCTGTCCTGTGTCCATGGCACTCTGATTCAACTCTCTTTAAAACAGCTTTTAGAAATTACAACAGAACTAGTACTATAATAACATAACATGATATTATGTTATTATATTTATTTTATATATATATATAATGACATATAAAATATAGAACATATATATATGTACTAGCACTATCATAACATAACACATGATATCTTCTTGGGCAATATTTTTTCTATTCATTATGCTCCCATTTGCGTGTAGATTGATATCTGTCATAAATTAGTTTAGCAAGTTTGCTCTAATCTAGGCAAGTAAACACCCATTTATTTTTTTTAAAGGAAATATCCTTTTCTTTGCCTGTGTACCACATACTTATCTGGTTTCTGATTTTAGGAATAACACAAAGCCTTCATAATAATGCATGTTAACTGGTGAGGCAGTCTTCAATAAAAACTTAGTATACACATTTCATTCAGTATCTTCTGAGGGTCAAATTTCATTATATCTTTACATTCAAGTCAAAAGAAACATTTTATTACAGAATATTTTTCTGTTTCTGTCAAGAGGTATTTAAAGCATGTGTTTAAGGGGTTTGCCTAAAAGAGACCATCTGAAGAACCCATTTGGGGTCAATTGTTTTTTAGTCTAACTGCCAGCTGTCTTTGTTTTGGTTCTCTGAACAATGAGACTTCTCCCAAGGAGGGAAGAGTTGAAAGACAATTCATCAACTTAAAGTTGCAGTACAATTGACATATTGAAATAAACTATACCCAGTTTAAATAATTTAAGTACTTAAGTATTAGTGTATTAGCTAGCTCCTGTATTAAACGGTGTATTTATTTTCTTATCAAACCATTAAGATATTACTTTGATTTTATGGTTGCCACTACCTACATCTAATTATGAATTCCTTACACCCTTCTGATAAGCATTTACTGATATCAGATTTTTAGGCAGTCATAAATACTTGGAAAATTTGAACTTAAATATTAAGCAACATTATGTGACTCAGGAGTTTGAAAAAATAAGAGTACTTTTATGTTTTAACAAGTCTCTTGCTCTTTCTTTGTAGCCTTACTTTTCAAAAATTTCTCACTCCCCTTCAGGAATTGCACATTGGTTTTATTTGCTCATTTATTTCTGATTAATTACTATTTCCAGATTAAATTTTCTATTCCTTATTCTCATCTCAAAAATAAGTTTTGCTTGGTAAATTTAAGAAAACTCTTCAAATGTTACAGATAGAGAAAAGATAATGATTTTTTCTGTAAAATTAAACTGTGAAACTAGATTGCTTATTAAGTTATTTCTTCAGTTACTTAAATAAAATTCATTAACAGTTTTCTAGACAACAAGAAATTTTGGGAAATTAAGTGAAATAGTAAAAGACAGTGAAATAAATAATTCTCCAGCATCTAAAGTACATCATGCTCACTAAGTCGTAGAGTAATAACAATCTTTAATTAAGCCTCTGCTCTCTTCCTAAGACTTCCTAAGGAATAAAGAATCCTGTGAGGATAGACAAATTGGTGCAGAAACCCAGAGAAGATAAGTCGTGCCTTTGCTAAAGTAAGTTTTTTTTCCTCTAGGCATGGCACAGACTCAAACTAAGAGACTGAATTATTTTGCTTTCTAATAGCTTCTTTCCTCATTGACAAATCTGGGATTTTTTTTTTTTTTTTTTTTTTAGTGCTGGAGTTACTTAGTTCCAATAATTTTATTCCCAATTACAGGAGCTTCATGTTAAGGACATTACTCAGCTGTTTGTATCTCCATCAGCGTCCCTTCCTCAACAATCTGAGAGTTGTCCAAGTGCAGAGGAGATAGAAAACCTCAGCTTCTCAACTCAATAATGTAATTCCAAAGTTTCATTTATTTCAGTAAATGTAAGCTGATCTGGCAAGAAAGGCAAGAGCACAATAAACTTCCCTGGCTTTGGCACACTAACTGTCATTTGCATTTGACATAAGTTTTAACTCCAATAAAGAGAGCATAGAATTCTGGGATCCATAATTTGTTTTAACATAAAATTCAACATTGCTACAAATACCTATATATCAGGTAAAAACAGAATTTTGTCTCCCAAACAGGAACTTGGTGACATAAAAGACCTTTAAGGGTGAACAATGCATTTTCTTTATAGAGATTAAAATGTGTCTTGAAAATGATTCTAAAAAAAACCACAGTTATTCATTATTTGGATCATTTATATCAGATCGAGAGATAATCTATATAAGTCTCATTGTTCTCCTCTCCTTCCAGCTCCTGCTGTTGAGGGCACTCACAGATTCCCTGAGAAGCAATATATATATTTGACTTTAGGACCCTTTGCTTCACAAGGCTGTTGTGTCAAATTAAAGACACTTGGCAAAGGAATTTACAGGGGTATTAACTGAAATACTGGCTGGCCTTTGACAAGATAAAATACAGTGGAGGACACATTTTAATAAAAATTCTTCTACAGGAAGATGTCCTCAGGCAGAAAAAGCTGGTCTCCCCCTTGCCTCTCTGGTTCTGATGATAAACTGCTGACTCCTGTGTACACAAAAAGTTACTGAGCTCCTATGTGTGTATCTGTGAAAGAATATTTTCCCAATATTTTCACTGTCATGCTGACACACCTTTATTTTTTTTTTTTTTTTTTTTGAGTTTGTTCTCAGTTTTAAAACCATTCTACTCAATTTGTCCAGCAGACATGAAGCCAATCAAAATCTGATCTTCCTGAATGAGCTGCTAGAGTGGGATGGGCAGGAATAAGAAAAAACAAATGTTTCTGCCACAGTCTAAAGAGCAAATTTTTCTCCTCCATTACAGTACTGGCCTGAGAGAAAAGACTTATCTTCCCTTAACTATCCCCTCACCAAACCCTCCTGCTATATTGACTTGTACCCTTTAACACTTCCAATGTGTAATATCAGAGCTCATTTCATAAATATGCATGGATTTCATTTTGAGCAAGGGATATTGAAGCCCGTAACACAATAGAAAGGGAGAGTATAAATATAATTAAATATTAATAGTGCAGCAATTACACTATTAATTTGCACTATCAATAGGAAAATCTGCAAGCGGAGATATTACACACTGTTATTTTCATGTATCCTATTTTTCATAATCATTAATGGTTAAACCCTGGAAGTTTTAGTTGATTATACAGTCAACTAAGAAGATGAAAGTTGAAAATATGAACTACCATTTAGATTATCTACTAAATATAAACCATTAGCCACATACTGTATCAGGCTTTCCTTCAAAGGTATAGAGTAAGCTAAATCTCATAAATCCTCATACACGTATTGACTATAGGTATAAAACATCAAAAGTAATTTCAGTGAGAATTGCCCTGCTCAAAACCAAATGGAGTTTGATGTCTCAGGATCAAAAATCTATTCTTTAAGTAGTCTTTGTATTTCATTGAGATTATTTGAAAAGTAAGGTACTACGACTCAGGCCAGGAATGCAGATTTTATCTCACCATTCATGCTAAGTGGACAGCTAAAACTCGGAAGATGCTTGGAGTATATAAACTGAGGTTCAACATCCACAAAACAAATAAATTTATTTAACATTAAACTTGAAAAATATTTTAAACAATATGTTGGAATTCTAGGCACAGTAACTCCCTTGCCACAAGAAAATTAAATCTGGGTTTAGGACACTACTGCGAACGCACAAGAAGCATTTGCGAAAACTGTCTGCACTGAAGTGTGAAAAATCAATTAAAACTTCCAGCCACCTCTGGATATAAATATTTTCCATGAAATAAAATGTTGCTAAAAAGCTCGTATTATAATTACACACTTTAAAAATAATCCATTTTATTAAAAAAAGAGAAAAAAGATAAATTGAAATTGAATAGACAGAAGATTGTACTTACATATTTAAATTGAATTAACTGGCCTTTAAATATCAAACCCATAAATACTACTTTTTAACTCTTATTTTCTGCTTTATATTTACACGTCTCTTTGCTTACATAGCACATGTGCTTGGACCTGACCAGTCAACCTTAGATAAGTGAATACTCCATTTGATCTGTTGAGCCAAAAATCCGCAACGGCTGCTCCGTAACCTCTCAACAACTGAACTTCGCCAGATTTGCTGTTTGCTCCGCAATTTCAGACATAAAGCCACAGCGTGCCCTCACCACTCTTCCCCTTCAGCCCTCCCTGTGTTTTGTGCTCTTACTACATCCTCCTTACAGTGGTGCATCAGCTCTGCTGCTTCCTGGACTCATCTCTTTCTGCGGCATTTGGAACCTGCTTTAGTGAGAGGCAAGGAGACTGAGTGAATGAATCCCTCAGGAATTCTTCAGTTCAGTGGAACATCTTCTGGCAGACAACAGTGATCTCAGAGATTCAGTAACAGGGGCAAGGACTATCCAGCCATTCCAGTAATGAATTGGGAGGACTACACTAAGGATACCAGTCAACATGAAAGAATATTGTTTCCCACTCCTACTTTTAACAGCTAGATAATTGTCACTTTGCAATTCCAAAAACTCTGGGAGAGTTTTAATTTTATTTTAACAGGAGAAAACTTATTATAACAACCAAACAATCCAAATTAACTTTCTTTTACTACAGTAATGTCTAAATTACTCAGAGCAGTATTTTTATACTGACAAAGCTACTGAAAGGCCCAGCACTCTTTTCCCAAAGCAGATTACAGCACAAAAACTATTATTTCATTGGGTCAGACCAGAAGGTTTGGAAAGTTTAGTGTCTTGTAGATGACCTTATGTATAGACTGTACTTTCTACATTTATGGAAGTATTAAAATAACTTTCTAGTTTAATAAAAAAATGCCATAAGAATGTGTCAAGTTTACACAAACCAGTCAGAGACTGGGAATACTAGTCTATAGAGAACACCATACTGCTGAGCATTTTTTCATCTTTTTTCTGTTTTGCTTTGCTTTGTTTTGTTTTGCTTTTAAGCATGATGGATTTTAAAAAGTGCTAGTGCTGACTTATTTATGTTTTCATTACACTGCCAGTTATGGTAGAAATCACACCAAATAATAGTCCACAGAAAATTTTTGAAAGGGAAGTACAGGTAAGTTGTCAACTCACTAGTGAATCACACTCATGGTAAAAATGTCCTTAAACCTAAATTGTAAAAAAATATATTAGGATATTTTAATACACTTACAAATATTGTTTTTTCCATCATTAGTATAACAATTATGGATAATAAAATATAATTAACTGACTGAATTAAAGCCAGAAAATTTGACGTAATATCCATTGGGAAAATTACTCACTTTGAATTGATGGTTTTCTTTTCTAAATCATTTATAAAGTGAATAAAATAAACAGCACACATGGGAATATGCAGGCATGTGGATTAGTAGGGATTTTTCAACTTCAGTTCTGTAAACTATTGACTTAGTGTGATCAGTTCCTTATTTGGTAACCCAAACTTAGCATGGCTTAACCTGACATCCCTGTACAAGTAAAATATTTATTTTTACTACAAGCAGAGAAGAATATGTTATAATTTCAAGCAAGCAACAGAAAGGTGAAGGTTGGCTGATGAACAGTAGACTGCAACTGAGGTTATCCTGTCACTGCTAGAAAGCTCATACCAACTTAGCTCTAGCCTTCCTGGATAGGTGATTCCCATGCTTTAGATAGATTCACCTTTTCTTGAAATCTGTGTTCCAGTGAATCAGCTACTACTACATCCAAGGAGAGCATGCCAGACTGTGCTGTAACCAGCTGTCCCTGCTCATCTCTTGTCAGCCTTTGCCTGTTAACTTTTTTGCCACAGAGAGAAATATTTCCACCAAGGAAAACAGAAATGAAAGGATGGAAGAGAATGTCACACGGGGCAGAACTTCCGCTGGGACTTCATTCTCCACCCCTGCTTGGGACATTTCCTGCTTCTTCCTATCCTAACATGGTCCAGCTTCAGAACAGATAACCCCATTTATACAACAGACCCAAACACAAAAAACCCAGGATAAAATCACAAGAGCTAGGACAAGAAACTGGCCATGAAGATGCGGGCACAGGAAACAGCTGTGAGGTGTTGATGGTCTCCTTTACCAGAATCAGCACTGGCAGGTGCAGTCATAAAGAGGGATTTTGATGGGTGATTTTGTTTCCCATACTCGCCTTTTAGGAATGGCAACAGTCAAAGAAGTTGGGTATGTGTGACAAGTTTATATGAGACAAAGCCTGGCACTAACAGCTTCTGACAGGCTCTAACAGAGTCCGACACAAAAACAGTTATAGGAACTTCTTGCCTTTAAAGTCAAGGGAAACAAAAATAAATCACAACACTCATAATATATTCTTGGACACAAAAATGCTTATTGATTTTATAAAAGTCACACTGTCATTTCCTGTAGGATTTCATTTCCTTGCAGTTGCAACAGTTGATGCAATGAGTATACTTGGTGAGGCTGCTATGCAAGGCTATTAAATGTAATGGTTTCTAGGCTAGCATTGTGTCTTTCCTATCTTAAACAAGCACATGCCAATGCTTTCTAATTTGAATTAGTAATCACATCCTACACATTACAAGCCATCAGATCTCAGCTGCTATCAAGCTGTTCCATGTTGCCAGCTATCCTTGATACCAGATGATCTGATTGTTGCTTGGTGGTTGCTAAGACAGTCCTGAAAAATCTCATTCATGCAGTTTAAGATCTGTTCAATGCTTTATATCACAAGCTACCTGTCTTCCCAAATGAGTTTCACAAAGGATTTTTTGGTGCATCAAAAAATTTCATCCTTCTTCAGAGTTTTTTAAGAAATTCCCTTTATTTCAGTGTTCAAAATGAGCAGGACCTGACTGTGACAAACTTCAGATTTGAAAGGGAAGTACAGGTAAGTTGTCAACTCACTAGTGAATCACACTCATGGTAAAAATGTCCTTAAACCTAAATTGTAAAAAAAAATATATTAGGATATTTTAATACACTTACAAATATTGTTTTTTCCATCATTAGTATAACAATTATGGATAATAAAATATAATTAACTGACTGAATTAAAGCCAGAAAATTTGACGTAATATCCATTGGGAAAATTACTCACTTTGAATGGATGGTTTTCTTTTCTAAATCATTTATAAAGTGAATAAAATAAACAGCACACATGGGAACATGCAGGCATGTGGATTAGTAGGGATTTTTCAACTTCAGTTCTGTAAACTATTGATTTAGTGTGATCAGTTCCTTATTTGGTAACCCAAACTTAGAATGGCTTAACCTGACATCCCTGTACAAGTAAAATATTTATTTTTACTACAAGCAGAGAAGAATATGTTATAATTTCAAGCAAGCAACAGAAAGGTGAAGGTTGGCTGATGAACAGTAGACTGCAGCTGAGGTTATCCTGTCACTGCTAGAAAGCTCATACCAACTTAGCTCTAGCATTCCTGGATAGGTGATTCCCATGCTTTAGATAGATTCACCTTTTCTTGAAATCTGTGTTCCAGTGAATCAGCTACTACTACATCCAAGGAGAGCATGCCAGACTGTGCTGTAACCAGCTGTCCCTGCTCATCTCTTGTCAGCCTTTGCCTGTTAACTTTTTTGCCACAGAGAGAAATATTTCCACCAAGGAAAACAGAAATGAAAGGATGGAAGAGAATGTCACACGGGGCAGAACTTCCGCTGGGACTTCATTCTCCACCCCTGCTTGGGACACCTCCTGCTTCTTCCTATCCTAACATGGTCCAGCTTCAGAACAGATAACCTCATTTATACAACAGACCCAAACACAAAAAACCCAGGATAAAATCACAAGAGCTAGGATAAGAAACTGGCCATGAAGATGAGGGCGCAGGAAACAGCTGTGAGGTGTTGACGGTCTCCTTTACCAGAATCAGCACTGGCAGGTGCAGTCATAAAGGGGGATTTTGATGGGTGATTTTGTTTCCCATACTCGCCTTTTAGGAATGGCAACAGTCAAAGCAGTTGGGTATGTGTGACAAGTTTATATGAGACAAAGCCTGGCACTAACAGCTTCTGACAGGCTCTAACAGAGTCCGACACAAAAACAGTTATAGGAACTTCTTGCCTTTAAAGTCAAGGGAAACAAAAATAAATCACAACACTAATAATATATTCTTGGACACAAAAATGCTTATTGATTTTATAAAAGTCACACTGTCATTTCCTGTAGGATTTCATTTCCTTGCAGTTGCAACAGTTGATGCAATGAGTATAATTGGTGAGGCTGCTATGCAAGGCTATTAAACGTAATGGTTTCTAGGCTAGCACTGTGTCTTTCCTATCTTAAACAAGCACATGCCAATGCTTTCTAATTTGAATTAGTAATCACATCCTACACATTACAAGCCATCAGATCTCAGCTGCTATCAAGCTGTTCCATGTTGCCAGCTATCCTTGATACCAGATGATCTGATTGTTGCTTGGTGGTTGCTAAGACAGTCCTGAAAAATCTCATTCATGCAGTTTAAGATCTGTTCAATGCTTTATATCACAAGCTACCTGTCTTCCCAAATGAGTTTCACAAAGGATTTTTTGGTGCATCAAAAAATTTCATCCTTCTTCAGAGTTTTTTAAGAAATTCCCTTTATTTCAGTGTTCAAAAATGAGCAGGACCTGACTGTGACAAACTTCAGATAGAAATCCACCACTGTCATGGGCTGACCCAGGCCAGATGCCAGACACCCACGAAAGCTGCTCACTCAATCCCCTCTGCAGCGACACAGAAGAGAGAAAATTTAATGAAGGGTTCATGAGTTAAGGACCAGGAGAGATCACTCATCAAATACCATCAAAGGGAAAACAGGCTCAACTTGGAGATACAAAGTGAATTTATTACTAGCAAAATCAGAGCAGGATAATGAGAAGTAAAATAAACCTTTAAAAAGACCTTCCCATGTGCTGGTTTTACATCCCTTACAACCCCCTACCCCTCCTTCCTTCCAGCTCTACCTGCTACACCAGCAGTGCAAGGAGGGAGGGAAGGGGGCTATGCTCATTTCATCACCTGTGGCTTCTCCCTCTGCTCAGGGAGAGGAGTTGTTCCCCTGCTGCACTGTGGGGTCCCTCCCACAGGACACAGTTCTCTGTGACCCTCTCCAACGTGGCTCCAATCTCACCAGCAGCAGCTCCCTGTGAGCTGCTGCAGTGTGAGTCCATCCCACGGGCAAACAGCGCTCCCAAAACTGCTGCACATGGGTGCCTCTTCCACAGGGTGCAGTCCTCCAAGGACAGGCTGCTCCAGCATGGAGCAGGGCCCCTCTCCTTGGGTCTCCCACGGGTTTACAGCCTCCTCTCAGGCATCCTCCTGCTCCACTGTGGGGCTCCTCCATGGGCTGCAGATGGATCTCTGCATCCCCATGGAGCTCCATGGGCTGCAGGGGCACAGCTGCTGCACCACGGTCTGCACCGTGGTCTGCAGAGGAATCCTGGCTCCAGCATCTGGAGAACATCCTCCCCCTCCTTCTGCACTGACCTTCATGTCTGAAGAGTTTTTCTCCTCAAGTCACCTCACTCCTCTCTTTTCAAGCTGCAATTATAGCTGTGCAACAACTTTTGCTTGGCTTTCTTTTTAAATATGTCACCACAGAGGCATTACCACCATTTATAATTGGCCCAGCCTTGGCCAATGGCATGGCCATCTTTGGAGCCATGGGGGATTGACTCTGCCAGATGTGGAGGCAGCTTCCAGCACCTTCTCACAGAAACCACCTCTGTGGTTCTCCTGCTCCCAAAAAACAGGCTGTGCAAAGCCAATACAATCACACAAACTTGAAGTTTTGCATACTGTCTGACCTTCTGTTCTTCAGCATTATCAGACAAGCATCCTCCTATTTCTAAAAGCACTTCTAATTAAATTATACCAAACCATACATAAATTATCAGAATCCATATTTCCCTTCACAGACCATAGCTTCTAATTCAGATAGAGATTTGGC
Source organism: Emberiza elegans (assembly GCA_024865655.1). NCBI lineage: Eukaryota > Metazoa > Chordata > Aves > Passeriformes > Fringillidae > Emberiza > Emberiza elegans. The sequence continues at coordinate 50,857,747 of JALJVW010003023.1, forward strand.
TACGCAAAATCTAAAGTGTTATTTAGCTCACTGTAAGACAAACCACAACATTTCTGTCCTTACTTTATTCATGCTCTGCTGGACACTGGAATCAAAGTGATCAGGAACACAGGAAAGCCACTTCTTGTGCCAAAGCTCATCTGTTTTTAATACACCATTTAATCTTATGATCACTCTCACACTGTCTGTTCTGCTTTATCAAAACAGTAACAAGCCTATCCATTCATACCAACATATTCCACTCAGAAAAACAACTACACAGAGTTAGATTTAATATTTTTCTTCCAAATTACACAATTATTAAAGGGAAACAAACCACATTATTGCTGTTGTATTAGGGATGAGTGAATGAAGCCACACAGACTTCTATGTTTTTAAAAGGCAAACCTTGACATCAAATTCTTTTTATAGACTGTTCCAACAAAGCTGGACCTGATTGGTCCTCAGTCATCACTCCTCACATCATTGGCTAATTAGGACCAACACCCTTCTTGTAAACATCTTACAAGTAAACAACTAGTTCAAAACACCAGCTGCAAAGATTAAAGATTATTTTAATTTTCTCTGAGTTTTCTCAAAAGTCCCTACAGCAATGCCTGGGAAAGTTTCTCTCTGATCAGACTGTCAACAACCACAGCACATCTATAACATTTAAAAATTATAATTTTAGATATTCCTTTACAGATACTGGGAAGATTTTTTGAGTGTTGTTTATCTGGTGTTGAGATATGCTAAAGTGGGAGAAAGGTTATATTTACAAACACTTTACCAAAGTATGCCTTTTCCAAAGCATGCCATGGACATCACAAAATCATGTATTTGTTTGACTGAAATTATCAAAGAATTTCATTTCTAGGGAAAAAAAAGCTCAGATACAGTGAGATTTGGAGAGGAAGATAAGTGACCCTTCACTTGGCATGTCCCTTTCACCATGAAAGCCAATTTTCATTTTTGCTGTCTTGCTTTACAGTGTCCCAATGTAAACCTTCTAAGAAATATTTCTAAAAGCAGGTTTTCAATTTTTTGGGGGTTTTTTTGTTTGTTTTTTATATTTTTCCCATATCAGTGAATTTTGCTATTAAAGTTATATTTAACTTATTTTGTTTTGGTTTTTGTTTTTTTTTTCCAAACTTAATCACTGGTAGCATAAAAAGCCTGATTCTTTAATATTATTTCCTTATACAATAGAATGGGCAGAAATCTACTTGTCTGTTGCTAATATTTACAAAACTAAAATCTTGTGTGGCGGGGGCCAGTTAGAGGGAAGGAAATCTCATACTTTTTCTGAGAAATTATAGCTTTTTTACAAACCTTTTTTGTAAGAAATATAGCAATTCTGAAAAGAAGGTTCATTAAATCTCTAGGGTGCTGAATGCATGTCTCAAAAGAACAGAGGATATAAATGAAATGGCCTTTCCTGTTGTTGATGAACTTTGTGATTACTCAAATTTGTAAGAACCACACTTTTACTCAGAAGTTCAATAAAAGATTGAAGTTAGTATGCCTTATTTAAATGAATTTTTGTATTTTTCTGCAGTTTCCAAGTCAGAAACTCTACCTCACAATATGACAACAATATGACAACATTAAGGTATGGGTATCAAATTAAGATACATATTTATGGCTTTCAGTAAAACTAGACATCACACTCCTATGATGCTTCAGTGTTCAATTAATTGAATTTTAACATTAACCTGCTTGTTTCCCCCCACATGAATTTTCTAGTTGCCTGTATGTGAACTTGTGATCTCAGGTCAGACTGCCATGGACCACATCTAATATCTATTACAAAATGTAATCAAAATATAAGGAAATTGGTCAGAGAAGTATATCTTAAGTAAATTTTTAAGTAAATCTAGTGTAATTTGTATCTCAGGGGAGTCAGTGAAAAAAAGCTGTTATGCTTTACAAGCAGAATTTGCATAACAAGAGATGATGCAGGCAATGATTCTGTCTTTTGAAATTTGCTCAGTGGTCCTATTTTCTGTAATTTTCTTCACATTTAAGAATTACAGTGCAAGGGTTTTATCCACACTAGCTAACACACAAGTACTGTGGGCTTCAGTGTTCCCTGCTTGGTCTGCCTCTCAACTTGGAGAAGGCTCCAGGGATTGTACAACAGTGCTGGCAAGGAACTTTTTACAAGGACATGTAGTGATACAAAAAGGGGTAATGGCTTTAAACTGAAACAGAATGGTAGATTTAGATTATACATTGGGAAGAAATAACATCTCAAAAGCCATCTGGATTATGCCTTAAATAATTTAAATTTTTGCATATTTTTGCAGCTGTGATCCAAAAGCTTCCCGCAGAAGATGTACAAACCTATGTTACCACACCAAACATAAGCGTGTGCATGTCTTGACCTTTTAATTTCTTTGAGAGCCATACCCACTGGAAATGATTATTAAAACAAAGAGAAGAAAAGCTTCACCACACTCTGGCATTTTCAAGGAAACAAAAAATCCAGCTAATGGAAAGTGCTTGACAATCTTTGCTTTTGTCTTTTTGCTTGCATGTTCAGCTGAACTTAATCTATTGTTTGCAATTAGACAAAAGGCAGGACAAATTACATGTTTGCCTACTCCTATTCAAAGAAAGGGAACAAAGGTTTCAGAATCAGCCATGGAGTTATTTTCTCACTCTTTACAAATATTTAAGTTGTAGTCATTTGAGCTGCAGAAATAACAAACCTAGCTGAAACTGCCTTTTCCCAAGAAACCTGAAAAGACTTAAAAATCCCCAAACAATTCTTTTCACTTGTCATGCAAATATTTTCAAGAACAGTTCAATTTACAAGAAAAGAGTAATTTTAAGTATTGCAGTTTTGTGTTTAGGTTCTTTTGATGAAAGAATGAAGAAAGTAGCCAAACACACAAATTTTTTAAAATTTTTAAAATATTTGTTTTATACCAATTTTGATGTACCCCTGGTCCTAAGAAATATCATACCCCACAAATTTATATAATTCTAAATGAAATAAATTTTGTGATTTTACCAGAGGACTCTCAGCAGTAGTTCAGGTGCCTTTTGTGTTTATATCTGACTTTTTACTGTACAACCTTATTACTTCTTACATCATGTTTTATGTAATTTACTGAGTCCAAAGGACACACATTTTAGTGTACAACATGGAGCAGTGAGAATTAATAAATTTCTCCCAGGAGACATTAGCCATTTTTAAAGGTGGTTTAATGTATTTTCTACTGCAATAATTTCCACTGTTTTGGAAAAAACAGGAGATTTTGGGAATGGGTTGGATGGTAGCCTACAATGTCATGATGTACCACAATATACCAATATACCAATGAGCTCAATGACAAGTTTTGAAAAAAAGTATACTTTGAAAAATGTATACTTTTTTTCAAGTTTTTGTAAATATAACCTGCTCCAAATTTTAGCACATCTGATACCTGTACTGGTTTTGAAATGGAGTTGTGGTGCTGCACTGTCTTTCTTAGCTATACCACATTAATAGCTGTCACCCACCACTGTATTGTCTTCTACTTGCATGCCAATTTAAGGAAAAATGAAAAATATTGTCATTTTTAGAATGAAGTAAAGGTTTTTCCTCCTTCACAACTAAAAATCAGGTAGCTACAGGCCAGAATTTCACTCTTACAGTTTTCTGTGGACTGCCTGAGCAGCAAGGCAGCCATGTTATTGAGACAAAAAGAAATGGCAACTATCAGCTTTGAGCACTAGAGACACCAAATTATGATGCATAAATAGGTCTACTCAATAGGGATTTGTTTTAATAATACAAGTGCACAGAGCTTGGAAATGGACTGGAAACATCATTCTAATTTAAAATATGGTTGCTACGCTATAATTTTCTCATTTGCCACCAACTAGACAAAAAAATCAATCACTTTGTTCTTTGCATAGCTATTTAGTGATTAACCCTTCCATGTAGTCCCACAAAGTGCTATTGCAGCAGAACAATACCACTTACCTAGAGTGAGTGTTCAGTTTTACGTAGCAAAAGAGAAAATATTTATCTATTTGGAGCAATCTAGTACAGGAAAACAAGTGTCAGGCTTCTTCTGGAAAAATATTTCAAGATAAGCAATTGAGATCTTGGTCTAGAGAATTCCACGAATATCTGAAAGTGCATAAATAATTTCAACGGCATATGTGTCTGAGAGGAGTCAAGTCATTCCTGTGCTTTTGTAGGTAAATCCACAGCATATTAGTATGTGTCTTTAGAGGAAGGCTCTTCAGCCTTTCCTAGATTTTTCCATCTTTATTCTAATCAGTTGATGTAAAAAGTTGTGCTACTAATAAAGTACACAATATATTTCCTTGATTAAAAAAATCCAGAAAAAATCTGGTACTAGGGTTTCTCCCCAAGAGTGTGATGGAAAAGTGTTCTTTGGTGACTGACCAAAACAGCACAAGTGCAAATGGGTCCTTACTGTTTACACGTTCAGCACTGAATACAAATTGTCTGTGCAAAAAGTCTGAAATTACCAGGTTGCTTTTCCAAACTAGTTGGGGGGGTCTGGAATGGATTATTTAAATTCTTTGTTTTGTGACACAAGCTGAATTTGTTGCAGCAATATTGGGCAAATGCTACGCTCTTGTGTATGCCTTAGGAGCTACTCATCCACTGCATTTTTAGATGAAAAATCTAAAACATTAGCAGAGGTTTATTCCTCCTCAAAAATACTTGATCTACTGCAATGCATAAGCTCCAAAAGTTAATGGTTACTTGCTGTGCATTTTCATGAAGATTGAAAAAGGTTAAATTGTCATAAAAATCCCTGCTTTGTTCTGTTGGGTAGAAAAGACAGTCAAGCTCAGAGGGACTGTGTTACCTTCTCCTAGAAGCTGTCAGTACACTGACCTATCTTTTCGCCCTCTGCTAAAATAAAGATCCAATGCTTTTTATAATTCTCTTTGTCAATGATAGCTAAATCTCTCCAAAATTTTGAAGTCAAAGAAAGGTTAATCTCCCAAAATGCCATTTTAGTTATAGCCCACTGTTTGTATTTTGGCAAAATCTTTTTAAGGTCTTGGAATTTTTTTCTTTTTGGTGATATGTCAGGTCCCATTTCTCAAATTTTTGTTTACTAGTCACTTTTCAGTTAAAGTGAGTAATGGTTGTAATCAAAATCTTTTTCCAAACTTTTCTCTACACAACAAGCTAGTTTTTTTTTCTTTTTATAACAACAGCAAGAAGTAAAAGTAGCTAAATATTTTATCTCTATATAAAGGAGACAAACAGTAAGAAGTTAAACTGACAAACAATAAGGAGTTAAAGTGATAGAAATACAGGAGCAAGAATCAGGGACTATTTGGTCAATGTTGGTTTTTTCCAATATGTGTGTTAGAAAACAATCTATTTAGAATGAAGGAGAGAATAACTGTAAGCTTTCTCTATACTTTCGTTATTTTACTAGAGGATCTTTTGCAATTACCTTCAGTTTTAACTGGAGTTCTAGGAGCACTTTGAACGTTTGGACCACTGTTCTTCATATATGGGACATAAAAAATTCTTCTAACCACCCTCTAGCTACTACATAATGGCTTGCTTTTTACAGAGAACATAACAAAGGTATTCCTAAAAGTATGGAGGATGCAAGGATAAATTTTGGGAATGCTAATAACATCACATATAAATATTTTTTCCCAAATTATTATATTATAAAAATGTATTTTGAAATAAATTTTTACAAAATAAATAATATATTTTCCAACAAATTTCAATTAGAATATGTGTATTGGAATCTGCTTTCATAAACTATTGCACCCTAAGTTCATCTAACGTAACCTCTGATAGGATGAAAAGAGATTTGCTTGTGAGTTTCTTTTAATTGGAAAGTGAAACATATTTCACTTTCTTTACAGATGTCTGTAGGAACTGGATTACATTTTCTCAAGCATCTTCCAGAAACTGTAGCACAAACCTAAAATCCTAGCTTTCTTCTGGATTAGGTTACAGCCTCTGCAACTTCAGGGTTACAGTCCCACTTGATGCTTGCTAGCTATTATTTTATAAACCTCTCTAAGGGCAGTAGTGGGCTTATGCTTTTAAAATTTGTATTCTTCTCTGGTTTTTTAATGAAATTCTGATGCACAACTGGTTGAAGCTCCCACCTCAGTGGTCCCCCTGGACCTTCCTGTGTCTCAGAGAGTTAAGTACACAAATGAGAAGACCAAAATGCAACATGAATATTAATGTTCTGGCAGTGTGTCTTTGAGCTGGCAGGGCTCTTTTACTTGGGCAGCTGCCAGATGTGATCATTTGGAATGCAAAACTACTTTATGAGAAAAGTATGAAATAAATCTAGAATCCACTGGAAAACCCAAAGCTATTGTTTCTTTATTACAAATATACCTTTACTTTTAGCTACAGACTACTAGGATATCTTCTAGAAATGAGAAAGTAGATACTGATCAAAATTGAATAAAATGCTTCAAGTCAACATTGTAGAATAGGGGAAGATGTGCACAAGCAGAAGCAGTGCCTTTGTTTCCTCTCTCTGAGATATTGAACATGTATTAGCAATCTATGTAATGGATGCCTGAGTATTAATATGTTTTTATTTATCTCTTCCTTTCCTTCCCTTTCCAGGATGTTTTATTTTGGTAAAGAAAAAACAAGGCTCTCTGCAGACTGGCAGTGTCTAACCCCAGATGTTTCCTGTGTATTTTCTAAGCTGAGCACCTCACATTACCAGTTGCTGCGACACATGTAATGTCATTAGATAGGGAATGAACAACTTCAAAACCATCTACAGAGCCCAACATCTAATTAGTCAAACAAGCAGGCTGGGAAATCAGAAACACCAGAGCCAGCTCTATCGCGCAGTGTGCTGTGAGAAAAACTTATGCCAGCTGAATCTTTGCTCCAAGGCTGTTCTGAAATTATTTCAGGTACAAATAATCATGATCACATGAGACTCAAAAAAATGATGGTCATGTAATTCTTGAGACAAAAAACAGGACAATATTTTATATGCTATGGTTGTGTAGTAGAAAGGAAAGGGAAAAAAAAACTTCTTCAATGATTAGTGAAATTGTATAATTGGGAAAGAGTAAGTGGAGGATGCTAGGGCATATTGGAGGGGAGACTAAAATATTCTTCTTGGAAAATTAATACAATTGCAAAATATTCACCACAAATCCTCTTCTGCCTATGGTGGGGCTGGAAAAGCAGAGTAGCTTTCACACAGCCCTTCAGCCCTGTCTATAACACTTGGCTATATGCATGCTCAACCTGTGACTTTTTAAATTACTCTGTATTCATCCACTGCAGAAAGTGGGGGAATAGGAAAGACAGAATCAGACTATTCTCTGAGATGCACTAAAACACAGAGAGGAAATACACTGAATGTAGCATGGCAATTCCTGCCTGGAGAGAATGGAAAATATATGATCCAGTTGCAAGTGTTTCTACATGAGGCTGTGTTTTCCAGAGGCTCCTGGAGATTTTCAAAACTGACCTGAAAGTCTTACACAAACTGATTTACTTTGAAGTTAGTTCTGCTTTGAGCAGGTGTCTGGGCTGGATGAATATCAGAAGCCTCTGATAACCTGAATTTTCCTGCAATTCTGTGATATCCTACCTTGTTTCAGGGATGCTAGATTCCTTGAACTTTTAGCCAGGACTGCATTTCAGAACTGGAATTCCTATTTTGGAGGGTGTTTTTCTGACACAGGCAATTAAATTACTGTTTTTAAAGGTGAACCAGTTCTTTATGTGCTTGCATATTTGATTTCATTTCCATAGGTAATATTTTTTGTATTGTCACTTTGTAACTAGAACTTTCTAAAGCATTTCTCAACCTGGTTGCTTTCTCAGCTTGCGCACCTTTGCTTAGAATCTTCTTAATTGAGTGAGTCAGAAACAATGTTTTTGATTGCTTCTGTTCCTTAGGGACTGAAAGAATATTTGGGCTTATTATTTTGGGCTTATTATTTACATATCCTTTCTCCTGACATGCTGCCATCTCTAACTCTTCGTTTAAAGAACCACTCAATATAAATAAAAAACAGGGTGGGGAGAGACTGAAAGAGAAGGGTGGGAGAAAGGTCCCTAAACTATCAAATATAAGTGATAGCAATTGCTGAAATATGGCTGAATTGTTAATGATTAAAGTTTTTTTTTTTAATGAACATGGAATTTTTTGTCTTACCAGATCTGCTGCAATGTTATTAGGGTGGGTTAATTTGTTTGGGGTTTTTTTCAAGGCTCCAAGGCAAAATGATCTGGCATAGGAAAATACATGCTTTGTCCTGATCTCTCAAGCCCTTGCACTGTTAAGAAATGCAGTCTAGATCCTGCAAGGTCCTAGTAGTCTAGGTCTTGTTACTGTAGATATATGAAATTATAAATTCCTTCCTTCACGCTCAATTCTATTTATTCTGGACTGAAAATGTACATAAAGGGAAACAAGTTGTTTGCTCTTAGAGTATATATAGAATCTTTATCTCTTTCCATCTCCAGTGAGAAAACAGCTGCAGGAGTGCACAAATGTTGCTTCTCAAAAGTAAAGTAACATGTTGCTCAGGAATTTTGTGGGAAATATTAAGTTAGTAACAACAAAATAAAGAAAATGACAAAAGATTTCTGACTTTTGCTAGAAGCTGGTGTGCAGAATTAATTGAGTTTTAATTTATTACTAAAGGAAAAGCATGTGAACATAACTGGTTTTGCCAAAATGCTACTGCGCATTTTTCCCAGATGTAAGGGGTTATCTAGAAATACAAAATTCCTCTGATAGCCACTGCTAAAATGGTATCTGGGCAGCTGAGCCAATCTCTTCAAAGGTTGTCTGAGGTATGTCTTGCTGGAAAATCAACAAGATCAATAAAGATGTTATTGAGAGCAGCATGTAAAAGGAGGAATTCAGGTATTACAGCATAAAGACTTTCTCTAACACAAGTCAGAGCTGTCCATGGACTGAGAAACCACTACTGGGACAAAGAGTCATAAATACATGGTTGTACCTGGTAAATACCAAGTCTTAGCATCAAACTGACTCCTTTTCTAAAATGAATTCTACTGATCCTGGGCTTACATATGCTTTTTACTTCCTTTAGCAACTTTATTTATAGAATTTATTGTATACAGAAGTTTGTGAGCAAAATATTTTTCTCAACACATTACAGACTGTTTGCTAGCAGATAGGTCTCTAGAGATATGCGTTAACATCCTCCTCATTGTATCACGTTATATTTGCACTGTTGCTCAGTACACACCATTTTCTTTAGTTCTTTGGAAAATGTTCTTTTTTTGTTTGCTTAGATAATACTTATTTCCTTTTTTTTTTTCCCCTGGCTGAACTGACCCAAAAAGCTCAAATGAGTTTTCAGCGATCCTAACTGCATAATTGTGCTAGTTTAACTAGGCAGCTACCATACAATCCATGCATAGAATTTAAGGATGACAAATTGCTTTAGCTAGAACTTTCAGTCTTTCCCAAATATTGGTGCAATGTAAAGTAAGGGCTTATTTCATCAGGGCCTGAACCATCTCTTGTCAGTCTAGTGATCAGAAATAAAATCAAACAAATAGATGACAACTGGCTTATATTACAAAAAAGACCAAAGACATTTCTGTGTCAAAGTAAAAGAACATGGATTCTTACACCACTTCCATATTTACATGAGTACCCTGTGTCTGCTTTATTTCTTCCTCACTTCACAACCTGTTGAAGACATTGCCATGAAATAACTCTTATTGATAAATGAAAAAGAGAGAGAAAACATTATCAAGCTGATCACTAGTGATAGCAGCTGTTACATAATTTTGTTATGAAGCTATTTCCTGCTGCTAGAGGGTTTGAAATAACATTTACTTGTATAATTGTAATTGCATTTATTTTATTCCTCCTGGCCTAAATAAAAAGCAGAAATTAAACAATATTGAATATTTCATGGAGATAAATTGTTTAGAAAAAAATTAATTAAATGTTTTTTCTGATATTTGACCTGTTATTTTAAAATAACTGGTGGTAGAATCATATCCCAACAACCAAAACTACACTAACTTCAAATATAATTTTTTTATGCTCATAGGAATACTAATCAATTAGTAAATTATTTACTTCTTATTTACTTACCTTTTTAATACCTATGTATAATAAATGATATAGGGGCCATAGCATCTTTTTAGCCATGTTAAAGACATCTGCTTAAAACCATTCATTCAAATTATATCTATAGTGCATGAAGTGATACAGCCTTTAGAGGTGAAAAATATGTGTATAGGAGTATATGAGACATCTCTCTCCTATAAGAGATGTCTCAAGGAAGGCATGCCCCTTTTCTCCTCAGGTATGAGTACCTTAAACTATCTGTGCCGCTTATCTATTTCTGTTATTAATAAATAATGAATTCTACCTGACATGTGGGAGTAATTTTTGCTAAATTATCTAATGGTTAATCTCTAAGACCAGACAATGAGACTGTTGCCCCTGACCAGAGCTTTCTCTCTCTAATTGCGTGCAACTGAAGGAGCTCGCTGTCTCAATGAGCATGAGACTTGATAGTGGCAGAGGTCTGGGGCAGTGCATGAAACTTATCAAAAGTTGTTTTCAGGGGATTGCAGGATGTGACAAACTTCTTAGGTGGTGCTAAGGAGAAGAGTCAAAGGTAAGGAAAGGAAGGGAACAAGGTGGCTGTGAGAGAACAAGTATGAAGGAAAAGCTGGCAACACTGGTTGTCCAAGGGAAGCAAGAATGACACACCACAGAGTGGCCATTTTTGGCAACTCAAAGAAGCTGTGGCTTAGGGACTTGCTAAGAGGATTGAGCAGGTACTGGTAGCTATGCAGCAGGTAGCTAGCTGCACTAATTGTCTCCCATACTGATAAACTGGAGCAGAGGAAAAGTCTGTGCTGCTCATGTTGGGATGAGAGCAGTGCTAAAAAGACACACTTTTGTCAGTCTGTGCATCTGGCCCTGTTAATACTGTGCATGCCTCTGCTGGGAGTATGTGCTCAGCCTTGCAGTGAGCTGGACATGGGAAAGGAGGAGCTCCATGGGTCCTGCATGTCCCCTGATTCAGCTGCCACATGAGCTAGAGAACTTGAGGACCAGGGCAGGCTTGCTTTCCAGCTGCTTGTGAAGGCATGAGCATTGCCTAACAGGTCATTCCAGCCAGCTCTCTCTTTATTTGGGCAATGACTGGAAGGAATGACCTGCCAGATCTTCATCCAGGGTCATACCTCTCTTCCTTATTATCTGTCTGTAATTAACTTTTTTACGTTTTAAAGTGATGGATCTTTGTGTTCTAAAGAGTTTCCAAAAACTCATGTGGCCTGTGGAATGGGGTACATTACATGTATTCAATTAATTTTTAAAAGCAGTAAATAAGCTTTGCCTCTGCAAAGAAAATGTAATGAATGAAGAAATCTCTTCAATTCTCTGGTGATTTCCAGGTCTTTCTGCTTTCCACACAGCACTAGATTCACATTCTTCATTTGTCTGTACTATTAGTAAATCAGAGGAAAAAAAAGGACATAAAAAAAAGAAGCTGCTATTCAGACACAATTATACACAAATTAAGACTCAAAAAGCTCTTATCAGTGATGTTGACTACAAAGCTTCATCTTTACCTCAATGCATTGCTCTTATTAAGTACCATCTTGAATGACAACAGAAACTTGAAATGTGAATCACACTTTAATCTGTGATTGCATCTGAATATATTTCATCCATTCCCCTGAATATTTATTTTAATGACTCCCTAGCATGATCCACCATAGAGCAAAATAAGAGTTTCTGCAGAAAAATAATGTTAATGCCTCTTATTTTCTATTTTTTTTCTCATTCTGTACTTGTCCCATACTTAGTAATCCAAATACTTGTCCTAGGCTTCTTATCCAAGAATGAGGTGTTTGTGCTCCACTACAATACAAATATTAGCTTTTGAAATAACAGCATTCTCTTGCACTACAGTCCACAACCAACATGAATGTAACATGAAAGCAATGGCATTGCAACTTCTGCTTTTGTTGCCCGTGATGTAGGTTCAGATCACTGTTCTAAAATCCAGCTTTTAGATGATGATTTGTTGGAAGCAGATAAATTATCAGTTCATGATAGGAAACAAAAGAAAAGTACAGAGAAACACAACAGATTGAGAGAGGACGAGAAGTATGAAAAGACCAGGGAAAAACAGAAAAAAAGAAGGAAAGGGAGAATATTAGAAAAAGGTAGTGGCAGATAATATTATTTACATGAGACAAATGAGAAAAATGCAAGAGAAAATGATAATAACAAATATAAAGGCTTAGAAATGTTAAAGATAAAAATGAAAATATTAATGAAATAAAAGGAAAATAATTAATTAATAAAAAAGATTTTTGAATACTTTTTTTTCTATGCATTTTTTACCTAGAGGAAAGGAGGGTAGGTAGAATAAGTCAAGAACACTAAAAGGACAAAAGGAAATATCTAGAGATCCAACCAATGAAACGAAAGAAAAGGAGCAAAGGAGTAGAACATAATATATCTTTTGCAGCAAATATTAACATTTTACAATTTATTTCATTTTATTTGCATTAACATTCATTATATTCCACACTATTTTAGAAATCTCATCTTGAGCTATATCCTAAAAGTCAGTAGGTATGAAATTCCAATTAAAACCTTAAGTAAACTTCTGAAAGCAAAACATCGGTGCTAAATATTTCCCATGATAGAGCAGATGTTTCATTCTAGTTTCAAGTCAAAAGTGGCATTAATTTATTATGATAATGATATTTTTATTTTGAACTTTTCACTGATGTTTGCATCAGATTTGAAATATGATTCAGAATACCTCAGTACATCATACACGTATTAAGCATATACTTTTGACATGCATCATAAAGATTGCATTTCACTGATGTTTAAAATAGCTAGAAATGAGAAACTCTTGAGATTCACAATATTTACTATCCAGGTTTGATTTTCATTGGGGTTTTCAATAGTACAATGGCCAAGATATATTATTAGTTGATGATTTTTTTATATACATTAAAATTTGAGGGGTCTTTTACATCAGTATTTAACTAAAGACATATCAGAAGGTCATATAAGAAACACCAATCATTCATAGATTAAATCTGACTGAATTTGCTCATTTCCATGAAATTAAGAGACAAAAAGGTTGAAGTTCACTGCTTGCCAAGTTTTCCTCTCACTGTATGTATTTAGCCAGCAGGACTGGAATGATGAGTGTCTCTGTCATAGAGGCACTGACTCAGTGGACCAGTAGTGCCCCAGGTGGAGTAAGATCCACTCAGTCTGCATCCTGTTTACCATACTTGCAGACTTTCATCAGTGTTTATGAAAAGGAGGCAGATAATAGTAGTAGAATATTTTAAGTCATATCTGTCACTTTAGTAAGACCCAGGTTTTTGTAGAAAAATTCATTGCATGACAGTATTAGATGTCTCCTGTGTTTGTCTAAATCATTTATGAACAAAAAAAATATTTTTTTGCCTTCCAGAATTCTGCAAGAATTATGCAATTTCGGACTTAATTTCAAATGAAAAGAATGTTTTCCCTTTGTGTATTTCTTATAAGAAAATTTGAAAGTCCGTATGCTAGGCGTTAATGAGACAGTTTGTGATTTGTTTGCTAAAGGGAACAGTTGCCTGTCTCTGTGGGCTTTGCCATGAGATAAGCACAGGATGGAACAACAGGGTGGTGCTAACTCAGGGTCTGGGAGAGGCTAGATCTGCTTAGCTCATCCTGGTTAATGCATCCAGACAAAAACTCCCACTGGGGCAAGCAGTGTAGGGAAGCAAATACTTACATGTGTATCACTGGTCAAAAAAAAAGGGAAAGCCAAATTAACAAATGTGCTGAAATCTGCTCTGATGGGTAAAAGGTAATTCTGTCAGGGGGCGATCGTGATGAGGACTTGCAGCCCATCAAATCAAGAAACCAACTCAAAAGAAGAAAAAGATTAAACATGGGGCATAATTTGCCTTAGAAGTGAGGGAATCATTAAAACAACAGAATGGGAGAACTGTGTATCCAATGAGCTTTAATTTCTATGTTTGCTAAGATGTATAAATGATGAAAAGCTTTGAACAGCTTCAGGAAATCCACATCCAAGAAGAATGTAAAGGAGAAGTGGGATGCCTCTCAATCCATGGGTGGTGACATTCTTCTTGATCTTTCTGTCTCTCTATCTCCCTTTTCTATTCCTTTCTATCTCTCTATCTACATTTATTGTTAAATAAAATCTGTATTGTTGACTTCTGCATATGGTCTCATTTAGACTTTAATTCAGGCAGAGGCTTCTCTCACTAATTAGTTCTTAACATTTGCCAAAACAGACAGCTGATTCCAACTTTCTCCCTCCTTTTCTTCCAAAACAATCTCAGTAGTTTTTAGGCACATGAGCAGTTTCTGCAAAATTTGCAAGGCTGAAATTGTGTTGTTTTAATTCCAGTGAAGAAATCCCATTGTTAAATGAAAGGAAAGAAAACTCAGTATTGACTTTGTTAAAAGGAATTTCAGATGTTTCACTCAGCTGTTAAATACTCCCATTCATTTTTGTATATTTGTCAGTGTATTTATACACCCTTAAACGCTATCAGACAATTCCTGCAAGCATTACAGCAGAGTGTCCTCTCTGCGATGTTATGCTGGAAAGTACAGGAACTGGATTCTGACATTGTCTGCTTTCTAATATCCCTTGCAATCTAAACATTACTATTCAGTGCCCTAAGGCTCTCTTTTTGCCTTAGCTCTTACTGATTTTGTTGTATATAAGAAATGTCCAGAACAATCACAGATATGCTTCAGATATTCCCATCTATGTTTAAAATGTTTAGATGGCTGGAGGCTAAAAATGCTCGTTATTTTGTTCCAACAGCTAAAGTGTTTGCAGAAGAAACAACGCCTACAAAAGTATGTTGTTTTATTCGTAAAATATTTAGGAATATCAACAGGAAAGTGCTGCAATGCTGCACTCAAGGGATGCAGGATCAAAACCTCCCATTTTTAAATGATATCAAAGTTCATATTCAGTAAGACATAAAGGTCTGTAAAATTTCATTTTTGCAATCTTGCACGTTGCACAGGCAGAACCTGTACTCAGGTATTCTTATTTTCTATGCCCAAATTCCTTAATGCCTCGACATGAAACTCAAGGCTTGAAAAGACTGTTATCAGCCACCAGATCCAGTCTCCTGCAACTGTGGGAAACAATTCAATAGGGACTGAACTCAAAAACATTCTCCAGAACATCTGCACTATTATCTTCTGTACAATAAATATGTGAGACACCTGTAAAATAGAGCACATTTAACACTTCTATACAAAGGACCATATGTCTCAGGGTATCAGCAAAAGAGTAGGAGATAAGAAGGTTGCCAGTAATGCGTTGAATTGCTGAACTGCACTTTGTTATCCAAAAGTGAATGCAGTCACTTCCCTAATGATCTTCTCCCATCTGCCCAGAGGAAAATTGTTTCCTATTTCCTGACATGAAACATCTAGTAATTGTATTATCTTGGCTTGTAAATACAGGAGCAAATAGAACTAACCAGCAACTTAGAAATTCAGAAAACAGTTTGTATGGAGAAACTGGACAATCCTTTTCACCCTTAATTTTGAGTTTGAGATTTGATATAATCACTGCTAGAGTAAGACAATTTCTTTCTGAGAGTGGGGTTTACTGCTTATGTGTTTTGAACATAGTAAAAAAATACTTAGATTCAAACAATTGACTGTGATGTAAAGACCAATAAACTCAGGTAAAGAGCTGGGAAAGAAGAGGGAATCACAAATGGTATTGAAATCCTTTACTGTTGAATACCACTCCAGTGACCACTACTAGAACAGACCTTTGAAAATTTCTGCAGAAAAGTACAGATATTTGTAGTCAGCTTCCCAGCTATGGGGAAGAAAAGGCCAAATTAAACCTTCACTGATAATTTCTCTGGATTGTTTTCTGAAATACAATTTAAGTTCTGTCTCGTAAAATCACCTTTTAAAATTTGAATATATAGATCGAGATTATTATCCTTTTGCAAACATAATGTTATCAATGAATGCATTGGGAAAAAAATGGGAAAAACCTAACAACCAAATCAGAAAGAAAATTTATTTCCCCTGGACATGGACATATTTTTATGATCAAAAATATTCCCAATTTATGAATCCTTGTATTAATTATGCAGTTATGAAATACATAATCACCTAAATGGACATAGATGCCAAATTTTTTTCATCACTTATGCTGATCTGAAGGGACAAAAGTGAAAGAGAAAAGAGAGAATCTTTTGGGATATATATGTACATATGGCAAGAAAATTTGGTAGCATTAATCAGATGTTTCAATAATTAAGATATTCTATGAATAAGGAGAGAACTAAACCAAGCCTCCTATAAAAAATATGCTTCTAAATTTGGTCTAAAAAATTTCTGACCTTTTACTCCATTTCAGAGGTATTTTTGCCTCCTTTCTTTATAATCCTTATTAATTTAGGAAATATTCCTTCAAGAGACACAATGGATCATAGCCTTCCCAATAAAAAAGCTGTTTAGAGAGATATAGAGGGGTTTCCAATATGGCTGAGAACCAGTCTCACATGAGTAACCAACAAAAAAAAAAAAAAACATAGAAAAGAAGAAATTGAAAATATATTGTTTTAAAATTGTGCCTTGAGTCCCAGGTCCATTACTGGAAAGAATCAAACTAACAGGATTATAACTTCTTATTCTAGATTCTTGTCATGTTTAATAAAAGTCCTTTGAGAAGGTATTTAGGAACAACTTTTTCTAGACTATCCATACTCTTCAGGAGGCAAATTTCTCTTGTTCCGAAGGCGTGATAGCGGTGACAGCAGACAAACAAAATACGTCTGCAAGAAGTACTTTAGAACTTTTGTTGAGGTGAATTTTAAATCTGAGTTTGCAAAAGCTATTTACTGTACGCTTCTCTACTTTTCTTTAAATTTCACATAACAGGCATAACCCACTTTAGTGGTTATAATTGGTATATTTCACTGAACACATAAGAAAACAACAAGTTATAGCTTTTAGGGTGGACTGGGCCGCAACGATTTTTTTAAGCAAAACCAATAGCATCATGCTTCCTTTAACCTGCATTTATATCTTAAGTATATAATTTGAATTAAATGATAACTCTGCTTATTGGAAAAGAGAGGCATTTTTCCTGTCTCATAATTGCATAATATTGTTTAACAGTGCACATGAACATTTAGATCTATTCATAGTAATGTTTCATCCACAATCAGGTTTATGGTGCATCTACCTATGAGCACAAATGGCTACAGTCAGGTGTCAAACTGAAATGTTTTCCCGGAGCAAAAGCCTTCCAAAACCTTTATATTTGCCATTATGGACTAGGTTTAGTCAGAAATTATGTGAAATCATGTTGGCAAAATTCAGCTTTACAAGTTCCAAACAGTATTTCAAGCAAAATTCTGCCATGTGTTTTGGATAACTGTCTAAGCCAGGGGAATCAATGCTTTTGGCTTTCCTTATTCCTAGGTGTTCATCCAGTACCTCTGGTTGCAGTACTCAGGTCCTGAAATTCCCTCTCTGAGACTCTCCTTTGGATTCAGGCTGATTGATAGGTGCTGGAGTCCTTTGTTGTAGGGTGACCTCCTTCTCAAACTATGGATGAGAGTCCTGGATCTACAGATCTCCACTCAAACACCTTCAGACCAAAACAAAATTTAAAATTTTCAAACATTTCCTAACTCCGTTCTTATAGTTCTGATTTATTCTCTAGAGCAAATTAAGGTTTTGTTTTGTTTCGTTTGGCTTTGTTTTGCTTGGCTTTGTTTTGCTTTGTTTTGTTTTTAATAACAATCAAATAATAAAATTAACAATTGTAGGCAGGAAAAGCTCTAATAATAGTTTTGCAATCTGCTTGCAAGTGGGGAGATAAAGATGAAGAGTTTTGTCTGGAGTGGTGACAAAGAAGGTAAAATGTCCAGTTCATCTCTACAACTTAAAAGATGGGTAAACACATCTGCAGCATATTCTCAAAGAATTCTGGGGAGATTTGGTACTTTGCCTACATGGGCAAACATACATCTATGCCGACATATCACATATTTGACTACATACCACATCTTCAACTGAATGTACCACAATTTCCTTCTGTTTACTGGGAAACAACCAATACATCCACTCTCAAAAGTAGTCATTGTACCAGGGAAACCAGTGAACCTTGTGGCATGATATCTCCTGATAAATTATCATGGTGGTCCTCATTATTAATGATTGTAAAGTGCTCACCTAATTAAGGTATTTGTGAATGCTGGTTTATAACACAGATGTGTATTACCTGATACAGGAACAGTCACATTAGTTAAAAGCATAAAAGCAGCATAATTAATGTAGCTAGCAAGAAAAATTAAAGTCTCATTTATTTCAGGGGAAGCTTTGTGCATGACTGTATATAAACAAGGCAGTCGAAGTGACTGGAATGCCATTATTCAAATTCACGCTTCCTTGATAAAACTAACACAAAGTCATTTATTCTGTTCACTCATTTTATTCCTCATTTCTTCATATATTCTGTGTAGGCATGACAGCCCCAGCCAGCTCTTCTATGTTACTCTGTGTGTAGTGACTGTTAGCTTGTTTCAAATGTAAACTAAATTTCAAAAAAATGCAGAAAAATTTCAATAAATTTCTTCTTAAATGCTGTCTTGAATTAATTAGAAGATATTTATGCCAGGTTTTTTTAGGGTTTTTTCAGTGTAAGGTAAAAATAAAACTATCTAAAGTACTGGGGGATCTTGACTACCCTGTCCGGCTTTTTGTATCCAGTTTATGGTTTTCCTTACTTTGCCCAATAAGCTTACATATAAAGTTTATTTTTCTAGGTATGCCTTCTCTGGGAGTCCTCGAGTATGACCTATATTTCTGGATATTGAAGTTAAATAAATTTTGTTTAATAAGATAGACAATGCAGTTCATACCTATTTTCCAGTTCTGCCATTTAAAATGGTAAAGAGCTCTGATTTAATGAACTAAAGTAAACTAAGTCACCACTATGCACACAAATTTTCAATATTGACATTTCAGAATCAATAGAACAGGGATGCCAACCACACTAAAACCTAGCAGCTGTGAAACAGCTTTCCATTAATTCTTATTGAAAAAGTTACTGAAATAAATTTCTGTGAATAAATATCTAAATCCATCCTTGTTCTTGATCTAGTATACATCTAGATCTGCATTGTGCCAGGTTTTGCTTGATTTTTAATTAAAACTGAAGTTTCTCCTTCATTCTCTCTAAAACGAAAAGAAAAATAAATTATTTGGAATATGATGGTGAGTTATTTTCCTGAATAACCCTGTAATTATTCTCATGTAGTCATTTTCACTGAGAGCAGCAAAGATTATTTGTCTAATCAAGCTACAGTTGGAAAGAAAAAATTCTAAGAGCATTCCATGCTTTGAAGGAAAATAATAGAAAATGTAACAAACCTTCCCCAAAAATCAGAAGATTGTTCAAATGATATTTTATTCTATTCCAGTTTCTCTTCACTTTCCCAAAGCCTTCTGGACTGTCCTTCCACTGTGAGAAAGGAACCATCATTTATCATACCTGCTCCTTGTTTGCAGGGTGCTATTAACCTCAGGCCCTGCCATCTCTTCTTGGGTAACTGTGAAGGACAGCTTTCCCATCACCAAAAATATTACCAAATAATATCACCTGTGTTAGTCTCACTTTTTCCTAGTTTTTCCTTACCAAGAACAAAGATGCTTAACTGTTTTATGCCCATAGTTAATTCAAGCATGTTCTTTGAAAAATTGTCAGGTGTTTGGAAACTGTCAATGTTTCTTATTCTCTTCAGTATGTTGCATGTGTACTTAAAAAATCTAGTGGAGTATCTGAGGGCAAAAAAAGAAAATTCAAAGCTGAAATTTACACTGTAGGGGCTTGTTCTGTTCAGAAAAATGTAAAGATTTCATTTGGGTGACATTCTGCTCAGTTCAGTATGTATTTAAATAGATCCTATTCACTTAAGGCTTCCCAGCAAAGACACAACAAAAAGCACTTATTTGGATTTAAAAATAACAGAAGTTTCAGAATTTTCTGTGGACTCTTCACTCAAAGCCATCCTTCTCCTTGCTCAGTGCTACCTGATAATCTCAATCATCAGGGCAGCACTCATGGCTGGCTCTTCAGAACTCCTCACACTGTGAATTCCCCCATTTCCCATGTGCTGCCGAAGTCTGGGGGCACCCAGGAACAAGGGCAGCCTGCATCCCACCATGCCACATTCTAGGTATGATCCCAGCACAGCACTGATGCCCATGAGCACGAGCCTTGAAAAGAAGATCAGAGAGTACAAACACTCCCCTCATGACATGACCCTCATTATGTGGTTTACATAAGTGTGTACTCACACCTGCCTTTTTAGCTTAAAATACATGGGGTCATACAAGCACAATGCAACCAAAAACCCCACGAGTCAAATGCATGGAGAGATTTTTGATTAAGCAAAATAAAATTTTATTATCATCACAATAGGTAAGAATCTTTCCCAATATTTCCTGGCCCAAATTTTTATTTTCTACCCCCAGCTGCTCTGTTGTTTCACTTACAAACAGCATATGTCAGAAATAGGTATATACCACAAAATAACCTTCACATTTTAATAACAGACATGTACTTTTGCTCATAGCTTCCAAAGAAAGCAAATAAATCAGAAAATGCCTATGAAAACTTTTAGCTCAAATATTACCATTTTAAACAAAGCTGAGTTAATAAGAATGGGAAAAGATCTGAAACACTGCTAAAATTTACCTCTAAAAGTCATTTCATGCAAACACAATATGAGCATCTATCAGCTTCACACTGGGAGGAGCTGTAGAGGTGAGGAAATTACAGAGAAAAAAATAAGAAGACGGTTTTCAACAGAATACCTCATTTCTTAAGCATAAATTTTGTATAATACATGTGAGAAGGTTCTATTAATATCCTTGGACAAGAATGACAGGAGTGGAGCAGAGAATTTCATGTCTTATTGCTGTTTCATACCTAACGAAGTTGTTCACTGCTTTTTCTAATATGTATTCCTTGTCAAGCTGTGAAGGTGTTGATAAAATTATTCTCCATGTCTTTTTCCCATCCCCTCTCATAAAACATTGATGAAAACAGAAAAGGATCTGCACTGGAGGAAAGAAAATGACATACAAAACACCAGCTTAAGATGAGCATTTTTGAAACAAAAACCTCACTTTCCTTTTAAAAAGTGAAATGATAAAAGGGCGTTCTTTTAAAGTATCCCTATTCAAAAGGAGTTCTAGCTGGCAGAATATTTGAAGCAGCAGTGTTTATCATTGACCACCTGAAAATTGTATGTATTATTAAAATGAAACAAAAAGAAAGGCAAAAAAAAATCACACAAGCAAACAAAAAAAAATCCCAAACAAACCCAAAGATACCCCAAATAAACAAAACAACAACAACAATAACAAAATCTGTGACCACAAATGGCTCTTTACTCACTATTCTTCTCTCCTACATATTCCAGTAATAAAAATTTGGTAACAGCTCTGTAGAACGAGTTGGCAAGGATTTTAGACATCATGTAATATATGTTAAAACAAAAGCAAAAAAAAAAAAAGAAAGCTGGCTAAGCAGTTGAAAACTTGTTTAAAAAGAACCCAAATCCACCTTCCCAATGATAAAAGTGAAACCATGACATTATAATGAATTGGATAAGTTTGCCTCTGATTTATTGTTCCTTTCACAAATAGTCATGACTATGTTTGCTACAAAAAAAATCATGGCATTTGATAAAATATTCATATTTCTTCTGGGTAGAGACACAACACACAGCAAAAATACAATCTACAGAGCAGAAGCAGAATCTTCCTCACTGCTTTCTCTTCTCATCATGGTTAAATGGCTTAGGAGGATGGGTTTTTTTATAAAGTCCACCACCAGAACGTTACGAAAGGGTGTCTAGTTTATCCTCAAATCATGCCCACAGTTTAATGAAGTAATTTTCTGTAGCAAATTTTCAGTAAATGCTTTCAAGAAGTTCCTTGATGCCCCTAGCAAATATACATCAAATCCAGCTTCAAGTGTGAAAGCAGCAGCACAAGGACACCTGAACTGGAGAAGTGAGAAGAGGAAGAGATGCTGAAATCTGCTTCCAATCTATCTCCTGAGAAGAAAGCTGCAGGCAAGATGAAATAGCAACAAATGAAAGAGCTGGAGTTATAGGCATGGGAATAGATAGATACTTTTGACATTTTATATTTTGTAACTCTTTCTTTGATAATTGTTCCATATTCTTCACCCTTGCAAGCTTGATTTAATATTTTTTTTTCAAAGTCTGTCTAGTATGAAGTATGATGCCTCTTGGTCTGGTTTCTTTTTTTTTTTTCCTCTCCAAAAGGTGTTTTGAGGTCAGGTAATACTGAATGTCACATAACAGCCAAAATAGATCTCTCCAGCCAGCTTTTTCTGTTAAGCATGAGCTGACAGCTTTCAAAAGAGGAAAACTATCATGTATTCCTCTGTGACTCAATTTCACCAGTAAAAAAAAATTGAAACAAATAGAAAATGCAACTTATTTAACATTTTACTGTATTTTGATAGGATGCAATATTCTCTCCAATTTTTTTCATATTACTTCTTATGTGATTGAGCTGTATGACACTAATAAAAATAACTATAAAAAATTAATAGTTTTGGGTTTCTGGTATACTGGATAGCTGAAATCTCACTTTATTTTTTTAACCAGTTTAGTGAAATAGTTTGTTGATTTTTCACCTGTAGTTTAAAAAAAGAAAAATAAAGTAATTGTTTTCATGCATTTTTAAATTTCTAAAGAAGTGGATGAAATTATAGCATGTCACATAAAGTAGTAAATACCTCTGGGGAAAGTCTTAAAACCTTTTCTGGCCTGTGGCCATTATTCAGTTATTTAGTGTGGCCATCAGGTACTGACAAATATGTCACCAATGACAACACTGAGCAAAAAGATTAAACGCATGCAGACATTTCTTTCATCTATCTAAAAGGAGGTGTTGGAAATGAATTGAGTCACAGACAGTAGACTCAATCCAGCTGGACTGTAGTGGTGAAGATATTCTCTCATGAATATTTCTCTTGAATGGTGCACGTTTGGCACTATTGAAAAGGCATTCTGTTTGGATAAGAATCTAATAAATCACATTTCTCAGGAGGAGAAAAAATGTTTTGCATCTCTACATTAGGCAACTGACAGCACCAAGTGTCGCATAAAGACACTATAGAATTATTATTCTGCAAACATACAAGAAAATAGGGTCCTATTCACCAGTCACAAAAATGTGCCAAGAAATGTAGTGTGATGCATTTTTGATACAGATTAAACATTTTAACAAGTTGAAAATTATCAGCTTAACCAAAGGTTAGAGCAGGGTGGTGATAGAACTGATTTGATTCTAGTCCAGCTTAATTTAAATGCTGGCAGGGACAACAGAAGCAGTAAACGACAAGCTGGTCACTGCCAAGATATTTTGGACCTCTTTTTTAGAATATGAAATTGTTTGTTTCTGTGGTTTTTTCTGTCCCCCATGCAGTGTTTATACTATTACCAAAGCAGACAAGTGAGACGTACATATTTGGTGAAAAGTCTGTGTTTTCACAGCCTTTCATAAGAGGAGTCCTACTGTGAATTATAAATGAGTGATAGCTGAAGAGGTACCCACACAAATAATCTCCCTGATCTCCTTCCCCTCAGTGGCCAGCCAGTCCTCTCTGTCTTTTACCATTCCTCTGGGGATGAATCATTAAGAACAGCTGAGTTCATCTCTCTGTCCTTTATCAGTCAAAGGATTTCTTGACAAGAAACTTAGCTTCTGCTATTTCAGTATGCATGTTATCATCTTGTAATGAGTTGACATATGGATTCACACCCAAGGTCAGTCATTCTGGCAAGCCACAGAGCTGCCACTGCATAGGCAATCCAGCTTTTAGTAGTAGAGCATGCAATGTTGCTATGGTCGAAATCCATTTATAATGTGTGAAGCAGCCTTTCAAATCAATGAGAGGCAGTGAGCTGTAAAGGAATTGCATCCTTAGGAATCTCCTTGCACTTTTGTTTTAATGCACAGCATCATTACAGATATCTCATATCACATAAAATCTGAATTCTTTGAGAACAAATGAGGGCATTAAATTCTTTTAACTTCCACTGACATGGCTGTAGCAATACATCATGTTCAGAATTGCTTGGAAGTCACAAACCTAAAGCTGAAAAAAAATTAACCCATCAAAATTACTTAATTTTTGTCATGGCTCTATATTATACACAAATGAAAACCTGCCTGTCACAAATAGAATAAATTCTAGCAGCAAGGAAATCCAATGGGATAACACCTATTTTTGTGTTCACAGGTTCAAAGTATTAGATTCCCTGCAGCTGACAAGTGCAAATACTGTCTTTTCCTTTCAAATTCTATTTGAGTATTAAAAACTGTAAACACCATGTAGAATTTAATACTTTAGATCATGAGATTTATATTTTCCATTATTTCATCCTCTGGAACATGCCCATGCACCAGTGAGGGTGAAATCTCCAAGACACCAATGAAAACTTTATCAGATCTGCAAGGAGCTGACAGGCTTCTCAGGAACCTGTGAATGCTTCTACTGCTGCTAAAGGAAACTGAGTGGATGGAAGGAATTTAAAATTTCAGCTACAAACACAAAAACAGCCACTGGCAAAAGGATTTCTAGCTATAAACAGTACAGCAAAAAATAATGATGCTCTAGTTCAAGTATCATTGCACACTCCCTGATGACCAGCTAGATGACTGCTAATTCCCATATCTCCTACCAAGAACAGGAGGATTGTTGTTCCATCTGTTGGAAACAGAGAGGGGGAGGTTAGAGGGGAAGTCACTTCTGCCATTTCTTGAAAAAGAAATATAATCAGTCTTACTGCAGCAACAGCAACATAGCAACAATGTGCTGGAATGCAAACAACCAAGCTCGGGGCCTGTGTTTCAGAGGTTTTTTGGGTGGGCTAAAGGCAGATAATGAGCCTCATCTCTGCAAATTCAGCCCTACTGTTCCCCTGTGGGAGTACAATACTGCTGGCATTGTTGAAATTGAGATGCTACGTTTTCCAAGGCATACAGCACAGTCCCTTGTACTGCAGGGAGAAAAGATGTATGTGACTTGCAGGGAGGAGTTCATGTTTAAAGACAGTGCTGTATGAAGATACCAAGAATCAAGTGTTTATTAAAAATGTGGTAAAACTATGCCTCATTGGGCAGCAAGGCTATCAGTATGGCAGAAAGTTGTGGTGAGTAGTAGTAGCTGGCTAAATACCTACTTGTTTTATTCACTGTTAGGAATCTGCAGTACATTGTTGGGCATTGTGCAGGAGCTCCTGTGGCAAACACAGCTGCTCCTGCCACAGTGTCTCTCAGGCAGTGCAAGAACCCATCCAGTGTCCTGGTTCCTGAGTGTTTTCCAGCGAGAGATGCGAATGAGCTTCATCACAGTTATTGTCTTTTTCCCTTCACACACTATGGAGGGAACTGTTCCCTGCCATCTGTGGGGAAAGATAGTCCAGACACACAAGGATTTTGTGAGAAAAGAAAATATTACAGTCCTTGTTTTACACCTTTCCTTTGGTCAGAGCCTGTTCAAAAAGGAACAAATCATGAGTCAGGTGTTCCTGTTTTATGGAAACACCTCTAAACATTATTTTTTTCCCCCACAGGGAATTTTTTTAAAAATTTTAACTAATTTATGACTTGAACTTATAATTTACATTTTAAATTTCTTTAATTAGTAGTGCTCCATAAAAGTAGTAGAAAGAAAAGCAGTCTTTCATTTAAAGAAGAATTCAGTGGGTTAAGGCAGCTCCTGGAGACAATAAAACTAAATGATTCAAAAGACAATGTTCTTCTGATTATAAATAAAAACATTTTTAAAATTTTGAAGGGTTTAAAAATTCAGGGGTAAGGTTATATTGCTGTTACGGTTGCAATCAATCGTAAAACTCAGAAAACTTCAGCAGTATGAGAAAACAGCAGACAGAACTAAAGGCCTCTGGCTGTGAATAATAACACAAAATTTTTATATGTGAAAGCATCAGATACATAAAAACAGTCAAAATGAATTCTACCAGAATTAAAAAAGAAAAATGAAAACAAAAACCCTAAGCAAACTATGGGCAATATAATATTTTTTTTTTAAGTAGGGTACACCATTCATGTAGAAATATACTGTTTCAATTCCTTCAGATCTTTTTTGTTTGGGAGAAAGAATGATAGCTACTTTTCCTGTGAAGCTTGTGAATACCTGTGAAGGCTGCTGGGGCACAAAGAAGCAGGTCTGCCAAACTCTCAGCTACAGAAGAACCCCGCATGAAACAAAGAAAATACAGCCTGAGATTTACTTCTTCCATTCCTGTCTCTCTGGGATGAAGTCTGAAGTAATGTGAGAACTTTGTGATATAACTTGAAAAAGATAACAAAGTTCCTTTCATAAATCACTTATTACTAATTTAAAAAAAAAAATATTTCAACTTAATAGAAGGTCATAGAATCACAGAATATCCATAATCCGATTATGCATCATCTAGTTCTACCCCCCTGACACGGGCAGGGACACTGTCCACTAGACCAAACTGCTTGGAATTCCATTCAGCCTGGCCTTGAACACTTCCAGAGATGGGAAATTCACAACTACTCTGGAGAACCTGTTCCAGTGCCTGATCACACTCACAGTACAGACTTCCTCCCTTATAGCTAATCTAAACCTACCTTCTTTCAGTTTAAGGCCATACCCCTATCACTACATGCCTTTATAAATTGTCCCTCTCTAGCTTTCATGTAGGCTTCCTTTAGGTACTGGGAGTTGCTAGAAAGAACCCCTGGAGCCTTCTCTTCTCCAGGCTGAAAACCCCAACTCTTCAGCCTGTCCTCATAGGAGAAGTGCTCCAGCCCTCTGATCATCTTTGTGGCCTTCTTCACTTCAGCAGGTCCATGTCCTCTTTATCTTGGGGGGCCCAGAGCTGGGCACAGCACTCCAACTGGGATCCCACCAGAGCAGAGGGGCAGAATCACCTCCCTCAACATGCTGCCCACACTGCTTTTGATGCAGCCAGGATATGGTTGGTTTTCTGGACAGAAAGCACATAAATCTGCTCTCCTAAAGTCCATAGGAATGAGTTTGCTGTGTACCCTCCTTGCTGCCCTGTCACTTCCCATGAACTTATTCTCTTGTATCCAGCATCTCCAATTATTATCTATTTCATTACTTTCTATACTCTTTCCATAATTACTTTCTATACTCTTTCTATATGTTTGGAGTAATCAAACCCCCATATGCTATGACTAAGGAATATGAATATATCAGATGGTAAGTCATGAAAACATCTCACCTGTCCTTCAAAACAGCTGCTATCACACTGCATGCACACTACATTAACTTAAACCTCTTACATGGTGTTCAATGTTCTTCCACTAGGTTTGGCTCAGGCTAGTTCAGAAAGTTCAAAGGAGATTCACCAGAGAATCTACTGTGGAACAAGGAGCAGATCATGATCTTGTATGCAATAAAAGTGATTAAATTAAGGAACATGACTTCAGTGAGGAAGGGAGAGTTAAAGTGAGGAAGGGATGCATATTAAAGTCACTATATTAATTTGCATAAGTGTGCTATAAGGAAAACTATTAAACAAAGAAACTTCCTCAAGCAGAGAAACTGCTCAGCCATAGGAGCATGAATTCCTTCCTCAAACTTCAAAAATTTGGCAGACAAAGTGCAGGAAACTGGGAGTGACTGTGGCTTGACTGATTCTTGTTCAAATAAAACAGTAACAAGAACAAAAAATATTTTAATTTTCATCAACTATGTGACTGATTTCAGTGGCAAAACTCCATCAACTCTAAATGCTATAGAATTTTGCTGTCTTAATTTTAAAATGAATGTAGTATTTAATTAGCTTTTTAGGAAAAAAAGCAGAAATTTTTTTAATTTATTTTATCAAATTTTTGTAAATTTATGCAGTATGTTGTGTAGCAGTTGAGCTAAAATCCAATTTACGAACCATATTCCAGCCAAAATATATCCCTTAAGTGAAAGAATAATTGAGCTTGGAGAGTGTGTGAATTGTTAGAGAGATGCTCTTCTGTCAAACTCAAATATCATTCTTTCCTAAGTGCAAACCTAAATATTCCTCAAAATCCTTCAGTTTAGCATGGAAGAGAAGGAGCATGATGGGTCAAGTTTTTCATGATTTTTAAGGGAGGTGAAATGAAAACTGTGACTTGTTTTCACTGCAGCACATGCCAATGTCTATCCTTGCACTGTGTGTTTGAATAATATCCTGTGAGGTGCTGTAGAATTTGAATATTCAAAGACCAAGTTTAAGGAAGAACAGCAACTCAATTACCACTTATACATGTGAAAGCATCCAACACATTCACTGAAGCTCTTTTGAGTTTTGTGATGCACTCAAAGTTAGTCTCAGCCATTATAGAGCCAAAAGAGCCCCCAACAAAAAGCACCTGTATGTCTGGGGAGTGCCTGATACAACTAAACAATATTAACTTTATTTTGAAAATCGTTATGCTCAGTCCAGCTCACCACATGTGTGACCATTAAACAGAAAAAAATACAAATGTGGGTAATGTGGAGCAGTGTCATCCCTTTGGGCACAGCACTTCCTAAAATTCTGGGATAATGTATGGATCAGTAACCTACCACAGTTTAAATAATCATGCTGGAGCATTAATTTCTATTGAAGACAATAAAAAAAAAAATATACCAGTCCATGAGGCCAAGATTCCACCTGTATTTGCTCAATGGAACATATTCACCTTTGACTCAAGGTTCTCTAAGCCTCTGTACAGATCAAATGTGTAAACACCTTCAGATCTCTTGATTGCCTTTTGGTACCTTTGCATGACATATTGGAGGCTCATAATTGATTTAATATGTGGAAAAGTCCTTCTTGAATAAAGCAATATCTAGAAGAAAGAATCTGGCTCTAGCTTAAAAGTATTTAATTGCTATTTTAAAATTGTTGTTGCCTCAGAAGAAATTCCATATCTATATTTACTGGAAAACACCAATAGCAGCAGGCTCTGTGAAACAATGTGAATTTTAAGGGAAATAAATAATAACCTACCCATGCAAAATGTAAAGAAACAACTTCTCTTGAAAAAAATCTCCATGAAATAATTGCAGTATTCTTTTCAAATTACCTCACTCCCTTTCAGAAGTAGAGAACAGTTGGAATAAGCCTCCTAAATATTTCATAATTTCTACTAAGAAAGTGGAGAAATATAATTTTGCCACAAAATGTAAAACAGAAAAAACTTCACAGGTTGAAATGTGCTCTTTTCTATTTTTCAGCAACATATTCACTTTGAAATTGTAGTGAAGAAAAAACAATACATATTTCCTCACCATTCCAGCCTGCTTTTTTCAAAGAAGGTTTTAAAGGCAATGATCAAGACAATGTACTTGATCCCTCATAAAAGAAGTGTGATGTATAACACCTCAAAATTACCATTACTGCTTTTCCCACAGCTGAGAATAGAATATCCACAGGTTCTAATTGCCTGCATTCACTTGAAAAAAATAAGCCTTTTATATGCATTCATTCTACAGTAAATCCTGATTTCCTTACCCACCTTTTAATTCAGGCAGAACTCCTACAAAACACAAAAGTCAGGATAAAAGCTACACTCACCAGGGTTACTTAGTAATTTTTTATTTTGTGTTTTACTAAAATTCCTATTCTATTCTGGATCTTTTAAATTATTATTATTCT
The DNA here is from genome assembly GCA_024865655.1 of Emberiza elegans. Taxonomy (NCBI): domain Eukaryota; kingdom Metazoa; phylum Chordata; class Aves; order Passeriformes; family Fringillidae; genus Emberiza; species Emberiza elegans. The sequence continues at coordinate 50,887,499 of JALJVW010003023.1, forward strand.
CTATAATAGCTTCCAGATTTTTTCTACTGTAAGGAAAGAGTTGAAGTTGAAAGTAGATTTTTGCAAAAGTAATTTTGAGAAGAGAGATAATAACTCGAGTTCAAGAAGACTTTCCATCATGTGTCTTCATTGTTTGTGTATCATTTGTTTGTTTCTGTGAAAGGTGGCATTAGCATTTTCAAACTTTTTCTTTAGATTTGCCCTTTTCCCTTTGTTTTTATCTATCTGTCTACTTCTCACTTTCTCTTTTTTTATTATTTTTATTTGTTGGCCATTTGTTCAGTTGTCACTTAAAAATCCATTGCTGTTCAATTCCCCTGGGAAGATGCTGTTAAGACTTTTCTTTGAAAAAGAATCCAAATCTATCTATTTTAATAAAGGTAGCAAAATTATAAAATGCAAGCACTAGAAAGGCATTTGAATTGGTGACCTTCCAATAGGAACCCTGTAAGTTTTTTGCAGCAAAAGAAGCTGCCTTTGAAAACAAGTCACCCAGAGAGATTTCTTTTGGAATAGGTTGCCTGCAGATATTGTGAGTGCCCCATCTCTGAAACATTCAAGAGCAGGTTGAATGGGGTCCTGAAAAACCTGATCTGGTGAAAGGCATCCCTGCCTGCAGCAGGTGGGCTGGAACCAGGTAATACTGAAGTTGCATCCAACCCAAAACTCTCTGTGGTTCTACAAGATGCATGGATCTTGCACAACTATTCCTTTACTCAGGTAGCCCCTCACTTGCTAAGTGTAGAATTTCTTTTCACATGTCTTATAGGTGTTTACTACTGGAATTGTAGAGAGCAGGAATTCTACAGATGTGACTGTGGCTAATCAGCTGTTGTACCACTATTTTTTTTTTTTAAAGTATTCACATTTTGTCCCCTGAAGTTTCCATCTGATTATAAGGACATTTCAGATTTACTTCACAAGATGGGAAACGTGACAGATATTTTTCTTCTTAGGCACAAAAGATATGCAACTGAACACAAAGAGTGGGTTTTTAACATTCATAGGTGCTTTAATGTGACTTAAATTGCTGATGTATGAAGAAAAGATGTTTCTATACAAGAGAAAGAACTGTGAATTCATACAAACAAAATTCCATTCTTTTAGTATAAGCATCTTGGATTCAGACTGAAAAATAAATGCCACAAAGACTGTAATTCACTTGAAAAACCAAAACCAAACATCATTTGCAGAAATCTCTATAACTGGGGATGTGACATTCCAAAAAATGTTTCCTAAAATTGATTCTCATGTGAAAAAGGAGTTCCTTAGAACTCTTCCAAAGTACTCAGTCACTGGAAAAATAATTTGTTTCATTTTTACTGACTTACATACGAACTTGAAGCTAGTCTGAGGTCACTTTTTTTTTTTTTTTTTCATTTTGAGAGAAACTACTTCATCACATTCTTCTCCCATTTTGGCAAAAGTCAAAAGGATTTATTGCAACGACCTAAGCTAAGCGGAAAGGTGAGAGAGAATAATGACAGAGTACTTCTAAGAGTAACTACAATAAAAAATTACTCCATTGTACTGTGAATAATACTTGAATATTACAGTAGATTCTGATCTTGCATTCTGACTGCCAAATTTATACATACATATAGAAATCTATCCATGCTCGAAATACATGTAATATAAATATTTTTATATATATGCACACACATATGCACACTTTCATGATCAGATGAAAAAGGATGTACTTTTCATATTATTCCTCTTCCCAGCTCAGTGGAAATGCAGGAACAGAAAAAAACAGGGAAAGCAAAAATGATGTTTGATCAGTATGTCAAAAAATGTTCAACACACTTGTAAGGACCAACAGAAAAGTCAGATTGCAACCACACACCTCTTACAGAGCCAACACAGCCAGATCCCCAGCTTCCACAGCTATTTGCTCCCTGACAGTACAGATGCCAGCAGCCACCTCTAGGTGATGAATTTCCACCATGATCACTGCACTGTATCACTTTCCAGATGATGAAGCATCTTAGCATTGAATGACTGTAGTAAATCAGCTTTACTCACAGTGCCCACAGAAGTCACCAGCTGCTTTTCAATCTTTCCTCCTCCTTTTCATACGGGCTATTCATGAACTGGAATTGAGCCATAGCGTGGCTGCTAGCACAAATCATGAAATGAAGATCATATCTTTGGGGATGAGCAGTTTATATAATAACAGGTTCCTCTGGACTATTTGAGAGGAAATCTTCACAACCAAAAAGACTTTCTTACTATTCCAGTTATCTTTCATTGTACATAAATCACCCAAACATAAAATGTTAGACAGAGGTGGGCTTATCAGCAGAATAGCATAACATGTACATCACCTTTCAGCATATGGTTATGCTGATTGGAGTCAGAGACACCTTTGGTAAAGATTTGGGAGATAAATTATATTCCCAGCTCCAGGGGGTTTATGACTATGAAAACATTATTCCTCCCACAACTCTGACTACTTTCAACACATAAAAACATAACTCACAACGATATTAATATTCCATGAAATATAGTATTGTTACAGGAGAGTCATCTTATTTATGGTGTGAGGGAAGGGAAGGGAAGGGAAGGGAAGGGAAGGGAAGGGAAGGGAAGGGAAGGGAAGGGAAGGGAAGGGAAGGGAAGGGAAGGGAAGGGAAGGGAAGGGAAGGGAAGGGAAGGGAAGGGGGAAGGGAGAAGGGAGAAGGGAGAAGGGAGAAGGGAGAAGGGAGAAGGGAGAAGGGAGAAGGGGGGACAGGAGAAAGAAAAAAATTCAGGTTCACTACAGGGAAAGTAATACAAAAAATGAGGGAAGAAGCTACAATGCTATCTCAAGAAATCATAAGTAGCAGAAAATTGTACACAAGGAAATATAGAGAAGAAAAGGAAAAGCAGATTGAATAAAGACAGGATGAGGATAAAACAGAAATATTGAAAGGTTGCATAAAGATGATGAGACTAGGCAAGAGGAGTCAATAAGATGTTGGGAAACCCAGAAAGCATGGAGAGAGGAATACGTTGCACTTCCTACCAATTACAAAAAATTCATGCAAGAGGATACTATAGGTACCATCAGCTACTATAAGAATTTCATCTCACAGATGTGCTTTTAAGGAGTGTTTTATATTGGGTGTTTCTCTTTTTTCCTTACTTAGTATATATATTTCTTTAGTCTTTTTAAAAAGATACATGAGTGACTTTGAGATGAAACACATCTCTAGGAAATAAGTGTTCATGTGTCATAGTTCACATGAAAGCTCTTTCCCTTTTAATACATTATTTTTCCTGCAGCACAGAACTGCTACCCTGGGACATACATTCAGAGAATTCTTGCTCTTCTTATGTATTTAAGGTCACGACATAAAGTGGCTTTAGCCTCAAGCCTTATGAATGATACTACTAGAAACACATTCAAACAGAGATATTGTCTACCAACTGCTTAATTGTATCCAAATCCAAATTTGGATTATATCCAAATCCAAATCCCACACATTCTTAGCTGGTGGGACCCTACTTCCTATCCAAAGGACATCTTTCTATGCACCTTTAAATTTTCCCTATAATTGAAGATCTGGTGCCCGGAATGCCTTATGTAGCAAAATGGTTTTCATGGTTGCTTTGAGAATTAACACTCACTACCGCAGTATTTTGTTAATGTTTACAAGATCAAAATGATACTCTTGGGTGGAAAATCTCTTTCACTACACAATGCACACCTTTATTTCTTCTACTAATTGTTATTAGTTTACTTTTGGTTTTGGTTTTGCTTTTTTTTCTTTTTTAATGAGAGGTGTTTCTAAGCCATGGACTAGGTTGTAGCATATAAAATGGAACTATTGGGCTGGATTAGTCATGTATGGATTTCCTGGCAGTACAAATGACATACAGGTAATAATAATTGAATTCATTAGCACATGCATAGCACTTTGTATCTTGGAAGAGCCATGCAAACGTTAACTAATTAATTCTCACAACACCTCTCTCAGGAAAGGAAGCCATTATACTGAACTCCACTTAACCCACAGAGAATGGTTAAAGTATTATTATGGTTGGAAAACATAAACCTCAGTTTGGCACTATGGTGGCTTATGTTTGAGATTTCTCAGTGTTATTGCTCTTCAAAGCCAAGTAAGTGACCTCAGCTTTTAGTCTGGCAGAGGAGAGGGTACAGTGTGACTGGGCCAGCCTGCCCTATTGTGGCCTTTCCTGCTAGGTGCGAAAAATACATGTTTCTGCAACCCATTTTGGGAAAAAACCTAGCACGTTTCAGTGAGACAAGCTAGTGTGTGACTTCAGAACTGAATTCTGCCCTCTTGTGTGTGTGTAAAATAAGCACGAGAACTTAAATAACATCCTATTTACCTCCTAGACTGATTCTGTGAACACACTGTGCAGAGGTAAAATGTGAAATGCAAATACAGCAGCCTAAGTGTTCATACAACATACTGATTATTACAAGAAGTAAAGTACTCTCAAGTTTATATATATATATATATATATATATGTTTAAAGTAGGTTTCAGGACTATATAAAATTTCTGCTGGACCTTTCTCACTACTATCACTACTATTCCTTTGTAATCCCACCTGTTATAGTCATGTAAAGGTTATCATGACATTTTTTCACAACGTATTTTGGAGGACAGACCACTGGACTGCATGCTGCCTTCAAAAATGTAGAAGTTCAAAACTGCAGAATAGGATCCCTGTTTTCTAAACCTGTGCTGATATGGCTTTGAAACTACAACACATCTAAACAATCTGCAGTGGCTGTATTTTTCCTATCTGTAAAGCACAGAGGGTCCAACAGTTAGCTATTCTGTTGTTCTAATAAACTGGACAACTGAGTGTACTGCAATTTCCTATTCATAGAAAACAGTGAGAATAGACAGAGTAATCAAAAGGGATAAAAAGGTATGGTGTTCTGAGCTTGCTTTGTTTGTGAATTTTTCTGAAGAAGCAACAACCTATGTAGTGCTTTATCTCAGGCTTGCAATAACACTTCTTGTTCAGCTAAACTTCAAAATATTTTCTCTTGGAAAGAAGCACATTATCTGACAGATGTAATATATACATGCCGATCTTTCTACGAGGTAAATAAAGTTCAGAAATCTAGTCAGATTTCACTCTAGATGAGAATGAAACAACGAGATAATTCACTTAATTAAGTATTAAATATTTGTGAAACAAAATTGATTTCGTAGTGTACGTATATCAAGAGAGGTACTTAATAGTAATTAATCATCTATCATCTTTGCCAGGACTTCAATTGTCAACCACAATTATGCATAAATTCTTCTCATTAAGACAGATTTAATCATACAAATCCAACTTAACTTGTAAGTATGACAGGGCCACCAGACAGTACAGTAAAATAGAATTGTATCTGCAGCTCTGTGAATTCACTATTCCTGCAGTGACTGTGAGGTAAAACCATTTGTGCTCAGAAGTGCCCTACACTTGTTGCTACCTACTTTGACCTGGCTGGTAAAATACACAAAATTGCATTCTCCACATAAATAAGTAATTTAAATGTTTTATGCACAACACTGTATCTCTCCTGTAAGACTACATACTAAAGAATAAAAGGCTATATGTATTCTTATATCCAAATTAAAAAAAAAATTATGTCAAAACACTGATTAGGATAAAGTTTATATTTTATTAAAAAATGAGTCTGCACAACTGCTGATAAATTCTGATAATTATAAGAAATGTGTTTAAAAATCATACATAGTCCTTTTAAAATGTCCAATTAACTGGGAAAAAATTAAGAGAAACATTCAGTAACTGCCATATCCCACTTTCAAAATATTAATTGAAGTTTTCAAATGAGAAGGACTGTAGATATTTACTTGACTCTTTTAAGTAGAAAAAAAGTACTTTAAAATTTTATAAAAATACTAGGACTTGATATTGTGTTCTGTGTAGTCAGACAGAAGCCTGTATGCACCTAAGAATTTGAGTAACTAATTAACTTATTTCCACTGCTGGCTTTGCTCTGGAGTTGCAGCTGCATTTCTACATCAGAACCAAAAGGTGGCACCAGGAATTTCTTGAAAATATCTATGAATTTAACACATTCTGGGACTGTAAATTAGATTCCAGGTGATCAGTAGCCAAACTAGCGGCTAGGTATAAATAATAATAACTAAAAGAAGTATTTGGAGTATGAAGGTAGCATAGAAGGAAAAGAAAAAAAAAATTAAAACCCCCAACTAACAAGGGCTGTGAAACTCAAAACCAGATGTCATAAGAAAAGACAACCTGATCAGAGATGGACAGAACAGGTTTACAAGAAATGAATCGTGGCAGTAACAACACAATAATATAGAAGCTGATGCAAATTAGAAAGGCAAATAAACATGGCATGCATTTCTGTGATGAAAATCTTCCCTATAATGTGACTCAAGCTTGATTTTAGCAACTAAAGCACCCTAAATAAAGTTTTTTTTGGAAAATAAATGAATATATGAACATTTGACCTGTATGCAAAAATTTAAATTGTGCCAAATGTAAAGGAAAATGAGTGTCTGAAAGGACAGCACAGAAAATGTGAAATGCATCCAAAAGGTGACAAAGTGTACCTGTGACCCAGGGAGGGATACACAGACATCAGTCATATGACATCCTGACCCACAAAGGCCTGCAATGGCTTTTGCAATATTTAAGAAGCATGAGAGAAGGTGTTACCATGCAGGACACATTAAAAAAAAAAAAAAAAGCAGAAAGCGAGTATTTCTAAGTAAAGGAATTTACTTCTGGATTCTATCTAGAATTATACCACTTAGTCAAGTACTAGACCACATTATAAAAACCAGATATTCCAAACCACACAAACACACACCAGTGGTTTTTAACACATCCTTTCTTCCTTTCCTCTCTATGAATTCCTGTAGGGAGACTGTCACTCACTAGAGAAATATTCACCCAAGCATAGACAAAATATTATTTCTAATATTTTGCTTAAAAGTTTAAAAATAAATAACAAATGTGTGAAGGAAATTAATTAAGTATACTATATGAATCTAAAGTAATAATTAATCTCAAAATGCTTTACAAAACAGCAGATGACATATCAAAGAAAATTTACTAGAAAACAAAGCCTTTCAAACAAGTGTAAGAATATTTTCTTAAATAGGCAAGGGTTTTTTTATAAATAAGAGTGTGATGGAAGGTACAGATATTTAGACATTTTTTGAAACTCAAACACTTGAACTTAATCCAAAAATTTATATTTATTTAAATCTGAAATAAAAATGGTTTGTTCCTAAATTTTATCTAAACATAAAGCTACATGACTATGCACATTTTGGAGGGAACATAGTGCTATCCAATAACAGACTTAATATGAGCAAAAAAACAGATACAAAGAGCAAGTATTTTGCAAATATACCAACCTTCATAGTTCTGATAGTTGTAAATATCTAACTGAAACATTCTAACACTCTATCAATACTTATAGGGGTCCAGTAGACAAAACTGAATGGTGGGGAGAAAAAAGAAATCACTTCAGCATTTAAAATCATCTTATTAAGAAGAAAGTCAGAGACAGATGTTATTACCATTTATCACAGACATAATATAGAGGTTTCCAGAAAATAATTAGAAATATTTATTCCATCACTTGAATATTTGCTTTGTATTAAAGAAATTTGAAAGGAATTTAGTAAAAAAAAAATCTTTATCAACTTTTCCATTGTAAATGTGGTAAAATCAAAGGACCACTTTTACTCAAAAATTTGAAAAATCAATAGCAACAATGTAAATTCTGGAACTGAGGAAGCATCTGTCAGTTAAATGAAATGAAAAAAGTTGCAGTAATAAACAAGGTCGAAATCTACTACATTAAGAATTTTTTTTTTTTTTTTTAAACAATTGCAGTTTAAGAAAAGAAAATAATTTTTAAAATTTTCAAACAACCCACCTTTGTCATTCAGAGAAGGTAAACCACTAAAATCAGTAAAGATTTTGAAAACTCTTTGGTATGTCATGCTTGAATAAATTTGTTAAGAAGATTACATTAAATGAATTAAATTTATATAAAGAAATAGAGTTTCTGTTTCTCAGTCCTATTTTATAGACTCCAGAGGAAGAACAACCCAGAGCGTTGCTGTTCACTCACCCCTATGGCTGTGCAAATAATTAATTTTTCAGTTCACTAATCTCTTGCTAGAGTAGGGGTAAGAGAAAAAAAATCAGGAAGGTAAAAATATTCTTTCAAGTGAGATGGAAAAAAAAATCCTTTACTGGAATTTCTTTAAAAATGGAAAGAAAGAATTCTTTTGAGCCATCTTTAGTCTGGATTTTGTCATCTTTCTAGGCAGAAGTCTTGTTTGAAAGCAAAAAGCTTATTTATTTTGTATTAAAATGGCAAAAGAATGTATTTTAAAGCTTCTCTTTTATTTCCATGTAAGGTCCTAAATTAGATCATAAAAAGGACTCTCTTCAGTCTGCTATCACAGAGTCAAGTTACTGAAGAATTTTAGTAAAATCATACCAGTATCATATGAACATGGCACAAATATCCATATAGAGGCCTATAGGCAGCCCAAAACGTGCTAATCAAAATTTTGTCTCCATTTTTAATTTTTTTATTTTGTGGGGCTTTGTTTGTTTGTTTGTTTGTTTGTATGGGTTTTGTCCTAGAAAACTGCTACAAGCTGGTTTCTGTTGGTGAGAGGCTGCCACTTTTATATAACAGGGAAAACCCTTTTACCCTGTGGAAGGAAACATGTTTCAGACATTCCCCTTTCCTCTAGCTGAAACACCTTATCCACCCCTTGCAGGACAAATCTGAGATTTAAAAATATAAGAGATGCATCTTCATGGTGCAGCACCTGACCATTTCAGTCTTGCTCTTCCACAATCCTAATGAGCATTCAGTGCTGATTAACCACATGCTTTGAGACATTTCTTAAATCTTACTTTTTATGATAAACTATTATTTAAGGTGAATAGTTACCTAAAATTATTTCCAAATTTGTTGAATCTATTCCCACTGGTAGACATTGAAGAGGAAACCCACATCAATGTGGATTTCACCATTTGAGCTCAAGTGTGATTTCAGCTCTCTTCAGTTATAAACAGCAAAGGTCAGAACAGAGCACTGCTGTTTTCTGGGCATGACAAATACCTTCCCCCATCCCAAAGAAACTGTTCAAATAGAATTTGTCACTTGAGACTGAACTGTTCTGAACTAAAAAATCTTCAACTTTTCCTACCTTAGTTTGCTTTTGAGAGGATGTTTGCTTAATTTTTGCTGTTTAATTTTACTTAAAGGGTTCAATCCCCAGAAATGAAAGAAGTTGTCTGGGTTGAACCAAAGAGAGACATAAAGTCATTGCTTGCTATCTCTAAGCAAAGTTATAGCAGGCCTGGTGAAATAAGCCAGGTGTGTATATAAAATCAGGTATAATAGCAAAGCAGACCCCTCATAACAGGAGGAAAGCCCTGCACAGCACTTTCTCCCTAGCAGGAAGAATAATCTAAGCAACAAAAGCATAGGTTCAATTTGCCTTATTATTTGCCTTGTAGAAAATACTTCCATTAACAAGTCATCCATTCAGAACTGCAGAGCCCCATCAGTAAGAACACATTAATTTAGGAAAAGAAATACAGAACTTAATTGCTTGAGAAATGTCACGGTAATGAAATGCTAGATTATTGAAAGTTCAGCCAAACTAGCCTAAGCAGATCTCAGCAGATGGTAAGGAAAGAAAGAAGTCATGCAAGGGCAAATTGGAAAATCTAAGATGCTACAAGTTGGAAAAGATATCCATGATGGCAAAAGCCAAGCAACATTTAACCATACAAGCACACACACACGCACACACTCATATATATATTTATATATATTTATATATTTATATATATATAGGCACTTCAGAGATCAGTGCAAAGCACAAATAGATTTGCCTCCATCCAAATACCTTCCTTGACATGTTACATCACTATACAAAGCAATTTATCAGCTTGGGATTTAGTGCTCATCCATGTAGCTACAGTCTCTGCCCTGCAGCAGGACTAATTTGCTTGGCTTCCCTGCTATGTGGCATGGATAGACTGTTCCTATTGAAGGAAAAAAATCAAGGAAAAGCATTCCCTATTCCAAAAGACTTCCCTAATGGAAGAATTTTAAGAGTTTTTCTTGTTTGGTCTAAAAAATTTGTTTTCCATCTTAGTGTAAAAAATGTAAGTTTAAAATGTGGCAATCTTTGCCATATACATAAGGATTGTTCTGTCTATTAAAGGAAGAGTGCTTTTGCCTGTGCCTTTAGAATAATAGCCCCAAGAGTAGAAAATTTTCATCAGGTCTCTGGCCTGGAGTTCAGATTCTGCTACACCCTCAGACAAATAAAAGGTTCACCCTTATCCTTATGTCATTCCAAGCCATCTTGCTGAAGCCTTTCTTCTGGATTCTGACTTTGCAGACTGCATCTCCATTAGCAACCAATGTGGTGCCATAGCAATGGATCCCTAGGGCAGCAGAGGTGGTGCAGGGTCCCTCATCACCTCGCTGCACACGATTCAGGGGACGTTTCCTGGTGAATAGCTCTGGTAAGGTCTTGTAAACAGAGCATTCATTAACAACCAGAGTGCATTAGGACAGCCTCTGTTGCTGTCTTAGTAAAATCTGTCACTGGTTAATTTTACTTGAAAGGAGTCCACTTCTGGAGTCTCTTGCTGGTTGTTTTTACCTGAAAGGAGTCCATTGTGAGACCACAAAACCAGCAAGTACTGGGAGATTTCTTCAAAAGTGCTGACCTGAACAAAACCACGAGTATTGGCAGACTGCAGAGTATCACCACAACGGGCCATGAACAATCTGGGAGTGCACAGGCTGGAAGGACGAAAACAAATGCAAAAGGCTCTGCTCAGGAGAGCAGGGAATGGACATTTTGTTGTTCAGTTGAAGCATTGAACTAAAGGGAGCAGAGGCAGTATGGCCTGGGTTGAAAAGGGCATTAAAGATCACCTCAGTCCTGCCCCCTTCCATGGGCAGGGACACCTTTCACTACATCAGGCTGCTCTGTCAGTCAGTCATGTTAAAACATAAATTAATAACCCATTGGTCTATGGACTGGAAAATAGAGCTCTTACTGCTTCACACAGTACAAAAAAAAAAAAAAAATCAGCAACTACTATCCCCAAACCACCATTAACTAGGCACCAGCAAGCCTAAGAGAAGAATAGTTATATCCAACTACAGTGTGCTCCTTTTGAGTCCAGCCCTCATTTATTGAAAAAGTATTGAAAGGTTATAGGTAAAAAAACGAAAATACATCTCAGCTCATTTTTTCTGCAATTGCCACTGCTTTTGTGTTTAAAGTATAGGGAAAAGTGAAAAAAACAAACAAAAAAAAAAACCCCAAACCCCAAAATAAACTAACAAAACCCCCAGAAATACAAAAAACAAGACAAAAACCCCAACAACAACAAAAACCAACCCAAAAAACAAACAGACAAAAAACCCTGCTTTGCTCTTCTGCCTAGGGGTTTTTACTTGCCTGGTTACGTGAAGCAGGAGTATGTCATTTTCTGCATGCTTCTAGATTAGGACACCATCATTTATGAGCTCAAAAAAAGAGCTAGAAATCTTTTGGAAAGTTGTGATTTTATGATTTAATTTTATACTTTCTGTTACACTTGGTGCACATTGATTATAATTACAGTTTACAGTTCATCAAAATAGCAGTGTTCCCATACATAAGAGAAGACAACATCTTTTTCAGTCATACATAGATGCTAGATTCACAAACACTCACTTAACAGAGTTTTTACTGAACTTTATTTTTAAAGTTTTCTGAGTGCTTTAAAAATTTTTATCTACCTTAGCTCAAACAGGTAATTAGCAATTCTGTATTTTATTACTATTGCGTGCAAAATTTAGGTCTGCTTACTTATATTTACATTAAGACAAGTGTTTCCTCAAATTTGATTCCATTTTCTGAATTCACAGCATTTCATTGCATTTGAAAAGTGCATATCTGAAAGATAAAAAGTTCCTGAGTTTTCTACAGTTTTAGAAACAAGATAGTTCTTAAAAGAGTCAGGAAATAACCCAAAACAAAATGAAGTGAGAGAGCAGCACTGACTTAAATCACAGTTGTTCAGAAACTTAGATACATAAGGGAGGTATGGGTCTGCTGAGTTCACCAGAGCTACATGCCCTTGCACTGCTTTAGGATGCAGTTGGGATTATTAAAGACACTTTATTAAAAACCTCCTCCTTCTTGGTTCTGCATTTTGCCATTGCTACTTGGAAACAGACTTTTAGAAATGCTTTGCATTCCAATGTCTATTTAGTGACAGTTGATCTATTTTAACAAACTTTTCAAACATTGTTTCCGGATCTCTATTTTTATTTTTAATAAGGCTATGTAAAAACCAAGTATAAATAAAGCCCTAATACAATAGTACTACATAAACACATGTGTTTTGTTCAGAACAAGAACTCTGGAGAGATAATTAACTCAAATTGCAGGGGTTTTGTCCAAATGCTTGCAGTTACTGACAATTTCCCCACTTTTAACTCCCTTGTAATTATAAATGGTCAACATGCCAGATCACTTTGCCGTTTTTCTATTGGCTAGCAAGAAATAAAAGCTCAAGCTGTAGTCTGCCTTTATTGTGCCTTTTTTATTCCATATTGTGTCATCTCCATGGTTGCTATTAAAATGAGAAGAAAGGATAAATCTAACCTTAAATTCCCTCCAATTGATATGTTGCTAATTTGTAAATCCCATTGAGGGTCACTGACAGCAATGACGGTCACTAATAACTGCACTTTCATGCCTTAATAAAACATACCAATTCCTTTTACACAAGGGCCATTATTTCCACATCTGAATACCCATTCATAATGACAGTGAGCCTTTTTTATAAGCTTTTCTTTTTTTAAATAGTTTTATTATTACATAACCATTGACGTAATTTTCAGGACATTATTTTTTCTTTTCCATGTTTCTAACCACCATTATTATGCCAGTGGTATCCCTACAACATGGCCTGAAGTGTTTGCTCATCGAATTTGATGGCCTGGCAAAATAAGAGGAGTTTTTGTTGTTTCGTTTTGTTGGTTTGGTTTTTTTTTTGTTGTTGTTGTTTGTCTGGGGTTTTTTGTTGTTGTTGGTTGGTTGTTTGTGAAGGTTTTTTTGTAAGAGATATATTTGTTCAAGTTAAGGTTGTGCAGTAGATATCAGTCTGAAAGACAACAATATTATTCATCTTGTCAGCAAACTGAACTTCTTGCTTTTAGGTTTTGGATTTGTTGCAGGAAATGCTTCTGTTGGGTTGAATATAGCTTCTTGATAGAAGTTTATTTCATCTGAGCAGAATCCTAGGATTCATGTTGTTTTTACATGTGTAAAAGGTATCTATGAACAAATGGACAGAAAAATGTATTTTATTTTTGAGGAAGTCATTAGGTTTCCCATGACAGCAACATGAGCATTAAATCGCTATCACTGACCATCAAAATAAAGAAAAGGAAAAACCATCTGCTCTGGACACTGTTGCCCTTTCACCTGTATTTTCATGACAGTTGATATGTAAAAGCTCCAATGATGAAAACTTTCTATTTTCCCTTCTCTCAAGAAATAAATAGGGTTATTCTAGAGAACAGATTGGTCTATGAGTATAGGTTGATTCTAATAATGATGAACTGCCAGTATTCTGTGTAAGGCACATATTCAAGTATGTAACACTCTTTGAGGACCAATTTTCCATTGCCCTGTGGTGTTGTCTCTTTTAAATGAGGGCCAAAGGAATTGCTTTTACAACAATGTTCACACTTCAAGGGTCATGATCAGATCCCATATAGCCAGACTAATATCAAAATTGTTTCATAAAATGTCTTAAAATGAACCTTTTAAAAAGTAATGGTACAGTAATAGTAAATGGTTTTCTTCTGTCACAGAATTACTCAAATACAATGTTTTGAGAAAAAGAAACAGGTCACACGAACGCATATTTGAAAGACTCAAATTATAAGTGTTTTGTGTTTTTCTATTGTCACAAGCAATATCCATAAAGTTAATTTTTCTTTTACCTCATGGAACTGATTATATTGCAGCCAACCTCCAAATTTTATGCATCAGTACACATTCCTAAACAAGCTTTTTGTATTTGTGCAATATAATTATAGGGCATAATAATATAATAACATAGTTATTACAAACAAACAACAAAAAAACCCCACCCACTTCTATTTTGCATCCATGCAGACCTAAATCCTGAATAACTAGTCTGGCCTCTTTGATATATGACAAAACTCTTGCTGACATTAATTGAGCTTGCACACCTCTCCCTGAAGCAGCATAATTTCCTTTAAATAGATTTTGGCTTTGTTTTTCTGGATTTTAAAAGTATTTTGGTCATTTTAAATTATACTATGTGTTTAATCACCTCTCAGTTGAGTAGTCACCACTCAGGCAAAGGTTCCATCAATATGAAAAAAGGTTACAAGCTCTGACTGTAATTAATGACCATAAAAATATATCCAAGCTATAAATTTGTAAATTATGGACGCATAAAATTTAAGAACTATTTCTAACTCAGTCTAGTTTTATTTCAATACAAGGATTAAAAAAAAGGTTTAACCTTATCATAAGGTGTGTGATATTAATGAGATATTCTTTATTTATCCAAAGGATTGACTGTACCTTCCCATCATCTTCTGCACCCTCAGCCTACTTGCTGGTGGGGTGGAGTGAAAAGCAAAAAGGGCCTTGGCTTGTGCAAGCACTGCTTAACAATGTCTAAAAGACAGCAATTTGTGCTGTATTTTCAGCACAAATCCAAAACAGAGCACCATGCAAGCTACTGTGAAGAAAATTAACCAGCCCATGGACTTATCTCATATGTATAGAAGCTCTTTTTCTTTTATGCTATGCCATTTTCTAGGCTTGCTATTAAGATAATAATTTTAAAAACTCAAAAGCAAAACCAACAAAAAAATCCCCCAACCCCCACCACCAAAAACAAGACAAATTGATTATAATTACAGTTTACAGTTCATCAAAATAGCAGTGTTCCCATAAAGAAGACAACATCTTTCAGTCATAAAGATGCTAGATTCCAAAACACTCACTTAACAGAGTTTTTTAGAACTTTATTTTTAAAGGAGTGCTTTAAAAAACCTTAGCTCAAACAGGTATTAGCAATATTTTTATTACTATTGCATGCAAAATTTGGGTCTGCTTACTTATATTTACATTAAGACTGTTTCCTCAAATTTGATTCCATTTTCTGAAACAGCATTTCATTGCATTTGAAAAGTTCATATCTGAAAGATAAAAAGTTCCTGAGTTTTCTACAGTTTTAGAAACAAGATAGTTCTTAAAAGAGTCAGGAAATAACCCAAAACAAAATGAAGTGAGAGAGCAGCACTGACTTAAATCACAGTTGTTCAGAAACTTAGATACATAAGAAAGGTATGGGTCTGCTGAGTTCACCCAGAGCTACATGCCCTTGCACTGCTTTAGGATGCAGTTGGGATTATTAAAGACACTGAACCACCTCCTTCTTGGTTCTGCATTTTGCCATTGCTACTTGAAACAGACTTTTTTAGAAATGCTTTGCATTCCAATGTCTATTTAGTGACAGTTGATCTATTTTAACAAACTTTTCAAACATTGTTTTCGGATCTCTATTTTTATTTTAATAAGGCTATGTAAAAAACCAAGTATAAATAAAGCCCTAATACAATAGTACTACATAAACACATGTGTTTTGTTCAGAACAAGAACTCTGGAGAGATAATTAACTCAAATTGCAGGGTTTTGTCCAAATGTTTTGAGTTACTGACAATTTCCCCACTTTTAACTCCCTTGTAATTATAAATGGTCAACATGCCAGATCACTTTTGCCGTTTTTCTATTGGCTAGCAAGAAATAAAAGCTCAAGCTGTAGTCTGCCTTTATTGTGCCTTTTTATTCCATATTGTGTCATCTCCATGGTTGCTATTAAATGAGAAGAAAGGATAAATCTAACCTTAAATTCCCTCCAATTGATATGTTGCTAATTTGTAAATCCCATTGAGGGTCACTGACAGCAATGACGGTCACTAATAACTGCACTTTCATGCCTTAATAAACATACCAATTCCTTTTTACACAAGGGCCATTATTTCCACATCTGAATACCCATTCATAATGACAGTGAGCCTTTTTATAAGCTTTTCTTTTTAAATAGTTTTATTATTACATAACCATTGACGTAATTTTCAGGACATTATTTTTTCTTTTCCATGTTTCTAACCACCATTATTATGCCAGTGGTATCCCTACAACATGGCCTGAAGTGTTTGCTCATCGAATTTGATGGCCTGGCAAAATAAGAGGAGTTTTTGTTGTTTCGTTTTGTTGGTTTGGTTTTTTTTTTGTTGTTGTTGTTTGTCTGGGGTTTTTTTGTTGTTGTTGGTTGGTTGTTTGTGAAGGTTTTTTTGTAAGAGATATATTTGTTCAAGTTAAGGTTGTGCAATAGATATCAGTCTGAAAGACAACAATATTATTCATCTTGTCAGCTAACTGAACTTCTTGCTTTTAGGTTTTGGATTTGTTGCAGGAAATGCTTCTGTTGGGTTGAATATAGCTTCTTGATAGAAGTTTATTTCATCTGAGCAGAATCCTAGGATTCATGTTGTTTTTACATGTGTAAAAGGTATCTATGAACAAATGGACAGAAAAATGTATTTTATTTTTGAGGA
Source organism: Emberiza elegans (assembly GCA_024865655.1). NCBI lineage: Eukaryota > Metazoa > Chordata > Aves > Passeriformes > Fringillidae > Emberiza > Emberiza elegans. The sequence continues at coordinate 50,904,185 of JALJVW010003023.1, forward strand.
AGTCATTAGGTTTCCCATGACAGCAACATGAGCATTAAATCGCTATCACTGACCATCAAAATAAAGAAAAGGAAAAACCATCTGCTCTGGACACTGTTGCCCTTTCACCTGTATTTTCATGACAGTTGATATGTAAAAGCTCCAATGATGAAAACTTTCTATTTTCCCTTCTCTCAAGAAATAAATAGGGTTATTCTAGAGAACAGATTGGTCTATGAATATAAGTTGATTCTAATAATGATGAACTGCCAGTATTCTGTGTAAGGCACATATTCAAGTATGCAACACTCTTTGAGGACCAATTTTCCATTGCCCTGTGGTGTTGTCTCTTTTAAATGAGGGCCAAAGGAATTGCTTTTACAACACTGTTCACACTTCAAGGGTCATGATCAGATCCCATATAGCCAGACTAATATCAAAATTGTTTCATAAAATGTCTTAAAATGAACCTTTTAAAAAGTAATGGTACAGTAATAGTAAATGGTTTTCTTCTGTCACAGAATTACTCAAATACAATGTTTTGAGAAAAAGAAACAGGTCACACGAACGCATATTTGAAAGACTCAAATTATAAGTGTTTTGTGTTTTTCTATTGTCACAAGCAATATCCATAAAGTTAATTTTTCTTTTACCTCATGGAACTGATTATATTGCAGCCAACCTCCAAATTTTATGCATCAGTACACATTCCTAAACAAGCTTTTTGTATTTGTGCAATATAATTATAGGGCATAATAATACAACATAGTTATTACAACAAGCAAACAACAAAAAAACCCCACCCCACTTCTATTTTGCATCCATGCAGACCTAAATCCTGAATAACTAGTCTGGCCTCTTTGATATGACAAAACTCTTGCTGACATTAATTGAGCTTGCACACCACTCTCCCTGAAGCAGCATAATTTCCTTTAAATAGATTTTGGCTTTGTTTTTCTGGATTTTAAAAGTATTTTGGTCATTTTAAATTGTACTATGCGTTTAATCACCTCTCAGTTGAGTAGTCACCACTCAGGCAAAGGTTCCATCAATATGAAAAAAGGTTACAAGCTCTGACTGTAATTAATGGCCATAAAAATATATTCAAGCTATAAATTTGTAAATTATGGATGCATAAAATTTAAGAACTATTTCTAACTCAGTCTAGTTATATTTCAATACAAGGATTAAAAAAAAGGTTTAACCTTATCATAAGGTGTGTGATATTAATGAGATATTCTTTATTTATCCAAAGGATTGACTGTACCTTCCCATCATCTTCTGCACCCTCAGCCTACTTGCTGGTGGGGTGGAGTGAAAAGCAAAAAGGGCCTTGGCTTGTGCAAGCACTTCTTAACAATGTCTAAAAGACAGCAATTTGTGCTGTATTTTCAGCACAAATCCAAAACAGAGCACCATGCAAGCTACTGTGAAGAAAATTAACCAGCCCATGGACTTATCTCATATGTATAGAAGCTCTTTTTTTTTTATGCTATGCCATTTTCTAGGCTTGCTATTAAGATAATAATTTTAAAAACTCAAAATCAAAACCAACAAAAAAATCCCCCAACCCCCACCACCAAAAACAAGACAAACAAAGAAGCCAAAACCTTATAGTTATCTTGGATAATTAAAATAGATACATATTATATATAATACACATGCATACACATGCTGAAAACTTCCTTAGAAACAATTATTGTAATTCAATGAGAAATGCTCACATTATGGCATTTACTTCTGCATAATAGCCAGAAAAATCCATTTTTCCTAAGACTGAGACTCTGATGAGCTACATTGCTACTTGAAAATTTATGGCTTGCACTGGTTATGGAATCTTTTGGTGGTAGTTGTATGTAGGGAAAATACTTAACTCTTGGCCTTGTTCCCATTTTCCTTCCCAGTGAAATGTATGGCACGTTTGACCTCTAGGAGAAAAACGGAAATCTAGAGGTCCTTCTCATACACTTCTGAACACGAAGAAAAAAAAACCCAACAAAACAACAGTAATTTAAGGAGGTGAAATACTGAACTTACTCAGTAAAGGAACATTAATAGAATTAGTTTCAGGGTCCTATAAACTGCAGTGAAGTCATTCCATCCCTAAATTAAGATAGGAAATTATTAAAAGCAAAAATATTTTCCAAACCAAATGAGTGAAGGAAGGATAAATGTTAGGGGAGGAGTAACAAGACAACCTTCTAAAAGGTCAGCAGGAGTGATAACAGGAAAAGAACAAGTCAGTGAATGGTATGTTTGATTTTTTGTCAATATACATGGAAGGAGTGTTGTGTGATTTTTTTTCTAAGACTTCAGGGAGAAAACCCTGTGAGACGTGCATGATATTTTCTGTGATTGTAGGGAGAAAACCCACTGAGAAGTGCTGTATGATCTTTTCTATGACTGAAGGGAGAAAGCACAGTGAGTAACATAAATGAAAGGAAGAAAAGAAAAGAATTCCAGGATGCAAACTCACAAAAAATGCCAGGAGAGGGTAGTTTCCATCCTAAAACATGGACATGAATAAATATGAATCTTTTTAAATGCATGTATGTAAACTCCACACACACATTATATTATATTTAACATCTAGCATACTGTATATCATATATAAATACACACATATATATAATTAGTAAATATACCCTGCATCCTGAGAAAGTAGCTTAGAGTAGTAAAGAGGTAAATTAGAGTTTGTTGTAGTAGATAGGATGCTGTCTTAAAGATATTGTCAGTGAGTTTGAACTTCTTCTGGAATGTGACAAGAATATTTGAAATCCTTCAGAATACTCATACAATTAGTATTGCCATCAAAAACTCCACTTCTGTAGAAATACTTCCACAATATGGTACAAACTTTGCCCAATATGCCATTTCTCAGAACCAGTTCCTTGGTTCCCCCTCCCCTTCTTTAGCCTCAATTGTGTTTTTAGGTTTCTTAGGTTTCTTTACCTTCTCCTCTTGGGAAAGGAAACAAAAAAAGCCCAAAAAACCCCCAAAATTGTGGTAGCTGATTCTGGCTGTAGTGAAACCTATTGAGAAAAGAGCTGACCTACTGCTGAACTCAGATAACAAGCAGCTTCTGCCTACCCCAGATAGCTCATGCCCTTTAGAGAAAGGAGACAGACAGAGGCAGTTGCAGGGGCAACTGCATTGGCTATTCTTCCGTCTTCTCTTCATGAAATGAACACATAAACCAGCCCAAAATCCAGAGGCATCAGGAATAAGCAGGACGTAGTGAGATTTCAAAAAGCAATGAGGAAGACAATAAAATAAGTTTTTAACTCACCAATTTGTATTTAAATTAATTATGCTGACCTCTTTCCTTCTATACTTTTTTACGTTACGTACATTGTCAAAATTATTTCAAGTAAATGCACTCTGCTGACATGGGTATATCTTAGCCTACTCTCATTTCTCATGAAAGAAGGAATGGATATGTCTCTGTTAGTGGATGGGAAGGTAGTAGTCTGTGGTATAGTATAGTATTAACTATAATGAACAAATAATCCTACCTTCCCAATGTATTTTCAGAAACACCTAAGCATGATATAACACTTTCCCCTATGTATCACTAAGCTGCTGGAGTTTTGTAAAAAACACATCACACTAGCAAGTGTCAGGTTAAACCTGATTTCCAGGTAGAAGAATTATCTATGATGCACTTCATCAAGCAGAGGTAGAACCCAGATTTCTTGTCTACATAACATTCTTTCTAAGATTTCAGGAAAACAAGTCAGTGAAAGCAGTGTGTTAGTTGAATGGCAAAAACACAATAAATGACTGGAGTATACAAAAACTTCTCTGGACCTGAAGGGGCTGTGCAGAAAGAGTGACTTTGGGATAGGAAAAATACAAACAAATGGAAAAGGTGCCTTAAGCGCAAGCTCTGTTTTTTAGAAATAAGTTATATATCTAAGGCCAAATATCAAACATTTTTAGCATTAATTCACAATAAGAACTGTAGAAGATCCAGTCATAAAAAGGAAAAACTAAAAGAATTTTTAAAATATTTTTGGGGATGGATATTTTTATCTTTTTTTTTTTTTACAATAACTTTTTTTAAAAAAATCTGAGTTTGATAACATAAAGTGGATAGAAAATTTAAGACTTCTTTTAAATAATGAGGCAGAGAACTTTTCTTATTACATATTGGGTAATCTTTGCTGCAGCTTAAGGAAAATGTGACCTCATTTTTATTTATGATATGAAAATCCCAGGTATATGATATTTGAGGAGCAGAGAGATTATTTAGAAGCTGAAGACTGGGTAAAAGTGAGTATGTAATAGTTAAATGGTTAATATAATGTATTTACACATTTGGGAGTTAAAATGGTACTGAATTCATTATTTAAGACTGGTCTTATGATGAATACTGATATTTCTGTTAATAAATATGATTTCAATAGTTCATTTTATTTATTTGGTGTAAAGCTGCCTACAAAAAATCTAACTTCAAATGAAAATTTAGTTTTTTAGGTTTACATTTACTCAAGCCCTTTGCTTGTCTTCTGAAACAGTAATTTAGAATACAAATACATTTGTGTTTAATTCTTTAAGGTTAAGAGCCTTCTCCACTGTATTGTTTGCTTGAGCCACAAGACAAGAGGTCCAACTGTCTGGTTCCAGCACCTGAATTAGAAGATCTCTTTTTTAGCAGGAGTTTGCTGGAACCTGCTACTGGAACTAGAAAATGATAGTGATCTGGTATTGCAAACATAAGAAGCAGGGGAGACGCTGTAAAACTCCCAACTTTTAAAAATTTAAACAAGCAAGGACATGCATTCATATCCACTTGAACCTTCTTTTCCAGAACTAAACCAAAGAAGTTCGGGATCAAAAATCATGCAAACAGTACCTATAAACTTATTCATTAAGCAGTAATCTGCTGTTCCAGCTCGCTCTGTGTCACGGTGACCTGAGATGGAGTAAGTAGCACAGATTCCATACTCCACTCTCTATTTGATAGGAAACTTCCCCAAAACCCTTGAGATAAAAAGGTTCTACATTCCTTTCAAATACAGAGATATAGACTGGGGAGCACAGCTAAGGCCAAGTAATATTTTAGCATGAGACAGAGCTAGAGCAGAGGTTTTTCCTTCAGCTGTAAAAAGATGTGAAGGAAGAGAAGCAGTTAATGGGAGACCATGAACCATTTGTCTGTTCTGATGGAGAGAGCAGACAGATAGATAACTTGTCTCTACAGCACAGAGCTTGTACTTGTCTAAATGTTCTAATTTTTTTTTAGCCATTCTAACCAAGGAAGGAAGAAGAACCATGACATAAGTAAAAAACACATTTCTTTTGAATTAATGAATTTTTTTCATCATTAAAATGTGCTAATCACCAAATAACCAGGGACATTATTTAAATAATTACTATAGAATTATGAAACAGAGGTTATTGAAAATGAACACTTATGCTGTCTTAAAATTAATTCTACAGCATTTATGTTTCCTGCATTAACAAAATGTATTTGCATTTGGTTTTCAGTATCCATTTACAGATAGGGAGTGAGGCCATTCCAGTTTATTTATATGAAAATTAAGTACATGCCAACAAAGAAGGGATGTCACTCTGCCTTTAAAAATGGGAACAAACAAAGGGGAGTTTAGAGGAATTCAAAAATGTTTTCAGGTTTCACAATTTTATGCACATCTGATACATAGCAGAGAATTGAAACATTTTGCCTACAAAAGTAAAGGCATTGATCAATACAACCTGCCCAGGTTTCCCATTTCAGAACCTTTTCACAGGATGGAAGTTGACATGTAGTCAGTAGATATTTATTCTAATGTTACCACCTAGATGTCTAAGGATCTTTTAGGCTGGATGAGGAAGGCAGTTCTCAACAAAAGCTGGCAATACAACCACATTATTCTGAAGCAAAAATAGCCAGACACCTTAAACCTTTTTTCCTTAAAAATAAGGAAAATTGAAGGCTAGTGACAGAGTTTTTTAAATTATAAAACAGACAATACTACAGATGTATTAAGTCTGAGACTGTACTTACCAGACTAAAGGTAAAAGACTTCTGACCATAAGGAATTTGCCATCTATAGAAGAGGTATTTGGGCAGAATTAACAAGAGATAAAAACCTTTAAAAAGAATGCTGCTCACATTTTAGATAGACAAAAAATAGTCAATTTAAGGAATTTAATTGGTGGGAAGAATGACAAAATGTTAAAACTTAGTTTTTGAACAAATTTTCCAACCTTCCCAATGACCAACTTTTGTTTCAGAAACACCTAAGCATGATATAACACTTTCCCCTATGTATCACTAAGCTGCTGGAGTTTTGTAAAAAACACATCACACTAGCAAGTGTCAGGTTAAACCTGATTTCCAGGTAGAAGAATTATCTATGATGCACTTCATCAAGCAGAGGTAGAACCCAGATTTCTTGTCTACATAACATTCTTTCTAAGATTTCAGGAAAACAAGTCAGTGAAAGCAGTGTGTTAGTTGAATGGCAAAAACACAATAAATGACTGGAGTATACAAAAACTTCTCTGGACCTGAAGGGGCTGTGCAGAAAGAGTGACTTTGGGATAGGAAAAATACAAACAAATGGAAAAGGTGCCTTAAGCGCAAGCTCTGTTTTTTAGAAATAAGTTATATATCTAAGGCCAAATATCAAACATTTTTAGCATTAATTCACAATAAGAACTGTAGAAGATCCAGTCATAAAAAAGGAAATCTTTTTTTTTTTATGGATATTTTTATCTTTTTTTTTTTTTACAATAACTTTTTAAAAAAAATCTGAGTTTGATAACATAAAGTGGATAGAAAATTTAAGACTTCTTTTTTTAAATAATGAGGCAGAGAACTTTTCTTATTACATATTGGGTAATCTTTGCTGCAGCTTAAGGAAAATGTGACCTCATTTTTATTTATGATATGAAAATCCCAGGTATATGATATTTGAGGAGCAGAGAGATTATTTAGAAGCTGAAGACTGGGTAAAAGTGAGTATGTAATAGTTAAATGGTTAATATAATGTATTTACACATTTGGGAGTTAAAATGGTACTGAATTCATTATTTAAGACTGGTCTTATGATGAATACTGATATTTCTGTTAATAAATATGATTTCAATAGTTCATTTTATTTATTTGGTGTAAAGCTGCCTACAAAAAATCTAACTTCAAATGAAAATTTAGTTTTTTAGGTTTACATTTACTCAAGCCCTTTGCTTGTCTTCTGAAACAGTAATTTAGAATACAAATACATTTGTGTTTAATTCTTTAAGGTTAAGAGCCTTCTCCACTGTATTGTGCTTGAGCCACAAGACAAGAGGTCCAACTGTCTGGTTCCAGCACCTGAATTAGAAGATCTCTTTTTAGCAGGAGTTTGCTGGAACCTGCTACTGGAACTAGAAAATGATAGTGATCTTGTATTGCAAACATAAGAAGCAGGGGAGACGCTGTAAAACTCCCAACTTTTAAAAATTTAAACAAGCAAGGACATGCATTCATATCCACTTGAACCTTCTCTTTCCAGAACTAAACCAAAGAAGTTCGGGATCCAAAATCATGCAAACAGTACCTATAAACTTATTCATTAAGCAGTAATCTGCTGTTCCAGCTCGCTCTGTGTCACGGTGACCTGAGATGGAGTAAGTAGCACAGATTCCATACTCCACTCTCTATTTGATAGGAAACTTCCCCAAAACCCCTTGAGATAAAAAGGTTCTACATTCCTTTCAAATACAGAGATATAGACTGGGAGCACAGCTAAGGCCAAGTAATATTTTAGCATGAGACAGAGCTAGAGCAGAGGTTTTTCCTTCAGCTGTAAAAAAGATGTGAAGGAAGAGAAGCAGTTAATGGGAGACCATGAACCATTTGTCTGTTCTGATGAAGAGAGCAGACAGATAGATAACTTGTCTCTACAGCACAGAGCTTGTACTTGTCTAAATGTTCTAATTTTTTTTAGCCATTCTAACCAAGGAAGGAAGAAGAACCATGACATAAGGAAAAACACATTTCTTTTGAATTAATGAATTTTTCATCATTAAAATGTGCTAATCACCAAATAACCAGGGACATTATTTAAATAATTACTATAGAATTATGAAACAGAGGTTATTGAAAATGAACACTTAGCTGCTAAAATTAATTCTACAGCATTTATGTTTCCTGCATTAACAAAATGTATTTCTTGCATTTGGTTTTCAGTATCCATTTACAGATAGGGAGTGAGGCCATTCCCAGTTTATTTATATGCAATTAAGTACATGCCAACAAAGAAGGGATGTCACTCTGCCTTTAAAAATGGGAACAAACAAAGGGGAGTTTAGAGGAATTTAAAAAATGTTTCAGTCACAATTTTATGCACATCTGATACATAGCAGAGAATTGAAACATTTTGCCTACAAAAGTAAAGGCATTGATCAATACAACCTGCCCAGGTTTCCCATTTCAGAGGCTTTCTCACAGGATGGAAGTTGACATGTAGTCAGTAGATATTTATTCTAATGTTACCACCTAGATGTCTAAGGATCTTTTAGGCTGGATGAGGAACTAAGTTCTCAACAAAAGCTGGCAATACAACCACATTATTCTGAAGCAAAAATAGCCAGACACCTTAAACCTTTTTCCTTAAAAATAAGGAAAATTGAAGGCTAGTGACAGAGTGTTTTTAAATTATAAAACAGCAATACTACAGATGTATTAAGTCTGAGACTGTACTTACCAGACTAAAGGTAAAAGACTTCTGACCATAAGGAATTTGCCATCTATAGAAGAGGCATTGGGCAGAATTAACAAGAGATAAAAACCTTTTAAAAAGAATGCTGCTCACATTTTAGATAGACACAAAAATAGTCAATTTAAGGAATTTAATTGGTGGGAAGAATGACAAAATACAGTTAAAACTTAGTTTTTGGGGTATTTTCCAACTTACAGACCAACTTTTGCTTCAGCACAGTTTCAGTGTATTTTCCAAAGAAATATACATGACCGTTTCACAAAAGTCTATGTCTCCCAAGCCATACTAACAACAGTGACTTACATTTTATAATTTAAGAGAATTCAATTTTGCCTGAATCACTGGTAAGAGTTATTGAATATAAATACACCTTTTTTCATTATATTTATTACTATTTTTTTCCTTAATAACTTTAAACCACTGATTGCAAGATTTAATGCATAAGTTATCTTTCTGTGCAGGGACCTTAGCCAGCTTCAACGGCAAAATAAAGGAAATGTAGACTTAGGTTTGAGCTACAGTTGTCACTATAATTGTCCTACACAAATGCCATCTATTTCACTTCCCTCCCTTAGCTCTTAAGAGGTAGTATTGTAAGTATATTTGTCATTTATAGAAACACCTGCTAGAATTTTTACTCCTGTGTGGACATTATGCTCAGTTAGCCATAGAAAACTTGGTTTCAATATTTAAATATTAAATACTCTGTTTTAGTGTTTGACACTAATAGAATCATTTATCTAGAAACGAAGGAGCTGGTTAAGACAGATACTGAAAACACTGGATTATGAGTCACACACCAGACATACATTAGGAGTTACTTATTCTAGTTTCTTTTCAAGCTGATGATTTTTAGATTTCTAGTGATTCAGTGTGTAGGCTTCACCAGCAATTTAACGCAAGACCAGGTGTCTTCCCTCAATTAAAAAATGCCTATTTTTTATCTGCACTATAAATGCAACTAAGAAGTGTATTTGCATATATATATATATATATACATATATATATATACATATATATAAAAATAAATATAAGTACTATTGTTAAGCTGCACACATTATTGTAATCTGTATGGGTTTATTTAGTTTTTTTCTTCTTTTATTGTGTAGGAGTGGCACTGAACTCACTCATCTGCAGTAAGATGAAGGTTGGCTATGGAAACATCTCACAACTTGTGCATTTGACCTTCTATCAAAAGGCTTCTAAAGAAATAACCATGAAATCATTCACAATATGTTTTAATATTTAGCTGGTTGATAAACAGACAGAGGTGAACACTCCACATATTTTCAATTTCCAGCGTGTTTCAATTACATTGCTATCAAAAAGATACATGATCTATAAAGAAAATAACAAGAATAGGACAAGAGAGAATAAACTGAAATATACTGATAAAATCTTCTAGCAATTCCTCAAAGATTCATAATAGTACTTCCTTTTCTACAGATGTATGCATACATCTTTTTTCCCATTTCTAAACATTTTCTGAAATCAAAGGGTCTATAATTTTTCAAAACATATTGGGGCTTTTCAGTAAAACTTGGGCAGCACATAAAGAAAACAACCAAAACAGCAGAAAAGAAATATCCTTTACTGAGCTAATTACTATGCTTTATACAACCAAATGAGGTCTGAAATTTTCTAATTACATAGTGAATATATGAATATTTCCTCCGGCATATGGGATTTAAGGAGTGAGTTTGAGAAGATATGAAGGGAAATGAGGACCTTGAGAGATCAAGGATGAAACCATTTTGATTCCATTACAATAATTTCTCAGCTGCTGTCTGATTAAAATGAAAGAGAATACTCAGGCTTCTTTTATATTATCATAATACTTACTATGACACTTATTAGGAAATCTTATAATGAAGGTCGAGACTTTGTGTGATGAATTACTAATTTACTAGTTAATTACTGTTATTTCTTTTTTGGATTTTTTTAGAATTTAACCCAAGTCAAAGCAAACTTGGTTATCCAGTAGAAACTGCAATTTTTGCCGGAAAAAGTTGGAAGCTATTTAGTGTATAAAGCAGAGCTTTTTTCTTAAAACTTTATGTGAGAGGTTAAAATCATGAAACTCCACAGTAAAAAAAAAAAACCAAAACTTGTTCAGAGCATAAGGGGGGAAAGGAATATGAGGTATGTATGCCTATTTCCCCAGAGTGTGTAGAGTTTCATGGTAACTTTTAGTTATTTAGTGGTGTTCACCTATCACGACTCAAGCATCCTGTGGGATAGGAGGATTTGGGTGCTGGTTTGCATATGCAGGGAAAAGCAGGGCCAAGTTCTGGTCCTCACTGAGCAGCAGAACCTGTTTAGTTCCTTGACTGCCACAGTCCATGCTCTGGGGATCAGCCTCTTCTCCCAGGAAACCAGCAAGAGGACAAGGAGATGTAGCATCAGGCTATGCCAGGGGAGGCTCAGATTAAACATCAGGAAGAATTTCCTCACTGAAAGGGGTGTTAAACATTGAAATAAGCTGCTCAGGGAGGTGATGGAGGCACCATTCGAAGAAATGTTAAAGTGCACTTAAAGCACTTGGGTTTAGTTGACCTGGTGGTGTTTGGTCAAAGCTTGAACTCAGTGATCTTGGAGTTCTTTTCCAGCCTTAGTAGTTCTTTTAGTCTATAATTCTAAGTATGTTGTTGCCTGCCAATTGCTCTTCCTTACTCTTCCTAATGTTTCCATTGGCTCTGCAGGGTAAGACAAAACACCTTCACATTTCCCTTTACTTCCCTCCCACCAATAAACATAATTTCCTAGCAGCAAGTCAGATCAAATAATTTTAATTGCTTATTCACAATGTACTAAATCATTCACATGCATGAACATATGTTAAAAAGAAAAGTGAAACAACAATATGTTCTGAGAACTGATGAAAGTAATCAAGACGCTCTTCCACTTTCTTCATGAGAAGATTAATTATACTTCCAATATACTCAGGTATAACAAGCAGAGCAACAACAAGATATTATCTTCATGGCCTCCTGCATGACTTCATGAGTCTACATTGACCTGATATTCCAAAGTTGACAGAGGTGTGAAAGAACAGGAAAGGAGAGGAAATTGGCTGTGCACATATATAAAGTAAGCATGGCTTACTTTTCTTCCTGTATAGCAATGTTTCTCAGCTCTAGCTCATGCCACGAAGCACTGTGGAGTCTCCCATCTTGCTAGGCAGCTGAACACAAGGCACATTTCTCTACAAATAAAAATCTGTTGCAGAACACCTGCATAGCTACAGGTATTCACACTGTCAGCCTTTGTGGAAAAAACTGGATTTAAAACACAAGAGACTACAACTTGCCAAATGGACCAGATTCCTTACACACTTTAAAAACCATTCTAAAAGAAAAAAACTGTGTTCCAAAAATAGGCAAAAGAGGGCTAGGGAGTTGTTTGCTTGTTTGTTTTCTTTGGACTTATTATTATTTTAAAGAAGCAGGGGAACTGACCTGTGTCATCTGCTTTGCTAGCAAAGACTGGCTTTTTTCAAATCATATTGATGGAAGACTATTAAGAGTCTAAAAGGACCCTATTGCTTTTATCCAACACAAGGTCTCATTTCAAAGAACAGAAAAGATAAAAGACCAGGCTTCATGTACAGGTCAATTTCTTAATACATTATTTGATGTTTTAAATCACTTCATTTGCACTTCTATAGCTCGATTTTCTGTCAATTTGAACTCTAAAATGTATTTAACAGTGCATCTCCTACTACTCTCACTAAAGCATGCATGTGTGCAGGGCAGGGCAGACAAGCTGGTCTGAATGATTTTGCCCTTTTCCACCAGCACCATATCAAGTGGACAAAGTAACTGATCTGTAGCAAGTAATTTTGAAATTTGGGCCACTAAAGATTTGTTAAGCAATTTTATTCTAGGCAGAATGACCCTTTATCCAAGTTATTTTGTGTTTGGAAAGACTGTGAAATGTTAAACTCTTGTAACATTCCATAAAATGTTTCACAGTATTAAATGTATAATAATAACAATGTGCTTTCGAGAATAGGACAAATCAAAGAGATAATGAGCCAAAATAAATGTGCAAAACTATTTTACATATCAAAAAGCAATAAGACTATGCAGTTCAGCTAATTTTATTTGCTTTTTTCAAATGTGAGATTTTTATGCAGTGTTTTACATGCTTCATGGAAAGGCATCCCAAAAATTGCTTTTAAACAGCAATTTTAAATACCCCATCAAAGTATTTACAGAACATCCATTATCTGAAATTCTATTGTCAGTTTGTTAGATTTTCTAAAGCATGCAGTCCAAGCAGTGACTGAAATACCCAAAAATTTGTGTGCATCTATACAGGTGGGCATATTACTTTTTTTCCATATAAAATCCCTGAAATGATTTCCTTAGTATTTTTCATTTTAGAAAATGTCTAATAACAATCATTGACCCTTTTCCAGGAAATATGCAGCAGGTCTTCAAAGAGCTTCACTGGTCCACACAATTTAAAAAACAATGAAACTTGTATTCTTTTCATGTTTACAATTTGTGTTGACAAGCACTGCCTTTTTTACTGAGTCAATTACCACTATCCAGTTATTCTTTTCTACATTTTGCTATTCAACTCAGGCAGCCAAAGCCAGTTCATGATTTCCTTAGATCTATTTTGCAGTAGTCTAGTTTGAAAGTTTTGGTGAAAAGTGTTTGGGTTTTTAACTGAAATCACTTTTTAATGACCACTTTTGAAAATACATATTTTACAAGACTTTTTTTTCACATTTCTTTCCCTTCCTTCCCACTGCTAGAGATTCAGTGTACATTGGCCAAATACCTTTCTGCTCCTGATTTCTTTGGAGAAACTTGCAGCTTAAACAGAGAGAAGGACTAATAAAGCAGCAAGGAAGTATGGTGTCCCCCCAGCTAAAGCAGATATTAAAGCACCTGTGTCTCTTCACCAGGAAGCTATTGGAAGCACATGTACAGAACATCTGTTTCTAATAATCAATGCTGCTCCAGTCTCCTTTTAAGTCAATGTTACTTTATGTGGCTGTGCCCTGTGTCATAATTTCCTCTACCACGTGCCATTATACCAAATCCATTTAGCATTCACAGGAACTGAACAGAGAACAGAAAAAGAGCAGAAATATTGTTTTTCTGGGCAACTTCTGAAGTTTTCAGAATCATCTTTGCTTCTTAGTGTAACAGGGGTATTTTGAGCATTTTAGTTAAAAAAATCCTTTGGCATGGAACTGTTTTCCAGAAAAAAGACCATTGTCAGAGAAAAAAAGTCCTCCTGAATGTTTGAGGTGACTTTGTAAAAAGTTTCCAGTTCAAGTCCATGGGCTGCCTGATCCACAGCAGAATTTTTTTATTTCACATCAATAGAACAAAACTTTCAGCAACATCTCACTTTTCTAAATCAAAATTTAACCATGTCATTAAAGCCAGAATTTGCTTTGTCTGTTCTCCTTCCTTCTGGTTTGGCAGAGCTACTGATTTGACACAAGAAGGATAAGATGATTTGGAATGATCTGGATGGATTTACCAGGCATAAATCATGTGCATCTTACCTTGTTGCCTTATGTCCTAAAATGACTACATCTGTGACAAAGAAAGCACCAGGAATGTTGTTTATATATTTCAGTCAGGCTTTTGATGCTGGGGCCCTGGGAACTGGGCAGGAGTCAGCAGTGAACCCTGCTATCAAAGTGTCATCCAGGGCTGTGTCAGCAGGAGCACTGCCAGGAGCTCGGGGCAGGACTTATTGCCTCGGTACAGCCGAGGCCAGACACATCTGGATGCCGTGGCCAGCTTAATGCCCTGCAGCACAGGAAAGACACCAATGACCTGAAGCGAGTTCATCCTCACAGCACTCAGGACTTGAGAGTGTCCTGTGAGCACTGTCCCAGAGTCTGAGGCAGTGGGGTTTGTCCAGCCTGGAGCAAAGACAACTTCAGGGGGACATGACAGCCACCCCAGTGCCTACAGGGGTGCAGAGGGATGTGGAGGGGCAGACAGGCTTTTCAAGAGCTGTGTGTGGCAGGCCAAGGTACACCAGGCATGAAGGGCAGTGAAGTGATTCAGGCTGTGTGCTGAAACCTTTCCCAATGAAAGGCAGGGAGCAGGCAGAGACAGATTGCCCAGGCTACAGTCCTTGAAGGATTCTGAGGCCCATCTGGGCAAAACCCTGAACAACCTGGTCTGACCTCACAACTGGCTCTACTTGGAGCACTAGTGTGTGAGGGACATCCTGATGTACCTTTCAGCCTGAAAACAAGTGACATTTCAATAACTTAAAATTTTCCAGAAAAAGTGTTCTGATCAGATTTAGTAGTTACCCTTCCAGGTTTGAACAAAAGATACCACCTGATATCTGTGCTCCCACAAGCTGACAGAGACTTCTAAAAAGGTTCTAAAGCAACATCTTGGCTATTCTACTAATGAATTATGATAATTTCTTCATTAAAATATCACCAGAACAGACTCAGAGGATACACTGACATATGAAATATTCAGGTTGTTATAATTTGATCACTTAATATTTTTTAAGAGTCAATATCATAAGAATAAGAAGCAAAAATTAACAAGGTTGATTCCATGCTGAGGCTAATTTCATGTAATGTGAGTAATTCATTTGATACATATATGGATAAGAGAGTGGAAAGATTTACAGGAAACTGGGATTAGAAGGCAAATGATTGATAGGACCTGCAGGATGGCTGGAAGGCAGCCTATTCACCTCCCAGTTCAGTTCCACCACACATTGTTTACAACGGACAGAAATTGCACTGTTCCTCCTGAAGACCTTTTGCTCTCTTTGCATCAAACACACACCATGCTAGAAGGCGTTGCTTCTTTGCCATCCACCCACCCAGCACTGTGCCTGCCCATTGCTGAAAAAACACTAATATTCACATATTTGTCAAACTGTTACTTTTCCATAGGTTTTTAATCTTACTTCATTCCCATTCATTTTGACACTGCAAAAAATAATGGAGTATTTAATCAGCTCCAGGTTGTGGAACATCAATGACCACTGACAAAATGTCTTTTCTTACAGAAACATTTCCCCACAAATTGCTAAAGAGTAGCACAGACTCATGGAACTCTATCCCTGAAAATATTTGCTCATGCAAGTGTTTCTAGAGGCTTCTGCATGTCCTGTGCAACATGCCTTGCGTTCATGAGAGCAATTCCCTTAAACAAGCCTGAGGCACAGCTTTTTCAACAAAAAGAAACTAAAGCATTTCATGATAGAATAAGTCTAAGGAAGATTCTCCAATATGAATAGAGTCTATTTTTAAATTACTAGAGAATCATTTTGCTGCCACTTTAAGTGTGCTTTGTCTGAGATGTCAGAAGGAAATAAGAGCAGAGGCTGTTGTGTGGGAAAGTCATGGAAACATCTCAACAGCTCCCATCAAACCTGTATTTTTATAGCAAGACTTTCTACACTTGATCTTACAGAGTGGAGGTGCCCTAACTCTCTTTACTTGCTTGGAAAACATGGGAGGATTCTGAAACCTTCCCAATGTCTCAAGGTGAAACTACATGATCATAAATTTCACCTAAAAAGTCTGGATTACCTGGATCAACAAACAAACAAAGAACAACAAACCACCACAACAAAACAAACAACAAAAAAACAACCAAACAAAAACCCCAAAAACAAACAAAAACCTCCCCCCACAAAAAAACCACCAAAAAGCAACCCAAAACCATAAGGCACTCTGTCCTGTTAACACATTAAAACTCAGACTGCATAGAAGCCATGAAAAATCAAATTTCTTTTTATCAGGTGACAGGAGACAGAAGCTTGTTTTCTAATAGGCAGAGTTTATCTCTGAGGAAAACCATTAACAGAGAGAAATGGTCACTGGATACAGGTTATTTCATTTCTGTTTTAAAAGCCAAATCTGGATGAAAGAGTCAGGAAAGAAGGTACTCAAGAGGTTTCTCAAGACCAAAGAAGTTCTGAGAAGGGTTGAGAGTGGTGTTCTGAACAGAGATGCTGCAGCTGACCTAGGGAAATAATTTTACTTGAAGTTATCACTGTAGACCTTGGAATAAAGACCTTTTAGAGGTTTAAATTCCTGAATGGAAAGTAAACAAGGAAAAAGTAAATAAGTAAATATATATATATATTGCAGCTGCTTGGAAACACTTGTCTACTTTTGGGTAATTTACATATTGCATAACCTTGCCAAGCTATCAAGCAGCAAGATAACTTCTAGATCATACATTATTTCCCTCCAGTGCTTCAATGACAAATAAAGGAAGGTAAATCACCTTGCTTACCACATGCCTGAGGCAAAGCTTAATCTAAAATATTTCAATGCTAATAAAACCTGGGTTAGCAGAGAAAAATGTAGAATTTAACCTGAGCGGGAAAACAAGGTCTAATTCCTTCACACATCCAGGACTGTGATTAGCTTTCTACACTTAAACAGGATTTGCAGAGAATTAAATGGAAACATACATGCTTGATGGCTCAAGGCCTACAACAGTTTTTTTTTCCCATTCCTAAATTATGTTTTTGTCTAACTCTGCTCCTCAGAAGTCAGGAAGAAAATATTAAAGAGCTGTTAAAAAAAATCCCATCTTCAAATACTATTTAGACAGCTGATGTATATGTGAAAAGATGTTTACAGGAAAGTTAATTGAAGTTGTACAATTAGTAAATTGATTTTCCATTCATATATTACATGCATAAAGGGATTTTCTAAAAGGAAGTTGCAACTAAATTAGTTCTTTCTAGTAGATTTTATCTAAGCATTTAAATTTATACTTTTAATTATTTTCCCATTTTCTTCCTGCCTAAGTTATATTTAAATTGTGTGATTGCTAAAATTGGACTTCTTCCATTTCCCCATTGGAAAAAGCTAAAAAATATTTTGGTCTAAATGTCTCACCTCTGATTTGTTAGGAAAATTTTAACTTAAAATCTCCATTTTAAAAAAAATAATAAAATCAAAACAAAGCTGTGTGATGGTTAATATTCTTTTTCATTACTTTTAAAAGTAAACATTAAGTCTGTGTGTAATGATATTGGGGTAGTGGGGAGGAATATAATAAAAAGATAATATCCAAGTTGTTGAGAGGCACAGAGGTACAGTGAATAAATGTCTACTTTCCTGAGGTTCAAACATTTCCTCTCTAGAATCCTATTTAACTTTAGAATTTTTCCATGTTTTTATTTACTATTATCATCAACTAACAACTATTTGTAGACCATTTTCCACTAATACAGCATTCTTGACACATGCAGAAGCCATATAAATATGTGGGATGTTGAAAAGATGGAGATTTCCTACATGTATTAGGCCAGGTATATCTATTTTCCCAAATAAACAAACAAAACAGTCACAACCTCTGTGAATATAACACTCACTGCAATGTTTCCTTGGAATACTCTTTTTCTTTCTTGTGTAGCATGCTATGTCCTGAGATAACATTCACAGCAGTAGCACTATTGTTCTGCAAACAAAAATGAAACCATACTGAAATATAAAACATTCACAAGGAAATCCAGTAAGGTCTATTGAACTGATCTGCTACTTTGGAACAGGCTGAGGAACTCTATCTTTCCATCACACCATTGTGGAATCCACTGTGTAAAATTTTGGAACGTTTTTTTTCCCCTGTCCATGGAATACATGAAACAGACCTGCAGCACCAGCTTCCAGCTTTTCTGTTGATCCACTGATTTCAAATGCTTGCAGGATGCAGTACTCCAGGTGGGGTCTCACAACGGAGAGAGGGGCAGAATCCCCTCACTTGACCTGCTGGCCACACCTATTTTGATGCAGTCCAGGATACAAGGGACTTTCTGAGCTGCAAGTGCACATTGCCAGCTCATACTCACCGTGCATCAAGTCCTCTGCAGGGCTGCCCTCAATCAATTTATTCATGCAGTCTGTCTTGGTACTGGGGATTACCAGTGCCGATTACCCCAACTCAGGTGCAGCCCCTTGCACTTGGTCTTCTTGAACTGCATGATGGGCCCACACCTTCTTGAACTTCTCATGGGCCCACACCTCAACCCTGTCAAGGTCCATGCATCCCTTTCCCTTCTTGTCAGTGTGTCAACTGAACCACTCAGCTTGGAATTATCCACAAACACAAAAAGTGTTGGGGGTGTGCTCAATGCCCCAATCTGTGTCTTTAATAAAGAAATTGAACAGTTCTGGTCCCAACACAGATCCTTACAGGACACTTATTGTTACTGGTCTCCATGTGGACTGAGACCATTGGCAACTTGTTGGATGCAGCCATCCAGACAATACCTTATTCTCAAATAGCCCATTCATCAGTATCTCCCCAGTTCAGTGACAGGGATGTTGTGCTGGACCATGTCAATTGCCTTATACAAGTCAAGGTACACTTAATTTGAACTTGCAGCTAAGATTAATATTTCTGCCACTAAACAAACAAACAAACAAACAAACAAAACCAAACCCCAGCTCCCCCCAGAAAAGTACAAAACCTGAAAACAAAACAAAAATCCCCTCCAACCTTCTCCTCAAATCTGAGTAAATAAGATCACTTTGCATGTACGTTATGTGCATGCTTTCATTCCACTAAATAATGCAGTAATCAGTTAAAGATGACAAATAAAACATGAAGCAAAGTTTTATTCTGAATGAATTCTCTCTCTTTATTTGGCTAAATGCACACTCAGTCAGCTGTAATTCCCAAATAAATCAGGAAGAGTAAAAAATGTCTACTAGACCACACAGATGAAGCAAAGGAAGTGCTGGCTTTAAGCTGGGCTGAAAAGACCCACAAAAAGAAATGTGGTCACACTTTTCTTGGACACTAGCAGGCTTATTCTCCTTTAAAGTTAATTCACATCAAATTTTCTAGCCTTTCTAGACTGCAATTAGGCCCTACACATGGAAGGGACAGAAAAATAACAACTAGGTTAAAAATGTCCCCAAACTTTTAGCTATGAATCAAATACAAGTTAAGTTCAAAGGCTTAGTGGTTTTTATTTAATTCTAAACATTGATTCAGTAAATACAGATAAAATATATGGTTCAGCAACAGATGTGAAAGAGCACCAACACTAAACTTCACTGACATTTCACGTTTCTGACAAATCTGAGTCCGTCTGTTTTTATTGATTAGTTGTTCACTAAGTCTCAAAACTCACATTTCTGCTCTGGTTGCTTTGTTACACACTTCCCCTTTTTTTCATCTCTGCTTTATTTCTTCCACAGTAGCATTGTGACATGCTATGCTCTCCTGTCTGTTGACTTTTTGCATTTCTTATCAGCAGAAAAACCATCTACTGTTTTACACCTCTGGGTTCTTCATGCATTGAGCCTCAGCAGCACAAAAGTGATGCTCTGCCTCCTTGCAGAGCTGCAACTTGACAGGGTGGGAATTCCTTTATCGATCCATGAATTTTCAAGTACATTTGCAGTCTTCCTTGTTGCAATAATTGTGTGACTCTAAGCAAGTTACCACTCATCTCCAAAGTAGCTCCATTAAGAAGAAATCCACCACATCTAAGCACTTTAAATATTCTCCTAGTATTTTTACATCTAAAAGATTAGTTTGGTTTTTATCCTGAGCTTTCAGCATGAAGTGTTTTCTATTTCCCAAATAAATTAATAAGCATAAGGATTTGCATGTCTTACTTTTTTAAAATTACTTTTATTTTTATCATAATGGCTTGTTTGCAAAGACAATATTTTCCTGGATTTATATTTCCTCAGAATAAATCAGTACCCTATTGACTTTTAACTTTCACAAATTTCAGCCAAAGATAACATAACAAAGGGGCTTTGTAGTAAAAGCAGAAGTTCACAGCAATTTTTTTTTTAGGGACAACATTCAATTAGGCATCTTGAATTTTATGGATACTAGTATACTGTAAGCAGTTTTTCTTACCACTGATGCTTTACATGACATTCACATGAGAAGGACAGCAAAAAAGGTTTGAACATAATGATTTGCCTATGACCTCTTCCTTCTAACAGATCAACATGAAAAATTTCTCTCTCTTTCTGCACATATATATATACATAAACACACATTTATTTCTTATACAATTAATTACCTCTATGATACATATTCCCTCCCAATAGATTCATTTGGGTTTAGCCTGTGATTGGTAATTTTTATCTGCTATTTGATATTAATTGTGCTTTAAATGCAGATATTTTGCTGTTAGGATATCTTAGGAGAGGTTGAAAGAGGAACATGATAAAAGAGCAGCTAAGAGAAAATTTGAATCACTGAAAGAAAGGGAGATTGTGTTTTTTCTATTTATGCTGGGCCTAATAGAAAAACATCAACTCATAGAAGTTATAATTAAAAGAAAATTTTTATTATGCTTTTTTGAAATTACATTACAAAAGGAGTATCAGAATAAAATGTTTAAAATTACAGAATCATGATCATGAGTTCCACACTATTTCCTTTTTTTTTAGAGTCAACTATAAGACATACTTGAAGCAATCCTCCTAATTTGCCAAAAAATATGATTCCCTTTGGAATGTGCAAGATGGTCTAATAAAAAAAAAATTGTTTTCAATTATTTCTAAACAAACTAAAACCCCTCACCCCCAAAATTCATAGGTAAAAACATGACGTTAAGTTGAATGATAATTCATTGTGTTTGACTGTTTCTTCACTGACCTGAGATATTCCTTTGAAAGCTTCATTCTCACAGTAATTCCTTGCAGAGATAAATTTTGATAGGGTGTGAGAATAAATTGGAAGAAAGTCATATAATTGCTCCAGGGTTTGGAACTGGCTTTTCTTCTTCTCTGCAAGTTGAAATTTGGTGTTCTTTTCTCATCAGTTCAAGTCCATTACGGCAGGCAGGGCATGTTCTCCTTTGTGTACATCCTCTAAGCATCTACATATATACCTGCTTGTCTCAGAAAATTGGAAGCAACACACACCTCTGCTTGAGATAAAGTGGGTGGATGCTGATGAAGGGAAATAATTTGAGAAACAGAAGTTTCTGCTTCAAGGTTTTCTCTGTTTTACTGAGCTCTACAAAGAACTGTTGTTGCCTCATGTTTTTTCTTTCAAACTGCACAAGCAGCCTTATGTCCAGCGACTCTCTAGTGACAGCACGCGACTGTGGCTTACAGGAGAATGTTTGTTGGCAGATACAGCACATGAAGAGTCCTGTAAATTAAAACAAATAACAATTTTTTTAGACAATAAAATGCCATTTCTTCACTTTTTCATCATTTTTCTATTTAATATTTACAAATTTATATAAAAGATGCTGCTTGCTGGATACAGACAGAACTTACTTCTGAAGCCAGGAGAAGTCTTCACCAGTAAAGACCAGGATCGTGCGCTCTGCCTGGCTACTTCAGAGAACACAGAAAGGCAAAGAGCATCTCCAAGGCAGATGCTGAAAATGGATTTAAGATGAAGCTGATGACTAATAATGACCCCTTAAAGAACCTTAAAGCAGCACAAGGGATTTGGAGTAAAGGCTAATGCTGGTTTCATCTGGGGCAGAGTTAATTTTCTTCCCAGTGGCTAATACAGGGCTTTGGTTTGGTTTTGTGCTGAACAGAGAGTTGAGAACAGAGAGATATTTTTGTTATTTCTGAGCAGGATTTACACAGAGCCAAGGCCTTTTCTGCTTTTTGCACTGCCATGCTGGTGAAGAAGTTTGGATACCTGAGAGGCTGGGAGGAGACACAGATGGGACAGGTGACCCCAACTGACCAAAGGGATATTCCAGACCTAATGACATCACGCTCAGTATATAAAGTGTGGGGGGAAAGGAGGAAGGGGAAAATGCTTGGAATGATGCTGTTTCTCTTCCCAAATCACTGTTGCACATGATGGGGCCCTGGCTTTCCTGGAGATGGCTGAGCACCTGCCTGACCTTGGGAAGCAGTGAATTAGATGCTTGTTTTGATTTGTTTGTGTGAATGGCTTTTGCTTTCCCTGTTAAACAGTTTTTATCTCAACCCATGAGTTTTCTAGTGTTTACTCTTACAATTCTCTCCCTCATCCTGCTGTTGGGAGAGTAAGGGAGCAGCTGCATGGGGCTTGGCTGCTGGCTGGGGTGAAATGACAACAAGGCTTCTTACCATATTCTTCCAGAAGAAATAGAACCCAAAATGATTTATTTACAGCCTACCACTTGAAATAGACTCTTATCGTATACTCTGAATTTGTATATTTTATTCATAGATAGACTTTTATCATATTCCCTGAATTTATATATTTTATTCATATTTACCATTTGTAATGCATATTGCAGATGGTCACAGAAATTATTTCTTCTTGATGATTTCTTGCATAAAATTTAGTGTTTCACTCTCCCTCTGTGTCTTGTAGGGTGAGTGAATGAGAGGTTTTGGCCTAAGAACTGAATATCTCTCCAGACATATTTTTGAGATAGCAAAGTAACATCACCCATTAAAAAGAGGTGATACAACTAGTACCAACAGTGAAATCATACTGCTGGATGAATTTTCCTGAAAATATAATTTTTTCTCTTCTTTTGCCCTAGGGCTGCCTAGGCTCAATTTTTAAGATATAACAATTATTTTCTTGTTCAAACGGCCGTCAAGTCTTCTTGGGGCAAAATTATGCACTCCTTGTTTTGATAAAACAATCTATTACAAGTTCCCCTCAACATTTCTTTAGATAGTAAAGTTTCCTAAACATGATAAGATATTCCCCAAGTCCTTTTGCACTAGTCAAGTTATTGATGCCCATCAAACTTACTATCACTGAAGACCCCTTACCCAAGTACTTCAAATCCAGAGAGATTTGTGTGTGACCCAATTTAGACTACCTACTGTACCCTTTAAGGCAATCTCAGGACTTACAAGGCAGCTAAGTTCAAGGCAGCAATGACTCACTGCTTAAGACTCAGCACATACATTCTGGTTTGGTAACGTGAATTAAAGTGGGCATGATATCAAATATAGAACCCAATCAGCAGTGCATGGTATCATTTGCATCACTAAAATGCAGCTGAAGCACGTAGGACTGTGAACCTGTTCTCTATGCAAAGTCTTTACACTGCTGTGTCGTGTTCTGAATTAACTGGTTAAGTTCAGTAAAAACACTACTTCTTCAACCTCTTTAGCAGGCATTGGATTCCTACTTTCACCTCAGTAGAAATATGCTGAAGTAAGAATATTCATAGAGCAGCAGGGATTTCATGCATGGATCTTGAAAAAAAATCAGAAGTGTGTGTTCTGGTCTCTTTTTCCCTCTATCTTACTTTTTAAAATAATTTATATGGCATACATTTACGATAAAGTCACATTATCTCAGCAGTCTATAGGTGAACTTTGAGCAATGAATTCTAGTAATGTGGCTTAAAATCAGCCTCATGAGAAATCAAAGCAATTGCTCACTCTCACAGTCACACAAGCAATACACTGACTAAAAACAAGGATGAAAAGAAAGCTAATGTTTACCTAGACTATAAATGTAGGT
This sequence comes from Emberiza elegans, assembly GCA_024865655.1. NCBI lineage: Eukaryota > Metazoa > Chordata > Aves > Passeriformes > Fringillidae > Emberiza > Emberiza elegans. Next base: position 50,928,285 of record JALJVW010003023.1, read on the forward strand.
GGTTAAGATGAAATAAGTTTTGAAATAATTCTAAAAAGGCTAATAATAACAGTTTTCTTTCAAGATTCTGACATGCAGTGTTTAATTATCCTGTATGAAACTTCTGAGGTACTTCAGCTAAAATATGTATGAAAATGCACTTCCAAATTGAGTCACTTATCAGTACTTAGGGACAGCACATCACAGGCCCCATAAGTTTTGAATTTGTCTACCTGAATCATTCAGATGAAAAAGTATCTGGTTTCTTTTAAATACTACTGTACAAAGCAATTGGTTCATTTCACCTCAGACTTTCAAATCTCTTACACATTTTTTAAAACTGCATGACATGCCTCTAAATAAAATATTCTCCTTCAAGTCAGCCTAAGTGTTAAAAGTCAAGATTGCAACTTAGTTGAGCAACACATTAATACTATGTTGAGTTCTGAGCCAGCAAAACTCAAAAAGGCTGTCCAAAGGTCTGAGCTCAGGGAAGGGTTAGAAAGATAGTAAGAAGACCAAAGAGGAGAAATTGAGAGCTCATTTATTCTGACAAAGAGTTCAGGTGACAGTAACAACTCCCTACTTGAGCAGCAGAGACATAAATGAGAGCAAGGAGTGTTAGAAAGCACAATAGTCAAATCACACTTTTGGAAGAACTTTTTCACTAGTACAGTAGTGTACAGCTTGAACAGACATTGTGAAATTTTAATCTTTCCAAGACTCAGATGGAGAAAAAACACAAGGAGGTGGCCCAGTGGCTGGAAGTGCCCCATTTTGACCGGCCAGTGAAGCTAGAGGACTCCAGCATTCGTCTGGTTATATGAGGTAAGCTCATTCTATTTGTTTATTACTAGACCTCTGTTGGGGTACACAAAACAGAGACTACTTTAGACCTTATTAGCATAAGAGATTTGATAAACAAAATGCCTTGGCAAGAGCAAACAGAACTTTAAGGACTAAATCAAGATTGAAAGAAGATTCAATCAGACGGGTTTACCGGAAAAGGAAAATTGCATCAGACTTCTGCAAGCAGGAGATGTTTAAAATGTATGTTTGTTTATTTGATTTTAACCTAATCGTTGTAGCAAAACATTTCTAGTCTCACTAAAATAGTATACAAGCATTTGTATCCCACAATAAAATCGGATTCTTTGACCACCTCAAAGTCTTCCTTGTCTCTCTTCATTGCTGATAGACCTTCATTACATGTGTCTAATATTACCAAAAAACCATTAAATAATTGTCTGGGTTGTTTGGAGGTTTTTAATGGCCAAATTAAGCACAAACAATGAAGGAAAGATGTGAAAATCCTTACAGATCCACAAGCTTGAAAAACCAGGAATATGGATATTTCTTCCTAATTAAATATAATTTATTAAAATATCAACCCTTTAAATTTATATTATTGATTCTTTTTTATACTAGCCATCCAAAAGAAACTGAAGATATTTACTGTAGAAAGTTGACAGCAGATTACTTTTCAAAAGGGAAAAGAACATTGTATATTTGAAAAATAAATTTATATAAATAATGTGATTTCATTATGATAAATGTAATTTCATCACCCTTGAGATGACTTTTTATTATTTAACTATTTTATGTAAGAAAGTAATTATATTGTTAATAAATAACTTGCAGCTATTGTTAAATAACTTGCAGCTATTAAGAAACCTATGTCCCTTATTGGTTAAATTTCCTTTCAAAATAGACACATTTGAAAAAGGTATTCATACTATATATACATATATCTTTCTGCTGTTTATATATTGCAATAATTTTACTTCTGTTTCTTTTTGTCGGCTCAAATTGAATAGAGCCTTAGCTATATGCTTTGAGTTTTTAATTTGAATTTGAAACTTAATTATGTAGTTAGAAAAGCCAGCTTTTACCTTTTCAAGAAAGATAAACATGAGCTTTAGCCTGAATTTTTCTGCAGATAAAAATATATATTCTATATTTCAGAAGAACTGGAAGAAAATTAATTGAAAAAAAAGTTCTTGTAACTTTGGCACAACAGAGTATTTCAGTCATGTATACTTAATATACATGTGTTTCTGTAGCTTTGAATTTGTGCAGTATTTTACTGTATTCATTTTCTGTAATGAAAAGAAAGAAGAAAATTTATCATTGATAAATTGTACTACAGAGCATAAACTTTATTTGAAACATGTTGGTGGATATTAAACATTTTGTGTATTTATAATTCAAGAAGTTTTGCTGTGTTGTTATTGTAGTTTTTTTTTTCATTTAGAAATTGATTTTGAATTTGAAAATTTAGCAGTTTGTTGTAAACCTGCCCATACAATAGAGAGTACCAGGGAGCATACAAATGGCATTGTGACAATTAAAAGGAAGAAGGTATTATTCTGAGACTCAAAGAAGGAAGAAAGAAATTCTTTGAACAGAATGAGAAAAAAAATGTTATTTTAACAAGCACGTTGGAAAGATACTTACAGTTGAATCAAGTGATACTTGAATCATTAAGAATAACCTTTATCTTATCAACTAACTGAAGAATCACAGAATTGCAAAATTATTGAGGTTGAAAGGGAGCTCTGGAGGTTATGTGGTCCGACCCTCCTGCTCCAGCCCAGCTGCCCAGAATGAGCTGCCTAGACTCATGTTCAGATGGCCTTTGAATATCTCCAAGGGTAGAGAGTCCACAACGTTTCTGGGCTGTCTGTGCCAGTGCTCAGTCACACCTACAATAAAAATATGTTTTCTGATGTTTTTTGTGCCACTGGCTGTGGTCCTGACACTGGGCACCACTGAAAGAGCCTGGGTCTGCCCTCTTTGCACCCTCCTTTCGAGTATTTATATACATTAATAACATCCTCCTGAGCTTTCTCTTCTCAGCCTGAGCAGTGCCAGCTCTCTCACCCTTTCTCCATTGGAGAGATGCTCCAGACCTCAATCACCTCAGTGAGTCATTGCTGGATTCTCTCCTTTATGTCTGTCACTTGCACTGTGCACCCAGAACTGGACACAACTCTGCAGACGTGGCCTCACCGTGGCTGATCAGAGGGGAAAGGTTGCCTCCCTTGACTTGCTGGCCATACTTTGTGTAAAGCAGCCTAAGACACCATCAGCCTTCTTGGCAGCAAGGGTGTTTCACTGGCACATGAACAACTTGGTACATCACAGACCCCTGTGTCCTTTTCTGCAAAACCAAAGGCTTTCAGTCAAAAGACAATAAAAAGTTTGATTAATGTCATCAATGTTTTACAGTTGTTTTTTTTTTTTTTAACAGATTCTGAAGGACTTGTATCTTTATGCAGATAGGCCAGGATTTTAGGAGACTGTGTTCTAAGTGATGTTGTGAACTTGGTAGCTTTAGCAGCACGATTATTCTCTAAAATGCTAACATAATTTTTAAGTAAGGTTCCTCTCTGCCCTAAAATGAAAGACAATATCCATTTCATATTTTCCCCCATCATTTAAAGGGGAAATGACAACTATTTTCTATCTCTTCAGCTACTTTCAAAATTTATTTCTTTCAGCAACTTCAGTATAACAAAGGAATCTATTGACATTTCATGTTTTTTGTGCAATGCCAGACATAGAGACCCTAAAAATGGAACATACATTTTATTCCTAAAAATTTCTACAAAAAGAGAAGAAGGAACACACTTAGTAATGAGAAGAATAAAAATGTTAAAGAAGATGTGTATTTGAATAATCATCCCAATCTGAAACTGTTTGTTGTTCTTTTATTCTGAAAAAGCTTAACTGGTTATGTTCATCTTTAGTTCTCCCATTGTGCATCTTCCTCATTTCTCCACATTTCTATTTTTAGGTTTGCTCATTTTATACTTTCTTTAGCAACTTGGAAACTCATCTCTCAACCACATCTTCCTGCAGACCTCCCGCAATGTATTTCCTTTCAAGTCCCCAGAGCCCACAATACATTTTATCCCACAAGAAAACAAGAACAAAATGTTACTGGTCTGTGTTTTTACAGACAATTTGCTATAATCACTTTCCTTTGTATTGTATAACAGAAAGTACAGTACATCATCTTCAAGAACAGAGACACTTCGTCTCAACTATATTTAACAGATTTCTGGTTTTGGTCTCTTTTCAACTTCTTTTCTGTAACTCCCCTGCTATCTTTCTCACACCACCGTTTCTGGTTTGACAATAAACACTGAAATTTTTATCCTTGTGGTCAACATCAATCAAGGCAATGAATTGTTGAACTTGGACAGGCAGGGTGTTTTTACATTTGTTAGAGATTTAAAAATAAATGTAACCAGATACACAGCATGCAATATATAAAATACTGAAGTTACTCTAAACTTGCCTTTTTTACTGAATGACAATTAGAATTTTATTCTCTTTAGCCATCTTCACATTTTTGCATTTATAACTTTTTTAATATTGAGTAAATTAAAAAAATATATACTCCCCTGCCATTTGAGTAACAATGATAAAGAGGAGTGTACAAGTGGAAAAGTTTCATAAGTTAAAAAACATAAGTGAAAGGTTTTTGAGAGAAACAGGCCTCCCACATTGCCTATTTTCTTGGAGAAATAATCTTTTTTTTCCTTTAAGGAAATTTTATCTCTTTCCTGTACACTTTCAACAGAATTATTGAGTAAATTTTTCCCTCATCTTTGTTTCTTGTATAGTTTTAGTGGTCAGTTGTCACCCATCACAAAACTGAATCTATGTTTTGCTTTTAAACCTCAATTGCTTTATTCTCTAGAAGATCTTCAGCAGTGTCAACTCATTTCTTAACTTGTAAAGCTGCAAGGCAGCTAATGGATTCACAGAAAACCCACCCTGGAAATTTATCTTAGGAGGCAAACCTACACAAATCTCTAAGGGTTTTGGTTTTGGGTTTTTTTTTTTTTTTCTAGAAAGGCAAGTCATACAGCTACTCTCCTTTACAGCATTCTGATGAACTAAAGAAATGCTGACTTTTAACACAGGATTTAGGAAAGGTCATAGAGTTTTTCTCTATAAGGTTGCTAGGATCACATTTTATTACTAGACGTAAATGTTGAATAATGCTAGAATTACAGTGACCATATGCAAATGGGAAACTAAAAACTGTCTCTATAAGGCTGAAAAACATAAGTGCTGGGCAACAACTATACTGTGCCTGGTTTTAATTTTTATCTCAGACTTGATTAAGTTTCAAAAAAATTGAACATTTTCTTATTACTCTGGTATTTTTACAGTTTCCATTTCTTCCAGCCTTCCTCATGACTAAAATATCAACCAACAATGGGTAAAACTGGAGATGCCAAGACTAAAAATCGATTTCCTTTGTCAAGAAAAGTTGATAGATGACTTATTGAACTCACTTAGAAGAAACCTGAACAACATGCAAATACCCATTGAAGACAAACTACTGCTTTGAAGACCACAAATGAAAACCACACAGAATCTTATATACCATGGCAACTAGTGCTTACCATTGTAAAAGTAAAAGCAAAAAAACAAGTACAATAATTAAAAACTACAGGTGGGATACACAGCTAAGTTTAAAAAAAAATAAATAACAAATACATTAGTTTCTTCTTCCTGACAGCCATATGTTAGTCCAGCCACAGGTACCATGAAGCATGGCTATTGCCTTTAATTCTACTCAATTGTGAGTGACAGTTTTCTTGTATGCCATTTTGCGAGCCCCTTCCTGCAAATGCATGAAGATCATTATTATAAACTTCCACTGGTAATGCAAATTTGGGACATGGGAAGAAAGACCTTTGAAAGAGATTTGTTTTATAAGTTTGGTGAAAAGTGTTGAAAAGGTGAGCTTATATAACAAAAAAAATATAGTTGTTAGAAGATGTTAGCAATGGGTGGAAAATAGATATGATGGTCATTTGGAATGATGTACAATTTACTTCAGTTACCTCCAAAGTAGTCATGTATGTTAGGAAGTGATCTGTTAGTCCTTGTAAGTGTCTGCTCCTCTGAAATAATTTTCAAGAGTCTAGCCCAATGCACTGTAATTTTATGAAGTTAGTCAGTCCATAGTCCTGTCATAAATTGCTTTTCATGGTTTCCTTAGCTTTCTAGAAATGTATTATGCATGCATCAACAGTATCTTTTCTATGTCAAGCACTGTTGGGTCTCAATCTATTCTAGATTTTTTATTTGGAAAAATCATGTCAACTTGCACTTGAAGCTGTTTACATGCAGCTCCAGCAAAGACATATTTTCTCCTTCTGGAGGCAAATAATACACTTTCAAAAAGCGCTAATTACTGTAAGAGTGTCATTGAAAATATGACAGTCTATATTTATACTCAAATACCATGTTTACAGTTTGACTTTTTTAAAATTTATATTCTTAGAACTAAGTTCACCCTCCCTTTTACTTCTTCCCCCACATACATTCACCCAGAACTAATAAGAAATGAATCAGCTTACTGTAATGCAATATAAAGTTCTGCACACATTATATCCTATTCTTTCAGCTAGTGCCAAGACAAGGCTAAATCTTTTTAGAGCATGTAGCTTTAAAATACAACCATCTAGAAGAGGTTTACTGCAAATGCTACAGAAAGTGACTCTTAGATTTACTAGATACTAAACTTCTCATAGTTTTCACCTATATGCTTCACTTGTGCATTGTTGTGGTCTAGAAATTTATGAGCAAAGGCTGCTGTGGTTCCAGAATGGGACTGGTGTAATGCTGGTGTATGTACACACTCCACTGAGCTGAGTCCTGCTTTTAGAGATTAAATGAAGCATGTAGGAAAAACAAAGGTTTTATGTTATTGCTCTTGGCACTTGATATAATAAGATGCAATATGGCAAGACTGCAGTATTGGAATGTGTTCATGAGTCAGAACTGACGTAAAAACAGCACAGATTGAGCAATATTGCAGTATGGCTATGGTTCTTACATTGTATATTGTAAAAGGCATTCTTGCAATCATCTCAAACTGCGGTGTGCAACCAGTATGTTTTTAGGGTTAAGGCCAGTACCAGCTCTAACACAAGTTTATTGCCAGCCTGCATTGACATCATCATAACTTAAATCTGCTCCCTGCATAAATTGACTAAATTCTGACACAGTGCCCTCCCAAACAGAGCATTCTTTAGTAATATACTCTATTGCATATAAGATGTATTCATACATGTATACCTGTACCTTTTACAGGTATATAGACACTAGTTGCAAGGAACAATTGATTGATTCTTTATTTATTTATTTACCCCTCAAACTGTTGAAATAATGTAATAATTACATGGACTCCATACTAGATGGCCTCCTTGCCCTGGAATATCATGAACAAATCTGGACCAAGCGGTCCTTCATAAAAATATTGTGGCCCAAGGTGAGAGTTTGGAGAAACCCCTGATATTCCTTTTGAGTTGTGGTCATAGCAGCTAAGCTTCGGAGAACCAGCCTTTCATATTAACACACTGTGCAAAAGAGGCTGTGTAACGTACACTTGTGGACACACCTCGCTAGGAATGCAGCTGTTCAACAAGACGTCCAAACATCAAAAGATAATTTCAACTGAGATTCAAGTTAAATTTCAGCAAAAGTTGTGAGTCAGAAAAGTAGTTTCATGGTGCAAAAGACCAGTCCATCTTGGATAGCAACACCCTGTAATTTCATACAATGTGCTAAGGAATGCTTACTCAGGTTTGACCTATGCATTACGACGTGGACAACAGACTGAGAGGAGCTGACTATAGGCATAGGCATCCATAATTCTACGGCTGGCCCTGCCAGACCCCTGGAAAGATGAGACAATTGCTTTAACTGCTGCCAAAACACTGAAGAGTGCTTGTTGGAGGTTATTCTTAACCAACAAGAACATGGTTCTCACCTCCCCATTACCCACAGTAATTTGCAAGACTTGTTTCTCCCACTCAACTGCACCTTGCAGACGATCGTCTTTCCCTCTCACAGGAATATCTGTGATATTCTCACAGGAATATCACAGACAGAAATAGACTCTTGCATATTATAATAGCATATTTAAAAGCTGTTTATGCAGTGCATATATAAATGGAGCAAAGATTCCCATGCTCATACCAAAGTGTTATTTTTTCCCCATTTATATATATACACTGTTTTAAACTGTATGGCCAAAGTGTAAAGAAAATGAAAGCAATTCTGCATGCTGCAGAATTGTTCATGCAAAAGGCCAATTTATAACAGAAAAACTTTGTGAAGTAGCAAGAAAACACAGTTCTCAACTTCTGCATTTCCTGCATGCATGCACAGTTGAATAGCAAAAGGTTTCAGTAACATCAAAATTCACTATGGACTGAGCAAAATATTACACAATCTATAAAATTGCCACTGGTGTGATGCCTCAAATTATCCTGCAATCTCATGAATGGTGATGTAGGAAGTAAAGGATAACATTTATGCTTTGCCAATATACTTAGATTTTATTTTTTCCATTGGCTTGTAAGTTACTAACATTTTTCTCACCATAACAGATGTAAAGATTAAGGTGCACAGAGAATAATCTTCTGGAGAAGGGAATGGAAAGGGAAATAAAATATACCGAAGGATCCTATCTAGTCACAAGAAATTTTGAAAAGCTTAATTTTATGTTCAAGGAAAGAGATGTTAGAGAAAAAGAATGGAAATAAATGACTGAATGATGGCAGCAATCAGGAATGAAAAATGTTCAGACAGGGATTTTTACAAAAAAAACAGTGGCACTGGAAGACAGGTGTTTAAACCTTTTGAGAAGAAAGGTTAAGCCTTACAAGAACTTCAGCTACTGATTTTAAACAAAATACTTCCTCTGTCCTCCATAAAGATTGACAGTCTACAATAATGGTAGTGAGTTTATGATCACATTATGGATGGAAGTCAGTAGTCAGTGAAGTGAGAAAAAGAAGTTGCAATTCTCCTACCTTAAACTAACTCAACCAAGTCCACTACTATACTATTCCATCATTATTAAAACTCAGATTCTGCATACAATGAACAGTGAAGATGTGAATTATTAATACAATTGTCTTTTGGTTTTTGGGGTTTTTATTGTGTTTTTGAGTTGTTTGGGGTTTTTTTTACATATTTTTTTTCCCTGGGCTGCTGCTGCTTTTGCCCTAGATTCAAAATTTGTAGTCACCAGTGTTCAGATTAGACTAAAGGAGCAGCTCTAACAAAAAAACATGATCTACATCCTTGTCTTAGGAAGTGGAATTGAGGTAAAAACATAAAAGTAATTTTTACCTTTCCATAGCTTTTAATTTTTACTGCTGAACAAATATGAAAACAAATTTCTTAATGTTATTGAGACATCACTTTTGCAATAGTTTATGTAAGATAAGACCATTATTTTTTTTCCTGGAAAAGATGTGTCTTTTGGGTTACTGACCATGTACAGGAAGGAAAAGTTCTTGTGGAATAATGCAAAGACATTCATGAAATTAATGTCAGCATTTTTTTTAGAATAAAAGAAGATGCACCAAAAACCTTTACAACTCATGCACCCATGGCTATCAGCCAAAACCAGGAGATTCTTTGACTCCAAAAAGTGCAAATGCTAGGGTTGTTTATTCATAACCATATAAAACCAAAATATAAAATGCTTCTCAGCAAGCATGGCAGAAGTAAGTTCTGTGTGATGTAAAAAATTGAATAATTAATTGTCTCTAAAAATGAGTTTGAATTTATTTCACTCTCTGCCTCTAATAGTTTTATATTTGTATAAATATCCCCAAAATGACTGCATTAAGAAACTCATTCTGAAAATATTTATAGAAGAGATCATGGAGGAAAATATGACCCACAAAGTCCACCCCTCATGCAGGAGACAAAAAAAGTGAAATGTATCTGAAAGTTAGCAAAGAAATATTTTTCATACAGCAAGAGGGTGTTTTCAAAATACAGAACTGTTTATACAAAAATCAAAACTTCATTGTGATGCTACTTGTTTTTCCTAGTTCTTAAATGTTTTATTAGCTAAAAGCTTGACCCTAGCACAACAAGGTGTGGATCATAACTAGATAAATGGGATGTTAGGCACATTCTTAGTGAATTCCTGTAAAATTACTAATGTTGCAGCATTAAATTACTAATGTTGCAGCAGCATGACACATGAAAAAGGAAAGAATAAAAGAAAATCGCAGTCTGGCAATATGAATGGGCAAGTTCATTTCTTCCTGCATCGTTGGTACTGCAGAATCACTATCAGCTACAGAGTACAGAAAAATTTTAAATGGATGTTCTGATTGACACAGAAGAAAGAAACAAACACTACACTTGATCTCTTCTAAAGAATTTAAAATATGGAAAAGATTAAATGAAACAAACACTTACCAGAAATGCTTTTTTTGTCAATTCATTTTACTGGACAATTTGGAAAATTAAGTATTTCTTGCCCCCAGATATTGTCTAGTATTATTACACATAATTGCTTTCTCCCTTTGATGTTATAATGCAAGATGTCATTGAGTATGAGATTAATCAAATACTAATCTGATAGCAAAATCAGAGAATAATTCAAGATTTTATATCTGGTGCAACTCAAGTATTCTGAATTCATCCCATCCCCAAAAAAATCACTTGCTTTCTTCATGGTTTTTGGGACTTTTTTTTTTTTTTTCCCATTTGTTTACTACTAGATTCCTTGGGACCTCTTGCTGAGAATCTTGAAGATCTGATCTCACACACCCAGTTTCTGTGTAGGGGCTATTCCCATCCACATTAATAATGGCTGAAATTACATCAATATTGACTTCTATTTATAATGTATTTTTAAGTTCTGCAACAATTACACTGTGCTATTACCTTTAATCTTTACTACCAACACCCTAACAAGCCCTGACCGTGTGTATTACAGTGACCATGCTCACTGAGCATGCACTGCTAAACAATTATATTATAGCCATGCTGGGAATGGTTTGAGATTGAGCCCTTCAGATTTCTCAGCACAATTAATTGCCATTAATACACAGAAATTACAGTTTCCTTTACTGCCTAATTTGCTATATAGATAGTATCAGATACTGAAATCAAGGGGTTTTTTTTTCTATATTTTATTCCCCCAAAGAAAGAAAGGAGACAGATCAAGAAAGCAGAAGTAGGTATGGAGGAAAGCAATGTTTGTGGGTTTTGAGAGTGACAGAATATAATTTAAAACACATAAACCAGCATGAAAGCAAGAAGGAAGGAGGCTTTAAGATCTGAACCACGGATGTCCCCTGACACCCAGCTGGTTTCACTGCAGTGCTGGGGTTTATGGCATGTGTTGGCTCCAGGTCTGCCAAGTTCTTCCAGCCATCCTGTCATGTTTAGCAAGATCACTCATGTGTGCAAGGTCTTGCAGAAACAGAGCCGAGCAGGGAAAGGTGATGTAGAAGAAATGTGTCATGAAGCAACCACATCCTAGCAGGACCAATCTTAACTTAAGTCATATTTTCACTTTCTTCAGTATATGAGTTAAAACAATATTTATCTCTCTCTTCACTGCACCTTACGTGTTTTCCCCAGGTTTCCACTCAACACTTGAATACAGAAAAAGATGCAGCTCTAAGACTGTATTATGACACTTCTTTTAATAGCTGTTCAAAAAAGAATAAACTATATTTTTTGTTTTTCCAGCCTCATTTTTATTCACTTCCTAAACATCAAGCATGAAAATTAAAATTTATCTGAAAACAGATGGATGTAAAGGTGTGTTGGATAGGAGCTGTCAGTCCAGTTCAGCATCTCCTTGGTGAGCCATGTGTTACTGTAATTCTTATAAAGAATAGCAGTAAAACCATAAGACATGCAGTCATAGTTTTCAAACATTTTATTTTTAAAAGCTACTGCTACATATGTCAGTTTTCATTTAGCAAAACTGCATAAACATTGTAGAAATCTATAAATATTGATATTTAATTATTTTACTGAATCATAGAAAAGATAGAGGTATTTTCAGGTGAAGCTTTCGTTGTGAGAGATATAACAGAGCTAACACCATGTTTATAGCTTTGCGGCTTTTCCTTTCAAGGGAAAGAAAACATAACCCTAAATTTAAACCCTATATTTAAATTATAGATTTGAGAGTTTGCAATCCAAGAAATCCATAGGAATTCTAGTTCCCTGACCAGGGACTAAAAGAGATGGAAAAAAAAAAATCTGAAAATCACAGGTTTTCATTTTGAGTTTCAGACTATTTCATTCAGGTACTGCTTTTTTTTTTTTGTTTCCAAGAATGTTTCACTGAACTTCCATGGCAATTAAGAAAGACAGAAGATGTTCTTAAAAGCTATTTAGTTTGTACTAAAATAAATATATTTGGTTTTTACAACAGAAGCAATTTTTTTAAACCAACCTACTGATGCTAGCCTATTAAGAAGAAAATATAGTTCAGCATTTATCATTTACAAGACTTATGTTTGTGCATTTTACATCATAACAAATTGCTTGCTTACAATTTAAATTTGACCTCTTTATGAAACCTGTACACTTTTTTCTCCATAGAAGAGTTTGAACAACATCACCATGCACAATCTTTTCTCTGCTTGGCAGACTCTGAGCATAGCTGAATTCCCAATTAATTTTCTGAAGTTTATGTGTCTAATGGCTTCACAACACTGTAGTGTCTTTGAAGAAAATAAAGTTGACTAGACAGCATTTTGGTGCATCACAAGACTGAAATCATTGCAATCAGGAAGAAATATGACTGCGACACAGTAGGCACAGACAAATTATATTTCATTTCATTTACTGTGTCAGTTATGACTACAAAATGAAAATTCACTATTCTTAGAAAAAACAAGAGAAAAATTTAAAAATAAAGGAAGACATGATTATAGGAAAGATTCTAAATGTTTCAGGTTCGCATATGAAACCCTTTTTGTTATAGGAAAAATAGTCTAACTGAGCATTTCCGACCAGGCTTATTAGTATAAACCAACATTTTTAAGGCTTACATCAAGATGCTATTTATGTTGTCTCATTAACTGCAGCCTGGGGAAAACAAGCTTTCAAAGACCATGTACCAAACCTAAACCAAATATACATGAAAAATTATTTTAAAAATAGAGAAATAGAATGATTCTCAAAGTTCATGCAGTACATACCCTGAATATTTTGCAGCATCTGTACAATAAGATGTATAGATCTTAAAAATAAATGTTATGATTAACTAGAGAGATTTTTTTGCATGTACAAATAAAAAAAACCTCCCATTTAATGCCAACCATGCTCCTTATTCTGTTCTGAAACTTAATTTCCAGATAAAATAATAATTTTAAGAATTAAATAATATGAATTTTCATTAAAGATGGGGACATAATATTTCCCGTGTATGTAGTGTATGTGGGTACAGCTATATGTTGCTATGTACACTTTTTCAGAGAAATAATTGATACTCATAAAAATGTAGTACTGTTCACACACTTACCCACAAACACACAGATGGAAAGATACACACAGGTCACTGGTGAACAGGGTACCACAACTATTTATAAATAAAAATGTATGTTCATATATATAATTGCATACTTCCAGAGAGGGTGTTTAGACTATTCTTATCAGAGGATCTCAGCTGCTTTTGGGCATACAGGACATTAAATTCTTGCTCAGAGTAGACAGTGTGCATCTTAAAGACACGTTACATCACCCAAATCTACACAAATTGCATGTTGACATTAAATACAATTGTGTTGAACAACAAGTGTCTTAACAACAGGTTAATCAAATGCCAAATAAATGTTAAGCATTGCAGAAAAATCACAATCAAAATCATTAATCTCGCCACAATTACAAAAAGAAAAATGAAGTTAAAATACTTCAAGATAGAAGTATTTTATATCTCCCATTAGAGGTATCAAATGAAACCCCAAATCAAATCTATTTTAAACAATACTTTATTGTGCAATAATTCATTAACAAAAGTTATTCATGATGCTTAATTGCACCCACACACAACACAGAGTTAAAACAAAATGTCCAAATTTGAATCATATTAGTTGTGATGAAAGAGTGATTAAACTCTTTCTACTTTAATAATTAAACATCTAAAAATTCCTTGAAACATTGTTTCCAAACAAAGGTGAGGAAAGAACAAACTGAAGAGGTATGATTTAATGATACGGTTCATATAAAAGAGATCAATGAAAGGTGAAGGCAATGTGAGGCCATTTCAGTAAGTCAAATGTTGTTTTTCTCTTTTTCTTTCTCTTCTTTCTTCTTTCTCTTTCTTCTCTCTTTTCATTTCCCTTTTCCTTTTTCTTTTCCTCTCTCCTTGTTTGTTTTTTTTTGTGGGGGGGGTGGGGTTTGTTTTGATTTGAATTTTGGTTTTGGTTTTGTTTTATAGGGATTAATGACTCAGACTTCTTTCTAACTTGCATAACATTTTGTTTTATGGATTAAAACCAGCATGCCATTGGCTGGCACAGTCCCAGTGCTTATGTAAAAGGGATCAAGGAACTAGTTTTTCCTGAATATAAGAGAAGCATCAATGTCAAAAAATCCCTGCTTTCTTTTCCTGACTGTTCTCCAGATGACTTTGCAATGCTGAATTATTTACATCTTGACAAAGGCTGTGATATAATTCCAGAAGTTCTACAAGAGGATCTCTCCAAAATTTTCCACCTCAGTCAACAAGACATATGATATTCCCTGAGCATAACAGCTTTACTGCCAAAAAATAAAATATGTTTCTGCTTACTGCCAACCCACCTGACTTTACCTAAGTAAATTCCTTGCCAAATCCATCAGCCTTTCCACCCTCAACCCTAAATCCATTTATTCTTGCTCAATTTAATATGCATTCTCTTACCTACCAATTCATGAAACATCATTTGATAGACCTAAAATACACTGAAGTGATATGACTTGGGAGTGGGGCAGGGGGCATTAGTTATATGAATGTTGATCTTCTCATTTGAAGTATGCACTATAAATTCAGAGAATAAGACCTCATTGGGTCTGAATGAATTTCTCCTGACTGCAAGCGATTTGTGCAGAAGAAATTCATGGGTGTACAAGTGCCAAGACATTGGAAGTAGGAAAGATCCCCCACAGAATGCAGGGAAACACAAGCAGCAGCTACCAAAAATCCACATTGAATAATTGCATCTATGAAATTCAAAGACCATGTCTCCTCTAAAAGCACACCCTAAAACTTTCAAACTAAAAAATCACATTTATGTTTGTCTTGTATATTCTAAGAACCTACAATGAAGGCACCTTTGTTTTGATTATTAGTGAAGACAAAGTAAACAATAACTTTTTCACTACAGATTCTTGCCATATTCTAAGATTAAAATTGGGACAAATTCAGACAGGCAGGAGAAATTCAAAACCCCCTTTTACTTTTATTTTCATGTCTTTTTAGTTTAAAATCATGGGAGTACTCAGAAGACTGATACTACTGCGTAGGAAGCGAGAGTATCTAAACACGAATGGTGGGAAAATAAATAAGAGACTAAGATCCTAGTACAGCCAGCTATTGCTATTTAAAAACCTGGTTACAGAATCAACTTGATTACTTGTTGTAATGTTGTACTTGTAACCTTACCTCCGAACTGTAGGGAAGGAAATGCTATGTGCTAGGAGGGCAGGGAAAGACAAAAATGACAACACAACCAAAACAAAAAAAAAAAAAACAAAACAAACAACAAAAACCAAAACAAATAAACAAACAAAAACCCACCAAAAAAAAAATCCTGAAGGACAAAAGGAACTCAAAATGTGTAGAAAAAAGGGAGGATTTTATAAGGGGCAAACTTAGATCCATCCCACCCCACCTACACATAAACACATAGTTAAGGAACCTTGTTAAAGTAGCAAGCTCTCTTTACAGCCAGCCAAAGGTGGTAGATGCCTTCAAAGCAAGCAATGCAATCGAAGCACATGTGTGATGCTGTGAATCCCAACCCCAAAGAAAGTCACCTCTCTTCAGAAACTGCACCTAGAAATTCAGGGCACCTGCCCTGCCCAAAGAAGATGGCATTAACTTCTCACAAGTAACTCCTTGAGGCTGGATGGTTCCTCCTGTTCTAAGAGTTTGACAAGAAACAAAGACCAAAACAAATAAACAAATCAGAGATTTTATTTCAGGAACTTTGAAAACAGTCAGAATTTATTAATGCCTCCAAATCATAACTTTCCACTTGGCTAGCATGCAAAATGCATGCAATGCAAAACAGTTTAAAATTTACCCCTAGTGGAGTGAAGCCATTTGCCTTATCTTCAGGCCATTGAAGCAATTGTTAGAGGGCTTTCAAATTCAGGCATAATTTTGTTTCTAGAAGTTAACATTGAATTTTAATTACTTACGATACTAATTTGTCAGAGAGAACATTTCATATCATCTTTCAACTATAGTAATCCAGACAGACAGGTACTAAGATTATGAGTTGAAATTTATCTGGATGTATATGCACATTCCTTGTCCATATGCATTTTGTATGACTCATTATTCAGAATGTTCCTACATGCTATACAGGTGATTACAAATTCATTTTCCTTTCATGTCCTCTGTGGATGTAAACACTTTGACTGATATCCTCAACACTACATTTATCTCTTTCTCAGAGTAATGACAGATGAAAAGAAATGACCTATTCTAACAATACGGTTATTAATTTTTTGCAAGAATTCACTTTTACTGCTTTTCCAAGCTCTCCTAGTATCATGTGTTTTCCTCATTTCTTAGTATTCCAGTATTTCATTTCCTGTATAAAATACCTATAAATGGATTAGAAAGCAAGCATTAAAGATACAGTATATACGGCATTTCAGATGATGAAATATTGGCAAAAACAGGACTGGTGCTCCTAGGCGCATTTTTACACTTTGTAATGATATTTGTTCTTTTACAGAGGAACCTGAACAAAACACTTAAAGAAAAACCATGGAAGTGCTTGAGAAATTTTGGTGCTTGGAAAAAGCTGCACTTTTCATGAAACTTTTTTAATTAAGTCTGAGGAAAAATAATACACAAACAGACCATTTTTCAAGAAAGGTGATTTTCATCTGTCCTCGACATACATTTCGTTGTAACCCAGAAACTACCATAATGAGTCTTTGATCCCATCTTCCAGTCTTGACTAAGATCAAGTATGAGTTGTTCAGATACTCACATTTTGAAACTATATCTTAAGTATGGAATATCTGTCATTAATGTAGAGGAATACTATATAATTAATAATTTATAATCAATCGACATTACATTCTCTTGGACAACTAATCAAAGGAGAATTGAGGCAGAAATACAGCAATGTTTTTAAAATACATGACAAAATAACTTATAATATGTAAGCTTGTCCAAATCTATTTAAAAACTCTTGTTGTGCATACTTTTCACATACTTTTGTCTATACAATTTGCAATCCATTTTCAAGGCAATATAGTGCATTTTATTAAATTTGAAGAGACACAATATGATCTTAAAGGCTATACTTGACAATATATTTCTGATCTGAAAAATATGTTAAGTTTTATTCAAGTTAAAAGTCATGCTCCAAAGAACCAGGAAAGAGCAACATGAAAAATGATCTCTTGTACATGTATATTGTGGTTGTGTATAATTTTTTCTCTAGTACAGATTCTGCTATATGCAATGCTCATTAAATGAGTATCCAGTACTTTCTTTTTTGGAAGTTGCTTAATATAGGGACTTATATATTGCATATTTTTGTACCTAATTTGAAGGCACAATTAGTCTTTCTTAGCAGGACTTTAAAGTGATTATCCGTACAACACAGTGTTTGAAAAGACTGGTTCCTTTTCTTTTGCATCTACTCAATGAAGTTAGATTTCAGTGAAGATCTATCTTGACAAAAGAGGCATATGGAAGTAAAAGACTTCTTTCAGCACTGGGTAACAAACTCAAGGTACCTAACACCTAATTTTTCAAAATACTTTAGCTTTTAGAGATGCGTTCAGTGCTTCTTTGTCTGAACAAACTGCTACTGAAATCGTAGGCCAGATTATGCACATCTATTTTAGATTATTAGGCCAGTCTTCTGGGAGATACCAGCTAGTTGGAGTACAAAAACTGCCACTGAGCATATGCAAACTAGAATTTTTGCCATTTGGTCAAACCTGGATGAAATTTTACAAAGGTAACAAAATATTCTTTAGCACAGACACTTCTCTACCTACCATAATGTTTATAGATCAGCATATTTATGATCCTAGCCTGGTTTTTTTTTAATTAAATGTACTGAACTGATATAAATTCAGTCAATCTGAATAAATTGCTAGTCTGCAATATTTCAGATTGCTCAGTCAACAACTGACATTTGGCTCTGAAAGTCACCTTCAGTCAATCCTGCTGGTAACTTTCTATTTTTCTAAGGTAATTCTACACTAACACAAGAATAGTAACACTATTTAGAAGCAAACTAGATTTGCCCACCTCATTCCCACTCATCTCCTTGTCTATTTTTCAAAAGTGAAACTGCCTGTTTTGTGTTCTCAGAGTATTTGCTGATTCAGTTGTTTCTGTAGGGTAGAGCACAATAAGTCTCATTAAAGTATATATTTCCTTACTTGTTACAGTCACTGTGGCTAGCATCCATACCATTAAACACTAAATTGTAGAAGAATATCTCTGCAGGAATTAATTATTATTTAAGCAGACTGGGTCAAGGGGAAAAAATAAATCAAAAAGTGATGTCAAAAGCATTGATACTCTGAAATTTTATTAAATGCTGCAATGAACATGCAGCAGGTCAGTTTATGCAGAGCCATATAAGTTACTTATTTATGGATCTTCATTTCCATAAAATTAAGAATATGAAAATAAATTCAAACACATAAATACATCGATTCTAATCTTTATAAACTGAAGTGAAAAACTACAATTTTTTCCCCAAAACTATTCAGGACAATCAACTCCTAACTTCTGGAACTCCTTAATTGGTTCAAGCATAATTAAAATTACAGCTAGAAATCAGGACATACACTTGTGCAATGAGTGAAATAAAGCAATAGAACTATTTGATGGAAAGGTTTTTGTAGGTAGTGGCAGGATTTAGATCCCTTTTGTCTGCATGTAGTGACAGACTGCTTTGAGAAATATCTTTATGTTGACTTTTCAAGGAACACATCTTTCTGGAAGAATACTATAAAATAAATACATAAAATCAATCAAAAATGGTTGGGTTGGAAAGGACCTTGATGATCATTTAGTTCTAACACCCCCGACAAAGGCAGATACACCTTACATTAGACCAGGTTCTCAGAGTTGCATTCAAGCTGGTATTAAACATTTCTAATATTGCTGACTCCACAACTTCTCTGGGCAACCTGTTCCAACCTGTGTCTCACCACCCCCATAGTCAAGAATTTGTTCCTAATATGTTATTCAAACCTACTCTCTTTCTGTTTGAAACCTTTCCCACTTCTCACTACACTGTCTTGTAAAAAATCCTTCTGTCTCTCTTGTAGGCTGCCTTTGGGTACCAGAAGGTTGCAATTAGGTCACCCCAGTGCCTTCTCTTTTCCAGGATGGGCAGACTCAAATCTCTTGGCCTTTCCTTATACAAGAGGTGTTTCATCTCTCTAATCATCTTAGTGACACTGCTCTGGACTCACTCCAACACCTCAACATCCATTCTGTGCTGAGGATCCCAGAGCTGGATGAAGCACTACAGGTGGGGTCTCATGAGAGGGAAGTAGAGGGCCAGTATAACTTTTCCTGACCTGCTGGTTTTGCTGCCTTGGATGCAGCCCAGGATACAGTTGGTTTTCTGAACTGCAAGCTCACATTGCCAGCTCATGTCCAGCCTCTCAGCCACCACCACCCCCAAGCCCTTCTCAGTCTCCTCTTGATCTGTTCATCCCCCTGTTCAATGATGTCAATATCATTCATATTGGAGATTGACCCAGCCCAAGTGCAGCACATTGTACTTGGTGTTGTTATGACTCACAGATTCCCATGGGCCCACCTCTCAAGATTTTTGAGGTGCCTCTAGATGGCATCCTGTCCTTCAGATGTGGCAACCACACCACTCAGCTTGGTGTTATCTGCAAATGCACTGAGGATGTACTCGAACCCTCTATTTAATTAATGAAGATATTAAATAACAGTGTTACCAATATGGACCCCCGAAGGACACCAGTTGTCACTGATGTCCATCAGGGCTCTGAACTGTTGGCCACTACCCTCTGGACACAACCATCCAACCACTTTCTTATCCAACCAGTCCACTCATCAAATACATTTATCTCCAATTTAGAGAAGGATGTTGTGGGAGACCAATGTACACCCATTCCTGGTAAATTGTATTCTTCTTCAGTGAACAAATGAAATGCATGTGGGTTATGAGTTAAGTAGTTTGAGGACCAAATTATCCTCCAACAAACAGAAAAGTAACTCTGTGAGATTAAATGCAGGCTCATATTGGTCACAGTGAACTAGTACTCTCTTTAAAACAGCAAAGCCTAGAAAACATTTGTGATTCATTGAAACTAATTAGTTAACAACATGCAGCATAGTCAACAACATGAAAAATTCTGTGGTCAAAATCCACAGCAGTAGTAATGTGAGGAAAATTAAATTACTTCTAGTGAAGTTCTATGAAGGGATATAGCCAAATAGGAGAAACAGGTAACAGGTTAAGATTCTGATTCCTCCTGTTTACCTAAGCTTCCAAATCACCAGTACCACAGTAGCCTTCAATCCAATGAGAAAGTGAATATGAGAATCCCTATTTCTATTGTTTTAGTTAATGATAGATAACCAAACTTTGATGGATTTAGCTAATTCCATCTAGTCAGACAACTCACATAAGAAAATATCAAGGGCCTACACAGAGCCAATAATGCCCTGTATAGATTAGAAACACTCTTGACTTAGTTCTGCATAGCGACTTCGCTGGCACGTTGCTTCATTTGACATCTCAGAACAACCACATCAATTTCACTTCAATCAAGTATTGCATGCATACAGAGGCAAAGATGTGTCACCTTCCCATGATATCTCATGGCAAACTGCACATACTTCAAACAATGTATATCAACAAATAGATGGCTTCGTCTCACAGTGTACATTACAGGAAAAATCTTCACTGACAGCCTATTTGTCAGTGCATCGGATGCAGCACAGTAACACCAGACCATCTGGAGATTCCAGTGAAAAAAACACTTAGGGTGAAATTCCTCCTTCATCTACTGCTCACTGAAAGGAGACAGAATAATGGGTCTTCTCTGCAGTTTGTCGTAACGTCAGAAACCAGGAATCGACTGTGATGCTTTTATTTGTATTGGTTTGAAAAAAGATTGAATATGCTGTAGCGGTAAAAGCAGAGGATCAAAATTAAGACTGAGTCATGACAAAACACTGCTAAGATTTACTCCTCCATTTTCACAAGGGGAGGAAACTGTATTCCATACACATGCATTTTCAGTCTTCAAATGTCTCAGCACAAAACCCAGAAAACTACTCAGATTCAAACAGCAATTCTCACCACATTTCTTCATGAAATCATGCACACTATTGAATTATTTTGACTCATTTGCACCTAGGGACTCACGGTCACTAATGACTTAAGAACTCCCAATGCTTTAAAGGGAAAACTAATTAACATATTTATTGGTGTAATTGTCAGGCGGAGTTTTAACAGCAATGTTGTCTTGAAGTGAAATATATTTTTTACAATTAGGGTGGCTTCTCAAATATATGACTTTCCACCAATCTTTCCAATAGACACAAAGAGAAAGAAAAGAATCTTCACAGTTTTTACCATGATTTCTACTTACTGTAAAATCACATTTAGTGCTACTGTTGGAGGAAAAGTTAATTGGATTATAGATTATACCAAACTAAATACTGAAAATGAAATGCCAAAAAGAATGAAACATATTCAGATGTAGTTTGATTGCAGATAGAAATGTCCTCAGGAGTGAAAAATCTGCATTTTTCACATATTTGTGAAGTAATTAAACAACAATCCCACAGTAGCCATGCCATAATTAGTTTAGTAACTAAACACTGATCCATTAATTTTTGCTCATGTTTGCTGTAACATACATTACAGTTGAGGAATACCAGTTGCTGTGCTTTAGTCTGATTTGCCGCTGATTAACAGCAGAAGAAGCCAAACTTAGAGCTTTTCAAGAACAGATGGTGCTTCTATCCTCTCCTTACTGGTCAGAAATTCAGAGAAAATAAGGATGAAGACGGATGTAGAAGGAAAAGAGAAGCAACCAAAAGAGGAAAAAAAAGTTTGGCAGATCCCATAAGCAGCTATAGAAACAAATTATACCCATTTTCCACTGTGGGTGTACAAGTTTGAGGATTCACAGATGGCTTGGAATTCAGCTCCTCATCAGAGCTGAATGTGTTTCTAAGACAGTCTGAAAAGGGGGTACCAAGTGATTGCTGAATGTTATTTTTCCCACTTTTACTACTTTGTAATGTCCCTTCCTTACCTACTTTTTCTCAAAATTAATGATCCATGAAGTAAGAATGGAAGTTTTTTCAGGTACCAGGATAAAATGGACACTGACAGTATTTACCCAGATGAGAAAACTAAAAGTTGTTTTCACTGTGGGTTTCCTAAAGCCTAAGGGGACTTGAGGAGTTCTCATATCCTCCTACCTACTCCTTATAAATAAAACCATGACTCACTTTTAAAAATTTGGTATCAAGTGAGTCATTTTTTCGCACGAGTAGATTGAGACACCTTAATTTGGTGGTCTGCATTTCTCTACAAAGAGGGCAGGAATGCTTCAACATTCTTGGAAATACAACCAAGTGTAAAGTAAGGCTCTCTGCTCCCATAGAGATAAAGAAAACCTTAACTGTATTGAATAAACATTCACTCAGTATTTAGGTGCTAGAGTAAGTAATTAGGCGCCAAAAACAGATTTGTTGCTGTTGACAAGGTATTGTCCATATTTATTCCAAGCCACAAAAATGTCAGTTGGGATCCAGGAATTTTCATATATTGATTAAATCTCTTTATTCAAAGTCCACCAGCTTCTCAGACATCTTTTATTTTTGATGATGCTCTATTTGCCATCCAATTTCACCAGGCTCTGTCTGCTAGGACTTGCACTAATCTCTTTTAAATTTTAAAAAATCGAGTATCTCACCCTTCTAGCACGTGTTCCTATTGATTAAAGTTATGAAAGAAATAAGGAACTTGTTTTGATCTTTGGCAGACTCTGCAATGGACCTCTCATGAAATTACTTACTGCATGATTTTCATTCTCTGTGGTGACCCTCTTGAAATTTCATCAATACAGTTCAGCTTGTGGAACTATCAGTGAAAAGAAACTGCAGCAGCCTTGCTGAGCCTCTGTTTGCTTCTGTCATGGAGTTCATGGGGACTCTCAATAATGGGAAAACCAAAGGTCCACATGTGCCCTGCTTTAACACAGAAAAATCCAAGCATGTCCTATCAGATGCAGGCATTTAGTCTTTCTGTAAACAAAGTAGTTTAACTCTGTTTCTCACCACAGAATAAAGGCAATTGCATTTAGACTTACTGTCTTTAGAAAACTGATAGGGATTTCATAACAAATGAAAGGCAAGACTGCGATAAAGAATCTTTAAATATTTAAAATGCTTCCAAGGCTAAGACAGCTGCAAGGAATATGTCTCTGTGCTCTGCTAAGCTAAGTAGAACTCTCCTGGGGTACATACTAAAATACCTCTTGCTCTGCAGGGCTGGTACAGTCATGTTAGGTGTGTATAAGTGTTTTGATGTGCCAGACACTGAAGAAAGGACTAATATTTGAAACCTTAATAATATTTCTAGGTTGCATTACCAATAAATAAGTAGTGCCTAATAGTTTCATGAATAAACATCTAAACCCATGAAAAATATAAAATGGCATGAAATGAAAGTCTAGAATGCAGAAATAGTAGACAGATTCTGTCTACATATGTTGGTGTTTGAATCACAGGAAAATGTTATTTCCACAAACTTTTACTTCACCAAAATCACTCTGGGCATGAAAAAAGACAGGAACATTTATTCTCCTTCATTGTTCTCAATGAACTGCTGAAAAACAAATTTAGCAGAGGGGAGAGTTAAACTGAAGTTTTCATTTTCTGGAATGGAACTATTATGTTAACTGTTATTCCCTCCCTATATATGCTATCACATATTTCAAAACTCTTAATAATTTCATGCAACAATGAAGCAGTAATTTACCTACAGCTTCTCTCAGCAAAATGCTGTGTTTGAATCTTCATTCCCTTCCACTTGCAATACAGTCTCATAAAGGCCATATTTCCAAACTGATCTAGAGAACTGCAGGTTTTTTGTGATGGCAAAAGACTTTTGCCATTTGCTTGCATGATTTAAAGACAATCTTCTCAAAAAAAAAGACTAAAGAAAATGCAGAACATAATCTCAAAACATCAAAGTCTGCTTTCCACTATTCATTGCAAATATCTCTCTGGACTTATCACACCTGTGAATACCTAGAAGGTAGTAAAACACCTCAGTGATAAATAATAGCAGTGAACATATAATGCCCTACACAAAACATGGCACATATCCTAAATACTAATTCAATCAGTATTGCATAAAAGTTCTTTGAAAACTGAATTACCTTCCATCTCACAGTTGAAGATAACATCCTGTCATGTCTAATCACTGGGAAAAAAACCACAGATACTACAGGCCAGTCCGCACTTCATTATACTTAACCCTATAATAAGAATGGTCAAGTATTAAACTCCTTTACAAAAAAAAAAAAAATTCTGATATTTCAAGAAAAAATCCGTGAACTTCATGAATCTTCAGAAAGGTTGAGAATGTTAATTAGTAGGTTAGGAGATAGCCTTTATATTTTAATGCATTTACCGATATTTGGGTTTTTTTTCTCCCAATCCTCTGAAATTACATCTCAAAAGACAGAATACATCTGTAGAGAAGCTGTTTAAAAACTCAAATGTCTGAAAATCCCCAGAAGATGCATGAAACAAAAGAGCCATAAAAGTAATGGCTGAAGTTATTGCTGCTAGTGCTTCTTATTTGCTAACATTTATTGCAACACAAAATGCTAGAGCAGCAAACTGCAATTTTCCTCTGCACAATAAAGATATTGTTGCAAGTAGAAAGACTGTGGGTGGGACTTATTTCAGGTTTAAACACCTGCAAAAGATATCAGTAACACAGTATGGAGGGTAACCTATTGGAGTTAGTGAAACACAGCAAACAATTCAATAGCTAATCACCATGGGTCTTCAGACAGATAGGCTGAATTACTTGCTAGACTTCATTGACCTCATGGGAAACTTAAAACTCCTTACAGCCAGCCTATTCTAGCACTGCATCTCACACTTGGTGCATTTGATTGAAAACCAAAACAAAACAAATTGAGATTAAACCACAATCAGCGCTAGAAATATAACCATTATGGTACATCCATCTATCTATCATCCATCCATCTATCATCCATCTATCTATCCATCTATCCATTTATCCATCTATCCATTTATCCATCTATCCATTTATCCATCCATCCATCTATCTCTCCAATGGTTATGACTATGATTATGCTTCATTATGGAATGACCAGTAAATCCTGTAATTACACAATCAATATCTCACAAAATACAAAATAATTTAAAACATTGAACATATATTAGAAATAGAATAACAAATACTTTGATGCTTCATCTGACTCAGAAAAGGAAAATGTCACTCAAACTGAAAGATTAGATGCTCAGGAAATGCTTTTTACCCATCACTAAAATTTTCCCTTTCACAGGACAATCTAGTGGCTTTGCAGACATCCAGCTGCTCAGAGCACATATTGTCATATTGAAATCTTTCCCCAATGACTCCTCTCTGTATTCCATTCATCTTCATAAAATTGCTAGCAAGTCCTAGCAGCTCAGCAGGAGTCAGAGAGGAGATGTCAGGACAGCAGCCGGGCACTCCCACACGGGCACGTCTGCTCACGACCTGCCGCGGCCAGACCCGAAGGTCCTCAGCAGGCGTCACGCGGCGCCTCCAGAGCGGACCAAATTAATGCAACTGATGCAGGGAGGCAAACACACTTTGTTGGAGGCTGTCTGTGCTGAGTAAATGTACAAAAAAAGCATCCCAGAATACTAAATCAGGGCAACTAGTGTGTGATGGCTTTCCAGTCAAGAATTTTTTCAAGCACAGATTTGGTGTCAGTTTTGATGGTGTGTTGATAAGTAAGAAGATTCTCCTAAAAGCAGTACTTTTACTGGTGTAAATAATCAAGCTAGTATAATGGTGAAATGCTCACTGGTATTAGGTAGGAGTTACCTCTTCACTACTCACCATTCTATTCTATGTTAATTCATAAATTGTGAGTTACAAAGGGGCATGATAAGTATACTTCTGACAACAAAGAAAATTAACCTTAAGAAAAATACAGCTTTTTTTTAATACACAGACCAATGGGATGTTCAAGAAAGTTAATAATATTTTTATTATTTAAGGGCACACAAAAATATTATTCCTATTATTTTTATAATAATTTAGGTGTTCTAAAATTATATAACTACAAGGGTAAATAAGTTTCTTTTTCTCCTTGACTCCTGCTTTCAGCTTCCAAAATACCTTTTCTAAAACCTTTAATCTCAGTTCAGGTGTGTCTTTGATATGTGCTAAAGAAAATCCTCTTGACCACACCACATCTTGCCCAATGTAGAGCAGGTCTGTGAAGAAAATGCGTGTGTGGGGTAAATGTACTTTTAATTTAGGTTAGCTCTAAAGTTCATAGGAAAAATTTGAGCTGCTCCCCAAACAATTTACATTCTCTTTTTTTTTTTTTTTTAAATGGGTTTTGCAGGTACATATATTTCTTTTGCAAGCTTTTTTTTTCCACCTTCTGCAGGCTGTGAGGCTTGCTTTTTGTTGTGTTCCCTCCAACAGTTTGGCTCCTTTCACTAAGGCCAAGTATCAGAGACTAATTACATCTTGGAGTTTCATATTTCATTTTTTTTCCAACTTTCATATTTCATTTTTTTTCCAACTTTCACTGATTGGAAAGAGAACTATACATTTAGCTCAGACCAGCTGCCTAATTTTAAGATCTGAAACTAAATTAATCTGTGAGATGATTCCATCCTTGGATATGGTGCTTTCAACTTCTCACTCCACACAAGTGCAACCTACAGCCATGTCATTCTGTGTCCTGACTACTTTTCACTGTACTGCTGAGCCCACCCCTTATTTCACCACTCAATATGCCAGGACTACACTTTGCCCGCATGCTTGTGGTACTTAGACAAGTTTCAAAAAGAAAGTGACTGAGCCTGGATCGCACTGACAAGCTCTTATCAGTTTGACTCTGTCCCCTCTTTTGTAGTATCTCCTTTAGGAGACAAATGTCATCTGCGTATGCATAAATCCAAAGCTCAAGGTTTTTTTGTCTCTGACCTTCTCCAGCTAGAACTGGGGTGCAGCTATATGTGGCTGTGGCAGCCTTCCAGTCTTTCAGCAAAACCGCTTGTGTGGTTCATGCTATTTAAGTCACCTGTACATTTTCAGGCTTGCTCAGCTGCACTGTCCTTTATAGTAACTCCTTTTTATATGTTGCCTCAGGTTTCATGTTAGTAAATTATTACCCTTTTACTTTCCTTTACACAATTTTAAAAGACAGCTTATCATGACAAATCTAAGCCTAAACATATTTCAAAGAATTATTCTCAGAAGAAAAAAAAACAACACAAACCACAGAACTGCACAGGAACAGGAAAATTAGCATAAGACATAACTTCTGAAGAAGTGGAAATAAAACAGAATAATGCACACTAATCAATGACACTAATGAGGCTGGCAAAATCCCAATTACACCATTTTGTCTGTGGGTACAGTCTCTACTTATGACTTATAACATTGATCAGGTAGTAAAGCAGATGTGTTTTGTTAATCTCTAAGAGTCAAGGTCAGAGTTATTCAGCTGAATCCTAGGAGGAAAAATTTGGCCAATACCACGACAACCATCATTTACTCCTATTGTGCCTTGCATTTAAAATTCTTACAAAAAAATGTTACCATTGAACAATATTTTGCATAGGTAAGATTCACAACAATTGTTTGTAGCATAATAATTATGACTGAATTAGATATTTGAATATGATTACAGACTTTTATTTTTTGACAATATGACCCAGAAGGCTTCACACAATATCAAGTCCTTATTGTGCCAGATAACAAAAGGGATGCAATGAAGATAAACACTGAGCATGACTGGACTTGACAGAAAAGCACCATAAATCTTAAATCTGCAAATCAAATATCATCAGAATTATCAGTGACAGTTCTAGAGACTGCAATACTGTGTTGTATACCATGAAAGTATTAAACTTTAGCAAATTTAATAAGCACTTAGGAGTGTACTATCTTTCTGGGGTGTTTTTTTTTACTCTACTGGCCATTATTATTATTATAGATTAACAAATCAATAGATTAATAAATAATAGATTAACTACTTAAAACCAACATTTTTTATGTTAAACAAAAAGGAAACATTTCCAGAACAAGTCTTTAAATCAGATTAGATTTTGAAAAGGTTTTTGTAAATGGAAATTTGCCTAGGAAAAATTAGCTTGGCAAGCACATCTGGTTTTCTATCACACTGGTTAACATTAATATGAAAGGATCAAAAAGATCTTTGATTTTCAGAACCTCCCCAACAAAATTTCAATTAAAAAAGGTCAATTCTATAGGTGACTGAAAAACAAGAAAGAAAGAAGCAGCAAAAGGAAAACTTCTGAAATATTTCTATCAACTTTATTTTGTAGTAGTAACCACACTATATTTTAACTTACTACTGGGCTGACTGAAACAAAACCAAAATAAATTCCTTAATTTCACACAGTGAAAGATAACTTTACAAATTGTCCAAGTATTTTGATACCTATTAAAATTTTACATGGTGTGATTTTGGCCAAGGGTCAATTAACTTAGCGTGACAAATGAGGCTATTTCACTGTAAAGAGGCCATTTTCATAGACTTCTCTGGGACAAAAAACTCAGTTTGCAAATTTTTTGAGGGTAAATCATGAGACCTTCATCACTCATTTTGGTCCTATAAGCTTTCTCCATTGCTACCTTAGTCCAGGAAGTCATTTATTTGCTTTAATTTGTCACAGCAGCACAGACTTCCTTAAAAAGATATGCATTTTTGGAATCAGATGAAAACAGAGAAGACAAAGAGCAGATTTAAAACCCAGAAGCTGCATGAATTGATAGATGGTAACACCTGATTCTCAGAGATATTATTATCCTCAGCTCTTTCACTGGCAGCAGCCTACATGCTAAGTTGAATGAAATAACCTAGGGACATGATTCAGGGGCAGACCTAAAATTATTAAGTTACTGGTTGTATTTGATGATCTTTTCCAACTTTAATGATTCTATGATTCTATGAACTGGCTGAAGACCTCCTATAACGTAAAGGAGAAGACAGTATCAGGCTACCAAAACCAGCTTAATAAACCTTCAGTGCAAATTCTACCCTCTGTTGATGTTCAGATTCACCTAAGTACCTAAGATGCTTATTCATCTTTGAAATCAATGACCTGTTGATGACTGAAATACTCTAGAAATTGAGCAAGTTGCAAAAGTTTCTGCCAGACAAATTTATTGGAGGCTGAAGTGAAGGAAGGCTGAATCTAACTCTGGGAGAGTCATCTTCATCTGCTTCAGGGTCGAGAAAATGACTGCACAGCACATGGATTTGCTGCATCCATAAAGTGGTCTTCTCTCTGCAAAAGCAACAATGCTTGCTAGCTTTTAAATTAGCTCATTATGAATATGAGGGTTTGAATGACATCACAACTTGGGAGTAACAAAGTCATGAAACCATCATACAAGTTAGTCCAAGTTGTAGACCAAGCAAGAAGAGGTATCTGAGGCACACTTTATGTGCTTTGCCTCTAAAGGTACTGCCTCAGTTCTGCTAACACCAGCATTTCAGCAGCTTTCCGTCTCTATCTATCCATGTGCATATCTATCCATGTCACTGTACAAGTGGCAGCATGGGGACTGGGACTAAATTCTCAAATTGACATATGGTCTTACTTAAAGTGGCTAGAATGCTACCAGGTTTTCCATGCACAGAACCCAATATTCAGGTTCACATTCTCAGGCAAAACACCTGATGACATGGAATACTTTGAAGAATGATTTAAGTCCTTTTGTTTTAAAGAACAATGTTATGAAGAAAAGAATGGGATGAGGAAAGCATTCAAAGATTTGTGTTGTGATAGTTAATATAAATATGCTGAAAATAATTGGAAATCAACACTTGGCATGATAGGCACTAATGGACATCTATGGAACCAAAAAAAGTTCCTCAAAAATAATGAGGAATGAGATGAAAATGAGGAATGAGATGCAAAAAGCCAGGCAACTTCAGATTTCAGCACAACAATAAATACCCTCCAGAAGTAAACTCTTATATTAACAAAAGGAAACAGTAAGAGAAAAACAAGTCACTGAATCTGCACCCCCATTTTACAAACATTAACAAATTTCTTTTAATAACAGAAGACAGTACTTCCAGGAGTTTGATCCATGGATATAGAGTGAAAACTCAAATAAAATTACTGACAAAAACAGGACCTCAGAAGGTATAGATACGTAGTTGCCATAATATTTTATTTAAAAGAATAATCAGTTGCATGTATAAAAAAGATATTGATTTTTCTTTAGTATCAGAAGATTTCTAGACTCCTTAATATTTAATGATATATGTATGAAACAGAAAACAAAAATGTTGCTCCTATTAAGTTAAACTAAATTTGGCTTCTGAAATGCAGAAAAAGAGGTTCCCAGCCTAAAATCAGCCTAAAAACTCAGACTAGACTATCTGCATGAAATCTGTCTAGTAATTTAAAAATAATACAGGCAAAATAAGTGGTTTATCAATTTTGATTTAATATTTAACCTTTTTTCTCTATGTATCATTTATATTTTATCCTGCATCTGAATTTAACAACCTAGGTGGAAGTTTCATCTGGGTACAAGTTCAAAGTTCCAAGAGTTGGCACTTGTTCCATAGTCTTGCTTAAGGAAAAGGGTGGACATAGCAGGGACAAGATGAAAAACATACAAAAAAGTCACACACATCAGAATAATTAATAATTTATAAAGAAAATATGCATTTTTCTTTTGTTCCAAAGCATCTTAGGGATTTGAGGCTAGAACACTGTTTACCCTACCAAAATAAGGCCATGTCTTTCACTGGGCATGTAGGACTGCTCTACACCCAGGGCTTAGGCAAAACAAATGTCACATCCTTTTGTCAATATAATTCAACAGAAAAAAGGCTTCCCTGGGTAACAACATTTATAAGTCACAAAGAAGGCTGGTGAAAGAAGACAGGGTACGTTGAGAACAGCTCAGAAAGCTGAGGCATGAAGAGTGCATTTACATCACCCTATCTATATATGGCTCTGGATTATTCCTAGCTAAAACTGCCAGCTCAATTCTCCCTGCCCGCCCCCCCATTCTTTTAACATGTTCAACAAAAACTCACCTTCAACTGTTTGACATTGAGATCCACCATTCTCTGCTTCCATGAGCTCTTTACAGTCTTTGCTGATATTCACACTTCAAGTGAAATGCAATGGGCAAAAATGTCAGACAATTATGCAATGTTCTGGACAGCAACCCCACGTAAGCCTGGGAACTTCCAAACTACATATTCTGTCTTGGTGCTTGAAGAACAAAAAAGGATATTATTCAGCATTGATACAGACTTTTGGACTTTTGAGATTTATTAATTTTAACATTCCCGTAGGGATTCATTTGGACACAACAACTCAACTGAGTAGAAACTGACAGTTCTTTGAGAAGAAGTAAATATTACCCATAATCTACAAAAAAGAAACTGAGATACCTAGAAGTCTAAGAACTCTTAAACTAAAATACCTAGAGCTTTTGTCTCTTGAAATCCATCCTTAGAAGCTAGACATATGGTTTGATTACCAAGCATGTCAAATTCCAAATAATCACATTGATTTCATACTATCCAAGAGGGTCAAACATCTGTGCATGGGTCTGACATGACTGTCATCTCAAATGGCCCTAAGGGAGATATCAGTTGTACATTTTGAGTGTCATGAACCTGGAAATTACATGAGCTGCTACAACAGCAAAAGTCTTTTCTCCAATTGGCTTGGTCCAGTGCTCAGAGTACGGAAAGTGAACACTTTGGAAAGAATGATCCTTTGTTTTTTTAATAATGAAATGTATATATTCTTAAAATCCTCATATCCATCTTTTCTCCATAAGTTTTTAAATCTTGCCTCATTCATTGTAGAGGACCTTGCCTGCTCCTTTCTTTCTTACTTTTTTTTTTCTTGTTTACCAAAACCTTATTTTTTCTTGCTTCAGCAGTTCCTACATAGCACTATTCGACAACATCCCAAAATAATTACTCCTCTTAAATTTTATTGCAACTGTGTCTCTTGTCTGTCTACAGCCCTGTTTCAGCTTCTGATATCTTTCCATATCAAGTACCAGATGTTCATCATGGACTCAACATCAGCAGGGAACCTGGCAAAGACACAGTGGGGCTGACAGATAAGCAAGGTGTAAAAAATATCCTCACTGATAATAAGGTCAAAGGAAAAGAAATAAATTGCCTTTTTGCATCAGTTTTGACTGAAAAACAGCTTAGGAAGCTTCTAATTTTAACCTAAAGGGGAAATCTGAGAAAAACTTGCTCAGCTGGAATATCTGGCTCTATTCAAATATCGAAGATATTTTGGAAGGACTCAGAAAAAAGAACAGTAAAAAATTCACCACAAACAGGATTCATGACACAGTTTCTCTAGGAATTAAATTAGTACTGAACCATCATTCAAACCAGCCTCAGTATCAGAAGACAACAGCTAATAATAAAAATAATGGCAGTTTCTGAAGTGCCCCGTTATACTGATTTCTGGCCAACACAAAGATAGTGTAACACAAAGTTAGTAGACACATAGTAACTATGGTGAAGTGGTTTTTTTTAAAGCTTTTGTTTTAATCAGAATTTTAAAAGTTATTGTAGGGAATTTTAATAAACTCTGTGAGAATGGAATATGAGAGAAATGGATGAAAAATAATGGGGAAACAAGAGCCTTCAATTAAAGCCAAGAGAAGCTTCAGAGACCAAGAAAATATGATTGGTATTCACCATTTTAAAATTATTCACAGTAAGCAAGAATAAGGCTGACACCAAGGAGTTGATGAAGGAAACCCTGTTGGTAAGGAGCTGAATTTAACCTTTCATTTTAGTGACTGATAAAAAGTATGTGAGCATACATGAAGAACAATTCTAACCATATCTGCATGGTGTATTCAATTACCTGTTGCCAAAGAAAAAAAAAAGATGCTGCAAATATTTTTGATGGTCCCCTGAACATATTGTGGTTTTCATCAGTGATCAGAAAGACAAACAGAATGATAATGGTTAAGACAGAAATGCAAGAATGTACCTGGATAGGTTTGCATTGAAATCTGAGGATATAGGAATCTATTATAAAGTAAAAAAGCATATAGAAAACAGGAATAGGATTTTTTTTTTAATTTTTTTTTTCTCATGCAAGGCCTACTGGACAGTTGAAAATTTACAAAACATGAGCGTAAAAAGCAAACAATAAGGACTAATTTTTGCTTTAACAAGTAATCCAGTTATGCAATTTATTGCCACAGGTTGTGAGAGAAGTCAATGTGTAAACAGTATCAAGACGTCTTTGTCCATCAAAAGTATTTATTTCCAGAATTTCAGTACTTCAGGAAGATTTACATCATAGTTGCTGCTCCTTTTTCATCTTTTCTTATGCTCTAACCATTTTTAAGCTCCTTCTCTGTCTACATCTGCTCTTCTGTAATATTATGCCCTAAACTCCTAGCTGTACAGCAAGATTTGTCTCTTTCTCCCACACATGATTTGATGCTGCAAAGCTACTGTTTGGTTACTGATCCTCTGTGTATCACACAGCCCACTACAATTCTCATCCTTCAGCTCCTGTCCTTACAAACCCCTTCCTTCTGTCAGCCTGCTAACATTAATTTATGCTTATAGTTTCTGCTCCAATTTCATTTCCTCAAATTATGTTCCATTGCCTTCTAGTCCTTTGTTATTCTACCTGTCCTTCCAGTGAACCTTGTCACTCTTGGCTACCTGATGCATTATCTCTATTCAAATCACTGTCTTTCTGGGCTTTCTTTTCACTTACTAGCCTGGAAATCTAACTGTCCACTGATTCTGCTGCCTGTACAATACATGCTGTTTAAAATGTTAATAACTACTGTGGATTTTATCAAGTAGGTCAAATTTCCAGTCCCCAGAGAAATTACAGAACTAAATGGGAGCTACATCTGCAATCTCCATTTTACTACCCATGCTGTAGCCCTTACTTTAGATAAAATATTATGTACAGCCTCACAAAGGATTTCTCAAATAAGTGATCTTCTTCTATTTGGTTTGATTTTAGAGCATAAGAAGTGGTACCACAGTTCCTGCTTGCACGGCATTATTTTAGATTATTCAGTGATCTTATTGCAGAAGTACCTGTAGGTCTATGACATGTATTAAATTAGGAAGCAGAGCAATAGCTGGTTTATCAGCTCTGACTTACTGATAAAAACTGCTTAAATCTACCTGTAAGAGGCACATCACTTGGCAAAGAGGCAAAAAGGATCAGCCAGAAGTCACACAGAGCAGTGAGAGTGAAGACCAGTGTGAGAAAAGAGACAGCAGAGAGAGAAATACAAGCTGCAAATCTGACTGGTGAAAGCTTTCAAAAAGAAATCATAACTTGACTTTCCAGTTTCCAGAGGCAGAAATAGGCAGGCTATAGGAAAAGGAAAAATAAAGTGCAATGTTCTTAAGCAGCTGAATGTCATATTATACCAAAATCCCTACAAAAGAATTAGAAAGATCAGCTTTGCCTGACCATATATGCATTTAGACCTCACAATATAATGTTCCTTAACTTATTGACAATTTAATAAAATTGGTCTGAATCTTGTGTGCGTATCCCCCATTTTGAAATCTTTAATAAACACATTGGACACTTTTTTAAATTATTGAGTGCACTTCTGGAAGTAATGTTCTTTGAAATTAGATGAATGATTCTACAAACAATTCCTCAGTTACCAGAAACAGCCACCAAAATGTTATTACCTCTGTTTTGGTTCTGAAAGCAAAGTGGTGGATTCTTTTGGTATACACAGCTATATGCACCAAAACATTTCTCCGTGATACTAAAAAATAGCAAAAATTTATGAAACTGTAGGTAAAAAAATAAGATAAAAGCTGTACATGCCATGAAAAACTTAGTGTTAGCTGTTACTGCCATTGCTAAAATGTAGGAATGTGAAATCACAGCAAGCAGGTTCAGCGAATCCTGGGCCAACAAATAGCAACTGTCCTACTAAATAAAAAGGGCAAGGTCTCTAAAACTTGAAATAAGGGGCAAGCAGAGCTTGTGTCCCAACAGTTAAACATTTCGTACCCCAGAGCAGGTGGTCTTGTCTACGCACATATTAAAAACATGGCCTGATCAGAGTATCTTCAAAGGGAGCACGGACACTCTCTGGAAATGCATTGGTACAGCCAAGAGCTCTCTTAGGAAGTGTGTTATGAAACTCTGTGGAGAATTGTTAAGGATGAATTGGTGACAGAGCCTCAGTCCTGGTTCTGCTGAGTTTACTGATGTGGCTGCAACTAGAGGAAACACCTTGTCTATTTCTGTGCTTAACCTTTCACAAATTTTCATTCTGGATGCTTCAAGGAGATCAAGCCACTTGATTAATTTTTCTTGGTGCATGCAAGGGCAGATACTCTTTTCCAAAACAAGAAGAGTCAAAATTTTACTCAGGGCATTACATTCCCTAATTCTTCAGCCACCTAGTGGGATTGCACCACTACACTCAAGTGACATGTTACTAACAGGACATACACACACACTGCCAGCTAATGCAGTGGGAATTCAATTTTCCTTAGGTAGGTCTTGTTTCTGATCTCCTCTCTTCTTCCCCTTAAATCAGTGTCTGTGCTATCTGCAAGAAGAAATTTAACACTTTGTTTCCTGCAGCTGTCTTTGCCCAGGTAAGCATCTTGCTCTGAGGCAAAATGCAGGTAAGAGCTCTGAAAATTGCTGCACCCTCCAAGATTCTAAAATGAGTTGGCTGTACTTAGTGGTCATTCAATTCTGGCAATTAGCAAATAATTTAATTACATCTGTCAGTGGAATTTCTAGGAGAAATATTATTATAGGAAAACCAGAAATCTTTGTGAGCAGAAATTATACTGAAATTATACTGGACTTAGCACTAACAGTTTAAAATACTTCTCAGAAAAATAGGTACTATTTTTATTAAGAGCTTGTTTTACCATTAATGTAAATTAAGGATGTTTGGTATCAACTGTTTACACAACTTGTTTCTTCATATAACTCCAAGGAAGACACTAAATTACAGCAGGCATGTAGTTTCCTACTATATTTACATGCAGACTTCAATGGACACTGGGAGATTTCTTCCTCTTTTATCAATTTCTGTTTAATTGCAAACACTCTGTGTTCAGTTTTAATCTTAGCTGAAGAACTATGTCTGAATTGTCAATTAAATTTCAACTATTTCAGCCAAATTCAGCTCAATTTTCATTAGTAATTGCATAGCCTGAATTAAGAGGTATTCTTTTAACAAACTTCTAACTATCTTTTAATGAGATAAAACTCAAGTGATATCATTTGTCTACATAAGTAGTCCTTGAATGCATTTCACCCTGCTTTTGCGCTTTAATAGCACTTAGTATAACATTTCCTTTTTATTTGTTCTTCACTCACTCTGTAAACAGTCACTGGCCAAAAAAAGAAATGTGGAAACCAGCAGCCAAGTCTCTGTAACCCCAGTAGAGCACTCCAGCCAATTGTACACAGAAACGGGTTTCCTTTTCCTTCTTTCTTGGAGAATCCTGAATTATCTTCTGGGGAAAAAAGAAACCGCTTCACATGCCAAATCCTGCCTCATCTCTCCAGGACTGCTGGGTGATTAAGAGACTCTTGAAGATGTGCCTGAGTATCCTAATCAGAAAACTTATTTCTCTGAAACCATCAGTATCTTCATCACAAAAATCTTGAAAAGAAAGGGAAGGCACCAGAAGTATTTCTACTTCTTGAAAGCCTGATCTCTGACTGGATTCAGGAGGAAAGGAGGAGAAACCTAGGATGCAGCTGTCACGCCAAAGGGGGTGATGCTGTTTGAATACCCTGACATATCTCCAGTTGCTGCTACAGGGAGGGGCAGCTCTCCTGCAAATCCTGGGCAATACTTTCAAGCTGCACACAGGTACTCCAAGCACTCTGAAGAAGTTAAAACAGCACTAGACATTAAACATTAATGTTTAGGCTGTGGAATTGTTTTCACAGGGATGAGTACCAGAGTTTGTTCCCCTATTGTATAAGCCTAGGTAGCCAAGTCTTTTTAAAATGCTTCCTGTTGAACAAAAATAATTACTCAACTGCACTAACTTCAAGAAATAAAATTTTGACCTTATTATCATGCACCTCTAAAAGTATTTCCTCCAGTCCCATCCTCACTGATAGTTTTTTTTGTATTAAGCAAACTTTTACCTAGAGGCAGCAAGGACTTTTAATTAAACAAACCTTAAATGTTCCCAGATGTTAATTTGCAAATCCTATATGTTGTCTGTATACATTAACAATAAGTTAATAGTACATACATCCTTCAAAATTGGTTATTTCTAATCTAAATTCTTCTTACTGTCATGACCTATGGTCACTGCACACAGCATACAATATTTAGCCATTTCCCAGCAGTGACTTCAGAACAAATGTACCTTTCAGCACAAAAAAATTGGGAAATTCTGTGTGAAGAAAATTTTTCTGAAAGCAGAGGCAGAGGGACAGCATCCAAAAATTTTATGTATCTTTGTGACTACACCAACATATTTTGTTTCATTGGACAGGTCATGTAGTTCTCTTTAAAAACGAGAGCTGTGACTGCTTGGGTACATTGGCAGATGGAGCAAAGGACCAAGAAACTGGATCAAGAAAATGGTGGGGCTCAGAATCTGATAATTTCTCATAACTGTTTCTGGTAGTATTTATATTGATCCAGAGTCAGTTCAAAACTGAGACTAGAAGGTTAGAATATTCATAGGGATGCCATTTCTCACTGTTGTACACAGGCAAAGATGAGTTTAGATATATCCAGACATATTTCACAGACACAGCTTAAGGAAGACTCATATACAAAATTCCCAAAAGCTCAACACAAAACTGTTCAAAGGCAAATTTATAACTCATACAAATAAGAAATAGATTTATATCTGCTATACATTAAACCTATCTCCAATGTTTAACCTGCCACGACTTGCCCAGCAGTCAAATTTTGAAGAAAATCATCAAGTTTTGTCTTGAGTTTCTGCAAATCTCTCTGTACAGCTAGTTCCCCCACCTTTTCTTCCTGAGTATTCAGCTGTATACATAAATGTCCCCCAGACACTGAGCCTAACTACACCTGTCACAGTCCACTGGGCTATCAATATCCCTGACACCATTCTTTCTTTTACAGATAGTTATTTCCCTCCTATTATTCTTGACTTCTTCTCCCTCCTCCACTAGATTCACTCAGGTTTCCTGGAAACTTCATTACAAAAATAATCTTGTGTACAGCTGTATCTTTAATAGTGCAATTCTGAACTGGCGCAGTACATGACAGAATTCCCAAAATCATTTAACATGAACACCACTGAGGTGTATTAAGCTAAAGCTAAAAAAAAAAAAAAAAAACAGGTTTTCCCTTTTCAACTGTAGAATAAGGCAGTCATGCTCAAGTAACTAAGGAAAACAAGTAACTTTGGCTATGTTCTCAATTTTGTATTGTTTGACAAGACCAGTGATATAATGGCAATTGAAATACTGATATTTTGAGGAAAAGTTGAATTTACCAGACCACAAAACACATAGAAGGAAAGGTCCACTTAGTCATAAAAAAGTCATTCCTCAAATTTACTAGCATTACTATATAAGTGCTCAGATTTATTTATTTAATAACACCCCTTTGAACACCTGCAATGCCTCAGAGTTTATATTTTGTAGGTAACTTATCATTATTATTATTTATGTAATTTTTTTTTAATTAAAGCAATACACTTGACTGCTGAATGGGTACTAGATGGGGACTAGGTTCTGGGTTATGCTCAGGACCAGGTTTGCACATTAACACTTGTTCTTACTGCAGCAGTGTTTTCAGAATACACTGAAATTAAGGTCCATTAGTTAGTCTGAGAAACCTAGGAAAATTGTACATCTTTGTCCTGATACTTGTATCTGGTTATGTGCAAAGGTTGTGGGACATCCTCCTGACATGAGACTGAAGGTGCAGTCAAGAATGGAAGGGCTGTGGGACCTGTGAGACATGAAATTTCTGGTAAAACATGGGCTGATCCAATGCCAGTGCAGATAATCTCCTAAAACTGACTTGAATTTGTTGCTGCTGCTCTCTATGGAGTGTGTGTGGGAAGGGCATTTTGCAGTGAAAGTGAATCAATACACTGAGGGCGAAACAGGAAACACAAGAGGGAGATGAGAGCGATTTGGGCTCTTGGCAGAGGTGGGGGCTGGGTGAACTGGGCTTTCCCCTTCCTGGCAAATGCTCAAGCTGCTCTGGGCTGCAGGCTGGTGCAGAGGTTCAGCTCAGTGATGTCAGAGACTGTATAGGCACAAATAGCCAAAAACCTGCCTGGGACAAATTCATTCACAAATAACTCTGTTAATTAAGTTAAATTGCAGATGATATAAAAAGCCAAAAATTCTCTATGATTTATCACCTCTGGGAATTCTTTTGATAAAGGAACACAAGTCCCTCTTGTTTTCTTCTGTTTTTCATTAGAAAGAATGCATATAAATAACAGTGTGTGATTTTTTTGAATTTTTAATTCCTTTAGAATAGCTATGGCTTTTCCTAATGTCTCTGTTGGGAATAGGCCTTTCACTTTTTATTTTTCCCATTTGTGCTGTTTTTGGCCAGCATGGAGTTAATTTTCCTCACAGTAGCTGGTATGGGGCTGTGTTTTGGATTTGTGCTAGAAACAGAGTTGGTAACAGAGGCATGTTTTCCCCTTCTCTGAGCAGTGCTGGCACAGTCAGGGCCTTTTCAGCCTCTCACCCCACCAGTGATCAGGCTGAGGGTGCACGAGGAGTTGGGAGGGGACACAGCCAGGACAGCTGACCCCCAGATGACCACAAGGATAGCCCATATCATATGGAGTAACGCTCAGCATATAAAGCTTGGGAAAGAAGGAATATGGGGGAAAAAATACGAGTGATAGTGTGTGTCTTCCCAAGTCCCTGTTTCATGTGATGGAGCCTGGAATTCCTGGCAATGGCCTAACACCTGCCTGCTCATGGGAAGGGGTGAATGAATTTCTTGTTTTGCTTTCCTTGTGTCCACAGCTCTTCCTTTACCTATTAAACTGTCTTAATCTCAACACATGGGATTGTTCACTTATATCCTCCCAATTTTCTCCCACATTCTACCAGGAGAGAGAGCAAGAGAACGGCTGTGTGGGACTTAGTGTTTGCTGAGGTTAAACCATGACACCATAAGTAATAACAGCAACAATAATAAACCAACTTAGTTCAATATTTTCATCTTTAGATTCTCAAGCTGTGGACACTGTCACTTTATGCTACAGGTGGTTTACTATCATCAGTGTGAGGCAATAATTAAACTAATTATCCCCAAGTTGGCCACAAAGCTCCTCTTTAGATGAACTACCCTGAGACAGAAGTTTCAAGGAACCAGTGGTAGCAAAACTCTAGGGCACCACTGAAAATGCTGACATCTCTAGAGCCATTA
Source organism: Emberiza elegans (assembly GCA_024865655.1). Classification (NCBI taxonomy): domain Eukaryota; kingdom Metazoa; phylum Chordata; class Aves; order Passeriformes; family Fringillidae; genus Emberiza; species Emberiza elegans. The sequence goes on from JALJVW010003023.1 coordinate 50,968,994, forward strand.
AGGATGGAGAACAAATGAGACAAAAATTCATGTCTAATTGTGCTTAAGAAGAAAAAGGAGTATAGCTGACTACCATTCCTTACATAAAAATTCTTCCTTCCCTCTCAAGCCAGTGCAATTTCTCATATTTTAAATTCAATATAAATCAGACAGCCCTACTGTGCTGCCTTCGTAGCCAGCAATAAACTTCCAGCAGCTGTTATCCCTTTGAACCAGACTGAAAGGTACATGAGGGCACCAGAAAAAAGGAAAAAAACCCCATAGACTCCCAACTGACATAATCTTCTACTATCTCAATTAATTTTTCATTGTCTTTCATTAAGCAATGAATGCCAAGTTTGAATGCAACCAATCAGAGAGCAAGAGATCTGAAAGAGGAAAGTTTCCAAAGTATTAAATTTCCACAGCATGCTAAAGATGTCTTACCAGAGACACGCTTCCAAAACTTTTTTCCTTCTTTCTCACACACAAAAAATTTGCCTCTTCAGAGAACACCCCACCATATTGACCATGTATTTTGGGAGTCTGCATAGATATTTTCATACGCAAAGGAAAGAAATACATTCTGTACTAGAAAAGAGGATGTCTTTGCTCAGTGTCTGGTTAAGCAAGGGCCATGAAACAATGGAATAGAAGTATTACCAGGTTTCTAATGCTGGGATTAAAATGATAAGCCATTGTGAGCACACATTTTTTTAATATCTATTTAATAATCATAGTTAATAATCACAATTGGAATAATTACTGCTAATTTTCACTTTATTTTACCAAGAACTTCATGATGGAAGATGAAAGGACAAGCAATTCTTAACTAGAAGGTGAAAAGTGGTTAAAAAAAAAATCAAAGAAAGATTTCTTTTTCGTTTTCATTTTCAGTCAGACTAAGTTTTTGTTCTGGCTGTCCTTTGGTGTTTTTCTTCTTGCTTTGTCCTTCTTTCCTGCTCTTTGAAAAGATGTCTAAAATGTTCCATTTTATGTTCTTCATTTATAAATGTAAAATAAAATTTTGTATATATGCATTTTGGAGGAATATCTGTTTATCACTGCAAAGACTTTCTAGTAAAGTTCAATGAATAAATAAACAAGCACTATCTAAATACCATGCTTCCCAGAAATTATGCAAGAGCTTTAAAGATGCAAGGTGCATCTACATCATGTTTTTATAATTGGTCTTCTCTCTAAACATTATAAAGTTTCTCGGATGAAAGACAACTACTGTCAAGCCAGTAAAAGCCCCCAGATTATTACTCCATTTTAAAATTTGTCTGCCTAGGAAATGATGTAGAAGTTATAACAAAGAATATTTTTTTTGTCTTATTCTAGGAAAAATGTTCCATGTGTTGGACCAAAGAGGCTAAAGATGCTCTGTTTCACCACTCTGTTCCAATATATCCTGCAGCCACCCCTGATTATGAGTTGGGTTTAGAAAGAGAATTCCATAATAAAAGTGTTTCACAATTGTTATAATATAACTCAAAATTCAAAATAGTGACCAATCACTAATGCATACTATCTAGAAAACCTTCAAAATAATTGTTAATTTTAAGTGGATGCAAAAGGCATTCAAAAATATTATTAAAGTTAAGGAATAATGGAATAACTTGTATAACATTATTAGTTAGTAAAAACACAGGAAACGTCAATAAAAAGTACAACTAAAAATGCAGCAGAGAACAATAACAAGCTTAATATGTTAAAAAAAAACCCAGGCATTTTGATGTTGTATTTTAGATCAGGGGCAAAGTTATTGGCATTTAGACTTCTCATGCCTAATAATAGTGAAATTAGATAATTATCTAGCTGAGAAATAGGCAAGTTTTCAAATGTCCAGATGGTTCTACCACCCACCTCATTTAGCAATGCTTCCTTTATTCACACTGCTCTAACATGCTGCCCATTTCCTCAATTTGTACCCATTAACTGACAAGAAAAGGCCTGAGCTCAGAAATCAACAGGCTCTGACAGGAAACCAATTCCCAGAGGCCCTCTTAGAAGAAGTAGGATTTTAACTGATGTTGCCCAGGAGACAGCTGTAGCAACTAAGTCCATATCTAAAGTAATGTTAGTGAAGCAGGCAAAAGGATTTACAGTACAAAGATCTCTTAATGTTCTTGGTAAGCTGCATGGAATGATCTTCAGTCCACAGGAAGTGGAGTGTGGGCTCAGGATAAGAGCCCTAACAGAACTTATTTCCCATTCACTACTGAATAAAACTTCCATATGTCACTGAGCGATCCAGATACAAAATGCTGTTTATACAGCTCAGCAGATGTAAGTGGCAAGGTCGGATTTACGGTGGAAGACATCTTCATGGCTGTGCAAACAACTGAGAGTTCCGCAGTTCTGGAAGTTCTGAGTAGGAGCGGCAGCCTCACCACAGCCCCAGATGTGTTTCAGGGCTGGATTTGCTATGGGCTACATTTGTCAGATACGCAGCCTGCTGAGAGCAGTGGCACGCTTGGGAGGGCAAGGCAGGAGAGGCAGGAATGCACAAAGCTCATCTGACCGCCAAAATATCAAGATAGGCTACTGTCTAATTAACTTTATGGACATTACATAATATACATATTACATAATAATTTGGATGCACCAAATTTGGTTCTCTCTTATCAACCTGCTGATTCTAAAAGATATTTTAAAGCATTGTTGCTTTAACTGCCCTTAAAACTTCATTATGGCAGAATGGCAAAGAGATCACTTCATTTAATTTTTCATATGTGGACAATAAAGGATAAAGGAAATGAAAAGAAAATGTTTGCTGTTTTGTTTTGCAACACTGAAAGCAGTCAGCAAATAATGAAAGCTTCATTTCAAGGTCTTTAGCAGTAACTGCCTAGGAGAGAAATGTAATTCACCTGACACTGAACAAAGCTGAGATGCTGTGACAACTGTATCTGTTACACAGCCTGGGAAACATATTAGTTAATTATCTGCAGGCATAATGATTCCCTGACAAAACCCAAATTAAAATGGAGTTGCTACTGAGAGTATATATTAGTAAAGGTAAATTACAAACCAGACCTTTTATAATTATACTTAAATCTTTCATTTTAGTCTAAGACATGGGGTGAAGGTTAAAAGAAAGCCATGCATGTTGTGAGGCAGAAATCCAGTGGGGGGGGAACAAAACCACCTTACTTCAGCACTGTCAAAGATGTCGCAGATTACCAAAGAAATAGATTTTGCATTGAAATCTAGTCCACATACAGCATCAGATAGCAAAAAATTCATTTTGCTTATAAGTGGATGTGTCAAACTATCAAACTTTTCTAATACAGCATAAATAGGGGATGCTCTGGAACTGACAGTATATCATTCAGTGCTAGGTGGCAAATGATCAAATCTTTAATAACTACAAAACTAAAATCTTAATCTAAAATCTTTAATAACAAATAATCTAAAATCTCTTAAAAAAAAATTACATTGGGCACCCTTTAGAGAAGAAAGATACATCTCTGAAGAAGAAAAAAGGGGAAGACTACAGAAAGATTAAAATTTAGAAGCCCTAATAGTATCAGAGGAAGTTGATCTGACCTGCAAAACACAGGCAGTGCAGAGTACTGAGCCATTGGATGTTTTCAGTTACTTTAACCTTCTGCTATAAAATTAGGAAATAAGAGATTACCAATATATATGCAATATCCTTAAACAGAAGAGGAAAACAAATGAGACAAGTCCATAGATCAAACCACAAAAGGGAAAAAGAAAAGTGCCTGAGGCATTCTAATTTATCTGCTTATATTATCAGTTATCTGTTTATAAATACTGGTGCATAAATATCATCATCCTTTTTGTCCTTCAGCTATGTCTATTACCCCAGGTAAGGGAAATATGAGGACTCATAAATTCAGTTCAAAGTCAACAACATTTTTCTTCGGTTAGCTTAATAAATGACTGCTTTAAAAATGTTAGTATTTAAAAGGAATCTTGAAATATATACGCATACATACTTCTTCAAGAACTACATTCTTATTCCTCCATTAAAACATATACATTAAGAATGTCACTACTTCTGAATATGAAAAAGGTTGAAAAAAGTTTTACAGTTCTTTCTCACACATTTCAGACTTGATATCTCCCAAAAATTTTCAAAAGCATCAAGAGGCAAACAAAACCCTCCTGTTACTTGTATTTTTTCCTTGTTGAACAGAATGGAAAAGGGATCACAATCAAGGTTTTGAATTATTACAATCTGCAATATTTTAATTTCTCAAAGGATTGCAACACCAGATTTCTTCATATTCTCTTAATTCTTTCCTTCATCGGCTGGAAATTTATTCAGGGAAGTGAAGTTTAATTTATTTTCCTGACAAATAGTAGACAAGGCAATGATACAATTGCATTCCCTAACTCCTCGGTTACCAAATCCACTCCCTTGTCCTACCCAGCTATGATGGCAACTGTATTTTTCCTCTGTAATGGGTGAAACATCAGGATGGAAGAAGGACAGAACAAAATATGATATGTTTTCCTTGGTAAACATTGTCTAACAGTAAAGTGTATCTATTGGAAGCCTTTGTGCATTTCTGGTGAAAAACTATCATCAACTTCCATCTCTATGATTTTCTGTATCTCTTTGACTTAGTAATATTAATTTTAGAGTGGCCAGGGCTCAGGAACATGCTGCTTTACCACAGCAAATACAAACTATTGTTGTTTATTGTTGTTTAGTAGCACTATTTCACTCAAATATGCTAACGAAATGCACTCCTTTCTCCTTTTCTTTATATTCAAAACTTGCCATCTAAAGTAAAGGAAAATGTCCTTCCATTAAAATAGCTATTAATTTAATTTTAGGTGATGATACATTCTTTGTAAAATAATCTTCTAGTAGGCTGTCCAATAGCATTTTCCTTCACCATTTAGTTTATGATTTTCAGCTACTAGGCACCTTGGTTAATATACAGCTAATATCAGAAAATCATACATGTATTACAGTGCAATTAATTTTTTTACCCTTGAGGCTAATCTACACATAACTTTTGCACCAGTTTAATTTTCCTATGAGGAGTCTACTTTTACCAAATTAATGAAGCAAATAAACCTTCAATTTTGATTTTAACAAGCTGGTGTTGGGTTGTCACAACACAAAAAGCATTTCCTTCTACTATCAAAACAAGGTGTCCTGATATAAGCATATGTTTCTTTGTGTTGCATTAATAATTTAATGTCTTGTAGAGTGTAAAGAGCACTATGATTAATGATATATACATAGCTACTAGGATAACTAAAATCATTGTGTAAAGAAACCTCTAAAAAGCACAGATTTCAGGGAAATGAAGATGTGCTGCTACAAATAAAAGCAACCAGGCATAAGTCAATAAGACTTTGTTATGTAATGGAAGAACTATAGGTCATTTATTTCACCTAAAAAAAGGTTAAAACAAAAAAACAAAAACCAAACCAAAACACTGTGTTTAAAAGCATGGTATGGAAGGGGGGCTTCTGAGTCTGTATCTACCTCACACAGATTTCCTGGGATACTGTCTGGAGGTGAATCCTGATTTTTCTCAGAGAGAAACATCCTCAGAATTATGTCTCTTCCCAAGTGTTTGTTCATCCAGAAGGGACTGCAGTGTGCTTTCAGAGGTATCTGGCTCTAAAATGCACTGTAGCCTACTCCAGTACATAAATACAGATAGCCTCAAAAGGTTATAAAGGCTTGGAAAAATGTATGTGTGTGTCTGACTCTTGGCATTCTCGTGCATACTGCTTAAAAACAAAAAGAGTTTTCTATAATATACAAAACTAATAGCATCTATCCATTTATCAGTTCATACATTCAAGCACACATTCATTTATTCATGACTAAATCAATAACCACATTTCCCACTTTCACCCAAGCCGAAGAGCTCTTTGTTCACACTTGAAGGAGAAATTCAAGGACAACAGGTTAATGCAGTTAGAAGGGAGGACAGAGAAGGGCTGATCTAGCTAATGCTGTGCTACACTGAAAAGTATTGGAGTGATTTCTGAGTAAATCACCGACAGTAAAAAACTATATGGCTTTATATCCACAACAAGTCAAGGAAAAACCGTATCATTATTTTCTTTCCTGCTTCTCTTTCTCTTAAAGAACAAAAGTGTCTAAAACACATTTTACCTTTACATATAAAGGGTTTTCTGCCTTTGGTGCTCATAAAAACAGTGTTATTCTCAGGCTTTTGATAGTTGAGAAGCTTAACTGTAGAGGAACTGAACAAGCACAGAAATGCATTTTATTAAAATGCAGGTAATTACAACAGGGAGTTACAGAGAAGTGTGGATTGGGATTTAGACAGCAATGAAGTATGGTCTTCATTTTTAAAACAAATTATCTTTATGCTATTTATTTTTTAAAATTTCCCTAAAAGCAACAGAAATATCTAATATATTATTAACATGTACACATTCTAAAGGACACATATCAGTACAACACTCAAGATTCTTACATCTCAGTTCAGGTCACTCTTAATGAATGCCCAGCTAACACACCCTGTCAAAGTGCTGCACAACCTCTTTAAACTGAAACCTCTGTGAATGCATTTCATATAAAGAGGCACTGCACTGTTAAACCTTCATGGAATCTGCTATGCTTGCTTTCTCAGGTAAAAAAATTAGACCATGTTTAATAATCAATGCTATCATAAAAGGAAATAGTTTATTTTCTTGCAAAATTTGAAGCTATTACAAATAAGCAGGAAAAAAAATTGTGAGCAAATATCACAACGTACATGATAAGAAAATTTTGGAAGATGAAAGGAAGTATAAGCAGGTTCAGTGTTCAGGACCACATGCTTAGGAATGCATCCTAAACATGGCAAAATGAGGAAAAATGAAGGACCTAGCTTTTGGCTTTGTTTAGCAATACAGTACAATCCTGAATACAAATTAAATTCATAAACTATTGCTGAAAACTTGACAAGGAATTTGTTTTCTGCCAGCAAATGGTTATATTTGAGTAGAGGATTGCAGCAGAGGGAGAACTGGCTAGTTACTGTGCCAGTCAATATATACTTTGGCACTAACAATAAAAGAAGCTTTAAGTAGCAGGACACTTGATGAAGATGATGAGTGTACTTCTTCAGTGATGAAGAAGGTCTCAGAGCTTAACAAAGCAATCTAACCTAGGAGAGACCATAGACATAGAGAAAGCCTGGCAAACCTGGTAACGTCCTGATTAGGAGGACTGTGCCCTTGCTCAGGGAACTGCAAATCAAAACAGCTTAGGGATTTTAAAAAGTAGTCTTTCACAGCAGTGAAAATGCACACTTCTTATTCCCTGCCTGGGAAAAAAAGTTCCTTCTCAAACAGACAGAAAAGAAACCACAGAACTCAGAAAATTCCTAGCAATTTTTTTTCCTTCTTCTTTATTAGACCAACTACAAAGCAGAAGACCCTGGAGGCTTGTCTGGGCTCATTTTCCATCAGTTCACTAAGCCTGATCTGGTGTGAACACAAAGAGCTCCTGGGCTGCTCAGCTTTGCCTGGCCTGTCATTGTTAGCCATCTCTTGACAAGCACTCTATTTGAGGTTTGTGGCATGTAGCCTGTTAAGAACAATTCATGTTAAATCAGACCATCACATTAAATGCTAGCCTCCCACAAAAAAGATGTGACAAGAAAAGTTGGCCCCCTGGAAACCACAGCAAGTTCTTGCACAAAATTTCTGTGTTAACATTTCATTAGAATGTGGGCTGATGACAATGACATGAATGAGAGAAACCAAGGAGCAAAACCCAGCCTTCAAATCAGAGCATTCCCATTTTATTGCTGTTTCAGCAGCCTCAGCTCAGCTCTAAAGACTTCAAAATGCTGCTTGGCCTTAGTTCCTTTTCTGTTTGTAAGCACTTGGGCACTCCTAGGAAAATTATTTGAAAAGCTGAACTTTAAATTTTCAAAATAAATACTCAAGTTCTCTTTTAATTAAGATGCACTCAGAGTTTCTGCCTTTTGTTAAAAGGCAGAAAACATCTGTTTTCATTTCACCTTCTATCAGTAAATAAATCTGACTTCATTCAGAACATACCAAACACATTAAAGAAAGAAGATTTTACAAAGAAAAGGGTTGCCCAGAGAGATGGTGGATGCCCCATCTCTGGAAACAGGCAAGGTCAGGATGCAAAGGGCTCTGAACAACCTGCTCTAGTTGAAGATAGAGATGTCCCTGTTGATTGTAAGGGGAGGTGCCTAGATGACCTTTAAAGGTCACTTCCAAAATGAAATATTATGAGTCTCTGATACCACATTTTATATATATATATATATTCAATATTGGAAAATATACATTTTATATTATGCAATGTTACATATGGGATGTTTTAAAAATAAATGCTTTAAAAATGAATGCTTGAACTATTAAAAAGGGATTTAAAATTTTCCTATTATTTCATTGTTCGTGACCTCTATATATATGAACACTGTACAAAATGTTTCACTTCAAGCAATTCTTTAAAGCCTGAAAACTTCTGTCAAAATTTCATTGAATACTCTATTTATGAGAGAAAGCATGAAGTTTTGGAAAGAAAATTACTGAGCCCTTTGGATCTCTAACCCATCTTTACAAGAAGCCTTCTCCATAAAAAACATCATTGCCAACTGTGTTTCATTAATGGATCCATGGTGGTATCCTGTGAAAAATACATTTAAACTTAAAAGGAGAATTAATCTAGAGTAGACAGGGGGGAAAAAGAAAGAGAGACAAGAGGAATGATGCTACAAAACAATCTAGCATGGAAAAGGAGGCAAATAATTCCTGCCAGTGGTCATTATTGTGGAAGCTGCTGAAGAGTAAAACCTGCAATTTGTAAACTGTGTATTCTGGAATCCCAAATTTCTGGGGTTGTGCAGACCTAAGCACAACAAATCCATGCTATCTGTGGTCTTTAGTCAGTTTAGTATAACTCACTCATTAACCCCTCAAATTTTATAAAAAGCCTGTGAAATTACTTCTCCTAACAGTGTCTCACCACTTGACCTCATCCTTCACAGAGTTTTCTAGCAATGTTTTTATTATTTGATCTTGCACGAGGATTTACAATGAGGTTTTAATTACTTTGGTGTCTTGTTCTCACTCTTATAGTATCTGAATGATTTGCACATATTTTTAACAATGCAGGAAATATTTCTAAACCACAGATTTTCACCTAAAATGCTGAGCCAACTGCCTTTGTTGTGGTAGATTGCTCTGTGTTGCCTTAAAGTGAGAAAAGTGTAGTGTCTTCATAACCAGATCCTCAAGACTCAAAATCTTAGTTTTAGGAAAAAAGTGGGGGTTTTGCTGTCTGGAAAAGAAATAGTGGGTGATCATTTTATATGCCTGCTAAATCAATCCTTACACTTCCCATTGAAAAAAAAAAAATAGAAGCATAGAAATAGTTAAAATTGCTTCAATGTCTGATTGCTCATCTGCACAAGTGCAAGTATCTGTGGGGTCAGAGATTATTCTCGGTCTGATTCAACAAAATATTTATGTTAGTCACTTCTAAAAGTCATTCTTTTTCTTTTCTGAAGGAAATTATCTAATGCAAGATAAATTGAGATTACTACAAACATTCTATTTATTAGCCCTGGTTATTGTAACTAACAGAAATTAGTTACATTGCTGATTTTTCATTGGCATCTTACCTAAGGTCAGTAGAATTTTTCCCAGCATCCAAAAAGTGGGGTTTTTTAATAGGTTATCATTCAGTTCATCTCAATAATGAACTTTATTTTGGAAGGACAGTACAATGGTGAATGTCCTAATTTAAAACCTGGTGAAAAATAGATGCAATTCCTGTCTGCAAGACTAGCTTGTCAACAGAACTAATTTTAGTTTTGTTTGGGTTTTTTTTTCTGACTTCCATACCATATTAAATCCTGTCTGGGAACTTCTTATTCTTTCATTGTTTCTTATGCCACTTCAAATGTCTTTTCAAATCTTAAGATAAATAAGTTTCAAGGTTTCTTGAATTTTGATATCACCACTGCTTCCCCAGAATTACATTACAAACAGTGCACAGGTACACTCAGTACAAAACTTTTTCAAACACAGGAAACACTTAGACATGAAGTGCCTTCCTTATAGGGCTGACAATGGCCCAAATTATCTGCATTGTTAAATGACTGTCAGCTAGCATTGTTTGGTGACATAAACTGAAAATTGCATCTGCTTTACAAAAGGCATTTTGTAATTATAATTTTTTTAAGTATGTGTTTATATTTATGCACATACTTAAAACACAAGTATATATATTTTTTTTTTTAAATATAAGAATATGTATTTTTTTAAACATAGCTAGCCAGGTTTCTATTAGAGAAAAATTTGCTAGCTTATTCTAGGGTCATTTGGCTGTTCCGCTCATCCACATCATAACAATAAGGCAGTAAGCAATACCTCCATGCATTAATCAGAATCCCCAGGGTGAAAAAGTAAAATGACTATGCATTGCAATAAGAAAGGAAGAAAATGCAGCCTTTCTCATCAAGATTAAAGCATGCAGGTGAATTAACAGAATGACTGTGTAATTGTGGCAAATCTTTTCAAGCTGGCCCCCAAAAATCCATTGAGGTTCAGTCTTATGTCCTTAACATATTATAATATAATATATTGAAATATCCTCTGATGCTGGCAGATTGGAAGACTTTTATTTTCCCTCCTTCTGGCACATGCCCTGAACACACGTCCTCTGTCCATTTCTTTTCTACAAAATAAATTAGCAAGCTCTCTGAACCAGGGCTGATGCTTGGCACTCTGCAGCAAATAGTGTAAGCACATTCTCTTGTCCACAGCTTCAACCTTGAGAGGAACACTGGATTTACAACTCACCTCCTCAGCAGCATGTGGCAACTGAAGCACGTAGATGCAGAAATGCCACAAGAGCACTGTGGTCCAACTCCTACCTCAGTTACTATGAGGAGAGAGGACTCATTAACATATTTGTGCTCCCCTTACTTTTTAAATCAAATTTTGACTTTCTTATTTTTTTTTCTTTCCCCTTTCTGAGTCTATCTAATATGAGGAGGAAGGCACCTTGTACATCTAAGGAGAACTTTCTTTTAAGTAGACCTGACTCTTGTCAGGTCTATGTAATTCCTCATTAATAACAGTGGTGTCGTTTAAGTGCAAAAAATCAGTTTGTTCTGTATTATAGCTGTCCATTTATTCATAAGATCTCTGTTTGACTGAATGAAAAACTGTACTTAATGATATTCCATTATGCATCGTGTGACAGGTGCAATGCTTTTTCATGCCACTTCCTATTGACTTTGCAGCAAAATATAGATATACAGTACAGAAGTGAAGGCACCCAAACCTTAATTTCAGAGCAGAATTTTCTATCTGACAGATAGGTGTGGCAATTCCCCAATACCAAACAGAATAAACAATGCATTGTAAAGCTCGTCATATCATTGCAACAGATTAAATGTATTGTCAGTCTGATTCTGCCAATTACTTCCTGCGTAGATTTTCCAAGTCAAATGCACACGGAAAAAATTGTAAAGTATACATTTGCTTAAGGAATCCACCTAATAACCACAGACACTCTAATGAGCTATGAAACCTATTTTTAGTCACCAAGGTATTGGTTTTCTCATAGGATTTTTACATGCTTTACATCTCTGCAGAAAAATTCAGGTATTAACTGTCTGTCAGGATTTCTCTTCCTGTGGATTTCTACTTTTTTTTTCTAGTTCTATTTCTAGACAAATCAAGGCATGAATTATGCTACATATTTTTGTATTATCCTGCACTGTACTTTAAATTCTAATTAAAGTTAATGATCAGCTACACTTAACAGAAATGCAAAATATCTCCATGCCAGTGTCTAGAGTATGTATAGTATATTGTATAATGCCTATTGTCTGCATATGCACGATGATTCAGTTTAGTAATATTTAACACAGTTTCTTACGCACAGAGAATTTAAAGATAATAATGAAGCAAAATTCTCTCTTTTCTGATGTGTGTGTGTGTTATGCTGTCCAAACTAGTAGACTGACAGCTGATGTTATTGTCAACAGTGTACTATCAATTCTTTTTCACAGAGCAAAGACTTTTCAAGTACATGGTGACCAAATACACTTGATTTTTAATCTATCAGCAGTTAAAAATATTTAAAGCCCAAAAAATTTCTATTACATCTTTCTGAAATTGAAGGAGATTTTGAATTCAATATTTCCATTATTTTACTCCTAATATAGACAAAAGTGAAAAATAGTAGCAGCACAGAAAATTTCTTCCTCCCATCTGCCAAAGCAGGTAAAAGCAAGTATTCGGATTATTTCATTTGGTCCATAACCTATTCCTATTTTCTACATTTTCTATTCATGTGAAAGGCTAATATTTTTCAACTCCATCATTTTATACCAACAAAACACTGTAATTTCCCATGCTTCCATCTCTCCCCACCCCATCCATATTAATTTTAAAAAGACTGCGTGAAATTCACCCATCTGCTACTTCTGTTTAACTCGTATGCTGCTGATTTTACATAGTGGTTGCTGATATTCATATGATAAACAAAGACAGGGGCTGGAAGCCTGAAGTTATCTATCTGCCAATTAGCTGTCTGTAAAGTCAATATTTTATAGATTGTAACAGAGAAAGAGAGAAATATAGAGTATTCCAAACAGTACTCTGAAAAGGGATTTTTTTAATATCTACCTTGCACACAAGATCAGGAATAAGAAGAGATCATTCAGTCTTAAATGTTTTACTTCACTGAATCATTATGAATGGATGTTTTTGTGTTTTGTGCATATTGATAAAAAAGTGGTAAAAATTACTTAACGTTAGTTTGGCTTAATTTTTTTTTTTTTGGTAACGTGACAAACATGTTTTTTTACATGCATAAAAGTGATTAGATTGATGTTGTTGGTTTGGGGTTTTTTTAAATCCAGAGGATGCAATGACACTATATGAAGACTTTACAATATAAAGACTAACTATATAATATAAATTACAAATGCCATTTGGGCTGTATAAATCAGTCTAAGTGCACACACACACGCACGCGTCTATCCAATTTTACATTGTAGTTCTTCAACTGGTACAACTCATGCACTTATTGCACATTTTTCCTCTTTGTAGCCAGATAAATCACTACATTGAAATTCTAATCTAATTCAGATCAGGTTAGAACAAACAAGAACAACAAAACATCCATTACAATTGATCTGGGGAATCCAGCTCATTTGTTTCTATTATCAGTAACAGTGATTCATACATCCAAATAAAAAGTTATTTGTTGATAAAACAAAAATGAATAGAGTATGAGAATGTAATAGAGTTGTGTAGCTTCTCCAGTCCTGAAAGACTTTATGGTGCTGATTTCAACACATTTTTTTTTTTACCTGACTAAATATTCTTCTGCTTTCTGAAGCTGAGTGTTGGCATGGCTGGGACAGGAGTGCAGCACTGCATAAGAAAGTAAAGCACCGATTTAAAAAAAAATACACTTGGGGGTTGTGAGCACTTTGATGGAGTCAAAGCTTAAGTTTTATCTTTTGAAATCAAAGCAACTTCAGTTAAAGCATTCTGTGTGACAGACGTGATAGTTAACAAGTATTTCTGAATAAAAAACAAGGTTGCACTATGCAGACCTACTCACCATTATAGAAGAACTGGGAGTGAACATTTGATATCTTTTTTCTCCTAGTTTAGCTATATAACAACTATATCATGTTTCATGAGACTTCTTAGTGGGTTCACTTTTGACCCTCACTTATATTCACATCAGTTGCTATCACAGTTTTGCTCCACATCCTAAGTACATTTTTTTTAAAAAAAAAAAAAATTTTTCATTCAATCAGTATTTGAAAACAATTTCATTTTTATGTAGTTTCTGCATTGAAGACAATTATCTTGAAATACAGAATTGAATGAAATCCAGTTTATGGATGCAAATACATTCACCTGGTCCATTACTCAGAAATCACTCAGAGACTGTACTCACAATTAGGGATTTTGCAGGTTATGGAGCAATTTTCTGTCAACAGACTGACTTGAAAAGTGACATAATGGCACTTCACAATGACTGTCTTAAACAACATTATTCCCTGTTTTTGGATGACACTATAGATTACAACAAATATTACAGTCTGAAGTTCCTATTCTTTTTGTTCTATTGAATCTTCAGATTTATGTCTGAGTTATTGAAGTCCTCAAAAATACTGCTATTTTTCAATTTTTTGTTCTTCACAATCATCCCTTAGAAAATATATTTCCCTTGTATCTATTTGTGAATTGTTTTTACAGCTATGTGACATTACACACAATAAAAAACTGACACCTGTGTATTTTAGCTCCTGCTTGGAGCTCCTTTTGCTAGAAAAGAGGTCTACCCCAATCAACCACCCACATAATAAAGTATTACATTGAAATGAACTGGGAATTTAGGAAATAGTGACAGATTTACCACACCAAAATGTCATCCAGGCAGAAACAAGGAGCAAGAGGGAGGAAATAATTCAGATTGCCAAAGCTCCCCACAAAACAGACTTCTCTGCAAGAAGGCTTCCTTCCCTTCAGCAGCCTCCCCACAGCCTGCAAGCTGCAGAGGGGCATGTTGAAGGTGTTTTAATGACTAAGGAGGCAAGGCTGACCCTGATCTGCTTGACTAGCACAACACAAAGAAGCCTACAGCCAGCTCACAGGAGCAGCAGTGCAGAGCTGAACTAACCCTGTGACCCTGAGCAGTGCCAAGCCAAGCAGCCACCAGTGCCCATGGTCCTTTCCCGGTCAGCAGCACCGTGCCTGTGGCGGACACGTGCTGAGCTGTGCAAAGACAACTGAGTTATCTCAAAAGATTTTTCCAACTTCTTCCCTCAGTTTTGCAGAAATAATTTCAATAAAGTCTGAAACACTCTTTATGATAACATGACTTCTTCAATTCTTCCTTATTTCAATTTGGAAGTGAAAATAGTAGTCATGTGAAAGTGTTCCCAGGTCACTACACGGGTGTCAGAGCAGGGCAGTGTCTGAAGTAAAAAAAAAAGAATACCTTTTAAAACATTTTCTTCCCTTTCAGCTAGCTTTGTAACTGCTCCTTTTTTTGAACAGAAATGAATTTATGGAATACATGTCACTGATATGAATTAAATCGCACCAGAGGATTTTTTTTTCCCCAGGATCTCTCACAATCAATTAAGCATTACTCTGAACAATAACCCAAACCAAACTTCTGCATCTACCAACATGTCACAATTATTTCTCTAATTTATCTCTGATACAGAATCACAAAATCAATTAGGCTGGAAAAAACCTCTGAGATCATCAAGTCCAACCTTTGACTGAACAGATGAAAAAGGATTCAAGAATTGGACTGTCAGCAAAAGATTTGGTAAAACAAAACTTGAAGAAATACTTTTGAAATTAAGAAGTATTAAAGGTTTCCATGTATAATGCATTAAATAAAATTAGACATTCCCACCTAATTAAGGATCTTACTAGAGAAATAATTTTTAAATTTATTATAAAATCAATCAGATTTTAAACTTTTATTTGCAGAAATGCACCATCAATTGGAAATGTGTGTTGTGAATTTAATTACTGAACAAGAATAGCCAGAATGGAAACTACATTATAAATTTAAAAATTATCTGAACAGCAAGTTTTCATTTTTAGACTATGAAATCCAGCTCAGAATTCATCTCATCTGCCCCATTTTTTGTTTTTACTTTTCCTACTCTTTTGAACTAGAGGGAAATTGTTTTACATTTGTTGCAATTGAATACCAAGTTTTCAGACAACTGATGTTAATTTTGCCATTTGCAACCCATCCTCAAATACTTCCTGATGCATTTATGAAATATAAATAGTGGTTGCAAGACTGGTCTCAGCTGCAGCCTGAAGTGCGACTGTCTCTTACTCCCAGCTTGGAGGTGATGTGGGTATTGCTTGCAGCACAGCCGCAGCACTGTGGCCTGTGCCACAGACATCCACATACCCTGAGGCAGCCCAGTATTCCAGAACTGCAGCTTGCACTGAGCTGTTTCTCCACCCACTCCACCAGTGAGGAAGAACTGAACTGCAGATAAAATCTAAAGCTTGGCCAAAAGGGATGTTCTTGATTTAGGCATAGGCTGAAATATCATGATTTCAGACTGCGGTTTGGGGGAAGTGCAGGATTCTCTGGACAGCACCAAGCACGTAAGCAAACACAACCCTGGTGAAAGATGACATCCCTGAACCTGTCAGTGCTAGAGCTACTACACAACATGTCACTTCTATGGGTAGTCGAGTAGTTAAGTCCTCACAAAGACAATGAAATTGCTGTCAGCTCTGCAGACCTTGCCTGACAGTCCTTATTGCTCTGTGGAGCCAAGCAGAGCAAAATTAAATGGATGTGATGGAATTATTTCACTGAAGTTCTTTTTCACACCATATACATGAAGCTGATAGGTATGATAGAAAGCATGATAAAGAAGAAAAGTCTCACATTATTTTTTTTTTTATTTACTAAGAGAAAATATGGTTTACAGAGTACCAAGAATGCCATCACTGTGAGGAGGAATTTCTAGCTACAGTCTCTGGGATTAAACATCACTGTATATGACACCACCACACAGCACAACACCACCATTTCATAGCAATGTAATTCTGTAACTTCTCTGACCAAACTCTTCCTGGCAGCAGAAGTGAAAATGTAAAAGTCCAGGAGCTCATCTCAATTCAAAGCGGATAAATGCAACTGACAAATCACCTTAAGCGTAAGGTAATCCATGAGTGGGTTACTGCAAGTCCCATGTGCAAAATCCTGCTAGACATTAGAATTAAGGAAAAGAGAAGACAAGTATATACTACCTGTTTTTAAATAACTACAGCAGATGTCCACATGATTCATGGAGATTTTTCAGGAATATAAAATCAAATCCAGCCCTCTTGGTAGTTTAGCTAGCTTATTCTACAATTAATGCAGACTTCAAAGAAATGGCAATCAACTGGGAAATACACTGTCAGCTCTGAGGGATGTCACAACCCACGCAGAGACTGAATTTTGGATGTGGGGAAAGCTCCTTCCAACCACGGGTGGTATATTTATCCTCTGCATCACCTCTCCCTGTGCACATACTCCATGGGAAGGAATGAAAACCATGGGAAGGAGGCAGGAGAGGGGGGTCCACTAGAGCAGGAGGCAGGGCAAGGATTATGCCATCTATCTTGTTCTCCAAAAGGCAGATGTGGAGGCCTGAATTAATCATTTATCTCCCTGTACCTGTCTTTTCATTGACTCATTGCAATTCAACTTCTTGCCTTGCCATTTACTGTGACTGGACAAAATCCACCACTAGTTTCAGAATCTTGGTTAGGAGACACAAGGAATGGAGTTTAAAACTGTGAGGTGTCCAGTTATGCCCAGGCCATGAGTCGCCTTAGAAGATTTAAGGTTAACATTTGAGGGACTGGTGGGAATGAAGGGTTTCAAAAGGAAGCTCTGGGAAGAAGGTTCCCATGAAGGAGGAAGGAACTTCTGAAAATCTCACTCCTTCTGTAGCTCAAGTTTTGATAGCAAGCATTTTGTTTTGTGGAGGATAGCCCGAATATCCTAGTTTGCTTGTCTGATTTGTTCTTTTACAAAAATTACTAAAGTTATCAGAAAAGGTTTTTCAGCATAGATTTATGATAAGAAGAATACTCAGGCTAGATATTTATGATTTTTTCCTCAGATCAGCTGTGAAATTGATAAAATAGATACAATACCTTTGCATAATTGTGCCAGCCACATTAACACAAGAGTATGGACCTGCCACTGATTAATTTGGATTAATCAGTAACTGTATTTGAACCCTACAAAATTTAGTCTACAAAATTCATATTAATCATTAGGTGTCTTGAGTAGTTTGAAAGTGTGGTGAACCAGTCCACTATTATATAGGAGGCAGTTGTCATTTTATTGCAAAAGTTCCATACCTCCTTCCTGATGTCTCATGGGCATCTCCTCACAGCACTGACTCCTCCTCCTTCTTCACAGTACAGCCAAAAAACTCCAACTCCCTTCACAACCAGCTAACCCCCTCTTTTATAGCACTCATCCTCACTGGACACAGCTGTGGCCTGTTAAGGGCAGGCCTGTTCCTAATCTTTGGTGATTGGCACAGCTGCAACTCCTCAGGGGTGAGGTACCTTCCACACTATCTTTATTTTCTTACATCCTATCCCCCACAGGATGTGGCTATAATATGCTGTCTATAATGAATTTAAATTTAATAATTTAAGTTGAATGCATGAAAATATTCTAAAAATTGATACTTGGCAAGATTAAAAAGCCTTTCCTAAGAGGCTTGAACTAAGACTTGGCTAATAGCTTCACTTGAGCAAAACCAGCTGTAAAGTGATGTTTTTCCCATTTTGTCATTTTTACACCCAGTCTGCGTATGATATATACGAGGTAAAAGGTGAAGTAGAATTGTGTATAGAAAATGTGTAGGCTGATAGTGAAATACTGGGTAAGTACAAATCTAAACTCTAACAGCAGAAGAAAAGGTTAATGTTGATCCATTATAGGCACAGGGCTGCCTATAAAACCCATCGAACTTCAAACAGCAAAAAATAACTTTATCATCCATACTAAACAGGAAGTCTTATATCATGGTTCCAGGAACTTAAAGCAGAAAAGTGAATGTCACAAGTATGAAAAAAATATATAGGTAGCATGTTTACCTTTTAAAAGTGAAAGTTACTAAAACAAATTTAGTTGCTCAGTCTATACAAAAATCATGTATGAAGCCCTAGAAGAAACAGGATCTGTCCATAAATAGTTTAATTATGCATCACTAATCTTGACTTGAATGGAGTCAAACTCCAAATCCTGAAAAAATATTTTTTTCTTCTTTTGTTTAGCAACCTCTTTCTTCATCAGCTCTTTCAAGTTTGGCTGCATCTTTTCCCCAGAAACTCATCTATTAAATATATTTCAATTTTAACAATTTTGGACTTTTTGGCAATATATGATGGGAAGATGCATAGGGTTTTAAAACTGAATTACATAGAAAGAATGGCAACCTAAACTAGTTTCTGTAAGCAATTCATTTTTGTGATTTTAGTGCTATTTCTGGCTATGCAGTTATGCAGATTTTTTTTTTCTCCTTAGTGCAGTTTGATGACTGGAAATAACCCTGTGGGAATTGCAAGTAGAGCAGGGAACAAAGAACAGGACAGAATATAAATATGAAGGTATTTTCACTTCATGAGAATTAATTATGGGGTCCATGAATAAATATTTGAATAGCATTGTTAGTACAATGCAATAAGAGCTCTCTGGTGGCAAAAATTATCATTACATTGCATCTCATTTTTATTACAGACAATAATGGGGCTTTGACCAGAACATTTTTTTCTTTACATTTTACTTGAAAGTATAAGCAAACTGTTTAAAATAATATATCTTTTAACTGTGGATTGGTTTTTTTGTTGGTTTAGTTTTGGGTTTTTCTTTTACTGTTAAGAATTTTAACTTAATAGATTTGATACTAATAATCTTCTATATTTGCACTGGTTTCCTAAGAGAGCAGTAATTTCTTACCCAAGGCCTGTTTCACAACATATGTTCTGAAATTTTTTATTCATCTTGTCAGGTGTTCATAATGGCTGAATTTGCTATTTTGCTATTTAATATCAATTGTGATTTTCATTACCTTTAGTGGAAACATAGAAGACATCTACTAGATGGTGTAAAACAAGCAGCTTCTTAACAGTACGCATGAAAATGTATGAAAAAGCTCCACTCATTCCTTTCTGACAGAAGCTGAAATCACTCCAGCTTTTGTGTTGGTATTTTTACAATGCAGGCAGGGCGTCAATACAAACTGCACACACAGTGAGAAACAAATATCAAAATATCTATAATGCAATTTAATAAAATGCAATGTAAGTACTGGCTCGATGTGTAAGTTGTGAATATATGCATTGCTACATCAGCAAATTAGCAGAGAAACAGTCAGCTTGACAGAAGTATTTTATGTCCTAAATTTTGCACCCCTAGTGCAGTAGCTCTCCCAAAATGATTTTCTACACAGCTGGTTCGAAAAAGTTAGAGCTACTATCGAGCACATTGTAGGAAGATCCTGCTCACGTAGTTAACGTGCAAAAAACTGCAAATAACGTCTTCTTTCAAGGCCATCGTGGTGAAAAAGGGAGATTTCCCCAAATCTTTAGGGCTTGTTTTGTCTGTCAGTGCCCCAGGAAAGCCGAGAGCCTTGTGCCCAAGCACTCTGTCAGCGTCCCTTTGTGGGGACTCTGCAGGGAGATGCCTGCTGGGTTGGCAGCAGCTCAGCTTGGTTGGCAGCTGCTTTGTCAGCTACAAGGTTCTGTAAGTGCCCCTCACTTTGGATATCCAAGGATTTCAACAGAGCCTGGCCAGGTGTCCCCACTCTGCTCCACCCTCCAGGCCATCCCACTCAGCACGTGCTTAAGGCTGCAGGCTGTGGGTGTGGGGAATCATTGTGGAACAGGTTTTGAGCTGCCAACCACCTTCCATCACATGAGTAGCAACAAAGTTTCACCCTATGATTTTTATATCACTACAACCTCTGTTACAGCATCTGTATAACTTCCCTGTTTTCTCTTATTTAGCTTCAGCCACCTTTTCCCAAGAGCCTTGGATATAAGTGCATTGTTAACAAAGAAGTTAATATAATAAATATGAAAGCTAAGAGACACTTTTATTGACATTAGTATATAGTAAGACTTAATGTACAATCAATGCTTTTCATCTATATTTTGAAAAGATCTCCAATTTATGTTCCATGCAAGGAATATGATTCACAATGCCACCAGCAGAATTCAGGAGAGCAGGGACCACAGTCTGAGTTTGTTAGTTCAACCCAAACTCTTCAGGTCACTTGAAACTGTCTAACACTAGGAACTGAGCTGGACCCAGAGAAAAGGAAGGATTTTCTGCATCAGATCTATGCATTTAGCAGGCAATGTCTCATAGGACAGCTCTTCAAGTGCAGAAGAACTTTATATACATATATATGTATAGATATAAAAATAAAAATTATGAAGACTTCTTCTGACCATCTTTCCTCTCACCCCTTTTGGCACTTTTTTGTGGTAATAGGTGGTAAATCTGTTTAAAAAGTACTAGGGGAAAAAAAGTACTGGGAAAAAAGTACTAGGAAAAAAAAGTAGAAATGACATTGAAATGTCTGAATTGTACTGAAGTCCCATCAGTGTAATAAATCAGCTGAAACTTATTGAGATATGAGCAGAAAAAATGCAAACAGGTTGAACAGCTCTGCACACCAATGGCAGCACATTTGTGTCAAGAACAGAAAGCATATATATGCTTAAATATGCCAAATTACTTGCTTGCAAAGTGCTCAATATTGAAAGCCTGTCATGCACGCTCCTGAGGAGATGCAAAACCTCAACAGATGTAGGCTCTGAGTGCCTACTTGTAATTAAGAATTTCCTTCCAAAATACAGGTTTTGCATCCTAGAAGCCACAGCAGTGTTAGTATGTACAGTTAGAAGCTTCATTAACATTTACAGAACACCATCAGTGAACTTGCTATATCCAGATTTACTTTTTCGCCCTTTATCAAAAATCCAAATATTATCAGACAGATGAATAGTTCTCCCATAAACGTAACTGCAGAAGAGTTCAGATTTTGCCAAATGCAAACCAACTCTATCCTGTCTTGTTGAAACTCTTTAGCTCACCCATTCACACATCTCCCAAGATTTCTCTGCCTTTTGTTATCTAAAAGAAAACAAAATACAAGTGTGATGAGTAGCAACAAAGTTTCACCCTATGATTTTTTTCCCAACCTCTGAGCCTTGGATATAAGTGCATTGTTAACCTTTTCCCAAAGAAGATATAGTGCATATAATAAATATGAAATATGAAAGCTAAGACACTTTTAATGACATTAGTATATAGTAAGACTTAATGTACAATCAATGCTTTTCATCTATATTTTGAAAAGATCTCCAATTTATGTTCCATGCAAGGAATATGATTCACAATGCCACCAGCAGAATTCAGGAGAGCAGGGACCACAGTCTGAGTTTGTTAGTTCAACCCAAACTCTTCAGGTCACTTGAAGCTGTCTAACACCTAGGAACTGAGCTGGACCCAGAGAAAAGGGAGGATTTTCTGCATTAGATCTGTGCATTTAGCAGGCAATGTCTCATAGGACAGCTCTTCAAGTGCAGAAGAACTTTATATACATATATATGTATAGATATAAAAATAAAAATTATGAAGACTTCTTCTGACCATCTTTCCTCTCACCCCTTTTGGCACTTTTTTGTGGTAATAGGTGGTAAATCTGTTTAAAAAGTACTAGGGGAAAAAAAGTACTGGGAAAAAAAGTACTAGGAAAAAAAAGTAGAAATGACATTGAAATGTCTGAATTGTACTGAAGTCCCATCAGTGTAATAAATCAGCTGAAACTTATTGAGATATGAGCAGAAAAAATGCAAACAGGTTGAACAGCTCTGCACACCAATGGCAGCACATTTGTGTCAAGAACAGAAAGCATATATATGCTTAAATATGCCAAATTACTTGCTTGCAAAGTGCTCAATATTGAAAGCCTGTCATGCACGCTCCTGAGGAGATGCAAAGCCTCAACAGATGTAGGCTCTGAGTGCCTACTTGTAATTAAGAATTTCCTTCCAAAATACAGGTTTTGCATCCTAGAAGCCACAGCAGTGTTAGTATGTACAGTTAGAAGCTTCATTAACATTTACAGAACACCATCAGTGAACTTGCTATATCCAGATTTACTTTTTCGCCCTTATCAAAAAAATCCAAATATTATCAGACAGATGAATAGTTCTCCCATAAACGTAACTGCAGAAGACTTCAGATTTTGTCAAATGCAAACCAACTCTATCCTGTCTTGTTGAAACTCTTTAGCTCATCCATTCATACATCTCCCAAGATTTCTCTGCCTTTTGTTAGCTAAAAGAAAACAAAATACAAGTGTGATGAGTAGCAACAAATATACTGCTGTCAGTGAAACATCTGCCTTGGCTGTGAGTTCAAAGAATATAGCAATGAGACTGGCTGCTGTTACATAAATGGCAAAGGCATATGCTCCACATAGAGATTTCTAGAAAGAGAAAAATCAAACTTAAAAATTCAAGTTTCTCTCATAGTCTAAAATTCTTTACATCCACTTCCTTTCTGCCCTTGCTTACACATTTCATTAATTTCACAGTGCCCTCCCTAATAATGCCCTCCATTTGCCATCATCATGAAAAAATAGACACAGTCAAGTGTGTTAGAAATCCAGACCAAAAAATGAAACAAACACACAAATAAACAGAAACAGCTATTGTCTTACTGAGATTTATGGTCTTTGAATGAGATACAAAATTCAATCCAAATCTTACTTTTTTCACTGCTTATTTTTTATTAGGCATGAAAATCACTTTGACAATCTAACTACTCTCCTCAATTTTAGGATAAATGAAATTGTAATTCATACATTGAAATCCATTATTTTCCATATATCAATGGAAAATAATCAATAGTTAAAATCCTTTTGTGTTAAGTTAAAGTTCACAACCTGTGGAAAAAACCCTGATAAAAATGTCTGGTTTAGGACACAGAATGTCTTTGGTCAGCATCTTTTCCTCCTTCTGAAGGGAGGAAAATTGAGACAGTTCATGTGGATGTTTTTCCTTTTGGTCTCCCCTAAACAGCATAACAGAGCTTGGTTTTAGGAAAAGCTGTAAGATTTCTCTTTGTCAGCAATTTGAGAGAAGGAACAGGAAGAATGTCCATGGCATGTAATACACTACTGAGGGAAAGCAAGCTCAAAATTTGATCTCATGCAAACTAATATTTTATAATAGCCAGTCAGCCTTTCCTGTGGTGGCTGTTGGGGAACCCCAGAACTCCCCAAGAACCTCCACCACAGCTCTCCAAGCATTCACTGCTCCCTGTCTCTCCAGAACACATACAGTCAGTCCTGAGAAGGCATATCTTAATGTAGAATAGAGTGCGAAAAACAACATTATTACACAAGGTCACAAGAATTATAGCAAAAGCAAGCTTCCAGGAATGGATGTGAATGGCTGCATCTTGGGCTGAAACATGCAGAGTGTTTTTCAATTAGCAGCATCCTCTGCAGCAAATTCCATTCATTACTTAGGAAGCAGATTAAAATGAAGATAAAGACCTGCCTGTTGATAACATAATTTAAACTTGGGAATATAAGGCAATTTTTGTTTTCAAAGTATTTGAAAGTACATTTGTGACTCCCCACTGACATTTCACAGAAACTTAACATGACATTTAATTATGGTTGATTTGTTTTTCTGTGTACAATCAACAGCATAGTTCTTAGAATGTGTTTTCCTCATAAAATACAATTCACTCTTGGAATATTAATATCCAAGAAGGGAAATTTTCACCAAACATAAGGACCCAGAACATGACTCATTAATCTAATATTTGTTCTGATAGAGAAATCATGAAAAGCAACCAAAATGTACTGAGATGCACTTATAAAGAAGAAAAATAATTATTAAAATTTTTAAGAAAGAACTTTTGAGTTCTCCTAGCTAAAACATTTAAATACCAATTTATAATAAGCTCAAGTTAGATAAGGAAAACAATAGGCCCCCATTAGCAATGTAGCAAAGATTTGACATCACTCATGAGGAAGAAAAAAGAAATAATTCACAATTATAATACTTTAAAAAAAATTTTTTTCACCTATCACTAAGAAAAAGCTAGTTAAAAAAAAGGTTCCTTTTAATTGCAATTAAGTACAGCTTTTTGGAGGAGTTCTGTGGTATTCATCATGTTGTTGGGTTTTTCTAAAAAAACCTGAAATACTTACAAACTTGCATGAGTATGGCATCTGTAGCTTTCAGGTAAATTACCTATCATGAGAAAAATCACAAGAACTGGCAACAAAACTAAAACTTACTGAATTTTATTAGGTACTGAATGTCACATAGGAAGTGATTACATTTTTCCTTTGTATATTTGTTGCAGTTCCAGAGAGAAAATAAATTTGATAATGTTCCTTTTCCATGGAAAACTATAAGACTAATGCAGAATCATTACAGTTATAATATTAACACTGGAAAAAACACCCACAGCTGCTTTCTTGAACTTACACATGCAAATATGCAGTTCTTTGAAGTGGCAGTTCTTTAGCCTGAAATCATATTACCTATTTGCCCAAAGTGAAAGTACAAATGATACTGGGAGGCAAGATTCACATGTCTCTGCATTTCTAGCTGCAAAATAAGCATTAATAGGTATCACATATGCTACAAGATCCAAAATTCATATAGTATTTTTTTTTAAGATTTAAGTTTGAGTGTGTTTTCAGTGCATTTATTATAATCCAAAATAATTTTTGTGTCAATTTTGTAGTACACATTCGAACATGGTCAACTTATTGACCATGACTTTCTTTTACAAATAATTTATTACATATATTTATTTCCAAGATGAAGTAATTTTTTAAAGATATTGAATTCAAACAACTCTTTGGCTGATTTTACGCTTCTGGTCTTTATTGGTTGGGAAGTCTCTCATTTATGTTTTCTCTTACCGTGTTTGCTACACTGAATTATTGTCCCAAAAGCAATAACAAAAAAAACCCAACTAGAATTTCAGTCTCTGTGATACTTGCACTGACTATAGGAATCTGTCAGGTCAAAATATACTCATATTTTGAAATAAAGGCACATACTTCTGCACATAAAAAGTTGTCATAAAACTGAGTTCCCTATCAGAAACTCTGAAAGTCTTCATAGTCACTGTTTGAGATATGGCTGGTGTAAAAAGGATTCATGGGTTCTAGTGGTCTCCAAGAGACCCATTATGATAGCCTTATATGTGAAGAATGATGATGGATTTTGGTTTATCTCTTGGTTTGGTATTCCTGTTTTCTAAAAGCAATACTACCTTTACTCTAGATAGGTACCTGGACATGTGTATCACCAGATCAGATTGCTGTTTTTTTTCTAGGACCCTTTTCCTGGCACAAAATTTTTGATACATTTCTCTCCTGTCAATTGTACCAATGCCTAAAGGAGCCTTTGGGACCCACACACAGAATGAAAGATTCCAATAAAATCCTGGATGCCCTAGGATGCCATGACTCACAAGGAACAGCCTTCTAAGAGTCCACAGTTGTTTACATCAACCACAAAGTCTGTTGACATCACAGAAAAGAGCAATGACGTTCATCACAAATGAGGATTAAAATAGAAAAGGCAGATGGACAGTGAAAGTGAAATGCAGTCAACAGCAGGTGGATAGCAACAGCATTGTACACAGTAGCTACAAGGTCTTATTTAACATTCTTCCTCACACAATTTGTTAGTATAGCAGTGACTGATTTAACAGGGCATAGCCAATCTCCTCAGACTGTTTGTGGACTACTTTACAGTTTTACAGACCACAAGGAATACTCTTAATTCTCTTCCCCACATCATGCTATTCAAGGGTTGCTACCTGTGTGCAGAAGTCCACACACTTGCTCCTACAGAAACAGCCACAGGACTGCAATTTGTATCGCAGCACTCTCAGTTCTTTGAATTTCATTAATCTCTCTCCATACACTACTTCCCAGAAAAACATATTATTATTCCCCAGTAGTGTAAAACCACTCTTGTCCTGCCTGCATAGGTTAGAAACCAGCATTAACCCCCTGTAAGTTTCTGATCGTGATTCAGAAACCACAAATTATTGTATTTGCAATATATGATACTGTTGCAATGTCTTTGTGATTAATATATGCCTTAATGGTACCCTTTTTTGTTGTGTCCTCCTTTAATTTCTACATAAAGAAACTGTTGGCTCATGCTGATGCACTCAGAAAAGGAACTAAAATAAAACTGTCTCAACAAATTTAATTTTACCAATTAGAGCAGCAGCAACCAATTATACCAGTTACAATATACAGGCCTTCATGTACAGAATCATCCAGGGCTGACAGTAAATACATATCCAATGAATCAGCTGATTCTTCAAGACCCTTTTGGTGTCTAAAATGATATTTAAGCAGAATACAAAAAGTAGATCAAAAAACCAACAACAACAACATTGCATTGGCTCCAAGTTCCGGTGTATTAGAGGTACCTATACTGACCTGGCATCACCCTTCTCGCCGTGAGGTCTTCCTCATGTTCCACCCTCCATGAAGTTTCTTTGTGTTTTGTGGTTTACATGATTTGAAAGGAAAGGCTCTGACAGACTTTGAAGACACATTAGAAACTGTTGGCTGATTATGTCTCTGCAAAGAAGGATTTCTAGTGCATACTGAAAATCACATTGAACAAGTGGTTACCGCAAAAATGCAATAAAAATCTGTCCAGAAAGGTAGGCAAAATGCCTCAGAAGCAGTGCAAAGAATGGAAGGTGGTGGTAGCTTCACCCATTCACCTCTCTGCACCATCTGTGACAGTCCTTAGGAACAACAACTTTAATAAAGATTTTGGGACAGAAGATAAATCTGGTTCGATTACCTAGATTTCATTCCCATTTGAAATTATTTAAATAAAATAACAAATTAAAACAAATTAGTAATCAATATGTTTGATTTCAAAAGGAAACCAAGAGGAAGAGGGGTTACCCAGCAAAACTAAAAGAACTATAGTACACAGGAACATGCAGAGATTGCCTAAAAATTCTGAAACCAATGCTTAAAATCGTTGTGGGAAGTGCATTCCATCTGAGAAGTAGGTTAACTGAGGGTAGTGAGGATGCACCTGAAAGTAAAGTTGATACAGATGATGTTGGAAAGATTAACAAATATTACTCCAGATTTCAACAGAAATAAAGTTTTTTATGATAGCCCCTTGGAAAAGTTGTTTTCATACATATCCATCATGTACATCCTAAGTGTTTGGCTTCATCAGTTTTCTTATTAAATTGCAGTCATTTAATAAACACTGATATACAATATGCCACTGTGAAAATTATTATATTCTCAATGTTTCTTATATATTTCATCCATTTGAGAAATGACATATTTACTGTGGTTTCCCATATAAAATAGGAAATTTCAGAAATTCATTGTTGGAGGAGATAAATTTTTACCTAGATGCTGAGCGAAGTGGCTGTCACTTCAGGATTCCATTTCCCACACAATAATATCCAGCAAAATGCAATTAGGATAAAAAGTATTTTAGATCTAAAAGGTCTATTATTTTCCTTAGGTCTTATTTTAGCAATACGTTTTTGGTTAAGTATTGTAAATGTTAGAATTTTCTATTGTGTCTTAAAATATTATTACTATAAAATATATTTTGCATGTAATCATCCCATAAGTCAGATGTGATGTACTCATGGGGTATTCATTAAAAATTCCATCTTCAACCATTAATATTTGAAAAAGTGTTATAATTAAAGGTACAATGAGCACGTGAACAGTCTACTTTTTACAATATCATAAAATTAGTACTGTATTTAAATATAAATTAAAAATATCCACTGTTAATCTAACTTTAAACTTTTTATTTACTCTTGATTTTATTTCTGCTCGTATTCATCAAAACTTTTTCCCGTTTTTTTTCCAGTAGTTTTTAGACAGCTTGTTCATTATTAAACAAACAAATGGGATCTACATTCAAATATTTAATCTCCTCTTAATATAATTTTAGAAACATAAACTTGAATATATTTGAGTATTTTCCAAGATAAATGGCACAAAATTTGTAGTTTCTGGAAAGAAGAAATATTGGTAACTGCCCTTTGTGGGGGATTTATCAGAATTTGTAGTGCAAGTGTCTCCAGGCAGAATGGGGCACAGCCTCTAGTTCATAGGGATCGTAAGATTAGGTGAGATGGTTGCACTCTTTTTTTGTTTTCCCAGTCTGAGATGAGTTTTCTGTAGTTTTAATTAAAGTACATTTGAAATGCTGTCTAAATAAAGTCATGTCATAGGCTTCCCAAGTAGATGGCAGCATTATTAAGAATTTCTGCAATGCTGCAGCCCCCTTCTCTGTAACTCACTGGTCTCCCTGCATTTTCTGTATACAACTAACGTTAAAGAATTTCTTGGAAAGCAGCTCTTCCACCTTCAAACTTCATTGCTAGAGGCCTTTCATTACATTTGGAGCTTTAGAGTTCTTTCATGCATCTTGGATCTTTATTTGCATTGTAACTGCATCCAAAAGAGCCTAAATTTTTCTTCATGTACCCAGGTAGTTACTCAGGCGCACAGATGCTCATGAGCTATTAAAAGTTAGTCAGAATCTACGAACTACTTAATATATGAGCTGCAGAGGCTCTTGAGTTCTTCACAAAAGCATTTTGAATTGCAAGCACTCCACTTAAGATCAGTCCCACAATATTCTCAGGTGATCTTATTTTTGAAAAACATCTAAGCATCCAATAAGGATAATCACAGAAAGCCAGGAAATTCAAAGCAAAGATTAAATTATATTGAAATTAAAATTTTGGACTGGAAAATGCAAACTTAGAAGTAAGTTTACCACGATGTGTAATTATGTCTCTGCAGGAAAATTCTCCCAATGTCATCCCAATTTAATGCCCTGCAGTTTGTGTATATGGGTGACTGTGCATGTGCGTGCGTGTTGGGAACTCAAAAAATGAAATTGCTTACTCTTTAAGTCTAAGACACAATTAGGTAAACATTTTGCCCTAATATGAATGTTAAAATCATCATTTAAGACACTAGTCTAAGAGAAAGGTTTTCTTTTAAATTTTACTTTACAGGGTTTTTTTAAATTTCTTAGTCATCCATTTATAAAATGCCACCGGAATGTTATTTCCAAGTATTTTATCATACCACATGTGTTTTAAGCATTCTCCTTTCCTTCACCCAAGTCATGTCTGTATGACTGCTGTTTTCTAGATAGTTATGAGTAATATTCAAGACAGAATACTGAGCTAAATCATAGGAATAGCTCTCCAGACCAAAAAACAGATGTAAATGTAGGTGCAGATTGTTTATATTTACATAAATGTGGTCTATGATGTTAGCAACTATAAAATTAAGGATTTACTTAGTAAAATGCACACAAATCCCATTTGGAGCAAGACACCATCTTTATAATCACTTAGGGTAACTATTAGACCAACTGTTAATTAAACAAAACAGAAATCACAGACCTGCTTTAGGTATCTCAGCTTCTAAAAGAAGGCATATCCTTACACATTCTGGGAAAAATAGATAGATTTTTAATACAAAATTATTGAAACAATAAATCATGAAGATCACAGATCAAGAAGTTATAAAATTATTTCTTTGATATTTTCCTCTTTCTCTAGGTTGAAATTGATTTTTAAATACAAACCAAACTTTAAAACATTAAATGAAAATTTATACACAAGTCTACATACCTACCAACACTCACAGAGAGATTTAGAAAGCAAATACCATTAAGAAAGAAATCTAACCCCCTTCACCAAAAGTATCTCTAACCATTTATTGGTTGGTGGTGTTTTGGTAAAACTGTAGACAAAATAAGCCCTCATCAAATTGCCCACCTCAGATTTGAACAATCAGGAGGATAAATTGTTCTAGCATGAGCTTTTCTGTCTTCTCTAGTAACACAGCTACCTACAGTGCCTCACAAAATTATGGAGATGACTGAAAATTAGCATCCTGAAAAGTTAACACCCAAGAAAAAAAAAATTCCCTTCAAAAGAAGAAAAAAAGACAAAACAGTAAGAGCTTCTAAGCACATCCATGTTTGCTTTTCAGTTCTTGAAAAACAAACAGAAAAGCCTAAATCTTCATTCAACAAGTATAGTTACCAAGGTAGCATTAAAATCACAACCATAAAACTACCTCACATGAGTTTCTGAATAAAAGCCTGATAAGTAACAAGCCTAATTTAGGCTGTAGCCTGACTGATAAAATACACCTGAGATAGATTAATCATTGGGAGCTACACTGCTCAGCTGACTGTGTTTTAAAGTCTGAGGTGCTAACTCCATCTTCTGTCAATGGAAAGCCCACCCTTCACTCCAACAGTCCAGTTAGGAATATTTCTTTTCTTTTTTGACTGTTTTGTTTTGGGTTTTTTATTACACAATAATCTGTTGGACCTAAGAGGTTTCTTTGACTTTTTAAGCAGGAAAGTAATAATTTAAGGCAGGCTTTTCCCCCTTGTTTATCTTTAGGATGTTCATATGAATGAAGATATTGACATGCAATATGCAAGATTACATTAAATATTATACAAATATTTCTATTAGGTAAGACCATTTTTATGCCTTGGGTAAATCAGTTTCCCTTCCCGTCATGTTTTCTAATATATTCTTTCAATTAGGTTCTTTTCTCTCTTGCATATATTTCCATACAGACCTTCTACATGATTTAAAGCAAAACACACTTCCTGAAAATATTTACTTGCATCATTCATTTAATTTTTCACCACTGATGCTCAAAGCACAAGCAGTGAAGTACCTGTCAGAATAAACTGATATTACACCAAGGAACTAGGATGCCTCTGTTCCAATTTCATCTAGTGGCCACATAGCTCTGAGCAAGCAGATTAAACTCATTTCCTCATTTCCAGATTTCACTCACTGCCAGCATATACAAAATTCTGACAAGACATAGAAAAATTCAGGCTCTATGGATTAAACATGCTAAGAAAAATGCAAGGCATTGTTGTCATGTAATGGACTGTCTTCCAGCTGCTGTCAATTCCAAATAAAATCATGGGAGCTGAATTCTCTGCAAAGTCATTTTCCTGGACCATTAATTCTGAATTGCCATTTACAGAATAATTGCACTTTTGTTTCCCTGGGGATCTTGCTGCTATACTTTAACCTATGCTATCCTTCTTAACCCTCACATCAAAATACATACAGCTGAAATGGAAGTCATGAGCTATAGGTCATTAATGCCGAGCTAGGCCTAAGGGTATCTTTAATAGTTCTGCCGAGGACATCCTTAAAATGACTGCATTTTTAGGGGAGTGGAAAGATTTTGTCCAAAAGGACACAGCTGGATCTATTCTGGGAAAGGTTAGCTGGGACAGCTGAATGTCCCTGAGGAGATAATAAATTGCACTGGCCAATTTGATAGAGCTGATTCTGAACTGGAGGAAATCCAAACAGCAAAATCCTTTTGAATGGTAAATACTTCCCCCATTAATTGCTGAAAATACAGGTAGGCTTGAGGGAGCTTCATTTTGACTACACTTGAAAATGACTCTCATGACTTTGATGAGGCTCAAGTTGAGAAGAATTTCTCTTTCTTTCCTTTAGGAAACTCCAAGGGAGGAGCAAGGCTAGCACAGTTAATGACTTGATGTCAGAAGTCAGCAGCGGAAGATCTGAGGCAGGAAGGAAGCACAGCGGCCTCCCGCTACTGTGCAGGGTAACTAGGAAGGCGCTGCATTAGCAAGAGCATCATTCCGACCACACTTTTGTCAGGCTCTGAATAGAAGGTCACCATCTCCCTCATTTTTCCCTTCCAATCAATATTTAGTCTGCTCAGCAGCTGCTAGAGCTGACTGCCTCTGAACTTCATTGCTGCAAGTTACTGAGAAACTGGCTTATTATGACAACGCAGATCTCCCAGCAGATCTGACCTGCAGCGGCTGCCCTGTCTCTTTCAATCTACTCCAAAATACAGAGATGACTCCAGTGCACAGCATTTACTGTACAAACCACTGCAGAGAAAGGCTTGATCAATAGGAAAAATAACAGGCTACGAGGGGATTTGGGGTCAAATATGTTACAAAATAATTGGGTCTTGTAAGGTTAAGGCAACTAATTAAAAAAATGCCCCTATGAGAACTCATTTGTTAAAAGCATAAAGTTTTATTTCGTCATCTTTTACTAAACAAAGTTCCAGCACAAATGCATTTTATGAAGGTTGTTTCACTTTTCAGAAGACCTTGGGCAAGACACAAGGTATCTGTAATGCCACAAACCAGACAGAAGTTTTTTTGAGATATGTTAGATAAACTCTCAGTAAAAGAGTGATTTTAGTGAAAATTATTGTACAGACTCAGGAATTTACAGGTGCAAATGCCTGATAACAGTATACACAACTTTTAGAGCCTGGGTTATTAGCTGGATGGTAAGAAGGTTCTAAACCCACCACTGCAGTAGTTTCAGGAGGTACTACATACTGAGAAAGCAAGGCAAAAAAAAAAAAAAAACCACTTTCCATGCTGTTTTTAGGTAGCCTACAAATAGTCATGCTGACTAGTTTTATAGTGCATTTATTAGTAATTTTACACATTAAAATACTTGCAGTCATTTACTCTTGCACGATTTTTACAAGAAAGTGAGAATTTTCAATTGCAAATTTCCGATTGACTGTTTAGAAACTGGATTATTGTTATAATAAAATGTAGAAGACCTTCAGCCACTGCAAATGGACCCTCGGTGTGGGGCTGCATGCATTCAATCCAGCTATTCCCTGATAATGAAACTGTTTCAGACATTAGACACTGTTGAAAAGAAATCTGATAACTTTATAGTATCCCCATCTCTTTTACTTCAGCGTAAAACTATGGGATCTAGCTAATGCACAAAACATAACTAGTTTTAAAAAAAGATAATGAAAAACTTTTATTTTCCTATGATAATCTGCTTTGAGTTCTCTTGGCTTTTCAGAGACCAACTACAAATCTGCTTGTAAATTTTCAGTGGGATAAACATGCTTTTAGAGAGTATAGCTAAGCACTGAAGCAAGATAGAACAACTGGTTCACGAAGACAAAATAAGAATTGAGGCTTAATCTTTGAACAGAGCATACCATTTTATTGATAAAATGGTATCAAAAATATAGCAGTGATCTAAAACCCTAAAAGAAACCCCCAAAAACAACCACCATCAAAAAGCCCCTGTATGACTTAATTTGTTTCTGGTAGAAATTTCAAAATATTCCTAAAGAACGCTTCTAGAACATCTCCTTTACTTAGGAAGTAGTGGTACTCCTACTGGACCTAAACCTTGCAAGTTTTGCTTGCTATTTGTGGAGGAGTTTTGATTCACCAAGAACTGTGTTGTGACTACCTTTGCATAGATACCTCAGGGGGAGGGAAGTGATATATTAGTTAAGGCACAATTTTTGAGCTAGGCTCTATTCCAAGTTGTGTCCCAACTTCCTCTGTGACCTTGAACAAAGCACCTAATTCCTCTGTATTTCAGTTCCATTTCTAGAAAATGAGGACAAGGAAACTGTGCTATCTCGAGAGTCCTGTGAAAAGAAATTAATTAGCAGTTGTGAAGCACTCATATGCTGTGGCCATGGCAATCTTCAGTCTGACAAAAATGGGACAATTTAGTAATGTTTTTTTCTGTGATCTGCACACCTAGAGAAGAGTCAGCACTACCGGCTTTATTCTTGAGCACTTGGTACTGATGAAATCAACCACAATCTGTTTCCATCCCATTTGCTTCTGAAAGAGCAGGGCTATATAAAATAATGGATTAGAAACCACCACATTTACTACACAAGCATATATTTTTTATTTGTCCCCATTCCAAAAAAAGAAAAAAAAGGAGAAAAAATACCACTTAGAATTCTTATTCCTCCATGTCCAGGTTTAGGGCAAATTTCGGTTATTCCTCCAGGTGTGCAGAAACAGGAAACTTCTAAAACAAACTTCTCCAAAAATTGTTTCTTAGAAAATGTATTTTTTGGGACACTACAGCCAGACAAACTAACAAGCAAAGAAAGAGAAAAAAGAAAAAAAAAAAGAAGAAAATGGAGCATCAGATTCAGAAAATACCTGGCAGAGGAGATTCCCTTTTACAAACTATTTTAGAAGCTAGCATATTCTGCAAGACATGCACAGTGCTCTCTCCTATGGGAGGAAGTTTTAAATCTCATGGCTATCTCACACCTCCCATAGCTCAGTTTTCTCACCTCTTCCCATTATTTCCATTTGATGCCTTCCTACAAATTCATCACAGATTCATAAATAGTTTGGGGATGACTTAGACTGGGGGTGGGATTGGCATATTTAGTATTCATGCAAGAGTTTCAGTGATTTTTATGAAAAAAGCAAGATTTTTAAAATATATCAATAAATCTTGAATGAAGAGCACATGCATGTGGTACTATTATTGATATATTTATATATTGTTTATTTGTCTGACCTGAAAGTTAAGTACTCAGCTTGATACTTTGGTGTTCTGAATTTTTAAATAGGTAGTTCTCTGTATTATGAGCATTTTCACCTCAAGAATACTCAATATGTCTGGAGAGGTTTCACTATTCTAAATAATTCCTGTGAGGTGTGTACTATGAATATCAATTTCCCAAATAAAACATTGGTCCGTTAATGTCTGAAAGAGCCCCAGAAAATAGTGAAAATCAATAGAAGAAATTTTTAACCCTTAGGCTAAATCAGCAATTTTACTACTGTTCTCTGGAAATGTATGCTAGATCCCTGTAAAAATAACTATTCACTTAAATTTAGTTTTAAGACCTGCTTTTAGGAATATTTTGAATAATTTGAAAAAAATACTGTTATATAATTTCAAAGCAGTTTGCTGATTATTTTCCTCCTGCCAATACTGGCTGTCAAATGCTATTGCCAAAAGCCTTAGTTTCACAGAGATGATGTTATGGCTCAAGATCTCCCTGATGTTTTTTTAAAAAAGAATTCTTAAAGACTGTTTAATGCACATGTCTGTAAGGGCTCAAAGGAAAAAAAAAAGAAAGCTTGATTACTATTGTATCTACACATCTACAAACATTCACCAAATGGTCCTAATTCAGAAGGTAATTTACATGCTTCCATACCTTCTGGGCTCCCATAGAACAAGAGTTTTTTCCCACGATGTGTGTGTTCAGCAGCTGGCACAACACCTGACTAATCCCACAGAGAAGGCTGCAGCAAAGATGATTGATAAGACGGAATGTAATGATGGAAGTACAGAAGTTATAGACATTGTAGACTGAAGAATGCTCAAGTGTGGCAGAAGTTATTCTTCCCTGACACCTAATTAACACTCACCTGTCGTATTTTCCTTGGAAAAGAAAGGTTATTACTCTTTAAATTTTACTGCAGTAATTTCAGACACTGACAGCCTGATAGTAGGTAGTCTCACTATGAAGACAAGTATTTCTAAGTAAACTTTTGCAGGCAGCGCAGACAGGCTGACACTCTAGATTAAACATATTTTAACACACATGCACAACCAGATTAGTAAAATAAAATATGCAGACTGCATTTTATGTAGAAATTGCCTTAAGTTTTTCTTTGGGATGCTGGAATAATCAGGGATCTTAATACTGGTGTTACTCTTGTTTGGCACATATTGGCAGGGCTTTCAGCAGCTGCTGGGTAACAGACAAGGTTACAATTGTGCCAGTTCTTTAAGTGCCACTGTAAAATCAAGCTCCTACACTTTTTTATTTTTCAAGACATACATCACTATAGATACAAAAAGAAGTCTTGAAATAGCAATTTCAAGCATATAACGTCTTTTATTAAACTGGATGTCCCTTCAGTTCTAAACTTGTAGGACAACTAGACTTTTTAGGGATGTAATTTCTCTTATTAGAGAAAAAACATTGTGAAAACCTATTTTTTTTTATTTTCTAACTGAATAAGTTTTCATGGAAAAATATTTTAATTAAGGCAAGCAAAAAAACCACAAAACAATACAAAAAGGTATCTTTTCATTAAGCAAATAAGGATTTTTAATTTTATGTTTGATAGCTTAACTTTTAAACTGTAACCTCAGAAGGAGAGGGAGAAACATTGCTTTATTGCTTGAGTCCTCAGGTTAATTTTAAGTACTGACTGTGGATTCTTGGGGAAAATAAATGGTTTAGGCTTTTCTCTCACTTCTCCCTAATTCTTTAGTAACACAACAAGAAAAACAATTTGGGACATGGCAAGGACATACCTCTAAACAGCCCTTTTCATCAGAACAGATTAGAATGTTTTTGTTTAAATGGGATCCTAAAAACATTGAATTCCCAGCCACTTGGTTGCTGAAGGATGCACTCTGAGCTTTGAAAGGTCAGATCCTTTCTATACATATTAGAGCAATCAAATTATTATGCTGCTCAGATAAGTGAGATTTAGATATCCATTAACACTGTAGAAACATTCAGGAGTTGTTGTCCTTCCCAAATCATGAAGCCAGATGTGCAGTGTGAGGTTTAGTTCTGTTCTGCAGATTACTCCCCATGCAAAGGTTCCCAGAACCACAACTTCTCCCCAGCCAAAGAAACTAACCAGAATTAATAAGACATCCACATAAAACACCATATAATCACCTTCACATATCACAAGCCCATCCACAGATCAGCAGGCACCCCAGAGAGCAGGCTACCTGGCTCTGCTCCTTCTGCAGCCTTCCATCTCCCTTGGAGTCAGAGGAAGGAGGAAGCCCAGGCATTTCTGTGGGCAATGCGGGAATTTCTTGCCTTGTCCTCTTGTGGTTGTAAGGTCCGATGCTACACAGAACTCCATGTGAGTGCAGGACCTTCTGGAAAAGAGGACTTTGCAAGACAGAACTGATTTCCCAAGTGGGGTCTGTTAGTTGGTTTGTAGGCTTTTTAGTTTTTAAGTAGAGCTTGTTTGTGGACAAGAAACCACCTGAATGTCCCAGGAAGTGGAATGTATATTTTACTTAGTGTCCCATTACATTTTTACAGTGGTTGCAATAATTCAGAGCTATGAATAAAATAGCAACACCAATAACATTTAAAATTATGCATTTCATCCTACCCTACCTGCCAAGGTGAATAAAAATATCTGGTTTTCATACTTACTTTGCTGTACAAGACTATATGAATGGAAAGGTTGAACTCTTCCCTAAACCACAGTGTCAGAAATTTAGCAAGGCGAGTCTTGGCATTATGGTTACATTGGATTATATCTAGTTGTAATTTCAGTGAAAACTACTAGCAGGCACTATTTAGATGAAGAGGTGTTGGAGGACTGTGAGAGATCTCTAGGAAATCCATGGAGAGTAAAAAAGGTTTTGTATCTTCTGCAACAGGAAAGTAGGCAGTGACAGATGGTGCAGAATGCAAAGTTCACAGCAAAAGCTCCTCTCTTGAATTATAGATACTTATGTGGAACAGCATATACATACCTCTAGCCTTAAATCTGAAACCAGAAAGTGTAGAGTACCCATCTACTCTGGCTGCTGTATATGATTATGCCATTGAAGACAGACAAGATGCCTCAAATGACATAAGAAAATACCATCTTGACTCTCCAATAAAATTTAATCTCAATTTTGAGGTAAAAAAGTTTGTAAACATTGTTTGAAATATCCATGTACTTCCAATTATTCTTTGCTTGTATGTTTGCTTAAAACAAGCCCAGAAAAATATTGTCATGCAACTTAAGCTCAGATAACTTCTGTAATTTCAATAAATATATATAGATCTGAAAAACTTTATTGTAATTCTATTGTTTTAGATATTTATTTTATATCAACTTCCATAATTTAATCTTCTAACTAAAAATTATTGTGTGGTTATAATATATGATAGTCTTCAAAATTATGATATAATGATACCCTATATCTAAACCCAATTTAATTACACTTTCCAAATAATGAGTGGTATATTTAGCTAAGATAAATAGCTTTAAATAGGCTGTGAGGCAGAGTTGAAGGCCTACTTATTTAGAAATATTTGGAAACTGTGTTTAAACAGACAAATCAGGAGTAATACCTCACCCCAACCTCATGTGACATCAATACAATTCAAATCAATGCTCTGACTGTTCCTGAGGCTGATCTTGAAAGAATTGTCTGTAAACAAGATTGGAGCTGAACACTTTCCCCTAAAACCACGAAGGAGGAGGCTTCAGTTTCACAACTACCTTTTTATAAGCTTTGTTCCCTGCTTTATTCTCTGTTTCATTACTAAGAAATTCCTTTTTACACCACAGGTACCTAAGGTCAGGTAGCAACTGTTCCCAGTTTTTAGCAGGCCGCCCCAAAGGCATTGTATGCTGGTACAGCTACACTACAAGGTGTAAAGACACCAGTCATTCCCAATACAGCTCATGACTGGAATATTGATGGCATATGGCTGGAATACTGAATCTAGGCTGCAACCACTCCTGCAATGTCACTGTGGAGTGTTTGTAAAGGATCCACCACCAGTGGGCCATTCTCAAACAAACAAATTTGTTAGGCAACAAACACCATCAGCTGAGAAGTACAACTGCCACACAGCAGGCAGACATATGTGTTTGTTTTCTTTGTCCTTCTGAGAATAACAGCCTCTAAATGCATTGGGGTTTCTCATTATCCGCAACTATACATCTGAATCTACTGTGCTGTGACATGTATTCCTTTATCTATCTTTCTACTGTCTGGATTTGCACTGTTTCTCTGAAAATATTCCTCATGCCTTGATCCCATGAGTTTCTCCACTGAAGTCTTATATTAGAAGAACTACTCACACTCAGATGCTTTGTAGGACTCAAACTTTTATTTTCTTTGCTTTCCATACAAGTCACTCACCTAAATGTCATTCAACTGTTATTTAAATGACATGCATGATTTTTTGCCACACTCTTTTTCTTTCATAATCTAAGAAACTTTTGTCAATGGCTTCATCTTCAAGCAAAAAGAGTTCAAAGAGTCGCTCCAGGTCTAGGCGGTGGAAGGAGACTGGAATTTCTGCCAGCTGCACTTGACATTTTTGCCTTTACTGAATGTTATCTTCACCTTGCTTCTGAAATTTGATTTAGCTACTCCTGTTCCAAATGCTTTGTGCTACTCTTCCGTCAGTCTCCCAGCTGCTGATATCAATTTCACAGGTGTCTGTGCATCTATTCTCCTAAGCAACATACTCATTCTTTCATACAACAAGCTACACTAGGTTTTCAGTGATTTCCAACCTTGATATATAACCCCCAGAAAGAATCTCAATTTCAGGGAAAAGTTCAAGATCTCAGTAAAGTCCCTTGGGCTCTAAAACTTTCACGCCCTTAGCTAGGTCTACCCACAGTGCTGGGTGTTTTTGTCAACACGTTGCCTACTTTTTTTTGTTGCTGCTGACAAGATACCAAATAACACTTGACACGCACATCACTGGTTCTGAAGTCACAGAATGTACATCAGGCAGAACATAATAGATGACATGGCATGCAGAGCAGTCAATAAGAAATCTGGCCAAGATTTTGTCAGGAACTGTCAACAAAAACAGTACACTGTAGTTTCTGCAGTCTGATTTTATCTTTTCTTCTTTCAGATGGTGACAAAGATTCCTTTTTGACATGCTGCAATATCTCTTGGCTTTCTATATGGAGAAATTAATCATCAAAAGCACAAGACCTTTCCTGGATACTGTAAGTGACCATTATCATAATTTTGCCATCATCTTTATAATTATTTACAACTTCTGATTAAGTTCTGGGAAGAACACATTTAAATAACTGTTCCTTAATTAATACATTTTTTTAAATTTCCTTTTCCAATTTTCCCCTTGTCTGTACACCGTCTGTTCTACCATGATGGGCTTCTGTTTCTTTTCTTCTAGCAAGTAATTTCCTGCCTCTCATTTCCTTCAAAAATGTTCAGTCTCTTCTCTGGGGCTGGATGTCAGTTTTCTCACTTCTGCATGACAAAATACAAATGGTGTGCTGAGAAATTTTGGGAAAGCCCTTCTACCAAGAATTACATTACCACTCTTCAAAAGCAAATTTAAAACTAAATGCTTCAACTACAGGCATTTAAGGTTATTTAAGCATTACTAAAGGGGTTTTTTTTACGGTGTTCTCTATAAATGGCATAATACAATTGTGTTCAGGTTTTCTACCTTAAACCAAACAGAGAATGAGAGATTTGCAGTCTTTCACTACCTGTTGCATCACAGACAATAACAATCCACTGTAAACAACAGTATTTTACAACAAAATATCAATATCAACATTACTGAAATAGTCTCTCAAATGTGTTTTATGTGCCATCCAGTTTTAAAGTACTGTGTTAAGATAGAAAACCCCAATATTCTCAACACAATCTTTTAACTGAATTCACAGTATTTAATTGATTTGGTCAAGTGTTCCACAGGGGCAGTTGTGCTAGAAAGTCTAGTATTTTCCAGTTAAAATCAATAGGAAAATGTTCACCACATTCAATGGGGAAAAGCCAAGTTTGAACAGAGTATCATCAATCCACTACCAACAATCCAGAAAACATGTACAGCCATTTAAACTGCAAATACATTTTTACAAAGTGCTTTCACCCAGAGCTAGATGGTATGTTTTACATCTATTTTAAATAATTTTTAAGTCTAAAAATGTGACTCTTAAATATTTTTTGC
This sequence comes from Emberiza elegans, assembly GCA_024865655.1. Lineage (NCBI taxonomy): Eukaryota > Metazoa > Chordata > Aves > Passeriformes > Fringillidae > Emberiza > Emberiza elegans. Next base: position 51,010,144 of record JALJVW010003023.1, read on the forward strand.
CTTATTTTTACCATATGATACAGTCAAATTAATAAGCAATGGCAATGCAATCTACATGCTCAGCCAGCTGTCTCAGGCAGCTCACACCATGTTATTAAAGACTCTTTCTGGCACATGATTAATTATATTGCAACAGACATGTTCCCAAACTGTTTTTATTTTCTTCTTTTTTAAAGCATGTGTTCTGCTTACTTCAAGGAAACACCAAATAAGGTGTTAATGATCATCTTTTCCCCAGATAATTACAGAATTTTCCTGAGAAATATCATGCTGTTGTTCAGGCTTTTATACAATGATTACCAGCAGATATCAAGTGTTTACACTGAATATGACACAAATTAACCTAGCAGGAAACTCATTACTGCTGTGTACTTAAATGGTTATGAATTAACATATGTACCCATCTAAATTTGAAGGTGGGAATTGTTTAGTGTTCTGAAAATGAAATGGTGTTGCTAGTTCTCATAAAAGACACAGATCCCATTCTGGGCAGCCATAAGCAACCTGTTAAAATCTAAAGAGTTGTCATAAAATTCAGGTAAATCAAGCAGCTTTTTCAATACCATGTTTCTCCCACAGCTTCCTTTTTCCTCTATATCTTTTCTTTCTCAAGACCTATGAGCCTACTACCTCTGCTTAAAAAAATGCACTCATTTTCCATATTCTTTGTCTTGTATTACTTTACAGTAATACAAGAACTTCTTTACAGTAATTCTGTAGCCAGATTTATCACCTTCTACTTCAAGACTGATGTAGAGAACTACAAATCTTAGAATTATTTATATATATAAAATAAGTTACCACATGCAAAATAAACTTTAAAATATTTCAATCCTGTACTATAAATACTTTTGCTATCTATTTGTATTTTGAAAAGTTTGATAGACAATGTACGCAATTACAAAACACAAAGTTGATACTCCACAAAACCTGGCAATGTTTTACCAGTTGGTAAGCTGATAGTATTTCAAGAGATTACCTCCTCCAGGGTTGCAATGGCTGTAGTGTTCCAGGTAAAACAGTAAGTTTGAATGCTACTCTGAATTTTCTACAGAATATACAAGTACTAAATAGAGAAACAATACTAAAAAGAGAAACAATAATATACAGAAGCACCTAGTTCTGTGGTTTCCAAATCTGTGAAGAGGGCCATTAAGGAACATAAGAAAAAAAATGTAAAATAATGTATTTGTTGATGATAAATATAAAACTCTGGCATGAAGAAAGCTTAAGTTCTAATGTCTTATTAGTTTTCATTATAGCCTAATCTGTGTATCGAAATTTTGCTTTCCTTGAGGAAAATGTATGGCTAGTAAGAAACATAGTAAATGAGTATGCTAGAGCTCAGTGAAATTGAAAAAGTATTAAGAATTTGGTGTTAAACAGCACTGGTCCCAGTGATGATCCCTGAGGAACACAACTCTTCATGGTCTCCACTTGGACATAGAGGCATTTACTGCAACTCTGTGAGTGCCACCATCCAGTCAATTCCTTATATATGAACTGGTCCAGCCATCAAACCCATGTCACCCAAATTTAGAGACAAGGATGCTGCTCAGAACAGTATAAAATGCTTTGAACAAGTCCAAGTGGATGAAATATCCATCTACCAATACTGCTACCCTATCATAGAAGGCTACCAATTTTTTCAGGCATGGTTTGCCTTTAGTGAAGCCATGAGTGCTGGCTTCACCTCATTATCCATGTGCCATTACAAAGTTTTTTTCCTAGAAAAGATTGGGACAAGCAGCTTGTGCAGATTACATCTGCCGCAGCCTGATTCAGAGAATGGTGTCCTCACTGTTAATGGGAGAGATGATGACATATGAGCTCATTCAAAATCAATCCAGCTTGCTGGAGGCACATGAGAGATAATTCTGAGAAATAGATTAGTGCATAGGAAAGAGTGGAAAGAAATGCAGGAGGTAACAGGGATACCAAAAGCTTCATCAGGCTCCTGCAGTTTTCAGCTGGACAGCTCTCTCTTACCTAGCAGGTACCTGCTTTAAGAGTGCACGCAGCATTTGCTGCATGTGGATGCCTGCCCACACTGTGTCCTGGAGCTGAAAATAAACTGTTAGCTACCTGATGCAAAAGTGAGACTGCTACAGGTGTCAGATCATGGAAAAAATAAATTATTTTTATTAGGAGTCTAAAAGCCATGAGATCAAATAGTATATGTTATCAAAAATCTTAAACTGGCTATGTCAAAACAGTCTTATCCAATGACATTAATATCATTTTAAATCAGTAAAAATCTGGGCTTCAGATTATTTTAGAAAGTGAGAATGTCAACTCCAGTATCCTTTAAAAATGTATTAATGCATTTTCTAGTTTGGCATGTAATTAGGAGACATATTCCCAAATGTTGAAGGCATCAAGTGATTCAGTGGAAACTATGAAATAACTAGGGCTGCTTGTAGTCAAGGCACTAATTTAGATGCTTTCCTAATGATTTAAAGCTTACTTAAGGCAATACATTATACATTCCCAAGTCTACTGAAGCACACCTCAACACAGGTGCTTTTCTTCTGTTCCAGCATGCTGCCCATAATCAAAATTTTTCACTGTCAGTGATGTGTATTTGTTTCCTGGCAATCCTAGTCCTGATCAATAATCTCTGTGTTTATATGGTGTACCTGTTCATCAAAAATGACTAGCAGTATATCCAAAAAGTAGTATAAAAGAAAGAGCCTAACCAATGAAATTAAAGTGAAACATTCTGTTGAGCATTTTATCTGCTGACTGGGTTTCATATAATCACAGAATATGCTGAGATGGAGGACACCCATCAGAATCATAAGGTCCAACTCCTGGCTCTGCTCTGGACACACCAAGAGTTGCACCATGTACCCAAGAGTGTTGTCCAAACACTTCTTGAGCTCCATCAGGCTGGTGCTGCGACCACTTCCCTGGGGAGCCTGTTCCAGTGCCCAGACAAGCTCTGGATGAAAAACTTTTCTCCTGGTTTGATTTTGTTGTCTTAACTTCATGGAGGCCTCAGGTAATTGGGCTTCCATCCAGTTCTAACACACTTCTCAGTTAATCCTGCCTGGCATTCACAACATTTACATATGGATGAGAAGAACAGAGCAATCGCAAAAATCTGCAAACATGGAAAAGCTGTCATTTTTACCACAATAGCATTTGCTGCATGGTTAGAAACCTAAACCCCAAACTTCATATCACAGTTATGCAAGTATTTGCTCACACTTTAACACTGAATAATATTGCAGCAGGCATACTAGACCTCTACTGGTAATACTGCCAGCATGATATAAAAATAGTCTGTAGTCCATTTTAAGATCAGCTCAATATGCCAACATTAATTTATAAGAAACTCACTAGCTAAAAAAACCAAAATTAAACAGAGTTCTATTCTCAAATCTTTCACCTTTTATTACCTTTGTGTTAAATTGAATTTGCAGATTTTTCACCACACCACAAAACTTAGACACTCCAAAAATATCACTGAAAAAGCACACTTTTTTTAAAAATAACCACAATAAAAGTATTTTCAAGCTTCTAGTGTTCTCCTGTATTTTTTTTCACTTGCAGTAGATCAGGTTATTTGTGGTACTGCAATTAATGCAGGGCATATATACAGTGGTTCAGGCAGAAAGACAAAGGACTTGTATGAATCAATTCTGCAACACACTCAAATCACCAAGTCATTACAAAAAGATAGTGGAATTTAAGGTGTCAAAGGAAAGATAATTCTGTTAAATTTTTTGCACGTATATTTTTAAAAGTAGTAGAACAAAAGTAAGTGTGAGCAAAAACTCTACATTTTTTCACCTTTCTGTTAATAATAAATAATAAGAAAAGATAATTTTTCTCTTTGCCTCTTAGAAGCAGTGGTCAGTGTCTTGACTACATTATTTAGGCCTCAATAATACTGAACTTATTTTGAAATACTGCTTTAGTTTATTTAGTTCTACCACAAACTATATACAAAGTTTACATGGTGTGAACCTGGTAGGTCTCCAAGTCCTGTGCAGCTACTGTCTTACTCTCTGCAGTGGGATGGAGAAGGGAACCAGTAGGTAAAAGTGAGAAATCTCTTGTGATGAGATAAAGACAGTTGAATACATAAAGTAAAGCTTTACAATGTGTTATCAACACCATCTTACTCACAAGTTCAAAACATAACACCCTACAAGCTACTGTGAGGAAGATTTCATCCCAGTAAAAACCTATACGGAAGTATTTGTAAAAGACTGAAATGTTTGCAAAGTGCTTAAAATAAGGCCTATGTAAATACAGTGCCAAAGCATTGCGAATAACAAGTTACTTTCCTTAGCTTCAAGCCAATCAGCTGGCTCAGATTCCTATTTGCATATCAGTGTATATCCATTTCAAATTCATACTAGTATGTAAATAATTTCTGTAATCTTTTTTATATATTGGCCCAATGCACATTATCACATAGCAGTACATGAATCCACATGGCTGCTTCATAACCAGATCCTTTCACAAAATCATTTTTACTCTGTTTCTATGTATAAATGTAAGTCTTTAATACCATGTGGATGCACCTTTGCACTTCCTTTGGGTTTCTAATTCACCCTCAAAACTAAAAAAAAGAACAAAAACAACAAAAACAAAAACAAACCACAAAAACCTGAAAATATCAGGCCATGTATACTAGCCTGAGAAGACTTCTTGTGGACCCTTTTATTTAGAGAGAAACCTTGACAGAGGAAAATCAAACAGAAAATCAAATCAAATCAAATTGAAGGCTAAAACAGTATGCCACAAGGATTTTCTAAAAGACCTCATGAAAATCTTTGCCAAAAATTAGTGCATGCTTAAGAGGGAAGAATTAACTTTGGGAGGCTAGCGGGAAAAATAATCTTTTCTTCCCTTATTCCCCAATTCAGGGTAATTGACTTTCACTTATAGTGGTATATACTCATTTTCTTTTCTATTACCCAAGAGTCTAGTCTGAATAACAATTTACTCAGAGCTACACCATTAGGAGGCATAAAATTGCGTGTGTGTTCCTCTGTCTGTGCTCATGTCTGAACAAGGAAACAAATATCAAAATCCCATTCTTCAGAACACCTCAAATATTTCATTATATATCCTAGGTTTTAGTTTTAACAGAATTTTTCCATACTTTGAATGGTATGCTACTTCTCCTACTACATCAGGAAGGAACAAACAAACAAACAGACAAACAGAAGCTCCTAAAACTGATGTTATAAGCAATGGCATGCCTATGTGTCATGTTTTCTGTCTTTAACCTAAAGAATGGTTTTTTAAATGTTCTTCAGCAGAATACTTCCTGTAAATTCATTTTAATATTGTATCATACCTGCCTAGCTACTGAATTATTTCGTATTAGCTTCAGCTTTAGTTCTCTTCTTGTTTTCTTAACAGTTCTGAAATGTCTCCTGCAGGCAGCTCTCACCAGCTGTATGAGAAAAAAAATGAGAGTGATCCTGGGGGACGCACTCCAGCCAGGGACATCACTGAAGAATAAACAAATGTAGACCCTGACTCATAACAAATCATACCCTACACAAAAGAATAAGTCAAGAATTTTGCAAAATAATTTTATTTGACCCTGCAGAGAATTACAGTTTTTCAAAAATCACATTCCCTTCTAAATTACTTTCAACAATCTTGGCTAATAGCTAGTCCTTAAAGCAAACAATGTAGAAAATGTGATTGTTGGGAAAAAGCCTTTCTCACAAAATTTCTTTGCTTTGAAAATGAGGCTCATACCCCAAGCATAAGTGTGGATCTATAACCTACCAGAAATGACTGAGCCTTCTGTGTGGGTTACATGCTGCTAGCCCAGCACAGGAGGGAGGATGCCCTGCCCACCAGCCCCTCCAAGCACCCCAATGTCAGTGAAACCATCTGCTGCAGCCACCTCCCTGCTCCTCCTCTGCCCTCTATAGGGGCAGGGGCTGAGCCCACTCAGGGCCTTCTCTGCTCCCCAAAATCCAGGGTGCACAGAGGCTGCAGCCATCCCGTGAGCCACACCTGCAGCAGGAGGGGAAAATGTGCCCTGGCTCTGCTCTAATATTTGTTGCATAGGAGAGGATGATTAATTTGATCAATAAACAAATTTTAAAGTTGGGAGTTGTTTGATAAATCTGTTTTTCCTTTCATTAGGACTATCATTCAGTTAAGTACTTCAGAACATAATGTTTCATCTTTTTGTTAATATTTTCCTTTTTTTAATTTGTATTAACATTCTACAATCTCATCATTGTTTTTGACATTTATTCTTCTATTTCTTCCCTGTGGTCTTCTTCATTTCTCTTGTCAATTATCATTTTGTACATATTATGAATCACTTCAGCATCTGCCCATTCCAAAACATTAATCATTCACATTTTTAATAAACAAGCATTTTTAAAGACCTATAATGTTGGGATTTTTTAATGTTGGGGTGGTTGCATTAGACTTTGGCCAGAAACTCCAATATTACCCTCCCATAGCAATATATAGGAGTGAAACAGTCCTGAAATGTGGGGGATTTCAAGGGTCTTGTGTAGGCAATGCAAAACCTGCAATGCAGAAAATTTTGCAGGAGCAGCTATCACATGGAAAGTTATCACACAGTTGTCACATATCACATCATCTCTGAGTCTGTTCATCGTACAGGAAAACAAGGAATGTCTTGCCCTATCTCTTTTTGTCCTACTTTCACTGAGCTGATGATGGAATCTGCATCTGGCTTACGTTTTTAGCTTACCAAATCGTAACAGAATGACATCTAGTGTCTAATTAAACAACTGATTTGTCTCATACCTATAAAGTTTGAGTTCTTAACTGGGTAAAGGTTGGACATCTGCACTTCATGGTGATCTGAGACCACTTTTATCAGTAACAAAGTCAGATCCATCCTGCCACTAAAACATGCTGCTCTTTTTATTACGTTTGCTTGCTTCTTTGCATGAGGCAATAAAATTGCTTCTGTTTTTGCTTTTTTGGCTGGAGCACCTCTCCTATGCAGACAGAGAGAGAGCTGTGACTCTTCAGCCTGGAGAAGATAAGGCTTCAGAGAGATCATACAGCAGCCTTCTAGTACCTAAAAGGGGCCTACAAGAGAGATGGAGCAGGACTTTTTACATGTCTTCAAACTGAGAGAGGGCACATTTAGAGTAAATACTAAGAAGTTTTTTTACTTTGAGGCACTGGAACAGTTTGCCCAGAAAAGCTGTAGAGGCCCTGTCCCTGGAATTGTTCAAGGCCAGGTTTGATGGGGCTTTGAGCAACCTGGTCTAATGAAAGGTGTCCCTGCCCATGGCAGAAAGTATGGAACCAGCAGGTCTTTAAGGTCCCTTCAACTCAAACCACTCTGTGATTCTATGATTACCAGTGAACTATGGTTTTGCTTTTGTTCAGGTTGATACTTCTGCTTATATAAGCAGCCTGGCTGCCAAATGCCTATCAAAGGTAACTGATTTAATACAGAATAAGTCTGCAAGTGTTAATTTGGAGTTATAGTCAATGGCAGATCTTTACTGATTCCAGTGATGCCAGTAATGCTATTGCTTTTATTAATTGCACACAGAGACTAAGCTACCATCACTGCTGTTATCAGATACTGTGCATATCTAAAAGTTCAGTGCTAACAGGTTTTTCATTTCAGAGTTTTACCTGCTATTATTTACATATTAATTTCTCTAGGACTCTGTATCTGCCAGAAATACATATACATGTGTGTGATATCCATGGAAGCATTCTTTTCAACTTGAGCTGTAGTGTGGCATTGTTTGTACCTCTCTTTTACTTGTAGACAGCTTTGGATCTATCTTTGCCATTCCTTTTGCCTTTGAGAGTGTTCCTCCATACCTTCCAACCACCAAATTAGTATCTTAACTTCTGGTGTCTCAAGTGGTCTTCATCTGACACTGTCATTTATCGATTGCATTATTTATGATGTTACTGATGTGCAGCTATAGCATTTATTCTCATTATTCTTCCCAACTGCTTTCCCCCTAATCTAGTCAATAAGAGAAGCCTTGCCTTAATTTCAGCAACATATGAACTCTGGACAGCTTGCTCCAGATGACAAATCAATTGCACTACTCAATACCAATCACCGGGCTCTCCTTGCAGGCATTACAGCAGAAATCCTTATTGCTGTGTTGCACACTTAGATGCTATCTGTTCAATGATGGCAGCTATCTTTCATTATATTCATTACTGCGCACTCTCTGTGTGATGATTCTCAAAATTATTTTTATAGTGACAGTGCACATAATATTTCCCATTTTTCCACACAATGTCATATCTTAAGTTCATAAATTTTCCAGTAAATCTGAACTCAGCCCTGCTTTCCCCTCATAGACAAATTAATATGATTATGTAATTTATGTTCAATCACCTCACTGGCAAATCTAAGTGCAGTAATTAGTAATTAATTGTTGAATTATGGCTGTTTAAACAGCACAAGTACTAGCGGTCAAATATTTAAATGTGTAGAGCATTGTGTAGAGAAGAAAAAATCTTCTCTGTCACCTTGGTTTTTTAAGATTTTCTAAGCTATTTGATGTTGACATTCTTGTAGTGAACTTTTTCACACATATTTTGCAAATAACTCATTGTTTTGCATTCTTTTATGGAGGAAGAGAGAGTTGATGGACTGTTGGTTTGACCAGCGTCACTGGAGAGGTGTCACTGTCACCCTCCAATCCGCTGTCACTTTTGGAAAATTATAAATGTTGGAGTCAGAAAATAAACTTCCCTTTTTTTTCCTTCACCTTGAGAACAGTGGTGTGCTTGTGTTCTTTCGTGTCCTATAGTGACACTTCTCAAGAAAGGATTTGAGAACCATGCTGTATTCTCAAGAAAATTCTGCATAGCACAAAACACTGTGCAATATTTTACCTTCATATTGGCCCAAAGTTGTCCAGGAGTAGGTAGGAATATCACTAACAAATTAATCTTTATTGAGGAAACGATTGTGTTCTCATCATTCAGAATGCTCAAAGGTAAACTAAAAGCACATGAGTTTATTTGATTCATAATATGGATTTTTGTTTTTGTGTCAGTAGATCTGAGCAGCTTTTAAAATATTCTGAAAGGTCTCAGGTGTAATCAGCAAGGATTTTGTACATGTTATTGAGTATCAGAAACATGCTACCCACTAAAGTATTTGCATGGATAGTTATGAATATGATGTTTATAAAAATAGAGAATGCACACATGTAAAAATTTATATTTCCCTCAAAAATTTTTATATGTGCAAAAGGCTGAATTCAAGTTAAATTTTATATAACTCTCAAGGAATTGCAGATTTGATTTTACACTGTGACATACCACAGCCCCAAGCACACACACTTTTTTGGATAGACTTGATTTGTACTGTGCTAGGCCCAGTCCTGTGGGTCCCATCTGTTTCTGGAATTAAATTACCTAATCTTAAAGCCCTTCTATGTAAGACTATGACATTACTTTCCAGAAGGTAATGATAAATAGAATTTATAAGATTTATAGGCCACCTCACTTTAGCCTGCTAAAGAACAACACAGAGCTACCATTTTCACAGAAGATAAGCAAAGATGAGCCAGGGAGCATTCTCTTTCCAGTGAAGGGCCCATACTGATCATTAGACTAATTAAAGCAATTTTCTGTGCCTATTTACAGAGGATATAGAAAAGAGTTTCCCTCTCTGCTCTTTCTTTTCACAAACAAGTACATTTCTTTTCTGGAATCATAAGCACTTTATGTCATGAAGCTTTTATTTTATTTTAGAGTGTGTGCGTGTCACCGTTGAGTCAGGAACAGAAAGGATAGGCAACACACACTCCATTCATGTTCAGAGGCTAATAATCCAATTTATTAGAAATCCATTCCTTTTTATATATTATTCCAATACAGGTGGACCTTATTGGTCCTTTGATCAACACCCTGTCACCATTGGGTAATTAAGAAACCACCCTTTGGTAAACCATCTTATGAGAAAACAACTGTTCAAAACACCAACTGCAAAGCCTTAAGATAAGGATTGCTTTACTTCTTTTCTCTGAGCTTCTCACAGCTTTTCCCAGAATGATGCCTGGGAAAGTTTATCTGGCTTTCTCTCTCTGACCAGGCTGTCACAACCACATGTGTGCGTATATATGTATATGCATGTACATATGCGTACAATCCTCTCTTTTTCAGAGGAATGTTAAAAGGGAAGGGTTTTTTATATTTGCAGAAAGCATCCTGATATACAAGACAGACAGCATGGAAAAATACATGCTTCAAGATTTTGGTAAAGAATTTGGGTTTTCTTTTCAGAGTTCTTGAATAGCTCCAGAACTAATAGGAATCATAAACATGTGCATCAGTCCAAGAAACATCTCTTTTATTCCACAATGGAGAAAGGTAGAGATATGCTTGGAGCTGCCTTCCAATGTTAGGAGAAGCAAATTAAAATCTTTGCTTTGGCAAAGGCCAGTTAAGATGTATCACCTAAGTAAGCCCCTAGAGTTACCTGCCCTAGTCACTATATGGCATATTTTTCTGGAGACATATTTTAAGATTTTATTGAATATATGTTAAGGATAAAATCTTTCTAAAATGCTGAAAAAATATTGTATATACTCCAACTATGTTTTTTTTTTCTTCAAGATTTCATATAAATACTCCACTAATAAATATGAAAAAAGAATTCTTATTCTGTAATTCAGACATGTGGGAAAACATACTAACACAGAGAAGACCAAATTCTTCAAAATATAAAACACATAAAATTTATAGCAAATTAATAACTAACTTTAAAACCAGTTACTTCAGACATACTTAGGAAACATAAAGCCATATTTAGTAATAATGAAATATTGTAAGCAATTTTTAACAAATATATTTTAAATACAGAGTTAAACAGTCATCCTGAAGACCGTTGACCTATAAACATACGATAATTTCAAGTCATACTGCCTTAACCAAGCTAACATCCAAAACAGAAACCATTCAAAACAAAACTGTTTCCTGGAAACTATAAAAAGTGAAATAAGTAGAGTTCTAAGTTGTTTCTATCAATACTAATTACATGCCTGCAACAAGGTTAAATTAGTTGACTCTATAGTCAATATTCTCAGAGTAGTTTGGGGCTTATGTCTTCATAATTGTGTCTTTTTAACAGAATAAATTAAAGTTTCAGTGCTATGGTGGAGGCTTTCCCCTTATCCCTCTACTCTTTCAATGCTTTTACTAGTTAAAAAGGTTTTTCTGAGTAGCAAGATATCTGAGGCACATATAGTTAATCTGAATTAATTTCTAGTAGAGCTACAGTTCAAATCAGTCATACCTAAAGAAGCGTATTATAAATTCAGATTTCCAGATATAAATTGGAAAATTGGAAGAGCCCTCTGAGTGAACTTCTCAGTTACAGCATACGCTGATTTCACTGCAGGAAGATTTGTGCTCATTGCAAATTTTAAAAATGAAAACAAGTTAAGGAAATGTCTAAGTGCATTTTAACAGTCTTATAGCTAAACCAACATTTGTAAAAATAAGGCAATTATACAAATTACTGATATGATTTTCAACAATGGATGGTTTCCTATCTGAGTTCTGTTTTCTCAGGAGCAATTATGGAAAAGCAAAAAATACATTTTACATTTACAAACAATTGAATGAAATCCAATAATTCTGTGTATTGCAAAAGACAGACCTTTCCAGAGCTGCATTAACATCACTAGAACAGGTTTTGTAGAAGAATGGCCCAAAAATAAATTCAAACACAGATATATTGAATAAAATGATGCATCTTTTAGAAGATAGGCTACATTACAATAAATTGGCTAAAATCAATTTTTATTAATGAAAATTTGCCTCATTTTTTAGGACAGAATTTATTATTGTAGATATCCATGTAAGTTATTAGTTCTCTAACTACTTGGTTCTGTAGAAGAACAGCCTCAAATCTATGTAAGCTTTTTCATGAAATTATCCATAAAAAACTCCTGATGAAATACTAGTTAATAACTACTGCAATTTTGAAAATGATAGCAGTAAATATTAACCAGTGGCGGCCAAAACCATACTGACAAAGGAAGAGTTAAGAAGAAGAATAAAACACAGGATACAAAAATCTCATTTCACTTTTAAGCATAATAGATGAAATATTCACATTGGCACCATTGTCAGTATACTAATTTTTGTGCAGGTCTAAGGCTAAATAGAGTAGGCAGATAATTCTTGTTTTCAAAAATTAAAAACGATGTTACAAAATTTATATTGACTCACAGAATGGCAAAGACATATTGGGAAATTTGTATGCTTTGATGTGTAAGCAAAAAAAGAAGAAATGTTGCTCCTATGTGATACAGCACTATGCTTTTGGAAACACTTCAAAATTTCCTTGAGTTTCTTGATATTTTGCCCTCAGGTGATAGAACTGAGAGGAGAAAATGACCACAGTCCTTACATATAGTTCATTTCCTTCACTATTTTCTTAGGCCATGAAAGAAGAAATTTTTTCACAGAAGAGAATAAAGTAGTTATAAACACAATGGGAATCTCCATGAGGAAAAAAAAATCAAAGCAAAATAAAACAAAAACAAACAAAACTCACTGTGAAGAAAAATTTTAATTTTTACATCCTTGACAATATGCCATCAGCTCAGAAGTCAAGACTGCAAGCAAGTTATACAAGGCCTTTATTGTCAGGGTATGAAGTGGAGCAGGGAAATATTAAATTTCAAACTGCATTCACTTGCAAATCAAGATTTGGCAGAAAATGCTTTTTTAAATAGTGGTTATCCTTAACTGTCAAAATGCTTCTTACGTGCTGTCTGGAAAAGTTATCATTCATATTCATTTGTCAATACTTCTCCCACTCTTCACAATCAGGCAATGTTAAAATTCATGTCAAATTCAGTTTTTTGTCAATGATATTTATTGCTCCTAAATACAAATATGTAGACAAACATTTCCTGTTTCTTAATGCTACTGGCACACATTGCTGCACTGTGTATCAGGCTAGGACTTTATAATTTTTGTGTGAAGGGTTACATTTGGGAGAGGAACAGGATCAGAAGATCCTGTTAGGAAGAAGACAGTAGATGTCTTTTTGGTCTTTCAATTTAGTGATTTACATTATTTTTATGACATGCTACAACATCAAAGAAAGCCATTATACAAAAGCCTGACCATAGCATTCCAGAGAGTTTGCTTTGCATAATGTATCTCCATTAGGGCTTCCATATAAGTTGACAGTCTGACAGTTAAATCTCTTCATGCATTTCTATCACTTCGCATAATAAAATGTCAAACTTCCTGTGCACACTGAAGTAAAATATGTACAATATGTAACACAAAATCAAGACATGCACAACCAGAGCACAACAATATTCTATAAACAGGGGTAGTTGGTATCAGACTAAAATCTAGAAATTACAGTCTCCTAGGTATAATGGTTTCATTAAAATGTTCAAACAGTGTCTCCAAAGCTAATTTTCTTTCCAAAGTACCCATGCATAGAAAGTACAGCAATAAGACATCCCCCTGCTATGCCTCTCTGAATAGCAGATTAACTGCAGAACTAGAATGATGTCAATTTGTTTCAAAATATTGCAGCAAAGCTTTTGAATGGATGAGCAATTACTAACAGAGGGTGCAATTATAACCGAGTCACAGGGAATGCTTTAATATGGTTCTTCTCCCATGTACAAGGAAAAAGGAGAAAACGTAATGACAGAGGAATAATGAGACAGCTGGCTTTGACAGCACCTTGGCAGCCATCACTAAGAGAGTAAGTGCATTAGTTCAGTGGCGTCCATTCTTCAAGACATCTAAAGAAGGATGAGGAAAAAGCATCTTGTCAGAGAGTAGCCAAAAGCTACCACCAACAGTGGTGGCATAAGGTTTACTTGAATCAAAACAAAATTTAGTTTTTTACACTAATTAGCTCCAAAAAGACAGTAATTTGGGCAGTTTTTACTAGGCGATCTTTGTGCTTTTTTTCACTTCTTATCCCAGATCCTCAATTTGCTTTTTAACTCTTTGGAGATGAAAAAAAAAAAACCACACTTGTGACCTATCTATTCCACAAGTTCACTCAACAATTCACTCTTTTGTTTCTGAATGAAATTTTTACAAAGTGCTTTTTGCCATTTGTCACATTAAGGTGGCTTAACACTATTTCTGCACTTAAATAGGTCCTGCCTGGAGCCAGCTGGTCTGCCTAGGCAGGCTTGGGAGGAAGAAAATTAAGTTTCAGAAGCAATGGGCTAAATTCTCCTTTCAATTATCCATTATAACTTTATTACATACAAAATCAATGATACAATGTGCTCCCATGTTTTGCTAGCAGAATCAATATAATTGTCCTTATGGTATTCAAATGCTACAAACATGGCAAATGTTTTTATTAAAGATAGATAACTGCAACAAACCCCCAAACATAAAGAAGCTTTATCTTAACTACTGCCAAAGTTCTTTGGTTTTTTTGAACAGTGTTCTTAAATTACCAAAAGCTGCAAGAAACAAAACACTGAGATCAAACTGTGCTATGCCCAGCTTTGGTGTTCTCAGTACAAAAAGAGTACATGAAAGGGTCACTAAGATGACTGTATAAATTCCTGGAGTAATGGTACAAAGGGGACAGAGTCAGGCCTTTTTTGGTGGTGAGCAACCAGAAACAATGGGCTCAAACTGAAACATTGGAGGTTCCCTTTGAACACTAGGAAAGGCTTTTTACTGTGATATTGACTGATCACAGGCTGTCCAGGGAGGTGTTTCCATCCTTGAATGTGTCCAAAAGCCATTTGGACATGATCCTGGGCAACTGAGTCCAGACAGCCCTGCTCAAGAAGGGGTGTTGGTGCAGGTGACCTGGCCACATCCCTTCCAACCATGACCATTCTGTGATTTGGTGATTCTCAGAAATAGCCACATACTTGCTATAAAACCTTGTGGGGGAAAAAAGTATGAACAAAGGTACACAACAGCGCAAGCTGTTTATTCACCACACTACTTCTACATCTGCTAAGTAATATATTGTCTCCAGAGTGCTCCTGTCTAAATAACCCACTCAGGAAAAGGAAGGTATTAGCATACATAATCTGGTAGTATACTTTACATTTGAGGGGTCTTCTTGTAGGTTTGTGGGGTTTCTTAACAAGCTTGCAGTGATCTACAGACATGAAATAAATCCATTAAAATGTATTCCATCTTTATTTATGATTTTTTTCCTAAGGTACAGATAATTGAATTGGAATCGTTGATAAGTATGCACTTATCATTCATATAAGTGCTAATCCCTGTCCACTCAGCTATAATAAACTACAATCATCAGGTTTCAGAGCTGCAACACAGCATTCAGCTGTTCTTTGTCTTGTAAAAAATATCAAATAGACCTTTACCATCCAAACATTGGATATCAAAGTTTGTTTGGGCAGAAGCTACTGCACCAGTGCTATTGGCATATATGTACATAATGGAAATTGCCCTCTTTATTAACCATCTGCAAGTATGCCTTTTGACTTTCTTACATATATATGTTTCTGGGCTCTTTATTACTACTTGGTATTGCTACTAGTACTATCAGTGTAAGCAAGAAATATTATTTAATACTAAATCTCTAGTTCTTAATACTATAATGAAATCTAGGAGCACAAGAGACAGACCATGACTATATGACTATTGTGCTACAGGTTCCAGAAATATAGGACTAAAATAGGGTCACTCCCCTAAAAAGTTTTAAAAAGTCTTTCTTTCTTTCTGCTTTCATGTTGTTGTTCACATTTACTTTTCATTTCATAGAATAAGCAATATATTCTCAAAGTATGCATAACAATTGAGGAAATCTAGAGGCAGAATTAAAGCACAAAGACATTTTCTTTCATATGTCATCAGCAACCACTTACATTTCCCCATTGTTATAGTACATGCATCCCAGAGCAATCCAAACAGGAAATTAGGTCTTCTGGCTTCCTTCACCATTTTTCAGAAGAGTCTGTGCATGAGATGATAGCCTACTTCCTAGACTATATTAACACATGATAATTATATTTTCAAAGCAAAAAGGAGCACATGTCCTTTGTAGTCTTTGATGGAAACTTTAAATTGCACTCATTGCTTTACAGCAAGTATCTCACTCTAACGAAAAATAAAGTTATAATGCTGAATAATTGTTCACTGCCTTCCAGCTTCAAAGTGTTTTATAAATATGACCTAATTCATCAAACTTTTCTGTACTCAAGGGAATTGGGTACACAACAAGCAGAGATAGGAAAAGCAAGGCAGACAGGGCTAATGGTCAAATTCTGTAATTATTGGCCAACCACATCCTTGATCAGGATTTTTCTTAAACAACAAATGAATCTAAGAAAGTAGGTGAAATTTTTTCTAAATTGAAGAATTGTAGCTAAATGTACAGTGCAAATGTCATTTTTCTGTTTGGTGTTTGGCAATAATGAGTTCAGAAATCTCTATAACTCTGCACAAAACCTTAGGATAAGGACATTGTGCCAGGCCCCCAGAATCTGCATGTAGCAGATATGAATTCCTCCCTCCACATCATAAACAAGTAAGCTTCTTACAGACTTCTGCTACCAGTTTTGGCTTCCTTATGTCTTCCTGTGAGGAGCTTTGCCTAGCTGGATCACCTTGTATATGGGCTTGTTATAGAACCCATTCAACTTTTCCCCCAAAATCTTCCTATCCTGCAAACACAGAACACTTTTCTCTTGCAATCACTGCAGCCCGCAAACACAGGACTACAGTGGATCTCTGGCTTCGAATCCAAGCACATCCATCTAAAGGAAATAATATTTTTCCTGAAGGTTTAACTACACCACAGAGGAAGTATCGTTTCCATTATTTGTTCATCTCCGTCTCTAACTTTATATGATCACTGAAAATATGAATGAAAATATCAAATGTTTCAATTGATGAATTCTGAAGTCAACGATGAATCATATCTGGTGTCAGCAGTATTTTTTAGTCTCTTTTTCTAAACCTTAGTCAATGCATAACAACAAATTAATGGTTTTAAGCTATTTTAATTGTGGAAGGATTTAATAAATTAATATGAAGAGATGTTTTATAATGATCCACATAAATGTTAAGATATCTATACATATACATTATACAAATATTTACATACATAAAATATAAAAAATTACTGAATCACTATGAAACAAACCATTAGGAAAAAAAAAATTGCTGATATTGATATCTATACATATACAGAACTTTGTCAGATGAAGCATCTACTTGTCCTGAGACAGTTATCTAACTACTTGGAAAATATTAGCTAGGCTTTCAGAATTTTTAGGATTATTAAGATAATGTTAAAAAATAAGATAAATTCTACACAGTTTACATTTAAAACAGCCAAGAGTGATCTTATTTGAAGACAGAATCTTGTTTATCTGCTTATCTGCTTTTGATACTTTTTTTTCTAGTATTCCTTTTAGTTATGGCTGCCACAGAAGGAAGGAAGGAAGGAAGGAAGGAAGGAAGGAAGGAAGGAAGGAAGGAAGGAAGGAAGGAAGGAAGGAAGGAAGGAAGGAAGGAAGGAAGGAAGGAAGGAAGGAAGGAAGGAAGGAAGGAAGGAAGGAAGGAAGGAAGGAAGGAAATGAGAAAAGCAGAAAACCAAGTAAGAAAGTAAGAAAGCAAGTGCAAGCAAACAGGAAATAAAAAGAGAGAGAAAGGCAGAGAAACAAAAGAAAGAGAGAAAGAGAAACAAGAAGGAAAAGCAAGAAGGAAAAGGAAGAAAGAAGGAAGAAAAGGAAGGAAAAGCAAGGAAAAGCAAGAAAGAAGGAAGGAAAAGAAAAGAAAGAAAGAAAGAAAGAAAGAAAGAAAGAAAGAAAGAAAGAAAGAAAGAGAGAAAGAAAAGATTGCCTCATTCATCTCTTTTCAATGCTAAATGCTGAATGTCTTTATAACAGTTGGAGATAATATAGCATCACCTAACTCAGTTAAATTGTCCCACAGTTTGCCAGGGGTAGCTAAGCCAATAAATAGCTGGAAATATGAAGGAAAATTAATGGGAAAAAATGCATCCAGCTTTGTACGGGAATTATCTAAACTAAAACATCCCTTGTGTGGGATGCTCCCACCTCTTAAATTGGATTAATGACTATGACCATAAACAAAGCCATTGTGTTTTATTCTAATCCAACAGGAAAGCATGCATTACTACTGTATAACACTTTTTTAAAATGAATGTTTGGCCACTAGAGCCCTGGCAATTTTTGCATATAACACCACACATTCTGGACACTTCCATGAATGCTTTTGCCATTTCATGCTGGTACAGCAGTTGAGCATTTCTGTGAACATGTTCATTGGCTGAGAAGAAATGAAACTGTGTTTTCATTTATCAAAACTATGTGTGGGACAGAAGATAAAACAGTGCAGAGGATACTAGAATGAGTGCTAGAAGGCATCCAAAGTGCGTCTCCTTCCAGGGAACTAAATAAACAGTAGTATTAGGCTTATAACAATGTGATCTCTCTGTTAGTTTTGATAATGCTGTATTTTACTCTGCTTGTAGTTCGTTTTATGTGTTTAATGAGCTCAGATGTAAGTAGATCAATAGAAAAGACTGTGTAAGTTAATCGGTAGTAGTTAAAGGGTCAAAGTTTGGATCTAATCAGGAAAAAAAGCCCACACCACTCTTTAAAATGGCCATATGGTAGTATATCTATCTACTGTATGTGTCTGACTATCCTGCCAGCTTCCCTGAAGCGGGAAAGACCCACATGTCCTGAATCATCCCATTAAACTGGCCATATTGTGCAGGGAAAGAGGCAGGTTTAGAAAAGTTGCAGGATAATGTCACTGCTCTGCAGTCCCCTTACAATGCAGAAATTATAAGAAACAAGACCCTGAGCTGCTAATTCAGATCAATTGCAAGCACACCACATTTGGTAGCACAGACTCAACAGCAATGCTCAGCCAACAGTATTTCAAAGCGCCGTGGAAGAGCAACCACCAGCAGAAGTGAGACAAAGTCTCCCCAGTTCTCTGTATCCCCAAAATGTGGTCACCTCCTGGATCTGCTCCAGCTGGTTAAAGGGAGGAATGCCGTGAGGGCTCTGCAGTGGCTGGCGACATGGGTTGCTCACTGCAGGGCTCAGTCAGGAGAGGGGCAGAGCTGCTGCCATCGCAGTACATGCACATAGGAGATGGCGCCTTAGTGCCTGAGATGTGTGAGAGAGGAGGCACCGAGTTCCTGCCACCCATGGGGCTGAGGAGCACACTGTCCTGAAACACCCTTTTCACAGGCAGTAAGTTTCTTGAACAAAATTACTTCTAAATAAGCAGCCATCTATTTATTAGCAATAGAGTTCAGAATGAGACAAGAAAGCTCCAAAGTTTATTCTATGAAATAGAATATAAACCCGTGTCCAAAAAAACAAAAACAAAACCCAAAAAAACCCCCACAAAAACAAAAAAAAAAAAAAAAAAAGGCCAAACCCAAATAAAGCAATTTCACATAATTGAGTCCTGCCATTATTTGGTGGTGGTTTGGGTTTGGCTGGAGGAAACGTGCTTGGTTTTTATTTAATGCACAGATTTATCTCAGAGGTAATGTTGTCATGATGTTTTTTACAGAGGAAATCAATTGAAACAGCTTACTTATTTGGTTTTCTTGTTCCTGCTGAAATGGAAACCCGAGCATGCCAATGCTGTGCTAATATGTGTAAACCATAAAATTACCCTGGCTGGGGACTACAGCTAGAACTAACTGAAACAGACAGCAGGCTGCTTTCATTACCCACCCTAAGTGAAACTAGAATATTGAGAAGCAAGAATAAAAAGTGAAAATAAATTAGGAATCTATTTTATAAATTCCTGTGAACACCTTGCTAGTCATATAAAAACAATCACATACAATATACTTTACCAAACAAAGGTTTGCAGAAGCAGTAGATTTCAAAGAAAATAATTAATTAATATATTCACACAGGAGAGAAGATATTAATAAAGGAGAGAAATAAGGTGTATCTAATTACTGCAGTCTTGATCATGTTTATTTAAATATTGCCACTGTTTACCTTGTGGTTTTATTTTTTTTTCTTTTTTCAATGCTTTTCCTGATAATATATATTTTTTACATTGAATACAAATTTTAGGGAAATTAACTATTACTCTTATGTGCATTATGCCAAGAACATACTAAATTCTATTTAATTGATCTTAATAAAATCAAACAAGATCATCAGAAGGTATAGGAAAGAGGATAACAAGAGGAAAATCAATTCAAAATTATCCAATCAATTACTATTCATCAATCACACAGCTGTGAGTAAATTTGTACTATTTGGCTCAGGGCAGGTAACATTTGCTTCAGCACTATTCACATGCTTAGTAGAACCCATTCTCACAAGGTTTGTTGAACCAATGTTCAGAGACACAAAACTGAACCAGGGTATTAGTCTTCCCTATTTATTTTCCTACAGAATTCCCCAAAATATTGATTGGTTGCCAAAAGCTATGCCTAATTATGGTGTTTGATACTAATGCAAATCCAGCTTTGAAATACCTAGTTAGATCAAAACCATCATGGATTCATGATGCAAACCATTGATCATGTGGAAAAGCCAGCTGCTGATTCAAAGGAGTGCAAAGCAGGGTTTTTTTGGTGAATTAGCTTTACACTGCTGAGCTTGAGACTGCTCAAATACTGTCTGTCCACTGCTGCCCAGCAAAAGCCAGCATAAAAGTCAGGGGTCAATATAAACTCTGTATATGTGTTCTGGCTAATTTTTCCAGCAATAAAATTGTGTGTGCATTTCTCATTCAGATGAAATTAGCACTCCTGGGTCACCCAGTAGCACACAGATCAGATATTAACAATAGTGCAATGAAAGCCTAATTACATTTACTGTAAAATGAGTATATTAATAGTTCTCACCACAGCCAGAGTATAGAGAGAATTAATTCAAATTCCTGTAAATCCCAGAGGCCCTTTATCTCGTTCTATTGTGTAAAATTCAACAAAGTAGTAATATTCCAAAACTTTTTTTTTCTATTTTGAAATTGTCTTGATGATATATATCAATATTTTTGTCCACACTATGCAAGCAAAAGATAACAGTAGAAACTAAACTACAAAATCCTAAATAATGTACCTCATTTCGATATCGTCATTATCCAAACTACAGTGCAAAATGTCTTCTTATCCAAATGATTTAATAGAGAGGGCTTGTTGGTGAAATTTCAAAACTTGCCTCAGCTGGAGAAAAAATTACCTACTAGGCATTCCCTGAAACATCAGAAATTTTACTTAATTCATGAACTGATTGGAAAATTGTAAATAAGTTATTAATGTAAGCAAAGATGCTTTACTGCAAGTTATTGGCAGTATATCTTTATTTGGAAGATAAATAAATTGACAGCAACAATTATCCTGTTTTGTCTTTGCAGGATGATGAGCTACCCAACCCAGCATCAGAAGCTGAAAGCTAATGGCTTGATGCAAGTGCCATTTTCTCATTTCCCTTTCATCCTGTTACATGAAACTACCTGGTTGCTATTACATTAGGTAGATTCGGTATCCTTGTAAGTTCAAGATGCCAGAATCTCTTCAAGAACTGCCTTCCCTTTATGCATCATAACAAGAACCACAACATCAAAGCTCCACCCCTCATTTCAAGTTTAGAGCTTCTTGAAGTCAAACCTCCATTTGTTTCCAAGGTAACAAAGAGAAACTCAACTCCAGCCTGTTTCTGGCTTTACAAGTAAAAATTAGCCAAGTGATGGATATATGCTTTGCTTTAACTGAATGGGTGTCAAAAGTTAATTATTGTATCAAGTAGAATGGAAAAAAATATATTTAAAATAAAGAGAAAAATTTGGAATAAATAATTTGAACAGAAGATTACAAATGCTAAGACATATTGATATTCACAGCCCTACCTTTGTAAAAAACGTACATAATTTAATGAACCAATTTAGATATTGCACTGTCTTTTTTTAATCTTTAGGATAAATATGAGTCCTGCTTTAATGGCTTGTGTGTATTGGACTCACTGGCTAACAGTATTTCAAAATACCTTGCTATGCATTTCACAGTATTAAAGTTGGGTAATGTATATTTTAAATTATTTTTCCTCATTTAAAAGCCTTTTCAAGAATAGAGCGCATTGCAACTTACAGACAGTGATTTTAACTTGGAGGGAAGCAATAAAATAATCAGGGTCAGAATAGAAGCAAAGACCTTGCTGCAGCCCTTGGGACAGAAGCATTTTCTGTGGAACTGAAAACTGCAAGTTACAGTCTTGGAAAATCAAAATATATGCCTAGATAGAAGTGAGAAGAATAAATATGATTGCAAATTTTTCACTACCATTTTGCCATAATTCTGATCTCCATATTTAACCTTTCCCACCCAATGCTACCCACCATTTTCCTTAACAGATTTTATTTAAAGCTTAACAGGTGCCAGCAACTCACATGCAGCATGGTAAATTTCCCAGTTAGCCTACTTCTGATGGTATTTTTGAAAATAGCTTTGTCTGGTTACTGGGTCACATATTCCAAATCCATTTCAGTGTCTTTTCTCACACAGATTCAGGCAATTTGATTTTTTTTTAAGTGAAAGCACAAATAAATGCAAGCCTCCAAGTTACTTTTGAATCTGTCTTTGAACTTTTATTTGCTACTTTCACTGTATTTTTTGTTTGAACCACCTCAGCCATAGAAGTGGAAAACAAGTAACTAAACCAAATTTTAATCAAATAAATCAGAATTATAGTTCTAATATCACTCATCATTTGGATAACTCCAGCAAACAACTTATTTATGCATACAACCCACAAGCCTTTTTTTGTGTGAAGACTGAGCTATACAAATCTACTTATATTTAAGATCACATAAGGAGAAAAATAGTATGAACAGTAACACACCATATAAATAAGATATAGATGCCAAGCTTCTTCAAAAGAATGGACTTTTGAAGAGAAATATCAAAAGAAATTCCAATTATTCAACTACTACTGTTTCTCATTTAATTATCCTTCTCTGAAATCTTCTTTGTCTTTAGCTGTTATTTCCTTGCCCTTCCTCAGAATTAAAAGGGCTATTAAAGATTTTATACTCCAGAGTATATCTAAAACTGATTGTTTTAACTTTTGACAGGAATCTGGTCAAAGAAAACACCCTGAAAACTGACCCTAGAGGACTCAGCTTGAGAGCTTCAGCTGCAGCCCAAAGAAAATTACTTCCTTCAAATTCCTGCTGCATCCTAAGTAAAGGCTAGCTTAAAAAAGAATTCAGCAAACAAATTTAACCAAAAATATCCAACAGAGAAAAATTTTGCCTGCTAGGACTGTTTAGCCAAACAAACATGTCTACTAAACATTTCAGTGCCATTTCATCTCTCCTTCCAACCTCAGATATGATCAGTCTCAGTACCTGAAAATATTTTGTTAGAAAAACTGTTGCGCACAAATAAGTTAAGAAACAGAAATCTTCCCTTTTTTCCTGGCCCTTTTAAACTTGCATAAGTACTCAGTTTTCTCAAAGTGTATATTAGCATCAGAATAATAAGGCATTAAGCTGTGTTGCAGCAGTTTGTGTTAAACACTTAAAGTGCCGAAAAAGGTGCACTCCTAGCAGCACGGCATGCAATTTCATTATTTGGGGGAAAAAGTCTGAACAGATCTTTATCAGCTCGTTTGGAAGCCCCACACCAGCTTGACTTCAAACAGACTCATCTGAAAGGATATTGTGCATGACTGCATGCCTTTGTTCCTATATTATCAAGGCATAAGCTGTTCCTGTAGAATCTGGGTACTTCCAAACTAAAGCCAAAGTAAAATTAAAGTAGTAGTTCCAAGTGTTCGTCACACTTGGGGAGCTTGCTGCCTCCCTGGGGAGCCCTGTGGGCGCTGGGCTGTGATAGCACAAAATTCATTTTGAGTCAAAAGCCAGGGTGAGAAGCAGAGAGGTTCAACTGAGTTCACCAAAGATCCTGAAATGACAAGGAGGCACCAGCACTCCCAGATGCACAGCAGTTTCTTCTCTGTGTGCAGGTCACAGCGTAAGAAACTAAGCCCTCCTTTGCTATGCATAAAAGGACACTCTGCTATCATCTTCCTGCTTTCATTCACAGAATGTCAAGAATCCTCTTTTTACAAGGTGATTATATATATATATATATATATATATATATATATATATATATATATATATATAAAATGCAGACAGAGGGGAAAATAAATGTAACACGTGATTTTAAATATTTTACAAATAATCTTCCCCTTCTGTTTTATTTACTGGAACATTTCCTCCCTGTCCCATCTTGAGCTAAACAGGAGGTGGAACAAAAAAAAAGGAGGGAATGTTAGTCTACTGATCAAAAAAATATCACTCTCTGTGGGCACAGGCATCTCACATTTATTGTTTTTTGGGATTTTTTTTTTCTCTTTGGCTAGGCAGTAAAAAACAGTAATTTTACAACTGGTGATTTCAAATATAATTTTGTTTACTTGTTCTTCCTGAGATGATTTATCTCTCTGCTCTCTATTTGAATGGATTTTATCACTGTATCTTCCAGAGCTGATGTAGCTCCACAGGTATTTCCTACTGCCAAGAAAAGTCTGTTTAAATAGATTTTGTAAGCCTGTGTTAGATACAGCTTCAGTTGTCAAGAAAGGATGTATATCAGAATGTGATTAGAATAATTTTTCAAACAGTTCTAAGTGAAAGCTCTGAATTTCTAACTTATAAAATAGTATCTCTCTTACAGAAAATAAGAATTTCTGTGGTTTTATGGAAGTGATGAGCACAGCCTTATAGGGAATTCCCTTATAGGGAATTCAACTTTCCAGGCTGGAAGGGGAATTGAAGCATTTTAGTTAAATCATCTTGCCATAAAATAGAGAATTTAATTTTGGTATAGCTTTCTGTCAATTCAAAAACCAGTCTTCTACTTAACTGTCTGATTACAATTGTTTTTAAAGGGCCATTCCAAATATTAGCAGGGTATATTAAAAATGTTCATGTCAACAATTTCTTTCTGAGAAATTCAGCAGAAACCTATTCCATCATAACCACCTTCATCATAACCACTAGGTTACTTTCTTTGAAATAAGCACAGGGTTAATTATGGAATTACACCTGTGTAAAAAAATTATAAGGGATCTGAGCTAAGATTGAGACCTTTATAATATACATATTGCTACTTTTGTTCTGTAAACATTAAAACATTTTGGGTTGGCATTAGTATAAATTACTCTCCATGCTATATGAACCTTCAAACTGCAGTTTTCCCTAAAAATAGCAGTTGGAGTGTGCAGAAAGTTAATGACACTTATGTTTATATTGTATAACCAAAGTATCAACCATGCCTGCCCTGGAAAACAAGTGGGGCACATGGACACTTCTTTCAGTTCTCAAATTGTCTCTACCCCGCACTCTGGTATCCACAAGATGTATATACACCTCAAATTGGAAATGAAGGTGAACTAAGCAAATATTTATGCTTTGACATATAGGCTTCCTTGTGGGAAAAACTTTCATTAGAACAGATTGCTCTCAGGTCCATTAATATCAATATATAAGATTAATATCAATTTATTAGATTTATACCGAGAGACAGAAAGATGGAATTATATTGATATTAATTGTACACTATTTCAGTACTCAGTGTATCCCTAGGATTGTGGCCTGATGCCCTAATTTAAGAAAGCACCTAGAGGGATCTGCTTCAAACTCCCCTGTAAGGTCATATCTTGCAAAATTGTGAGAGTTTTACATTAGCGTTGCAGCAGAGAAAAACTCAGTTCAGTCACACACTATATAAATTTCCACAAGTACTCATCTGAAGCCATGACTTGGCAGGGGTGAGGAGGCAGGTAGAAGAAGTAGGAAGAAGAGAACAGGGATCTGCTCATCAGAAATGAGGAGAAAATTTCAAGCAGGCAGAGTTGTCCACATTTCCATAAGTAAGATATTAATCAAAAGGCACCCTCAACTACCCCAGCAGATTTTGTGCTATGGAGACAAAAGACAAAGCTTCTCCATAAACCTTGCACCATCTCCCATGTCCCCCTTTCTTCGGAGTCTTGTCCAAGACCTATTTCCCAATAATCTGACTTCCTAAGGTTAAAAAAAAAAAAAAAAAAAAGGTTTATACAGGGCCACTTGATACTTTTCCCTGGACTGTGAGGAGCTTGAAGTCACTTGAGCTTGAAAGGGAGCATGAAGAGTCTGTAGCACATCTCATTGCTCCACCAGAAACCTGAAACACATTTTCAGTTCTCTTACACCAAGTGGGAAAGTGGTCTTTAAAGGGATCAGGATCAGATAGAGTAGGCGGTCTTGCTTTTATGTGTGAAAACCTGAACAAGTACCTGGACGTAAAAGGAATTCCATAAAGGAACCATTTTAGAGTGCAATAGACTTATATTTCCTGACCTCTGATTTTTATTAGTCATGTGCACCCTTTGTAGTTACAAATGAAGATTTATAGCAAAAATATTTCTAAACAGAAAAGTCATTATTTCACAATCAGACGGGTGAGATAGTTTAATACCTAATTTTTCTTTGTCTTCAATACTGCAAAGGCATAAAGCTCAGCTTTTATGCTAAAGTGAGTAAATGTTCATTTCAAAGTGTTTTTGAACTGAATTAGTCTACTTAAATTTGACGCAGAAGTTATTTTTTTCAGTTCTTAGAGAACTAAATGTTTAATTAAAAAGAAAATTACATGTAGTTTTGATATTCTGTTACAACAAATGAATCCTCTTTTAGTTAATATTTAATTTGTATTATAAAGTCTAAAGAATTGCTGGATTCAAAAGAGAATTACTGGTGTGGTAAAAAAACCTCACATCTCATAAGCCTCCCTTAATCAAAATTCAAAATCTGGCAACAAAATGTCAGTGTGGAGTGTTTGCTTTATAAACTTCTGGGAAAAGGTTTACAATGTTAATATTTCAAAATGAATAATTTCATAGAGTTTTTCTATCATTAATAAGCTTGCCATTTTAATCTAAAACATGAAGGAAACATTTGTATTCCTAAAAATAATAGATGGAATATTGCAAGTGCTTCAAGAAAATAAATTATATTATTTTTAATGGCATGGAGTTTGAAATAATGAATATCACAGTCAAGAACGAGCATACAGGATCTGCTACATTATTTTGAAAAGTAAACTAAATGCTTCTGGTTTGACCATGAGATACCCTAAAGTATCCACAGCTTATGCTTAAATTTTTAGTTTTATCTTTCTGACTTATCTCTTAATCTTTAGCAATTTTGGTGCCTGATAACTGTTTACCTCCCTTGGTAGGCCCTATTGTGACAATTTCTGTTGCCAGAAATTATCGTGACTCCTCTAGCCAAAAGCTGTCTGCTTATCTGCCTAGATTTTCATTCTGAAGCCATCTCTATACCATCTCTGTGCCCACTACAGCCCCACGGCTGGCAGAATGAGCCTTGCCCAGCAAGGAGAAGGCGGAAGCACCGACTCTTTTTCCAGATGCTTCCCTTGCTGCCATGCTGGCAGATGGAGCAAGCTGGGCTTGCCTGCCAAACGTGGCATAACTCTACTCTTAGCTCAAGGAAAATCTTGGCTATGCTGAAACCTGTGGCATGTTGCCCATCCCCTTCAGCAGAGCCCAGCTTCTGGCACTGCAGTGGTGATGAGGAGGCACAAGACAGTTTGATTAAGTGAGGAGGGCACTGAGCAGAGGAGACACCATGCACATGGGTGACAAGGGGCTCTGAAGGAAGCCAGGAAGAGACCAGGTCATTGGTCTCCCTTGATGTGGTATATAAAGATGGATGAGACTCATAACACTACTGAAATTATTTATTGACCAGAGTGGGCAAAACAGCATGGTCACCATTCTATTTTTCTTTATTATCTTATGCAATTTATTCTTATGCCTAACCTGAGTACTATAACATTTCATCACTGTGCTCTTTGGTCCTCTTTACCCTAGCATCCTTCTTACTATGTGTCATCCTCATTCGCCTTGTCATATTTGAAATTTAGAGGGTAAGATTTTTTGGAACAAAGATACATCTCACTGAAACTCCTGAAAAGCACTTCCCGCACATCCTTTGAATGCAAAATGATGAAATCAATACAAGTTAACTTTCATTGTTCTCTTCCTGTAGAAAGAGATAGAATTAGGTTCCCCAGAACCTAGTACTCTCAAGAAATTTTATGATTTTGCTGTCTTTGGACCTTATGCAGCATTTCCTTAATTTTGACATTGCAGATTTTGAAGGGTGCAGTTGTGACAAACAGTTTCAAGCATCTTTTCCCCAAAAGGTATGTTCCATTCTCCATCATCATATCAGAAACCATAATACACACCATCATCAACTCTTTCTTTGTTGGGACACTAAAGACCTGTTTGTCACCTGCCACCCAGCTCATGTCCCCTGCCTTAATATCAGCCCTCACCTGTTTGGTTTCTATTTCTTATTTAGTTCTAATGTGACATATGTCTCAACAAAATGCTTTAAACCACCAAACTCTTCATTTTGTCAATTTTCCTTCCTCTGGATGATGATATTTGGATTCACCCTCACAAAATGTATGGTGGAAGGGGTTATGATCAACAGGCCAGTCCAAAAGCAGGAGTCAATGTACCCATGCCTTGGGTAACCTCCAGAGGCCATGGAGAACTGGACATTAATTTTTTTCCTGTAGCAACCTCTCACTTGAAGACCAAACACCATTCTTGTTAACTTCCTCGTGCTAAATCAGCTCATCTTCTGTCATTATTTTTCTACCAAGCTTGACATTTCTGGGCATTTTGATGTCCTTTCCTTCATTTGTTTTAAATGTAATTTGTTCTGCACCATTGCATCATATGTTTTATACTTCAGTGCAGACTCCCTAGGGCAGATGTCAGAAACCCAACTAGAACAATTTGTTGAACTGCAGGTTTATTTCTCAAATTTAGGATTATGTTTATTGCCAGCCACTTTACTGATCTAAACTTAAAATAATTTGCCAGTGGAGATCACTTCTTTCTTATCTGGACCTCCTGGAGGGCAAAGAACTGCACTATTCCCAAACTGGCTTCCTGAGGAAGTAGGTGTCTCAGCTTCTGGCCCCAAAGCTGCAGTGTGCCATCTAAAATATACCCCTTTTCTATACTGTAGGTGGTGACTTCTTCCCAAGCAGACTTTTACTTATTCCTACGACTGCCCTGTCACTTTAGAAATAAAGAAAAGCTTCAGAGGGGACTGACAAACTTTACATGCATAGCAATAATATTTAAACACATATTAATACACACACATGAATTCTGCAACCTTCAAAAAATATTAGTACTTGAAAATAAATTGATAGAAAATTAGCATTCTCTGATATTTTCCATGTGCTTAGATTACTACATTAGAATTTAAGGACAGTGTAGAGGGTAAATTCTGCAAAAGAAGGAGGAAATGAAATGTCATGAAGTAGCACAGGTAAAGCTGCTTTAAAAAAGGGATTTTGGTAAATTTTCTTCTTATTCCTTCAGTATAACTCCCTAAATTACTGCTGAATTCCAAGGATGGCATGGAGTTTACAGATAAACTTGGTCATGTAAGTTTTTACTATGTCTAATAAATCCTTCTCCTACTTGGTATTATAATAACAAATATAATTTAATTCTAATTATCAGTAAATTCACAAGTAAAGACAAAATAAAACCACACATTTAAAATAATAAAAATAATCTGCAAAAGTATTCTGAGAATTCTGCAATATTCTACATCAATTATTGCATAAAGTTGCTGATTTAATGTGAATTTATTTAGAAATGGAAACCTGAATGGGAAAAAAAGTTAAACTCTATTTCCAAAACATTAAAATGATACATTTCATATAATTAAATATTAAATATTATTACTTAATGGTAAAAACATATTTTTATTTCAAGATCATCCTTAAGCCTCTGGGTTATCTTTGCTGTCTTGTACCTTCCTGTATGTTAGTTTGCCAGGCTTTTCATGCAGAAGCAGTAAACATTTTCTCTACCACACTATCAGCTGTAATATCCCTTCTTCAGGAGAGATTGCCTATCAAGCTTTATTGGTTGATATGCCTCAACACCAAAATTTACACCAAGAACTTACTGGATAGACTGGAAATAAATTATAGAAGAAAATGGGGTTTTTTTCTTCATAAAAACTTCAAGACTTTAATTATTCCTTCCACTCCAAATAGCACGATAAATCAAAATTAGAAATTTTCCTTAATCCAAATAAAATAAAATACAACCATGTTAGATAAAATGCTTTAATAACTTATCCAAACTTAGAAATTCTATATTTTTTCTCTTAATTTTAGTTTTTCAATGTGATTTTTTGAATTCAGTGTGCAAGGTATCATTTCAGTTTAATATATTCTGATCATTAGAGTCATGCGAAATCATATTAATCATCTATACTAAAAGTATCAGAACCAGCATATTCTCTGAAATCTCAATTTCCCTACAAATATTTTAAATATAAGAACAATATAAAACTAAAATCCCAAATAAACTTATTCCACAGAAAAAATTCTTACTATCTGTAGTAAAAAATGAAGTTCCATAATTAAATTATTTTCCCTGTGAATATAACAGGTAAAATAAGAGGGGGGACAACAGAAGACAGAAAAGAGAAAGAAATCAGAATCTAGGGACTGCTGGGAAAATATGGTACCTGACGTGCTTAAATAAACTGTATTCTGCTCCCATTGTGCCATGTTGCTCTAAACACCAAAAGTTTTTTATTTTTGTACTTTCTGGGAACCTTTCCCATATCATGCTGAGGCATTTAGGTTTTATACAAATTACCATGTGACTACTGCGCTCAATGGCTAATGGAATACATGTTTAGTTATGTGAAAGCTCAAAATCACTTCAGACTGTCAAATGAGGTATCTTCACCTTCGCTGCCAAAAAGGTTTCCAGTGGTGTGTCAGAGACAAGATAGTTTCCAAAAGAGTTGAGTAGGAAACAATGGTGTCTCACTCTAGGAGGATGAGAAGATTCCCAGAAAAGAATCTGCCTCGTTCAGTCATACCCACCACATCTCACAGAAGTGCTGCCAGATGGGCACCTTGTGCAGAAGGCTACACGGAAAGATGTAATACATCACACAACTCCCGTGTCCTTATCCAAGAGGAGGCACTTGTAGTAGTTGCCAGTAGCATCAATAGACTAAAATTAATCATCTGTTGGCTGAACTCAGTAGGAGCCAACATGTGCTGGAGTCAGAGGAAATGCAAGAGAGCTGCACTTCTTGTGTGTCTCAAAATTGTCTTTAACAGTCTCCTAATCAACATAATTTGAGAACTCTACCATATTGTTCAGCTTTGCCAAGCTGGAGCAACCACTTTTGGATGTTTACATAAGACTGGGCCCACGACATGACTTCCTCTTTTCTTATATCCCCAAGGGTGTAGGTAATGGGGAAGAACCTGTCTACTACCAAATAATCAATGTCCATTGTCCCCTGAGGGGAGGTTCTCACAATTCCCAGCAACACACCAGGGGTCTGGCAGAAAGATGAAGGAAACCCAGGACTGGTTTCAGCACAATCTTCTTGTCTGATCTTGAAGAGTCAAGCTCTGTACCTAGTGACTCACTTTACCATCTGCTCAACATCCTAGGAGTACTGTGAGGATAAATACATTATGAGTAGGAGGCACCAAGTAACTACAGTGTTGAAGGCAATATAGTATGTTGGCTACCAAAATGAAGGTGTAATTGTAGCTTATACTATGTTCTTCTGCAATAGTAGTAAAGAAAAGCTGACATAGGCTTTAGTAGGTGGTAGCTGCCACAAAAGAAAAAGAAAAAAAGAAAAGAAAAAGAAGAAAAGCTGAGAAGGAACACAAGAGATATTGATTCTATTTAGTTGTTATTTTTTTTGCTTAAGAAGTAGAGCCCAGGTTCAATTTTCCACACCATCAGCTGTTTATTTACATAAACTGAAGAGCATCAACAACATAAATATAGAATAACTCACAGTTAGTCCAGAAAATACTCTGTAGGTATTCACTTGGGCTGGGATGTACTTGACTGCAAGATCTTCTTGTGAACAAATTGAAACAAGAAATTGAATCCATGTCTTTTGTGTTCCATGGCAACTGCTTTTACTGCTTTTTTTTTCAGTTTCAGTAATTCTAAGAAGTCACTTTTCTTTTTCATAGCACAAAATATTTTTTAATTAAATCCTTGCTTCATGCAAGCTGATGGGCCTTTATTTCTTCTGTTGTGAAGAGGACAGCAAGGGCAGCTTTAAATCTGAGAGACGGGTAACCCTGTATACCCTCATAAAATTTTTAGCTTCTTCTATATACCATCACAGCAGTTTTATATTTCATTCTGTTACTGAGAACATCTTGGTTGCTAAGTTATCTTGGTGTGGTGAATAACGCACTCTTAATATTTGCTATTATTTTTTAATTCCATGGCTGCCTTTATATGTAAAAAATACGAATCAACAAATTGTTAAATTCTGCTGATGACTTTCTAGATATAATGGCTGTGATCAAAAACTTAAATCAATGTCTTGATAATTTTATCTACAAAAATAATTAGAATAGCTTCCTCTATACTCATGATTTAATCATTATCTGAAAGAGTTCCTAAAATTAAGGGTACTCTACAAATTAAAAAAAAAAATCTGCTTTATTTTAAATGTTTCTTTCCTTAATTGTCTATTAACAATGACTATGGGACTATTGTTGCAAATTAATCAACAACTTAAATGTGTATTTATTTTAATTCTTGTATATGGACTTCTTTAGATGCTTGCCAAACAGTAATTGAACATCTGAATAATAATAAATTAAACTTTTTTACAATCCACAGGCAAGTCACAGTAAAGAATGGCATGCAAGCTTTGCTCCTTACCAAGGCTGAGAATTAACTGCCTAAATAAAAAGCTGTGAGTCCAACTTGGCCACGATCAAAGGAATTATTCCAATGTCTCAACACTTAATGTGTCATGCTGCCACCATGGGAACCCTACCTTGGCCCAGTATAATTGAATTACAACATGATTTGTTTTGTGCCTTTTTTTCCACCAACTGGTATCTGTATTGGTCTTACAAAAGAACAGTTTTAAAGGAGACAGTTTAAACAGAATAATGGATTATGGTAATTTTTACAAATATAAATGCATATATTCTTCTCGTGGGTTTGAGCTTCTAAATTATATTCCCTTCTTCAGGTTATTGTCTGGTATATAATTCCTTTAATGTTCTGTATTTGGAGAAACTTCATAATTTTCAGGAAGGATTATACAACAAATTAATTTCTTTTCTGAACTGCAAAGATGAAAAGAACCTTTTTCTTTCAAAATTTGAAACGCAGACTTCTATTTGAAAAACAGATCAGCCAATAGTGTCGGAAACCACTCAGTCCTGCTGTGCAAATCTATGACATAGCAGTGTGAAACCTGTCACTCCAATGCTTATTCGTCCTTCCAGGCACTCAGCAGGTGGTAAAGGCCTTAAAGCATCTCAGTAAACAAAAAGGGTATTTGAATTGCCATTTCATGTCATTTCATACAAGGGAAAAATTCCATTTAATCTTAAAAAGCTGACAGCACTTTAAAAAATATTATTCTGTCTTTCTTTCCCCCTCCAGATTACTTATCAATAATTCTACCTAACAGGGGCTTCTCCCAATTTGCATTCTGAATTGCAAACTGGGAGTTTGTACCTGTCTATAGCCTTGATGAGAGCAGTAATCTTCATGAGTAGTACATCTACATGATTTCACATGTACTTCAAATATCTCTTCTGCTCCACATAGACCTGCAGCAAAAAGTACTCAAACAAAATGCAAAAAACCCAACCCCCAAAAAAAAAAAAAAAAAAAAAAAAAAAACCACCAAAACTCAACCCCCCCCCCAAGAAAACCAACCAAAACAAAAAACCAAAACAAACAAACAAACAAACAAACCCAAAAACCCCTCCAAATGTGATAGATCACAAACATAAAACATGACCTGACAGACTGGCAATCTGGAACAGTTGCCCAGGGAAGCTGTGGATGCCTGTGTCCTGGAAGTGTTCAATGCCAGGTTGGATGGGGGTTTTGAACAACCTGGTTTAGTGGAAGGTTTCCTGCCTTCAGCAGGGGGATTGGACTAAATGGTCTTTTTGATCCCTTCCAACTCAAACCATTATGTGATTCTGTGTTTCTGTGAAAATTAGGTACGCCTTAGCACACAGCTAATCCTTTCTTGCTCACAAAGCCTAATCTTTTTTCTTTCTTATAATCTTTATAAACATCAATCCTACATGCTAATTAGTAATCCAAATACAACAAGGATGGAAGAGTTTGAAACATATCAGGAGCTTGAGCGCTGCCATGCAAGCCTCTTTGAAAGAGCAATTGTTTAGGCACCATACGAGTAGCAGCAGGCTGATGGGCTGCAATGCAGAAGCAGACTGCCATGGCCTGCCATGACACTTTTCTGGGAAGACATCAGCTCTTGGGCCAGATAAACACTTAGGAGATGAGCAATGAGGGTGACTAGTTAGCTAACCTGACATCTTGGTCTCCCTCCCAGTGCTATACTGAAACAGGACTTTGGCTATACTGTTCAAACACAACAAATGAAAGCAATTCTGAAATCGACAGCATGTGGCAGTTTTTCCACATGTGTTTACATAGACTGTTTTAGTTCAGAACCTGGGGTGTGCTAAAGTGAACTTAATGAAAGGGTGAGTACAGAGGTGGTTATTGTTGTCTATCAATGGTTATCAGCAGTTAAGCTAACAGGCCCACTGTTCCAATTAATTTTTTGGCTTCCCACCCTGGTGTAGCAGGACCTGAGGCAGATCAATGAAGTAAAACACTGAAAACTGTTCCTTTAGAGATACAAAAATATGCAGAGATTCTTCCTTAGAGTACTGCATTTGACTGTTCAACTACTGTGCTTGCACTATACTACTTAAGATAGATAGGTTTTGCAAGTACTTGTCTTTCTGTATCAAAAAAGAAAAATAAAATTCATTTCTAGATTTGCCCAAAACATTTAAGAAACCTTTTTCAAAGAACTAATGCTCAAGCTTCATTAACTACCTGAAACATTTCAGAAAGAGGACAGCTAGAGTTACAGTTATTACAATTGTGGTGTGAGAATGATTAAGTGAAAACTTTTTTATGGATAAAAGACTTTTATTTGATGACCCTAATAACTATTCAGAACAATTTTGGCTTTTACAGTTCAGAGCAGCACATAGTTCACAACAGCACAGCAAAATACAGCAAAACATGACTCCTTAAAGGCACTGCATTTCCTTATTTTATTGTGAAAAAGAGCTTTGCTATAACATAAAGTAAACTATAATGCAGATACATTATATTAAGGACCCAAGAATCTACCCATTACTCATAGTGAAAAGCCAAGCTATAGATTAATCTTTTGGACAGTGTCTAGAAAATGTTAATAAAAGCTTTGTATCCATAAACTGAAATTATACATTTCCTGTTTTATATTGCAAACAGCATAAAAATATTCTATACTTTTGAGACTTAACATTTTATTATTGCTATATCTCTGCCCCTACAACAGGATCTTTTATAACGACATCTGAGAAGTTTTTTGGTTTTTGAAAATAAAAAAATCATTAGCAGAAAATTTCAGGTTTTTAAAAACTTACTTCATTAAATTATCTATAAAGCCTGCTAAATATCTTTTTATGTCTGCAGATTTTCTAGAATATTATGGATTAGATATTGTTGAGTGAGGTTCAAAAACATTTATGAAAGTGTATATCAGCAGAGGGATGGTGTTATGCATGATATCTCCTCAACTTAGATCATCCATCAAGAGACAATCTCCCTTTAGAATATCAAGAACACTCTGAATTTCTCAGTTTTGGTTCAATAATCCCTTTTGACACCAGATCAGTTATTTTTATGAAGATAGAGCTGCTAGTGGCCTGGATTTTAATCTAATTTGTAAAGCAGGTACAGTTTGCACTGCAACACTTCAATTATATGTGTGTAAAATCCAAGCCACTTCTCTTGGAATGGCTTTAAAAACAATCTGTTTAAATCCCATCCCTACTTGAAATATCAGAATTCTAGGGAATACTGCTTAGTTATTTTGACTACATAATCTACCTTATGTTCACAAATTCGAATCAGAGTGATATGGCAGAATATTAATTCATTTTGTAATAGTCCTATGACTATTGGGTGTTGATTGATGAGAAACTCAACGTGAGCCAGAAATGCGCACTTAGAGCCCAGAAAGTCAATCATATCCTGGGCTGCACCAAAGGCAGCAGGGCCAGCAGGGCCCCTCTAATCTGCACCTGTGAGACCCTACCCAGAGCTGGAGCTCTCTCCAGCTCTGGAGTCCTCAGCACAAGAAGGACAGAGATGTTGGAGCAAGTCCAGAGGAGGACTTGCCCCTCTTGGACCACCAAGACGATCAGAAGGCTACAGGCCTCTATGAGGCTCTCTACAGCCTCCTGTGAGGACAGGATGAGGAGCTGGTGTTGCTCAGCCTGTACCAGAGAAAGCCCTGGGGAGACCTTAGAGCAGGCTTCCAGTATCTAAAGGGAGCCAACGTGAAATGTGGAGAGGGGCATATTACAAGCACATGTACTGATAGGACAAGCGGGACTGGCTTTAAACTGAAAGGCAGTACATTTGCTGTAGGTATAAGGAAGAAATTCTTCACTGTAAAGGTAGTGAGGCACTGAAACAGGCTGCCTGGACAAGTTGTGGATGCTGCATTCCTGAAAATGTTCAAGGCCAGGTTGTATGGGGCTTTGACAACCTGATCCACTGGTTAAAGGTTCCTTCCAACCCACACCATTTCACGATTCTTTAATTCTATTATACAATTCCATGTCAGCCAGCAGATTACAAGTCTAAGCATTAAGTAGATTTTAAAAATTAACAACAGCAAAGTGATCAGTGACTAGGAAAATGTTGCATCCATGTAAGTTTCATTGCCCAGCAGCTCTAGCATTTATCTTGGGAGTTCTATACTACAGCATGTAAAAGCCGGGAATTAATTAACTACATCAGCCTACTGATGAAGTTAAGTATTTAACATGCACAGTTCTACCTGTATATGTTTTTAGTATATTACGGCATATATATGTACACATTATTTATTATTTATGATGCACTGTTAAACTTGGTATGGGCAGGATTGTTCTGATACATAGCTTTCTACAAAGAGACCTGTACATTTTTTTGCGTTCATGGGCATACTAACATCTATTTTAGAATCCTATGTTAAACAGAGATGGGAATCTTGAGTTTCCGCAGAATACTCACAAAATTGCAGAGCAAAATATTTACAAATAAAGAATAAAAACATTTGACATCACAGGCAAAGAATAATAGTTTATATTTTGAATGAGAGAGCGTTGAACCACAATATTTTAGTCTCGTATGTTTTGGCCACAAGGGGCACACTGTACAAAAGCAAGCTTCAGCCTCCAGTGCTTACATACACGTGAACCCTCATCATTCGTGCATTTTCCTTACAAATAAAATGTGAAGGAGGAACAAAACAAAACAAAACAAAAAAACAAAAAAAAATCAACCAAATTGGGCGCAATCATATATCAATATGACCAATAGTTTCAGATTTTATCTGAAACCAGAAATGCTCAGCTCATTTAATTTTCAGCAGAAAATACAGGAACATTACTTTTCATAATATACATTTAATAAAAGTGGGTAAAAATATCTGTGCTAGTCTTCTGCAAAGTCATCTCTTTGAGATTATTGTTAATTTTAAAAGATTTGCAATATATTGGGTTATTTTAAGTGAAGAATTCATGGCTGAGGGCAATTGCAACAAATGACATTCAATTTATCATATACAATATTGTTATATAGTATTATTTATCTCAATACATGTAATGTATCATTTGCTTTAATAATAAATGTGTATCTAAGGCTTTTTAAAATGTTATTCGCAGCAAGCAAACTAAGAAGAAGCAGTTATTGCCAGTCCTCTAGCATCATGGTGCCAGTAAAACCGTAGCACAAGGCACACACACACACACACACACACACACACACACACACAGGGGTGCAGAAGCAGTAGTAAAGCAAGGTGTTTAAATCTGCTACAGATGCTCATAAGCAAGCAAGCAGGATGAAACAAATGGTTCTGCTCCATGTCTGAATTCTTTGCATGACCCATGGCATCTGAAGTCTCAAATGAATGTCAGGCAGTGCAAATGAAGCTGTGGAATATGAATCAAAGCCTTAACATCCCCAAGTTATTCCTCACACTGTGCTGGAGACCAAATTCAGAGACAGACGATTTTGGTGCACTGTATGCTACAGAAAAAAAAATGCTGGTAGCAAAATTTACTGTTGGTGTAATATCATTTCCTGAGTCTGTTGCAAATGTCTGGTTTGACACTAAAAAACTCTCTAAAACAATCAGATTTAGAAAATGAAATTATTGCATATAATGCTTCAGTGTCTAGATTAGCTATGACCTTTCTTCATCAGACACCTTTCTAAACATGATGGACATTGATCTCCAGCTCAGTATTGGAGAGAGGCATTTAGGATTTGAAAATATAAATTAGGCTAATTCAGATGTGGTGCTCAAGTAAGGTGTGGAATTTAATTTTTATACTTCTGTCAAAACATTATTCAGTTGTAACTGTACCTTCCTAAATGTGGGATGATAATTTCCTTTACAGGAAATAACTCAGAAAGGTTTCTAAGGAAACCAGGCAAGCACACCAAACTAATATCAGGTTTTATATGACAGTGAATATCACACAAGGAGAGTTGAAAGAGAATTTTCAAGGGAAAATGCTGTAAATGTGAATGAAGATAAATCTAGGTTTAAACACTGGCAATGGTGAGAATGTCTGCTTCAGACTCCAGATATATTACTAGGTTAAGCAAAAAGAGGTATCCAACACATAAACAGGAACATGCACATGAACAGAAGCATGTGGGATACAACTTACTGACAAAATACAAATGTGAATGAAGGAAGGTGGGGAAAGGAAAATGCAGATTATTTTAATGGAAAGCACTTTTAGAATGGGCAGAGTGAAGGGGCAGAAAACTCCTCACCACAGTAATGGTAGGTGGTTTGGTGGTTTGACTATAGTCAGCTAAAATTATGGCAAATGGATGCAGAAACTGCATGTAAAAAAATTAGATGGGGATCTTTTTTCATGTGCAAAGCACATCCAGCCTGAATACTGCTAAAAATCAGATTTCCAGACTCATAAAGGGGAGAGGGCATGTCTGGATCTTTTGATTTTTCAAACTTCAGGTGTGCCTGAGTACTTCTAACAGCCTTGAATATCTTTAATTACATAATCTTCTGTGGTGGCTGCTCCTTGTTTTCTTCCCCAGCAGAGCTGAACTGGTTCCTCAATGTGTGAAGGACCAGGAAGAGGGAGGTGTCCAAGCAGTGCCAGGCACTGACCAGGATTTAAGGTGTCCTGCTCTTTAGCGTGCAGGTGCAAAATTTAAAAAAAGCCCAAAACAGGCTAGATGTATAACAGATGAGTTTTCCCCCTTGATAAAGGCAGGGAGAAGGGGCCAGTGCAGTCATGCTTGCTGGGAACTGTGAGCAAAGCAGGTGACTTGGCACAGCCCTGCTCTGGCAGGTGCTAACTGTAAATAACAGAGGCTCTGTGCTCCAAAGTGAGAATCCATTAAAAATGAATGAGAGAACACCTGATGTAAATGGTTGTGATGACATGAATGTGAGCTTTTCAGGCAGAATCAATAATTTCCATTAGGTCATCTGATATTGTGGGGAAAAGTCACACTTCCAGTGGATATAAACTTTCCCTCAGGGCACTATAGTTACATCCAGGTTAGGGCCAGGAAGAAGATCATGGGCAGTGAAAAGCAACTCCCTTTCCACCCACATACATGTCCTCTAAAAAAAAATAATTGCAAAATATTGAACAAAATATTTCATTTATAAACTATTTTATAGCATACCATGAATGCAAATGGAACAAAATAGTGAGGTTGGTTCTCTACACCTCCTAAAAATGTTCACTTATTGATCACATAGATGGCTTTTTAACCTTCTTTATCCAGTAGTGTGTTTGATTAGCAACTTGCTATTTTTAAGGTTTGTTCTGGAACTGATTTGGAAATAAAATTATTTTACAAATAAAAGTATTAGGATATATTTACTGGCACTCCACAGACTTTTATCCAGGAATTCCTCTACACAGGTAGGAAAACTCTAAGTGCTTTGGATACAACCTCCTGCAGTGGTTAACTGTACACTTTTAATCAGGCCTGTACCCTTCACCTGAACTTTGCAGGGGGAATCCTTCACCAATCTCTGCACATTAAAAGCTGGAAAAAGAACATATTTTGCTGCCAGAGTTGAAAACTTCTGGTGTAAATGTGGCTTTTGCATTTTTATTCCTGAAAAAAGTAAACAAATGAAAGCAAAACAAAGAGCACACATTTTCCTCTCTGAACTTACTAACAAAAAAATCCCTGTTTATCAACCCATTGGCAGAAGAAGACATGTTTCTTTGGATTAAGCTGAAGAAGCAAATTAATTATCTGTTTTCTTGTGAACAAATAAAGCCCTCATGTCTTTGTCTAAACTTAAAGGTAGATCTTTATTTAAAGACACTTTTATATATATATCTGTGCTTTTGAAAGTGATTTTTTTCTTCCTTTTGCAAGCATACATACACATTTAACTAATATATAGACTGGGGATTTGACATCAAATGCTCACAGGAGAGAAGAAATTAATGTAAATCATAAACTAAGTATTCCCTGCCTTAAAAACAGCCTTTGGGCAAAAACAATCAACAGTTTAACTGGCAAAGGCAGATCCTAAAGGGTCACTATTTCCCTGTTGCCATCATTTGTTGAATAGTTCTGCAGATATAAGGAGCAAGCCACTGAGCCAGATCCTGCTGTTCAAGAAATATGTTTCACAGCCAGGTAATTGTTTTCCTCAGACTGTTGCCCTAAAAGGAGGGGAACGACAGGCAAAAACCTATTGGTGATGCAGTGGGCTACTTCAAGAGGATCTGGTCAGAAACCACTTTGGGTAGCTTAATTTCATTGCAATTGTCTGTAACTACACATTTTCTGCATTAAATAGTAAAGTTTCAAAATAAAATTCCAGCAGTGTTAGATCATAAGCAACACTCTAGATTAGAATATACAATCAAGATCAATAATGCTACTTGGAAATTAAAGAATGCTATCAAATAAAATCAAATTATTGTTCATACACATGTTTGAGAGAACTATCTGCATTCTATATATAGACAAATGTATGTAAGTCTTCATTTTTTTTTTTGGGTTGCTTTTATTTTTTTCTGACATTTTGCTCTATCATCATTAGATAGAGAATTCTTGTAATACACTTGTAAAACACCACTGAACATTTCCATACGACTCTGACACTGATATTAAAGACAAACTGGGGTAAGCACCAAAAAAAAATTTCACTTTCTTGAAAGGTGTTCATAGAACAGGTTAAACTAATATTTTTTCTTCCACCATTCAGTTCATTGTATTCCATCAGCCTGAGGGACAGTATCACGTGAAAAAATGAGTTGCTAATGTCATTGCACCTTGTAGAACCCTGTTTATTAGAGTGGCGCACAATTTGAAGGTGGACTTCAAAGGAAAATAGACATCCATCAGACTCCTCTGTTAGTAAAGAAACAAATGAGGAAGTTATGAATTTCACAGACTCATATTTCCACAATGGTAAACAATTTACCTAAACCATTGTTTTAATTTCCAGCACTGAAT
Source organism: Emberiza elegans (assembly GCA_024865655.1). Taxonomy (NCBI): domain Eukaryota; kingdom Metazoa; phylum Chordata; class Aves; order Passeriformes; family Fringillidae; genus Emberiza; species Emberiza elegans. The sequence goes on from JALJVW010003023.1 coordinate 51,051,801, forward strand.
ATGAACATTGAATCTGCCTCTCTATTTGATGCTCTTTAAAAATATAGCACAAGTCCTGGACATGGAAAAATCAATTATTTAACCTTAGTGAAGAAAAAATTGGAATTTTTACCTTTTTGAAACACAGAAATAATTTATATGTAACAGCTATTCAACAGCTGCATCTAAATTATGGATTTATATATGCAAGGACATATCAAAAAAAAGCAGGTCAGGTATATTCTATTTGTTGAAAAAAATTGCATTTGTCTTACTGCAGCATTGGTGAGATGGTCTTTCTCTGTCCAGAAGAACAGATGAACACTTATTTTATGTAGGAGTCATACTGTCACACATTCCATTTTTTTTACATTGTTTATGCATAAAATTATTTTCTTATGGGTGTCATTTTAGCAAATGATGTGTTACAATTTTCCCTCAGCACTATTTGCAGTTGTACCAAGTAAGATCCTGACATTGCATCAGGGTGCCCAGGAGAGAGTTCTGTGTCTACTCTGTCTTCTGTGGCACAAGCATGAGGGATTGAGGGCAACATCTGGTCTTTTTATTGTATTTTTAGTCATTGCAGGTAGGAAAAGAACCATTTTTTTAAATTATAGATTTGAAAAAATCTTTTTTAAAAAGCCTTAGATTTGATAAAGACTTTTTAGCAGCTTTTAGGTGCTGCAGATGTAGAGTGAAGAGCAAATATTAATGCAAATATCACACAAAATCAGTGATTCAGGAACTGGTCACGGGCTTTACCATGCATAGCATCTGTACATCTCCTTCACACATTATAAATTTCTCTCGCTGTTGGATATATTTTGAAAAATTGCCCAAGTACATATCTGTAGACTCAGATCTGCAGTGCATTGAAAGCAGTAAAATAGATTCTTGTGTGATTTTGGAGACAGACATTCTAGCCAGAAGCCAAACTTCTAGATCTTTCTTTCCAACTTCAGAGCAACTATTCCAGTTTACAATAGAAAAGAAATTGGCCTATTAAAGAAAAAGATAGATAAAACCTGAAAAATGAAAAAAAAAAAACCTCTTTGCTCTAATTTAGAGATGGCTAAATCAATTTAAACTAAAATTCATTTTTCAGTCTCTCACAGAATGAAATTCCTTTCTAACAATTTTGTTGCTACAATAAAGCCTTGACAAATCAGAACTTACAGTGGAAGCTGTGATAGACCATTAACTACAGAGGATGCACCATAAAATAGCAGGGAAGCTGTCAGTGGGAATACAATTTTCAGGGGATTTACTTTTGTAGTTATATAAGAATATTAAATAAAAGTAATGTAATACAGGAAACCTTACCGCATTAATGTTATTTGACAGGTTTTACTGTACCTGTTTTCTTTCAAAGCCCCTTTTCTCATTTCTTCATCAATATTCTTCTCAATAGATAAAAAACTCTTCAAATATAGTCAGCTGGATCATTATAAAAGAATGAACCCAAAAGAAGCATGCTTAAACCTGAGAATTCAAAAAGCATTCTGGTTAATCCCAGGTGTCTTCAAAAGCTAGTGCTGTCTTGCTGCTGAGAGATACCTGATGGGATATTTCCAACAGATGGCTGCTGTTGGGAAGAGCTCAGTAGGGGTGAAAATGGAAACTGCCTCCAAAACTCCATCAACTTGTCTGAAGGGAAAAGGTAACCAACAGGTTTCTAGCACCAGTATCCCATCAATGCGCAGTGAATGTTTTGCCAGCTTTTGACTTCTTGGTGGGTATAAACTCTATAAACTGTGCTGCTGAGGAGCTGTGGCTTTCCAGTTGTTATCTGATTCAAAACTAATACACTCCCTGGAGTGAGTTGGGTTTGTGTTTATGTTGTGTTTTCTTTATTGTTTGTTTTTGTACAGGCATAGACCTGAACTAAAACAGAAAGTGGATGTCATCACATACATGGACTTCATGAAGCAGACTTTCTGTTCCAAATTAAAGGACAAAGGAAATCATAAAGAAATTAAGTTAAATTTAAAAAAAAAATATAACTTAGTCTCTTATTAAATTTTATCTTGTTTGCTTCACATTTTTACAGCTTGTGGGTGGAAGAAAAAAAAATGGATTGGAATTGAAAGCATACCTGAGTCATCACAGACCTCCAGAGGAAATGAACTTTCAGGTAACAAAAACTGTTAGGTTGGTCTGGTTAAGGAGGGTACCTGCAGGAGGCTGGATTCAGGCACCAGGCAGAGATTTGGGTTCTAATCAAAAGAGGTGCAAGACCCAAGTGGTGAGGAGTGCTCTCAACTGAATTCTGCCCACCAAAAGCACAGTTGTCATGTCCCTACCCAAACTCCTAACCTTGACAGCCAATTTTTAAGTACAGGACTACTTAACAGGTTTGAAAGCTAAATGGGTTTTGAGCAGTTTTGCTAATTTAAGCAGGTTTTTTTCTTTTCTGCATCTAATTTCTTTTTTGTCTTACTCAGTACATAATATTCTTCTATGTAAAAGGACTAGAAAAGCTTTAGTTCAAAATGTAGTGCCACCAGCTTTAAAATATATGTATATATTACTCATAAATATGTGTATACATTACTCATAAATATGATTGTTGGAAATCAACCTCTGAAATTCTATTATATTTGCACTGCTCTCTATTTCTGTTTCAACAAGAGGATCAGCCCTGTAACAAATTTTTGATGAAGCAAGTTTACTTTATACTTTTCATACTGATTGGAAAGAAAATCCCTAATTACTAACAAAATGAGCACTAATTTAGTGAGCACTTTCAGGGGCTGAGGTTTTTAAGTATCAGATTAAATTTGAAAACAAGTTTAATTTTGTATAAAATGTCCAGCAAAAAATACCAGAACTGGATATTAGATATGTAGTTGTTTTGGTTTTTCTTAAAATGAAAATATGAAAAGTATTTCATTTTTGGTTTGTATATTTGTTTTGCCAACTCAAGGTGTCTTCTTGTCCTGACTCCTTTTTTGGCACTCAGTTATGCAGTGACATAATAAAAATTGCTGGGTTTTTTTCAACAGCCTATTACTATCACTTCTTTTTGCCTTTATCAGTTGAACTATTTGAGGTGTCTGTATTATCAACAAAAAGTGATGTTTGATATTTTCTGTAGTAATAAGCAGTGCAACTCAATACGGGAATTTATGGGTTGAAGCCTTTGCATGATGTTCTGATGCATGCTGTATTTGTGTTTTGGGGTACAAGGATTTCAGAGTATGTCTATGCCTGGTGCTACAGACTGAATGCCTGTAAGCAGGTGAAACACAGGTTTTAGTTGAATTTCAACCCAAAGGTATCTGGTTCACATGCTCTGAGGCCATTGTGCAAGGTGAACCAAAGCTCAAAAGCAGGAGTGATCAAGAGGTTCATTTCAAAAGAGCAACTGGTCAGAACTAAAATACTAAAGTATTTGCAAAATCCATGTCCCATGTCCATTGTATTAAAGTGAAAATTGGAAGAGGAAAAAAAATAGCCTTTTTCAGAAGGATTAACCTAATATATTTTTGGATGTCAACAGCTGATGTCTCCATTTAAGCCAAACACTTAGACTATCTTTACAATCATTTTAAGAAACAAAGACCTGCAGAAAAGTCCCATTTAATAACCTATCACAGATCTGATAAATCCCATCTTCCTGTTCCTGTTTCATCTCAGCTGACTTTAAAGCTCAGATTAATAATTAACATAACAAATATTTATTTTGGCCAGAGGACCTCAGTGAGTTTTCTTACGGTCCAGTTTGACAACTAAAAAAAATATTGGTATTCAGGGTAATTTCTGCTCTCACAATAAAATATGTTTCCTATTTTTTGTCAATATGAATCTTAAGAGAGCATGTATACATTTGTTTTCACTCTCACAGTTAGATGTCTTCTGAAGTCTGATGAACACAAGTGGTAAATTAAAATCACCTTTGCTCCTAACTTCTTGTCCAGTGAAAATACAAAAGTGTTTCAGATAGCTCACAAGTCTCCTCTCTCTAATCATAAGAGATATTTGGTCAGCCCATTAAATCAGTGAGGTTTAAAGTCTATTGAAAGATCCTTTAATGTTCCTTGCTGAAAAGAGAATGACTTATTTATTTTCATAAAAAGTTAATTTAAGTAACATCTAGAAACATACTACAGTAAACTAAAGAAACACAGTCTTAAATTCAGAATTAAGACAAATAATTTTATTTATTAAATTACCATATGGATAACAAAAATACTCTTTATATAAATAAAAAGCCCAGGTTTTGACTGTAAATGTCAACTAAATAAAGAATAATTAATCAGGCAAAATCAATCAGCTCTGCCTTTTATAGAACTGGGTGGTTTAAAGTGGATTTAAGATTAAGATTACTGGGTGTCAGATTACTATTTTACAGAACTTTATTGTCATTTATATAACAATAGTCTTTAACCATCCTCAACACACCTGTCAGTGGAAAGGGTAGTCCAGGCTTCGAGTTTAATGCAATGTATTCAGAAAACTAATTCAAGAATGCCTAGTTAGAATTGTAAAAGATTTAAAACTCTGAGTTTATGGGGAATTTCTCTATTTGTTTCATGTTGTGCTATTACATAAACCCAATACATTTCTTCCTGAAAGCAGCCATCCACACAAGTACTCTAAACAACTTCTTTAGTTAGTTTAGTACATATCAAAATTAATCTGCAGGATTCCACAGATCTCAGTAGAAAGATACCATGATCATGCTACCCCTTTACTACATGATAGCCTTCTGGTGACAGGACTTACTGAGAAAATGGAGATTGGTGCCTAACCTCACGGAACTTCGAAGAGGCTGAACTTATGGTCATTGTTTTCCAGTTAGACAAGTACTCTGCTACAAAACACAGTAGAGTCAAAAATGGAAGATATATTATTATATCAAAATTTATAATCAAAAATTATAAAATAAAAAGAAGAGGGTCCAGAAGGAATTCCAAATCAAAACCATAAAAATACAGATGGCAGGATAAAGTATCTCTTGGCCCATTGTCATGTTGGTGCAGAAATTTTGTCTTTCTGCTAGAATTGTAGTCAAGAACTAACAGAGGGACTAAGAAATACTCATCTATAAAATCCCTTATCTTGGTGATTAAGGCATAAGATTCTGCTGCCTGAATGAAGTGTAGTCTTGTTTCTGAAGAAAGGAGGTCATGTGCCATAAAACTGTGAGCATTACTTTCAGATTTAGAATTCCCTTTCCACCGACACAGACTGTCCTGACACGCCAAAGATAAAGAGTTTGGTCATGCCTCAGTCAAACTTTTCTCTTGTTTGACTTTAACATACCAGATTCAAAACTGTGCCTGGTGCTAGCTCTCTTCTACACAAACATGGTTAGCTCCATCCTTAGTTTCAGCTCTCTGGTACATTATACAGTCTTGTAACTCTTTTCAGTTTTTGGGATGAGAGCTGCTAGTTACCTTTGCTTTCCAGGTCTTCACCAAGTAAACATCTATCACTATAGGTTATAATGCAGAATCTGACCCTTTGACATCTTGTTTTCTTTCAACATAAAATGTGGAACGGGATGGACGCATTCTTCAATTCAATAGTACATGGAGGAATAAAGCATTTACAGACTCAGTAAATAACTGCCTTCCACGATCAGTGAAAACACATAATGGATTGGGCAGTACTTATACAGAGTAGAGGACTTCAGTCTTCTTAAGTATCCTGAATAAGGTCACTCTTGAGCCAAATAGAGAGAAAATTTTAATTACTTCCTAAACACTCCCAGTAATAAGCAAAACTCTTGTTTACAGACCAGTTCAGAAATGTAAAATACTGACTTACTCATGAGACAGCGTTTTAAATGAGTTTAAAATGAGTTATAAATGTAATATTGCCAATTAATCTTCCTAAGTAACAACATTTCTCCAATTCTTAATTCTCTGCCAAAGCAGTTGTAACATGGACTACCTGTACAGAAGTAATGCATACATAATGATATGAGCTCTACTATTGACTGGTCTAAAAATTGATTGCTTTTCTTTCTTTCTCTGCTTCATTTCTTTTGTTGGCTTGAACATCATTCATGCACAGATTTAACAAATTTTTATGACATATGGTTTTAAATGATAAATTACTTTGCCTAGATAACAAGATAAATGTGGCAATTGGGTCTTTAAAAGATGACAAAACTAAATATTTTCCATGTTTCTATGAAAGAAATTTAAGGAAACCAATCAACAAAACAAATAAAATCACTGCAAGCATGTTTTAATTAACTCAATAATTAGAATGGGTTGGATTTTGGTTGGGGCTTTTTTTCTGTCTATGAGTCCTTGTATCTTGGGTCATGATGGATTCTGTATTACAGATCATGTTTACAAGAAGTTTCAATGAAATTGAAAAAAATCAGAATGAATAATCTCCCATTCAGGCATAATCTTGAAACAGAGAATGCCAAACAATGAGTGAATTCATTTAAATATTGAATGAAGCATTTCCCTTAAAAGAAAAAAAATCCTGTTTCGTTTCCCTTTTTATTTGCAGAAACCATTACAAAATGTCAAGTCTTTTAATAAAGATAATCATAATACAGTAATTATATAAATCACACTTTGATCTAAGGAAATCCAACTTCTCATAATTTGAAAGTGAATGACTATACTTTCAAAGAATACAAATGATTTAATAGTTCTCTCCACTCTACAGTTAATTCAGCCCAGCTTCTGCATACAGATAACCCTTGCCATGTCTTGACATTACCCTATTGCCAAGTGCCTCATGGTGGGAAAGTTCCTTCCCATTTTCACATACAATCGAGGCTGCTTATGGCTGTAAATATCTCAGCCAGGTGTTATTCAGCTGAAAAAGATATCTCCATGGTATTTTTCCTGATGCCACATGGATACTTATCCATGCTGCTTTCATCTGTGACTAACTGCTTGCAGCTTCAGCGCAGCACTGGAAGCAGCCTCGCTGGGAACATTTGGTGTCCTGACTCATGGGTGCTGGAATGAGTGAATAGCAAAAAGCTGATACATCCGGAAGAGCCTGAGGCTGAATTCTGAAATTCAATTTCCATTCCTTTGGACTACTAGAGAGCTAAACTGAGCGATGCAAAAAACACTAAAGATTCAAAAAAGACATCTAGATTTTTTTTTTCCAGAGTAATCTAAGTAGTCAAGAGAAGCTGTTAGTATGAATACTCATAAAAAAGGACTGATAATGATATTTAGATTTTTTTAACCTTTTTTTTTTTTTCCTATGCAGACTATAGAAAAGACTAAGTTCAGCCTACCTTCTGCCTTGGGATCTTTCTATCCATCTCCATGACAGCAGAAATTTATCCAGGTACCGTTAAATTGATGAGTAAGTATAGAGTAGCTACAAAGAAACTAAAGTATTTTTCAACAAAGCATGAAATTTTCTCTATTTGAACAAAATCACATGCCTGAAGAGTACGTTATATTGGTTTTCAAAGATGAATTCGACCTTTTAAAAACAAGCTTAAAAAACCCCAAAATTTCCCAGAGACACACTTACTGCTTTGGAAATGCTGAATTATGCAGGATATTTTAGCAGAGAATCATATTTGAAGAAAACATACTTTTAGGATTTTTAAGGACAAGTTATTTAGGTGTTCATTTTCTGTCCCCTCTGTTCTGATGCTTACATGTTCCCGATAAAAACATGAGATACGTATTTTCCTTCTTTTACAGCTCCCTCTGAATATAGAGTCAAATTCTTATTTTATTTTAGCTTAATTTTCAACTTTCCTGCTTTTTCCCTTAACTTTTTAGCCTAACATAACCTCAGCCATTTCAATGTTGGACGTGAACTACGCATATGTACAGGATAGGAGAATCCAATACCTTTTAACAGAAGACACACCAGGTGTGGCCCTTCCTTCAGTCTGAAGCTAGGCTTTTCCTTCACCTAATGAAATTAGCCCTTTCCTAATTCCAGTTTAATTTAGTAGTTCTTGATCTTTTTTTGCCCTAATAAATTAATTTCTAAAGGTTTTCTCTAATTCCTTGAAAGAACCAGAATGATCTCATTTCAAATGATCTTTTAGATTTCAGCCACTAACTTTGGCTTCTAGCTACAAATTTGTTCAAATTTTTCAATAACCGATAAATGATTTGATTCACACTTTAAGTTTATTCCATCTCCTGATTGAAGACAAGTGAAAATAAGAGCTTTTGAAGGTTCCACTTGGCCATTTTCCTGGGAAGCAGATTTGTAGCACTAGCTAACCCATTTTTCAACAGCGTGAATTCTCACTGCCCTGATTATTATATGCTCATTTGCACTAATTCAAAGTCAGTTCACAAAACTAACACAATCTAATTTGGTAACAGTACCTATCCACCTATAAACTAAAACAAATTATTAGACAATGCTCAGCTGTGTAGAGAGAGACCAGAAATATCTTTTGAAAACAAAAATTTTTAGTTATAATAGAAATATCTTTCTAAGATGAATAACAAGGCTGCCCTTGCCAAAATATGGTGTCTTGCATTCTCTGGGGGAAAAAAATTATATCTCTGTGGCCCTGTTTTGCTCACAATGATATAAACCTTACTATTCTTATTGATTGAAAATGAGGAAAATCCCATTCTAAACTAAATTCTATCTTTCTAATGTAGTTCTATCTGAATGCAGTCAAAGTTCATCCAATGAAACATAAAAATAATATTCTGGAAAAATGTGAATAGCTGGTGAAAGACATAAACTATTACATTCCACAAACTGACACAAGCAGCTTTTTAAATCCAAGCAAGCTTCAATATCACAGCTTCACACAAGCAACTTGATATGATTCCTCTTACCTAGCTTCATGAGACAGCGCCCAAAGAAGTCAGACAGATTCTTAGAGTCAACAGTGTGTGTTCAATTTCCTCAGCAGCACCATGGCCCCATGTTAAGCAATGTTACTAGCAATATTCTGCTAGCACAGGCACCCCAGCTCATCTCAGATTTCATCTGTCCTACACAGTAAGAAAAGTGACATTCTAAATGATACATGCTTATGCTACGTATAGCTTTCCCTTTTTAATGCCTACCCTCAGCCACAAAAGCTGCCCCTGTGCAGTTGCCAGAGATTCAGTGTATTGTACTTCTGTTAACTAACTCCACCAAGCAAGCTCAAAGTAGAATTATCTGAAGTATTTGACTGCCAAACCTTCAATTATCATTATGGTTTAAAAAAAAAGCCAGTGCTATTTTGAGTACAGTTACAATAGCACGCCACCTGTGAATAGCTGGTTGGAAAGCCAGGCCAACAAAGCCTCATTGGCTTGCATGAACTAAATTTTCACCCTCTAGCAATAACCTAAACTATGCAGACATGAAACTCACTTGTCCTTCACTGCTCTCTAAAGCTACATCTGTGCATCAGCTATTTTCCAAGCATTTTTTCAGACACTTTCTCAAGAAGGTAAAACAATTAGGGTCATGTAGATACATACAGACAGATCTCTTAACTGACAGTGCTCTCAGGTGAAAGTGATTATCATAATCTACACCATTTTGATGGGCATTTTCATGATCATATTTTTCTGTCAGATTTATTTATTTATACCCATTGCCATCATTAGTGCCTGTCTAGAGCAGTGAACATTTTTCAAGCAAATCAAGAAGATGCTGATGAGTATTTTACTGACATCTGATGGGTGGTGATACTTTCGAAGCTCTAACTCAGTGATACTTTAAATTCAGGATTCTGTCTCACAAAGACATATGCACTGTCTTGGTTTGTCTTTCCAGGAAGTGCTCACTCTGCATAAAATTAAACACATATCACAGCTCTAGTAGATCTCTCCAGCTGAACACTTATCAGGTTGATATGTTTTACCCTAGTACAGGTCCATCTCTTCCTATGCTTCCCTTGGTTAATATGATTTCCCCAGATTTCCTGGAAATGTTTTCCAGCAATAAAGCCACGCTATTTCCCTGACCAGTATCATCCGCTTGTGCAGTAACTTTAGTTTGTCCTTAGGAGGAGTTGCTGGGGTTGTTTAGAGAGAAAAAAAGCAGGCTCAGGGGACACCTTATTGCTCTCTTATTGATCTTATTGACCTTATTGAAAGAAGGTTAGACCCAGACTGCATGGGAGGTGGGGTCAGACTCTTCTTACAGGTAACAAGAGACAGGACAAGAGGAAATGGTCCCAAGTTCCAGGAGAGAAGGTTTAGATTGGACATTAGGAGAAATTATTTCATAGAAGGAGTTGTGAAGCATGGGAACAGACTACTAAGGGAAGTAGTGGAATCAGCATCCCTAGAAGAGCTCCATAAACATGTGTTTATAGCACCTGAGGGCATGGTTTAGTGGTGAACATGGTGATAGTGCTGGGTTGGTGGTTGGACTTGATGATCCTAGGAGGTATTTTCCAACCTTAATGATTCTATGATTCTAATACATCCAATTGTCCACACACAAATTTCCTACACTGTGACAACATATTTAAGCCTTTCTGAAGGGCATTATTAACCTATAAAAAGGTATTTTATAGATAAGAAGCAAAATTCCTTCACAAATCCCATGATCTTGAGTTGTAATCATATGATGATTGTGTGCCTTAACTGCAGTTTTTCTTATTGCTTCAAATATGTTTTGAAGCATATCTGAAGTTTCCCTGAAATTGAATTTTAAAATCTATAATTCCTTTTGTCTTTTTATACTGCAGTCATATAATATTGTGGTTTAAAGACAAAAAAATCAGTGTAGACTTTCTCTAGAGAGTATTGATTTATTTTTAAATCCTTTTTTTTTTTTTTTTTTTTTTCATATTGTAACTGATTTTTTTTTCTTACTACATTTTTTCTTTTATTTTCTTTTATTTCTTTTTGTATTGTAACTGATAAATGGGCAGGCATATCCTTTTCTTATCTGTTCACAAAATATATGCAACTTCTGTTCTCAGCACAAGGCCAGTCAAAGATAAAACAAGGAAAGAACATATCAGAAGTACAGTTGAAACCTGCAGGCCTTAAATCTGCCCTATGTCAATCCACCTGTCTCGTGAAATAGCATTACTGACAGCAAAGGGACCACAGGAGCCAAAAAAGAAGGAGCAATAGCATAGGAATTTCTGCCCTATTTCCCTTTCATGTTTAGTCAAGAGGAGCTGACCTCCTGCTTCTGAGAAAACAGCAGACTGGAGATAAGGCAAACTTGAGTCCAGATGCTTGTTTGCATCTGAGAAATCATCTTAAGGGGGTCTTGATATTATTGTTGACTGAGATACTAAACTGACACTTTAACAAATTATCTGTTTTCAACTGTTGGAACATACATTGTTAGATTTCAGAGTTAGTGAACAAGAAGCCATAAACATTCTTGTAACACAAGTTAATAATTTCATATGCTGTGTTCATAGACTTCAAATAACAGTATTTGCTGGTGGCTGGTTCAGATTCAAGCTTATCTTCAAAACCAGACTGTGATGCTCTCTTTTATTTATTTAATTCTTACACAAACAACTTATTTTAAATATAATATTTCTGAAAAACCTGCATTCTGCAATATTTTCCCAGAATCAGAAAGAAAAATCCCATGGCTAATTCTTTTTCTCTTTTGAACTCCAGACCAGAGGTCCTATTTCTGTTCACAGCTCATAAATAAAAGGATAACATTCAAGTTTTGAAATTTAACCGTAGAAGGTTCAAGTTTTTCTTCAGTTTTGATATCACTTGATTTTTCCGTTCAAGACTCACTCTAGCTTCTCTAAAATGTGAAGTCCATCCCCTGTGATTTGTGGATCATTATAATATTTGATGCTGTTGTTACTAATTATTTCAATGAATTGTACAGTGTTGTTCTGAAAGTTTCATAATACAAACTACTTATTTTCAGCTACTTTTGTATTTATATTGCTTCTTCATTTTCTGTAAGTCCTATAACAACATCATGGTTTTTAAATGTGTCATTTGCTCTATGTAGACAAAAGTTCACCTAGTTTTATTGTGAAATTTGCTTGATCTTTATAAAATTCCTACAGCTAGTATAAAATTACATCTGACTTTCAAGTTGCATCTGGGAGATGGGAAGACTTGTTTTAATTTTTTTCAGTCTGACAGCAGATAAAGATTTATATTTCTCCTGGATTTTCTTCTTCCTTTTCCTTCTCTCTAGCCTCCTTCTCCATCACTCCTGACTATGACAAATGTATTCCTGTAAGGGCAATAGGAAAACCACTTGAATAAGCACATATAAACCTGTCAACATGGACACACACCCCTCTTGGTTCATTAGCTGTTGCCTTAGCCCTGCAATACCACCCCTGTAAACCAACACTATGTGCTACAACCCAATCTATGTTTTTTAATTTCTTCCTCCTTTCCTCTTCTAGCATGTCAGCTCTTTTAATTCCTTATTCTTTTTCGGTTCATGTAGCAGCAGTGACCACTTTCCCAGTGGTCTCTACTGTAATTCACCATTATGCCCCAATTATGCCTAATTAAGTCTCCTACTTTTTTTCTGCCATATGCTGAACTTCCATTTCATGGGACAAAGGGTGCTGTAAGGCTCAGTTAGTAACAGATACTTATTCACACAAAAATCAGATAGACAGACAAATATTAGAAAAATAGATTAGATGGAAAAATAGCAAATATTTCTTGTCTAATATTTAAAAAATAACACAGAAACCACCTGGAGAAAACCTATTTATGAATACCACAACTGTGAGGTTTAGAACTTGAAACCTCCTGTCATTTCAGCATAATACAAAAAAAATTCTTCTGCCTCTTGGAGAGATCTGCACAGTTCACAGCCTAATCTTCCTGATCCTTACATTTGTGCTGCTAATTGGGCATGTTTCTTATGTTTGTCATTCATTCTCCTTAGCAACCAGGATACAAGGAAAGGAAGGAAATCTAATATAGATATGTTCATTGAACGCCCTAAAAAAAGATTAATGCTTTGTAGTATCAACTGCATTGAATTAAGGCTAACTCTTGGCATTGCATTTTTCTTTCTGGGTGTCATGTCCTTAAGTCATACTCTTTAGAGGCAATTTGGAGATAATTCTCACAGCAGAAAGAAAGAGGCAACTACTCACTCTCTTTGTTTCTGAGGAACACAAGGAAAGATAAACCTTACTAAAGCAAACAGAATCAAATAAAACAAATAATTTTAGGAAATTTTTCACAATCTTTAAATATTTTTGGCTTACCTTGAGCTTTTGAGAGACACACTGATTTTTATTTAAGAGGGTTAGATGAACTGCTAGTCTCCATTCCTGTCCTGTTTTGGGTTTCAATTGAATAGTTCCAAGAGTCATGGATACAGTCATGGAAAGAGATGCATGGAGAATGAAAATAAAAATATCAAGTCCAGGACTCAAAAAGCTAGAATAAAGCAAATAAAAAATGGCCTTATGATCACCAAGATTACTTTTAAGGACAACCTTAAGGAACCTTAAGAAAATCTTATTACAGTTTCCTGGGTAAGAAAGGGTACGTAAGTGGAAGACCACAGGCTCGTTACTGCAGCTTGAACTTTTTTTTGACTTTCCCCATTCCAGTGTTTCTATTCAACTTCTAACTGTGCTTCTTCTATGAACCACTGCCTGGAGACAATTAGAGAGGTGTTTGTTCTTTTTGTGCCCCATGCTTTTCTGAGTGTGATCCTGGATGAAAGGAAGGGAGTGGGGAAAAACAGGAAAGAGAGGGAAGAAAACCACCTCTTAATATGTCTTTCAGGATTTCCATATGTTTGCTTAATAATACTGAAAATGTGGGTAGAATAAGTAGTGTTGAACTGCCCTTAATACTGTCAGAGAACAAGCATATGCATGCAGGCAATTAGAGGATAGTAGCTGGCATTCTGCACATCTGTATTCTACTTGACATTGCACTAATTTACTCATTAAACCAAAGCCTAGAGAAATAGGTTTGCAGTCAAACTAGGCAGCAAGGACTCACTGATAGTAAATAGTTGAAATTTTTCTCAAAAAAACCCTTGTACTGAAATCCAGACTGCTGCTCAAGATAAGCTTGTTTTTAAGTGTGGGTTAAAAGGAAATCACTGAGTGGTAAAGAAGAGCAAAGAATATTATGCAGAATAACACCATTTTCTGAGAAGGGGAACCATGTACATCTTGAGCGATTCAGTTCATTAGATTCCCTAATCCTTGCTTTTGCATGGAAAAATAATTTGAACTGACATTCCTTGGCACATAGCAAATGTAGTATTTTCACTCACAAAGTCCTTGTTGCAAACAACAGCCCCCCCTCTTTTAGACATCAAAACCTGCAGAATGTCTGTGTAAAGCATTCAAAGGCATAGCAATCAAGAGCCTCCACTGTGCAGAAGGCTCTGATGCAGAGACATCCTGCAGAGGCACTTCACTTCTCAAACATATTTTGAAGTACCATATAGCTTTTTCCTAACAGAAAATCAGGAGAAAAGGCAATGGGAGATCAGCAGCACATCTATAACATGATGGATTCATAGCCCTACTTTCCTCAGAGCACAGAAACACCTGATCTGCAGTTCTTGTGGCTAACTCGCTGTCCAAGTAACCAGGGAGAAATTAATCTCTTTTAATTTTAGCTATCTAGGCTAACCTCCCATCTTTCTTAGATATCTGTCACCTTAGGCTCTCTTCATACATTTATTTGCCCTATCACAAAAAACAGTAGAGGAAGATGGACAATTCTTTGGAAATGCTGGTTTTTTTCCTCTTTGATACACAGTGCTTAACTAAGACTTTGAAGTCTAACTTCTAGACATTAAAGCTAGAACTGATGAATCTTCTCTAATTAATGGAGAGAGTGCAGAAACTCCAGAGGGTAATTCAACCCAGCTATTTTAAATGCCTATTTAGAGAAGAGAGGAAACCATTTCTCCCCATTAACTGTGTAGGGAGCCAAGTTAACTTGAGTAACCAGACACTTAGCTTTTGGACAGCAAAAGTTTCAAAGACAAATTACATCCCAAGTGTTCTACAGCCCAAAAGGGGATTTCTTTCTATCCCTTCAAATCCTACAATACCCCTCATAAAGCTTGTTTATTCCGACTTTACAGAAGAGTCATGATTTAGCTCTCTGCCAGTGAAACAAACATAATTCAGGGATGCTTTTTTTTCCAGACAAGGGAAAACAACTCCAAGCTAAATATCACTTCTACTAGGTCATCTTCAGCCCCTAGATCAATACATAGATGGAATACAATTGTAAAGGTCACATTGGAAAATTTTCTCTTCATAAAAATTTTCAGTATGGAAAAAAGGTAACTTTCACAGTTCTTATCCAAAGTCACCACTTCAATGTACTTACATGTTAGCAAATCTAATTCTTCTATGAGAGATCAGCATCTCTTAGGTTGAAGTGCAAAGTACTGAAGGAAACAATTTGTTTGCAAATTCTGTTCATAACTGGAATTGAAAAGTGATTTAACTGACTCCACTTGTGCTATATTTTACAGCACTCAAATCTTCTAAAGGGAAACTGTGCTATTGCTTTTTTACACCAAGAAAAGATAGGTCATTTTATGTTTTTATTGACTCAATAATGGCCAATTACCAGCCTAAAGCATGTCGTAACCTTAAATACAAATTCAAGATGCAGAATATCATTAAAGTCCAGGAAAAACTCTTCATTATAGTATAGAAAAGTCAATCTTTGAGAAGGAGCTTTTAACTTTTCCTGTCAGTGTGCATTTGGTCCCTCAAAAATAAAGATGATGTTTCTCTTTAAGGAAATTATTTTGCCTTTTTGAAGAAAACTGACCTGAGGAAAAAAACACCTGGGAGGATAATGGAAACTGATGAAATTAATAGACACTCCCTAACCCTCTTAAAGCCTGAAATAAACACACTTGATCTCCTAGATCCAAGAATTTCTGGGATGCTATACTTGATCCCTGAATTAACAAAACAGAAAACAGGTTTTATGCATATAATTTTTTTTTATTGAGTAAAGCCATCCATCCAGGTTTTTATATAAAATTTTCTTGTAAATTCCATTACAGAGATATAGTATTGCAGATATTACAGACAGAAAGCATCACATGGCAGTCAGTCTAAACTTTCTTTAATAGCCAGTCAAGTTTCCACTTCAAAATTATTTGAGATGTTTATAACATTGTTATTTTAATGTACCTGGATGCAGACTCTTAATTCAGACTCAGTTTTAATGTCCTCAAGTGCATAGCAGTTTCTACATTTTAAAAGTTTAAATTTGCATGAGAATATATAATCTTCTCTCTATTAAACAAAAAAAAAAAAAAACCCAAAAACAACAAAAATAACCAAACAAAAAAAAGTGATAAGCATTTTTCCAAAACAGCTATTCCTTGGTTTCCTTTTGGACACAGGGAGCTCATTAATTATGCTTTTAATGCTAATTTTCTTGATTTAGTGGGAAAAAAAACTTAGAAAATTAGGTGCTGTGTAGAGAGAACACTTATTCTGCTCAAAAAGGTAGTTAACCCTTGTCTCTACCACTCATTCAAAATGTCTATTTTAGCTTGATCTTAATGCCAGCCACAAGCAAAACTGTGAGTTACTGCTGCTTTTTCTTGCTGATGATCTCAAGGAACTGAGTCAACTGTTAGTGATTATCAGCACATGGGAACATCTTGTACATGGAAACATCTTACAGCCAGGCCAGACAGAGCAAAACATATCCAGTTTTATGTTGGAAAACCACAAGGGATTATTTTAAGCCAGCCGATTGCATTCCTTTCATGGAGTGCTAAATGAACATGCCCCAGAGTATATTCCAGAGGGTCTCACCTGAAATGTCCATGGAACGTCACCTACAAGGAAGCAGCTAGTGCTGCACCTGTCTCAAAAGGCTGCAGTGTGGAAAGTACCTCCACTTGATAAAGATGGTAAGTGTGCTCTTTCACTCTTTGAATGGTGAGCTTCTGCAAGAGGAGACTAGTTCTGGCAAGCAGTCAGTTCTCAGGAAGGTGATTATTAGAAGAAGAAAAAAACAGCCTTTGTGGGAGACTTCTCTTGACTGAAATATTACCTAAAAAATGTGAGCTCACCTTGTCTATGACAGCCTTTTGGAAAATATTTGGGTAAGAGCCTAACTAGGTAAATGCTAAGTAGGTATTTTTTTTCATTACAGAAAGGAAGAAAACAATATTGAACCCATTCACAAACTGGGTGATAAAGATTCTGGCCTTCAGTAAATCTTTGAAAAGTAACATGTAAGGAATGATTTTTCCAAAGAGTTTTCTATTGTCACAATTTTACACAGTGGGTGCAGAACTTCTTTTAATATGCTGTTTAACCAGGAAAGCAAATCAAATGAATTCTTTTTTATTATAATACATTTTCAGCTGCCCATCAATTGTCTTTTTTCTAGCTAAACAGAAAGCAGAAATACTTTATCACAAAATCCTTTGCCCCTGAATGTATGACTGATCACATCCACATAGAATGCAAAGCCTGACATGATGTCAACTTGAAGTGAGTTGTTTACAAGCACAAAATCCCTAGTACTAAGTCAGCTAAGCAGCTCAGGTTTATGTTAAAGAGATCTGCACACCACACTGTCTGAATTTCTCTTCTTCCATCTGGAAAACTCACCTCCTGCCTGTCTCACCTCCATAGAGAGCATGTTCTTTCTCATGTAAAGAGACATAGGCATTGTACCTGGCTACTGCATCAGCAACATCTCTAGATAAAACACTTGTATTGAAAAATATAATTTTTTTATAGACGGTCTTCACTGTTTCTGTTGTATGCTTAGTAACCTCCACAATAAAATACATTTTAATGATATGACGAATATTTTATACTTTATTGTGGCTGTAAGAATATTTTACAGAAGTATCCAGAATGATCACTGGAAAACATCAAAAAATCTGAAAAAAATATTTCATACTCAAAAAGGACTACATTTTTTCCTACCAAGTACATTAAACTGTCATAGCTTCATTGAAAAGCATTTCTTCCTGTATTAACTTTTTCCATGTGATAGAAATTACATGCTAATTTGTGTCCTAACTCAGCGTGTGAGTGCTTAGCATCTCTGAAAGCCAGGTCATTCCTCTTAATATCCTTTAGACACTGTTTTCTGAGACTGTCCTCCTTAGTAATTCCTACTTGAATGCTTATGAGAGTAGAACAGAGAAGGGATTCTATTCCCATCACTGTAAAACATCCCTGGAGGAGCTGAAATGTAGCCTGTTTCCACTGAGCATATTTTGATGTTTGTAACATGCCCTGGTGTATGCTGGAAGACCCAGAAGAAGCTATTACTGAGGCAAAAGTTCCTCTGGGTCTTTTGCTGCATATATATAGCTTTGGTAAAGTTTCAGACGTTCTAGCTTTTAATGGTTTAAAACATTCCCTGGAGGGCATATATTGATGTAGGTATACTCAGGTGGGAATGGCTTCAAACAGGCTAGCTGTTCCACTATTGCCCTGTCCTAAGTCCAAAATCATTAATGTAGTAGGTAGGAGAGTTTGAACAGTTACTCCACACTTTCTGAGACATAAAAGCACCTTTCGTTGCTCAGAGGAGGAGGGGATTGTTCAGCATCAGAGTTCTGTATGAGGTGAAAGCAATGTCAAGACATATATGATCCAAAATAATTCAGCAGATGTGGCTGGAGTTTCTTTATCAAAATACTTTTAGAATTATTTTACTAAACATTAAAAAAGTTCTCAGCAAAATCGAGTTGGAAATCTCTAAATACATAGAAAAAGACCAAAGAGTTCTGAAGGCAGAGAAAGTTATTGCTACATATTTCTGATCTAAAGCCTTTCAGGTACCACTTGATGTTATTCCCACTGCTTCACTATGTTCAAGTGCCTTTGAATATCTTCAAGCTGTGGACTAGGAAATTCTCTACCTTTTAACTGAGTTCTCCAGCTACCAGGCAATTATACAAATAGTGCAGAATGGCATCCCAAACCTGCTGGGTTTTCGGAGGAGAGAGTTTTTAAAAATCCCAAACATGCTTGCTTCTCTGAATGAATAGGGTACGGAACCCATGCATAGTACAATGGTTTTATAAAGCAACACCTGAGGAAATGAGGCTCGTGTGTGCATAGATGCTGCAGAACATACAGGGGGAATGATTTGGAAAAGAAGTACTTAGAAACAGTGTATCAATAAGAATTCCCAGGGTTCTTTTTTGTCCTAGATTTCTCATCAGAATGCAAGTTTACCTCATTATTCCCTTTCCAGATATGATGCTATTGCATGGCCCAGCACAGACGGCTCCAGTTCTGCACCCATCTTTGAGGAGAACATGTTACTCTCCCTTCCAAGGGTTACAGAGGTAAAAATAAAAATAAAATGGATAAATTACACTTCAAGCCAATCAGATCTTTGAACATGGAAGCTTCAAATTACTTTTGGAAGTGCAAGGGTTGTGGATTTTCCAGTGCACCTGGCACAAAGGACCTTTGGTGTATAAGATGCATAAACAATGACAGGTGCATCTGAAGAGGGAAGTGGGATGGTTAAATGAGAATATATGTAGTAACTAGGTACAAAAAATACAATCAAGAGAGACCATGACTCCCCCCCCAATAAGTTAGAGGGGAAACTAAACAAGATAAGAATATAGGAGAGAAAGCATATACTTTTTACATCTCTTTTTGACGCATAGTGCCAAGGATATACCAGAGTTTCTAAGTAAAGGAACATTTGATGATTGAAGTATCATAAGAGGAATTGTTGGAATGGACCAATAAGTAAAAGATTGATGTATCTCAAGAATGGGATACTGTTTATTCAAGATTCCCAAAGCGATTTAAGATTAAACAAAAGAACTCCCCAATTATGCAGTTTCCCATTGAAATCAGTTAGTATAGTGTACTGAACCACTCAGGACAGCAGTGGTCTTCATGTAACTCCTGAGAGAAAATGAGGAAGAATTCAGTTTCACACATATTTATTTCTCCAGAAATAATTGAGGAGCCAATTAAAAGCAAAACTGTTAAGTATGTGCATCAAATTTAAAAGCCTTGATGCCCTGTGTATGTCTTTAACCTATTTGTATGCTTTTGGCATGTTAATAAATAGCAGATAAGAAAGAACTGGCAGATACAAGTTTTCTGGACTTCCAAAAAGCCTTTGAGAATGCTTCCCACAATAGGCTGTTAGAGAAACCAAGTAATCACAGGATGAGAAGTAAAGCATTGTCATTGACTAGAAGTCAACTACAAAAAGGAGAACAGAGAAGCAGAATGCATTTATTAGTGGTCACTGCTCCCTGTGGCTAAAGGTTAACAGGCGGGTGCCCCCAGGTTCTTTACAAAGGATGGAAGTGTTTCATCTATTTATTAATCATCCAGAAATGGGACTAACAATAAGATGGAAATGTTTACAACAGACACAACAAGTCTTAGATTAATTAAGGCCAAAACAGGCCAAGGAGCTTTTAGGTTGCTTAAAAGAGCTCGGTGAAAGGGGAAACAATGGCAGATGGAATGCAGCACTGCCAAGCCTAATAGAAGCACAGGGGAAAGAACCATATGAAATACTTCATCTAGAATTAAAAACCCACTATGACCACTGAAGGCAGGAGAAGACCCTCTTGATAAGCACAGACCAATGAAAATAACTTCTCTGGCACTAATCACAACCTAAAATATTGTTGAGAAAGTGAAAAAAAGGGAAGAGTACTGGCATAAAGGCTACAAAGGCTGAGATTTATTTTTTGGGGTGAAGCCTAGCACCTTTAAATTAAAAGATAAAAAAAGACATAATGAATAAGTAAATTTAGATCATAAATTAAGTAAATTATATCATTACTTAACTCTCTTCATAAGACAAATAAAGAATTCAGAAAAACTGAAAATAACATATCTAAAATATAAAATTGTTTTTCATTATTATTTAAATCAAAGATACAGAACTCCTCATTTGCTGTTGCCAAGTTGAAATGTAACACCATTTTAATGAAGGCCTTAGATTTTTCTGTGGATTTATACATAAATGTTCCTCACAGTACTCTGTTCAGTACAGCAAGCCAGAATCAAACCATCAGAAACAATAAATGAAAAATCCAGCTACCTCTGCAGTTATCATCTTCTATTTCATGGGCACACAGCTTATTGTTATCCCAACTTCTATACATCATAAACCACTCTTTTCAGCTGAAGGTCTTCAGTCATGGATACTCATATTTTATTCCCCCTTTCAGAAAATTGTCCTTCTTAGTACAGAATATTACCACATCTAAAACCCACAGCCAAACTCATCAGGAGAGGTTGATTTGGCAGATAGCTTAAGGAGGGAGGAAAGCGAAAAAAGAGAAAAAGCTGGGTAGTGATGGACAATAAAGGGAAAAGGATAGCTAAGTCCTAAAAGAGGTTTTCAGTTGTCATTTTACCACTGGTGGGCACAAGTTGAAAATGTATTTAGGATAATCCTGGCTGCATCAAACCAGCAAGTGTGGCCTGTACCAGATCCCTTTAGATAATTAAAGCAATAGTAATGTGTGAAACAGTGTCTACCAGAGGCAGCTGCTAAAAGCAAAGTTGTAATGAATGAACATTTGATACATGCATCCTTTTTGCCAAGAATCACAGGTAACACCCACATTGTAATGTGTTAGAGATGTAGGGAACTCTTGTATTACAGCAGATGTACAGACATTCTCATTTATATGGACAATAGACAAATAAAATCCTTCTCTGTCAAACAAGAAACTGCACTTAAATGCCTTCATCAGTCAATAGCCATTAATACAGCCCAAAAACTGTATGTGAAAGGAGCAAATAGGCAACATATCCCTCCACTAATACTTCAATGTATTCAAAATTATATTTTCCTGGCTTTGATTACTGGTTTAGCTCTACCTCTTTAATATAATTCTTATAAATATAAGCATCTCCTTCTGTAGGGGAATAGAATATAAGAAAATAAAGATAGTGCAGAAAGTAATCTTACCCCTAAGGAGTTGCAGCTGGGCCAATTATCAAAGATTAGGAGCAGGCCTGACTTTAGCAGGCCACAGCTGTAACCAAGGAGAAGAGTGCTATAAAAGAGTGGGTTGATGGGTTGGGGAGGGAATTGGAGCCAGTTGGCTGCTTTGTGAAGATGGGGGAAGTCAGTGCTTGGAGGAGCAGCCCATGTGAAAGCACCAAGAAGGTATGAAACTTTTGCAATAAGGAGAAAAGAGTATAGAACCCCTGTGATAATATGACATTTTTCTACCCTGCTCTCTGCTTCAATCTAATAGTTTGCCCCTAGATAGATATATTTAAAAAATTAGAGGAGCTACACAAAAAAAATAATTGTAAGAACTATAGGAAATCTTTATTCAGTTATTAAAAAGAACCAACTGATTTAACATGTGACAACAAGAACCAGATTTTGATGAATTTTTGGTGTAAATGCTGCACGTTTAGAGAAAATAATGATTTTAAGCACTATTCTAAGTACCTTTGAAAGTGAAATTTATCTCTAAAACTAAAATATGCCTTCATGTATGAAAATGTATTAATAGAAAAGAATATGGAAAAGTATTTTATTGACTCATAAGAATGATAAATTGACTACTACCTAATATGACTTAAGAAGAAACTTTACAAACTAACAGACAATTTTCTGGTCTGGTGTAAAATTCATTTTACCTTCCAAGCTTATTCCCAGAGCACATCACTGAGCAGTGTAGTATGTCAGTTCCTACAGCCTGCTTGCCAAAAAACACAGTCTTTTCAGTTTTGTCATTCTTCAGTATCAGCTCCTCCAGGCTTCAGGGTAAAGCAACATGAGTATAACCTGAGATACAGTTGACTGAAGTCTTATGTGAATATGTTTTCTGTCTACTCTTATGTTGACCTTAGCTAAACATCTGCAGTTTTGGCTGTCTGCCACTCTGACTGCTTTTCCTGCTGGCTGGGTGATGTCTTGTCTCTGCTGCAGGGTCTCCCTTGCAGTTCCTGGTCAGGTCAGTAACATCTGGTGATGCAGAAAGTGCTGATCACCTGGCAGGTATTCTCCTCATGTTTTGATCAATCACACACACTGATACTATTTCAGCTGATTATTTCTTTATCCACTTTTGCTAGGTCAGTATATCACTTTTCTTGCTTCCTTTTATCCCTACTCAGGAGGTTTCAAGCTTGAGGAAAAGGTAAGAAAGCTTCCTGATGGTTACTAAAGGCTAAAAACATTAAACCCCCCCCCAAAAAAAACAGATCTTCAGGAACAATTTTACTATTAGAACATGACCTCTAGAAGAAATAATTTTCTTCCTAAAAGTCCATTCAATTTACTTAAAACAAACTCAGTACATGGCATGAATTGTCAGGGTTCAAGAGCAGTGACCTGTGATTACTGGGCATATTGCAATAAAAATATCTAAATAATAGAAACTGGAAAGGTGGTAGTTCCTTGTATACTAACAGCAAATATTCTATCAGCAGAGAAATATTCTTCCAATATTCTATTTTCTTATGAACTGCACAGTACTTTCTTATCATTCAAAGAAAAAAGGCTTACTCTGTGAAGAAAAATAATATCAATCCATAACATAGACACACTTTTGTCTTGAATGTTGAAGAAATCCAAAGAAAATGAAGTCTTCACACGTATATAGAAACGGAAATAATTAAAAAAGAAAATCAGCTACTTAGGCATTCCTGCATAACTAATTGTCAGTTCAGTGGCTACCTAAAATCTAGCCTGAACACTGCAGCATAGTACTTTTTTATTATTTTAGTGGGAAAAAAGAAAATACAATTAAAACATAGTGAGGGCAATATTAAATGAAGGCTGGAAAGACTAGCTTCACTGCTGCCAGTTTCCCTCATAATTTTTTTTTTCTTTTCATGATTATTTAGATATTTTTGTGCCATTCTGAAACTAAAAACTCTAGGATTGCCACAATGAGGCACTGACAGTTCTGTTCAGCCTTATGTCTGTGTGCTGGGAAGGTGCTGTGAAATCCATGGTGAGGACAGAGGCAGACCCAAAATGCAGCAGAGCTGCAGTGGTTCTGCTGCACAGAGGCTTGGCAGATGCAGGGAAAGCACAGAGCAAAAAAATCTGCATCACCTTCACAGGCATGCCAACAGAAGATAAAAGAAAAAAAATAAAAAGGGATAATACATGATCACTACTGCCATGATTATCTAGAGCCAGGTGCAGTGAATCATTTCAGCAATTTGGCTCAGGGCCTTGAGCTGCAGTCCTAAAGAGATTGCTGAGATACTTTGGGAATTATCTCCAGGTTGAATTTCAGCCTCTTTAACTGTAACTTTATGAGTATTAACAGGCAGTGTGGCTCTGTAGAGACACTCTGTAAACTGAGACTGTGCCAAGAGCTTGGTACCCACATTACATGTGTTTTGTTGGCTTTACTTTGGACTAACCCTCGTCCTTTTTAGGGACTGCAATCCCTAAAAGTGCCTGCAGCTCATTATGGGTGCACTTCTAGGGCACCTGCATGCCTTTGCTTTCAGCAGACAGCAATGCAGCTTGTGTGGTGAACCAAGGGACACTAGGAGAGCCAGCAGGAGTGAGTGGAAGTTTCCAAAGCACACCTCGGACCTGAACTGAAATGCTGATGGAGAGAGGTCTGCAGGCTGTCTGTACTCAGCTCAGGCACTTGTGATTTGTTACAGACTCTGTAAGAAATAAATAGTTGCCTTTTAACTCTATTAAGACACAAAGTCAGGAACAAAGTGTGAAGCAGGACCGGCCCTTTGAGCGAACTTGCGGTCGTGTCTCATGGTGCACCTGCATGCTCTGGCCTCCTGCACTGCTGAATTACTGTAATGTTTGAGTTCCCCAGTAGTGCTTTACTTGTAGGGAAAAAAAACCTCTAAAGGGTTTCAGGTCTTTTGCTTCTCTTTCAAACATATCATAAAATCATTTCAGACATCTGTGTTCATATATGTTTTACCCTGTACTCAGGAGTACAATTTTAGAGGACTGCCCCCCAAAAAAAAAAAAAAAAGAAAGCCTACTGATATTTGCAGTTATCACATTCCTTCCTATGACCTATTGGTCTTCACTATCAGTTAAGATTTTGGTAAAACTCTGAGATGCAAATATTTTCTGCAAGCTGCAAAACAGATCTCCTCCTCCTGCAGGTCTAAACTATTAAAGAAGAAAAAGATCTCTTCCATCCCAAACTTCTATTGGCGGTCTTCAAATATGACCTATATTAAAAACTGTTGAGGACAAAACACAATAAACCATGTTGTAAATATTTACTTTTGTAACATAATTTAAATAGGGCTATTTCTTTAGCAATTAGAAAGAAACAAAACACCAGAAACTAAAAAACTTTTAAAGAAATATTTGGGAAGTCACTGTAATTCATGCTTATATTGCACAAGCTAGCATCATTCTGTCCTTTAAAATATTTCAGAAAAAACATAAAAATCACATTACACAACAGTAATAAAAACAGGATCTCCCAGATAATCAGTGATAAAAATATGCTGGTCTTAAAAAAAACCCCATGTAGCAGCTGAACAATAAATTTTGTGTAATGTGCAAACAGAGACACAGAAAAAAAATAATCTAAACTATTCCACAAAGGGTCTCTACAGATGCGTTGTGAAGACCAATGTAAGACAGGGTTAGTGGGCATCCCAACAATAGATGCATTGTGTTCCACTTTTACTGCAGAACTTTTCTGAAGTATTGATGGATGAAAGAAAATACCCTAAGTAATTTATACTTCCACACAGAAAATCCTGAAAAAAGAAGATGACCATTTAGAAACAATTGCTACATTTTCCTGTACTTTTTAATTTTCCATAATTCATGACTTTTCAGATTTCCACAGGACTACTGCAGAACTGTCCTAGCCTTTCCAGAATGCTTAATCCTACATCAATAATTTCCTTTTTCCACTTCCTTTAAGACATGTACATATATATACACACGTGTGTGTATCAAGCCTGTAATTTTTATTTAAGAGATATCATTGTTAAAATTACTACCTTTTATATGAGTGTTGAAGTGTACCACAGAGCAAAACTTCCATTACCTGAGCAATTCTTCAACTTATATTTAAATATTTAGCTGTGTTTATGCCAGCATAAACCCAGACTGTCTTTGCACCAATCAAAGCATCCTCTCTGGATTTAAACTGTTAATACTACTGATCATCATTTCTCCTTTTAACCCTGGTGGATGACCTACACCCTTGGCTGGAAAAGGCAAATAATTTTGCCTTGTTTTCTTCAAGGTTTTCCTCTCCCTGGATAGCTGAACAACTTAAGCTCATAATATTTTTCTACAGCAGTGCCTGAAAAATCAATAGAATAAGAGAACACAATCAAGACCAAGTACAACAACAAAGGGGAAAAAGCCATCAATCCAACAACAATAACAAATTAGTAATGTCAGTCAAAGACAGGAAAATGAGCATTTAAAGCAGTCTGAATATTGTTTTTTGTAGCAAGGTGTGTAAAACAAATCTGTCTGAGTCAAACTGTCCTTCTGAATTCATATATTTGAGTTTTAAACATATCATGTTCCTCCTCTCAAAACAGCATTACATTCAAGTAAAGCCATTTATTTCAATGGAGTTAGTCTGGTTTGTGTTGTTGTGGATTGCTGACTAAAGAAAATTGCCCTATATTTAAAAATGAAAATAAAATAATATTTTAAATTCATATCTGTCATACAGAGACTGGCTTGCAGTACATTTCCTCTGCTCTGGTCCCAGGAATTAATCTCAGTACCTAGATTTTAAAAAGCTGTTGTTACATCAATGATTTAATTTCATTAAATTCATAGTAAGGTTGCAACAAAAAATGTGCATTTATAAGGTTCAGCTTTAACAATTATGAGATTTAAAGAGAGACAAAAGAAACCATAATGAACTTCTAACTGAATTGGAATATAAAACAGGAAGCCTCATTTCCTGAACTCCAGTGCTATACTATATCTTGTTAGCTAAACTCAGCTTATAATAGGGGTCATTTCCCCAAGGATTGTTACATCATAAAATATAAATAAATAAAAAAAAAAGTAAAAATACAAAAATTGTTTCTGTTTTCAGTATAATTTGGGTAATATTTCAAATGTACCTTGTTCAGAATGTCCTATTTCTTCATAATACTTGTCCAAGTTCTGTCAGGTTCTCTGTAGAAATATTACATCAAGACTTTAACTCCAGAGCAGAACAGGACTGGAAATGAACATCTCTCATCTCTGGATGCATGAAGAATTTTAAAAGTCATCCCAGGGGACTTTGGCTATGTTTTTGACTTGCTTCCCTTTTTAAGTGCAGAACCTCAAGCCAGTGGAAT
This sequence comes from Emberiza elegans, assembly GCA_024865655.1. Lineage (NCBI taxonomy): Eukaryota > Metazoa > Chordata > Aves > Passeriformes > Fringillidae > Emberiza > Emberiza elegans. The sequence goes on from JALJVW010003023.1 coordinate 51,078,922, forward strand.
CTAATCCTCATATATCCTCAGCCCTGGCCCTGCTCCAGGGCAGAGCTTCTAAGCTCCAGGCAGGCAGCACGTGCTGGGGCATCCCCACTCACAGGATGCTGTGAGCTTCCCATACTTGCTCCCTTCTGCAAAAAGAAAACCTTGCTTGCAATACACCCAGTCTCTCATTAAAGCACTGTACCACAATATTTAAAGTTTGAACACAGTATGAAAGGAAAAACATTAAAGGATGGGTTTATACCTCTAGAGGTACAAAATTTGCAATATCCCAAAATAGATGCATTTGGGATACTTTACTAAATAATAAAAAAGGCCAGTAAATGAGGTTCTGATGACGTGGATCTTTTTCCACTGATTACACTGATTTCCTGGCTTTAACAGGGCTAGAATCAGTACAGACACATCCCACTGGGAAACCAGCAGAAATTTGCTGAAGGACTTTACTAACAATCAGTATTCTAAATAGATGTTACAGTAATACTTCTCTTTAATCTCTTCAGAGATTTTAATCCTTACCAAAGCATGGATTTGGGATTCCTTGTACATGTTTTTATTATAAAGATTACAATTTACATACATAATTTTATTGCTATTGTTTTGGTAATATATGCTGGAATTTACAGTTCTCTTATATTTTAAAAATAATTTACATTTGAAGCATGATATGCTATACAAGACATCACCACAGTCAGTTGTATAGGTAGTTGTAAGTTTTTCAATACACAGGAATTTTCACTTCCAGCTATGAAGTATGTCCTCATTATCCTAAAGCCCTTCTATACAGAAATACAGTTTCAACAAATACAGATGAAGGCAATGTTAAGAGTAGTCAAACAAAATTTGCATGTAATGTTTGTGGGTACATTTTCAAATATATATACTTGCTTTATTTATTCTCAGTATAAATAGCCTAAAAACAAATTGGACTTTTCATTTGCCATTTAGTTGCTCTACAAGCTGGGTTTTATTTTGAAGAACATCTGTTTTTTTTTAATCCAGTGTGTGTGTAAAAAAAAATTTGTCTCAGCAGAGATGATTTTAGTGCCTTTGAAAATAACTTTACCAGTGTAACTTTACCAGTGAAAAAATACCCTCTAAATGAAGTTATACTAGTAAAATATTGTATTTTCTTGACGCATGAGGACAACAAATCAACTAATATGAGTTAAGAATATACCTTCCAAACTAGCAAAAGCTTTTCCATCTGGTATACTATTCATCATTTAAAAAAAAGTTTACATTAATAAATTCTTATATTTATCATCTAGCATTTAGTCGTCTATTACTACACACAGATGTCTCTGAGATATGTAATTAACTTAATATAGATTTTAAAGTATTTAAGAGTTGCTCAAGGTCTCCCTTGAAATCCAACTATTTATATAAATAAATGAGTCTCATACTTTTTTTTTTTTTTAGGAAGAACTTGTAAGTGTAACCCCCTAAATACAGAAAGCAAGCTAACCAATGCAGAGCAATGATTAGCAAATCATTAATCAGCAAACTCTGGAAACTCTCTTATTCTCCTAAAAGAATGAATAAAATGAGAAAAATATTTTTTCAAAGTATCTCATCTTTTTCCCATCTGCTTAATAAAGAATGCCCTCTGATTCTGGATTGCTAATACTTTAAAATGTAATAAAGATACTTCATTATGATGCTTGACAGAGATGAAGTCTGTTGACAGGCCCAAGATACCATTTACATAAGTGTTCTGGCAAATTGAAGGCAACATCTAATCTAACATGCAGAGGATCAACAAGAATTAAACATGTATTTAAAAAGCACTCTAGATATCATACTTCCTCCATGGAAAATATCTCCTAAAAGCTGCAACACATTGCACATTCCAAAATGCAGACATAATGCAGTTTCTTTTTTTTCCTCCCTTTTAAAAATTTGGTAATGGATATATTTGAAAATATAATGCCTTAATAATAAAATTACCTAAATCACAACATTAAAAAAATCCTTAAAATACTAATATCATACACCAAAAGTGAAAATTTAGACCTTTTGTTTTTGTTATCTTTCTGGTATAATTTCCTTCTAATTTTGCTGAAGTCATTTAAAACATCCTCAATGACTTCCAAGCTGTTGAGAACTTCTAAAAACCTACACTGAAACATATTGTTTGCTGAATCAAATCATCTTTACTGTTGTTTTTATCATGAGGTTTTCTTCTAAAGATGAAGCATCTGAATCAACTCTCAGAATCAATAGATATTAAAGGTGAACATTTCCATCGGGCTCTCAAACACACTTCAAGGGACCAAAATATTAATATATAACTGCTGAAGTTTGTCACTTCAGCATTTATCATCACCATTCATCCCAACAACTTTGTTGCATAAAATCAGTGCTTCAAAGGGTCATACCAGATTGTTCCATAAAGGCTTGAGGCCAATCCTATATCAAACACAGCTTTCAAACACATCTATCAGTTTTTTTGAAGGAGAGGAGATGAGATGAAGGGTGGGAGAGTATCACGCCTTGATCAGCTTCACTTCAGAGTCACATTATGCCCTATTATTTTAGTCATTATGGACTGGGAGCTAGTTGAGTATAGCTCTTCAGTGTGCATGTTCTAAAGGACAAATTCACATATTTCATATACCTACCCTGTTTGCAAACAAGGTCAATTCACAAATCCAAAAAGAAATCTGGTCTTTATTTTTTTTAACCTATCTCCAAATTAATCAAATCTCTCTACAAGCCAGAATATCTCCAGTGCCTCACTACATTTGTATTCATCTAACTGATTGATGTTGTAAAGGAAATCAAGCTCACAGACATTCTCACTTGGAGATGTTTGCTCTACAGTTCTGACAAGAGAAAAGTGCGGTGAAAAGTACTTAGAAAAGTAAAATATGCTTACTTTAGCAAAGTGGTATAAGTGTGTTTCTTGACAGAGGGAGTTTGGCTAGTCTTGCGAGTTTCCTCTGATTTGGACTAAGGGAAGAAATTCTCATACATAGATGCTGCACTCCCCCAAAAAAATCCACCCTTCTTGTAAAGAGAGAAGGGGAATAAAAGAAATAATCTCTAGCAGATATACCTGCAAAAATGTCTATTAAGAAGATGACCTACAATTGTTATTGTCTAGTTTCTCAACAGAAATAACAACTGGAAAAGTCATATGTAGAAGATTTTGGTCTTCTCAAAAAAAAAAGTGATGAAAATGCACTTATGTCATAGAAGGCTCTTTCCCATTCTCATCCCTAAGAAGCAGATTACATAGCTTACAGATTCTTCAGCAACAGAATATAGATATCTTAGCAGTGAAATAGAATTGTGATTTCACTAGGTTGGTGTAGGACAGCACAAGTAGCAGGACATTACAAACTTTTTCAGAGTTAAATTTTGCATATGAACATAATTTCATCCAAATTTAATTTTCATACCGAAATCATTTTGTCATAATTCATCTAATATGACTTTTGAAGTCAATAGTGAGTGGGAGAGTTTGTATCTGATATAAAATGACAGCACGTCCTCTTTAGAGACAACAGACATAAAATAAGTATTTTAGGGCATAATCCATCTGACATATTTTAGATATCCACTTAGTTGTGAACTGACTTAGACTCCAGAATTACCTATGTATGTCCACTGATTACAGGGAGAATATAAACTTTTATATTTTTTGTTAATATCCATAATGGATATCTAGCTTTTTTCTTTTTTTTTTCTTTTTGTCATATGGACTACTTTATTTTTCTATGTTCTGGGGTGTTATGACTGATATTTATAAAAACTAATATTTAAGAATTCAGTTTCTAAGTTATTTTTTCCCTTTTAGGCAATTCACAGATCTAAATACACTATGGATCTTAGTGCAAGACTGAAGTTATAAATGACTAAGTATAGAAAATAAATGATTTTTAGGCAGGATAAGTGATAGAACTATAATTTGCATTTTGATTACCTTTCCCAGAAGAACCTGAAATGAAGAAGCAAGGCTGTCACAGTCTCTGCAAGGTGCATGCAAAGCACACTGCTTGAGGTAAAGAGAACAAGTGAACAAACTGAAATTGAGGGCAGAGCCAAGAGGCCCCAAACTATGTGACATTATTACCCTGAAACATTAAATTGTGGTTACTGAATTAGGGTGGAATGCACTTCAACTACTCTGTGCCAGTAATCTGCAGTCCTTTTTTTTCCTAAATCAGGAATGCTGTACCCATTGACACTATGAATGGGATGAGTACCTTGATGACCAACTAGATGCAAACTTTTGAAAGTTACGTGGGGTTAATGCACTTCTGGAAAGAACACCCTGGGGAATTTCTCTTTTAGGAGTGAAGAAATCTGACCCCGATCCAGTAAAGCATTTAAGCAATTGAATGACCACAAGCAGGTGCATAGTCTTCCCTGAGTGCAGTACCATTCATCTAGATCAAAACAGGAGACTGAGACTGACTGCTGGATCAGAATTCTAGGCCAAAATACAAATCCCTTAGCACATAGTCGGTGTTGCTTCTTGAATTATACCAATACTACAAGAAGAGTTATACTAAATTCATCCATATTTTTTCTTAAATTAGTTTTGAAAAATAATTCAACATTTACTTTTTTAAAAAAATCACCTGAACAAATAGCACCCAAAACTGTAAAACTGTGCAAACATCAATTTACACAGTCACGTTAGTTTCACACCGTTTTATACCAAAGTTTTTAAAAGTGTAAACATTTAAGTATTATGTATTTTTTTTTAAGTACAGCATAGTATTCATTCTAAAAAAAAGCTTTAAAAGAATAATTGTATTTCATGAGATTCAGAAAAGGCACTAGTTCAGTAATTATTGTGGGGATTTTTTTTTGTTTGTATCAGACCACAAGATCTTCAAGGTTTAATTTGTATGGGTTTATTCTGATTAGTTTAGCTATCAGTCTTTCACAGAACTATCATTGTATAAATATGTGATTAAGATGTGCAACTGAAATATCTAACTTTGTGGCAGATGCTGCTCTATGGGATCTTTTGTAACTGAAGGGTTCTTTTATCATTTGAGCTTTTGGGTTTGTATTTCTCATCTGCTCTTTTCTGCCAGCTTAATGGAGATTTTAAATCAAAACCTAATTAGACTACATATGCTGTTTAGGAAAAAGTTCTTAGGAAAGTAATGATTCATATAGGCTTTGATATTTCCAGATAACATCTAAGAAGAAATGTGATTTTAATTGTTTTAAAAACCTTCCAATCACCCCCTTATTCAAATAAAAGTAGTTGAGCACAGTTCTTTGATCAAAAAAAAATCTTCAGTAAGAGAAATACCAACTCTATGCTACTATCAACTATATCATCTGCACTTAATGATGAAAGCCTTTATTAACACACATTTTTCAACTAAGTAGTATTATACATCAGGTATTCTATGACATATTTTTGATACCAATACCATAATCCTCAAATCAGAAGTTATCAAATGGTATTTAATTTCTGAAAACCAAAAAACTGTGTGTACATGTTGAGCACTTAGGATGTCAGCCAAAGTTTGTTTTTTAGCAATGTTGATATAAGAAGAGTTGGTATCTTTTTATTTTTCCTCTTTGATATTCTATGAAGAAAAACAAATATTTTAATGTTATTTTAAATTTATGTACTTACTTGAATTATACATTTCAATATTTTAACTAGTGCTAAGAAAGCCCACATTTTAAACACTCTTAACTTGCACTAGGTTAAGGAAACCTGTGTTAAAAATGATGACTGGTATCTTACACTAATAAACACATTTGCCAGGAAAGCCCTGGCCTCTGACGCTTAATGACAAAGACGTAAGCTCCACCTTTAAAAAAAAAAAGGAAAAATATTAAAAATCTTTACATTTTTATGTCCTACTTAGTTATTTGACCCAGTTCTTAATCAGAAGTAGCCAGAATTTTCTTCTATTCCACAGAGCGATTGCCTGCTGCCTTAAGAATAAAAGCTTGAGTATTTCCCCTGATAGAAGGCTGACAAGTCATAATGAGGAACTGTGTCTTCCACTGTCAAGCCAATGAAGTTTCTGTTAATTGTCTGAATACTGTGCTGTACACACTGCATATAAAAATTATTTTCTGGAAACCAAGAAATATTACACATATTTGCAAGACAAATCCCCGCAAAAATAACCACAGATTTATAATAGGCAATAACAAGATTTCATAAGCATTTTTAAAAATTCTGAATTCAAACAGAAAAGCAGAAGTGTAAATCCAGATTTCCAGTTACTCTGCTACTTTAGTGATTCAATAAAGCTAAAGGAATTTGCTTTGCCATCTAGTTGAATATGTAATAAATTCAAATATTTCTCTTATATTTACTGTTTAGCCATTACTAATATGTGACTATAAAGACAAGGAAACAATATATAGAGACATCAGACTTTAGAAAGAGTTTATATAAAGTAAGTTTGAGACAGATCTATAGAGAGACAACACTGATATCCCAAGCTTCTAAACAACACATAAAGTCTACTGACATACAAACAATATAAAAGGCATATGCATATTCATTGATACCACCAAAAATACTTATTTTCTAAATGTTAAAAATTTTCAGCATTTTCTACAAAATTTTCAAAAATCCCAATGCTACTCAATAGAGTTTTGATGGTAAGACCTTAATTACAGGGCAGTACACTTAAGAAAAACAAACAAAAAAAACTGAGCACACTCATATATTAAAACTGAAACTCACCACACAGAATAGCTAAATGTGATCTGTAAGCCAAACAACTCCTGTCTACAGAATTCTGCAATATAAAGCAATTAAGTTTAAAATATTCTTCAGAGACCAGGAGACTTGTAGTGGAAGACAGAATATTTTGAAAGCATAGTTCATCTTCTTCTGCTTTTAGATAAAAGAATGAAAACAGAAAGTCTGAGGTTTTTACTCGTGCATCAAAGGCATTTGTGATACGTTCTATCTGTTATCAACCAAGAGTACTTTCTGGAAAGGCATAACTGCTGAGAAACCCACCATAACCTTCACACTTTACTGTGAGAACTGGCTCAGTTGAGGATGGTGTATGGTGTTGGGGTGAGTTGAGGAAGGGGGAAGCAACACCCAATTGCAAGTTTATGCTTGACTGTTATTCAGAGAAAATTTTTATTATTATTTATCATCACCTATAATTGGTCAACTGCATGAAAATATCTCTTTTTCTGTGAAAAAAGCTGCCCTCCAAGAATGCTAAAGACATCTTAAATATAAATAGACTAGTTAACAAGCCTTTCATTGTATTGAAGAAAGGCTTATACACATGGTTATTGAGTAATGGCAGTATTTTTAGAACTTTGTTTAAATGAAAAAGCAGGTCACCATATAAACCATGACGCCCACCAAATAATGTCTACCTAAACCACACATATGTCAAGTTATTTTCTATTCTGGTGCTTTACCTAAGAATTAGCTAAATATCCAACATACAAAAAAATTAATATTTACTTACACACAAAAAAAAAAAAAAAAAAAACAAAACAAAAAAAAAAACCAAACAAGAAAAAAAACAAAAACTCAAGTCCTGTGTTTTATAAACTAAATATTGGAACAGTCACAAAGTATTCGAGTTTCCAGTTTCACCTCTACGCTCTCCAGGTCAGCCCATGCACAAGCACATGAACACACACGTCAGACCGCTGGACGTGCCATCCACTTGGCTCTCTCAACTATCCACACGAATCAAAAGGCTCCAGAGGGACCCAGAAACACCAAATCAGGGCACGGGGGCAGAGAGCGGCATCCCCTCGGCCTGACCTCGAGCTGAGCGTGCGCTGCCTTGCAGGACCTTGGACAGCGCTCCCCTGGCCCTCCTCGCAGGGCAGCCCAGCCCAGCCCGGCCCGGCCCGGCCCAGCCCCGCGGCTCACCCCACTGCGCTCCGCACCCGCGCTGGGTGGGCACCTGCGCTGCCCACCAGATTCCCTGGAGAAAGGGAAAACAGACTAAGTTGCACCCATGCCTTGGATTTTTTTTTCCTTTCCCCTTCTGAAGTATCTTTCATTTTTAACACAGATTGGTTGGCCAAATTCTCAAAACATAAAGCAAAATCATCTGGCATTCAGAATGCAGAAATGTAGGTCACGGGCTTTTGTCTAGTTCATTAAAGTTTCACACAATCATTTTTAATGTCAACAAACTTTTTCTCTGTCATTAAAAAAGTATTTCTCCTTGTTGGGTGTGTGAAGGGAAAATCATTAAACAGCATAAATTTGCTGTTCTGTTCATTTCCAACACCTTTTACACCCTGTAGAGCAACTGAGGACTTTGTGGTAAAGTTCAGTCAAACTAAACTGTGATACAAAAAATCACTTTAAGCATGCAAATGCTGATCATTTGGCATCATGGAATAGTAGGTCAATTTCTAATTATAGAGCTACTGAAATGACAGAGATTTCCTTACAGCAATAGAGATCTATTTACATTGGATACCCTTTTTTACTTATCCAATTCACTCTGGAAATAAAACTTGTTTACATTATCAGTAGCTGAGTAAATAGCATATATGCAATGAGTGTGTACACGCACAGTTTGAAATCTAAAAACAGTTGAGTCAACACTTCTGGTGATTCTACCTTACTTTTTTCAAATTTAGAAAGAAAAAAATAAATACAGCAACTTTCCTACCTTTATCCAATTAGATAGGTTATTTCAGCTTCTGAAGGGACTCTGGATCCATTTTTGTGGCAAATATATGCACAAATTATACTAAGTGATTGGTGAATGGGATTGTTTAGGCATAGGCTGTTACCATTAAATGATTTCAGAAGGCCCTGCTGAAGTTACAGAGCACAGAGGTACTGCCAGGCCTCCTATTTAGAGCAGTGATTTGCGTGCATGGTTGTGTTCCACTGCTAAAGCAGAATTTGGTTCAGACTGGTTAGTGCTACAGTAGTTGAGATAATCTAGTTCAGGGCAGAAATATTCACCTCCTACCAAGTACTCAAACAGGGGGAAAAGCATGCAGTTAGCTATTTTAGGCACCGAGGACAACTCTTCTGCCCTGTCTTGAGAGATAGGCCAACTAATCTTGTGCAAAAGTACTGAGAAGGCAACATCTACAAGAGCCAAAGTGGGACCCTCTGCCTTCCAGCAAAGGAAAAGAAAAGCCTCTGGATCTCTCTGAGCCGTCACCAGTGGCACCAAAGGAAACAGCCGCGGCTTATCAAAACGCTGTCACCATCACTTCCCAACCAAGGGCCACTGCGGTGCCCGCCAACAGACACTCTCGTCCTCCAGCTTTGCCCAGCTCCGCAGATTTTGGCAGAGCGCCTGCAAACGCCGTCCCGCTCCCGCTCCCGAGGAGGCCCGGCGCCGCACCGCTCTGCCGCCGTCCAGCATCGCCAGCCCCGGGCCAAGCGCCCGGCGGAACCCACCCGGAGCCTCCGGTGCGCGCCCCTGGCCCCGCGGGGGACGAGCCGCCCGCGCCCGGGCACCGCGGCCGCCGCACACGCGGGGCCGGCGGCCAGGGCAGCGCCGGCGGGCAGCCCCGACCCCGGTGGCCGCTCCGAGCCCCGCTCATTGTCATGCAGACCCTGTCGCTGCCTGCCGCCAAGTCGCATCCCAGCCCGCTGGAAGCCGGCAGCCGAGCCGGAGCCAATCGCATATTCATGAGGAGGGGGAAATCCAGCGCTACGCTCCCAGAGGACCGAGGATCACTTCTTTTTGCGCTTTCTCAAGCTTCCCCCTCTCTCTTCCTCTGTTTTAATAACGCGCTAAGCGGGGCATCCCGGCCGATGCCCTCCGCAGCATCGCCTGCACCGTGAGAACCGCGGCCGCCGGCGCCAGGGGCACAGACCGAAGCAGGCACAACAGGGTCCACGGCAGCCACAACAGCCGAGGGAGGCACGCCAGCCCGACAGCCAGGGACGGGAAACACAGCAGGGGCTCCTACCTTACAATCCTCAGGACACGATTTCACCGAGTACTCATCCGACTGTAAATATTTCTGGAGCATAACCTCAAACTCTTCGTATTTCTCCTGAGCGTGCTGGTCGTAGCGCTGGTAAGCCTGGACGCACTGGCTGCAGGAGCCTTCCCCCTTCAGCACCACATCCAGACTGCAGTTCAAAGTGTCCGGATTGGACAACCCGGCGAACAACTCCCAAAGTGTGTAGGAATTACAAAAGGAAAGGTAAAAATCCGTCAGGTCCCAGCCGGGCGCCGGGCTCTGCCCCCTGCCCCGCGGCCGCCCCGACCCCCCTCGCCGCTGGCACACCGCCTCGGCGTCGCCCACGCTGAAGCACTGCCCGGACGAGGAGCCCGGGGGGGGGCACGTCTCCGGGGGCCTGGCGGTGGAGTTCCCCAGGAAAGCAGCCTTGCCGTGCCGGGGCTCGGTGCCGTTGGTGCGGCTGCCGCGGCTGCCGCCGCCGCTGCTGCCGGGGGAGGGCGGGAGGGAGGGCGAGGGGGGGGCGAGGAGCCGGGGCGCGGGGGGCGCCGGCTCCCCCATGCCCGCCAGCAGCTCCGGCTCCGCGGGCTCCGGCTTCTCGGGCGGCGGCTGCTCCTTCTCTCCGGTCCCCGTGAATTTGGCCTCGGCGCAGAACCACAAGTGATCAGAGAGCAGGACCGTGAAAAACAAGAGCGATGCCAGGGACAGTCGCCATTTCTGAGCCCTCTCTGAATCCGTGAAGGGTTTCTCGTTCTCCCGGGGTGCGAACCAGATTTTTAAGCCGTCATCATACTGCCGACTACACATCCAAGCACCCCTGGTCATATTTTGGGAACGCACAGCCCTGGCCGACTCCACCGTGAGGGCTCCTTTGCCAGTGTCACCACAATATGCATTGACTTAAAAGATTGGGGGGATTTTCTTGCCTGCCTTCCCTTCTCTCGCTTGCTTGCTCTCCCTCTCTCTCTCTTCCACTCTCCCCCTTCTCTCTTTCTTCCTCTTTTTTTTTCTTTCTTTCTCTTTTTCTTTCTTTCTTTCTTCTTTCTTCTTTTTCTTCCTCCGAGATATTGTTGGTTTTCGCCGGTGGCTCTGCCTTGGTCTCACCACACGAAACAGCCCCAGTCCATCCAACGCGGAGTGCCGTGGAGAAGATAAGAGCAATAACGCAGAGAGAGGAGGAGGAGGAGGGAGAGGAGATGGTGGTGGTGGTGGCGGTGGTGGTGGTGGTGGTGGTAGTGGTGGTGATAGTTGGTGGTGGCGGGGCTGCGCGACTGGTCCTTTCCCCCTCTCACCCAGGCATGGTCAGATCGCAGCTCCCCATCTCCCTCCTGAGAAAAGCCCACTGCGCCCGGACAGCCGCATGCCGCGTCCCCCGCTGCCGACGGACGGCTACGGGAGGGCTCCTCGCCTCCTCTTCCTCCCTGCCGCCGCTGCTCCTCTTGCTCAGCCCCGAGCCGCGGCACAGATGCCCGCACCGCTGCCTCAGTCTCTTTCTTCTCTCCCCGCTCCGCTCTAACTGGAGAGACGCTGCTGCAGGGCTCCCGGAGCGCTGCCGAGGATGCTGAAGAGGAGGAGGAGGAAGAGGAAGAGGAGGAGGAGGCTGCCGGGGCCGCCGCCGCTGCTGGTGACAATGGGCTGCGGCTGCCGCCGCTGCTGCCGCCGGGCGCGGTGTCCCCGGGCGCACGGGGCGGAACTGCCTGGCTGGGGGCCCCCGATGGGCACAGGCATCTTGGGCCCCTGGGCTAAGTTGCCGCCATCTTCGTCCTGGAGAAACACTTTTTTGGGGGGAGCTCTGCCTTTTGCGTCATCTCCTCCCGCGCCGAGATCGCTCTATCCTGGCGCATTGGCAGCAGCAGCAACTCTGCCTCCTCCTGCCTGAGGAGGAGGAGGTGGGTGATGCACTGGGGACCACATGGACCCTCCAAAGGGCTTCCTCGATGCAACTCTTTCTACTCATCTCACCGAAGGGGCTGCTCAGCAGTACTGTCCAGCCCTCTCTCCTTCAGGGTCTCCTTCCCTTTGTGGCCGTGGAACACCATGTCCACGGAGGATGGTGGCTGGAGAGCTCTGTCTCCGTGTCATAGCAAATCACAAATGGCATATGACACTACAGGCTCTGAATCCTGGCCAGTTTTGGCCACACAGTAAAATGTCTGAACACAGTTGCCTTTCTCTCAGTCAGAAAGCCGTAAAGAAAAATGACCATAAATCCCAAGCTGTTTGCCCAAGAGAAGTTTTGCAAGACCCTGGTTCAGCCCATGAGCTGGGTAAATATGGCCTGTCTGTGTGTTCCCCTGTTTAGATATCACTGCTTAGAGAGAAAGACAGAGGGGCCAGGCTGAGCCCTCCTTCTAGGATGATGAAATCACCTGGGGTGATGATCTCCACTTGGACCCAGGACAGAGATCCAAATACCATCTGTCCTACAACCATGGAGATCTCTTGCTCAAATAAACATACTCTTTGGGCACCCCAAATTGTCTCTCACTCCTTTCCTCTGGCTCACTAATGCACCTTAATGTATCAGCAACAGAACAATTGGATCCCACACATAAGACAAAAGCAGGTGCCACTAGAAGTTGGACACTAACAGGTGAAGACCTGGTGTTCACCTCGAGACATCAGCTATGCTATCTGGCCACAGGATAGCATACCAAGTCATGTATTTTAATTTCTCCATTGGACTAGCAGAAGGTTAGAAACCATATTTTTCCTTGTTCCAGAGGTTTTCTATCCTGAGGAACTGATAATTGCTCTTGGAAAAGGTGAGCAGTATATTGCAAAAGGTGACTTTGCCCCATTTTTTGGTTAAAGAAAGCCTTTTTTCTTAACAAACATTGTCTGTAAACTAATACAGCTTGCTGATGGTTCTTGAGTTCAGCTTCAAAAAGTGCTGTGGGAAAAGACCTGAACCGTATCAGAAGAGAACAAAACCTGTACCTTATCTGACTGCAGCTGTCATTAACAGAAGGGTGATCTTACCAAGGAATGTGCTGGAATTTCTGTCACTTTGAGCAATAAATCAAGGCTGGATGTTTTTCAAAAGGAGATCCTAAACCTCAAACAGAAGATGCAGACCTGAGGTATGAACTGCCGAAAGAGGTTCTAGGCCCTGTGTTGTGCTGGGGGTCAAAGCACATTTTATAATGGTCTCATCTGGCCTTACAGGATCTGTGAGTCAAACACTACACCAAGCAGAAGTTATCTGTGGATTTTATTTTGATAGGGTATTTAAAGACACAGAAATAAGTGTTAAGATTGTAAGGAATGGTCTACAGTACTTAAAGCAGAATGTGTGCTTGCAATTTTCAGTCAATCAGCTTCCACTGTCTGCTAATGGTGCATTATTAATTTTGGTCTTGGATCTTTAATTGAAATGATTTGACATACCGGCTTTTGTACTGAATTTTCCTTTTTGTAATCTTTCTGGTTTGGGACAAGAGTGTGACCAAGCTTTTAAAAAGCATTCAGGACAATTTTACTACTTTAAAATGTAACATCATTTATTTAATTTCCTTTAGCTAGTTTGATTATGTATTTCTTGCTAGAATAAAGTGACTAGAAGCAGAAATAAATACAGGGAAAAAAAAGAAAAGTGAAAAGAAAACCCAAACCAAACCAAAAATAACTGGGATAAGCAACAGATTGCTGACATCAGAGCTGAGGTTTCCAAAATGTGCTCTTCTAAGATATGTGGAAGTGACTGTGTAATTATTCTGTATTTGACAGACAAATGTGAGGTGAAGAAAGTTAGCTTTGGAGTCCACGCCTGGCAAGCAGGCTTAATTTATGTAATTTTTTTTTAATGTTTTGTCCTGTTGGGAAAATGAGACAATAATTGGCAATTTTGCAATCCACACTGAAATTATCAAAGTTCTTTATCTCCATAGTGGAACTTCAAGAATTGGTAATGAAAATGTGCTGGTATTCGGATCTCCTTTGAAACTTAATATAAAAATGAATTCCTAAGTCTTTGCTCCTCTGTTTACACTTATCTAAGATCAAAGCAAATATACTCGAAGTCAGTACACTAAGATGATTTAGATATACTTGGCTTCTCAAAAAAAAAAAAAAAACAACAACATTTTCATGTCATTTAATATTTTCACACATTTCCCAACTTTTTTTATGGAAAAAAAATAGAGTGAGAGTTCTTTTTCAACACCTAGAAATAAACTATGACAAGACATTTGGTATTTTCAAAATGAGCATGTCCTTGCTTTCCCAGTGACAGTTTTCTGTAACAGAGAACACATCACACAGAACTCTTGTTTTGCCTCTTGTGTTTCACCCGAAGCCCCATTCACTCTCCACCTAGCACGGTGAATAACTTGCAACTTAGTTTCAGTAGCTGGTTCCTGATGGATCTGAGCAAATGCAGTTCAGTTCTCTGGTGCCCCTTAGTGTTAGGTCTTGGAGCTCGAGGGAAAAAATAAGGCTGTAAAATAATATCTGAAAATCAAGAAGCTGTATGCAGTGAGGGAAAGAATCTGAATTATACACTGTAGCTGCTTTCTCTAAAAGTTCCTTCAAAATTTTTTTTTACCATAAATCTGATCTAAGTAACAGAATTTTGTTTGAAATAGTTTAATGAAATTTATGAATGGGAAGAAAAGTGAAAAACTTTCCTCAAAAATATCACTACAGAAGCATGTCCCCATATTCATCATTCTTCCTAAATAACTCTAGTGGTGCAAAATACTTCACTTTGAAATTACATGTTTTACTCAGAATATTTATTACTTGTGTTTCAAAGCTTGGCAAGTGTGAGGAACTCGTGGAATCCTGTCTCCCTAGCTGGTGGAATCACCAGATGTTCCACAGATGGATCTCCTTAAAGTAATGTGGTTCAGTGTCATCTCTGCCACATTGTGCTTTAATCAATACAATCGGAGCTGATGTTCTTTCATTCTTTGACTGATAATAACTAAGAAAACTGATTTATTGAGCACTAAAAAAAAAGCCTAACAGGATAAGTATGCCCTGATTCCAGATACTTGGAGCTATTGTTTATTCTACATACCTTGTGTTTTCTTTGTGACAATACTTCAGCTTCACAAGCAGAAATATTTATTGATGTTACATGTTAATGGTAATAAGCACTTTTCAGAGTAGAGGACTTTGCTGTTTCAAAGTAAATGTTCTTCTATTTTTGCCTAATATCAGGCAAACAGTGATTTCCTGCATAATTCTCTTGCTTTACTTTGTTGATTACAAAATTGTAACATCAAAAGAGCAGTATATAGGTCTTTCAGATTGTTTTAACAGGTTTGAGAGACATGTCTTTGTAATGTATATTCTTTTTATAAGAAAAAAACTTATTTTGTAATTGCTAGGGAGCATTTCTTTTTGTAAAAGGCAGATTATTTTTAAGAGACTAGATTTCATTTTATTTTTGGGTTGATTGGTTCCTCTGATAGGACCAATGGTTGCAAAAGCTATTAGCAGAAATACTCAGCTACACCTTTGTGCTGGAAGCTCATCCACCACTTTTAATACCAAGCAAATATAATCAAGCCCTTTAGTAGAACCTCTTAGTGATTTTTTAACAGTTTAAGCTATTTGTCTTCAACAGAAATATCTATACATTTGTTGTAGGTAAAATATGTCATTTATGTGGTTTAACATCCTCAGAGTTGTTTAGTTTTTGGTTTATTTCAACATCTTACAACAAATTTTGGGCATTGTATTACCTGTTACCTGGGAAGTGGATCAGAGATTTAATTATCTCAATCCATTTGATAGGAAGAATATCCATGATGGTTGTAAGATACAAAGAAGTTAAGAATACTGAAGAACTATTTTTTTTCTCATCACATTCCTAATGTCTTAGTTTCCTATTCAGTATTTTTCAGAAAGCTCAATTTTTGTGAGAAAGCTTCAGTCATCTGGGCCTGATTGCTCCAAAGCAATGGGAAATTTATGTTAATGTTATCAGAAGCTTCTAATCCTTGATCGAACAGCACTAATGCAGATTTTAAGATTCTTCCATTCTCCTTTGTTCACACTTTCCACATTACCTTCAATTTTGTCTCTTTGGCTTGATTTTTTTAAGCTTTTCTTACCAAATTAGAGAATTAACTATCACGCAGCAAGTTATAAAAGTTTGTCCAACTGGATTTCAAAAGGCTGTGCAGTACAAACTTCAAAGATACTGAGGTCATTGATTGACTTATCTTGCAGATATTTTCTTGGTATCCTATGAGACTTCTTGATAGAGAATGAGAGTATATTTTTGTTTGTTGACATTTTCAGCCATGGAACGGTGAATGGATAGCATAGGGAGTCTGATAATGTCTCTCCAAAAATTGTAGGTCATCTTTATCATGGCATCATTATAATGAGAGCTCAGCCATAATATTACATCCAGTGGGTATATTTGGACAAGATCTCAAATGAGCTAAAGCTATTCTTCATTAGCTGAAGCCATCAAAAAAAGTGAAATATAACTATTGCACATGACTGCAGCAGGAAGAAGATAATATAAATGTCTCACAAATGAGACATTAGCCTATGCCTGTTAGAGTAAGGTCTGATCCAAAGCACGCTGAGATCAGGAAAAGATTGCAATGGGTTTTTAACCAAGCATGTAGAAAGGAAACAGACACAAGACTAAAGATTTCCCCCGTATGAGGATGGAAGGAAAAGGACTAAAAACAACACCAAAAGGTAGATTATGGCTTTTAAAATATTTTTCCTTGTTTCCCTCTCTTACTTATTGTATACATTTGCTGTCTTCTAATAAATGCAATAGCCTCACTATGTGATTATGCTTTTACAGACATCAAACACATCTTTTTCATCTTTTTTCCTTGGTTACCTTATAGTATCCTGGCTCTTCCTTGTGTCAAAATTCAACTCATAGGAAAAAGGTAATATTTGATTTTTCTTAGAAATACTCTTTTATAATCTTTTTCTTAAATAAGACTATCTGTGCACTGTGTGGAAAGTCTTAGGTTTTTAATCAGTCAAGTAGTTTTCCTTTACTCTCTCTTACTCTCATGGAAAGAAAAAAAAGTAGTTTTAGGGATAACTTCACTGTTTCATTCACAGTTTGGTTTCCTCTTTAAGCTGTTACTGTAGAGTGTTTTGCATCATGCTGAGTTACAACACCTGCATTAGGTAGGTTTTATTTTCTATGTACCGATGTGATGTTCCTAGTCTAGAATTTAGACTAACTTGAATATGTAGCCCCATATTCATCCATGTCTGTGGTATGAAGGATGTAGAAAAGAGAAAGAACTAATTTAGAAATAATATATTCTATCAAGTAAACTTCTCCCTACTTTTCACCACACATTTTATTCCACATGCCTTCAAAATATGCCATCCTAGGAAACTCTTTTCAGGTTGGCCAAATGAAAGTATCTTTATGTTTCCAGCACACATAGCTGCAGTGTAAATTTTAAATGCATGGCAGTGTGGGCATGCAGGACATGTTCCTACATATGGGGGTTTCTTGTTTGACCAGAAGAAATATCCCTACTACTAAAACATATGTAGTTATCTATAGATTTGATATGGAGCTTCAATACAGGTTGAATAATTATTGTTGTAATATATATATATCCTAAAAATATATATGTCCTAAAAATAGAAACAGTTTCAGCACTTTTCATTTAGCTTTAGCTATGCAGACTTAAGCATCCTTAAAAACCTTATTCTTTCACCATGTTATTAATAAGAAAATACAGCTACCTGCAGAACACAGCACACTGCATCCTTAGATAGGTTCCTAAGACAGGCACTCTTGTATGGCAAGCTATCTTCTGCTATCTCTTTACACTGAATATGGGAGAAATGTCCCTGATTAACTTTACATTGCTGCTTATCTAAGCTGATTTTGGCAGAGAATAATTTTCTTCAGAGTAGCTGTCACAGGGATATATTTTGGATTTGTGCTGGACACAGTGGTGATAGCACAGGGATGGTTTTGTCATTCCTGCAAAGCGCTTGCACATCACCAAGGGCTCTCCCCCCACTCCATCAGCCTGGAGGCTGGGGCTTCACGTGGAGCTGGGAGGTGTCACAACCAGGACAGCTGCCTCCAGCTGGCCACAGGGATATCCCAGACTACATGGTGGCTTGCTCAGCATTTAAAGCTGGGGGAAGAGGGAAAGCAGGAATGTTCAAGTGATGGAGTTTGTCTTCCCAAGTCACCGTTGTGCGTGATGGGGCCTGGCTTTCCTGGTGATGGCTGAACACCTCCCTGCCCACGGGGAGTGGTGGCTGAATTCCTTGTTTTGCTTTGCTTCTGTGCATGGCTTTTGCTTTACCTACTAAATTGTCTTTATCCCAGCCCACAATTTTTCTCACTTTTACCCTCCTGATTCATTCATCATCATCCCATCGTCCCACAGGAGAGGAGTGAGCTGCATGTGGCTGAGCTGCTGGGTGGGGTTTGGACATGATACTATTGCACCCAGCTTGTAATATTTCAAAGACAAGACATTTTTAATTATTCAGTAAGATTTCTGTCTCTGTCTTGGTGTCCTGTAAAAGATTCTTCCTGAAGAAAAAACTGCAGATAAGTGTTGAAGTACATATTTGACACAATTTTTATTCTAGTTTTGGTTACTAGTAAAGCAGACATGAATGAACCATACATTGACAGTCATTATATTTGGAGCCAGGTTGTATCCTTTTCCATCAAAATGTAATATCCTGCCTTCTGCCAACTGGCTGCAATGCCATCTGCCAGGAAGAGAGAGATAGGGTGGGTTTTTTCACTCTGCCTTCCAGGGTTATTCCTGTGAAGAAGGCATGTGACTCAAGTTGTAGGATGACTCAAGCTCTTATGGTCTTCTTGGAGTCATCCCACAATCAATTTAATGTGTCTGACCCGAAGACAAATGTCTCCTTTTGTCTGCAACATCACCAGCAATTTTCTAAACTTTGGCTTCTGTTCCATATGCCTTGCAAGAGATTCAGAGAATTGAGCACAGGCTGAAAACAAAGAGCTCCTGATATTTTAGTCGATTTCCACTCTTTAGATGGGTATGATTCTGGTCATTCTCTTTTCCTCAGCATCTCTATTTATAAACTAGGGGAGGCTACAATAATTAGGTAATGCCTGCAAAGTACTGTTTTAAATAATAAAAATAATGAATATACTCTTGATGGGTTACTATACAGGTCAGTATATAATGCTATTTCTTATCTCATCTAGCTCCTAAGGACTGAATATTTGTTATTGTATCTTTGAAACAATCTCCATTTCTGAGTGGTGTGCAGACCTTTGTGTGAATACACAAAGATTTCCTACCAAAGGGATCTCATTTAGATCATTCTCAGTCTTAGAGTAAACAAACAGTATTGCTTTTTTAATTTTCCAGTAAAATACATTACTTGATATTTGGCAATATATTACATTTTCATTGCATTAGATTGCTGGAAAAGAGGTACTTTATTTGCGTGCTTTTATCTTGTGGGGGGAAGACAGAGAAAAGAAATGTAATTACACTGGGTGCTTTAGTCTCCTAATTAGTTTCACTGGGTCTTAGATTTAACTCTTACATTCTGTTGAGGTTCATTTTCCTTCTCTTTCCTTTTATCTTGTTCTCTCCTTTTTTTTTTGTTTCTGGAGGCGCCCCTGATGGCTGGCTGTGGCTGTGTGACACTCACTTTTCCCACAGCACCAGAGCAAATACTGCTCCCAGGTTGTTACCTGGCATATTCTGAGTCTTGCTAGGGAGAGGCAGAGAGATTCTGCCTCTAAGTACCACCATTATGGGTATAATTTGCTTCAAGCCACAAACAGGGCTGGCTCAGGGTCAGTGGAAGTGCACTGTGTGTTGCTGAGGTGACTGCATGCTCTCAGAATTCACAGACCATCATTTCATAAAAGGTTGGCTAGCTCTGCCGCATAAGGGCTTCATGAAAAATAAGAGAAAACACTTCACAAGGGCAGTGATCTTCAGCTTCTTTCCAGAATTCCTCTAAAAGGGTACTGCAGTTTCACTGTCATTACTGTCTTTTTAAACATTTATCATTTCTTAAAGGCAACAACTCCTTGAAATCCTGAATTACAGACCAGATCCCTTTTAGTAAACAAAAATGCAAAAATGAAGGGGGAGTCACCGCTTTGCTTTGGATACCTGAATTAGCACTGACAGTGAGAGAATTCATTAAAGTAAGACAGCTCATCTCTGAAGGCCTCCCTTTAGTCAGCATAGAGAGAGGGGCTCCTTTGCAGGGAACAATTTGAATTAGATCCCTTTTCCACATCAACCTGAAGAACATCTGCCTCTCCTCTCTGTCCACGGAGCCCCCAGAGGGAGCTGGTTTAGTTTGGCTCCTAAAGTGAGGGTTAAGGCTGCTCTCCTGAGTCTCTGATGTGCAGGGCATGTAAATTTAAATCATGACAAGGGGGTTGATAGACATAAAGGATCAGGGAGGGTGAGAGTGCTATAGCAGTAAATTCACTGTTAAGGGATAACCAGTGGGGACATTGCAATTTATATTGACATTACTGACACTCAGAGAAAGCCTTTTGAAAAGGAAAGCTACTGTTTCACTTTTTCCAAGTCTGTTTTCTTTTTAATTAAAATAAATGTTTCTGGCTGCCTTATTTATCAATGGCTGTAAAAGTTGCCCTCTTTCCTTTCAGTCTGTACTTTCTGCAGTGTCTAGCTTGAATAAAGAGACAAATTTGGGGGTTCAGAATTGCAAAATTTGTGTTGCTCACAAAAGGTGTCAGGTCAGACCAAATTAAAGAGTTCTTTGACCTGCTGGTTTTAAGTTTACCCCTAGAGTAAATACACCCTTGTCTTAAGGTATTCTAAAAGCAAAGCTGACATAGCTAGGTTAAGAAGTGACAAAGAATGGGCAAGAAAAGTGGAAAATATATTTTGCTTTATAGACACAGCGACATGGAGAACTCCATGTCATATGAAGAAATTCCATCCAGAAATGTGAAGTTAGGACTCGAAAATTTCAAAATTTTTGGTAGCCTTCTGTCAGAAATTTGAATTCTTAATGATAATTTACGTACCCATCAGATGATGAAGTTACAAATGAAAAAATATTGGCATAATTTTAATATTAGGCATTTCAAAAACTAACCATAGTAAAAGTTATCAAGGTGGTTTTTTTATGATCTTCTACAGAAGCACAGAACCAGTCTGTGTACTTTACATAACTTCATTTCGAAGGCTTTGACATATTTCCTAGGCAACTTTTTCCCTCTTTAGGTACTGGAATAGTAGAACCATATAAACTGGTGATTCTTGGGGGAAACAGGAACTATTTTTAGTTGCTAGTTGTATTCCAAAGAAGACTCTTTTCTTGCCAAGAAAAAAGGGAATGGCTCTTTCAGAGTGCTCTAGATCATGTAAGTTTAGATTTCCAGTGCCAAAATTATTTCAATTTGAAAATTAAAAGTATTGAGTTTCACAGATGCATTTGAGAATGCTGCTCCCAGGTTAATTCACAGAATTGTACATGCCAAACCCTCTTTAACTCAAGGAGTAATCCAAGCAAGAACCTTAGGAAAAGTTATTTTTAAGGCATTAAATTTATTTGTTAATAATTTTTCATTGTGAAGAATGAAGAAATATATACTTATCATAAGCACATACAGAAATTTATTCTTGGTAAGAGATGGGAAAGGTAATCTGCTTTTGATTATGATCAAATACCACAACTTGTACCACCACACACCACAAATTACAAAATATTTGAACCATTTGAAAGCAGCAATCCCAAATATAAGGTGAATTTAGAAATTTCCCTCCTTTCCACACGTGTAAGCATTGCAGGAAGTCCACACAGCAGAGGATTTAGATTTGTCCATCTTTTGTTTTGAGGGTTTGATGAATGTGTTTCATCTTGAGAAAATATTTCCACAGATGCTATGCATATATTGTCCAAACATACTTAATTTTAGGCAGGAGGAAAAGCAAGGGAATATAAAACCATCATGGGATTCACAGTAGATATTCTCTTATGGATTTAAGCATCCTCAGTTTCTCCTAATTTAGTTGTTCTTCATCTCCTAAATCCATTGATGCTTGTGCACTTAGGAGAAGCAGAAGCATTCTGCATTCAACAAAAATGGTTCTGCCATTCTTCTAATGTTACAGCAAGCAAATTTACAGTATTAATGTGTAAATACAAAAAAAAAAAAGAGGGGGGACAAAGTTCTGTTGATATAAACTTGGGTACTCTATTACTAGGTATTTCTGTCCCAGTCAAGCTGTAGGAATTTCCCAAGGAGTGTCTCTGTTCTTATTCTAAACGTGGAAGAGTTGTTCAGTGTGGATAATACAGAGACAGTTTCGGCCTTATGAATATTTCAAACATTTGTATTTTCAATTATGTTCTTAATTACGAAACAAACTCAGCAACATTAATTTTGAAAGGACTGCATAATTCTTGGTTGTATTTCTGTACAACTATCTTAGTGAGACATCTGTTCTCCAAAGATAAATATTTCTCCAAGCTTTCCCTTAAATCTAAGCTGGCAAGGTGGGCAGAGTATGAGTTTGATATTAATTAAAGAGATCTGCATTAGTTTACAAAAAGCTAATTTCTCTGCCTGTAAACAGCCTGTATTTCCTGCTATGCTTTGCATACCTTTAAATAAACTAACTGCATTCCTGTCACTCTCTATTTTTCTCCTAGAAAATGTATGCATTTGGAAAGATTAATCAAAAATAGATGCTGACATTCTTATCATATTGCAATGACCTGCACATCCAGGCAATCACCATTGCCATACATCCATTGTAGTTTCATCTGGAGATTTATATCCTCTAGGTATCAGACTCAAGGCTTAAAGTACTGATGGACATTTTTCAGAAAGCTTTGTTGCTGAGGAATTGTGGTTTCTTGAGAGAAATAGTTTCCTTGTGGAAAAAAAAGCATGCTTTTTTTTTAAAATATCATGTAATAAATACACATGAAAAGCACTGAATTTTCAAATATAGTAACATGTAATAAAAAGACTATGTTTTTTTAAATGAAGATCTGAAAATACACAATTAATGCAGAATAAGTGAAAGACTATTCAAGTGGGAGAACTTTTAAGGACATGAGATGGAAAACTCAATACAGAGGTTTTTTTATTTCCTGAAAGAATTGGAACAAGATTTTTGATTCTCTGTCAAACTTCCTATTTTGTTTTGTTGGTTTTGGGCTTGGTTTTGTTTTTTTTTTTTGTTTGGTTTTTTTTTTTTTGTTTGGTTTTTGGGTTTTTTTTTTTTGTTTTTGTTTTTTTTTTTTTTTTTTTTGTTTTTTGTTTTTTGTTTTTTGTTTTTTGTTTTTTTAAAGCTATTTGCTTTATAGAAGTAACACTTTGGTTTACAGTTCCAGTAACTAGCCTGATTAATTCACTGCACTGGACCCTACTGACTTATATTCTTCCCTAATATCACCCCAATTTTACTGGTGATAACTCATAACCATTAAACCACCAGAACTGAGTAAATGTATATGGCAAAACAAAGCCAATTATTAATTAAATTTTTCTCTATGAGTTCATGCATCCATTCAGTTACTTTCCAACAAAAACATTCACGTGCAGTTTAAGATTAAACAGAAAATAGAAAAACATTAGTTGGAAGGGCCTTCAATCCAGGAACAGAAGGTAGATCCCGTGTCTTGTCTGAACAAACATGCTGTGACAATACCAAATTTCTGAAAAACTATGAAAATGGAAAGCAGTTATTAAATAAGTATGAACAATGCACAGGGGCCCATGATCAGTTAAAAAAGTTTCAGATGTGGAAAACAAATCAGGTAAATAGAATAATTTATGAAGACCTAATTATATATTAGCACTTTGTTATGGATTTTCTATCTATCCTTTCTGTTTCTGTTACTTCTATATAAATTAGTATTTTTCCACCTTGCTGATGCAAATATATATCTTACATAATTTCCCTCACATTCTCCCCTTCACACCCTGCCTCTTTTCTTTCTAAAGACATATTGTAATAGCAATGCTGCTTGAATAACAAGGCACTTCCATTATGTGCTTATAAAGTTGGTTTGCCTGACTTTTTTTGTGACCAGAACCATTGAAATGCTCTGTAAGGGTTCTGAGTAGAACACCTTGTAGTACTCTAACTTAAGGTGTATAAATTACTGAACAAAAGTCTATATTAGTCAGGAGTAGTTGCAGTCACTGCTTTAGCAGCTCCTTTCTTCACTTAACCAAGAATCACAGTTGAGAGATTATTTGTTATGAAAAACATCTTCAAAATGATTCACATCCTCTACTTATTCCTTCCAAGAACTTGCTGCTCCCATTACTGTAACAGTTTCTGCTTGGACTATGAGAACTAACTACAAAATGTACGTTTCACTGACAATTCTGTGCTAAGAATATGAAGGCTTGTTCTCTACTCATCCTTTCTATTATATTCATCCTCTCCTAAAGTAGAATATCCTTTCTCAGCTGCTAGTCAGCTGGCACAGACCCTGTAAGCTCACAAAATGCATTTCACAAGATTTTCAAAGGAAACATACCGTTCCTTTGGCCCATGCATGGCAGATGTTTTGCCCACATACAGCATGTTCGCAAATCATCAGGGTGCAGATATCACCATGCACACAACACCCTCTCTCTATAATGGAGTGCCCCACAAGTGGGAAGATACATGAGGATGATCAGTGATGGGTGCAGAACATCCATGGCACATTTTTTTCAGGGACCTCTGGCCATCATCCATGTCCATCCTAGTGGAGAAATGAGCTGTCATTACTTTGTGAACCTTTGTTGTCCAAAGACTTCTCTTGAAATCATTACAAGCAATACTGCTTGATATGCCAGTGAATCCCACTGCACTAGGTACCTCAACGTACTCTGCACTCTAGAGTGACATGAAAGAAAAATCTTGATTAAAATCATCAGCCTGTGACTGACCCTTATTACATTCTTCATCGTGATGTTACCTGCTCACTACCGTTGTGAATTCTGAAATTATTTCAGGACCATCACAGACTCTGCTCACTTCAGTTCTGATAGGCCTTGGAGAAGTGTGCATTCAGCACCTGACTGAAGAATGGTCAGACAGGAGAGACTTGGGAAACATGGTCCTTAGTGCTAACTGGGTTTTCAACCCTTGTTGTACCTTATGCTTGAGAATGCTTACAAGCCATTGTGATAGGAGCCATCATTGCTAGACAAGATCCTTCCATAACCTTACACCTTTGATCCCTGTACTCAGACCACATCTGCCTAGATATCTGCACATCACAGTAGATAGCAACTTCTATTTTAAGAAAAGATTTAGCAGAAATCTGAACTATGTGTAAACTTTGCTTTAAAAAAATCAATTCTTGCGAAGAGGAAAAAGCATGCAAGAAAGCTGTACAGATTTTGGAAAATCAATAAAAAGTAATGTGAGGGGCAATGTATTGTGTCTTTCATCTCAGTTGAGGTAGATGGCCTGAGCATGACACCAGCACTGTGATAGGCACCTGTTTGGTGTCAGTAAAGGCATACCTCTGGCACCCTTCCCAATGAGATGAAGCCCTGTTTGAGGTGTAGAATTCGCAGTCAGGAACAGAATCGTATATCCCATGAAGGTGCTGCCTTTCTTCCTCTGATCTTTAGTTGATGCTTGAGCCATTCCACTCCCTGGTCACCTTCTTAAAGAAGAAGTGGTTTTACCCCTGTACTTGACACTGGTGGGGCTTCACCTCAAGTATTGTGTTCAGTTCCTTCATGACAAGAAAGAGAGGTGCAGGAGCATGTCCAAAAACACCTGAAAGAAGGCAGTGGCAAGGTGGGTGTCAGACTCTTCTTCCGAGCGACAAGTGACAGGACAGGCAGAAATGGCATCAAGCTATACCAGGCAAGGTTTAGGTTAGGTATTAGGAAGGCTTTCTTCTTGGAAAGGATGGTCAGCAATGGAAACAGGCTGCCAAGGGAAGTGGCAGAGTCTCCATCCCTGGAAATGTGGCATGAGGGGACATGGTTTAGTGGTGAGAATGGTAGTGCTGGGCTAATGGTTGGACTCAATGACCTTAGAGGACTTTTGCAACCTTAACAATTCTAAGACAGTCTAGAAGGATTCTAAGACATGTCCAGTAGGTCATTTCATATGGGCTGCAGCTCTTACGGTGAGCTGTTTTCCAGAGCTATTTCTGGCCTATCCACGCCAGCCTGGAGAGTAACACTGTGGTTGTGCTAAGACCGAGAGATGGGGTAACACAACAGGTATGAGTGGAGAGGGTGGAAAGGCTGTAACAGCAACAAAGTTTTCCAGGTGAAGATGAATTCGGGAATGGCTTTTTTCTAGGAGCATGTGGAAGAAATGTGCTGTTGTCTAGCTGAGAAGCACAGTGTTATTTTGAAAGATGATGACATCCTCAACGAGGTAGAGTGCTCAGCTGGGTTATTTGCTTCATGTTTTGCAGTTTATCTCAGTCAGCGAGAGGTTTTAGCTATTCTCACCCTTCTCAGTGCTCTTGCTGGTTTTCTTTTGGAACTGAGCAGGCTAGTGCAAGACTACATATCCTAGATGAAATCACAGCACTGACTTGTATCAGGGAATTACAACATTTTCTAGCTTATTTCTTGTTTCTTTGCATATGCAGTGTAACATCTTGATCATTTTTGACCACAGATGCATACTGAATTTTCTCCTGTGATAACCTGGTTCATTTTCATTTCTCATCCAGAGAAATGAAGTTTTTGCTTCTGTGAATTACTTGAGTATTTTTGTTCAAATCCAAAGTTGCATTGTTTTGCATTTGAGTTACATTAAATAGCAATTTTATATTCTTAGTAAGAAAATAAATCTTTTCTACAGTATTCAAGGAGATAATTTATTATCAGTGTTTATTGTGTTTCTCTTTGATCCTGACTGCCCTACTCAACTTTATACCTTTTGGCAAACATAAGGAAATCTTGAAGGACAGCATCAATTCTGAAGAGAAGTGACTCCTACTGTAAAATGTGTGTTGGTGAAAATAAAGACAATGATAGTCTAACAATTTATACGGTTGTGCTTCCACACAAAGAGAATTGGTCACTTCATTCAACTCATAGTAGCTGAACAAGTACTTATGACTACCTGGAACCTAAGGCTGAAGACACAACAACACTGGAGTTGGTATGTTTGTTGACATCTCAGTAGGATATAGAAAATTGATACTCAACTGTTTTCAATTAGTCTACAGTCTCCTAACTGGACTGGAGGCTTTTCTTGTACCTATCACCAGAATCTACACATTCTTGGAGAATCAAATTAGCTAACAAACAAAAGGTAAAATATATATATATATATATGAAAATACATAAACCCTGTATTAAATAGCATGCATCTGACTCAGTTGAGTTTATTTTACAAAGTCTTTTAAATTTAATTTCAGTGACTATTCACCCAAAACAGACAAAATGACACATTCTTCCTTTATATTTTTCTGAGCATATGGAACAGTGGCTTCCTCTCTGAACTCCTAATTTCTGAATTTCTGAGCAATGCTTGAAGGATGGGAATGGACACAGAGTTTACAAACCTGAAAGGAAAGAAGAAAGGTTACTTCCATGAAGTGCTTTACCTCTACACAATCTTAGTAAGGGATGGGTTTCAACCATTTCTTTGAAAGTAGTCTCCTATGTTTTATATTTTTAGTTTTTTAAAAAAAATTTCTTTTTTCATCATCTAAGCTCTGCAAATATATCTTCAGAATTTTTAAAGTATCTTTTTAATTTTTTTTCAGTCATGCTCAACTGTATCACAGAAAATGTTTTTTTAAACACTGAAATCCATAACTTTCCATAGCACAATTGCCCCAAACAGTCTATAATTCCCTTGCATTTTATCTAACCAGACAGTCTGATTGATTTATCTCTTTTTCAGAACATCTAATTATTTTGAGAATGTACAGCATCTCTACTTGTCAAGTATTAGTTCTCATTTTAGTTTCATTTAACTTCTAGAACTCCTCTAATAATACTTTCAAGTATGTCTTCAATCATGTTCAAAAACTTTCTATTTTTGCTCATTCTTTCTCTGAAATTAAAATTTTACATAGGTGAAAAATCTCTAAAGTTTTTACAGATGAATGATTTTTAAAGGGGAAAACATAGTTAAGGAGATTAACTTCAGAATTATGACATTTGCAATAGCTAAAATCACAAGCAGGGAATTCACATTGGTTTTATGAAGAAAAAATGGAAATATATATTGAAAAAAAGAAAGCAAAAAAGGAATAGACTCAGAAATCAGCAAAATATTTTTCATAATAAATTAGGATCTTACAAGTGGTTTAACAAAAAAAAAGGGTTATAGCAATATATAGCATGATGGGGAAAATTAGTTATATTCAGAATCATGTCACGAATGACATTGCTATATTTAATTTTGTTAGTTAAGCTTAACTGTTTGAGACATCTGTTCATGAATTTGATGTATAATGCACATTTATTGAAAGGGACTAGGTGACTGTCTTTAGCTTTTGCTAAGAATCACATTTGACGATTTCTATTGCAATTCCTAAAGGTGTTTTAAAACTTTGAGTTGATGCTTAACAAGCTTAAGAAAAATTATTCTTGCAAAAGTTCATGTGTTGGAGTGGCAATTAAACACAGTAATTATTACAGATAAAGACTTACCTAAGCTCTTCTTTGATTCTTGTAATCCAGAAAAGAGGAAGATATATGCATATCTTTCTTTTCCCCCAGTCATATGCATAGAAATCAAACCAAAAGTAACATCATGAGAATCAACTTTTACAACAAATACAAAAATCAAGCTGGTATTATAAATTATTAAAAATTCATTATAATTTCTGATTTTCTATCAAAACAGACAGCTAGAAACTTTTTGCCTGGATGTGTAACAGTTAAATCTGATCAAGCTGGCTCCTGAGTTATGATTCATTTGATAAAATGCAGAAAACACCTTGCACATACTGATATCTGAGCTGGTCACCTCTGGGTTTCTCTATAGTTACTGCAGAGAAATAGGCACTGAGATGATAAAATATATCCTTTCCTGAAGCAGGCACCTACATCAGCTTCAACCAATCCCACTTTGACAGTGTTTGTTTCTTCCCATTGGTTTTAACTTAGTCCTCAGTGATGTGTATGATGCAAATGTTCCACACTGACACTAGAAAAACAATCAAATTAAACTAAATTTCATTTCAGCCTGCTTAGTTAAATTATAACCCCAGTATAGCCTATTTTAGCCAATATTAGAAATAAAAGCAGGACATACATATTAAATGTTAATTTCTCTAGTTTTTGATACAGAAGACATTCAGGTACAGTCCAAATAAATTTTAACTGTGGAATATGCAACTTCACTCTTTAGAATTGTTGTATTACTGAAAGATCAAGTTAAGACTTCAGTGGTGTCAGGCACAATGAGCCAAGGGAAAAGAAGACATCTTCAAAAACCAAAATGCCACCTGAAAACGTGTTTTGCCCATGTTGCACTGTCTGTAGGATTTGGGAATTTTTTGTGTTTATTTTCTCCTTTGTGCAATTTTAAAGGAAAGTTGTGTCCAAAGATGATAAAAAAAGCAATAAGCAGGATATTAACTCCACTTCACCACACAATGCTGGTTTTTAAAAAGTGTACATTGCTTTATTTGTGGTTTGGGGTTTTTTCCATTAATATGAAACATTTTCAGATATGAAAATCTATATAAAAATCAATATGGTCAATATGAATATCTTCACAAAAATATATGAAGCATAATAAATTACAGAATTATTTTGAAAATGAAATTAACTTGTGTATTTTCATTTGTTTAAAATGGCTTTACTTTACAAAACAGAAATTCTAAATTCATACAAGTTTATTTTCTATATATGTAAGTTGTCTGACTTGTAATTCTGCTTGACTGCACTACATTAAATGTAAAGGTTTTAATATCTTAAAAATACCAAGATTATAGATAGCCTCACAATTTTTTGTCTTAATCTTGGGAGTTGTGAATCAAATATTTCTGTGACCAAACTGATTATTCCTGCAGATCCCACATAAGATTTTGTGGTGAGTCAGACCAATTATTTTTTTGGTGTAAAATTTCTAGAATATCTCAGTAGATTTTGAGCCCGAGTTTCATTTTCTAATTTAATTTCAGAATCAGTATTTGAATAGGCATGTAACTTTTATGCCATATATTCTAAAATTTCTGTCTTCAGGTGGGGCAGCAATAAGTACAGGTTTTCAGTTACCTTTTTCTTCCACAGTTACCTGTCTCCGGTAAATGCCAGATTTCAGGCACTGTGTCTTTAAACAGTATATATTATTCTGCTCAACATATGTAGAAACTAAGCTTGGAAAAGATAAGAAGAATAAGACTGTCTGACAAGATATGACAGATATAAAGTAAAATGATATTTAGTAAAAATATTGCATGGTGGGGTTTTTTTCCTCAAAACTCAGTTGAATTTTTAGTCTTATTTTATAGCCTATTTTAGCCAATATTAGAAATAAAAGCAGGACATACATATTAAATGTTAATTTCTCTAGTTTTTGATACAGAAGACATTCAGGTACAGTCCAAATAAATTTTAACTGTGGAATATGCAACTTCACTCTTTAGAATTGTTGTATTACTGAAAGATCAAGTTAAGACTTCAGTGGTGTCAGGCACAATGAGCCAAGGGAAAAGAAGACATCTTCAAAAACCAAAATGCCACCTGAAAACGTGTTTTGCCCATGTTGCACTGTCTGTAGGATTTGGGAATTTTTTTGTGTTTATTTTCTCCTTTGTGCAATTTTAAAGGAAAGTTGTGTCCAAAGATGATAAAAAAAGCAATAAGCAGGATATTAACTCCACTTCACCACACAATGCTGGTTTTTAAAAAGTGTACATTGCTTTATTTGTGGTTTGGGGTTTTTTCCATTAATATGAAACATTTTCAGATATGAAAATCTATATAAAAATCAATATGGTCAATATGAATATCTTCACAAAAATATATGAAGCATAATAAATTACAGAATTATTTTGAAAATGAAATTAACTTGTGTATTTTCATTTGTTTAAAATGGCTTTACTTTACAAAACAGAAATTCTAAATTCATACAAGTCTATTTTCTATATATGTAAGTTGTCTGACTTGTAATTCTGCTTGACTGCACTACATTAAATGTAAAGGTTTTAATATCTTAAAAATACCAAGATTATAGATAGCCTCACAATTTTTTGTCTTAATTTTGGGAGTTGTGAATCAAATATTTCTGTGACCAAACTGATTATTCCTGCAGATCCCACATAAGATTTTGTGGTGAGTCAGACCAATTATTTTTTTGGTGTAAAATTTCTAGAATATCTCAGTAGATTTTGAGCCCGAGTTTCATTTTCTAATTTAATTTCAGAATCAGTATTTGAATAGGCATGTAACTTTTATGCCATATATTCTAAAATTTCTGTTTTCAGGTGGGGCAGCAATAAGTACAGGTTTTCAGTTACCTTTTTCTTCCACAGTTACCTGTCTCCGGTAAATGCCAGATTTCAGGCACTGTGTCTTTAAACAGTATATATTATTCTGCTCAACATATGTAGAAACTAAGCTTGGAAAAGATAAGAAGAATAAGACAGTCTGACAAGATATGACAGATATAAAGTAAAATGATATTTAGTAAAAATATTGCATGGTGGGGTTTTTTCCTCAAAACTCAGTTGAATTTTTTAGTCTTATTTGTAGGGAATCAGCATAAAATAAAATGTCAGAAAAAAACACCCATTATTAAAGTATTGATAAGATAAAAGCTTTAAAAGTTCTTGAAATTCACCAAAAAAATTCTGTGTTGTATGTTAAAATCTTTTTTTTTTTTTTTGAGATCTGCTATCAAAATTTGTTTTAAAGTTAATAAGAAGCATTCAGTCAATAAGAAGGATGGTGTGAGAGAAGCAACAATACCTAACATGGAACTGTGTTTCTTGTAACAAGCAGTTCTAAGTCTAGCATCTGAGTAATACAGAGGGATTTCTATTTTCTTTGATTATTTAATCATTCATTAAAATGGATTTGAAGGCAAATTAAAATTTGGAGATATTAAACAACCCATGCAAATTCTTATCTTACTGATAGACCTTCACTTTTCAACTTAGAGTATAAATAATCATGATTTGAGGTGTCTGGAAGGCTTGTCAGTAAAGTACAATCCATTATTCAACTCATGGGCAGGGAAATAATGACTGCATCTTGAACAGTCATCAGTCTCCATAGCATCAGTGCTTCTTTTTATGGGAAGGTACACAACTTTCTCCTGTCATCACATAACTGCCCAGGCTCTGGTGCCTGTTTGTCATGACCCTGCCTGCATTTCAGAGTGGCTAGCATGAATGTTGTTTTTGGAAGTGCCCATCAAATTAGAATTCATAGAGGAGGACACAAAGAAAAAGAAAAATAATAATAAGAAGGGGAAAGGGAAAGGGAAGGGAAGGAAAAGGGGGAAGGAAAGGGAAAAGGAAAAGGAAAAGGGAAGGGAAGGGAAGGGAAAGGGAAGGAAGGGAAGGAAGGAAGGGAAAAGGGAAAAGGGAAAGGAAGGGAAGGGAAGGGAAAGGGAAGGGAAGGGAAGGGAAGGGAGGGAAGGGAAGGGAAGGGAAGGGAAGGGAAGGAAAAGGGGAAAGGGGAAAGGGAAAGGGGAAAGGGGAAGAAAGGAAGAAAGGAAGGAAAGAAAGGAGAAAGGGAGAAGGGGAGAAGGGAGGAAGGAGGAAAGAAAAGAAAAGAAAAGAAAAGAAAAGAAAAAGAAAAGAAAAGAAAAGAAAAGAAAAGAAAAGAAAAGAAAAGAAAAGAAAAGAAAAGAAAAGAAAAGAAAAGAAAAGAAAAGAAAAGAAAAGAAAAAAAAGAAAGAAAAGAGAAAGAAGAAAGAAAAGAAAAGAAGAGAAAGAAAAGAAAAGAAAAGAAAAGAAAAGAAAAGAAAAGAAAAGAAAAGAAAAGAAAAGAAAAGAAAAGAAAAGAAAAGAAAAGTACAGGTGAGGTGAGACAAAGTTGAATTTCATATTCCAAAACTATTCCCCTGGGAAATGAGAATTCAGAAGGTATTCACAATGATTCAACGCTGACTCTCTGTTGAGCTAGGCTAACACTCATGGAAGAATGCTCTTCAGTATAAATTGTGTTTGAAAGGAGTCAGTGGCCTTGTTTGTTGGGGTGATAGGTCATAGAGGAGATTTTCAAAGACTTGCAACTTGTCTGTGATATCATACCATATGTTGAACTGGTCTCAGTGGTTTTGAAAGTCCCACATGGTTTTATTTGCACCTATACACAAAAGAATATTGCTAAAATATGTAAGAGAAACACAGCAGAATAATAATAATACTAATCAAAACATGGCAATGAATAATTTCAACAAGAATTTGAGAATAATCATTTTTTCTAATATTAGGATTTGTGAATTTGAGTGGAAAGAGTTATTACCTATCTCTAGCAAGAATCCAAAATGTGGTTTCAAATCCCAGGAGAAACAACTAATTTCCTGAATCCTAAAAGTCTTCTAGGTTTGACATTTTCAACAAGACACCTCTTTGCAGGCTTGAGACTTCCATTTTAATCTTCACCAAGGAAATGTCTCTTAATTCAGGAGTCACTAGCTGCTACTCAGCAGTGGTGATGAGCCTAATGCCCCCCTCAGAGGAAAGCCCATTCCTCATGGACTTACTCTTAACCATCCTAGTCCTGATTATTATCCAAGCAGCCTTTAAATAATGACCTTTAAGGAGCTGGTAGGCATTTTTTTCTTTTTTTTTTTTAACAGCGGACCTCACACAAACTCTGACAATTCATTCGTTTCTTTGGAGCAGCTTGGCCCCATTATTTCTCCAGCTTCAGCGCAATGAAAACAACTTACGTGAGCTGTCAAGGCTTTTCTCTCGAATAACTCCTAAATACTTCAGCACAGAAAGTAAAACATGGTGACTAATACTCTAACATCTGTTGCACATTGTCATGCACCCTGCTGCTGCCAACCAGCTAAAATGGCAGCACATTTTACTGCCAGATGTGTCAAGATTTCATCTGCTTCTTCACTGTAATTCTAGGAAATCTAAGCTCCTACATCACATATACTCTAAAAGATAAGGCTAAGAGTCAAAAATTTTCTCTCTGGAGAAGATATGATGTATACTTTGTCAAGTGAAGATTGGATGCCCTGCTCTGAGCTTCTCTTATCTAATTGAACATTCAGTTACAGAAGCAATAAATGAATGAAGAGAATGCCTCAAGATGTTCCTACTTTGATGGATTATAAAGTAGAGGAAAAAAGAAGAAAAATCAGCCATCATGTTTGTTTGGCCTGATGAAATCGGTTTCTTGGAAGGATTTCTACAGCTAATAAGATATGTGATTTTGAACACACCATACTATGCCCCCCACACCAAACATTTCATTAAATAAAATTATTTTCTTAAGAATAAGATCACAGCTGGCTCTATTGTCTCAGCCTGATTCTTTATGTTTGAATTTTTCACATATTATCACTTGTCAGCGGGGACTTTGCATGGGAGTTTCTAAAAAAGCCAGATAAGACCTTCTGTCTTAAGTGAAGCTTATTCTATATTCTAATAAACATATTCTATATCTATTCTATATTCTAATTAACATGTTCTATTCTATTCTATTCTATTCTTAAATTGACTAGATGTTTCCTACTTTATTGAAGTTCTTCCAGTACTTGTTTGCCCTATCAGTAATAATGAGACAATTTCTGAGAGTAAGTCTAGCTGCAGTTCAAATAATTTGGTGGAAGAAATGAATGAAAATGTCCTAAAATACACATGCACAACACCAGCAAGTATGCAAAAATCTTCAGGTACCTGAGCTAAGGAGAGCTGCCCAATGGCACTTACAAATATTTAAGTGATTAAAGGAATTAATTCTCCTTGTATAGCAGTACATACTAAATGAATAAATGACTTGTCTGCTCAGACCGCTTCCATAAATCCTGGGATGTATAAATATAAATATTATATTTTAATTTATTGACATGTGCCTAATAAATTTGCATTTCCACACAGGTTCAGGGAAGACACACAAAATGTGTCTTCCAGTCATGAGTTATTTTGTAGACTATTTTATGAGGAAACCTTCAATTTCCTTTTACTACCTCCATCCTTTCTGGTCACCCTCTTTGGAAGTCTATATAATTCACTTCATTTCAAGTGACTGTAGGATTCTTATTTTTGTTTTATCCTAAAAATACTCTAATTCATTATGGTTTTTTTTATCTTCATTTTTATTTTATATTTTCTTTAACCTATCCATAGTTTTCTTTACATGGCAGAAACACACAGATTTATTTTTTTTTAAATTGTGATATTTTAAAGAAAACTTTACACATACTATCTTATACTAGGATCCCATCAGATCTTCTAAGCCAGGTCAGGTCAGGATGGATTAATACTTAGAGCAGACACCTCCAAAGGATATCTAGGCCTCTCAGAAATTCTAAATCAATATACAGCACAGTACTAGAGGGCAATGTAGGGCTAAAAGTGTTATCTTTTATGCACGTTAAAAACTGATGTCTTGACATTTGTCAAATCCTATGACAGAAGTTGTATTGATTTTTCATGTCTCACTTTTGTGCATTGCACTTAGAATCTTAAAATTTTTAAAACTTGGGCTGCCAAAATATGGTATTTCCTGCTGGGGAAAAGTTCATCACGTGTCGTCTGTGCCCCCTCAGGGCAAAGATTGCAGGGGGATCTTTGCTTCAATGCCTGGAGCACCTCCTCTCCCTCCTGCCGCACGGCCTTGGTGTCTGCAGGGCTGTTTCTCACACATCCTTACTCCTCTCTCCTGCTGCAGCTGCAAAGGGGTTTTTTGCCACTTCTCAAATCTGCTATCCCAGAGGCGCTATTGCTGACAGGCTCAGCCTTGGCCAGCGGCAGATCCATCTTGGAGCCAGCTGGCATTGGTTTTATCAACCATTGGGGAAGCTTCTAGAAGCTTCTGCAGAAGTCACCCCTGTAGCCCCCCTCCTATTACCAAAACCTTAACATCCAATATAAAACCTCTTCTCTAATGTCAAATAAGTAATAAGTGACATTTGAGCACTCTAAGGCTTGCTTTCGTGATAAAATCAAAATTACTGAATTCATCTTAAGCTAGGACAGAAACTAGCTCTTCTGTTTTTTACTGATTACTGTTGGTCTTGCTTGCCGCAAGCCTAAACTGATTTGACACATGGATTATCCCTGCTTAAGCTGTGAACACAGAGACTGGCCCAAGTTATAACAATTTTGTAGTTTCAGTATAAGATCATCTCTAGCTGAGAAGAAATAAAAATGGTTGACCTATTGTATGATTCTCTGTTATTCAAGATTTTTTCCTATCTTAAATGCTTAATGAGAAGGCATGCCAAAAACCTTTAAAAGCAGATTGTTCTTCAGAGTACCATTTTCACCTCCTAGACACTGCTATGAAAGTTCATGTGGGTTCATTTTCATGGAAAGCAGTGCGTGCACTGTGTTGAAATATGGATTCAGTGAGCTAACTGGAGCCCATTAAAGGGGAGTATGACATAACAACAACTTCTCTGAATTGAGTCCAAATGAGGCACTTTATGTCAATAATTCAGAACACATCCTACGCAACTGAAAATTCAATTTATTTAGCTACCCTTCCCAGTACACTGTAAGAATTAGGCTGAAGACTGATATCCATGGAAGTCAGCTACCAGAACTGTGAGCTGCCTAAGTTTACTTGTTAGAGGCTCACTGTCCCTCTAAAGTCCCATATTTTGATCCTTGATACCACAGAATTTGAAATTCCTAGCCCCTCAAACTCTTATAAAACACATAGCCAAGAACAGAGCTTCAAACTTTACTTATTAATATACTAGATTGGTATCTCAATTACCACAGAACAGTAATGCTACCTCTTGTGGATCACTGTGTATTTAGTTAATTATTTTTAAACATTTAAAGAAAAAAGGTCTACCTCAGAATATTTTGACTCCTATCATATGAAGATGCTGTTTTGAATGAGCCTTTCCATAAGAACAGGCACATATATTTCCTAATTGGGTTCTGTTACAGAGCTACTCTACCCTAGGAAACACATGCTGGAATCTTTCCCCTTGCATTTTAGACAAGATCTAACTTACTGTCATGTCCTGACAATGCCAATGGATTCAATATTTGTAGGTGAGATCAGGTAAATTTGGATGGAACTTTCAAATTAGTTGAGTGTAAAATACTTCAGGGCTGCCCAGGGTGTGTACATATGGAAAAAAGCAAACAAAGGTGCCTTAGAGGCGGGTAACTTTGGGATGGAGATGTGTGTTAATATTGCAATTAGATTGTAATGAACCAAGCTCATCTGAAGAAAGTTATTTTGCCAGAGTTGTTGGCTCAGCAGCCTGATATCTATCTCCCTTCAGTGTCAGGTGCTATGTGGCTCCTTAGCTGCAAAGTACCATCGAGTTCTCCTCCTTGCAAAGATTGCAATGGAGCCTGGCTGAGGTGTCCCCACACTGCTCCACCCTCTGTTCTGTCCCCCTCAGCAAGTGCTTACTGTTGTCTGGGGAATCATGGTGGACCATGCCAGCTGTGTTCCATCCAGGGAGTAGAAGCTGTATTTCACCTTATAATTTCCATAACGTTACAAGGGTGTAATGTTGTTCATGTTAGGATGTAAATAGAACATCTCCCTAGCCATTTTCCACATATGGATCAGGCTTTCCTTTTTTGTATCTCAATCCATAAAGCTTATTTGTCACTGATGCTTCTGTAACAGCGTTTTCTCCCTTTCAGTCATGGGTGGTTTCTTACACCTAAGAGAGGACTTTAGAGGATTACAGGCTGTGCTATCCAGCCCCATGCCAGCATGACCCTATTCTAGGACAAGGTAGAGAAAAGTAGACTGCTCCAGAGGAGCTCCATATCCATACCTGAAATGCATCCAACCCTATTCTCAAGAGCATGAATATTATATATTTTCAGTCCTTACCACATTTTTATGTGACTTTTTAATTAGTACTTATATTTGTGTACTTTCTCATTCTTTTTTAGGCATGCACTGATCATGGGCAGCTGCATAAGTGAAATAAAGGCAGGTCATGAGGACTGTGACACAGTGAATCACTGTTTATCTCTAAAAATGCCTAGAGCCACATAATTTGACTTCAACATTTTCTGTGCTCTACAGTGAATATGCTATCACTAGTCATCTTTTCTGTGCAATGTTAGTACCAATTACTCTGATGAAAAGAATACAAGATAACTATTACACCTGAATTAACTTTAACCTGTTACTTGCTGAACCAAACTTGCTCGTCTTCTATACCGGCACAAAGAATTGCTGTTTAAATAGATAAGGTAAGAGCAATAATTTCTTCAGACAACATTCTATTAGCTTTCCTGGAAGATTATGATTCCTTAGACTTCTTTTCCAAGCAAAAAGAGATTAATAATATCAAGACAGTAATGACAAAATATGCATAAAGCAAACTTATTTAAGTAACTTATTGTCTATGGAGGAAAGAAATCAAGATTTATTTTTCATAGAAATATAGAATGGTTTGTGTTGGAAGGGACATTAAAGACCATCTGCTTCCAGACTCCCTGGCAGGGGCACCTTTCGCTAGACCTGGTTGCTCAAAGCCTTGTCCAGTCTGGCCTTTAACACTTCCATCTCTCTTCCCAGCCCCCATTAGGTACTGGAAGTCTGTTCTCAGGTATCACCAGAACTTTCTCTCCTCCAGGAGAGAGCAGCCCCATCTCTCCCAGCTGTCCTCATAGGAGAGGTGCTGCAGACCTCAACATCTTTAAGTGCAGATATGGTTCCAAGTAGTGAGAAGTTCTTTGGTTTAGTTTTTAAGTTTTTTTTTTAATTTTAAAGCCTTCAGGATGTAATAATTATTAACAAGTAAACTGGAATATTCTTAGTGCTTAGCAGCTGAATGGTTCAGTTAACTGTGATGGGATATGTCTGCCAAGTGATCTTGTCTCTTATCTCTAAGCATATGAAAGGAACTGCTAGGAAATGTATTTTAAAACTTAGGAAATACTAAAATATTTATTTTCAGGCCATCTAGACCTTGCCTAGAGCTTTGTTCCTACAATACTGAGTCATAAAGTGATTTATTAGGATAACTTCAATGAGCAATTGCTATGTCTCAGCCTCAGATTTAAAGAAGTTTTGCATGCAGAAGGTGTCTTCATGGCCTTCTGTGGCTCATTTCCCTGTCCCTGGCAAAAAGATAAAAAATTCCTTCGCTTAAGACTATGTGAGTCTTAGGTTAAGCTTGCCTAGGAATTGCTGTGCTTTGCAATCCTTTAATCTCACACATAAACACACAAAAAGCAAACCAATTAATTTTATTTCCTTGAAAAATTATCTTCATACTTTTATCTATCAAGAAGCTTAAAGCTGAGCAAATAAGAGTAGTTATTTCTAGTAAAGATTTTCTATTAGAAAAAATATAAAAATTAATTCCACCAAATTTTACCTTATATAAATATAAAGCAATTCCCATTGAAAGCATGCTGTAAATCTTTTTTTTGACTGTTACTGATAATTTATTAACAGGCCTTAAGTGAAGACTTGGGACTTTCAATTGCAGAAAAAATAATTATTATGGATATTTTTCAGAAGCAGAATTTAAAATTCTCTTTTCACAAGCTTTCATAACAGCAAAATTTAATCCAGCTCTAAAGTTAGAGAGTAATTTTCCACTATTAAGCACATAACTAATATGTTGGGAGGGAAATACTGCTGTTCCTCCAATGAGATATTGATTTAATATCACTAATCTACAGGATCACCATGTCTAAATTAAAGCTAAGAGATTGACTAGTTTCTGAAAGCTCTTTAGGGACTCCAAGTCAATGACAGTAATGCTAGGCATTAGTATAGCACAAGCTGTTGAGATGCCTTATAGATGTTAATTATGCCTCAGAATAACCCTTGTATCTATAAATAAGCTATGTAACACATTCACTATTTAAAAGTCATCAACATCTACTTTTTTTCAGGTACTGTATTCTAGAGAGAAGACTGCAAGAGGGGAAGAAAAAATGTCTTGTGAAAAGTTTTAAGTTCCACAAATCATGGTTTCTTCAAATAAATTAGTATTTTCTTTAGTGGTTTTCTACTTCCACATTTGTCTTTTAAAAAATTAGAAAGAAAAACAAAGTTAAGAAAAGATAGAGGAAATAAAGCCCTAATGGAAAGAAGAAAATAGAAAAGAAAACAGTATTTCACATAGATATGAAAAAATTTATGTAATTTATGGAAACTTGTTATATTTTGAAGGCAGATGTATTTTGAAGCATGGTAACCACTGCATCCAGCTGTGAGATCCCCAGCATGTGAAGGACATTGACTTGTTGGACCAAGTCCAGAGAAGGGTCACCAACACCCCCCATAGGGGGGATGGAGTACAACTTCTGTGAGGAAAAGCTAGGACAATTGGAACTGTTCATCCTGGAGAAAATAAATTTTTGGGTTGATCTATTTTTGGCTTTCCAGTACTTTCAGGAAGCCTACAAGAAAGATGGAGTGAAATTATTTACATGTACTATTCACATGTAGTGAGAGGACAAGGGGAATGGCTTCAACTTGAAGAACTGCAGGTTTAGCTTAGATATTAGGGAGAAATTCTTTACTGTAAGAGAAATGAGGCGCTGGGACCAGTTGCCCAGAAAAGTTTGTGGAAGGCCAGGTTGGATGGGGATCTGGGCAACCAGGTCTAGCGGAAGATGTCTCTGCCCACATCAGGGGTGTTGGAACTAGATGATCTTGAAGATTCCTTCTGATATAGGCCATTCTATGATTCTATAATTCTATTATAAACATAATTTTAAAATGAAAAAGTGGTGTGTGTGCAAAATTTTACATATTTTCTAGTTAACTCTATTTATGAGGTTCTAGCATTAATGAGGGTCTAGTACACACTGACATATCAAATTAGTGTTTTTCTAATAAAAGTACTGTTGGCTGAGCTTCTCAACAAGGGAGACCAGAAGCTAGATTGCCAAAGAAACCTGAATTCAGGGCCAGTCTTTCACCTACCTATTCACTGGAATATTCTCTTCTGCATGGTCTTTTTGATTACAAAAAAAAACCCCAAAACAAAACAAAACTACAACTAGGAATTTATTTCAAGATGAGCGCCTAATTTTATGACATTTTCCTGCGTTGCCCCATGAAAGCCTGAGGTGGAAAGCTTTTTATTTATGAACCAGACTGGGTTATAAAACAAATATTGCCAGTTTCCCCTCACATTAGCATTCATTTCATGATTTTTATTTTTTTCCTCTGATAGGAGAAACTGCCTACACCCCTGCTCACCATGGCAACTGAAGAATCTAGCAGCAGACTCAGGGTAGGAAAAACATAAGAAAAAAACTCGAAAATATCCCCTGATACTAAAATTGATTTTGTTTTCACAGCAACACACTATGAACTTGCAAGAGAAAGAGAGCTGTCTACCTGTATTTCAGATAGAATCACCCAGCATGGGAGGACTACAACAAATAGTGTGTCTGTTTGCGTGTTACTCTGGAGTATGTTCAGGGTAGGTGGCACTTATTTCCAAAGCATGTTTTGACTGCTGAGGGAGGATGAGATAGTGACAATGACATGTTAGTGGATGTTTCTGTGGAAGAGAAGACACTCATGTGTACTGGGATGGAAATCGCAGCAATTTTGTTTGAAAAGTTTTCCTTCTGTTCCTGAGTTAGTGCAAGGCACATAACTGTTGTCTAATATTTATCAGCATGTCTAAACACCCAAAAAGAGTGAAGCAAGGTCTTTCAGCCACTGTCAGAATGAAAACAGACATTGATGTTTTCTAACAGCATAGTCAAATGCTATACAAGAATACCAGCCTCAGAGGTTATAGCTACTTTAAAAAAAAAAATTATATGAATTTATGGGACTAATTTCACAGGGATTGCTAAAACAAGGCATTTCAAAAGTTACTTGGACACAAACACAAAATTAACAATAAATAAAGTTATATTAAATTATATTTCTATTTTCTAATCAGGAAAACATTAGAAATGAGAAAGGAATAAACCACATTATAATATCTCACCTTATTAAAGAGAAAGGAGCACCTATCAAAATTAGTAAATAAAAACATCAATTAAATGTTTTCTTGATGTCTGTGAGAGAATGATTTGATTCATATGATTAAGGAAAAGTCTCACATACATTAATCTAATGACAGTAGCCAACTTATTGGAAGTTTTCTTACATATGCCTCCTTAAAAAGTCTATTTTTTCTTAATGAAAGGACAATTGGTAAAATAGCCCCCTTGTTTGTGATCAGTTGCAAATTATTAAAATTGAATTAAAAAAATAATGAACAAATAGAATTTTCAAAAATATATTGAAGGCAAAGTATTCCACATAATAAAAAGAGAGCTCTAAAATGCTTCTGTGTGGAGGCCAAAGCATACAAACTCCTTCTGTGCCTTCTATACCCACTGGAATACCGTGTTTCCCTCCAAACACAGCCTTCACACATCCCTCTTGAGGAAAGAAAGTGCTGGTTGCCCAGCTCTAGCCCAACACACAAGAGTCACAGACAGGGGATGTAATTCAATTTAGAGGCTGAGTTGCACACCTGTGTCTACAGTGCAGATGAGAGTTGTTGTTAAAAACCTGGTGGTTGTGGTTTTCTATTGCACAGAGACTGGAATAGGAGGTTATCAGGTTTCACAAGACGTATGGTAATTTATGAAATTAAAAAATGGAGTTTTTAATTTCATAAATTCCTTTCCTGTTGCTATTTATTCTTTAATTGTCTGAGTTATCCTCTCTCACTGAATGCAGGTTGCAGGAGGAGGAAGGACAAGATCAACAAAATGCAGAAACCAGATCTAATGTTACAAGAAATGGAGCCAGAGTTGAAGAAAATCCAAGTTAAATATGACTAAAATAGAGGAATGGAAAGGTATGTATTGATAAGGAAAGCTAATAGTGAAAATAATGAGGTAGCATTGTAAATTAATGATATTAAATATTTTTTTAAAAAATAAATACGTTTTTTTTAATGGAATACTTAAATTCAAACCTCTTGGGGAAT
Source organism: Emberiza elegans (assembly GCA_024865655.1). Classification (NCBI taxonomy): domain Eukaryota; kingdom Metazoa; phylum Chordata; class Aves; order Passeriformes; family Fringillidae; genus Emberiza; species Emberiza elegans. Next base: position 51,121,764 of record JALJVW010003023.1, read on the forward strand.
GAGTGACCTAGAATTTATCTTCAGGCAGTTTTAGAACAATGTTATATACCTCCATGCAAATTCTGCTGTAATTAGAAGCCCTGAGAGACAAAGTACTTGCTAGTCCTCAGATGTACAACCAGCTTGGAATACCAAGATAAAAACATTCTAGCTAGCTAGAGTTCGCATTTAAAGCAGTGGGAAAAATGTAGAAATGCTCCAGAAATAGTGCAAGAAAATCAGCTGCAGAAAGGCAATATAAGTTTGCCAAGAGACAAGGAAGAACTGGAAAAAGGACTCCTCAAAAAAGTGCAAGAATGAGGACACACATGCCAAAAATTGAAAGATAAAAGTTATTTTCTTTATGCAAATAGAAGGGGAATAATATTTAAATGGATTCCTCTCTGGAATTTTCTTCATCTTCCTGACAAAGATGAACAGTATATAGACCTAAAAGTAAAGTAACAATTTGCATCTGCGTTCAAGAAGCAAGGATATGGACTTGGGGGTTGTGTCAGCATAACTAATATTGAAATCTCTGAAATGTTTATGAAATATCCTTTCCCGCTTTAGCAAGGGTTTGAAACAGATTATTTACTCTTATGTATATCCAACTATCTTTTCCTTTTACTTAATGTTTTCAGTTTCTTTAAAGATAACTTAGTCATGGGAAGATGACTGCACATCTCCTCAAATTAGTTTTGTAAACACTAAAGAAGCACTTAAATGGAAGCACTTCTCTATTTTCCAGAAGTACTGCTGTGTAATGAGAGGTGTCACTAAGGTTTTAAGCATGCATACTTGCTAAGGAAGAACTGGGATTTTATGTTATGATTTTCCTTATAAGTTACCTAAGAAATATGGTTCTCATATTCAGTTGCACTGTATTTGTACATGTACTATGTCAAAAAGAAACAGTTCTATTTCTTATAATTAGATCCTTGTCAGCAGGGTAGCAGTAAGAACTTTGGATAAACTCTCTGATTTGATGTTCTAGGATGAGTAATGTGAAATATGAAGATTCTATATCCTTAATTTCCATTCATCTTTCAACCACTTCAACTTACTATTTTCACTTTTTTTTTAATTTAAATTAAATTTTCTGGATCAAGATTGACATTCAAAATCACGTGGGGGAAAGCATATAGAAATACAGAGCTAAACTGCCAAAGGAGGAGAATTTTATTTGGGAAAATTTCATGAGAATTTGCACCTAAAACAAAGAAAAATATTTGCTGGAAATTTGCATTCCTGCTAAGCCTTTTCATTATGCAAAATGACATCTCCAAATGCCTCGGGCAGGTATTTCTAATAGAAACCAAAAGAAAAAGTGATAAAGAAATTTAAATCTAATAACATACTCCTGTAGAATATTTATAAGTGATCAGCAGTGTATTAAGCTGTAGAGAATACTCATCACAGTCACTCTGGCTTGTTATATTCTCTCATGCAGAACTGCCTAACCCAAGGCTAGATGGCTCTGGAATCTGAAAGCAGATTTCTGAGCATTAGAGGGTGCACCTATTATCATCAACAGCTTCAGTATGTGAGTGTGCATATGTACTAAATTAGGCAAGGCACTATCTGCAAGTTTCCTTATTTATAGATACACTTTTCCTCCAGGTGCTATTTTTTTTTTTTTTTATGAATGATACAAAAGAAGACAACTTTAGTACAAATGAACAAAGAGTGCTAGTCAGTCCTTTCATGGCATGAATCAGAGCAACTACACTGAGAAACAGCACCAGCTGAGGATCTACTCAAAAACATCAATGTTTTCATTCATAACAATGTAATATTTCAAAACCTTCATCCCAAATACAGTACCTAGACTACTGAAATGCACTCTTTGGTAATACTCTTCCTTGTGCCATATAGAAATCACATTTCATTAAGACAGATTATTTCACGGTAGCACCTTTCTTACAGAAGAAAAGCAGAACAGCAGTTCTAGTTTCAGAACCATCAAATCAGTTGACATTAAAAAAAAAACCAACCAAACAAAACCAAACAAAAAACATGAGTTTGGTAAAAATTTAAATGCAGAATTCCTGTATTTAAGAGGAATATTCTAAGCTTTTAGAAAGGAAAAGGCAAATTTGAACTGCTGATTGGTTTACTTTTACATTTTTGGACATGTCTCATGCATAGTCATTGCCCACAAATTAAGGTATTTTTAGAAGTTCAAACTTTATTTTGAAAATTTTAGGTTCTTCTTGTAGCCTGAATTTCCAAAAGTGGATGTGCAGAAGGCATTTTATGTTAGTGTAGAGTTACTATTGTAAAACATTTTATTTTGATTTTATTGCTGTAAATCCACCCTGTACTGTGTTGAGTTTTTGTTGCCAAGAAGCCAAGGACATAACAAACATATTTTAGCTGGAAAAGCCCAGCAATAGTGTAGATCAGGTCTCTGACAGTCCAGCAGAAATGACAGAAAAGTGTACCCTCAGCAATCATCAGCCATTGCTGAGAACAGAATTATGCCTCACCTTTGGAACTGTTCAACAAATTTAGTGAATATCCTGTAAAAACTTTGGCCTGGAGTACTTCAAGAAGCTACAGATGGTACTGATGTATGGGCAGCATCTGATGAAGTTATTTCCAGAAAATCTGAAAGGATATTTTGGAATCATGACTGCTGGAAAATATACTTGATAACTAAGAGGTCTCTCAGAAAAACAAAAGATATGAAGTGGAAATATGAATTAGTAATTTCTTTATAGCTCCTGAAAATTACTATTTTCCTTTTTTCCCCCTTTTCTTTCACCTAAACTGTTTTCTAATCACCCTGAAACTGGCAGTTCAAGTGGAATTATTTTCTTAGCTATCCTATTACGTATCATAAGCAAAGAGGAAGTGAGGCTCTATTTGGAGGAAAACACTAAAAATTGAAATATTTGAAAAGAACTTGGGAGTAGGGGGACCTCTGTGTGATAGCTTGCTCTGGGTGAAATACAAAAATTAGAGATAATTATATCTGGTGAAAGAGGAAACTCAAAAGGAAGGGTAAACCTCTCACAGCCCTGAGAGCAGCAACATGCTTACCTCTTGCTGCCCAGGCTCCCTCAGTGTCTTCCTTCTCTCTGTCCATATCCCTGGGCTCCATTTCAGCCCATCCCAGGCCAACATTCCCTGCCCATTGATTTTCTCAGAGTGGCCATCTTTGGCTCTGTTCCTGCCAACCCTGACTTGCTCACTGGACTTCTCAGGCTGACCTTGAACTTGATTGACCTTTTCACCTTCTCTGTCCAAGGAGCATCTTATTACCCCAACCCTGTTATCCCTGTGTGGGATAAGAAAGCAAACCTCCCACTGAATCCCCCCTGACAAAAACCAGGAAATGTACATTGAGGGATACCATGAAATGTCAAGAAACTAGCTGTACAGCTGGGATACTGCAAGCAAGGCAAAAGGTAGGAGCGTGACAGGAGAAAGAGAGAAAACAAGCAAGAAAGAATTCCATTTTCATCTTCATTTCCATAGTTTTACTGTACTGCTGCTGATACCGATTCAAACTTGAATAGCTTCACAGGCATTTCATCCAGAAAGATGTGTTTGTGGTTTTTAATTGCTCTTCACAGAGGACAGTTAAATCAAATAACTATTTTACAAGCTAAAGATACTCCTTAAGATCACAGGCCTATAAACAAAGATGAGAACTAACCTTGTGGAAAAGGAGAGAAGTGTGCAGAAACAGACCAAAGTTTGGAGTATCTGTTTTAGTTTCTTTTGACCAATGAAGAACCAGAAGAGGTTGTGTGCTGAACAATATTTATAAACAATTGCTTCTAGGTACAGCAAAATCTGAGGAGCCTGGGGATAATGAGGCACAATTCTGTCTCTGTATAAAGCATAGCTGCATCAATGCAATATTTTGTTTAAATAGTTCATAATTTTTTTCCTAAACCAAAAACTCGTTACTTTTTCTCTCCAGACAAAGCTGTTTTGCCAGACAATGTGAAATATGAACACGGACTGGGCCAGGAGTAAGTGGCTTTCTTCTGTGAGATTGTGGTGTCACAGAGCACTGAACCTAGCCAAGCACTTTGTGTGGTCATCATAGAGCCCATCGCCTTCTCCAGCTTTTCTTGAGCTGAAGACACAGCCATTTCAGCATGAGTGGAGGCAACCATATATTCAGCATAATTTGGTGGCCTGTGAAACAAAAGGGGGCTAATTCGTCCTTTTTTACTTAAGGAGATCTATCACAGGACTTTCTCATTCTTTGATGGACAGGACTGTATGCAGAGACAGATCTTCAATCAGATCCAGCTGTCAGCTGTCACCTGGTAGAAACTTTTGGGCAGCAAATAACATGCTGAAAATAGTAGTTTTCCTCACCTGAGTTTGGAAGTACTGTGATCCAGGCAGTCAGGTTTGTCACTCACAGTCTCCTTCTGAACTGACAAACTAAACTAAATTAATCAAAACCTCAATTATTTTCTGGTTTTCTTGGAGCAAAAGTTGGGGTTTTTTTAAGTTTGAGGCTTTCTCAATAATGATTGATTTTCTCTCTTAAAAAGACACAGTAAGTAAAAGAAATGATCAATAAAACTTTTTTTTTCTGGAGTTGACCCAGTTGATATCATTGTTTGAAGCTCAAACTTGGACACCAATGTTTCATAATTTCAGCAGAGATTTGGTGCAATAGGTACTGAATTTTAACATCCTTAGGCAAAACTTCTAGTCTTATTTAAATCTCTGCATAAGGTCTGGGGCTTGTTTGGCTTTTTTTAAAATTCACCTGCAAATAATTTCATAAATTCTTTATATTTTGAAAGATGGAAATGAAAAATTTGTATGTCTAGATTTTAAAAAGTGCTTTTTAAAAATTGAATGATTTTCAGGGAGTATGTTTTTAAACTTCAAAAAAGAGAATCAAAGCACAAATCTTCCAATCTAATAGACACTTCTGGGATTCACCTTGCATGAAGACAGAGATTTTCAGGGGGTAATTAACTAAAAAAAAGAAATGTCAGTATATATTGGGTATTACAAGGAAAAGTGCATTCTCTTTAGCTGAAAAACAACATGTCTAAAATCAACAATATGAGTGCTTTGCCATGTCATTTTGGTCTTTAAAACATATTGCAGTCTCCTTATATTTTTCATTATTTGGAAAATCTACATTTATATTTCCTTACATGCAGGTAGGATATTCTCTCTATAAATAGTGGCAGATATTCATAGACATGATAATGATGAATGCACACATACACCCACATAAACTCCCTATTACTTTTTAAAATTTTCTGTGTTTTATGTAAGGTAAGATACAGAGCACATTAAGTGCCACTGTGAAGTTTCCACACATAGAGCACAGCCTGAGGCACCTTTTTTCTTTGGGTTTTGTTCATTCTCTCTATAGGTCTTACATTTTCAGCAAGTGCCATATGGACAAAGCAGTTCCTGGTAAAATTTTGGACAACAATTAACATAAGCACAGCAGGAGATTCCAACTGTTGACCCCTAAAAGGTGGTTAATCAACAACATATGGGTTTATTTATCCCAGCAAGTCCTTTTAATTAACAGTTCTGGAAAGTGAACTTTTTAATGAGCACTTTGTTATAATCTATTGAGAAAATTCTAAATAGTGCAAATGAAACTCCAGCTTGAAAGAAAATGACACTGTTTATAAAAAAAAAAATCTGTCAAGAAGTCAACATGTGAGAAACTGTAATGCTAACCTCAAGCAATGCTAGATTAACAATGTTTGTGCCTGGAAACAGATCTGAATTTATAAGAAAATCTCTCAAGTGCAGAAAGTTGAATTTTGTATTTAAACTCATCTTTAACAAATAAATTCACATTGTAAACTTTATGTTTAGAGTAAAAATGTCATTAGGACAGGAGCCTGGTTTGACCCTACCCTCTGAATATAACACAACATTTACTTTCAAGAAGAAGAAATTTGATTATATGGTAGGTTGAAAGGAAGAGAGGATAAAAAAATAAAAAGTTATGCCAAACTAGAAAGAAGCAAAATCTAATAAGTGTGGACACAGCACAGAATCAGTAAACACAAGAAAAGTAACAAACATTAATAATACCTCTTTATTAATGCAATGCTAATTATTAAAGGTAAGCTTGAGATAAACCAGAAAGCCTTAAGATATATAAAAGACAGTAAAGGTAATTTATTTAAGGAAAAAAGTAAACCAAATTTTCACTTGGTGTAAATTGAGACAACTACTTTAAAAAAACTGATTTATATGTGTCTTGAAAACACAATCAGGTTCTAAAGAAAGTGAGACAAAAAAAAAAAAAAAACAGAGAGCCTTTTCTTTATCTTTGGTAACTAAAAAAAGAAAAATGTCTTTGGTTGTATTTCATCTGCTTATAAAACCTCCTGCTGAACTTCCTGTAAGTTATGTCCCAATGATGAATGCACTGGGATGTCTTGAGGCATTCGAACACTTCTAATTAAGAAGTCATGCAAACTGAAACAACTACTGAGTACCTTGGAGTATACTCATTCTTCACCTCTGAGCACTGGAATGCTACCATTTGTTTAAAGTAACTGCTACACCAGGAGGACTATTTCATATACATTTATTCATCAGCAAAACTTGATCTGTCCTAGGAGGCAGAAACACAGAAGCATTTTGCTCTTTTACAGCATTTTGTGCTACATTAAAGGCATTTTTCCTCTCAGAAAATTATTTTTTCAATACTAAAAGTATTGGAGTCTCCTTAGCTGAGTTCTCTAATTGCCTACAGTAAAATGGAAGAATGCAGTTTTTAAGCATTGTGAACATCAGGCCAATTACAGGGCAATTGTAACTATAGCTACAACCTTCCAAAAATGTTTGCCAAAGAATCTGTTAGTCAGCTGAGATTCCACTAAGTGAGGTGTTACATTTGTCTTCAAAACAAAACAAAAAAGATTTTTGCTTCATCATTGGCTTACTTTGCCACATTAGAAATAAGAGAGAATTACCTAAATTTGCAATCGTTATCTATCCCGTGTTATGTGCTAGCAAGGAACAAGAAAGCAACCACAAGATGAGGATTCAGATAGAAGAAGTAAAGACGGCATTTTCATAAGGAACCACCATAGGGACTGTTTATCTGTGTGGAATGCCATACAAAACCTGCTCAGAGCAGTAAGTTTTTAAACTGCTGACTGTTGCAACTCTATAAAACTGTCAGTAGAAATAACCACACATCACAAAGCTTAGGGTAAATAGTAAATATTAAAAACAGGGACTGAAAGATATCCTGATAGGTAGATATCCTTATTATCCTCTCTAATACACATCGCCATTCCATGAATTTGAAGTTAATGGGATGCTTCAGTAAAGACCTTCTACATTAAGAAGGATTTGACACTACTAAATAAGTATAAAGACTTTACTTTTAATTAGAAACTGTTGTTTTCTAAGATGGATGTGTCTGATTGTTCCAATTTTTAAAAAAGACCATTGAGCAACGCCCATAAAGAATATGATTAAGCACTGAACACAGTTTACAGCCTCTGAGTAAATGTGAATGTCTTCAGCTATGCAGATAATGCAAAGAAAGTAGTCTTAAATCTATTTGAAGGAAGAAAAGAAAGAAAATAGAAAGAAAATTTAAGTGCTGCATAAATTACATGAGCTATCAACTTCCTGCACATTGAAGACTAATTCTTATAAAAAAGATAAAAAAGCCATAGATTATTCCAGCATGTTACCCTAAGTGAACAACTAATTTCATAAAACTGAAGACAGTACCTCACATAAAAATACAGAAAAAGTGAAATCCTTTGTGACAATTAATCTAAGTGATTCATGCAGAGCTGTTGATTTCATTTTAAAAAAAAGATCAATGATTAGGCAAACCTTCTGCCATGGATTTTCTCTGTCATTGTTAGTGGAACTTTTTATTTTTAAAAGCACTTTTGTTTTAATAGAAGATATCTCTGGTTTTATTTTTTAAAGGACTAGAGAGTAATCAAAAGCACACTTGTTAAGGTAGAGATATGGTCCATAAGGTATATTATAAAGAGGCCGCCATTGTTGGGTTTTGTTTTGTTTATCTATTTCTTTCTTTCTTTATTAAATTATGCATATTTAAAATTACATCTAGATTATGCTTTAGAGATTTTATTTTGTTTGTTTCTTGGTTCTTTACTAATATATGCATGTTTAAAATCACCTCTAGGTTATGCTTGGGGACTATTCTCTCAGTAAAAAGCCACTTGAGCCAGCTTTTCATCTGAGCAAACTACCTTTAGTTAGTTTAGTGCCTGCTTAGTCCTGCTGTATGAACTAGACAACAGTTTAATTTAGATCCCACATTTTCTTTTCATTCATTTTTAAGAAAAGAATAAAGAGCTAAGAGTTATTTTAGGCCTTGACATTGCTTCTGATTTGTATAAATTGCTTATGATTATGACTGAACACAGACACATTAGGAAAGCTGATGCAAACAAAGATTAATCCAGTTCTAATGCACCAAAACTAAAAATCAGATATGAGCTACTTTCAGTCTAGTTATCTCAAGGAGTTTGCTCGTCAGGCTAAAAATTAAGACCTAGGAAACACAAACTACACATCTCACAAGCACAACAGAGCACTAAAGGTCTAGGTTCAATTTTCAGCACATTCAAAGTAGGCTCACAAAGTATGACCAATGTATTACCAGCTATCTTTATCTCTTGACCAATGTATTACCAGTAGCAAGATCCATATATGTGCTCTTTAGTATAATGCTCTATTTTACAGAAAGGTAACAATTTCTTTTTGAAACAATACCCCTATGGCTCTGTTTTTGAAATCTTTGTTGAGATGAAGGGAGAGATAGCATTTCCTTTAAAATTTTGGAGTTTGGGAGTTAGCCAAGTAAAAATTAGTGAGCTTCCACCATAACTAATTGAAGTTAGGTATTGTTTTCATTAAACTCCCATCAACTTCACATTTTGTTCATTTTCAAGTGTAGGTTTCAAGGGTTGCAGATGCGTTGGTTAGGTCTCAGGGAGGGAATATCAACTGTCACACCTGGTTCATTTGCTATGTTATGCCTTTTGGGCACTGAGCTGCAGAACATCCTTTCCTCTTCTAATGCTCAGGAGGATGTTTTTGGGTGCTTTGTAATTCATCTCACTTTCTCATGGTTAAAAATCAATCTATGGCTAAGTGCTCACATAATTTGGATCAAAGTAGGCAAGCCTGCATGGCTGTTAGCACCTCTTGTTCATGATGAAAATCTTTGTATTAATGTAGTACACTGTTGTATTTGTTCTCGTGGTTCATTATATTTGATTTTCTATCATTACGTTTTCAAAATGCATAATGCTTAACAATGAATTTCCTAATATTTTTTTAAAAAGGAGAGACAGCTTTCATCTTTCCAAAGATAAAATTATTTTTATTTGGGGAATCACTGATCTTGAGAGGAAATTTTCTCTTTCATTACAATATAAGGATGATGAATGTGTATTGATATAGTGATAGAAAGATTTCTCTTGTTTTCCATATTTGAAAATTCATTGTCCTTGTCAGGAGAAAATACTTGGGAAGGATTCATTTTATTATTGGGTTATTCATCCTTTTCTAAACACAAGAAAAAGTGAAGAGTGATTCCATATGGAATGGACATAGCCGCAAGAATGTGAAGAACACTTCTTAAAACTGTTGAGGCTGAGAAATGGGTAGAGGAAAAGGACATAAAAAGCCTCAGCTCTCTATAGGGAAGAACAAAAATCTGTACAGGAAAAGAAAGAATCAAGCAGACTCTGATGGCTAAATTACTTGTTTCAGGTAAAGACAAATTAATAATTTGAATTTTAATGAAACTAATGATTCCTAAATCTGTTCAGTAATGTTGAGAATACATGTTTAAAATGTGAATAACCAATTTATGACACTTTAACATAATTGTTTTGCCATATCTGTCTAATGTTTTGATAGAGAAACCTTAGAGAAATTTTAGTTCTTGGAAGTGACTTCTGAAAAAATGTATGTCATATACAGCCTTGAGCTACTGAATTTTGATGTGGATTCACTGAAATCTGCAGGAAATACTAGTCAAAACTTCATTAAAATCATTATGGTTCTATTCATGTTAAAACATTTTTGTGTCTTACTAATATGAACAATCCATGACTTATAACCTGGCTGCACTACTTAAAACTCTTCATAACAAAACCGAAAAAATGTTTCACAACTGATTTCCTTGGTCAGACATAAAGATACCACCAGTATCTGATGCATATATGAACCATTTCCTGAATTAATAGAGGACCATTCAAAACCAGTTTAATTCTTTGCCTTGCAATTCCTATTGGAAGTTTTCTTCAGATTTTTTTTTTTAACGTGGTTTGACACTTCAGGCCTAAATCAATTCCTTAACAATTCACAGTCACTTTTCTCTTATTAATGTCATCCTTTAAAACACATTTTCCCCTCCTGGTGCTTTGTTCTTGGATTTAAACACAGATATTAACCTTTGTTTTGCTTGACCAAGGAAGCCATGCACTTTAGATTCATAGAATATAGGCTCTCCTTTTCCTGGTCATCTGAGTAATAATTTCCAAGGCTATTGCAGATAAACTTTGGTGGGTTTTTTTTAGGGCTGGGTTGGCTGAACTACTGTGTTTTCACTTGAATGTTGCAATGGCACTCATCATCCTCTTTCTAGAGAAATATTGCTGCTGGTAGATCTTAGGATTGTGATTCTCACAGCCACATTACACTGATGTCTGACTGTCTTTCATGCCTGAATACTACCCTTTGATTTTCCTCCCCCTCCATTATTCAGCCCAAAATCTTGCTTACCCCAGTAGTCATTAACATGATTTCTAACTGAATATTACTGTGGTTGATAAAAAAGTTATTTAATCTCATTTAGTCATTTTAAGACATTTACATTATCCACATACTGATAATATATCCTATCTTTTGATGGCAAAAAAAAAAAAAAAAAATGTAATGGTCAGAAAGAAAAACTAACAAAATTCTAGTGGTTTCTGTAATGGTCAGAATTTTAAAATACTAACAAAATGTTAATCATAATCATTGGTTTAGCTTTTGGTACACCTTAAATTTCTTAGACTATTCCATTATCTTCTTTAGTTTAACCGGCAATGTAAGACCTTTATTGAAAAACTGGCATATCTTATCAAACAAAATATCATATTAGTACAGCAAGATGGATTTGGCAAATATGTATTATATACTGCTTTTAGTTTACTTATTTTCTTTTTCCAGTTTCTTACCTACTACTGGAGGAGCTGGGGAGCTGATCATTCTTACTTCTTAAAGGAAAAACTTTGAAATATTTACATCCTGGGAGCAAGACTATTAGTGTCTGTGTTCTGTGCCTTTTTAAAAAATGCATAATGCTTAACAATGAATTTCCTAATATTTTTAAAAAGGAGAGACAGCTTTCATCTTTCCAAAGATAAAATTATTTTTATTTGGGGAATCACTGATCTTGAGAGGAAATTTTCTCTTTCATTACAATATAAGGATGATGAATGTGTATTGATATAGTGATAGAAAGATTTCTCTTTTTTTCCATATTTGAAAATTCATTGTCCTTGTCAGGAGAAAATACTTGGGAAGGATTCATTTTATTATTGGGTTATTCATCCTTTTCTAAACACAAGAAAAAGTGAAAAGTGATTCAATATGGAATGGACATAGCCACAAGAATGTGAAGAACACTTCTTAAAACTGTTGAGGCTGAGAAATGGGTAGAGGAAAAGGACATAAAAAGCCTCAGCTCTCTATAGGGAAGAACAAAAATCTGTACAGGAAAAGAAAGAATCAAGCAGACTCTGATGGCTAAATTACTTGTTTCAGGTAAAGACAAATTAATAATTTGAATTTTAATGAAACTAATGATTCTTAAATCTGTTCAGTAATGTTGAGAATACGTTTAAAATGTGAATAACCAATTTATGACACTTTAACATAATTGTTTTGCCATATCTGTCTAATGTTTTGATAGAGAAACCTTAGAGAAATTTTAGTTCTTGGAAGTGACTTCTGAAAAAATGTATGTCATATACAGCCTTGAGCTACTGAATTTTGATGTGGATTCACTGAAATCTGCAGGAAATACTAGTCAAAACCTCATTAGAATCATTATGGTTCTATTCATGTTAAAACATTTTTGTGTCTTACTAATATGAACAATCCATGACTTATAACCTGGCTGCACTACTTGAAACTCTTTATAACAAAACCGAAAAAATGTTTCACAACTGATTTCCTTGGTCAGACATAAAGATACCACCAGTATCTGATGCATATATGAACCATTTCCTGAATTAATAGAGGACCATTCAAAGCCAGTTTAATTCTTTGCCTTGCGATTCCTATTGGAAGTTTTCTTCAGATTTTTTTTTTAAACGTGGTTTGACACTTCAGGCCTAAATCAATTCCTTAACAATTCATAGTCACTTTTCTCTTATTAATGTCATCCTTTAAAACACATTTTCCCCTCCTGGTGCTTTGTTCTTGGATTTAAACACAGATATTAACCTTTGTTTTGCTTGACCAAGGAAGCCATGCACTTTAGATTCATAGAATATAGGCTCTCCTTTTCCTGGTCATCTGAGTAATAATTTCCAAGGCTATTGCAGATAAACTTTGGTTAATTTTTTTTTAGGGCTGGGTTGGCTGAACTACTGTGTTTTCACTTGAATGTTGCAATGGCACTCATCATCCTCTTTCTAGAGAAATATTGCTGCTGGTAGATCTTAGGATTGTGATTTTCACAGCCACATTACGCTGATGTCTGACTGTCTTTCATGCCTGAATACTACCCTTTGATTTTCCTCCCCCTCCATTATTCAGCCCAAAATCTTGCTTACCCCAGTAGTCATTAACATGATTTCTAACTGAATATTACTGTGGTTGATAAAAAAGTTATTTAATCTCATTTAGTCATTTTAAGACATTTACATTATCCACATACTGATAATATATCCTATCTTTTTGATGGCAAAAAAAAAAAATAGCAGAACACTTCTAGTCCCTCTGTAATGGTCAGAAATGAAAATACTAACAAAATACTAAACAGCATTGGTTTAGCTTTTTGTACACCTTAAATTTCTTAGACTATTCCATTATCTTCTTTAGTTTAACCGGCAATGTAAGACCTTTATTGAAAAACTGACATATCTTATCAAAGAAAATATCATATTAGTACAGCAAGATGGATTTGGAAATATGTATTATATACTGCTTTTAGTTTACTTATTTTCTTTTTCCAGTTTCTTACCTACTACTGGAGGAGCTGTGGACCTGATCATTCTTACTTTTTAAAGGAAAAACTTTGAAATATTTACATCCTGGGAGCAAGACTATTAGTGTCTGTGTTCTGTGCCTTTTTAAACTATCTACCACATGTACCATTTTTCAGCTGTATAGTACTATTTAATAAAAAATAATTATTAAAACCTGTTGGTATTGGACCATCTGCTAACAATAACAATAAATCGATAGTTTCTGTTGAGAAACACCCACAGTTAATAGGACTCTGAAGCACTAGTCCTTTTCCTGTGTTTTGAGAAAAAAAATGTATAAAGTTTTGTTTTCCTATTCAATAAAAAAAAAAAAAACTGTCTGAGGGCCTTTGACTAATCACTGCAATTCTCTTTTAACTGCAAAATTTTCACGCAAGCTCCCACTACCACAAGCAGGCAGCAGCATCCTCACTGTGAGTGCCGGGGTAGGTCTCGTGTTGATCAAAGCAGAGAATGGAACCACAGCCTGGCTGGAGTCTCATGAAGTCACACAAGCAATGCACCAAGCGGGACTTGTGAGCACAGGGTGTGGCAGGCAGTTATTGACTTGCAATAGACAATATCAAATGACTGAGTTGTATGCTTCATTTTTGTGTGGAAACATATTGTACTGTCTCTTCCTTTAAGCAGGAAGGGAGTCCATGGACTGACCTGCTGCTGATTTCAGTAGGGTTAGGCTCTGCTATGTTACCAAAACTTTCAGAGCTTGGCTGCAGACTGTCTGATTAATTCTTAGATTAATTCTCTTTATGCTCAAACTGGAATAAAGGCTCCATGATAAAACACCAAAGTATACAAATCTGCTTTGAACATTGCCTACTGTATAGCAGCATTTTAAGTTCAGCAGTTCTCCAGACTCAGCACATAGTTAAGTATTTTTCTGAGTATGGGTATGTGAGCATAAACTCAGAACCTCTTTTGAGATGAGCAAGACCATCATTATGAAATTTGACAGTGTGATTATAGAAAATCGTATTTTGTATGTAAACACAATTTGTCCAAACCCAATATACATCATTTTACCTATTTACAGGAACATCACTCACTAAATGTAACTACCAACATTGGGGCTGAAGCAATATTTTTAATGACTTTAATCTGTGTTTTATATTTAAATGTATTACTTAGGCTGAAATCCATCTGGGCTTATTAAAGCATAATCCAAAGCCGAAAATATAGCTGGGAAGGCAAAAAATAAGTTAGCCAACTATAATGTGACCAACACAATAACAATACAGCCAGCTGCAAGCTGAATGTAGTAGAAACTTCTCAGCAATTAAAAATCACTGTGCATGCACAGATTCTCATCAACTATTTATAACTGCTTCCCTTATTTATATTAAAGATAGAAAAAATGTAATCATGTCCAGCAGCATTTTGTTTTAAAGAATAAGAGCTGGTTTAATAGGTAAAATTAAAAGAATCCAACTTAGAGAATAAAGAAATTAGTTTTTTAAACAAGAGTCCTCTTATAAGAGGAAAATTTTTAGGCCTGCTTCAAGTAAGCAATGACATTACAGGAAGGCAGGTCCAGAAGGCACTGTATGACAGCCAAAGCAATTGTGCCCGTGTTTATTTTAAATATCTGATAAACAACTTTATGCAAAGGTTTGCTAGCAAACTAACACAGAAAAATCCTATGGGAGGACTTGGCAAGTATGGAGCCTGCAACAAAGGTCTGAGGGTCAAGTCTTGATGGATAGAAAGACATATGAATCACCCAGCCAGACAAAGATCACATTAATCTCTTCTGAGAAAGTGAGTAGTATAGAAAAATCAGGTGAGATTTTTATTTGAACACTTGTCACCAAGCTGCTTCAGCACCTCCCCCTCATTAAGCAATGTATTCCAAAATTTCATGCATGTTTAAGTTGGATATTGAGAAAACTATTTGTATTTGTTCTCCTTTACTTTTTACATTGAACAGTCCTTCCTATCAAAGTCTCCTAAAGCAAAAATGTTTTATATATCATAATCCTTCTGGTCTCTCCCATATTTCTATCCCAAGATAAATGGAAGGAATTACTCCAACCCTTCCCATATAACTTTGTAACAAATGCATGTTTGCAAAACAAAAACAGCCTTTTCTTCTCAATTGCTGGAAATGCTTCAGTTAATTAAAAAAAAAAAAGTTAATAATTTTTAGTTGTTCAAAAGAAGCTGCTTGTCCCTACTTTTTGATTCAACCAAATTTAATTGAAAATAACCTGAACAAAGTCATTACATTTTTGAACTGCAAGAGTCTCTATTTTTCAAAGCTACTGCTAATTTTAAAAGCATTAATTTATATTTTTAAAGTGTGAAACAGTAAAAGAAATTCAAATTTAAAAAACATTGCAAAGTCATTCCCTTTTTCTTTGTTAATTTTCAAGCTGATTGACTTTGGGCCTAAAGAAATTCACTCCAAGTCATATTTTCAATTAAATCCTTAGCATACAACAGCAGCATTTAAATGCTGCATTTGTGTGCCTGAAACATAATCTTAATTTTTATAGGTTGAAATAGAAGATTATAACTATGGTCAAAAATTTCACCTGGTGATATAACTTCATCCAGCTGTGGAGCAAAACTTCATCTTGTGGAGCACAGAAATAAATGTGTGTTTATGTGCACATATGTATATGCATCTAGTATCTCCACAAAGATTACAGAAAACTGGAACCTAGAGGTCTATTTTATTAACTTGAGGCATATTAAAGCATCTTGAAATAGCACAGCAGTGACTGTCAGCTAGCCAGGCTGCCTAATGTGGAGAATTTCCCTTGTTAGGTATCTTATTAAAGTTCTCAGCAGGGTTTCTGATTTGTCTCAACATCGAATGAATAGCACCAGCCTTTATTCAAGAGAGATAGCTATAGTCTAACTAGATTATGCCAAGTTCCAGAAATGTGCTTTCACAGTTGCCAAAGATTTTTTTTCCATTCTGCATACTTCCAAGGAGTCCGTCACTATGGACCCTATTCATAGAAAATATTATCCTGAGTTGCTGCACCTACTACACCAGCTGACTTTCACAAGGGTATTTAATCTGAGAGAATGTTTGTATTGGTTTTAGAGTATCTGTGCAATATTTAGTTATTTGAAAGTAGCTACTACAGGAAGTAAAACAATGAAAGATCAGGGCAGCCTCTGCTGTTCCCCTGCTTTTTTTGAAGATCTTCTTGAAGAAGCAGGAAATGCTGCTGCTTTATCAGTATTAACGTAATTCTAGGCATCAGTTACCAACTTTTATTAAAAACTGTCTCAGCAAGAGAAGGAGTCTTTGCATATCATGAAATCAGATAATAAAGACAGGAAATAAATAGCCAATTTGCAAAGTAAATCTACAAGTACAGTTGCCTCTGCCCAACGTTCAGCAAGGAAGCAATCTCTTGATAGATACTGCAAAAGAAGTGGAGTTCAAGAGCTTCAGCCACTAAAAATGTGGAACCTTTATTTGCAGTAAGACAGTGTCAAATCATTGAGTTGTATGCTTCATGTTTATATGCAAACATATTGTACTGTCTCTTCCTGCTCCTCCAAACAGGGCTGATGAGAGAGCAAGTGACAGAGAACCTGAGCTATATGAGAAAACAGTGGCTGTGAAAACTACCTTTCAAGACCCTGTTCTCAAAGGCCAAATTTAGATATCTGTAATCTCCACACATTATACAGAGACAGTTAAGTGCCTCAGGAAGGCATTTAAAGCTGCTTCAGGGAGAGTGGGGAGGTGCCAGTCCAAAATCAAATGCTGTAGACAGTGTGTATAATCCCAGTAATATCTGAGGTTGGAGCAGCTCATTAAGGGCTGCAACAGACCTGTCAATATCTGATCATCATCTGGAGACAACAATAGTGATGGCAGATCCTTACAAACTGTTTTTGCAAAGAACTAAATAAGGCTTGTTTTCCTACACTGATGGTAACTGTTAACTCTTCATAACTCTTGACACAAGACCTTCCTGGCTAAACCTTTCAAGGGGATCTGAGCACCTCTCCTGTGTTGGTATCTGTTTTTCTATCAAGCATATGATTAATACCAACTAGGCCTAGCTGCAGACATTATTTTGCTTTCTCCTATAAAATTACTGTTAGGATACCTGTTACCTTTCTCTTCCTGGTCCCAGAAACCATGCATTAACGAATGTCCCAAGGCCCAGCTTCAGAGTGAGAGATGCAGACACACCACTTTACTGAGCCTACATACAGACAGGCACTTAGCAGATACCTAGAGACAGACGTTTATCTGAAACTTGCAGAATAAAGATTGAATTCTCTATTTCTTTAGGATCTGCCAGTGCTCTAGTAATGAGTGAAAAAATATGTGCAAAGGGTTGGTGGAGGCACAATAATCTTAAAAAGAAAGTAATCACAACCACATTTTCTGGGAGGTGCAGTATAACCCAGCTGCATACAGAAATTGAAGTCCTATGGGAAGTAAGCTGCTGTTTTGCCTAGAACATAGGAGCTGCAGGAGCTGGTTATTTAACAGTTCAGAATCTATATAGGCAGACTTGGAGAATAACAACAGCCTCACTCCAATGCTCCAGGCTTCCAGTACCTTCAAGAAAAGGAGAGCCAAATAAGCCACTTCAAAGAGATCTAGTAAACGGTCTCAGAAATATTTCCCATTTCTTCCTAAAAAACCTTACTTTTAGTCCTCGACATCACGTACTTCTCAGAAGCTGCTTGTCTGTACTTCCCAATGGACTGCTACTCTGGAGTTTCTTGAACATCTTTAAAGGTATCACTATATGATTTTTTCACCACATGGACTATTATGTTAATGGTGGAACATAAATACAAACAAACACATGCACACAAACATCAGGGAGGATCCATTCGCCATTTATAGTGAATGGTTTTCCTGATTAACTAAAAATACGTCTGATACAGAAACAAAGAAAAATTAATGCTAAAATATGTTGCATGTCTGACACTCATTTGATACAGTTCAGGACTGAATTGTGTTTTTGAAGAAGGTTAATTGGGAAATGAGGTTTTAATAACTCACATAATGATAACAGTGGAGAAATTGCCCCTTCTAAAGGATTTGAAAAGATAACTGAACTTGGGGTTATGAAGTACTTGAAAAACATAGTAGAAATTTCCAGTTTTGTTCCCCATAGATTTTTTTGTTCATATAAACTTTTGGCATGTTGACACAACTTCATGCTCAACCCTGACTCTTCAATCAGCATATAAATCATAGCACATGGTAACTGAACATTGACAGTACTTAGTGAAATAAATTAGTTTCTTCACAGTCAGTTAGCCCAGGTTATCTTATCATCTTTAATATGCCTTAAAAGTTTGTGTGGCCTGAAAGGTAATTTACCTGGTTTTTTCACAAGGGACTATTTCTGTAGAGTAATATAAGCCAGGGAGATCATTAGGAGCTTTGAACACCTGAAAGGTTTACTGAAAAGATAGAGGAGATGGATTGCTGAAACAATAAACTCCCTTTCTTTTAAGTTAAATTTCTTTCATAACAGAACAGTTTAGGTTACAGTAAGAGGGAAACAGAATAATTGCAAAGTCTTAGGAAGAACTATTTTTAAAGAAATGGTGGGAACCAGTGTCTGGACTGTAGTGTCCCCACCCCCAAATCATCTGTTCTGTCCTGAACTTCTAATATAACCTACTTGGTGAAGAATTTGCCTGCTAGGATTTAACTTTCAAAAGGACTTTAAAAGTGCATGTGATAAATGCTGACATAGTTTTCAAGTTTAAACATGTTTAAAGTAGGCTTTCCCCAGCATAAGTGAGTACATCACCCCACTTGCCATTCCCAGCCTGGGATGTTCAGTTCAGCAGATGATAGACTGGGTAAAAAAGAAATCAGCTGAATGATGAGATTTATGGTGTGGAGGTGGGGAGTACCAGAGTAACATCCTGCAAAATCATATGGAAAACTGTACTATAGTGATCATGCAGCCAGAAGACTTTCAAAAACATAGATCATAGTTTCAAAGATGAACATAAGCTTTTACATGAAGACAAAACCAAATCAGATAATCAGGATCTCACCTGGCTCAGCATCTTGAGAAAAAACAGAAAAAAAAAAAAAGAGGTAACATACTGGAAGTAAAACCAACACATTTCAAAAAAAAAATGTTTAAAACACAACTAATCCACTAACTTGGATTTAGTGAATTTACAATGTTTTATCACTTATATAGACAAAATATAATTTGCAATCAAATTTAGATAGATTTTGCAGAATAAAGTGACCTCTGGACTTCTGCTCCTACTATTATTTGCTAAGGGCTTGTTGTACCAGTCACAGCAGACAGTGAGAAATCAGATTACTGAGCTGATCTTGGAGACAAGTGATGCTATCAGTGATACTGATGTTTGCACAACTGGCTGTCTCCTGGCTCATTCAAAACCAAATAGGAAAGTTATGCAAAGAAGAAACAATTTTCCATTGTTGTTTAAGAAAGGCAATATTGAATAGTCTGAGCACAAAGAGCTGTTCAGATATAACCCATGCCACAGAGAAGACGTCCAGCATCTCCTCTTCATTGTTTTTTTCTGCTCAATATTCCGTCAGCTGTGGATGGATGTTTTCAGACATCAAACAGTCAGAAGCAGCACTGCAAAATGAATGACATTAGTTCCACTAAAGAGAGCAATAAAACTCTCATTGCACTCCTATAGCAGAAGAATATGGACAATGCAGATGACTTTTGAATTTCTGTATATATTCATATTTGTTTCTCCTATCTTGCTCCATTCTGAGTGCCTAGTTATTGTATTCCTTAAACCAGATCCTGCAAAAGCAAAACTCCCACTGCTGCCAATTTTAAAAATACAAAGAAAAGCTTTTGCATAAAGAGCACAGATGCAGTCTTTTTGTAAGACAAAGGTTATTGAGCACCACAAGAATATAGCATTCAAACACAAAATAAAGGTTACATATTTCTGTCAGGAGGTCGTGGTTTCTGGCACCTTGATTAGACAATCGGCGCACTGTTCATTATCTGTTGCTAGAAGAAGTATGTTTCTTGTTCAGAATTGGTTAACTACATCAATTTTGGTTAAATAAGAAACATAAGGTATTCATGAACATATGGACATAGAAAATATTATTTCATTTTGGAGAAGAAGTTAGATGCATTCTCCTAGTTTCACACTAGCAATAATTGTTGGAAAGCATGAGAAAATAAATTACTAATAAGTTCAACCATGCAACTTTTCAAAGTAGTATCATCTGTTGAGAAATTCAGAAAATTTCAAGCTGAGGAAAATAAACATCATTTTTCTGAATCTGCAATTCCTGTCAGTGCAGAAAGCATACAGTTGAATATTACCTTCTCTGGCTGTTTTTAATGTGTAACATATGCATGCTGCTGCTGGGCTGGTTGAAGGAGCTGAGGGTATGGGGGAAGGAGAGAAAAAGTAGAGGTGAGTGATTCTGGTGAGCATTTGCTGTTTGTACTCTAGCTGCAAAAACTGAACATGTTTACAGGAGGGAAGAAAATTCAGCATTACTGAAAACAAATGGCCTCACTTAAAGAAAACTGGAGGTGGTGAGGGAAGGGAATTTCTTTACTGAAAACAAGTGCATTCTCAGTGTAGAAAAAAAACCCAACCCACAACAATAAACAAGCTAAATTAACTCAGTATCTTGAGACTGCTTAATATCTCTCTGGGAATCTGTTTCTTGATGATTGGAAGAGAAAGGACAGTAGGAGGGGTTGCCTCGAATTTCTCCCAAATGAAGGATTGTGGGGGTGGACTAAGAGGGGGCTGAAGACTGTGTAACATCAGGAGACACATTTGTTCAGTCTTCACTGGCATTTCCATGCTGAAGAATTTGTTTCTGCAAAAAAGGTTAAAAACTGTTCTGTGACTTGGATTAAATTAAATTCTTTGGCATGAAAATATAGACTTTTACTTCTCTCTGCTTGGTGCCCAAATCAGAGCAATCTTATTTCATGTCTGTTCACTGCTTTAGTTTGCCAGCATTGTTAGGATTTCTCTTGCTTGCACAGAAATAATCTGTCATTAAATCTAATTTATTTCCCTTGTTACACATCCTAATTCACATCTTTTTGCCCCACTGTTTCTTGTCATCTTTTTCACCATAAATGTGGAAATTCAAATTTGGATTAAATTTTGCCCAGATCCTGCTCAGGTCATATTTAGTTCAAAGTTTTGTCTACTGGACAGAATAAAAAAGTGTAAGTATAAGGAGCTAGAACTTTCCTGATTTTCAATAGCTGTTGTCAGGTGAGATTTTTTCCTTGTTTCATGTATTAGTTTTACATTTCCTACTACAGAAACTGTATTCTACTACCTGAAAGACATAATTCAATTAACAATACATATTTTTATGCATTTTTTCTAACTGAGAACACCAGTCAAAAGTTTATCTAAAAATAATCAAAGGACCTAAAGGTCTGCAGCATTAACTATGAATTGCAATTTTGTTATAGTTATGTTCAACGACTACATAATATTTAGATTATATTTATCTAACCAGTCTTTGAACACCTCCAATAGTAGAGAGTCTGCATTACCCCTGAGAAGAGCAGTTCAATGTATTTATGGTGAAAAAAGTTCTGTGTTTTTTTTTGATTTCTTTTTCTTTTTCTTATCTCCTCCTAGTCTACAACAATATCTTGCTGCAATTTAAGGGTTTTATTTCCTGTGTTATCTCATACAGATGAGAAAATCAGATTATTTCCTTGCTAACAAGCTTTTATACTCCAGGAAACCATCCTTTTTCTCTTATTAGCTACCCTAATTCTCATACTGGTGAGACTCACAAGAATTATGGATTTTCCCCTGTAAAACTTATGTAATACTATTGACATATATTCTGTACATCATTAACCTAAACCTGTCTATGAAAAACAACCAGATTTTGATGAAATGCACAATGATAACAAAGACTGCATCTTCTAACATTTAGTTTCAAACATTCCAGTTTTACCTTGTTTGGATATCTTTGACATAACAGTTTTCTGGTGTTTTGCTAAGTATTTTCAAGATAATATTCTTTTCCTTTTTTCTTTTTCTGTTTTTTTTCCTTTTCCCTTACATTTATCACCTGGTCCAGGTGCCGCCTTTACCTCATTCAGGATTGTAACATGAGAGAGAAATCAAAACTGATTCACTGGGGAGCTCTGTAATATGGCAACTGCCTCTCACTTTCCATTTAAGCTCACCTAGTATAATTTAATGTTGCATTGTTTAAGGTCTTCCTACTTGTCTATGTTTATTTTATCAATTTTCATGCTGTTTGCAAGTTTTATTTATTACCAGCATTTTACTTTCATAGCTCTGTGCAGTCATCATGACAATGAATTACTCTTGAGAGATATTCTAAAGCTTTCCAACTTTTCGGAATGTGACAGGCTAGGATGTTGGAAATGGTTGAAGTCATGGAATGAAAAACATCATGGGAATATGACTCAGGACTAGGCACCACCACCTGGAAAGCTGTCATTAAAAAAAAATAAAATTAGAAGTCAACATACAGTTTTGAGTCCTGAAAAGTTGCTGAAAGGGAAACTAATGAACAAGAATCAGGTTCTGGAGTGAACTCTCTTCAGTGCAAAATCCTTCTTAAAGGAGGAGACCTTCCCAAG
This sequence comes from Emberiza elegans, assembly GCA_024865655.1. Lineage (NCBI taxonomy): Eukaryota > Metazoa > Chordata > Aves > Passeriformes > Fringillidae > Emberiza > Emberiza elegans. The sequence continues at coordinate 51,144,568 of JALJVW010003023.1, forward strand.
TCAGACTTGACGTCCAGAACCAGCTGTCAGAACGAGGTCAAAGTGTGCTTCAAACTCCCTCTGCCTCACTCCTCTTAAGGTGATGCAGGCTATTGCAGGAAGTGAAGCAGCATCGAATAATCCTAATTAAGTTGGATAAGAGCATTCCTGATAACAAAGAAGCGCTAATTAATGTGAGATTACTCTAAAGTCACTATAATCTGTTCTTTATGTCATAAAATAAAAACCACCAGCGGTTCTCCCAATCTAGTTTCAAGGTTGAATGGACTTTGTGCTCTATTACTGTCCAAAGGATTAATGAAGATACCTTCTAAAGTATTTAACCATAAAAAACAAAAACAAAAACAAAAACAAAAAAACCAGGTACACATCTTAGAACCAACCTAATCTTTTCACTTTTGTCCATGTTGAATCATACTTCACTATTTCAATCTGTTTCATCATATAATCTTTCAAGCAAATAATTTGAATTATATTTCACTCTATTATTTTCTGTTTCTTTTGCTATTCTGACCATTCAACTCCTAAGGTTTCTCTTAGCTTTTGTATTTTATTTTCCCTATTAATCATCATAGTGGCATCTAGTTTACCAAAGCACTCTGAAGTCAAAATATGTCTCTCAGGGAGATACTTCACGATGGAGCCCTACTTAAGTTCAGTATGAAAATGTAAATGAGAATACACACAAGTACTAAAGAATTTTCTTCTTTAATCTGCAATATTTACTTTCCTTTCTTCCTAATTCAGTCATAATTCTTTAGGAGAACATCATTAAACTAAAACTAGAAGCGTTAAAACTGCTTTGGATTTTAGCTATCATATTTTCCTTTTATCTCCTTTCATTTCTAGCTGTCTCATTAGCATAATGGCTGTATTGGCAGTCATTACAAGAATGAGATTATCTAGTGATGAACACTTCCATAGCAAAGTATTTAAAATAGGGTGTAAGCTCATTAGGAACTGCATGTCTGTAATGGGAGTCAAGAATGCTCAGCACCAGCTAAAAAATACACAGGCTCTTGAAGAATCTGGAGTAGCTGTTTAATTCTCGGTTTCCATTCATTCCAGTTGCATTTGTTGTTATTTTTTATCGTTTGCTCAGGGGCTTTTTTATAATTTTTTCCAGAGGACCTTCTACCTTGCAATCTAAACCAGCAAAGTTAAATCAGTCTGGCAGGAGAAGGTGCACCAGAAGCAAAGGGATTGCATCCTCACACTCTATAGCATTAGGGTGCTTCATGATTTTTAAAATATTTACTTCACAGGCTGCACTCAGAACCTCAAGGAATCTTTCCCTGAATGAAGACTCTCAAGTTTAGTTACATGCATCCTAAAACTTCTTAGCTTTACAATATTTTTTTGGCTGAAACTCTAAAGTATATGTCAATTCTAAAGCTATTTATATATATATATATATATATATGGGGGTGTGGGTGTGTGGGTGTGTGTGTGTGTATGTACATATATAAATGGCTAAAATGAAAAAAGACATTTTTTATCTCTAATCCTCTTTTGATTTATTTGTCATGCCCATTGATTACTATTTTCTGGTTATGAAGTAGCTGAGGTTTTCTTGCCCATGTGTTTGTATTGTTGTATTATACAGGAACCAAGAAAAGAGCCATTTACGTGGTTACACTTAATTCCCAAGTGATATCACACTATGTGCAGTAAAGCACCACAGTAAATGATCCTCCCATTTTCACACTATTTCACATAATTGCACTGGAGTTCGCAGACTGGCAGGAAAGACAGATAGATATAGATTAGATATAGATATAGATATAGATATAGATATATCATATAGATATAGATTTAGATATAGATATAGATATAAATAGATCATATAGATATAGATAGATCATATAGATATAGATAGATATAGCTATATATATATATATACTGTCTAATGCAATTCGGAATAATCTGCAGGAATCCCTGAACTGTTGATTGCCCAAAGTCAGTAAGGCATTTAAAGGAAGCATATTTAGTAGACTCTGTTTATTTTTACATTTTATTCAAGCATATGCTGCTTGCCACTGTTAGAGCAAAGATATTGGTACCAGATGAATCCTCGGGCTGACAAAATGCGGCTGTTTCTACAAGGAGAAAAGACTGTCTATTTTAGAATTAATAATATTAAAGCAATGAAGTAGGTGTCATGAATGCCACAAACATCAAACTTCACTGGTGGTGACGTTGTACTACAGTGAGAATGGGGATGTTCTCCTTCACCAAAAGCATTGCAAGAGGATTTGACATGAGCCTAAGATTTCTCAAAAAAACCCCAAAGATAAAACCAAAACCACTAGTCCCAAACAAACAACAAGAAAAAAAGCCCCAAGGCAACTTAAGTGCTTCACAATTCACAAAGAAGAGCTGATCTGGGAATTATGTTATTACCTTTCCTGAGATGTTCTGCAGAAAGATGGTCAGGAGCTGAAGCTTCTGAATTCTCTCTTGCTTTCTCCAAAGACTTGCTTTCTCCATTTTTCCTGAACTGCAACAGGTAATGATTACTGAAAAGAGACAACCTTTGAATGCTTGGGTTGTTTTGATTAGTGATTTGCTCTATACCCTTTTCAATACAAAAAAACATTTATACTTATATAAAAGTTATGTATAATACTGATATATATAATAAAATATACTATATACTATATACTATATGATATATAATATATACATATTTTATATATATATATAAATACTAATATATACTTATAAAACACTCCAAAATATTTTGGAGTGTTTTATACACATGGTACATACCCTTCACTGACAAATGTAGCTAAGAGAAAGAAGTTTGCACAGCCGTCTCTGCTTTCTGCTTTAGTAGCTTCTGCATCTTCTGAGGAAAAGGTCCAGGATTGTTTGGGAATGCCTGGAATAAAGTTTTACTTAAAAGAAGAATGAAGAGGGTTACACAGATGACTTCACCATATGCCTTTTTCTTGGTTCAGCACTTGAACAACCTTTATAGTCTCAGGTTTTTTGATGTTTCTAAAGAATTGAGAGAAATATCTGCTGAAAGCATGTGGTTGAAAATTAAATAAAATAAACCAAGCTTGGTATAAAAAAATTATTAAAAAATTAATGAAAATTGTGTCCGAAAAGAACTTTTTGTGAATTGCCAAGTGAAGCAAAAAATATTAATCAAAAATTTTGTCTTTGAAGGAAATACACAGAAGCATCTCTTTGAAAAAAACAGGTTTGAAAAGTTGGAAGCAAAGATTGAGCAGCTCTTTTGCAGCACATTTTGAATAAGAAGACATTAACTCACAATGTAGAAAACTACAAGGCATAAAACTGATCACAAAAGAATAGTTTGTGATTTTAAGGTGGGGAACAATTGTGAGCAATGGAACAATAAAAATGTTCAAATAAATGCAAATTTCAGCATAGAGAATTGCTAGAATAGATCCCAGGCAGGGAAAGAAAAAGTTCAGGAACAGTTTAGTTTTTCACAAATGCTTTGTTTTGACAAATGTCAATATTAAGTCAAATGAACAAACTATTTCAATACTGACAAAAGAGGGAAAATTAAATGTCATTAGTATTACAGACTCTAAGATTGGTATGCAAACTGTCACTGTCTCTAAAACCAAATCCCCTAGAAAATTTTTACTCAAATAAAGATATAACACAGAAAAACAAAGGACTGAACGAAATAAGAGTAAGGGACACAAATTTAGGAAAGCTTTTTAAAATAACACAGAAAAACAAGGAAGGCAGAGAATATTCTAACAGGCAGCAGGCAAACCACAGATGACTCAAAAAAGGTCAATGGCCACTTTGCTAAGTAAAAAATGCCATAATTATGTCATTGTTATCTTATGGAAGGCACTTATTTTGCATTGCTCCATGCAAGGAAGGCCTAAGCTGGAAAACAAGTCTCCACTTTAGATGCCACACTAAGAAAGATGCCAACAATTTGGACTAAATTGAAAGAACAATGGAAAAACAAGGTTTTGAAAACACAACACAGTAAAAAATATTTGAAAGTGAATTGGATTTGCTTAGAGAAGACTGTAAGGAAATATAATAGGCATCTCCAGGTACTTATTAAATTATAGTAAAAATAGATGGACAATTAATATATCTCAGTAATCTGTCTAATTTTCAACAAGCACAATACGGTTTAGAAGATTGTACCCAGCATCTATTTATAAGGACAGTAAGCCAAAGCAATATTTATTGAGGCTATGAAACCTAATCAATGGTCAGATCTGTCCATGCTATGTTCAAAAAAAGGATCAACATTATTCATCAGTGTTCTAACCATACCTGGTACATCAACATTGATTAAAAAACTGCTCATTTTCCCCGCTCTCCTGTATTTTACCACACCATTGTGTTTGTTACAAGTCAGTCCTTTTTCTAATTTTTTTTAAATTATTTTTATGTAGTATTGGAGAATTCATTTTCTTCCACATTGAATTGTGAATTATCTTGGATGGGCTGTGTCAAGCCCAATTTTAGTGTGATAATTCTGTGATTTGTCACTGAAATGTTTACAATCAAGCATTTTGCAGCTGAATTGGTAATATGATTCAGAAGATGAATCTGGCATCAACTAGTAAAACTTGTCTTTTACTGAAAAAATAGAATGCCTTTTTTCACAAAACACCATGCTCTCCTGTTTCTCTTTGTGTGACAGTCCTACAAATATAGTCACTTTCACTTTAAAAATAATTGAAAAGAAAAAGCTCATTCATGTTGTGCTCTGGCTTTAATTTTCAATGACTTCTCAATATTAACCTCCATTTAAACCTCTTAATTCTGAAATGCAAAACAACAAGTTTACTCCATTTTCAAATTATATTGTATTACTGTGAAAAAAGGTGGATAATCATTGTATTTCAATTATGTAATGTGTTTGATTTGCAGCAAAGGAGATTTAGTTTAGAAAATTGTACAAAATATTTACTTATAAGGATAGTAAGGCAGAGGAACAGTTAATGCAGCTAAGAAACTTGATCAATTATCACATCTGTCAAAATAGGTGCCCAAGTTTCAGCTAGAGTACTGTTAATTTCTTCTCAGTAGCTGCTACGGTACAGGAATATTTAATATCATCATCATCACCACCATAATTTAACCATAGTTGCATTTAATATAGTTTATATTATTATAAAAATCAAAGCTTAACTAGTAAACTAAAATAATTTCTGTACAGTATTAATTTATGTAGAATTCCCATGACTTTTTTAAGCAATTAATTTTGCAAAATAATTTGTAAAATGAAGACATGTATCTCACAAATCAGATGTTTCACTTCCCAGTAGAAAAAAAAAGACATTTTGCATTTAGAGGCATCTTAACATTTAGGACAACAAATGAAGCCGTCATTTGCTTTTCTGACAATAATAATGCCTTGAAAAGCTTTTCCTAAAATGCTCTTGAAAGCTCCAGTTGAAGATCTCTGTTTTCACCTTACTGGTCCCTGATAGAGAGACTGTACACTATTTGTCAGTCAGCCTCTTGCTCTCCTGTGTCCTTCATTCTTCTTTACTGTAACACATTATCTACATCATTATCAGCAAGCAAATTTTTTGTGCTGCTGCTGTGTTCAGCCTATTTTTTCTACAGCAGCAGTTTCCTTTGCTCTCTTCCCATCAGCCACTACATATGACCATGCTGCCAAGAGTTTTGTGATGAGCTTGTCCCAGCTCTCCATGCTTCAGGCAAGTTTAAAGAATCCTTGCCATCCGTGTACCTTCCAAAGAATTCTTTTCCTTTTCCTAACCTGTAGGGTTTTCTTACAGCATTCTTTAATATAGCTCTACACAGAATGGGAAAAAAAATCAGAGCTGGAAAGAAAGCTAACAAGTATAATAGTAAAAACACTTTGGAGGTGAAGGCAGAGGAATTCCAGAGACCAGCTTCCACTTCCAAATCATATACAGTTATAAAGAGCATCAACAAAATTATTTTATCCTTCTGTTGAACCCAAAGGATTTATTGATGAAAAAAAATTCTTGTTATACAGATAAGAAAATTTGTCATCCATATCACAGTGTTGTTGCCAGGCCAGTGACTAAACTTGAGAAATGTACTGCTGTCACATCACTTGAAGATGGAGGGGGGTTAGTGCAAACATTGGAGGTGTTAATTTTTTTTTTACTCCTTAAGCAAACTTAATATGAGACTCATGCTGGGATCAGAATGACAATGCTTATTGAAAATATGCAAAAGACAAGGCTTAATCACCTCTAAACCAGTTGGAGCTTGGAGTCTCCTTAAACATGAGTTCTGGTAACAATCAGTAGCAAATTTGAAAAATATTTAAAGAGGTACTACTCTGTGCTAAAAATTCTGCTCTATTCTGGGTCTACCAGGGTCAACTGGGTAAGCTTTATACCAGTGTGTTCAGCCAAATTCAGTAATGTGCCTCCACCTCTGCTGTCCAGAAAGGCTCAGTAGCCCCTCACCACAGGACTGAAGGACTGTGGCTACTCATAACACTGGCTAGAACACAGACAAGACTGGCAGTGCTTTGAGAAAACTCAGAAATGTCACAGGAGGATTCATTAAACAGAATGCATATGTCTACTGCAAATGTCTACACCTGACCATTAATTCTGTAAGGAACTGGGGAGGAAGAATTTTTTTTTTAACAGTTCACCTAATTATTCCATGGTCTTATCACAGGGTGAGATGAGTTGTAATTCTCCCTATGCACTATCTATAAGGTGAGGTGAGCCTGGCTTATTCAGATCTACCTATCTATGCTGTGGAAGTTGAAAACTATGCAAGATGGAGCCTACTCTACTTGTTTCGACTAAATCTTGCCAACAGACTTCAGACTTTAATCTTCTGTATTTTAGAAGGCCTGGCACTGACTGTGAGCCACTCTCTATTCTCTTTTCAGAAAAAGGTTTAAGGTTGCTGTGTATATCATGAGCCATGGAAGAGTAATTGTGTTTACAGAATCACAGAATGAGCTAGATTGGAAAAGACCTTTGAGATCAACAAGTCCAGTTTATGACCAAACACCACCAAGTCACCTAGACCATAACACTAAGTGCACTTCTAGTATTTTCTTAAACATTTCCAGGGACTCCAGAACCTCCCTAGGCAGACCATTTCAAAGCCCAATTCTCCTTTCTGTGAATAAATTCTTCCTAATGTCCAGCCTAAACTTTCCCTGGAGCATCTTAAAACTGTGTCTTCTTGTCCTCTGTCCAGCTGCATGGGAGAAGAACCTGACCCCCACCTGGCTACAACCTCCTTTCTGGGGCTTGTAGAGAATGATAAGGCCTCCCCTGAGCCTCCTTTTGTCCAGGCTGAACAACCCCAGCTCCCTCAGCTACTCTGCATAGGACTTGTGTTCCAGAGCCTTCACCAGTTTGTTGCCCTTCTCTGGACATGCTGCGAGCATCTTTCCTAAACTGAGGGTCTCAGAACTGGTCACAGCACTCAAGGTGCTGGCCACAGTATTCCTGATACAGGCCAGGATGCCACCGGCCTTCTTGGCCACCTGGGCACACTAGTGCGTGCTCATGTTCAGCTGCTGTCAATCAGTACCCACAGGTCCCTTTCTATCTGGACACTCTTCAGCCACTTTGTCCCCAACCTGTAGAGCTGCAGGGGATTATTGTGGCCAAAATGCAGGACCTGGATCTTGTTAAACCTCCTATAATTGTATTTGGCCCATCAATTTAGTTTGTCCCAGTCCCTCTGCAGAGCCCTCCTACCCTTCAGCAGATCAACACTTTTTCCCAGCTTGGTATTATCTGCAAATTTGCTGGTGGTGGACTCAACCCCTATAGGAGGCCCTTGAAAATATATGTATTGTATATGTGGCCCGTGAGTCCCAGTAAAATATATCTGTATTGTATTTGAATACCTGTGTATAGGTTTTGCCTGGTAGGTCCCAGTTATTCTTGATGGGCTGCAGCTGTGATGTCCTTCACTGAGCTGCAGCTGTGGCTAGTCAAGATAACTGGGATAAAAGGGGGTGGTTTGGCCAGTTCGGGGGGAGCCTTGGAGGAGCTCTGATTGAGAAGACCCTGGGTCTGAGGCTGTGAAGAGCTGCTGCCCACAAGACAACACTGAGAAGGTATGGGACTCTTGAACTATGATAAATACAACAAATTCCCTCATCCAGATCATCAATAAAGATATTAAACAAGACTGGGCCCAGCACTGATCCCTGGGGAGCCTCATGAGTGACTCCCCACCAACTGGATGTGGCACCACTCTCCAGGCCCAGCCATCCAGCCTGTTCCTAACCCAGTACAGAGTGCTCCTGTCCAAGATGTGGGCTGCCAGCTTTTCCAGGAGTGTGCTGTGGGAGACAGTGTCAAAGGCCTTGCTGAAGTCCAAATAGACAACATCCAGAGCCTTTCCCTCATCCAGCAGGTGGATTTGTCTGGCCATGAAAGGAGACCAGGTTGGTTAGGCAGGGCTGGCCCTTCCCAAATCCATGTTGGCTGTGTCTGATCCCTGGGCTGTCCTGTAGGTGCTGTGTGATGGCACTCAAGATGATCCTTTCCATAATCTTACTGGGCATCAAGGTCAGGCTGACAGGCCTGGAGTTTCCTGAATCCCCTTTCTGCCCCTCTTATGGATGAGCATTACATCTGGGGCCCATGCAGTTAGCGGGATGATGGATCCCACCCCGGGATGGATCCCATGGTCCCTTAGATTTGTGGGCATCTAAGTGTCTCAGCAAGTCTTCACCTGCTTCCATCTGGATTACAGGGGGACTATTCTGCTCCCTGTCCCCATCTACCAGCCCAGGAGCACAGCTGTCCTTAGAACAACCGGTCTTATTGTTGAAAACAGAGGTGAAGATGATGTTAAGTACCTTTGCCTTTTCTTCATCTTTGTTAGCTATATTCCCCACCAGGTCCAATAAAGAATGGAGGCTGGAGGTTTTTCTTGCCCCTTCTTTTGCTATTAATGCATTTAATAAAAACATTTTTATTATCCTTCACAGAAGTGGTCAGGTTAAGTTCTAATTGGGCTTTTGCCTCTCTCATTTTTGCTCTGCATGACCTAACAACATCCTTAAACATTTCCTGGGTTGCCTTTCCCTCTTTCCAAAGCTGATACACCCTTTTTCCCCCCCCCCCGAGTTCCCTCAAAATCTCCCTGCCAGTCCAGGCCAGTCATTTTCCCCCCTAGCTCATCCTTCAGCACATAGGGACAGTCTGCTCCTGTGCCTTCAAGAATTCTTTCCTGAAGTTTGTCCATGCTTTCAGGATCTCTGTTTCTAAGGGCTGCTTCCACAGGTATTCTCCAAGTCAGCATCCAGAAGAGGCCAAAGTCTTCCCTCCGGAGGCCCACTGTGAAATTTTGTTGATGCTCCTCCTTGTTTCATCAGATATTGAGAACTCTATTAATTCATGGTCACTGTGCTCCAGACAGCCTCCAACTACCATATCTCCCATCAGTCCTTCTCTGTTTGTAAAAGCAGGTCTAGCAGAGCCCCAGCCCTGGTCATCTCACTCACCAGCTCTGACAGGAAGCTGTCATCCACACAGCAAGCAACTTCTTAGACTGCCTCTTCTCCAGTGTGTTGAGCTCCAAGCAGATAGCTTGCAGGTTAAAGTCTCCCACAAGAACAAGGACTGATAATCTTGAAATGTCCTCCACCTTCTTATAGCATAATTCATCCACTTCTTCATTCCAGTTGGGTGGCCTATGACAGACCTCCACCAGGATGTTGGCCTTCATGGCCTTCCTCCTGGTGCTTAGCCATATGCATTCAACCTTATCATCACTGGCTTCAGGTTCTGTTGTGTCAAGAGACTCCCTGACACACAGAGGAGTGTGTGCCTCCACCTCTTCCCCCTCGCCTGTCTCTTCTGGCAAGCTTGTAGCCATCTATTTCAGCACTCCAGTCATGGAAGACATCCCACCCCATTTCCATGTTGACAAAATTGTCACAGCTTCCTTCTGTACAGCGGCTTCCAGCTCCTCTGGTTTTGTTACTTATGTACATGCACTTCGGTTGGGCTGCTGATTTCAGCCCTAACTCTGGCTTACCACCCTCAGGCTCCTCTCTGGAAAGCCTGGTTTCATCTCTTTCCTCCTTCAAAGCTTGTTTAAAGTCCTGTAAATCAGCCCTGCCAACTCAGGGCTAGAATCCTTTTGCCCTTGCTGGATAGATGAAGCCCATCTGACTCCAGCAGGTGTGTTGCCATAAAAATTGTCCCACAAACAAAAAAAGCAATATTGTGCTGATAGCACCAGTCCTTAAGCTGTTTATTTATTACATGTGTTTTCCTGTTCCTTCCAGTGTTCATCCCTGCTACTGAAGGAATTGAACAGAGCACCACCTGCGCTCCTGTCTAATCAGCCTCCAACCCAGGATACAATCCAGTCCTTCCAGGCAGATGGAAATTTACATTAGTGAGACAGTGTGTTACCTCTAAGAAAAACTTTGCAAATATAGGTTAATTTTTACCGTGACCCTTCTGGATTTATTCAAAGATATGCCACTTCCATATGTTTTTCTCTTTTTCTGTCTCTCCTATTTTTATCTTCAAACCCAAAGAAAGCTACTCTCTACATTTAGCCCAAAGAATCCCTGTATTTTTCAGAACAAAAATAGTTTCAAGACGACTTTCATGTCAAAAATATTCTTTAAAAAATTTAAAAGTATAAGATATTATTTCAAAATGAGATCAAACACTTTACACTAGCTTCAAATGTTTAAAGATACTTCTCCCAGTTTCCCTCCTCACAACAAAGCATGGAGTTTGTTTTACAAAAAACTTTGAAAAACATGCTTTGGCTAGTTTGTTTTTTCCTACCTGCTTTCCACCCTTCTTATACACAGAAAATCATCCTCCATTAACAGGCTTACTGTCATAGGCAGTCTCTTAACAGCAAACTGATTCCCCTTCTTCTACAGCCACTCTCTGATCAGACCTTGTCTCTTAATTATTTCACACTAAGGACTGTCACACCTTACACTCCAGCCCAAAGATTTACTGACAGCCAAACAGAGAACTGTTTATTTCCTTTGCATGCGAACAAACAAAGCAGATTAGAAAGAAGACAAAGTAATAAACCTGATAGTCTGCACCCACTTAGCAATACCCAGCTGTAAACCAAAGAGCAAATCAAAACAAGCTGGCATCTTATAGTTTGGGCATTGAAGAATTTGCTACCAGGCACAGAGGCTCCAAAAAATCAACCCTTAAAAATGCAAAATCTGTGGGTCAGTGTTTTCTGTTTTGTAATGTTTACAAGCACTTGGTTAATGGCACAGGATGCTGGCAGTACCATGCATATAGCATTGGTAATATTATCTACTTTCCATTTTAAATTGTTTCCACTGGAGATGCATGACTGTATTTGCTTTCATGCTGTTAGGTTAAAATGCCATGCTGTTTTTCATGGCAACCCACTAAAAGCACTTCCAGAGTAGAGTGAATCAAATTTTGCTCAGTGTGTAGCACTGAGTGAAGAACGACTGAAAAACTAGATGAAGCTGCCAGACTTATGTTTAATGTACTTGGTAGAAAAGCAGTATAAAACTATTTCCCCCTGCAGGGAAGTATAAAACTGGCTTCCAAACCCTCATCTAATTTCTGATAGAAGGCAGTGTTATCCTTTCTTAAAAGAACTGGTAAATTTTCTTTTTTGTGTCCTTGCTGTCTGTTTTTCTACTGTAAAAAGGATTTAATTATCCAGCAAGTTACTTGTCTCTGTAGTGTCTCCAGGAAGACACAAAAATATTTTTTTTCCTCTAGAGCAACTTGGTTTGGGGAAATGAAAATTTGCAATTAAAGGCTGAAGTAGAAGATGTGTTTGAGAGGTTTCCTGCAGGGAGGATTTCACATAGAGCACTAATATGGACAATGGCATGCCCAAAGGGTTTCTCTCTGACTACCTCTTCAAATTCCAGTCCAGCTCTCTGGTTGTAAACTTTGAACTCTTATTTTTGTGGTTTTTAACTGTCCAGCTTTACCCTTAAAATTTTGATTGGGTCAAAACCCAAGAGACAACACTTTACCTGCCCTCTAGCCTTCTTTTGAACACACTGTAAATCACAATTTCACATGCTTCTTTTCTGCAAGTTTTTCAAATGGTTGGTATTCCAAATTTCCCTGTGTTTTTACTAAACGGGCACGTCAATGAGAATGCACCTGCCTGTTTATGCAACTGACTGGTGTCACAAATGTTAGTGATCCACTTGCTTATTTTCATGACTTCCACATGCTGTACCTAGAGTCCTGCTGATACCCTATTTAACTTGACATGTTTCTGTTTGTGCTAAGCAGGTTGGATGTTATTGCATCCATTTAGGAACAGATGTTACTCAGTATACCCTGCACTCCCCCACATGGTCTTTTTTCACAACTTTCTGGAAACAGACCGCAGGGATTGCACTCTCACTTCTGTGTCACCCTTCCCACAGCAACTCCTGGAAAGAGAGAGTAGGAAAGATGAGCTTTTAATGTTGTTATGAAACCATATGCACCCTGCTGCCATCATATCAGAGTGTGTTTTTTCCCAGAGTGTTTAATACACCTCTTTTGACACTACAGAAAATTAATTGTGAAGGATACTGCAGTTAGAAAAGGGTTGATTTTTTGCCTGGGGAAAAGAAAATCAGAAAAGGCTATAAAATTCACTGTTCAATATTAATTTAATCACAATACATATTTCAGCCGTGTACAGTATTCTGCTTTTAATGCACGGCTGCAGTTCCATGCCTGTCTTTTTCTCTAGTCTAGCCTGCAGCTCTAGCTGACTATGAAAGTTAAGATTTATAGCTATAATATTTGCTATCTGACAATGAGTTTCAAAGCTAACAGCTTTGTGGTGTTTTCTCTATGTTCTTGCATATGTTTTTGCACTTGCAACAACCATTAAAGTTTGATAGGAGAATTGTGCACATCATGAACATGAAAATGAGAATATAATTACCCCTCTGTTTTCAGATCACTAAAATCAATCTTCTTGTTTTATTATGAAGTATCAGGCTGGCTGCAGTTGCAACTATTTTCACAAAAATCCTCATAAAATCTAGCAGATATAATGACTACTATGGTACAAATCAGAATGTTTCTTTTTACGTCTGAAACTTGAAAGCCATTTATCCTCTTCTCATAATACATCACCCAAAACAAAAATTCACAAAGTACCTAAATGTGATCTTATTTGTCTGAAGCAGTTTCAAAGGAAATGCAAAAATAGAACCAGGAGAATTGCTAGGCAGATTTAGACCACCTGCTAGACTGTAATGCTTTTTAAAAGAGACCAGCCTTTTTCTTTTCTTTAAATAACTTTTTAAATTATGCATGTAACTGATACAGAATTCTTTCTCCAGGAGAAAAAGGTGTGTTGATGACAGGCATATTTAACTTTGGAAGATAAAGCCTATCTGAAAGCATTGCTCAGGTAGGTGGCACCTTGAGCACAGCTACCCAGCCCTCACTGGTAAGGTGGTACTGCTCACAGAAACAGAGATGCACAGATAAGGATCATCCAATGCCCATCCAAGAGCACTGCTGAATGAGACATGGGCTGGGCTGATCTGCCCTGCTCTAGTGGTTTAGGTATGTGCAGGAAAGGGAAAGGAACAAGGAAACTGAGCTATGAGCAACTTGGTGTCTCAAACTGGTTGTGGGGGGGAGACTGGAAGGTGACAGTGACAGAGGCAGGGAATTGTAATTGGGGATGGGGAAAATTGCAGACATCAGCTCGTGGCTACATAAGTACCAAAGCCTTTTGCAGCTTATTCTGCCAATCTGTTTCTAAACATCAATAAAGCATGAAAACAGCTATCACTCAGGAGTCACTTGGTACCTGTGTGTCTGGCACATTGCATCAGTCTGGGTTGAGTGCAGCTACAGTCAGAGACTGTGGCTGCCAGACATGATTTGGTTGGCGTGAATCCTCTTTCCTCAGGTCCACTGTGGTGTCTGAGCTGCGCCAAAGCCAAAGAGAAACTGGGGACTTGTGTTAGCATGACTGTGTAGTGTCCTAGTGCCAAGGGACAGACATCTCAGAACTGGGATCTAGCACAGAAATCATTATCCCATCTTCTGTGTAAACAAATTACACATAGTGCCACTGAGTGGTATGCTTCTGTTCTTGTGGTTACAGCACCTTAATCTCCCCCAGGACAAGCATTGCAATAAATATCTATTTCATTCCCAGGCAGCAGCTCTTTATCTTGGCTGTTGATTTCAAACTGCCTCACATCAAATTTCCTGAAACCAGGGGGTTCTCATGCATTGAATAATATTTATTTGAGTTGTATTTCAAAACAAAATCCATCATTGAAATCTCACCATTATGGCACAATTTTATTTCTAAATGAGATAAATGATTCCTTCCCTCCCACCTTCTTCAAAACCATCTGCAAATTCTTTACTTTTGGCTAGCTGGAAGCACACAGAAAAGTGCATTAAAATGTTTCATTTGTTTCTCCACAAGTGTTCAACTTCAAAGAGAATTCTTAATCACGGTTGGTCTTCATGCAAAATATGGTTTCAGAGAAAATTTTGAACTTAAAAAAGCTTTTTAAAGAAGTTGTTATAAATGCATTTCACAAACAGTAGATATTCATATGGTCTTCAAAACACATAAAATTTTTAAAAACATTTAAAAAAATCTCATGAAAGACGTGAAAAAACATGATTAATTCAAGCAGCTTCAGTTCAGACACTCTGCAATGATGTAACAGATACAATTGCTATTTACTAGCTGTAAATAGCAATTGTATCTGTTACTGTATTGTCTAGATATCTTTATCTGGATCAGTTTCCTGAATACATACAATAGAAAAAAAAGACAATGGATCATGTTCTCATCTAGCCTTTCCAAACATACATTTACTGACTTTAAATGACCCTCTTCAAAGGAACTAGTGAAAGATCTTGTCTACTAAATGGAGAGTCATGATAAAGAATTTATATTTAACCTTTGGGAATATCCTATTCAGACTTATCTGAAACATTCCATTTTGATAACATTCATCATCAATGTACCCCCTTTATAGCAAATTACTGTAACCAATTGGTTTTGTTTTTTGCTGAACTTTTACTTAGTCAATGGAGATGTTTATCACCTAGTTTCAAATATTTAGCCTTGTTGGTCCAAATTTTTAATCCAGTTGACCATCTGCTGGTTTTTTTATTCATTGTGCACTCCTCTTTTATTACCAGATCTTCTGTTGGATCTTTTAAGTATAAGGGCATTTTGAAGCTATAAGGGAAGTACGTTTAATTATTTATTCAACCATGAGCTTCACAAGGCTACATGGCAGGGGTCAGAAACCCCTTGAGAGGATGAATGCCCTCACACCTCAGTCTGACTGACACTCCCAGGTCTGGCCTTCCTTGCCTGGAGCAAGGAGGGGTGCCTGGACACCTGCTGTTTGTGCAGATGGAAGCTGCACACACCTGAGTTGCTGGCAGGACACCATTCAACACCAGCACGGGTGTGCCAGCTTGAATTCAGCTCCTCACTGTGGAGACTGGCGTGTGGCTGATGCCAGAAGCAAAGATAGGCTGTACAACCACTTTCTGCGTGTTTCTACACTGTTACAGCAAGGCCTTTTGTGATAGGAAAAGGGTTATTGGTTAAACTAAAAGAAGGTTGACTTACACTAGATTTAAGGACAAACCTTTTTTTACAGTGAGGATGGTAAAACACTGGAACAGCTTGCCCAGAGAACTTACAGAGGCTCCATCCCTGAAAATATTCAAGGTCAAGTTGGACAGGGCTCTGAGCAAACTGATCTAATTGAAGATGTCCCTGCTTATTGCAGAGGGGTTGCACTGGATGACCTTTGCAGGTCCCTTCCAAGACAAAGTGTTCCATGATTGATGATCTCACTGGCCCTGTCTGCCTCCCCAGTGCCTCCAGCTCCCGGATCCTGACTCCCCTCTCCCTGCAGGGCAGCTGCAGCTGCTCCCTGGCAGCAGCTCCTGGCAGTGGATACAAAATGGAAATCTCTCACCTGGGCGACTTAATATCGATTTTACCAGGAAGAACGCTGTCAAAAAGTAGACAGATGATTGATACACTTTACTGCTGCAAGATCATTTAAAAACACTTTCCAGCAAAGATCATTTAGAGAATTCATTTCTGGACTCAGGGCTGCAATTATTCTAAGGGCCAGCATATAGAGATGACAAAAATTTGTGATTTCTGCTTGTGATCTCTTAGATGGTCATACCTCTTCTTTGAGAAAAATTCTAAAAATTCAAAAAAGTGTTGATTAAAGAAAGGTTGCTTAATTTTGACTAAAATTTTGTTTGGCGTAATGACTTTTTAAACCGAGCTATTTTGCTTTGATTTTTTTGTAACTAAAATTTTTCAATGACTTATAGTATAAACATGAATTTGTAATGGAGAATTTTGGAAAGAGGATATATAACATTCTCTTTAAATTTCTATTTAAAATTCAAAGTCTCCCTAATTATAGGGTTTAAATTCATATTCTATTTTGCAAACAATACCATAATTAAGAAGGATTTTTAATACTGAATGAATTAATAATGTGTTTCTTTTTCACAATATTTTAAAAAGCTATCCTTCTCAGTAGAAAAAATTTATGACACGTATGCAACACACAGTGGCTTTTATATAGTGTACGTGTGCTGCAAGCACATAAAGAGGCTTTTGTTTAATGGGTGGCCACTGTGCACAGCCATCACATAAGTCAAAAGAGTGAATAATTTAGTCAAGGTTTATTTCTTGTTTTGTAACAAAACAAAAAAAAAATCACCCAAAAAAATTAAAAGAAAGACCTGCAAGCTTGCAAGCTTAAAATTGAAGTTCAACAACTTGAACTTTTGGGGGTGAGGAGTGGGCTTTTGTTGTTGGGTTCTTTTTGTTTTTTAAATGATGAAAATTGTCCACCATAAAAATACTGCCAGTACAATGCCCCCAGTATTGGTATATTAACTTTTGAGTTATATTATAAATCATGTGGTATTTAACTTGTAAATATTAGTTCTGAAGAAAAAGAGATGCTTAAATTCTCCAGGCCCTTTGCCAGTATTTCCCCCACTGCAACCTGAATCATTCCAGAAAATTACACTATTGTGAAAATAACCTGCAAGCTTGAACATTGCTTTGTATGGAGCACCTGCTGACAGAACTGTGCCCTGAAGGCTGGGGTACCTCATTAGAACCGTCACCAGAAATGTACAGGTAGGAGTCTTCCTATAAGAGCAAATATTTAAGGACACAAAAGCACACAAAGCCAGTTTGCAGACTGCAGCTGAATAAATATTAGGGAAAAGAAGAAGAAATAATAAAATATATTGCACATAAAAAATTCTATGTTGGAAGAACTATTAAGGCAAAATGTCAGAAACAAAATAAGTTAGAAAATACCAGCATAACTACTACTTGTGCAAATCCACTAATTCATTCTTTTGCACTTATTCCCCAGGATAGGAAGCTACAACTTTTTAAACTAGCTATTTCTGAAAAAAAATTCTGACTGAATAAAAATATTTATGCACTGATGTAAAACTCAATGCAAGGTTTTGAAAGAAACAAGCAGAAAAAAGCAAGTATTGAGCTTGTTCATTTGGAGTTTTTCACACTGAAATATTTTGGGAACTAAATTCAAAAGGATGCATTCCCAGAATTAAGAAACAGAGATTATATGCTGAAGATTTATGTTCCTCTTTGTACCTTGTGTTCAAGATATACATCTAAAATATAGGAGAAAAATTTACATAAGGCAGTGTAAAGACAGTGTTTAATAACTTTTTTTTTAACTTTTGAAGAAGATTAGGCCATTAGCTGGTAACTTTAGATGGATCTAATCTAAAGAGACAAATCTTGCCTTGACTCCAACAAAAGCAAGATGACAGTATGACATTTGTAAAGGGAGAGGTGGTGATGTGGGTGTGATCAAACACTTATTGAAGAGTGACACTAAGAAAATACAGGTTAGGTTCTTTCTAAAGATGTACCCATGAATGCCATCAAAAAACAGTCTTAAAATCTAAAGAAATCAGGGCTCCCCACTGGGAAGAAGTCCTCAATTTCTTGATGGCCAGGACAAAAAGGGATAAAAGGGATCTTGGTAGTTTTTAATTTAATAAGCTATATATATTGTTAATATGTTTTTCTATATTTATTTTTATATATAGTTGAAATAAATGTGAACTTACTATATACAATTTAATTCATAGGCTTATTATTTAGCATTCAAGCACTCCACATTGTAGTGCAGATTTTGTGCTTACTTTTCCAGTGGCTGACTGAAGGGCTTCAGAAGCAGAAATGCACTAGCCAGGGCATACTAGGCAGTCAGGGTAACTAACACAGGAGAAGTAGTATTGTCAGATAGTCAAACCAGCCTCACTTATTTCAGATTAAAAAAAGCATAAAAAACTGTGAAAAATTCTCAACAAATAGTTTATCTGCTGGAATATATATTAATTTCTTTTAGATTTATATATATATCTATATATATATACATGTACGTATGTATGTGTAAATGACTTGGATTATACAGTTCCAGTATCTAAGCACAACATAAAGTGCATTGAATCCTGTAAGAAGGGATAACCTACTAAAGTTTCTTATACCAAAATTAATTTCAGCTAGTCATGAAGAAAAATTGTCCAGACCTCTTTGCTTCCAAATTTGAACTTGCAGATTTTCACAATGCATACTAATCATTACATTACCTTTGACAGAGACACCTCCTGTCTCTTGTCATTTATCAATAGCCCACTTGTAATGCTAATTTCTAACTAACAATACCCCATGTTCCTCTGCTAGGTCTATCTGTGACTTATTCAAACCACATATTCTTTCTAAAAGAAAAGCTGCTGAACACTAACCTAAATCAGCTAACTAGTCAGATTTCACAACGTGCTAAGGTTTTATTTCTATGTCAACCATAGATTTCTTAAAGTAAAGTCCTACAGGAAAAAAAACTCCACAGAGTATGATGATCCTTGAGTTCTGAAACCAGGCCAGTATCCTGCAATCTCAACAGTAGCCTTGCCACCTGGAAACATCTTTTTCCATCAGTTATGTCCTAGCCCAACCAGAGATAATAAATATGAGTCCATCTTTTTATAACAGAGTGATGCTGAATTGGTATTGTATTACTTTCCCATGCCTCTGCTTGTCCCTCCCCACCTCCTGTTTTATGTATCAGCTCTGCTTGTATGCTTACACTGTAAGAGTTTCAGAACAGAAGTGATTTTCTGAATGGTAGGACTATTATCTAACAGAGAGATTTGGTTTTCATATATCACCATGATGCAAAAGGTAATTTGTTATTAACGCAGGAAAAACCCCCATTATTTTACTGTTCACCTGCTGTGGCAGAAGGAAAACTTTCCTATTTATTTCAATCTTCTTTAGGTTCATGGAAGTTTAGATTGAAATAGGGTGATATGATGTGCATCTGAAGTCTTTGGAATATTATTCTCTGATCCAAAGTATCATGTCTGGATGCTGTGTGGCTTGCTAGCAGCTGAGGCCAGATTCAACCACACAGGAAAGATTTCTAAAATAACATCTAAGTATTCATTATATTTCCCACTTAGTGACATGGCTAGCTGGTAGCAATTCCCCTCCTAGGATTTAATTTACATTCCTCCAAGACCTAAGACTGTATTTGCTATTCCTTACTGAAAGTAATTTGTCCAGAGTTTGGCAATTTGTACTTCCCTGTAGCTGAATTCCAAATGTCATGGTTGATCACAAGATATATTAAATGTACTAATTGTAAAAGCCTGCTTGTAAAAGTAGACATGCACATATTTTGACAAATTTTCACTTCTGATTCCTCCACATAAATTCTGACTGTAATGTTTCAATGTTCGGATCTTGCAACTTGCTGTACATAGCTCACTCAGCTCTTTAGTACAGCCAAAAGGATCCTGTGCCTTTCCACGAGCACTGTGCCCACCCTCGAAGCTGTGTCATGTCTGCACAGGCAGATTTAGTACTCTCTGAGGAACTGCTCTATTGCCCTCACCTGAAAGATGCCTTCCCATTCTACTGCATGAATATAAGTTTCAAGTTACACAGGCATTAGAAAATATAATTTTATGTTCCTTGTGCTTAGACAGGGATGCCAGCATGTTGACCTGAGACAAGAGCTTATTCCCAGCCTGTGACAAAATTTCAGGAACCTCCCAGCGTTTTCTGTTAGGCAGGTTTAGGGAGTGCCCTGCTCAGTACTGCATTTCGGATCTCTTTTAGTGCTGCTTCCTCCCATGCATCTAACTTTAGATTTTGCATGTCATTTTGGGAGTAAAGAACTGCTTTCAAAGAGAGAGCTGCAGTTCTCCTTGCTGCATTAAACTGGTTGGCTTTGGCTGAAATCGTTGCTAACCCAAGCCTCTGCAAGCCTCTGTCAAATCTCTAATCATCCTGGAATTATTGCTGCAGTGTATGGCTGAACACACCTCTTCCAAAGCCCCTGTCAACAAAATATGTCAACTATTCTCTGAAATAATCAGATATTTGAGTTGTTTGAATGTCATTATAATTAATCCAGATTTCCAAGAAGCTATGAATTTCTATGCATTGTTTCTACTTTATATGTTTTTTCTCTTATTAACTGCTGAAACCATACCAAAAATAGGAGATAAAGCAGATGATTAGAGATGCAATTTCAGATTACACTATCTGATTTAGAGTGTTCTAAAATACAGTACAATACTTTTAATACTACTGTTTTTATCAGTACATGGACTTTCATTTCATTGTAACTGAAAAGCAGTTTCATTTAACAACTGGTCAAGATCTACTTTTCTGTGTTATTTTAAATTGCTGCATTTTTTTTCTTAAGAGAGCAGCTGAAAAGGTAAAACAGCAATTGTTAAAGAAAAAATAGGAATTTTACTGATATATATCCTATTAAATAATTCATTTGCATGTGAATACAGAACTACATTTAACAACAGAAACAATTTACAAGTGGCCATTCAGGCATTTTAAAAATACATTAGTGTGGTTTCCCCAGATGACACTGTACATATCAAAAGGAATGCTCTGAAGGCATTCAGAAATTCTATTAGCAATACTTTCAATAGCTGGAATATAAGAGTGTATGTGCAGCCTACATATCTTCAATGAAAAGCTATGTGTTATCTTGTATTCAGGGCTGCCAGTTCAATAACCTAATAAACTAAAGAAAAATACATTAAAATGAGTTAATGATACTTAAAACTTTTCTTTTTCCCCATTGCTTCTTGGTTCAATGGCTTCTATCTCAACAATTTTTTTTCTGCATATGACTCTAAAATTAGTCTAATATTAGTGGTGCCTAGGCAGCCTCCCTTTTCAAGGCTCAATTCTTTCTTCCATCAATTTCAAAAATCCAACTTTTCATTTACGGCCCAATAGAATTTAAATTTATTTCTCTGCTGATCCAAGCTTCAGACAAGAAGAGCAGAAAAAGATCAAAGCAGTTGCTGAGAATTCTATATCTCTAATAAATGCAGTTTGAGGGGTTAATTCAAGCTAGTGGGTTTCCTGGACCTGGCACCCCACCACATGTGATATTTTCTATCTGCTGGAAGAAGCAGTCTCTGCCTGGGAACATTATTTTCCCATTAGAGGTTGGACCACATTTGGTGAACACCTGAAGCAAAGTTTCTAATGTCATTATCCCTGAAATAAGTCTCATTTTTCCTACCTAAACACTTTTTTAACCAAATGACTGTTAAGAGCAATCAAGGGATTTTTCTCAGTATTGCATTGCAGCCCAAAACCAAAGTACTAATGTAGACTGAGCCTTAATATTCTGATTTTTATTACTTTGATTGGCATTTCCACTGTGCTTTCTTCTCCCTGAGTTATCTCTGTTAGTGGGTACTGCTCTGTGATCCAGACATTCCTCCTTTATCCATGTCTCTGAGGCAATGAATTTCATATTGTTTGTAGCAAAATGAAAGACATTTTTTAAAAAGTCAACCCAGAGCAGCTGGTGGTTAAAGAAACTTCATTTAAGTGTGAAATACACCTCCTTAAGCAAAAGAAGGCTTTGAACCCAGGCCTCCCACCTTCAAAAGTGGGTAAGCTCATCCCACTCAAATATCATCTTAACTAGTAGCTTTTTTTGAACTAAGTACATGCCCTAGCCCTCCTTGTCTTACAGAGAACTCTAGTGACCAGGCTAAGGACTGCAGACCACTGTAAATCTCTCCATTCAATCCCAGCCATGTAGTGATGTCAACAGAGGAGCAAAATGCAAGTTCCCTCCTCTGCAGTCCCCAGCAGCCTCCTCGGGCAGCTCTGTGCCCGGTGCTCTGCGCTGGTGCATCCCAGCTGGCAGTGACCACTGCAGGGTTAGCCTCCTAACACACCCCCAAGCTGGTGTTTCTTAAAGACAAATAAATGTATCCAGGACTTTTTAAGTCATAAAACATCACATTTGATAGCTAGGGGAGCTTACATTTTAAGAAAAACATAGTTCATTAAGACAGGAAGCACTTGAAATCTACAGGAGGTGAACACTAGAAGTTTATTTAATATTATTGATTTCCTTATGTTTCAGGAGTGCAAAGACAGCAAATCACTGGAGTGACATAGCATCTCTGCAGTTCACACTGGCTGATCAAAAGGACTGAATAAGAGCACAGAAAGACTGGTTCAAGAAATATTTCAGACCTCACAGTCCTGCTATCAAGTAATACCAGGAAGCCAACTCCTACTAAAATCTTCATTCACTTTTTTCTCAAGTAAGAAATCCAAATGGAAGCAAAAGGGATATATTCTAGAGTGAAGGGGGAAACAAAGCAGGGGGCAGGGGAGTAGTTGGAGGAAGAACACGTATTAGGAAAAAGAATAGCAGAAAAAAGGGAATGCCATGTTCATTTGATGGCACAATTTATAAGATGTGGTACAACTCCAAAGACAGAGTTATTTGAGTTTATAAACACATTAGAGAGGCAGACAGGGTAATAAACAGTCATTATGTATTCTGTTGTAAATACAGAACCCAAATGCCATTAGTGTTGACACACTGTGGGAGATATAAAGACAAAAGAAAATTACAAATGTATAGATGCTTACAAAGATATTTGTGACAGGAGAAACAAAAGTGTTTGCTCTTAAAAAATTCTAGAACTCCACCAGAGTTGTGCTTTAACAATAGTTGTCATAGATTAGCTTTAGTTGTCACCTTCTGCATAAATCAAGGGAAACTAGGTCAAGATGTACTAACAAGCATGTAATTGCCACTGTTATCTATAAGATAAAGCCACCTCCGTTTGTGACTTAGCTTTACAAAAACTGCCAGGTTGGATCCAACCATCAGCCTGTTTTACTCAGCATCCCGTCTCACTGTGGTTTGCACCAAATGATTTACAAAGGACCAAGATGTTCCAGCAAATAGACAAATACAGGATAGATTGCTGATAGGAAATTTCTTCATACCTCCTCTGGCTTAATGACTTGTTTGTGTCTTGGAGCATAAGCTTTATATACCATGTATATTAGATAGGATGAAAAATATTTTGTAAGTGTGCGTTTGAAATTGTTTGCACAATGAAACATCAGAATTCTGACATGTGAATTAGATTTGAAGCTGGAGCTAAGCCCTGAAGATTGTTTTGTTTGCAAGTTTCAGTTTAGAAACTTTACATTCCGAGCTACAATTGTTGTTAATGTGCATTTCCTAAATGCCTGTAATATTTCATGAAACGTCTGAGAAATGACACTTCTTCATCTTGGTTCCTTCAAGTCTCAAAGTGATTCTTGCAGCCTTGAAAGCACAATTTTTGTGTTGCTACAAAGAAATACATTGGAGATCCAAACTGGGTATGAATATTTTAGAGTTCCAGCTGAAGGAACTACCACATCTGGGTTAGAGATATAGTTTTGAGTCACCATCAGCTTAATTTAGAGGCAAACAGAAATAGGTAAAACATTTATAAAGGTTTGTAAATATGAGAAAAAAAAGAAATCTATAATTAACCTACTTAGTTATTCATCAGTTTATGTCCTTTCTGCAGGCAATGTCAGCTCAAATATTCACATTCCTGTCTTATATTCTGGCCTTATATTCCAAAGTGTTGAAAACACTTTGGAATTTCTGTCTTTCTCCTCCTCCCAGTGTTCCAGATCATAAATTTGATCACACTAAATTGAAATGGGAAAGTGATGTGAACTGAAGAAAAAAAATTTAAAAAGCTACCTAGGTTACTATTTTTTTAGATGGGTCAACTTCATAGCATGAAGTTTTTCTAAACAATGAATATTATATTTATAGCTCTTCTCAGATTTAAATGTAGATTTCATTCCAAACACTTGCATAGAGTTAATAATCCTAGTTGACTGATAACTATGACTTCACAACAGTTAATAATAAGAAATAATTTTTGTATGGTTAAATCCTGGGCCAGTTCTTTAGGCTTATCAAAATATAAAATATTCATAGAGCTACAGTAGAAGTACTTTAGACCCTCAATTTTGCCTTATGACCAGAATTTCAAACCAAATTAATTCATTTACGTCAAACCATGCAAATCCAGGGACAGAAATAATCCAAAATGTGTTTTAAGACTGCAATTTTTAAGAAAAATTTGAATTTTGCAAGGACCTAATGGTTTCTTCTTGTGACCCATGCAAGGCACTTTTGCTTCACCAAACCCATTTCCTTCTCACCTACAACAGTTAGAGTTCTGATGAATATGGACCTTACTAACCATCTAAGGCTTGCTGCCAGCTCTGAGATCTCAGTATACACACAACAGCAGGAAGGGCTATGACCCAGCCAGAAAACCAGGATGGTTAAAAAGCATGTCTCATCAAAGCATCAAACAGGCCATGCAGCATCAACTTAACCTGGCAGCAGTGGAGGCCTTTGTGATGTGTCCCCATGGCTGGGCTGGGCAAGGCTGTGGGGAGCAGGAGACCAGCCCCACTTCAGCACCAGTGAGACAGGGACTGATGGCCCTGGGGGGCTGACAGGGGGTCCTGGCTGTGGGAAAGGTGGGGGTGGAGACACAGGGAAGCGGGGCAGGGACAGGTAGGCCCTTATTGCCCTCAAAACCCCAACAGGAGACACCAGAAGCGTGTTCAGAGCAAGTCCCAACACAGTAGATAGTTCACAGTCGGGGTCGTGCACAGAGATTATCTGCTTTTCCCCATAGCAAGAATAATTAACGTTAAAGCTGGTCAGAAAATCCAGAGAAAATGTTTTATTTTTGCATTTTTTTTTACTTCCTTGGAATGCAAATTTTGTGCTAAAATAGTCCAATTGTGATGAAATCCCATTGGAAATCTGCCACCAGACAAGCTTTGAAACTTTTCTTGGTGTCCTGCCAGCTCATCTCTGTGGTTCCTCAATGAAGCACCTGCTGGGTGCCATAACCACCATAGCTCTTGGTATTCCAGGATCAGCAGGACAGGCAGACAGGTGGATGTTCCTAGCGCCAAAACCCCACACTATTTCCAAGAAAAACCCAAATTTCTGGGTTTTGATCTAAACTAGAGTGAGAACAGTTTTCCAAACATCAAAATATGCCACAAAGATGAATGATTTTTTTTCCTCCCTTCCATCTCTACTTCAATGTATTTAACAATTTGAAGAATGAAGGATTTTGTCAGCAGAACATTTTTTTCACTGAAGACTTAAAAAGACAGGAACAGTTGTGTGTTCTGGTTTGGAGGAGTTGTATTAATATGTAATTCTTTGTTATCATTTGGACATTTTTTAAAACAAATCTTACTTTTATTTATTGTTCACATGAAGAGCTATATAAATTTTCAGACAGATGAGTTGCAATTGATCTGATCTCTCTGGATTACATCTACAAATCATCTGATGGAATGTCATGTAAGACATTTTATTAGTGGAGCTGAACAAGGTAGGGATTAATAAAATCCTGTCAGATGGAGAAGAGACTGACTCATTGGGGGGAGGGGGGAGAGAGAAAAATGAGTATGTTTAAATACACAATCTGAGTATGTAGTTTTTGAGCACAGCTCCTGAGTAGAGCTTGAGGTCACTTACAATTCTGCTAAATGTGGAACTCTAAGACAAAGAGTGGAAATCTCCTGATGACATCTGGTGATGATGGCAACCTCAGTGATAGCCTTCATACTGCAGAGAAGCAGAAGATTCAGAATAAGGAAAACACTGTCTGTCTATAATGCTATATAGTCTAAAAATGTTACTTAAGAGAGCTAAATGCAAGGTCACCCCTTAATAATGAGAATGTCTGCTCTGAAGTGGAATTTATCCACTGAAAGTGAAAAAGGAGAATGGCATTCTGTGTCATTAGGTAATCATCAGATAACGATGATTCAACAGCACAGTGTAATGCTAAAAACCAAGTCAAGAATGCATCAATAGATCTGATACTGGGAAGATGGAGAAGTATTAATGTCATTGCTAAAAAGCTCATGTGGAAAGGTGAATAAAATCCCTATCACCTGTACCCAGAACACAGGAGATCATGCTAAAGCAAACACAGAGAAAGCAGAGCAAAGGAACTGATATACTATCACACCAAGTGCAAATAACAGCTCCTTGTAATAGTCTAGGGAAGTGTAGGACAGTGCTGCTCTCTGTGCATACAGCAGGAGGTAATAATCACTGCTGCAAAAAAAGAACTGTTTGACTACAGAAGAAGACGAAATAAAGAAGTGGAGGAGCCTAACTTTACTATATATGTAGTGAATATTTAAAATCACTGAAAGAAAACACTAGGAAACATCAACTGGAAGTAGAATAGCAAAACTAGCAGTAGACTTGGGGTTGGGGAGTTGCTTTTTCTATTTTTAAACTTTTAATGTGAGCATTTATTTTTTTATAACTTTAGAAAGTGGATGGTACTTTAAAGTTTCCCTCAGTACGAAGACCAGAAAGTCACTTCCAGTTAAATTTAGGGTAGCATTCAATTGCATTTAAGGTCCCAATCTAGCTGATGAGCAAAGGTAGGATGGCTGGAAATAACCTCTACCAAAAGCATGTCACTCATAAATAATCAGCTAGATTGCACTTAATTGAGATGAAATATATCAAATTAACCATTTTATCTTTTGCATTACAATGAAAAAGGAAGAGATACATTTTTGTTGGCACTGATTGAAATTAAACCATGTATTTTTTATTTTTACTTTTTATATTTTGAAATTTATTTTGAGTTTGAAAGGTTTGACAGTAAGAACTTTAGAGAGTATATGGATCACTTCTGATTATGCCCTAGAAGAAAGGCTTGCACTAGTGTGAGGAAGGCTGTATTTTATTAGTGTAATAAGGGCTGTACAAACAACACAACAGAGTTAGACTGCTACCAATATCACTGTCAGCCTCATCATTCCAAATTCAGCATAATTCTTTAATAACAGAGTAAAAAGAATAGAAAATAAGGACCACATAATTTTTAAGGTATCAAAGGCCTTAATCAACAATTTGCTTCATTAAACACAGAATGCATCTCAGCCTGACAGAAACTCAAATCTGATTAAAAACAGGACAAGTGGTAAATTAGATATGCTTGTCAAGGAAGAAATCAACTGAAAGTATAATTCTCAATCCTTTTATATGCATCAGTGGGGTACTAATATAATTGTGCAGAAGCCACTTGACTATGTTCAAGTTAAATGAACTCAAACTGGGTAGATGTTGTGGATGGAGTGACACAGTTCACTCATAACACAAAAGTACAGAGAGAAGCCACTATTAAGTGGATTTTTTTAATTATGGGATAAAAGATGGAACAGCAGAGCCTCCAAACCTGCTATTCAATGATGATACAGTACAGAAAGTCTGCTGTTAGGTAACAACACAAACCCAGACAGATTCACAAACATTTAGGACAAAAGTGTTTTAGAGTTTCCTATAGTTACATCTGAAAGATTGTCAGAAGTTAAAATTTCTCATCACATAAGATCTTTCAAACATAACTTTGTTGTTGTGGAATTTGCACAGATATTTTCCTACTGCCTTGTGGGGGCTGCTGCACATTACAAAAGCCATAGTGGAACAGTTAAAAAAAATAAAGGGATTTAACTATGTCATAGAAAACCCTAGAAGTATACATAGTTATAGGAAGCCCTGAAACTATAAATTAAATCTAAATTTTGTTGTGGGATTATTTATTTGATCATGGCGCTCACAGAAAGTTTTTCTCAGCCACATAACTGAGTAATAGGCCATCTTGCTTTCCATCCACAAAGTGATTCTTCTCCTAGATTTCAACTCTCTCCAAGACATTGCTAGACTCAGCTTGCAACCTTTTTCTTCTAAACAGCTGCTCCTAAGCATTCTTTGCAAAAAGCAAAGATCTGGCAGAAACTTCATATTCCATAACCAAATTATTTCTTTAGTTATGTAGCCAGTCCATTGGTACTTACTGCTGAAATGCTTGGTGTATCATTCATTATCTCATCTCAGAGCAAGACAAATATAATACCTTCCAATTAATTAAAAGAGATTCATGTAGATCTTACGATTAACACATATAAAATATTTTAATACTCCCCACAATTTCATATTCTCCACATCTTTTTGTTAAATGAAAATTTCAAGAAAATATTCTCCAGTCAGCCACCTTATTCTCAGACCATATACTCTCTTAAGAGAATAAGTATCCCTCCTTCTTCTCTGGCAATTTCAACAGTATTTCAACTATATGTGCAGCAGAACAAATAAAAATAGATAAATCCTAAGATCATAAGTTAAAGTATGAAGTGTTTTGGGAAAATTATAGTAAAGCCTCTTTAATACTTCTCCTAGGGGGGAGATATTTTGGAGATAGGAGTACAGAGGAGACCGTGCACCGTGTCAATGAACAGGCATTTTTCTATCTTTCCTCCTCCTGCTTGACAAACCTATTCCTGCAACCCATTTAAAAATTTTTGCAATAGAGACCCAGGTAAAGGGACTAAATGCAAGAGAAGGGTTGAAATAGCAGATTTTATTTTCTTCTGTATGGCCAAAGAACAAAAGTTCTGAAAAATTTGGCATGATTTTTTTTTTTTAGCAGAAATATTTAAAAACCAAAGACAAATTACATTATTACTGTCAAAAATCAGAAAACTTAGGCCACAGCCATATATAAATTAAATTATTACTGGGTAATATATAAAATTCACAGTAATTACATGGGAGACCAGACTCTACCTACCAAAAGTCTTATTTGTTTCAGCATTTCCACCTTCCATCTAAAAGCAGTACTCACTGCCTGAATTTTTATTCATTTGAATGACAGTGATGGTGGAAAGAGTTCCAGAGACTTCTCATGTCATCTTCAGGAGAATGCTGCTTCAAGTGAACTCCCTCAGGAAAGAGTTTGCACTTGCAAAGTTACTGGAATCATTTCCTGAGATGGTGATTTTATTTTTAACTGGTTGGAACATGTAGGAATTGTAGCCTCATATATTCTGGCACCCAAAGTACAAAGTTTCACATATCTTCAGCAGTTCTATACCCAAAAGTTTTAACGGAAAGTATGTAAAATTTATTTTCTTTTTTTTTCCACAGAAATCATTAAAAAATCACATTCCACGTAGAGTTTTCTCTAATAATTTTCCTACATAATTCCTACCAAGAGCGGCAACAAACTACTTGCTTTTCTTTTTACTTTCCAGACATGTTACCTGAATAACAGCCATTGCATCAAGCATGCAGGCAGAGATAAGACACAGGGAGTATGACTTAATTACACCCTGTTTTTATTAACTTGCTTCATTTGGAAGCTGCCCACTAATAATTCACACTGCATTGATCATCCCTCCTTCCTTAATCCTTTGTATGTGTAGCTATGACCAACTGCAGGTCAGATCCCCAGGCTGTTTTGAATGCCTTTATCAGTGCCTTACCTGAAATCTGAAGGGAATAATAAACTGGTTCCAGTACAGTCCATAGCAGACAGTGGAAGCTCCATCAGGAATCTTCCACTTTCTTGATGCACTAAGCCTGCAGCAAGGTCCTGTCAAACAGTAGCAGACTAAACTTAGTTCCTGACCCATGTAAGCAATTCTGGGCAGCGACAGAGCGAAGACCCCAGACATATTTCTGTTTCAATCAGCCTGAGAGAGAAAAATCCCTCCCTGCTAAGAAAGGTCTTTATTATTAAAACTGGCCTTTAGTGATCCTGTCTGTGCCCCTGAGACCAGAGAGAAGTTTTGAACCAAGACTTACTCTTGATGGAGGAGGAACAAGATGGAAAACTAAACAAATGAGAGAGGTGGGACTTTTCTGTCTGGAAAAGAGAAGTCTCAGGAGAGATCTTCTCAAGATATGCAAATGTCAGATGTGAAAGAATGATGAGGGAGCCGGATTCTTCCTGCTGTTACCCACTGACAGGACAAGAGAAAAAAGAATTCCATCTGAACACAATAAGTTTAATTTTTGTTGGGAAAATATTCAGAACCTGGCTGGACAAGCTCCAGGACTGCTGGATCTGTCTGATCCAGGGAAGTTGGATTATATGATATAAAGAAGTACCATACAACTTAAAAATTTGTATCTATAACTATGTGACTGTAAATCTATAACTATGTGACAATATTGCTATTTTCTTTGTGGTACAAAAGTAATGCAGAAAACCTTTGTAATGCACACAAACCATTCAATGAATTTATACAAGATTTGATCCAGCAGTGGCTTCAAATAGACTCAATAAAGTGGTTTTAGAATCATAGAATCATTAAAACTGGAAAAGATCTCCAAGATCATTGAGCCTAACTTTCAACTGAACACCACCAAGCCAACTAAATCATAGCACTAAATGCCTCATCCAGTCATTTCTTGAAAAATTCCAGGGATGTTGGCCCCATTTCCCTGGACAGCCTATTCCAAGGCTTGTGCTGCCAAAACAACACAGCTTCTTATACTAGTTCATACACAGCTATCTTTCTCTTTAACCAGCAAAGTAGATCTGATTATAGCTTTTTGTAACATTTTTTTATTGTGCTTTAGGACCTCTGTCTACCAGTTTTAAAAGAAATCTCTATGGTGTAAGCTAGGACAGACTTGGATTTGTGAATCTGATGGCAGGTGGTGAAAGGAAAGCAGCCCTACTTTAAGTGGGCATTTACAGCCACACAAAGTGAACATTCTTCTGTAATTTACTAACAGCATCGAATGCCAGTGCTTCAAGTATCCAGCTAAATTATCCATGCTAGATGCAGGGCACAGGAAAATCTAGCTTGAGTGTTTATTTTTGTAAAAAAATAGTAGCGATCAATTTGATGTATGATTTAGAACAATTGAAAACTCATCATTTTAAATTGGACTTCTTTCAGTTTATCTGAAGCTGCCTAGAAATCAAATTTAAATGAAGTAATTTAAAATAAAAATAAACCCTTCTATACTCTTTTTAGTAATACTGTTTTAATTAGTGTAAGCTAATGTTCTGAACATAAACCAGTAAAGCAGGCAGAAGAAAACTAGCAAATACCATGAATCCATTTATATGTAAAGCCGAAGCAGCATGGAACATACTCAACAGTATTTAGTTGTGCAATCACTGACATTGCTGAATTAGTTTGTTCATGTAAATTAGATGCTTTGGTAATGGTATAAAAAGACAGTATTTTGCTGTCACAATGAATCAAAAACTGAACAATACTTGAGTTTGGGTTTTTTTCAAGTTCCATGAAGTTTTGCCTTTTCAATTTTATTTGTTCAACAAGAGCTGTAGATATAAGAATACAAATACATATGCCTTCAAAACCAAAAATGTCACAGACATCTTTTGTGAAAAAATCTTTTTTTTAGGATTTCTTTCTTCAAAGTTTATTTGTAAACAATTGTTAGTTTGTTTCTATAGATGTTTGAATTGCAGTCTGAATCATTCATAAGTATTTGTTGTGCAATCACTGACATTGCTGAATTAGTTTGTTCATGTAAATTAGATGCTTTGGTAATGGTATAAAAAGACGGCAGTTTGTTTCTTGCTGTCACAATGAATCAAAAACTGAACAATACTTGAGTTTGGGTTTTTTCAAGTTCCATGAAGTTTTTGCCTTGGTTCAATTTTATTTGTTCAACAAGAGCTGTAGATATAAGAATACAAATACATATGCCTTCAAAACCAAACCAAGGTGTGTCACAGACATCTTTTGTGAAAAATCTTTTTTTAGGATTTCTCTCTTCTGAGAGCTGCAGTTTCAGCTACAAATGTAAACAATTGTTATCTGCTGCTGTGGAATGCAACAGGTAGATCTGTGATTAGTCTTCTATAGATGTTTAGATTTATTGACCAGTCATGGCAGAGCTGGCTCTCGCTCTCTGTTGGGGCCAGCTCCTTTGTTATCATTCTTTTCTATTCTATTGTTAGCTAAGCCTTCTGAGAACTTCTTCCTTCTATCTCTTTGTAGTATAGTTATAATGTAAAATATATATAATATAATAAATCAAACCTTCTAATTATGGAGTCAACCTTCTCGTCTCCTCTTCATCCTCAAAACCCCTGCTTCCCAAAGCAACAACACAAGGTGTGCAAACTAATAGGTAAAACAGGCTAAAATCCTTATTCAGATGTGCCAAATACAATAGACCAGTGAAGGATTCTTCCATTCCATCTAGCTTAAGGCTCTGTCTTTACCTGGAGCCCATTGCAAACCCGACTTTATCTTTTGCTATGGCTGCAGAGTCTTTGACATCAGCATAGGAAGCTCTGGAGTATACAGCACAGCATGTCTAAGCTGGTTCCACTTTTGGGCTCAGAAAGCAGGAATAACAATTTCTGTGAGATTATTAAAGTTCATTCTTAACATTCACAACAAGCTTTGTTGTTTCTTAATTTGGTCCAAAGCATTTCTAGACCCCAGTTGGCACATTTGAGCTTAAAACCAGCAGGTTTTATTTAACTTAGAGGCTTGAATAAAGTCCTATTATACAATCTAGGGACCTCCAGAGGAGCCTCAAGGTGTGCATGCAAAATGGGCAATAAAGTAAAGCATTACTGCCACTGAAAATTTTCAATAGTCAAATCAATGTCTGCCTTGAAACATTCTTTGAAACAGAAAAATTTTTTGAAAGTGCCTTTTTTTCTTTCTGTATTTCCATGGTGCACACTTTGATGACAATCCATTTCCTTCAACCAGCTGACAGAATTGATTGCAAATAAATCAAATAACTTGCCATTATTTAATTTAAAGGAGAAAGAAGTTATTCTGGTTCTCAAAGGTCTTGTATTACTAGATATTTAAGAAAAACAACATTCTGATGCCCAGAATAAAATCTGAAGATTTGTAAACCTGGCTGTTTGTCAGGTAATTTTTCAATGTGATTTTCACAATTTTTGAGAAGTGATTTGGTAAAGACATTCCAGTTACACAATTCTTGATCAATATGTCTGAGCACAGTGTTATCTCAAGTATCACAGTTTTAAAAAATGGCATGAGAATGCCTACTACAGGTTGCATGATAATACCACATATTATGGGCATCAGGGAGATTACAAAATTTTTAGTGCTGTCATTTCTTGGCTCCTCTAATGTGAAAAGATGCAGGTGAAAAGCATCATTTCCTGCCTGTAGGATACAGGGTCTTTTCTTCCAACCCTAGCCTCAGTCTTTCCAATGGCAGCAATAGGCATCTCACTGCGACTCCTTGTCCACTCTAATAAACTTTTCTAAGCAGAGGGAACTGAAGGCTTCCAGACAGGATTTGCTGCCTGCTAAGTTATTCCTGGAAAAAACTATTTAGCTGAGAACTGCAGTGGAATGGCCCTCTGCTCTGGAAAAATGGGAAGTAAAATGGGATGAGTGATATTTTTCTCTGTAAAGGACAGGTATGCAACAAAAGATACATTTTCAAATTTCATAGCCAACCTTAGTATTTGCCATAGTTGTCAGTTTACTAAAATAATTTAGAAAAACAACCAAAAATAATAGTTATATTAATAAAGGAGTTCTTTAATGTGGTGATCAAGTTTAAACAGAATCTTTGAAGGTGAAGCAGATTTGAGAACCAAATCTAGATAGAGTTTGAATTATTCTGCTATCGTGCTAGCATAGTGTTCTTAGCATTATCATTGAACAAACTTGTTTTGTAGTTTCCTGTGTGAGTTACTGCTAAGAGCCAGTGATGGTTCAGCTTTTAGCTGCTACTAAAGAAATTGCCCCAAAATTTCCTTCTGATGCCAAAAGTAGTTTACACACCAGTTTAAATGATAATGGATTTGAGGCACTAAGCACTGATTCAATGATCCAGCTGAATTACCTTTTTCCTTTCCAGTGTGCTGTCACATTAATCTGTCCATTTTCCGCTGCTCCTAATTATTGTGGTGATATAATAGAACCCTGTGAAAAGTTGTTTCAATTTTCCTTCCTTTTTTTACTTTTTTTTCTTTTTTTTTTCTTTTTGTTTTCCTTAATTTTAGTTAATGAGACTTTTCCAATTACTTTTCTTGCTTCTTTGGGTACATGATACATGTGACAGAAGACCCTAAGTGTGACAAGATGGTGCCTAAAACCACTATTTCAAATGCCACTGAAATTCTGATAATTGCATTATGCCATTGAGTGCATTGTGCCCACTGCTGCTGTTCACATGAAATCTTTTGTGAGGCCTCCCTTCCCTGTAAGTCCTAAATTACAAGTGAATTTCCAAATGACAGACCAGCTCCAGCTACATAAAGACTTCAGAGCACGGAGCTATCATCTGAAATTCAGACACAAGATGCAACAGAGATTGGCTGAGCTTTTGACAGATCAAAATGGTTTCAGTGGTTCTGAGCCATTTCTTAGCAGCACACTGAGCTGCCTTTCTCTCTTCATTGTCTGCACAGGAGGCCATTAGACAGCAAGTGCAAGAACAGTGCCTCCTTTCCCCTTCCAGCTGGATCCCCAGAGCAAGCGGCCCATCACCCTATTAGCTGCAGGTTTCTTCCTCTGGAGCTCAGAGAGGACAAAAGTCCCTATTCCAGTAGTTATAAATGCTCCTCAATTTCAATGTAAGAGTGAAACAGCCTCAGATATACATGGATCTAAGGGCAGGTTTTTTTTTTTTTTTTTTAATCTGGAATTTCCAGCCAGTTCTATGCCCCTGATTGGCTTCCAAATCTTTGTCCTCTTAGTGCTGCTGGCTCCCATCCTCCACCAGTTACAATCTGATGTAGGCATTTCAAAGATGCAGTGGGGGAAAGCACTACAGTGCACTAATTAATCTGCCCATGTTTACCTTTGAACTTACCTCTTTTGAGGTAAATTCAATTTGATCTCTTTTGACATCAAATTATGGTGTGATTTGTCTGCAGAAACAGAGCTTAGAGCAAGTCTGAACTCCCAGTTACTTCAGGCTTCACAGAAAAAAACAATCATTAACAGCCTGTTAGCCAACCAGCTCACAGGAGAAAGGGGTTTGTATACAATTCTGGCTAGTCCCAGCACTGAGCTAACACCTGGACCTAGAGGATTCCTTTTCACTTGACAGAATGACAGAACTTCATTAACAATTCTGAAAGGCTGGTTTAGATTTTCCTTCTATCCAGAAAATTGTGATAACGCTAAGTAAATTTTAATATTGGTTTGGAGCACTAAAACTGTTTTATCTGGGGAGAAAAAAATATTTCTTTTACTAAATTGATAAAAGATACATTATAGAATTACAATCTTCCAGCAGGGGATAAAAGCATCTGGTATAATGCCACCTACATTGTTCTTTGCCCTGCTGTTTGCTCTTAATAGGATTACAGCAAAATTGGACAAAGTGCATTTATTTTATGCATTATCTGCATTCTGCAACCTGCTGCTGTTCTGCAGCCTTCACTGCTGGAGTCTGACAAAATGAAGACCCAATGTTTAAGATAATTTCTCAAGCAGTCTCTTCCCTTTCTCAAGTGTTATTTAAAACCAAGGTAAGGTATAACTGCAGCCAACAAGCTCCACAGAGTTGTATAGCTACAAACCCTGCAATTATCTGACCAAAAAAAAGGCAAAATTTCATGCTAAAAAGCAGTTTACAGAGAGAACCATCAACAAAACATCAAGGAGAAAAAACTCCAACAACACCAGGCAAAAAAAAAATTCCACTGTGAATAAAAACCCACTTCTCAAAAAATCATTGCCCTGGTCATCTTTGTGCTTGAGTTTTTGCCTAGCTGTTATCTCATTAATAAAGAAAATATATTATTTGGAATTTATGTTCCCATGTCCCTTACTGATTTTAGCTGCTTATTCTGGGAACACCTTCTCTAAAAGCAAGAATTTTGAAAATAAGTAATTCAGCCCTGAGTAGGACTCAGTAGTACCTCATTGCAGGTGTCATATCTGGAAAGAAAATGTGTTAAGATTAATTCATATTGTTTAGCATAATTTAAATGTGTATATATATAGCGTATATATATATGTATATTTCATTCAAAGATGACTTTAATGAGTCAGATAAATAGAATTAAATTATATTTTACTTTTAGCTATATTGCAAACTCACTATAGAAGGCTTCTGGCTTGCACAGCTTGTTTATTTTCAAACTGGGGTTCAAAAGAGACCTAAAATTAATCATGTAGATATTCTGACATGTTTAAGAGGCAAAAGAGAGGGTGAATACTCAATTATACTTAATTGCTGCAGTTCTCAGAAGAAAAATTATAAAACCACACCAAAAAAACCCAACCAATCCAAACCAAGGAAAAGCACTAAAAAAAACCAAACAAACAAGCAAAAAAAAACCCCAAAAAAACCAAACCAAAAAACCACAAACCAAAAAACCTCAAAACTCTACTGTCAATCTGAAAAAGATTCTTCCAGATTTTTCCCATGGAGAAGAATTTATCTTCCTGTAGAACTTGTGGGAATGCCTGAGTTCCACCTTGATGTTAAATGATAGATAAGAGCCACTAAGGATGTCAGCGCTACTGAAGCAGAAATGCACTTCAGCTATTAACACTAAGATGGAACCTTGATTTCTGAATGATGGCTCCAGATTACTTAGAGTGAGATGGGAAAGTTACAGAAAAAGTCTGTACCTGTAGCAAGGTGTCATAAAAAATGGAGTCATCAGACCCTTTTGTGAATGAGCTTATGCTGGTAGAATCAGCCCTGAGTGTTTCCTGTGCTGCAGCCCATGAATCAGAAGAACTCAATTCAGTGGCAAGTACCTGCCAGACCTGACTGGAAGTAATAACATATGCATCAAGACAAAATAAGGTGAAGATATCTACTGTATTTTGTTTTCACTTCTGGAGTTTATTTTTTAATTTAAGTCTTTGGGATCAGCGCTTGATGGGGTCCTAAGAAGAAACTCACTAATTTACAGTAGAGGTTTCTGCTGGGCTGTCAATCTGATGAAGGCAGCTCTAGGGATTTGTCCCTTCAGCAAATTTTTTGGCTTTCAGTGTTGCTCCAATAAATGTTCATTGAAGATGAAAAGTTAAATGTAAAGGAAGCTGTGCAAAGATGTGACAACCAGAGAAAAGAACTGCATGTGCCAAATAAGTAGGAAAACCAGACAACAACAACAACATAAAAAGCACAATTCCTTCAAGTGTGAAAGAAAAACCCTAAACTTAAAGACCCTTGAAATACTGCTACTGAGCTGCTTACTGAGCTGGTTGAACTCCTATGTCTTTGCTGTGATGTCCTTAAATGCTCTGTGTTCCCCTGAAATCTCTGCCAGTATTTTCTTTTAAGAGAATTGAACATTTTAGGCTCAATATTTAGTTATCAGCTGACATTTCTATTGCCTCTGTGGCTGACAGCTATGAATGTGCTGGACTTCTGCTGTGCAAGCATCTAGCTCACTATCCTGATGAGGAAGGAAAATCAAACAAAAGAGCTCACAGCATGGCTTTTTAATGCAGAAAGTTATGGGCTCACCAAGTATGTCCCTGCAGATACTTACACCCTTCTCAGAAAATCACAGCACTAAACACATACAGGAATCTTAAAGCACAGAAAAGAGACAAAATCCTGCAACATATGTTTTCTAGCTTTAAATCTTCTTCACCAGAGCAAATTAAAGCAGTTAGATAGTCTTGTTACTGTTACTGAGATCAATGACAAAATATAAAACTGTCCCTTAGAGAATGTCAGGACACAGGAGTGTTGTGCCCTGGGATTATTTTAATACACCAGAAGAATATTTATTTGTCTGTGAGAAAAATAACTTATATCAATGCAGTTCATAACTAAGTTACCACTAGTCAGTCTATAAAGATTTCACGTGGACTACAAACAAAACCAATTTTTAAACATATTTTGCCTTATTTGAATATTTTTAATGTTTTATTTTCAATTCCATTTAATTTCTAACCTATTTAGAAAACACAGTATTAAATTGTTCTGAAGTTGAATGTCATGCACAGATTAATGGTAGTGCCATACTTCTTATTTTCAGCCAAGGTTTTGTAGTGTTTGTGTGTGTGTGTTTGTATAGAGATGCTTTCTCACAGTCGAAGAACACTGCTGAACTGCTAGTGCAAATAATTCAAAATCTGGAAATATCATAGTTTTGTTTTTCTGTACATTATTTAAATATTTCCTTTTTTTTCTGCTGTTCTTCATTCAAACACAGCTCCAGCTGGTGCCCAAAGGAGCTCTGCAGCTTTAAGAGACTTTCCATCAAGAGCAGCAGGGTAACCTAATCTCAATGAGAGACCTCTTGTTGTGTCTCTAAATCTTCACAGCAAAATGCATGGTCTTATATTTTAGATATAAAACATTGGACTCAATATAGAATTGTTATCTGCCATTCTGTTTTTTCTTAAGGTTTTCAACACCAAATTATTTCAGCTTTTTACCATTATACATTTTCTTATAGCTTCCTAAGGAATCTAGAAGTCATGTACAGGTTGGAGCATTGAAGTGTCACTGTAACAGGAAAATAAACTAATTCTTATATTTATTTCTACAAAAAAAAAAGTTAGCAGAAATAAATAGAAATAACTGCAGTATTTTTCCAATAATGTTTTTATATTATGACTGATATTATAAGCTAGAAGTTATGATGTATATTAATAATAATTTAAAAATTGACTGAAATTTCTTGGAATCTTGGCACAATTATTGAACTTCCTAAAAGCTTATAGACCTTCTTATACTTCCAAGGTCTTTCTGAAACTCTTAGTATTCAATTCATTCATATATATAATATTCAATACATTCATTTCCTATACATTACTATATACTATTTACTGTATATTAGAATGAGTAATCTCCAGATATACTGGTCTACATGCTGTTTAACTTCCCAAATATGCCATTTTCTTTCATTTAAACAGGTGGTTTTCCACATTTTCATATTCGCTTAAGCAATGTTTCCCTTTTTTTACTTTTTGAATACTCAGAAAGAAGAGGAAAGATATAAATGGAGTAGCCTAAAACTACTTTTATTCTTGAATTAAATACTTTTATTCTAAATTAAAAAAAAACCTATCATTTTGCTTGAAGGATGATTGGTATAATGTTCCTTGAACTCTGATTTCCTGTGAAATGAAGAGCTGGCACAAGGCAAGCTAGAGGGGTTGCCAGTAGTTGATATCACTTTCCCATGTTTTCCCCCTGCAGTGGGATAACTGCTGAGGCAACCCCTGTATTAAGTATGTTAATTTCAGCTTTGTGCAATCACTTTGACCTGCAGGAGATGAATCACTCAGCCATTTATCTGCTAATCAATTCTGACATCTTCCAAGAGCAGGCATAATTAATCACACCTCCCTTGATTTTGTTTTTTTATAAACAACATTGTTCTGCTGTCAAGATCTCTTGGTTCGATATATTTGGGAGCATGCCACCTGTGATTCAACACCGCTTTCTCTCATGACAAAGCATCATGTTGATAAAATAACCCTGTTATTCTAATTTAATTATACTATAGCTTTCTTTCAGATGATACCTATTTTGGCTTGCATTGAGGAGTAATAAATTTCTGTGAAAAGAAAAAGCACCACAAATACTGACTCATTCATCTGTATGACCTAACATTAGACATAGTGCTTGCCAATCTTCTTTAACTTCCATTCATGTTTATTATTCTGGGACTAGTTTGGATAATAAAGTCTACTAACTGCTACTGTGCTTCAAGGTTATACATTGTTGCTCCAGGAATGTAGGTCTGCCTCATCTTTTTGATCTCATTTTTTCCAGAAATCACTACTTGAGATACTTCATGTATTTCCAAAGGCAAGTATATTTTAGGTGGCATTAATGACTTTCCTAAACTCTTTCTCCATATTTCCTGTCACATCACATTAGATATATACAGGTGGGGTTTTTGATGCTGCATGAGGGATACAGATTTCATCATCCCCTCTCAGCACGCTACATTTCAATACTCCAGGTCCATCTGATCTTACATAAAGCCTCTCTTTCAATGCACGATGTGGTAGCATATCCTGAAGAGAAGTGAGGATGATGAGAAATCATCAAACTGTGTCTCAAATGTCACTAATGGACTGTTTCATCTGTCTGAACAGGTCTCAGACCTCTTAGCAACCAGTTTCCTGTACTTCACTGAAAGAGACCACTTATGTAAGCTCTCAGGTGACAGTCTACCATCAAAACTAATCTGGGTTAAAGACTTCCACATAATATTTAGTAAAAAATTTATTTCACATTTCACATTGCTGCATAAAACCACACACATGCAGACAGGACCTGTACAACAAGTGACACCCAGACTTACTTCACCACAGAATCGTCACATGCTCATGTAATCAGAAAAGCTGCAGGCTGTTTATGTACCTGTGAATAAAACCAAATATACAATAATTACCTAAGCAATTTGCCAAAGTCACATTGAGACCTTAATTGATTCTCTATGTCTCTTGATACCTATACAATTTTGAAAATAAAGTCTTCTAAGTTTCAAATTCTTTCTGCGCTAATTAATGAGTCCAAGCTACTTCAGGATTTCCCTCTGCTTTTCAAAAGACAGCACACAGGCTCATTTAAGTATTCACTTCTCAAATCATTCTAGACAAGAATGAGTAGTCAAGAAAATACATATTTCACAAATCCATTTTATAAATTTACCAGTAATATACTGGGGAAAAAAAACAAGATAAAGAGAAAAATAATCCGAGTAATAATTGTGAAACTATTTGGACGTCTTCACTGCAGTGCTTAGTTGTTCTGTGCTGAAGGAATAAAGAAAAAGAATTTACCACTTCAGGATACCAAAGATAATAGTATAAACATCAACTGAAAGGTTGATACCAAAGATAATCGTATAAACATCAACTGAAACCATCTCCTATAGTACAATGGAGAAATTTTAGCACAATGGCAGAATATTCTGGTTCATAAATGAAAACACCTACATGGAGGTATGGATAAGAGAAAGGACATGAAATTGTTGTGGTTTAAAACCACCCAGAAAATTAAGAAAAAAATTA
Source organism: Emberiza elegans (assembly GCA_024865655.1). Classification (NCBI taxonomy): domain Eukaryota; kingdom Metazoa; phylum Chordata; class Aves; order Passeriformes; family Fringillidae; genus Emberiza; species Emberiza elegans. The sequence goes on from JALJVW010003023.1 coordinate 51,185,785, forward strand.
ATGCTGTCCTAGCCACAAGGACAGAAATACAGAGCAGACATCAATCACATATATTTTGATTGTTTTGCTCAAGGATTCAATTATTTTAGCCAGTGATTAGTTTTAATGTTGAAAATTTGGAGAAACAGAAGGGTCCCAAAATAAAATTTTAGTTTTCCCCTTTTTTAAAATGCCTGACAACCAGATACTTGAACCCAATGAAGACCAGATACAAACCAGAAGAGAACAAGAACAAAAGTTTAACGTTGTAGAGGTATCTAAATTATCACCTGATTGTCTTTAAGCATCTACCTCTCCTTATGTCCAAATTTGACACAATTTGAGTTAGGTATTCAAATCAAACTTCTACTAACAGAAATGTTCCTAATTTGTTGAACTAAGTGAAGTGGCATTTTCTACCCTGTCAGAAGAAGCTGATGCCCCTCTAATCTTGAGCTGAATGTGGGGAATCCTGGGTTCTGATTCCCAAGACTTATTCCACTAGCGTGTTGAACATTTCACTTATTACAAAGCTTGATATTAAGTTTCTGTTCACTTCTCCTGTTATTCTTTCTTAGCCTCCTAAATTTCTTATTCTGTGCTGCCTGGTTAAAATACTTTGTTAAGAACACTGGCAACAGCCCAGGACATGTGGAGCATAGAGTGCTGGAAGATACAACTTGGAATACTTATAAGGCTGAGGATATATTAAATCTAGGACTCCCGTTTGCTCTTCAAAGCTGTAAACATCAATAACTGCATTTTAAAAGAAAGAGTCAACTCCAGTTTGTTGTCTGAATTAATAGCTCTGTGTACATTCAGGTTTCAAGCCTGAGGGAAAACAGAAATCTATCTACAGCCTTGCTTCTACTGTCTCCTTTCCAAAGAACATGGAGTTTCAGAAATTCCCCAGGCTTAATGTTTCCCCTTTATCCTGTTGCTAGGAGTGTCCTCCCTCAGAGGATCACAAAGGTCCTCTCAGGCATACAACTCTCTTCAGGCATTGCACAGGGATCACAGGCTCCCAATCCTAGCCTTTGGATTTTTTATGATTCTCAAAGATGTCTGATTTAGAGGCTCCTTTTGTTTTATCAGCTATTGTACATCTGATACACATATGCACTTAAAGATAGACCACACTCCCAACACAATGCAGACAAAATTAATGCTGCTCTGTGTAAGCATATTGACCATGACTCCAAAAAGAAAGTGCAGTTTGCTAATTAAAATAGTGAGCAATTTATTTGCTAATCTAACGTGAAAAGATCAGCTGGTTAAATAGATTGTTCCTGTGCCCTTAGCCTGTAAACAATATTAAAATAAAAATCAACTACTTTAGAAAGTGTGATACAGAGGAGACCCAAATCTTGCAGAAATGCTTGAGAAAGATATATTTTTTATTACATTCAAACCATGAATTTCCAGGTAATGGAGCTCAACCAGCAGCATCCACCACTCTGTGGTAGAGATTTAAATGATGGTGACTCATGAGATCTGACTAAAGTCCATTACAAAAGAAAACATTAATTGTGACTTCAGAAAAAAAAATTAAAATACTATCTATTTGTGTAAAAACTCAAATGTTTTGCTACTAGTAAACTATTCTGAACTTACCATGGCATGGATGTATAAATGGGAAGAAAACCACAAGGATTCAGGTCCCTAATTCAAGTAATATGTACAACCTTTGAAATTTCCCATCATTTTTCTAGGGATTTAAAACCCTATGTAATTTTGAAGATCTGTGTTGCAGGAAATACCTAAGTTCTGCATTGTTCTATCCAATATTGATCTAACATCTAACTCAGTGTAGCCTTAGGTCTGCTTCTACATTGCTGTCAATAGTAGTTACGTCTTGGCAGGAGTGTGTAGTAAAGGAAAAAAAAAAAAAAAAATCAACATTTGTCCCAAGTGCATCTCTACAACAAATAGGCTGTTTTGAAATTTAAGCAACTTTCAGACCACTTAGCTATGGAAATAGGACACTCATGGTCACTCTGCTTGCAGATGCCCATCTTCAAACCATCCTTTCTACCCAGTAACTTTTGCACCTATGGATTGATTTTCATGCTAACTGATACTAAATCAACAATCTCAAAGGCAAGGTGCTATGTGTTTTTGGAAATGGGGAAGAAGGTAGAAGAGTTTATTAATGCTTTTCCTAAATGGAAGGCTAAAACATTTCAAACATACTCCAATACAAACTTCTATATGAATTTAATTTTGAAAGCAAAACTGTAATTAAGCATAGTGGTTCTACCTCAAAAATAAACCTTCTATCAAGCATTACTCCTACAGCTGTCCTCCAAAAAATCAAATTGCTGTTTGTTTTCTACTTCTTTTGATACTAGGGTAGTAACTCTGCTAAGTCTCTTGTACAGCAAATGCTACAGTAGTGCTTTACACACACTGACAATGCAGGTTAGACACATTTGGCAATGTGTATTTGCTGGTTTTTAACATTCATGTTGGATGAGTACACTCACAATTTTGGGGCAGATCCTCCATAAGGACTGCACTCAGATAACAGAAGATGGCTGTACAAGCAATCATTGTTTGGTCAAAATATTTTATTTTTTCTGTGATGCTTGCTGGGGTTTGGAATGCTAGAAGACAACCTCCAACTTAAGATTTTATTGGCAGTAATAAATAACTACTAGTAGTTAATTTCTTCTTAATAGGAGTGAAAATGAATACATTTATATCTACAGACAACTTTGCCTGTGGGATCAAGCATTCTACAGTAAAGAAATGGACAATTCACTTGCCAGGTGCACACAGAGTCATCCTAGCAGCTCAATTTATCCTCCTCAGCTTCTGGAGAGAAACTCTCAAATGCTTCAGTGTTACAGCATAATGGCAACAGCAATGAAATCCCCTTTGAAACTCATGGAGTTTGCTTGTGTAATGCAAAAGGCCCACAAATAGATGAAGGCTTTGATTTTCTGGGGAGGAACATCCAGACGTCATCAGGCTTCCATCCCTGGAAAAGTTGAGGAAAAATACTGCCTTGGGATTTCTCCATTTATGAACATTGGCATGCAAGATTATGTCTTCAAGAAGCATTATTTCCTCTCTATATGATTTACTCAAACTGGGGGAATTTTTTTTTTAGTTTGCCATTTAAATTTTTCCCCCTCAGGTTAAATATCTGTCAGAGCACAGCAACATAGCAGCAAGAGTTTTCATCATGTTTATTCACCCTTTTTAGTCTGTATATTAGAATTGGTCTTTTAGGTCTAGGAACGTATTTGAGTAGTAATGATAGGGTAAAACAAAAAAACCAAGAAAAATGAGACTATAAATGTGTAGAGGCTGTATATTTTGTGTAATTATTCACCCCTGTGTAATAGTGACAGAAACAACTTGTTCCTTGGAAATTTCCATCCATTTGTATGATAACAATATTTCTCACTCAGTGTGCCAAGAATTTTGCCAGGAAATACTGTGCAAGACTAAAGACTGGAAAAATCAGATTCCCTTGCCATTCTGCCACAAACTTCATGGAAAATCCTAAGAGGTATTTTAATTTTTCCCATTTCCCCATCTGTGAAATAGTGATATTTTTTCATATTTTTTAGCATAGATGAACATTTGTTTGCTCACATATGGGCAGTGCTTGCAATCATTGGATGGGAAGAACAGAGTAATAGTTATAATTACTGAGAAAGAGCAGGAAAATTGCTGACTGATGTGTAAAACGTGATACTTCAAGGTCTTTTTCTAGTTAGAAAATTCATGCCTGAGCTGGCATATCCAGATCAGAAACCTCATTTACTATATTGTCTCCTTTTCCAATCTCTTAGACTTACAACTCATTTTCCTTTTTTCTTTCTTTTTTTTTTTTTTCCCTTATTTCTTTTTCCTTTTCCCTTCCCAGAACTTTCCCCCTGAACTAGGCTGATGGAAAGGAGATTCAGGCACCCAAGTGCACTGAGGTCACTACCTCCATCCTGCTAGAGACAAAGTGCCCACACACTCAGTGGATGGGAGAAATTGGATAACAGCAAATCTTTTAACTGCAGCAGACTTCTGGTCTCCTGAGAGTGAGTTTAGCCAAAACAGCTCTGAAACATCCAGGAATGTATTTCTTTGACTTGAACACAAATATGGATTTTCTGTGGTTGAAATTTGGGTAGATTGCTAAGAGAAGCAGGTGTTCAATTTGTGAAGCAGTACCTCAAATTTATGTCAGAAGGACACGGACTGTGCATGTCTATTGAACAACTGCAGCAATAATGCTTTATCTGGTCATACAGTTAATATGAGTGCATAACTCTGTTGGTTTTGCTTGCAAACTAAGCATGCTAATGAAAGAATGGGTTATGAAACCACATGCAAAGAACATGTTACAATTTGCTTCAAAAGGTTTGTGTACATGTGAATACACAAATAAAGCATTAGTAAAATACAGGGGTGATAATTTTTGTGTTAATATATATAAATTGCCTGCTTTAAAATGAGCAGAATGAGTAATCAAACACTATTTTTAGGGCTGATTCTATGATTATGGATTGATATGATATCATCACTGTTCCCCCACAAAATCAGTTGTTCGTGGTATTTACCATTGGGACGTATGTTTTTAAAAACTCTTAGCATAGGTGGTTTGCTTTACAAAGCATTACCTATCCCAATTTAAAAATTTGAGCACCATGAAAGTGCTAAACACAAAAGGTATGTGTAAGTATTTCATAAAAGGCTTGTCATTTCTTGAGCATACAGTGATTTATTTAATTAAGAATACTTTGAAAGAATGGTAGATCAATTCTTGCCACTTACCTTGCAGTAATAGAATGATTCCCGGCGTATATACAATAGAATATCTACTCTAATCAAAATAAGCCATTAAATCTATCTCCCTGTCCCAGAGCAACATCAATTATTAATTCTACACTATTCAAAACACAGTTTTCTCTGAATTATCATTTTTAAAATTTTCTTGGAAAAAAATTCCATGATCCCTACTAAGCAGTACGTTCTTCTGCTTGGAAAACATTTGTTACTGTCTAGCTGGACATCTGCTAGTCTACACATAAATAATGCTATCTGCTTATGTTCAGTCAGAACATACAAAAATGGGTAAGATTGTCAAAGAAGTATCTTATTCATACTGGATTTGGAGAACAGCTTATTTCCTTGCAATATTTAATAGGCTTCTACAAACTTTCCAGGGCTTTAGAATATGAAAAATATTGCTTGTGGCTCCTTGGTTTTCCCAGCGAAGCTCTTGCTCCCACTCCCATGGTCCTCAGCAGTATCTACCCTGAATGTAACTTCACCATTTTCCAGGTGTTCAAGGAGCTGAGTCCTGGCTTCCTTCATGGTCACTTAGTGTCACAGACCTTTTGTGGCTTAAACAGCATTTAAAACAATTTCCCCTCACTGTGGCTGTGATCTTGCCATATTTTTATTGTCTCAAGACTAAAAAGCCCCAATCCATATGTTTCCTTTAAAAAAATTAAAAATCAGATTAATCCTATTTCTCTGTACTGAGCTTTTCTTTTGTCCACAATCTTCCTGAAATGGGGATCCTAAAACCACAGCAGGTACTTCAGCCAAGATTTGGTACAGAAGAGGAAAAAGATATTGTGTCATGTGTCTAAAAGAGATGGTGGTACATCCCAGGTCAAAGTATGCATTTTTGAGACAGCTTGACTTCTCTTGACTGGAATTCAGTACAAAATCTACTAAACCCCCTCCCTCTGGTGGGCTGCAATCTCTTCTGTCATTTTCTAAAGCATCAGGGCAGCATGAATAAGCACAGCACAGAAGACAACCACAACCCTGGGAATCACAGGCTTTTAGTATAAAGTCACGCCCAGCAGCCATTTTTTTCCTTGATGTCCACTAGTAATGTATTAAGTATAAATTGGAAAATATTTACACAGATTTTTTGAGACTGTAGATTTTGATTTTAATTTTTGAAAATAATCTCTCCAAGTGTTTCTTCCCTCTGAAACACTGACTCAAGATGTAAATATAATTTTGGAATACTCTAAATCTACAAACATGACTTTGAAGACAACAAGGACTATCTTTGGAAGGCTAAATCCAGGATCACTGATACTTAGACATGTATCATTTTCCATTTATAAGGCACCATGAAAATCCCAAGCTATAGACAAAGCCTCTAGAATTCTTGATTATGCTGAAAACAACTACAAGTTTCACTTTTTATGGAGGTATTTAAATAAGAAAGAAAAATTTTAAAAATGGTGTTGATATGTCTGAATCTGATACTTTTAAAATGTTTTTATAATTTAAGTTTAGAGAGACTAGGTTTTTTTTAACATACCTTAGATTTGTTAGCTATATCAGGATTACATTTCAGTTTTTATGTAATTATAATGGGTTTTCAGTAATTCTGTGCAATAAACAACAGAAAAGTTCAGAAAACAGAACTTTCAACAAAAGTTGAAAGAGTTACTTTATAGTAAAGTTAAAATTTACTTGGAAGTCAGATGAAATATTTCTGCAGTCTAATAGGCAACATATATGGTATAGTTAAACACAGGTGTCATGATAAATAAGTAAGAAAACAGAAAATAGTTGAGAGAAGTAAGGTCAGAAATTGACAGAAAACTGGGAAATTTTTACATATTTACTGTAAAACTGACCCAAGTGTTGAAATATTTGAATAGCTTATGTATCCTCTTTTCACTAGAGCTATTTTTTGTTATTTATTGAAAACTAAATTCCTAATGTTAACTTGTGCAATAATTTATAGCTCTTCAATTTGAAAATCATTTGACTTATCAAAACCATTAAAGAGAAAAAATAAACATTTTTAAATGCAAATTATATATGCTGACTTAAAAAAGTTTAGTTCAAAGATTATAGTAAAAAATCCTAAAAATCAGGAAAAATTTGATCTCATATTTACCAGAAAAAACTACAAGTGACTTCTTGTCATACTGAATGCACTCCATTTTGATTCATCTGATTTTGAGTCTTGAAATAGGCCCACCATATTTACTTATATCAAAATGTTGAAAAAATTCTGCTCTAAGTTTTCTCGACTTGGTAATAAATTTGCGTGATGTTTTAGCCATTAGTTTATCATGGGGGTTTTGTTTTTGTTGTTCTTGGTTTTTGGTTTGTTTTTTTTTACAGTAGGTTACAATATGTCCAGGAATCTTCAGTAAGATATATCATTTAATGCAACTATATTGCACCTATTTCACTGGCATCTCTATAGCTTGGGCAAGGTTGCTATGAGACCTTTGCAAATAGTTAAAATTCTGATCTTCTCCTGATGCCAGAAGAAACAAATAAATGTAGACATTTTCTTTACATCTTTCCAAGCTGACATCCACCACAAACAACTCCTTACACATGTACTGAAATAAACAACATAGCACCATTGACTTCAGGGGTTGGTAATTCTTCATTCTTCCCTCTAAATAACAGCCCTCATCTGGTCTGTAATCCTGGCCAGTTTTAACATTTCTTTCTGTGTGGCATCTTTCTTCCAACAGTGTCTTTCAAGGCGCTCTGCCAAATTCATTGAAAGCAGAACATGGCTACTACGAAGACAGATTGTAATTCGCGAAAGGAGTCACTATTTTGTAAGTCACGAGTAAGATGCAGGCAGATGGAGACAGCTACTGCAGCTACAAATTTAAGGGATTTGAGCCTCAGTGGCAAATTTGTAGTGTGTGTCAGAGCTGACTTGTGCCAACAAAGAGATAAGAAAAACTTTGTATCTCCTGCCATGCAATAAACTCCTCCAAAGAAAAGCCTTGCACAAATGCTGGAGAGATAGTGGCCAGGGAGGTGGCAGCTGTAATTTGGTGACCTGTTCTGAAGGGATCCTGATTTCTGTCTGCATTCCTACTTTCCCAGCAGGAGACAGGTGGAAGCACATCTATTATCTCTGCCAGTTTCTGCTCCCTGGCCTTCTCAGTGAGCACTGCAAAGAGGATTCATCTATTTCATCACAGCATTGTCAACCCTTATGTCAATAAATTATTCTTATCTGTTAGAGTTCCTGTCGTCTCCTTTGCTGACCTTTTGTTCTCTATTTACTTGAAACATTTCTTATAATTTATCTTAACCTCTAGTGCAATCTTCCTGTCATTCTCTGCCTTTGCTTCTCTTTCCTTTATTTTACAGCGGCTTAACTTAATTCTGTAATACTTCCAGTTCTTTATACCTTTTGGTTTAGATCCTTTGAATGACCCTCTCCTGTTGAGGGCTTATTTTAGCTCTTTCTGTATTGACCTTTCTGACCTTTTCATTTTCTTTTTTAAAGCCAGGAGGAAAAAACATTACTGTAGAGCTAGTATTCTATTTACAGGTAGCTCAATTTGTGAAAGCATAACTGTTGTTTGAACTTCCTCTCCGCTCCTATTTTCTTGGTTTCTTCTGTTTCCTAATGTTTCTGAATATCTATCTTCACTTCTTTTTACTCAAAGTGCATAACCATTTCCAATGACAAATAGGCAAATCAGGTTCTTAAAAAGCAAAGTTCTTTTTGTCAGAAACTATTTCAATGAGGCATGTATTTTGCCACAAATATGTGTGATTTCATAAAAAAGCAGATACATAAAAGCAGATACATAAATATGTGGTATGTAGACATGAATATGATAATAATGAAAATCACATGTTGTGATGCCCAAACTACCAGGCAGACAGAGGTTCTACAAAGACCTGATGTTTGTCATTAGTTAGGACTGGCACTGGTAATAGGTCTTCATAATTCAGACAGCCACAGAAACACTGTACATGACACAAACTGAGCTGGGAATTTTACATTTCCTATAACACAATCTGAAGCACTCTTTTCCATGTATCCTTAAAACGCCTATAAGTATTATTATGAAATGTCTTGATACAGAAGAAAAACTACCCCTACTCTTTCTACACAGCTTTCCACTTAACTATAAAGCTTTTGACAGATACATGGAAAAAAATTATCCTGCCATTTTAACACTTTAAAATTGCCCTAATTTGATGCTCTGCACTGTTTCAAATGCTTCCTGAATTTAAATTTTTGCACCTCTGAGCCTTTTAGTGTTGCAAATTTTCTAGATTTAATAACACATGTTTTTCAAATGTTCTCAACACATATACTCAACATGCTTGTTTTTTTCCTAGAAAATATCATCATGCTTCTCCCCCATTTGTTGATATTTGTCTATTGCTCCCTCATGGTGGTCACACAGATTGCTACAAGGAACTGCACCTACTGAATTCCCAAACATTTCGAGCTTTTGTTCACTGGCTAAATCCATATTATGACTTTGTCTTGGAGTATGCAAATGCGTCTGAAATGTGAAACCTCTCCTTCATAAGCTCTACCTTAAAACCCTAAAATCAGGAGTCATTATTTTCAGCTATCAATCCCAACTCTGAACTCCTCAATTTCCACCTCTTTACTTAAATACCAAGTCCCCTGCCAGCAACCACACTGCCAAAGCCCACCAAAGTTTTAGGCTTCACTAAATCTTGCCAAAGGTGTAAGTCAAGGTCTTTGCCAGCATTTCTATGCATACTGAGACAGGGAGACTATTGTCATTATATTGCAGCAGTTCTATTATCACTATATAGCAAAGCTTCCATATTGCCAGTATTTCACACCTCCTTGATGTTTCTTGTAGGCAGCTCCGCCAGGCACTGACTCTTCCTTATCCTCACAGTAGCCAACTCACGCCAGCTCCTCCTCAACCAACCAATAACACTCTTCTTATTGGCTACAGCTGTGGCCTGTTAACATCAGGCCCATTCCCAATCTCTAATAATTGGCTCAGCTGCAACTCCTCCTAAGATTACTTTCTATACTACATTTATTTTCTTACATTGTATCCCCCTACAGGGGACTACACAAGGTATAAGAGATAATTCCTATGAAAGAAAGAGAGTTTAAAATAAACTTTCTGATGAGCTTTCCTTTCCTTTGGAGTGATTTTCTTTTCTTTTTTTTTTTGGTGTCCAAAGTACATGTCTCATCTTAATTGTTAAAAAATGCTACTTGTTCCTCTCCTCTTAAAATAGAAATTTTAGTTATTTTTCTTGTACTTCATTTACCACACACATTTTTTTGTCATTCCTAATAATCATTCACTCTTAATTTCTTTCTACTAATTTTAAATGAGGTTTTATGTTTATTCTCTCATTTTTATCCTTATCTTGAAAATAGGCAATAAACAAAATCCATTTATTAACTACTGAATCTAGGCTGATAGATGTAGGATGCAATCCTACTCAGCCACCATAAATCTCCAAAAAACAATTCAGTAATCTGAAAAATTTTCATTATTACAGTTTTGTAGTAGTGATCAGAAGTAGAGTGAAGAAATTTCCCAGAGAGTAAGTAAAAGACTGGGGAGAGTTCAAAACTAATGAGTGTGCACTAATTTCCTTTCCAAACTATTGCATGCAGAGACACTAATAGAAGGAAAGACCATCATATCCCGAAGCATGTATTAATATCTTGAAACAAGAGATGCAGCAGCATCCAATTATAGTTATACACACTTGTTCTGTGTTCTGAAACCTGCAGTTTAGTTTTACCAAAGGATGACATTTCATTTCCTTGATATCAGTGTGTTAGGTATTGGTTCTCTAATTAAACAGTTCCATTCTAATAAAAAGTTAAATTAGTAAGTGTGCATGGTTAAAGTTGGCTGTACAAATTGTCTCTATAAATTCATAGAGGAATTAACAATTGCATACTATATTATGTCATGTCATATCAGTAGTTTACAGAAAATTATCTAAAAATATAATTTATTACAGTAAATTACCATATCTTGAGAGGGTCCGGTGAAAATGAAAGAGTAAGTTGTTTTCACAGAACAGTACTTATTTTTATTTACAACATTTTTAAGACTAAGTCCTGTAATTAATTTTTAAATTATTTTTAATTGAAGCTCAAGTTCTTTATACTTACATTTATTATATGTATATATTTTAACTACTCTTAGATCATTGTTTTCTATTAAATTGTCTCATTACACTAAATGCCAGTTTTGTCTTTTGGATTTTCATACAGTTATGATACAAATTTTGCTGCAAAGAAAATGAAAGTGAGGGAATAAAGAAAGAAACTGTGATTACTGTGCTTAGAAGAATCACTAGTCATTTTAGTATTATACATGACTTTGGGAGAAATAAATAAAAAAACTGATTTTTTCTACTTAGATAATTCTAGGAACTCACATGCAAGTTCTAAGTGTCTATGTTTAAGAGGATGTGATAAAAGCTTCAATACAGCTGTCAAGGCAAGAAAAAATGTCCTAAGAGACTAGGAAGAAATAAAACTTTCTGTACATGTCCCAGGTATTTTCTTTTAATTCAAACATGTTGTTGCAAAATACTAATAAAAATACAATTACTACTGCACAGTTTATTTGCCCCAACCTCTCAGGGAGCTGAGATATCACCCTAAATCCATTATGTCGTATGGCCAGGGAAATAACTGGATCATTTACGTATTTTCCAAGCTGTCATAAATTACAGTTTCTGTCATTTGAAACACAAACTGAAAAGGTTGACGGCTCATTAGTTTTTTAAAAGGCAGCAGATAAAAATGCCAGTATGTCCAGCATGCTACAGTGCGATGAAGTTGTATACATTAATGGAGATCAACCTGATAAGAAGTAACAAATACACTTTTTCTCATTTGAGTTGCTCACTGGTCTACCTTTATTTAATTTTAAACACAGCTCTCCTTCCAGCTCCCACCTTCCAGTTCCTCTATGAGTTATGTTAATTCAGGAATTAAGAGTTGGCATTTATTTACTTCGAAACTTTATTGAAGACTGTGTAACCATACATGAATGGCGACAACAATTCATCGTCTTGAAAACTGACTATTGAATATTTGATGTCTTGAATAATTTCCCTGAATAGGAAATAAAGCACTAAACTGTACCAGTTTGTTGTTTTGTCAGGGGGAAAGCTAACAGGATTCCAGAAAACTGAGACATTGAATTCCTGAAAACTGAGACATAAATGTCCAACTTCCTGTCTAAGAAGTCCATCAGCACTCCACAAAGACAAATGTTAAGGTTTGGCACCAGTACAGGTGTGGAGTTTTAAGGACTCTTTTATTGACTCTTTCTCTTAACTTGCTGAGTCTCAAAAAAAACCATGTGTTTTACACAATCTAACAATAATCAAAATTTTTACTTAGAGGAAAATCACTGTAATCTTTGAAAATGCTTTTCTGGCATTCTCCAGGTATTTGCTTTTAGAAGTTATAAAGCAAGGAAAGGGAAATAGCTCCTGTGATCATACCCCAAAATTACACTGAAGGGTTAGAAAAATTAGACACCTCCTTTTGCACCAATTACTGTGTTAAAGAAATTGTTGCTTCATACAGAGAAGGTGTCAATAAGGCACCAAAGACAGGAGGACAAGCTGTACAGAGCAGAAAAACTAACACTTTCAGGAATGACAGTCAGGACTGAACTGTTGGAGAAGACTGAGAATAGCACTACTGGGATAAAGATATTAAGTCCTTGTCTTCTTTTTTTGTCTGAAAATGGATGCTTCAGAGTAGGCAGAAGCAACAGTAAAAATGGTAGTCATTAACTGGTGGTGGGTGCCAAAGAAATACAACAGAGTCTCAGCCAAATGGAGGATGCTCAGCAAAAGGGGCTTAAACAAACTGAGGTGAAAAGTCAAATTCTTTCAAGGACAAACTGGCTTTTAAAAACCAGTAATTTACAACAGACCTGCATTCCCATTATGAGAAATTCTGGAATTGCTCAAAAGTTCCCAGAAAAATCTATTTGTTCCTTGTATCTGTGAGAGGAATAATTTCTTGACCAATTATCAGGAAAAGCAGTGGAAGAGATTGCTTTGAGTCCTTAAAACATACTAATGATAGGGAAATAAGGATATTTTTAGCTGAACAATACACCTGCTATCAAAGCACTGAAAAAGTTTTTATGAAATCACACAAGGAAAGTAAATTTTTGTTATTAAGGTATTTATTATTCTTTAACTGATCACTGTACAAGTTTGTGTTAGGGATGCTGCTGGAGCTCTAATGAGCTTCCAGATAGACCCCAATACTTCTGAGAAAGAGCTTCAAAGAGCTCTCAGGCTGGAATTTCACTTTGGTTTTTACCATACAAACAAAAGCACCATATCTTGTGGGTCATCCGAGACAAATAAAACTTTCATTGTAATGTAAACAATTTTCTACATCTGTTTATTTAGCCCAAATGGCTTTTTTGCTGTGTTCAGAATACTGAAACTCTTTTGTGCTACCAGTCTCTTTTTGCTCATAGCATACAGGATTGAAGCTAACTTCTATCCAGATCTCTGCAGAGTTAATACAGATCTCACATCAGAATTTCTTGGACAACTCTTTTGCTCATGAAATGAACTTGAGGACAGCAAAGGTAAAATAGTTTGCTAAATTTGATTTGCTCACATAAAGGAAAAAGTAGATATTTTTCAATTTAAAAAGAAACTGGGTAAACTAAGTCTTTTCTTATTCTCCAGAAATGGATCCTAAAATGAGGAAAAGGAAAAATTTTAACAAGCTTTCTTAAAGACTCAGAAACTCAGAAATAAATGTCATATTGACAGCATGGAATATTTTTAAACAACTTACATGGCTACTGCTGTATTACATCTTGTATGTTCTTGACTCAAGTGTAGGATTGAGAATTTTTGTGAGGTTAAAAATTAAACTACCTCACTATAATGTAATGTTAGACATTAAACCAATTTTAAATATTTCTAGCAGATATGTATCTAATTTCTATAACTGCTTAATATTTCCATGCATCAAGTTGATTGTGTAGCCATGGAATAATTAGAAATATTGATTTTATTTATCCAAATTATGATAAAACTCTTCATGGGATCTGGCTGCATATTTTAAATACAATATAAATCATAGCTGTAAACCATCATCTTCGATGCATGGAATGTCACAGAATATTCCTTATTGAGAATACAGAGCTTCCTCTCAAGAAAATCCGCACTTACAAATCAGGCTAAGGCAAGAAGTTTCGCAAAGAACTCAGTAGACAGTTCATCTGTCTAATAAACTTCTGGTTGTGGGCAGGATTATGAATTGTGATTTAAAAAAATAACAATCAGATGAATGGTTGGAAAAAAGATAAAACATGACAAAAAGAGCACTGCTCTTTTAAATTCATTTCACTGAGTTTTCTCTATTTGCACAAATTTCTTTCCCTAATGTGTTCTTTTTTGTGTATGTATATTTCACTTCATTATGTTCCTCTTGACTGAGAAAAAAACCTTTCAGAAAAAGGAAGGTTTACTTTCTCAGTATGCAATATGATATTTAAGCAATATTGCTCCCAAGTTTTTTAAATAGGTTTAGATTTTGCCTTTTACTTTTAGTCAATAACTAAATATTTTCTTTCCTAATGAATTGTCAAATGATGTTACATAAACTATGGAATAATGACATTGTATGTATTAGCATGTTAAGTTGATGATGATGATAAAGATTTTAAGATTATAAAATATAGAAGAGTACTAAGAGATTATTTTTTTAGAATGAGCCAACATTAAGGATCAACATTTGTTGTTCAATATAAACCTCTGCACTCTAAAATAGAAATGACAATCCTTAAGAAATCTCATTGTAGTCATAGAGAAATAACAGTATTCCTTTGGTCAGATTCTTTGGTAAAACAGAACTCAGACTATGAATCAGTTCACATAATTCACTACTGTGTCTCAGGTTGGTATATGTCTGCTAAAGTTCAAATTAAATCCCAAACCCTAACCAGGAAATCAAAAAGGAGTTACATTCTGCCTTCAAATGAATATTTTCAAAAGGAGAACAATTTTGCAGCAAATATTCCTCAAAGTGGTTTTATTGTTTCAGAATTATCTTGAATGAATGTTTGAATACCATTTGTAATTGTTTGATACATCCTCGTTATAAACATATCTTTCATTCCATATGTTTTGGTTCAGTTCTTATCCACTTCATTGAATTTTAAAATGCCTTTACGTACATCAGCTGCATATTTCTGTCAAGATTTTGTCAGTGTTTTTAGAAACTATATATATGCAGTATCATGAACGTGAAAAAAATATGTTCCATTCAACAATGCCCAGTTTTATTGTTATTTGTCACTGGTGAACACCTTCATGAGTAGCTTTGAGTTTTGGGAGAAGCTTGGAAAACGCCTGTGTGTTTGACAACTAGGCATGGCCAGCCACAGCAGCAAGGTCCAGTGGAGCTCCTGGAGGCTGGAGCTGAAACAGTAAAAGAGGCTGTGGGAGGACTAATTTTTCTCACTCTTTAAACTCATTGCTGTCTTTTTCATCTGTGATTTAGATTCTGTGAGACAAGCTCCCATTTTAATGGGACTATCCGGAGCCACAAGCGCCGGACTGGCCACCTTGTTTCTCGTGGCTCCATCAAGTGGCCCACATGCTCCATTGCAGACAAGTACATTTGCCTCTCAACCAGGACCTAGCTTCTGTTCTAGACAAGTACATTAATTATCAATAACATAGAACAGAAAAAATATTGCTCAGTGGCACCAGTTTGATGTATTTGGGTCAGATCAGAATGACCTGACAAAAACATTTTGTCTTTTTTTATGTTCTAAAATGAGTAGCTTTTGCAGAGCAAATTAGAAGTCATGAAAGCGTTTTTATTCTCATTAATATATTCTGAGTACAAAAGGAAAGCTTACTTCTGGGTAGCCCTTACATCTCTCTGCTCTTGGGTAGCTTTGGGGAAATATGATCAAAAAAGTTTTTTCAAAATGAGAGTTTTCATCTTCAGTATAATTTGTGTCTCATAACTTTGGATGGTAATGACACACACACCTCTCCCACTTTAAATGTTGGCTCTGAGATAAGAACAGTGACTTAAAAGTGTGTGTTTCTCTGCATTGATTGTAAAGGGCCCCAAGGGCGACTAGCTAAGATATGCACATCTATACTCTATACTCTTATACTTTGTCACTTGCATTGCACATCTTTTTTCTGTCAAGAGGCTTGGAAATATTCCAGGGACATGACAGTAATTGCATATTCATAGCCCTTAAATTCAGAGAGCTATCTCTTTGAAACTTACCCAGACTGAGATTTTGTTGAGGCATCAGATTCTTATCTTCTAGATCTCCTGCACCATGCTAGGGAAAGCAAGTAAATTTATGTATGAAAGAGGGATCATTTTTAAACCCTCTCAACCCTTTTTTAAAACGCTCTCTTAGGAGCTTAATTTCATTTAGAAAACAGGTTTTATGAAGAGTAAAATGCCATGAAAATTAAAACTGTACTTCAGCAATTTAATCTCCATATCACAACTAGGATTTTCCATATGCTGGAACATCTAGAAACAAGTGTGCTGGTCTAGGAAATGTGGTCTTTGCCTATATCATGTGCAACACCAGATCCTGTCCAGTCAAATCAGAAGTGTTAGGCTTTCTGCATCTCAGAACCCCAATGTTTGGTTCTCTGTACTCTCACAGACAGGTCCCCCTTGGCTTTGGCTACTCTGCATCTATACAGAGGGAATTAGGCTTCCTACTGGAAACTGTTTTGAGAAAGAAAGGATAACAGAAATATCACACACTAGTTTTGTGAGAAAAAAAGGGCAGGAAATGTGCCTTAAAGTACTTAGAAGCCTAAATATGCAAAGAGACACAGGAATTTTTTCAAAAGACCCAAGGCATCTAATTTCTTACATCATGAGTTAATAAAATGGTATACTTAAACATGTGAACTATGGAGACATAAATCTACAATTTGAGAGTTTGCTGAGTCATAGACACAGAGAGTGATTAAAGAACAGGAAGTGAAGCTCACCTGTCTGGTCCAACCCACTCTTCAGCTCAGATCAAGCTTCCCAAGACCTTGTGAATTTTTTATATCCTCACAGATTAAAAGTTCATAGCCTCTTTACACAACCTCTTTTAGTGTTTCAGTACCCTGTTGTGATTTTTTTTCCTAATATTCAAATATGTATGTACATATATCTACAGTGTGTGTGTGTATGCGTGTGTGTGTGTATATATATACACATATATATATTCCTAGTGTTTAAAATTTCATGTGTTGCAACTTTTATTCTTGAGCATTCCCCACTATTAAGTACCTGAAGACAGCAAAATCTCTTTGCCTTCATATCCTAAGAAGAATATGTCATTCTTGTCATTCTCTCAGCCTTTTCTTGTACATCATATACATTCAAACATGCCAGTCATCTAAGTGGTGCTCCACTGGGGAACCCAAAACTGGACACAGCACTGCAGATGAAGCTAACAAGAGCTGAATAGAAGGGAATTACCACTATCACCAAACTGCCTCCTTCAGTCCTGCTCACACAGCTCTGTATGTAGTTGTTTTCCTTTGGTGAAAGGACTTGCAGCCTACTTATGTTCACCTTGGTTTTCCACCATTATTCCCTAGACCTTTATTCCTGAGCTGATTTCTAGGCAGTCAGTCCCCAGCCTGCACTTTTGCATGGATTTATACCTTTCCAAGTGCAGGACTTTGCATTTGTCTTTCTGAACCTCATGAGTCCTGTCAGCCCATTTCTCCAGCCCATTAAAATCTCCCTGAATAACAAACCTGCACTGCAGTTTATTGATCACTTTCTTATCTACATGTCCCCAAACATGTTCCATCTGGGCAATGAACATTTAAAAGGGATATATCTAAATCTGTCATGATGACTTCAAGCACCAGAGCTGGACAATTCCGCTACCAAAAGAGACAATTAAGTATATGCACAAACACATATATATATTTCAATTCAGTTTCTTCCTTCCAGAATTTAGGTTCAATAGCTGCATGGTGATCAAACGTGTGGAGTCTCTTAAGGTCACTTCCAAAAACGCAGTAGCAATCTTTCCAAAAAAAGCACACAGATGAAGGTTTGGCTTTTGCCTAGCAGCCTGACACTTACAGTACTTTGACAATGAAAAAAATGGGAAACAACTTTGGAAGTCCAACTCAACTGAGAAAAGTTCAATAATATATCTCTAAGCTTCCAGGAGAGTCTCATAATCCTCAGGCTTAAATCCAGAATGGGGAGAAAATCCTTCTGACTGCTCCTGGTAAAAGACCTACTTGATTGCTACAAATGAACCAATAGTTGATAGGTACAAAAAGGAGCTAAATAAAAGAGCTAGGTACTCACCTCAGCTTGAGTTTTTGCTTAGTGCCCTCTAAACAGAGAGTAGGATTGTATTTTACAGTAAACAGTCACTGGAAAAAGGCATAAGAACTTAATTTTAAAAGGAAATGAGAATTATGTTAACACCCAGCAACACTCATCGATAAATCACAACATCTGCGCTGACTACCAGGCATATATCAATCTACTCAAATTTATGAACAGTATACACTATTGGTAAATAAATATAAATGTTTCTTTAGCACACACCCAAAACCTTTTTTAATAATTTAGATTTGGAATATTTCACCTTCCAAAATAAGTGCATTGAAATGTGAATGAAGTCCTACTGAATAACAGTATCAGAATCTGATCTCCATACATACTAAGGATCATGTAAATTTTTTAACTCTTCTGGTTTTTCTTCAGTGTGTTATGCTGATTTTATATAATATTTTAAAAATCACAAAATAGTATTTAAGGATTTTTTATCTTCTTTTAATAACTAGATTATCTTTAAGGTATCTTCCAATCCAAAGCATTCGATGATTACATAATTTTACATACAAAATTATTTTTACTGAAGCTATTAATTGCTAGAAGAATACAATAAGCTAAGCAATTTTTCACTTCTAAACCCAGTCAGTTTGGGAAAATATTAAGATTAATGGTTTTTATTGCTACTTTCAGTTTATTTGAAATTTATTTTATTTGAAAAAAACCCTGATTTTATTTAATTTGAAATTTAAATATCAGAAGCCATCTTGTTTCTCAATGTAAATCAATTAGAGAAGACATGTCTGTCTCATGTTTGAATTAAAACTAACCATAAAAATGATTGCTAAAAAATAACCAGTCCTAGTCTCCTACTTTTTAATGGTTGTAAATGGCTTTTGCCACTTAGTACACCGCTCTTATCCATTCTAATCTAAATTTGGTAATCCATTAAAAAGAAACAAATTCAGAACAAGATTGTAAAATCAAGTCACAATATCTCATCTTCCCTCGAACTGTAGAGATGATTTTGGCACAGTTTCTGACCTCTTATGATGAAGTCATAGACATTTCTCATTAACATTTCTAATGTCTTTTTCATCTCTTGAAATGTGAGTTCCCCAGTCAATTTTCTCCTTACCAAACAGAAATATCCCCTCTTAGGCTTTGTGTACTTATTTCCCTAGAATCTGAGAGAAAAAGAATTTCAAAATGTAGATAAAATTAAAAGGCTAGATTTCCCAAAATATTTTAAATTCTTAAGCAGGTCATGTTCTCAGTTGCTTGTTCTCCCTGGTTTCAAGCATCTTTTACCCTGTTGCACAGCAGCAAATATTTGGCAGGCAGAGTTTAAACTGTACAAAATCTACCTTGAAGGTTTTGCAATTTTATATGAGAAAAATGTGAGCTGTGTGGGTGATGTTAAGTTCCTTGACAGCAAATGTCAACTGGCTTAATAGGGAAGAGGTTCTGCCATGGTTTCTAATTATCTCAAGGCAAAACCTTTCTAGGAGTTTGTTACAGCAAACTAGAACAATTTCAAGAAACACAGTTTATAGAATTTGTACAGTAATCCCTTTTTTTCTCACTATAATGTCCAATGCTAATAAGAAAGCCAAATTGTTACAGGCACTAATGACAATTACCAACTGATTTATGACTTTCATTCTTCTGCCTTCCTTCTGCCACACTAAGCACAGCTTCTGAACACCCACAGGGCAAGAGAGAGCACTGAATGCAGCAGTTTGAATCTAAATGCATGTTGACTCTCCCACCAGCACATCTTTTGACTTGCCAAACAGGGTATATTCCCCTAAACAGGACTTACAAAAGATGTACTAGGAAATTACCCTAACACTCCTAGTATATGTATTATACTATATTCAAGTATTTAGAGATTAAGATCTCGCAGGGCTTTCAGTTACATTCATGCATTATCTCCATAGAGGAATTTTTTAAGTCTTCATTAAAAATTAAATACTTCCTTATAACACAAATATTTTACAACGTTAAATTTGGTGGATATGTCTACTTTATGTGTGAAGTACAAATCAAGACATAGAAATGTCAAATGTTTTCCTTTCAGATTACATGTATAATTATATCTGAGTAACTTGGTAATTAGCTACTATACCTGCAAACAATGAACTGCCTGTAACTTAAGATTTTAGTATTTTTATATAGCTGTATAAAATCAAACAAATAAATACCTTTCTCCAAATATAACCTTTTTCCATCAAATGACTATGCATACATTTGACAATGAGACTGCCAACACTACAACCAAAGAAAGTGGAGTAACTATCCTTTGACTCCTTGAGCTAACGTACCAGAAATGTGATCCAAACTCAGAAAGGTTGAGCTTGGATTTCAGCTCTCTACATTTTGAAGTCAAGGAGGGCCATTCTTTTGCTTTGTGTAACCCCCACCCAGGTAACAGTCTAGTATGGCCCACCTGCTGACAGAGGGATAGTTCATCAGCACAGTACATAGAGCTGCATTGTCAACTCCACCTTGGACATTTGGCAGCAAGTTCAAATCTTCTCTGTGGGTTCTGCCACATCACATAACCACAGAAGATCCTTCCCTGCTGGGCAGACAACTGAGTCATGCTTTAAAAAGGCTGATAAAAGAATTCTTTTTTTTTTATTCAGATCCTGTATCAATGAAGCAGAGCCTTTTTTGTGAAAAAAACCCCTAAGCACAGCCCAAAGTGTGTTGTTTTTTCTATGAAAGTAGGATCAGCTTCTGGTCACAGAGCACTTTAGCAGGCTCTGAAATGGCAAGCAATGAACCTGATCCATGACCCATCCAGGTGTTCCTGTCAGGAGCTGAACAAGACCAGGCCAGAAACAGGACTAAAGAGAAAGCAGCAATGTGAGTACAAAATCTGTCAGGCAGATAGAGCCGTAAGAACCAATAGACCCATCTCATCCAGGAGGGAAGATATCTATAGGATAGGTCTGAGGTCCAGCTGGGAGGTAGGACCAGAGAACAGGGAACACCTACAAGACAGTTCAGGGATGAAATTAGGGCTGAACCAAAAAGGAGCTCACAAACCCATGGGGAGGAGGAGAGAGGAAGCCCCAGGGAAGACTGGGCAGGAGCTGAAATGCCCTTTTGTGTCCCTGATAACCACCTACCTGAATGTCATGCAGTCCTGCAAAATAGAAGCCAACTATGCTGAGCTGTATGCAGAAGCTCAGCTTATTTGAATGCATGCTGGTTTAAGATTAAGAGCTGTCTGCTGGTTTAATTGACTGAGCCAGCATCAGTCTTTTTCATCATACTGCTGTTGGGCAATTCTCCAGCTGCAAAGCTGTCTCTGAAAGAATGGTCCCAGCATGTATTGACAAGGGTCCCATTCTCTTCTGGACAAACAAGTCACTTCCCTCTGCAAATGTGTCATTTTGTAGTTATGCACAAAAATGAGACAGCTGGTTTGGAGCTCAGCAAAGGCATTTGTTTGCAGTGATCTCCCACGAGGCAAGCAGGTATTCTGGATAGTCCTGAAAGACATGAGCCAGAAAGCCAGGTGGTTTGCATCTATTTTGTACCTATGATCAGAAGGTACTCTATCTAGGAGCCAGAGTTTGCTCTGTCTCTTACCTGCTCTTAAACTGATTTTCTTTGTAATAGATCTAAGTCAGGACTAAGTTATATACGTATGTAGACAGAAGACAAGGTCAAAACTGGGGTGTCCCAATGAGACAGAAGGGGGCACCCACTAATAACAAATGCTAGCTGGTTTAGCTCTTCTAACTCAAGTTATACTACTTTAACCTCTCCTGGTTTTCATCATTTGCTTGTCATCAACCAAATTACAAACTGAGAAACCACTCATTTTCAAAATCTCATATTAGGGATCATTAATTCATGTTTTTACTTTTTTAAAGTGTTTCTATTTTAGGAAAAATCTCAAGAGCCTGCATTGATTTCCATATGCTAAGACAATTAAAAAATTATCTGTATAGTCATCTAAACCACTTCTTTGAATGGTAGAAGACCAAAATCCTTCACCCCTTTAACCAGCTCACCAAACTTCCATGGCATGCACTCTAAATACCATATGGCTCACACATGCAGGAAGAGCACCCATGACCACATACAAGGGAAGCCAGGTGATGTAATCTTTTTGAGTGTCATTAAAGCCTCTTATAGTGGACAACAAGCAGCTGGATTAATGTGATGGGTGAGCAACTGGCTCACGGGACAGGTGCAAAGAGTTATAATAAATGACATTATATTGGTCTGGTGGGTGCACATTAGTGGGGCTCTGCAGGGCTCTATTTTATGTACAGGTCTCTTCAACATCTTCAGAAATGACTGGGTACAGGACTGGAAGCAATTCTAAGTTTGACTATGATAATAAATTGGGAGAAGCTGTTGACTTCCTTGATGGCAGAGGGGGCTTGCAGAAGGGCCCTGCAGATAGGCCTTGACAAATTTGAAGGCTGAAGAGTCACCAGCCATACAAAGTTTAACAAAGACGAACACCAGATTCTGGTGGGCAACCCTGGATGTACAAACAGACTGGGAATGAGATGCCAGAGAGCAGCACTGTGGAAAGGGACCTGAGGGTTCTGATCGAGTTGAACAGGAGTCAGCAGTGCCCTGGCAGCCAGGAGGGCCAACCCTGTCCTGGGGCATATCAGGCACAGCATCGCCAGCCGGGTAAAGGAGGGGATTGTCCCACTCTGCTCTGCACTGCAGCAGCCTCACCTCAAGTGCTGGGGGCAGTTTTGGGTTCCACAACATAATAAAGATATAAAGCTAATCGAGAGGGTCCAAAGGAGGGCAACAAAGATGATGAGGGCCTTGAGGAGTAGCTTCATGAAGAGTGGCTGAGGTCACTTGGTCTGTTCACCGTGGAGAAGAGGAGACTGAGGGGAGACCTCATTGCAGTCTGCAACCTCTTCTGGGAGGGCACAAAAAGGACAGGCAGTGATCTCTTCTCTCTGGTAACCAGTGACAGGACCTGAGAGAATGACCTGAAGTTGCATCAGGGAGGGTTTTGGTTGCATATTAGGGAATAGTTTTACACCCACAGAGTCTGGGCTCTGGAAGAGGCTCCCCAGAGAAATTATCATGGCACCATGCCTGGCAGAGCTCAAAAAAGCATTTGGACAACACTCTCAGGCACATGATGTGTGATTCTTGGGACTGTTGTGTACAGGACCAGGAGCTGGATTTCAGTGATCCTTGTGAGTTCCAACTCAGGGCATTCTATGTTTTTATGATTCTAATTGCAAGTGACTCCTTTCCTGCTCTCTTTCCTTAATGCTCCTGGTTACATGCACTCTGGGCTAGTTCAGAGGACTTCCCTTAAATGCTAATAAAACATGGTGAGAAGTTTTTACTTTTCCAAGTACAAGAATGAAGAGATAGTTTTAAAAGTAAAATAGCTTTTGAGGAAGAATGCTGAAAGTCATTTGTTCCCTGAGTCATGAAATAGTAATAGGCTTCCTGGCTCCTAGACAGAAGCAAGATTCAGACAAAGTAAAGCTCTGCAAAGAGTAGAAATGCATTGATTTTAGAGTAAAACCCAACTGAGAAAATAGGCATGCCAGGAAAATAGTTTCTGCCAGTTCTCTAGGCATGACAACAGCATGAAAAATTTACTATAGGTAGAGATGAATAGGTAACAAAATGAGAACAGGAGAGAGATGCTATCCTTCTGAAGAGCTAAGTGAACTAATTGTTGCATTCTTTATTGTCTTCCCTTTGTCTTTTAAAGATCATTACAGCAATAATACTATCAGCCTTGGATGTAAGCATCTATTATCCTCTACAGTTAGATTTACTAGTGAGAGATGGTGGATGCAAAGGAGAAGATAAAAGGAGCTGATGAAGTACAGAGATAAAGACAGAATCACAACAAGACAGACAAAGGTTACCAACTTAATAATGCAAAGTAATTTCAACAATTTGAATCCCTGGCTTGTTGACATTTCTGAACGTCTTTATGCAGTTATCTTATAAAACTAATTTCATGGGAATGGGGGCGTAGTATAACAGTTAAGGAGTCATCACCTGCTTTATTTGATTATTACTGCTCATGCTTTGGAAATTTTTGTAGCTTCTGAATATAATTGACAAAAACTTATATTACTATATTCAAAATTGAAAGCAATAATCTTCATGCTTTTATGTCAAACATAATTAATTACTCAAGCACGCATGTTTTTTCAGATATTCTACAGTTCTCTAGGGAAATAGAGACTTTTTTTTTTTTTTTTTACAAAAAGCCAAGAGGTTAAATAAATTGTATTATGGCATTTACATAGCATATTCTCAAAGAATATGCTTTTCTGTAACACTGGAAATTGACAATTTCCTGTCAGGTTTCCTTAAACACATACATCAGGTAAGCTGAGGTCTTGTACTTAACATAGATTTGGGTTTGAAGGAAGAATATATGAACAAATATTGCAAAATAAACCTCATTGTCCCAAACCTAATTATATAATTGCCTAATTAACATTGCTTGGCTAATTAATTAATATTAGTATATACCCATTTTCCCTCTCTTCTTTTATTCTGTAGAAGCTAGAATATGCATTTGAATGTGCTGTTAATTACATGAATCATTTATTCAAATCTTTAATGCAGATACTTAACTTACAAGCCCTACTATCACAAAACCTTTTTTTTTAAAAGAAAATCTCTGCATTTCAGAGCAGTTTCATTTTGTATACTTTTCTGATGGATTAATTTAGGGAAGCAGTAGGTGATCAGAATATATTTGAACCAGTTCTTTGCCATAAACCAGGGATCCAAATTAAATTTATAGAATATCTGCTGGCATGACACAGCTTGATGCAGCAGATATTGGTAGTAACACCCCACCCCAACTGTCCTTGAGGGTGGGCAGAGATTTTTTTCACTACTTTCAATAAAATCCCTTATGGTCACAGAATATTCTGAGGAAGGGACATACCAGGATCATCAGGTCAAATTCTTAAGTGAATGGCCCATACAGGGATGGAATCCATGACCTTGGCCTTCTCTAACCAACTGTGTTAATCTCAGTGTCAAAAAAATTCAGGATTAAAGCTAGCCACTCTAGACCAAACACATTTTTTGGGGTAAAAGACAAGTGTTATCTATGCCTATATTATGGCCCATTGTCTGAGGGTGTAATGGATTGAGCACATTTTTTTTTTTTTTTAAGGTTTGCAGACAGTTTGGATGCTTTCTTACAAAAGCAAATCTTTATCTCACTCAGGTTTTTAAGATTTCATAGGCTGTAGTATTTTATACTAATCTTTTTTTTTTTAACCCAGTCAAATTTATAGTGTAATATTTAATTGTAATGTTCCAAGTGGGAAGGGACTGAGTGATCAGCTAGTTGTAAAAAGAATCGTAAGTTCACTGAAAGTCATATGTCCTACTCATCTACTTTTGTTCTTAGCTAAACAAGTTTGCTGTAGGGGGATACAGTATGGGTAAATGAAGATGGTATAGAATGCAATCTTCCCCCAAAGAGTTGCTGCTGGACCAATTACTAAAGAGTAGGAGCAGGCCTGATCCTAACAGGCCACACCTGTATCCAATAAGAACAGTGGTATAAAAGAGTGGATTGGTGGGATTGGGAGTCTGATGGCTGCTGCAAGGACCAGGAAAAGTTAATGCTTGGAGGAGCTGCCTATGAGAAACATCAAGGAGGTACAAAACTCTGGTGGTATGGAATCCTTGCACTATAATGATAATAAAACTCTTGCTGTATAAGACAACAGTTTGCTTCATGATGACCAGGTTATTTGTAGAATTAGGAAATAAATATTTTTCCTGTCATCTCACTCAGAGCTTTCCTATTCATCATCTTTCCGAAAGGACTCCTTAATATTATCACATGTGGGGAATTGGGTCTTCTGCATTTCAATGGTGAAGCTGCTGGCTCACAATACTAGAGCCACCCTCATACTGGAAGATGACTCTTAGCTGAGCTCTAGCCCCAGCGCTCTGCTCCTTGCTAACCTGGATGATACATGCAGTAGTGGACCTTCCCTTGCAACTAACAACTGAATGTCTTGTTATTGGTTTTATTTGGGGGGCAAAGAAGGTTTGATCCAGAAGATGCAATTCATTCAATAACTGAACCCACTTTCCACCTTCATAAGAACAGAGCTGGACTGAGGATTTAGCAACACACTAGTTTTCTTCATCCTCCACCAAACCCACATACCATGCAATGCACAGGGTGGACAACATATGCAGCAACTGAAGCAGTTCAGAAAGGATCAGCCACTGTCACTTGCTGAAAGAGCAGCTTGATATTTTTTTAGTATTCAGGGGGGGTTTTAATGCTTTTCAAATGTTGCTGTGTATTTTACGCCCACACCTGTCTCATTCTGTTATATTTCAGTTTTTCTGACTTTTTACATGAAAATCAGACAGGAAATAGTGCTGCTTCTGTCAACTTTTTGCTGGTAAGCTCCTCTTTAGCATCCCACAATAGGCTCTACTTCATCTCATTTTACAGCATGAGCCTAAGAGACAAGTTATCAGTTTTTCCAAGCTGTACAGCTCCCTTAATGCTGCAGCTTGCCCAGCCATTCCCAAAGGTAGGATCAATATTGCTATATTGAAAAGAATGGGTTTGATGCTCACATAAGAAAAAAGTAATGTCTGTGGCTTTTGTGCACAGTGAAGCAGATCTACTGCAGCGAGATATTAAACTGGCTTCCCTTGACAACTTTGCCAACATCTTTGAAATCGTGTAACAACCTCTATTCTGGACCCCTTCAGCATGACTGGAGAGCTATATATGCACTGTATTTAATATGTGTTTCAACGTAAAGTACATTATAAATCTTGATGAAAAGAGCTTCCAGGGCTTCTCTCCCTTCAGGTGGGAGGTGGCTATGTTGGCTGTTTATCCATAGGCTCATTGTGACTGCTTTTCTTACTGTTGAGTGGGATAGTTTCAACTAAATATGTGGAATGTACCTCCCATCTCTTCCCTCCTAGCCTGGCAGCATGTAAAGCTATAGGAGGAATTTTAAAGGCACTATATGGGCAGCCTGCTGGATCAGTGGTTTGTCTGTTAGACAACAATAAAAAAAAAGTGGCAACCATAGTCTTTCCAGGACTAACACTGTAAAAAGGACTGATTTCTGCTCTGTTATCAGCATATGATCTGTTGTGAAGTGAAAGAGAAAATAGTCATTGTCCTGTAACGTTGACTAGGCATTAAAGTGAAGGCAGGGAAGAAGGTCCTCCAGGTGCTGTAACAGACATTCCCCATGGTGAGGCAGCCGTGCCCCTGTAGCCTCTGGAAGTCCTCTGTGGAACAGAGACTCATCTGTAGCCCATGGAGGACCCACATTGGAGCCAGTGGAAGCCCAAAGGAGGCTGTGATGCCATGGGAAGTCTGCAGTAAAGAGGGCTCCTTGCAGGATATGTGGCCCATGGAGAGAGGAGACCCTGTTGGAGCAGGTGTGCTAGCAGGGCTTGCGAGCCCCTGGTGGATCCACAACTGGAGCAGCCTGTTCCTGAAGGACTGCATCCCATGGGAGGAACTCACACTAGAGCAAATGGTGAACTGCAGCGCATGGGAAGGACTAATGCTGGAAACATTTGTGGAGGACTGTCTCCTGTCAGAGAGATCCCACACTGGAGCAGTGGAAGAATCCTTCCATCTCTCCCTGTCCTTATCTCAACCAATGAGCCTTTCATTATATTTTTTTTCCCCTGTCCAGCTGAGGAGATGATCGATAGTTGCTTTGGTCATTTGGCACCCAGCCAGGATCATAGCACCACAAGGAGTTGCTGGGACTGGTAAAGTCACATCTGGTTCTAATCTTACCTAAACAAATATGAAGGGGATGCTTCCAGCTTTAATTTAGACATAGACACTTCCACTAGCACAATAGCAGCACACTGCTGAAAGATTTACAGACTTACAATGAATGTGCATTAGTTGCTATGGTTTGTGCACAGTGCATTCTCCTTTGCCTAGATAATAATAACAACAGCACTAAGTAACCATAATCTCCTCTGGCTTCAAAATCTACAAACACCAAAGGGTCAAAGGAGCATAATTGAAGAATAAACAACAAACTGCCAAAAGGCTTCTGCTTCCTTTACTGAAGCTCGTGCTTGTCTCTATAGGAAAGTGCTTGAGAGGTCAAAAATATATTAAAAAAAAAAGTCCAAGTTACCACTTAAATAGATATATGCTTTTTCCATGAGGCAGAGCACAAATCTCCCTCTATCTTTGAGGGCATTTATGCATTGCTACTTTTAGCAAGACCAATAGATAAAGCACCTTATCTGCAGCACCAAGGAACATTCTTGGACTATCTGTGCAGATGCCTTGACATCAGACATGCATTTTATTTATCTATTATTTTAAGTCAAAAACTGAGTATCTTAAAATCAGAAATGTTGACTGGAAGAGCTTTGGCAGTTCTGTAATTTAGCTTCCCATGTGAAGAAGAATTTTGTTGAGTTCTGCACCAGGACAGTCATGATGACTAAGAGTTTCCATTGCAAATACTGACAAAGAAGATTTATGACCCAATCAGTTTTATATAGGTAAAATACGTATGCTTTTATAAAAGCTAAATTTATTGAATAAAATTAAAACATATTTTCCAGAATTTTCACCAGGTTTTTGTGTTGTCAAACTTCACAAAAAATTAAAATTAAACCAAAATTTTTTTCACATTTTTTATTTAAAACCCTCTTTTTATCCACTATGTTCTTAAGATTTATTAGTGGTCTTTAATTGCAAATTCAATTTTTTATTCCAAGCATCATTTAATCCCCAAATATGTGTTTCCCTAAACAGACTAATTAAAAAGAAAAAAAGCTGCAGAAATCAGTATTATAACTGTGATACTAATCACCTCAAATCCTAGCTAACTTTTTCATAATGTCACATCATTTTGCCAAAGTTCCCTTAGTGAAACATGAATTACAAAAGAAAAGCAGAAGAAGCTTTTTTCTTTTGATAAAATGGAACAGGAATTATGCAATCCACGAAAAAAAAAGCTGATGCTTTGATTTTCAGTCCAAGGTTAACAACCGCAAAATGAGACTATTCCTACCAAAAGGTGATAGAGGACTCTCTACTGATCAAGGAGTATATAGAATTTCACTGGACATTAAGCCATTGTATCATTACATAAAGATATTTCTTTCCCCATTTCTCAGTGTGCATTGCTTACCTTGATTTGACTTCCCATAATTTAAATAACATTGAATATCTTCAAAGCACTGTACATGCATTAACTAATTTCACTCATTAAAATTTGACACTGCTGTCTAATGATAAATTCCCAAAAGCCGTGGATTTGAAAACTTCCTGTTAAGCATGCCTTGATAAGCTTTTTCAAGCATATTGCTGTAAACTGCCTTTTGATGTTGTTAGATCTGTAACCCTTTGCTGGTTATATGCCTCCAGCTAATAAGGAGTTACAATGATTGCTGAGCTTCTTCTCCAGGAAAAGAGTCAGGATTTTCCTTTTCTTGGGGGAATTTCGATAACCCAAGCAGACACTTCCTCATTTCAGTCTTTCAAAGTCTCTATGACAGCTTTGTCACAAAGATGTACAAGCTGCCTGATAGACAAGTTTGGGGCCATACTTCTAGCACTGCATGATAAACTTTTTGTTCTAACCTGAATGCACAAATGGAGACACCTGGCATGTATTTACTTATTAGGTCGAGATATTAATGTCCTTTGCAGCAGCAATGCCCTACATGGCCTGCAGATGTTGTCACAGATTGGCTCCACGTAACTTTGTATTTGTAACCTTTGTGTTGTATTGGTGCTCCAGCCCTCTGGAGCACCTCTCCTCTCAAGACATGCTGGGAGAGTTGGAGCTGCTCATCCTGGAGAGCAAAAAGTTCCAAGGAGAACTTATAGTAGCCTTTCAATATCTAAAAGGGCTACAGGAGGGCTGGGGATGCACTTCTACAAGGGGAGGTAGAGATAAGGCAAGGGAGAATGGGTTTAAAATGAGAGTAGATCTAAATTAGATATGAGGAAGAAATTCTTTACTGTGAGGGTGGCAAGGCACTGGAACAGCTTGCTCAGAGAAGCTATGGCTGCCCCACCCCTGGAGGAGTTCAAGGCCAGATTGGATGGGACTTTTAGTATGAATGGTCTCGTGGAAGGTGCTCCTTCCCAAGGCAAGGGGCATTGACCTAGATGGTCCTTCAGGTCCCTTCCAACACAAATCAGTCTGTGATTCTATATCACTGCTGGGATCGCTTCTACATTTTTCCACTTTTAACAGGCAGGTACCTGAATGCTTCAGTCCAAGGGCAAACAAAACTGGTGAGTGACTACAAGGAGGGGGTATTAGGAGTCTATGTCCTGAATGGCTCAAGGTCATAGGTCCATCTGGATGTTGCCTAAATTAATCCTGGAGCACAGGATATTCCAAATATTGCAAAAAATGGAGATGATAACCTGTTTACCAAAGGAGATCAGCGGAGACAGCAGGCCATGTGTCTTACTTCTTTTGATCTTCCCCAGTTTTGAAAAGACAATTTAAATAAAACCATCTGTTGAAGAGATCCATGGGTGGAAAAAGGGTGCAGAGAAACTACCATAGAAAAAGTCTTGAAGGGTTCTGACAGTGTTTCAAATCTTGAAATTTTCAGTTCTGAAGAGCATTAGGCGGTTCATTAGATATACGGTCTCTTTGGTAATATTGAGGCTGCTTTGCTTTTCTTTCTGACATACCAGGCTGCAAACACTAAAAGTGTAAATCCCTCTTCTGAGCAGTAACACCCATTAAGCATTGATAATACGATCTGCACTGCAGAAACCTGACAGAGTGATAGGCTATGTAATCATTAGTTGTAAACAATAACGTGCGTAATAACAGTGAATCATCAGACAGAAAACAGAGCACTATTTAGTTCTAAAGATGAATTAGGACGATTTGCTTTGTGCATTAAATGAATTTCCCTGCAGTACTTCAGACTGCTTTGTTTTCATACCTTCAGCTGCATCTGCTCCTCCTGAGAGTTGCTGTAGTCACTTTACTGAGCTCCTGTTTTATAAACAGAGAAGTCATCTCTCTTACCCTGCCCTTACCAGCTTGTCTCAGCATATGCTGCTAGCTTTCACAGTTGACAGACACTCTGACAACTGGCAGTCTGTCTGTCAAGAAGATCCTAAAAGATGAAAGTGTTGAGTAGAAAGTTCAGTTCAGGATCATCTCCATGGCTTTAGGAGAATGTTTGCAGCAGAGATATTATAGCAGAAAGCTGATAAAATCATCAACTTTGCTTTCCTGCGAACATGAATATCTACTTTAAAGGGGTAATATTTGCTTTATAAAATGCTTAATTACCAAACAATTGTATATTTTAAAAATCAATCTCTCTCTTCCTTTCTCTGGGCCAAATACAGTCCTCACAAAAGACAAATAACCACCTCTCACTGTGCTGTGAGAAGTGGGCGCTCTGCCTCAAGGTGACCCTCCCAGATTTAACTCCCTCTCCCTCCTCTCCCAGTTTGGACATTTCGCCAGGTTGCTGTCACCTTCTTCTTGATTCTTCTCACCTTTCAGAACATTGTCTACTTTCCTTCTGCCTGGCTTATGTCAGGTGAGGAGCTGATCCAACGCCGCCGCACCAGGCAACTGGCGCTGGGCCGAGCAATATTGTCCCTTAGCTGCTGGCAGCCGGGAGCAGGAGGAGAGGAGGCGGTGACCTGCCTTGCAGCGCTGACAGCAGGGGAGGGCTGCCAGTGGCAGGGCTGGGATGCTGCCAGGACCCTTGCTGGGACAGCGCTGGGTCTGCATTGTGAGACCTCTGCAGGAATAGAGCAACTTTGCTGATCTCCCCGACAAGCACTTACATTTTATCCTCCCAAGTGTAGTCCTTGAGTTTAGGAGCCGATGAAGCAGCTTTCTGCTGCTGTCGCTGCTTCTAATTACCAGCTGTAATAAGGCTTCATCCTCATTCCTTCTCCTTGACTTCTAAAATTATCTTGTGACCTCCTGGATCAGTGGGCTTTCCTTTCTGATAAGCCAGCAGCAAGAGCAAATCTACAGCACCTGTTTGAATATGCACCACACTGGCTTATGGTAAAATACAAATGCAGAATGTTGTGCAAAATGGCAACCCCAGAGAAATTAAGATTTAATGCAAATAGATGACGTGAATGCTATGCAATCCCCTCCCTCACCTGTGGTTTATTTAAATTAATCATTTCAGGGAAATGTTGAAGAAATATCTTTATATACTGTCTACTACCCTTTTTTTTCCAGAATATAGCTTTTCTTAACTAGACTATTTGTCTTTGATAGTCATCTGAAGGACTTCTGATACAGTCACCTTGTAAATTTGCAAACTGATAAGGCTACAGAACTTCTCCCAAGCTGTACTGCACAGATCTTTAGATGACACTCTAACTCACCCCTTTAGATTCTGTGCAGTTAGATTTTCAGAATTTTTCAAAGTGAGTTTTCTTCTTTCTCAGTGACTTGATTCACCGAGTCACACCATTTACTTCAATTTTTTATAAGATAAATCTGAAGGATAATTTAAATTAGCGCAAACCCTCCAAGATACGCCAATCAATTCCAAATGCCATCTGTCACAGTACACTCAAAGTGGAGGAGACAAGAAAGCACCCACTGGTTCAGTTCCTCCACACGAACC
Organism: Emberiza elegans; assembly: GCA_024865655.1. Lineage (NCBI taxonomy): Eukaryota > Metazoa > Chordata > Aves > Passeriformes > Fringillidae > Emberiza > Emberiza elegans. Next base: position 51,218,480 of record JALJVW010003023.1, read on the forward strand.
GGCAGGTGCCTGACTGTCTGTCAGCAGCCCTGTGTTTTCCTGCTTTCTGAAGCTTAATAGGACAACCAGTAGTCCTGATTAATTCTGGGACCCAAAGCAGACTTTGTAAAAATGATATCCAAATCTAAGATTACACTTTCTCTTTTCAGAGCAGTCAGAGCAGCAAAAAATCTCTTAATTTTCCTTACCAAATTTAGAGGGTAATTATCTTATCTCTCTGTTCTTTACAATTAAACACATAAATATATCTGCCTTGCAGTTGGTATGTACACAGTTCTTTTTTCAACCTCAGAGCATCTAAACTTCTCATTTTGCTGTAAGGGTGAGGTCTGCTGCCCCAGAGTATCATTTACCTTTCTGCTTTTATGTTTCCAAAACAAAAGTGCTCAAGAATAATGGTTTGTGGTTTTCTGTCTCCACGTTTATTTTAGGTTTGCTGGGACAAGTAAGAAGGTTGACTGTCTTATTTGCTGGGGGAGAGCGGTGCACATATATAACAATAATTGTTTAAGCACTGACATGCTTTTCTTTACCTCCATTCTCTCATCTGTACAGGCATTATCTACAACCTGGACACTTGTGCCATCACTAGTACTAAACACACATAGAGCAGATTACTTGGCAAAAATGGACCATATCTCAGCTCATCACTTCCTGTCTGTAAACCAGACTGCATTTAGGGGGCTACTCCACAGAAAATTTTCTTCTTGTTTTTCCCCTCTGCTGTTATCCACAGCCACAGTAACACTAACACTGCAGGTGGTTCTTCAGCAAGAGGAACTTTTCTTAGATTTTCCAAATCCTTTCCCCACGATGTCTCTGGTCTCTAAGTGGGCCCCGCCAGCAAGGCTATTCCCTGCTATTATTAAAGGACAAACAACATATGAAACTCATGTAATTTTTATCCCCAACTTTCTCCAGCCAGCTCTCTTTATTCAGTCACTCAAGTGACCTATGAATTTATTACCTTCATTCCCTCATGAAATTAGGAAGTTCAAAATCCTTTCCATCTTCTCTGAAGCTTTGATGAGTGCTAATGATAAAAGCAGCATTCAGGTTACTGAGCTTTTGGCAGCAGCTGAGAGCACTGAAATGTCCTTTCTTTGCCTGAGAGGGTTGCTTAGAGTGGGAGAATTTCTTGATCTCTTTTTTCTCACAGGACCTTTAATCTAGGAGCTGAGAGGTTATGTCTTATGCCTCTGAAGGCAGGCACAGAGAATAAAACTGCCTTCTTCCAAAGTCTTATCTATTTTCTAGAAAAAACTATCACTGCAGTGTCAACAGCTAAAGTTCAGAGCTTCACTGTGCAAGGAGAAGAGGAAGAGCTAGATATTGTCCCAAATAGTTGCACAAACAAATAAAACAAAGGAATGGTAGAGGAAAGGCTTATTAGACTCTTAAGAGTATGACCATCCCTTCTTCTGAGTTTTTATGGACATTTTGTGCCTGTTGTCAACCAGATACTGTTTTCAAATGTAAATATAAAACACAGTTATGCTGGAAATCAGGACAGCTACAGGTCATTAAACAACATATGTTCAGATGCACTGATGCTATGAAGCACCCACTTAGGGGATGATGTACAAAATACAAACTAATTTTATATTTGATAAACAGAATGTATGTTAAGAGTGGGCAGGTTGAAAACAGCATATTTTTTTATAGCAGTTTTTTTTTCCTAAACAAATAATATCTGCCTTCATTAGGGAAGTAAAATATACAAGCTTTTAAAAATAATTTGTAGATTTTAATTTGTAGAATTTAACTAGACAATAATAAACTATCTTAACTATATTAAATGACATAGAAAAATTTTTCTGCCTTGTAAACCTGTAGTTTCATTCAACTTAATATTAAGTAGTATTAATTATCCCACAATATCAAATTCTGTAGGTTTCACAAAAATTTCTACAGAGCTTACACAGACCTTTATGGCTAATATCACTTCTGGAGGATTGTTTGAGAAAAAATTCCTAATGATTATAGTAAGTAGTCAGGAGTACACTTTGCAAATCTGTGTGGATATGAGTTTCATTATAGTTCGTATTCACTTCATACACTAAATAAATTAACCTCAATTTCTTTTCTTCTGAGGAGAATCTCAGGTGAAAAGATGGAATCCATGTTGTTTGTTCTTACACTTTTGATTTAATTTTCCTTCCACAAACACAAAATTAAAATTAAAAATTAACTTGTGGAATCTTCATATATTTGGATTTATTTTCATTAACAGGCACTTTCCATTTCCATGGATAAGATGTCCACCTCCACCTTCCTCATCTCATCTGAACTAGGCATCACATTCTTCAACAAGTTGTTCTCTGAGGGAAGAAGCACCTATATATGTTCCAGCAGATCCCGTTTCCCTGAGTCAGAAAGTTCCTGTACAGCATTCATTCTCAGTAGGGAAAATGCTGAAATAATCAGATATAAACATTTGACAAAGGGATTATGTCTCTTTTTAGTATAGCCCTTCCTACAGAGACACTGCCTTTTCTTCAATTATTTAAAATTAGTTTTCTTCATGTTCTTTTATTACACTGTAACATCCCCTGACTTCCTCTACAGAATTCCTTTGTAATGTCTGAGAGGTCTAAAAAGGCTAACATCTATCAGCCACATCTCAGGTGGACTGATGCCTTCCATGGTCTGCTATGAGCAGCCTGCTTCTCTGCTCCAGGGCTGCACAGCAAGCTTCTCAACTCCAATCAACTCCAAAAGCTGCCTGTGCCTACTGGTGCTCAGAAACTCCACAAGCATGATGTAAAATATATTATCTGTAATCATGTAAATTTGTACAGTCAGAGAGTTGATTTTTATTTGCTTGGCAGGAGGCTTGCAACACTCCAAAGCTTTTAAATTGCTAGGTAGGACTGCTGTGACATTTCAATTCAGCTGTGTTCATCCCAAATGATGGAACGACCATCTCTGACCTTTCACATTCACGTATACGCATAAAGCTCGACCGAAAGTAAATGTTTGAAATCTCTCTGAGCACCAAGGCAGCTTCTCCCTTGCATGTATATGTGCAAAGATTTAGGAAGTTCCCATTAATATTCTGCCAAAGTAAGCCTGTGAAATTTTACTGTTAGCAGCAGCACTCAGCCTCAGAGAAATAATAGGTGAAAGACAATATGTGTTATGCATTCACATCAAGCCTTGACAGAAAAGGAAAGCATTATCTAGGGCTGAGCTCCTCATGAAGGTTCATTCCCCTCACCCCTGGGCAGAGCTGCCAGGCTGATGTGGAGCTGTGTCACTTGTGGCCCACTCCTCAGCTGCATTATGCTGGCAAATGTCAGGCAAAGACCCGCATCCATACTGTGCCACTCCATTACTGCTTTCTTCACTCAGCCAGAGAGCCCAAAGTACATTCCCCACAAGAGGAAAGTGCTAGCTATCAGACAAAAAACATGTATGAAAGCATAAGGGCTTATGGCATGCAGCAAATGAACTGATTTAGTGCAGTTCCTAAGTAATCTCTTGCAAACACAGATCCTCAGAAGTTCTGCCTGTTGATCAAAGCTTGTTCCTCTACCAAACAACAGCATGTAAATAACAACTCACTTCCTCTTTCTGGCAGGAGGTTGAAGGGCACCTTTGAGAGCTTTATCTATTAATGTACATAAATTTTCTGCTCACGGCCCCTCATCGGATTTGATATAGCAAAAAGTGACCAAAAATGCTGTCTTTCATTCTGCCCTCCATAACAAGAACATCCTTTTCTTTAATGCGAGGAATTGACTCCTTAAAGGAATAAAATAAATGACTTTATAACCCTTTTATGAGAAGTGTCTGGTCCAAATCTCTTGGCAATATGTCACGCAGCTAAACTGAGCAACAAATCTGCAGCCTCTTCTGTGTGTGTGAATGGACACGTGATCTTTGGGTCATGAAGAGAAGGGCCATCACAAACCCTCTTGCACCTCTCTAAAAGCCAATGAATTTCAATAAAGACTTTGTCAGCAAATACATTTTTGATTTATACTGGTATGGCTTGTCCTAGAACCCATGCTTACACATGAACTGTGATGCACGCCAAGGGGAATCCCAATTATTTACTCTTGAATCACTAGAGAACAATGCAGAAAATTACTTTCCTTGCCTGTGATATATTTTGACACAGCTTTCCAAAAATCTCTCCCGTTCTACAATGACAAAACCCTTAGATTTTGAGATATTCTTACAGTATAAATCAGACAAAAAAACTTAATGTGACTGACCTTAAAATACCCAATGGCCCAACAGTTTCAAATGAAACAGACTTGGGACTGGTTCCTAAAGGTGTTCCACAACTATGATATCATTAACTTCCTGGTTAGTAAGATGGCCTCTAAATTAAATTTTTATCTTGTGAAAAAATAAAACATTCCAGGAAAACTTGCTTTGGTTTCAAGGAAAATTCATTTTATGACATAAAAATCCTTTTGACAATAAAGTTATGACAAGATCACCAAAACAGTGCTCTTCAGAGCAAAATCCAAATAGAAAGTGAATTGCAGTTCACCACAATTTTCAGCCACAGTAAAACTTGTGCACTGCAATAGTATTTTGGAAAATCAGAACATAACCATCTAGGCAAACGTTGTTATCATCTGTATTTCCTCTTTAAATCTGAAAATGTATATTTTCATCTAATTACCATTTAGAATTTAGGATTATTACCTTGATTTTAGCTGTTGAATTGAAAAAGTGCCTGAGCATTCAGCTGTTTGTCTGCCCAAAGCAGGTACAAAAGGAACTCAAGGGTCTATCTCAGTTCATAATATGAAGGCACCTTAGGCTGGCACTTCAGATTGTTTTGCCCAGGTGAGGTCTCTCCCCTTCCACTTCTCCTTGCCAAGGTTTTTATTCATGGTAGTGAGCACCTAATGAAGGAGGAACCTCTTCAATAGTGAGATTTCAGAACGACTATAAGAAACTGCAAAAAGCTCTAGAAAGCATCACAAATGTCTCCTGAAAAACTCTAAACCCTGAGAGAAGAATCCACTTTCTGTCACCCTTTTTACTAAAGCAAAAGCCTAAAGCAAAAAGGATGGCTGGCTACCCTCCTGTAGCCCTAAAACTCAGAAACTGAAGACAAGTATGTGAGAAAAAAAAAAATTGTGTTTGGGCATTAAGACCATTTTGGAACCCAAGAGGAAGGTTAATTCATCCTCCCAAATCTTAGAAACAATATAGTTAAACACAAACTTTAACTTGTTTTTTTAACTCATGTATTTGGAGTGACTAGTCTAATTAAACCATCTTGAACTGAACATACAAGAGAAATATCAAATGTTGCATATTTAAGGCATTTCCATTTCTTTTAGATAGAATAACCCTATGCAGATGAAGCGGGGATCAAATAAATTCCATTGAATTAATAGAATAAACAAAAACATGCTCATGTCCTTCAGAAATATCATCTACAGAACTAAAGGGACAGCATCAAAAAACCCACAAACAAATGAAAAACCACCAAAAATCCCCCTCCAAACCCCATAAAGCAAAACTTGACCCTCTCAAGACAGAAATTGAAAAACAAATTATAAAAATTAGCTTTAAAAGTGGATTGAAAGGAAAGAGAAAGTATCAAATTATTCACTACAACTTTTAATAATAATAATAATAATAATAATAATAATAATAATAATAATAATAATAATAATAATAATAATAATAATAATAATAATAATAATTTTTTATTGTGGGGCTTTAGTTTGAAAAGTATCTTAAAGCTGAGGATAGCTTTGAAAAGGTGTGTTTTTTCTGTTTGTTAGACAATTTTTATCAAGGTACTGGTTTTTGTGAATTCTGTCTACCAGCTGTGAGATTACTGCATCCAGGTTTGACCACTATAGGCCACAATTTTTTTCTACATGAACATGAGAGCAAAAGTTCTGTTTACTTGAAGTTTTATGAAAGGTCATCATTGTGTTCTGAGCACTTGCTCCCACAGTGGATAGTCAAACCTTTATAAATGTAACCAATCAGCTGAAGAGGTTACTGAGCCTCCAAGACTCTCAGGAAAGTTTGTGGGCACTTGAAGGAGGAAAGCACTGGTGATTGGGGTCAGAAGCTTGTCATGGAAGAGCTGCTAAATTTATATCCATAAACATCCCTCTAAAACATACCCTGAACATGCTATGCCAGAAAAATACAGGAACATAAATATTTCTATAAGGAAAAAAAAAAAAAAGCCATATCTATTCTTCTGTAGCAGATTTCACACCTTTAAATATTTCTCCATGAGACTACTCTAAAAAAATTGCTGGAATAAAGGAGTAAAGGTTTAGGAGTAAAATTTACAGTGCTGAACATACGTGGTATGGCTGTGTTGTTATCTTAAATGCTATGACATTACACAATTAAGTATCTGTCTAGATTTTAAATTAGTATTTTAAATTCTATTTTTATTTGTTTTAATATAGCTTAGTATTTTTACTCACAGTTAGGGCAAATTCTAATGATGATTAATAGCCACATAACACCAACCTAAGCTAAAGGTGGATTTGATTTAATAATGTGTTCTTATTATTTTCACTTCTATTTATATAAATAGAGATATTACTAATACTAAAACACTATATATTATATTAGCTAGATGTGCAAGTAATTGCATCATCCATATTTCATCTGGTTGTCAATTGAAACATTTCCTTTATCTTCAGCGTTCATCTGAAGGGCATGTTAATCTTGAAAGCAGTTTATTTCATTAAGTTGAAAAACAACTGCTTTAAAGGAGAGGAAACAGGTTCAGAAACTTGTAAAAATGTGTGTGTGTGTGTGTGTGTGTGTGTGTGTGTATGTTCCTGGCTCCTGTTTGTCAATTGCATTGAAAATTATTAATTATTATTCTAGTAAATAAGATACCCACTAAGATAAGGCACTCCTTTGAATGATGTTAAATTGATATGCTTGATTAACTACCTCTGAAATAAAGCTAGCAAATCAGCATAGACCTGTACAAGTTAAACTATATTTGACATTTTTACTTACCTTGAATACTACTAACTAATATTACATAAATATTAATGGTACAAGGACAACAACTCAGCCTCCTTCCCTGTCATACAGGATTAGAACCGCATCAGTCTTTCAAGCATCCTTGATAACCCATAAACAATTCTTCTCCACAATTGTCATTGCACCCAGAGGTGAAAGATAAATTATTATTTCTACCAGGGCAGGAATGGTAGGAAGATTTTTTGAGATGATGTTATGAACATCCTTCACTTGATTGGGAATGATTGAGAGATTGGCTGATTCAAAGCGACTTCTTGTGTTGAATTTTATGAGATGGATAGTTCTGTGACTGCAGCAGGACAATGCTGACAGAATAACAACTGCAGACATTTCAATATAAGTACAACAATGCACAGTTGAGTTGTGATCAATATACCTTTATTTCCTGGCAAGAGCACATTTTTACTAGATAGGGTTAGTGTCTAATCTACCTCCCACGCTATAGTATACATATAGAAAAACTAGTACCAAACAGGAGAGAAGTAAAAAAAAAAAAAATACACTGATGGCTGAGCATTAAATTAAAACTTTCGAGAATTTCATGATGAACCTGAAAGAAAAGTATTGCATGCAAGCATGAACATAATACCCTGGTGAAAACTATGTTTCTTTACACAGTTTCATGTGTTTGAATCAAAGTGCAGGCACTACTGGTCTGGGTGGCTTGGGAAGAAATTCACACCTTTTGATTAACTCTGGGAAGGCAATTTACACAGCCATTTGATTGACATTGATGTTCATCCAAAACAAAGGTCATTCTCCATCCCCTTTGTGTTGAGATAAATGCAGTTTTCTTTACAACAGCTGTACTGATTCCCTATATTTTTTCAGTTCCATCTCTGCCTTCCCCTTTGACCTATGTAAACTGTCCACAACCTATCAAAAGTAGATGAACAGCATCATTGCTCTTTTCTCTGTGTGAATTTGTAGTGGGTTAATGCTGGCATCCAGCAAAGCCTCTCACTCACTCTCCATAAACTGGACAGAGGAAAGAAAATTTAACAAAGGTTCATGAGTCAAAGACTAGAAGACATCACTCATCAAATACCATCACAGGCAAAACAGGCTCAGCTTAGAAATATGCATTGAATTTATTACTAACAAAATCAGAGCAGGATAATGAGAAGTAAAATAAACCCTTAAAAAGACATTCCCCCTACCCCTCCTTCCTTCCAGCTCTACCTGCTACACCAGCAGTGCAAGGAGGGAGGGAAGGGGGCTATGGTCATTTCATCACCTGTGGCTTCTCCCTCTGCTCAGGGAGAGGAGTTGTTCCCCTGCTGCACTGTGGGGTCCCTCCCACAGGACACAGTTCTCTGTGACCCTCTCCAATGTGGCTCCAATCTCACCAGCAGCAGCTCCCTGTGACCTGCTGCAGTGTGAGTCCATCCCACGGGCAAACAGCGCTCCCAAAACTGCTGCACATGGGTGCTTCTTCCACAGGGAGCAGTCCTCCATGGACAGGCTGCTCCAGCATGGAGCAGGGCCCCTCTCCTTGGGTCTCCCACGGGTTTACAGCCTCCTCTCAGGCATCCTCCTGCTCCACTGTGGGGCTCCTCCATGGGCTGCAGATGGATCTCTGCATCCCCATGGAGCTCCATGGGCTGCAGGGGCACAGCTGCTGCACCACGGTCTGCACCGTGGTCTTCACCACAGCCTGCAGAGGAATCTTGGCTCCAGTGCCTGGAGCAACTCCTCCTCCTCCTTCACTGGCCTTGGTGTCCGCAGAGTTGTTCTCCTCGCACGTTCTCACCCTGTTCTTCTCGGCTGCAATTAATACTGGGCAACAACTTTTGTTTTCTTTCTTCTTAACCATGTCATCACAGAGGTGTTACGACCATTTCTAATTGAACTATCTTGGCCAGAGGCACGTCTGTCTTTGGAGCCATCAGGGATTGGCTCTGCCAAACATGGTGGAAGCTTCCAGCAGCTTCTCACAGAAGCCATCCCTGTGGTGCCCCCGCTACCAAAACTGGGCCATGCAAGCTCAATACAGTATTACATGAAGGGACAAGGCTACTCCCCTACAGAATCTCAAGGAGTTTGGCCAGAGTATGGAGGTAAGCATACACAAACACCATTTCCTCAGGGACAACATTTGTATGCCGCTCTGGTAGAGGAGAGAAGCCTCCAAGACATCTGTATAATCACTATTGCCATCACTCAAGTTTGCCCTCATTCTCCATCTACTTTTGACCCTGAAATGCTTCTCAGTTTAAATCCATAGCTGAAATTCCCCTCAGAATTGTGGTATTTCTGTGGCTTATTTTTTGTAAAGCTACTTGCTACAGTTCAACTATGTTCTGCAGTGGGTTCCAGACTGCACTCACCCAGCCATGGTTCATCAGCCACTCTGTCCTAATTTATTGTTTCAAGTAGTGCCAACCTTAACATTTTTTAAATTATCAGTGGTTGTGGGTTTTTGTTGTTTTGGATTTGGTTTTTTTATTTTTATTTTTATTTTTACAAGACATGTCTTAATATGAAAGCATTCTGATGAATAAAAAGTAAAATATTCAGGCTCCAGCAAGTTACTTTCCTTCAGTTTTAGAACTTTACAGGATATTTTTATTTAGAAACATGTTTAGATATGTGGTGGCTGGAACAGGCTGTACTTGGCACTTCTTATTGGGACAGAAAGAACTGATAAGAACAGGCATTTGGGAATTTAACAGGGAATTTGGTATACCCTTCTTTTTTTTTTTTTTTTTTTTACTCAAGATGAGGAGAAACTGTTTTACATTTCTTATGAGATGCATTTGTAATTCATATTTAGAGGACTAAAGATCAAAAAATGTGCTAAAACTTTTGGAGATCAAGCCCACCCCCAGCATGTTTTTCTTGGGTTACAGTGCTATATCTTCACCCACTTGATATCTACTGTGGGGAATGCCCTTTTGAAAGTGGGGATCTATTTTGAGAGAATAGCCATGGTTACAAAAAAGGCCCTAAATTTTGCATTCAGCACAGCAAAATGGTCTTCCTTCAAGAGCACATATGTGCAGTGACCTTCCTCCTGCAACACTACAGTCTTGCAGTTCTAACAGTTTAAAAACATGACAGTAAGTATTTTAATATGTGTCACGCTATGGAGAGCCTGTAGCTCAAGTTACTCACTTGTGAATTCACATGGATCTACACAAACTGTACTAAAAAGGAGACTTTCTTTCCTTCTGTCTACATTAAACAAAGGTTCAAGTTTATGAAATGGGGGAAGCTTCCGTGAAGTTCTGAATCAGGGACATAGGCTTTTGTACAAGAAGTACTGAACCCTTTTACAGAAATCCTCATCTTCTTTCACAAAGAACAAGTGTGCCTTGCTCAGACATCTGAAAGGACTTCTCTCCTCCTGCTTTGAAAGCCTAGGTACCTCACCTTGACTTAGCAAATTATGGCAAAGGGCCTTGCATTCAGAACATTGCCACATCTGTGTCACAGGCCCAAATTATGTCTGTGTCTATGCAGATTCTGGTCCTGGAAGTTTTTCCCTAAGAAAGCTTCAACACTTCTCTCTCTGCTACATTAAAATCTTCATTGCCCAACTGAACTCCAACAGTTTCTTTGACTCTCTAAAGGCTATTTTCTCCCTTCTGATTAATTCAATATCTCTCACATTTGTCTTATACTCCCTGCTTTTAATTTTGAGGCACTTGGTGCTAAGAGATAAGCCTGTGGCAGATGTAATTATCCAGCAGCGTATTAGTCACTTGTTACTGCCACCTACCTGCCTCTTTTGTACTAGTATTTCCACTGGGAAGGGAGAGATTGGAAAGCCTTTCCACTTCCTTAAAATTATTTCTTCATAAAAAATATCTGTGTGGAAGCTATACACAAAAATCAGAAGTTTAAACCTGAGACTCGTCAGTCCTGTAAATCAATAGATTTTATTGCAGAACCTACCTCATGCTTATCTCTATTGCAGGTATCACCATGTTGACTTTTTAAACTGAAAACAACAAATATAGTCATCTAGCTTAGCCTTAGTCTTTTACTATTTACTGCAGGTCTGTGCCTTCAGCTAGACCCAGACACATCTTTCAAAAATCCAAAGCTTAAAAAAACTTAGAAAGCCAGAGTATAACTGAAGTATAACCTTTACTGTTTAGTTTTTGTAATACTTTTGCTTCAGTTCCCCAGTTTTAATTTGCAGTCTTTGCAGCTCTTTAGCAGGATTTTATCAGCTGTAGCTGAAATTCACAGTGCATTTGGACAAATAGATGATGCATTTGAGAACCACTGTCTCTCTTCTATCCAGAGTAATGGAGTGTATTGGGAGAGATGGGTAAGCAAGCAGGTGAACCACACTAGATCATAACGGTCCTTGGCAACACTGTACAGAGTCTTCCAAACACCTCTGTGCAGACTCCAGTTCACAACAATCACTGAATCACTGGCTGGACCTGAAATTACTCTCACAGTGGCTTCCTTGCATCAAGCTTCTGGTTTCACATGGGTTTACTACTTCTGATACAGCACTGTTTATGTGTCGGTTTCATTTTCCTCATTCTGCGCCAGAAATGGAAATTTCTGTTAGCAAGACTGATGCAAAGTGTTTCTGCAGAATTTCACTCAGGTATCCATGACCTCATTCACCTTCCCTCTGTGCCAGCCCATGCTGGATCTGCACTAGCTTTATGCAGTATCACTCTGTATCACTCTTGTCAGAGCTCTCAGTAATGGGAATGAGTGTAGGGAGATCAGGGCCTGGTTTGCATGCCGCAGTTCAGGAGTTTCTGAATGGCACAGTTACTGACTCGAGTTCCAAATTGTGCAAAGTGAATACTTCCAGACACACACAGCCAGATTCATATGGCACTGCATTTGAGTTTAGAAGCCCAGCTCACAGAAATTGGCTCTGCACTGAGTTAGCTCACTGTCTTTGCAAGGATTAATGGAGTGATTAATCAGGAACCAGATAAACGACCCGCAGATAATTCACAGTTGATTATAGTTTCTTTTATCTGCCTCTGCTCATGGATTGAAATTTTATGTAATGCACAATCCAAGAGTGTTTCTGCTAGATTCATAGTGGATATTTGCAATCAAGATCCCTTAACACAGCTTGGTATAAAAGTCAACTTTTGCCCAAGGGAGTATGGAAATAATGGGGTTATTGTAGGTCAATATAAAATGAAAGGATGTCCGAGTAACAGCCCAGCTTCAGCCAAAGCTGACGCTGAAATTTTAAAGAACCTGTTCATTGAAGGGAAATCTTACTCTTTTGGAGTTTGCAATTTGCAGAGGTATGAACTTGTTTGATTTTAAAAATGAGTCTCCAAGGTGGTAAAAGACAAAAAAACTTCTCCACTTTGCAATGGAAATAGATTGTCTGAAAAATATTTCAGTTGTGCAAAATCAGTGGCATGAAAGGATGGACATGGCTTATAAAGAACCTGTGCTCTCAGGTACCCTTGCAGCTCTTTATTATTTCGTCCCCTGCTGTTAACTCAAACAAACATCCTATGGGTCCCCCTTTGCAATGTTTGAACAGAACTGATAGCCAACAAATTATTTTGAGAAATATCAAAACCTTACTTAGAAGTTTCTGTGAGAAGAAAAATTACTTTTCTAAATTAACTGCTGGTTTTATGTGCTTGTAAAAAACTGTAAAAAAGACTCCAAGAAGATGGCTCAGTTAAAGACCATGCTGTGCTAAACTAATATCACAAGGGGAACAACCTTTAGACATATTGTATTAATGTAGTAAATGAGGGCAAAAGGGCCTTTAGAGACTGAAAAATAACCTACAAAAATTCACAAAAGAACTCAGGTTTGCAGCTGTGCCTATGAGCAGCTTGACAATATGTTTACTGCTTTATCACTCTTGCAGGCATTTGAAATGCCATGGTAACTATAATTTTATGGATAAACTTGCCCTAAATATCTGCTGCTAGCTTCGCCCAGAATCAACTGGAGCCCAGAACCAAGGCATCTTGCTGATTCTTATGACCCATGAATTATATTGCCTCTCATCTTACCTCTAGAATCCAGTCTGAAAGGTGACATCAAAATTCACCTGCCCAAAGGAAAATAGGAAGTAGCTGTGCCGGGAGAGCTGTAGTGATCCCAGCATCTCACACCCTGTGTGGGAAGCCCATGTTCACACTCATAAAAAACACCTCTGACAATAGAAGCAGGCATCTCACCCCCTGTTTTTCATATGTTGTCCCCATGACAGGATCTCATGGCCTTGTGGAGGTTCTCTCCCAAGGGCACAAGGACAGAATATGCAAATCTGTCTGAAGTTGGTATAATCTGGATGCAAACGGAAAATGAAGATGAGTTAGGAGTCCATCCTGAAACACCACAAAAAGGTGTTTTTCTACATGGGATCTGTGCAGTTTCCTTTTAAATCACCCCATCTTATTGGCTGCATGCACCATATATACATACATATTGGATCAGGGGTACTGCTGTAGGAACATCTAGACTCTGGTCCCAGTGATTTTGGGATTAGACCCAAGTGATTTTAGGGCACATTTACAGAAACAGCAGTTTAGGCCCTAGTGGACTATGCAGTAGAGACTCTGAACTTCCACTCACCCCAGTCTTAGATGGATTATCAGAATTACCAGTTTGTTTTTACCTACTTAAATTCCATTTAGATCTTGTTTTAAAGTGCCTCATATAAAAGGCTGTAGAATTAAAAAACAGTGGGATTCGTGGATGAAGATGACACTGTAAGAGTTAGGTGATTTGATTTATTTTTGGTAATATGTCTTTAACTTGTCCATAAATGTTCCACAAGAAGTTAATACTGTAGTCTTGTGGCAGAGAAACAGGAAACTTTGAAGAAAAAGAAGCAATAAATGCTTCAGTTTTCTAATCTGCAAGCTTTTAATGCATTTACAGCAGTCGATTTTTTGCCCATTCTACTCATGTTTTTATTAACTAAGCTGCAGTCCTTCTTGGAAGTAAATATTTTATTTTAATAGCACATGCTACCACCTGCTGTAAGCAACTGAAACTGCCTTTGCAATTTCAGAGCTTTCAAAGCTGCATTAGGCAGCCAGCCTTAGATTTAAAATACAGCTAGATGTAAGCATGGCATCTCTTGGCATCTCTTTCTGATGCAAATTTAATTAGCTATTCATCCAAATATTTTCTAACCCTAAAAGTTTCTTAGTTATATATGATTTGTAATATCTGGGGTTCAGCAGTCTCTACGAGGCATGGAAATTTGGGAAACAGTTCTGTTGTAGGTACTAAACTGATCATAAATTATTTAAGTAATTATGAAGATTAACTATTTCCAAATACAGAAAAATTAGTTCAGAAATTAGCAATTGATTCAAGGTGAGCAGATCTTTTTTTAATAAATCAAGCCATGAGGGATCAAACATTCAGAATATTAATTATTAAAATATTTACCTTTTTTACCCAGTTGCCCATTTGACTCAAAGAAAGGCTAAGAAATGTGCAGGAAATCAAGATGTCTCTTTATTACTTGTTAGAATAAGAATATTTTAGGGAAAAGGGATACATTCTATATGGCTGTTTTAATATGTATTTCTCTGGGTTTTTTTCCCTGCTATATTTGTCCAACTCGAAACAAAAAGCTAATTATGAGTAAACAGCTCTTTTGCCAAATCCTCAGCAGGTATAAATCCATGTAAGTACTATCAAGGCATTGGCTTAGGCTGCTTTCCCAATCTGGAAAAATGTTTATTATGTGCACTCAAGATTTTGGAGGAGGAACAAAAAAGATTGAGTCTAGGGCAGAGGAGAAAGAAGGCAAAAAGAGGTTTATGTTGTAGCAATAATTTGCATGTGTATATGTAGTGCTTATGCTACATCAGAAAGTACAAGTGCAGAAGGGGATAATAAGAGAAGGGGATAATAAGAGAAGGCACACACTGCAGCAAATTCAGTTTTTGTTCTAGCTTCTACAGCTTGCTTTTTGTAAAAAAAAACAAAAATCCTAATCATCTTGTCCCTGCTGCCAGTCGTTCCAGCACGTGGCTCTCTTGCAGCCTGTAGAATTTTCTCTCAGTACACACAGGGAGCCCAAATGCACACCAGCTGTGGGCTGGCAGGTGGTGATGCAGAGCAGAGTCAGCCCCATGCTGAGATGACCTTGGCAGGACACTTTGCTGTGCTGCTCTCTGGAGCTGAGGAACCCTGTTCTGGTGCTCCCATGGTGTAGGACGGTTTTGCCTGGAATGCCACCAGAGCCGTAAGGACAGCAGGGGGCAGTGGCAGCTCCCTCTAGATTCCCTTCTCCTCCTGTCCATGGCAGCAGCCACTTTCCAACAGCGAAGCCCAGCAATGAAAACACTTTCCTAACAGCTGGCACGTCTGGTGACACAGCCACATCAGCAGACTGGAGGGAACAGAGGAGTCTGTGCAGTGTACACCCAGTTACTGCACCTCCAGCACGTCTTGCACTGAGGCAGGACGTAGGTCAGGCCATGGGAAAATGGCTCTCCTGCCCCAAGTGTAGCATGAGCACACACAAGGGGAAATTTGGGGTTGAGTAGTTCTAGAGCTGGGTACTTTTCTACCTCCTTGTCTCACGAGCTAGGGTAGCCCCACACTGCAGGGCTAGAGCCCCCCTTCCCTCACCAGCCCATGCAGGTATTCTCTGAGGTTTTACTGTAGTTAGAACATAAACAATGCACAGCCAGCATCTGGCCAAAACCATGGAAAGGATTTCCCATCCCAGTGCAACCTACTGCTTAGGCCATTGTGTGCTTTTCCACTGCATACTCATGCCAATGACAGGAACAATGTGTTTAGTTCTAAGTGCTAATATTAATAACAACAATGTAAGTAATTAACTATTCCTTTTATTTATTTATTTTGGTTTTATGATCACTGGTTTGTCACTTTACTTTTTCTTTTCCTTGCCACTCTTTTACCCATTAATCCCACCAAAATTGTTCCTCTTGCTCTTTTCTCCCTTTGTCCAGGTTGGGCAGCCCCTGGATACATTTTCTTGGCAATTTCAGGCATCACTTCAGGCACAGTCTCTCCAAAATGGAATGCCTTCTTTTTCTCCCCTAATATAAAACTGTTCTGTTTTCCTTCTTTTTTCCCCCCATTATATTTATAGACTTCAAATCTTTCAGTCAAAACCATTATCTTGCTAGACTTGATTGATTTCCTCTCGGTTTAGTAACTCTCAAAGCTCCCTTTTTCTAACTGTTACAATGTCAAAACATTTTGCCATATGTTCTTGCATCGCTTTCAAAAGCCCCATTGCCTTCCTCCTTAGAGCAGAGCCTCTTTGTATGAATACCACTTCCAGCAGCAGTGCTAGCATATGTCATCCCTGGAACAACATTGCAACACACCTCACCTGGGACTTGTCTATCCTGAACATTGGGGAAAACTGTACATGCTGCCTGATATCCACTGTGCCAGGAAATGCAAAGGTATCTCCTTCCATCTGTTGGAGAATGGGGAGAGGCCAGGCTAATTTGGTTTGCTTTACTTGAATATTTCCTCCAGTGTCACATTGTGAGTCATTCTTCAGTCAGAATTAGCTTAATAAATTGAAGAAAGATTCAAGAAAGACTACAAGCTAAGGGTCTGCTGGGGGACTCCAGGTGATTTGTGCTTCTTGTTACACTCTGAGACAGTTCTGTCAATAAGCCTTTTTTGTGAGAGAAGAAATTATGGCTCAAAATTTTAGGATAGCAAATTTAGCTAAGGGACTTCCTTTGTAGGATAAGATGTAATGGAGTTGCTGACCATGCCTCCCTTTCCTAGCCATTAATAACAGCAATTCTTAACTTTCTGATCTCTTTTTGATGTAGTCTTTCCCCGTTTCATTACTGACCTGTCCCTCTGGGCAGGCTGGATAGATTGGCTGAGACCAAAAGCATGAAGTTCAAGACCAGGCGATTAGATCCTGGAATGGGCTGCCCAGGGAGGTGGAGGAGTCATCCTCCCTGGAGATATTTCTGGAAAGACTGGACGTGGCACTCAATGCCATGGTCTAGTTGACAGGGTGGTGTTGGGTCATAGGTTGGACTCAATGATCTCAGAGGTCTTTTCCAACCTAATTGATTCTGGATGATTCTGTCCTTAAATTAATTTCCTTCCTTTTTTCCACTCTCCCCTCCATCTTTAAAACACGTTTTCCAATGCTTTTCCTTATCTTAAACATGAAGACTAAAACTACTTGATCCCTTAAGACCTGTCCTATATTTTGACTAACTTAATCTGGGAATAAACCAAATATTGTTCCCAGAAACAGCTAGTGCTACAAACTGCGCTGTACTAGTAACAGATGCAACAATTAATTATTCAGGGGTTTTGAGTATGAAAAATAAAGACTGAAAAATTTTGATGTAAGATTCTTTTAAATTTAAAAAAAGAATTTTAAAAGAGTTACTGTAAAACAATGTCCCAGAAATCCCAGCATGTAATTTGGGAGATGAAAATAAGAAAACCACACTTTTTCTTCTTTAGTGATTGTCTCTCTCTTACTCTAAAAAATCCCTGCCTCCCTGAAGAGATGCCATACCTCTTTAACTATTAGGCAATTTCTTGTCATCTTGGTGTCACTTAGAACTATGATTTTTGCGTAGACATGCCTTTAAGTATTTTCCTTCTCTTTCTGCTCTTTTTATACGTGTCTTATAATTTTGAGGCATGTTAATGTAGATGGCTCATAAATTCAATATTTTCCTATTTATGGGTACATGTGTTTGATAACGTCAGTGGCATTGTATATACTTCTAAAGCAAGGATCCCTCCTTTCATTTTCAGACAAATACATATTCAAGATTAGTCAAGAGAATCTCTCTTAATGACATCCTTTCGATCCAAATATTTTTATTTTACCTTGTATTTTGCTTTGGTTTAGTCAAAACAGAGTGACAAATAGACTGCATTTCAGTTTTATTGCTGCTTTCTCTGTTCTGCTGAACTCTGCGGGTTGTCTCCTAAAATACTGTCTGACAAGGAAATTGTTTCCACTCTGTTTTGTGCTTTCACCCACAGAATCTCTCAACCAAATCCACCAAAAATTGAATCTGCTGTAAACTAAACAAAACAGTTTGATCACAGCTAGCGTAAAATAGTACCATTCAATCAAATTCAAAGTGTACCAGGTTGGCTTTTGTAAGTTAAAGGGTTGGCTAAAAATGTCACTTGTGTTTAAAGATGCCCAGAATAATCTGTGCATATCAGACGTGAAAACTAAAATTTAAATTTTAATCCAGTCCTACACATGCTTAAATACAAGCATTCTAAAAATGAATTAAAAAATACATGAGTCAGTAAAACCACTTCCACACTTAACCATATTTTTAAGCAGTTGGCAGGATAAGAGCCCCAAAAATGTCACAAGCCAAAGCACTGAACTTTGGCATTTTTGATGGCCTTTGATCTTTCATCTACTATGAGGATGACACATGAACAAAATTGTTTGGTCTTGATGCACTAACTGATACAGGGCTTTTTTTGCCTGTGTTGATTTGACTTAGCACAAAGAGCAAATGCATTTTCAGCAATAAAAGAACAATATACCTTCAGTTTTTTAAAAAGTGGAAAACAGAAAAGGTCAGTTACTACTGCAGATACACTGCTTCTTCACTGACATCACCAGAATAAAAGCAATGCTCTTGTCAAGTCAGCACTTTGATATAAACCAACATCCTTCTAATTTCAAAGATGTATTTATACAAACATACAAAACCACAAAGAATATGATTTTCTAGATGTATTTCTCTTATCTTGTGATTTTCCTTTTCTTAAAATGTCATTTCTATAAACACACTCATCTGGCTTTCTGCATGACACAAGGTAAAGGTAAATTTTTAACTCTTGATTTACATTTCAAATATTCTGCAACTCTTTCGATACATTGGTAATAATCAGATGGGGCTTCTCACTGAATACATCTTGAAAGCTCTGACTATCTGTAATCCTTCCCTTAGTACTCATACAGGCATAAGGAAGCAAAATTATACACAGGTGCAAGTGGAAAAAGGATTGCTTTTTCTGTTTTGACAGTGAAGGACGCATGACACAGTAAGCAAGGATGTGGGTGTGCCTGAGAGGTCACCTACCTCCAGGGCTTAGGCACAGAGCTCTAGGCTACCCAGAAGAATTTCCATCTAGTTAAAAGGAACAGGTGCAATGTCTTCTGGAGAAGGACACCAGTTTAATACATGTGTACCTATATATATATATATATATATATATATATATATGTACAGAGCTAATATGTATATACAAGGTATATATGGGTGAGTGTATATATAAATATATATATACAGTGACAAATTAATCCATTAGCTTTGTGTTGTTTTGTTGTTTTAGGATGCAGAAGCTCTAAACTTGAATCTATTTGTGAAGCATGGTTTTTGAATTCTGCATTAAGCTGTTACTGGATGAAGTATATAACCAGCTCTTGAAGCAGAGCTGTCAATGTAGAGCTCCTTGTCAGCTTCCACAGGTAATTTAAAGATTGCCCATAGTATACTAAGGCCTCCAGCCTGCTCACCTCTGGAAAGTAGGCACAAGTGACCCTGTAGCCTCTCAGCCACAGGATATTTAACACAGGTCACCCACATCCTGCGTGTTAACATTTGCTATAACAACAACCAGCATCAGTTTAAAGAAACAGCAAATTTCATTGCATACCAGGCTGAACCACAGCAGCAGCAGGTTTGATGGAAAGTGATAACCAAGCTGAGTCCTTGTGGAGCTCTGGATGGAATATTATCAGCCTTCATCACCAACAATGCTCAGTGCTGTGAAAACTGACATGCTGCCCTTCATATTCAGAAGTGGGAGACAAAATATTTTTTTTAAGATAAGATACCAAGGAGCTTAGAATCATAGAATCACAGAATGGTTTTGATTGGAAGCTATCTAGTCCAACCCCCCTGCAATGAACAGGGATGTTTTCAAATAGATCAGGTTGCTCAGAGCCCAGCCCAACCCGACCTTGAATGTTACCAGGGATAACTTATAAAGCTTTAGTAGCTTTTGGTAGTAATTAGAGAGGCCTTGTAGATGCTAATTAGAAGTCTAAACCCTGCCTAAGGTGTGTTTGTAACAGCTAAATCCTATTTTTTCAACTTTAACAAAATGAAGGTAAGAAAGGGCTTTTATGACAAAGGACTTAGAAAATAAGAATGATACAAGGTGAAAATTCTCACATAATTGAAGCTACTACAAATTAGGAGGTAAAGGCCAGCCTATGCAAGCTGATTGGTATCTTTCAAACATGCATTTTCTCATTAATTGTTTCATTCCAGTGGTGCCATGGTTCATACTCCGGTCTTGTTCATTTCTGTTCTTGGGAATGCCAACTGATGATTCAAGAACTCTGGATTGAATATTTCATTTATTTAACCTTTACAGAGTCTTGGTAATTTCAAAAACATAGAGTAGTATCTTTGCTTTGGTTTTGTGCTCAGGAAGTAAAAGTTATATTACTTCAGCAGATTTTTTCAGTTATATGTCAGCTAAATTTTCATGTACAAATGTATTCCCTAAGTGGAGTGATTGTGAGACTTTAAATGTCAACTCAGTATTCATGAGGAATCTTTTGTCTGCATTAAGAGCCAGCTGCTGTCAGCGATATTGGGTTACAGAGCACAAGAACAGCCAGCCAAAAAGAAGAAAAAAAAATCCAAAGTCATTGCTTGATTTGATTGTTATTCACTT
Source organism: Emberiza elegans (assembly GCA_024865655.1). Taxonomy (NCBI): domain Eukaryota; kingdom Metazoa; phylum Chordata; class Aves; order Passeriformes; family Fringillidae; genus Emberiza; species Emberiza elegans. The sequence continues at coordinate 51,239,120 of JALJVW010003023.1, forward strand.
TTAAGTATTTTCATTCAACTCTGATTGCTGTAGAATTTGTCTGCTTTATGAGTGTCTTTAAAAGGAGACATTGATGTTTTATGCTGTCTTAAGTGCTAACAATCATCACTGCTAATGAACACAGACTCATTAATGTCTAAATCATTCACAGCACAAGGGTGTTTCTTTCCCTCTTGAGTTTGCTTTTCCTGGGACAATTAATTTTTATATTAGCTATTACATCTGTTTTCAATGCCATCCATTAATTTTAGTTTATCCTTTGTATTACAACACTACATTTTTCACTGTAAAGGTAGAATTTTTTATTCAGGAGAAGAATTTTTAGAACCACCCCCCTGCCCATCCATAGAAATACACATTTTTATTTAAAATTTTTGTTTAATTCTTAAATGTATAACTTACAGTTCTGATAACTGTTCCCTAAATGAAAGTTGATATTATTTTAGTGTAAATAACTTTCACTGTGAATCATGAAGGAAACAGATATACCTCTTGAGCACAGAACTATTAAAACTGACAATATTACACAATGACATTCTCAAATCATGTGGGAACAAGTTAAAGAAGAAGTTGTATCATCATACCTGTTTTTTATATTTGGATCTTATATTTTGGATCCTGAAGAGCAAAGCTTTCTCTAAAAAAATACTTTTTGATGACATATTATTGTGACAGTTTCAGGAAAAGCACAGCACTGCCATAGACTTGTACTGAACCATAGCTCTAAAATTTCTAAGGAAGAAACTTCAGTGTCCTGAGAAAAATGAATACTCTGAAACTGCATTGCCAACAATTAATTATAAATTAATAGTTTTCCTGTAGGGTTGGACAGTGCAGCAACCCTTCATCCCACATGCTATCCAGCAACTCTGGTGAAGCACTGGGATACCACCTAAATCAAACCATAAGCAAATCACATAGTTTTGTTGGGATTGTCTGTTGGTTATCAAATCACTATCCTTATGCTGTAAGCTTGGCAATTAATGTAGTTTATGGAACTAAAAGGAACAATCTGTGGAATGTTTTGTCTATCAGTCTCTTTTCCTCATATTTGGCTTTTTCAGGTAGAAATTGTCTTCTTCTATTGAGTACTATCCTTTCATTTCCATTTGATTTAGATTCACAGAATATTCATCAAAAGGTTGTGATAGCATTGCATTTTTAGTATCTTTTTCACTAAATAAAAATTACAATCAGCACCATATTACAGCAGACAGTAACATAGCAGGAGTGTGCTAGGTCCTAAGAGTCTGAATAAACAATGCAAATAAAAATCATGGCATTTGCAAGAGTGGTGTGCATCAGGATATGCATCACACCCTGCAGCAGTGCTGAACATACAGAGTTCTCTGAGCAACAGAACCAGATGAGAGTGGTTTCAAAGAGTTTTGCAGATCAGTGATTAGATACTTTGATGCCTAATGAAGTATGAGATTTTCATGTAATTGGGCATTCACTATTCCCTCTTCAGGTGAGCACTAAGCAGCAGACTGGAGCAGGAGAGGCAGTGTCACCACCAAAGAAGCTTGTGCTCCTGTTTCTGTGCCTTGGGTGGATTGACTTCATAAAAAAATGAGAAAACTGGGACAAGTTCTTTTGGCACCTGAAATATTTTCTTTCCAGGATAGGTACACAGACTCTTTCCTTCATAGAGGCCACTACCACCCTCTCTTCCCAGGCATCTCCCATACTGGAGCTGGGGCAGAGGAGTGGGCAGAGAGAGGGATACTGCTATTTCTTTGTGAAATTTGGACAGAGCTGGCCCATTGGTTCAGAAGTTACTATATATGAATAGACACAGACACAGGCATTCACACTTTGATTGCTCAATGTTCGTTCTTTTCAGGCACCTTGATTGAAAATGTGAAGGGGGGAAAGAGAGAACAAGAAAATAATCTGCTTTCTATGTAAAGAGGTCTGACTCCTAACAAGCTGCAATTCCCTTCATTTTGTCTCTGATTTCTCACTTTATGGTTAACAAAATTCTCATGGGGAGGAAAGAAAAAAAAAAGCAAGTCTCTGGAAAGATAATTTTACTACACACAGCACTAAATGCATTCAGCTTCTCTCTGAATTCAAAATAAGTGCCTTGCAAGTTCCATTACATATATATATATATGTGTGTGTGTGTGTGTATGTACTTAGGTATGTATGTATGTATATATGTTTTATGACCGTATCTCCTTCATCCAACTTTCTCTCCCTCACACACAGGATTTCAGCTGACTGTGTTTCAAGAATACAAGGCTTACCTCTGGTAGAGAAACCTGGCTCAGACTTCTGAGGAAATTGCTAAGTTAGAAGAAAGAGCTATGACAACATCTACAGAGTGGAACCATGCAAGAAAAGAAAGATAAATTGACAGTGGAGGTAGAATTATTGAAACTGAGTCTGTGAGTGGTTCAAAGATTCTGAAGGAAAAAATGCCAAGGTGGAAAAGAAAGAACTCTGAAGGAAGAAGGAGATGAAAGAGAACTCACAAAGAGATGAAATCAAGAGAGCATCAAGGGCCAACCTTGGTGCCTTTACCTGACTCAGGATCTTCCTGACCTGACCTCATTATTGATCCCTGGCTATCTCTCCCTGGAGTCTCTGAGTGTCAAATAGGAAGGGGTGAAGACTGAAGCACAATAACATTTAGCCTTGCTCTTTATTGGTAGCTAACATCTGTACGCGCCAAGCAATGAATAATTGCTATGTACTTAATATCTGTATGTATTATGCTGTCATAGTCTCTTTGCAAATAGCTAAAGGCGTCCAAAGTGTTACAATCACATCAGCTGGGTACATCAAACCCAGCCATGCTGAGTTTCTCTGGATGCCACCAAAACCCAAACAGGTCAAAAGTAATTGGTGGCAGAGCTTGGACAGGGAGAGAATTTTGAGGTATAACTTCTAAGAGGAAAGGAGTTAAATGATCCATGCTCTTCACTTCATGGTCTGATCTTTGAAATCTGGCTGTTGAAGGGGAAGGTCCAATTGCAACTGCTCCATATGGTAATTTGTGGCTAATTAATGACCTGGAATGCAGGGTTAGGAGGAGTAACTTCAAGAAAGGGTTAACCCATCTGGAAGCAGGAATGCCAGAGACAGGTGGACTTCTTGCAAGGGAATAAAGGTTCTCTTTGAATGATGAGCTGAGAAATAACCTCAGCATTGCCTTATAAACCACCCTGGAATGGGAATATTCAGGGGCACAAGCTTAGGGATGACCTTTGGACAGCAGAGCTGGGCTGGGGGATAGACCCACAGCTGGGCTGAGGTGCTGCATGCAGCCACTATCAGGACTAATGCTGATGAAAGGTCTCATAATGAATCTGATTATGACAAATCTATGGAGACTCCATGTAGAACTGCATATACTGGTAGAACTCTGGCCAATGCATTATTCATTAACTGTTTCTCTTTTATATTTAAGCACACTTATGTGTTTCATTGAACTCTAGAGGTACCATCAAAGTTCCTCAACACTGTACATATCCCATGTTCAGACTGCACCCCTGTACCTTTGAACATTTCCTAACCATTCAGGAGCAATATGGTAGCTGATCAATAAGCTATTTCCCCAAAATGGAAACTGTGACCTGACACTTTGGAAATCTATATGTATTTTTAATCAGCAGAAGAACTGTGGTCCATGAAGTCTCTCTCTTTTAATTGGAGACTTTACTGGAAATACAGTATGTACATCAGCCCAAAACTTCTCATTGCATCCTGTGGGCCAATGGCTGGGACACTAATATGGATTGCTGTATCAGTTCCTATCACGGTTTCTCTATGATGTCAAACAAATAAACAGCTTTGAGAGCAGGGACTGAAACCTCCCATGGCAAATACTTCATTCAGGTTAACTTCAATCCAGGTTAAAAAGCCATTCAAAAACCGGGATGTTTACCAGTTCTTTTCAAAGAATAGTTTATGTTCACCCAGCTTTAGGAAGAATTCAGGCTCTGTGCCAGCCTAGCTTTAGATATCTAAATTTGGAGTAAAAAAAGGAATTAAGTAAATTTCTTTCAGTTAATGAGATTTTTCTTTGCCCTTAACAATGTGTTAAGATCTAATTATTAAAATTATTAGAGAGATGCCACTGCCTGAAGTAAGGTGCAAATGAGACCATATGCTGAAGTCGATAATACAGATTTTTATTTAACAGTAATTGTGAGGTAGAGAGACAGATAGACATATAGATAGAAAGAAACAGGAAAAAGAAATAGGAAGAACAAAAGTAGAAAGGTCTACAGTCACATCCTGTTGGATCCTGCCACAAGATTGATTGTTGCAACTTCAAAGTCTGTCAGTCAAAGCCATGGTCACTGTCTTGATCCATCAGGAGTGGGGGAAATCCACAAAATAGCATTCACCGGGTTTGGGTTTAAATGTGCTCCATTCAGGTGGGAATGCCCAGGTACCTTCCCTGGGGCATGAAGGTAGGATTTCTGCAGTTTCACAGTGAAGGGTATAATGCTGTGGATCACGGCCCACTTCAGGAGTTTTTGGTGGTTTAAGACCTTACAGCTGCCTCTCAGGTCAGCACAGCTGAGTCAACAATAAACCATCAGAAGGGGAAAATATCTTCAGGCTACTTGTGAATGTCCAGATACTCCCCAGAGGGGAGTTTTCACACCAGAGCCATTATGTAAGGGAGGACACCGGCATGATACAAAGCACTACACTGCCTCGAGATTTGCCTCTTACCAGCCTTCTCTTTATCTTGTTCAAGCCCAGCTGTAGCCTCCTGTGATGAGTGTGCACTCCCCTCTGCACCTGGGCAGTTAAGAGGTCGATTGTTTGAGTCATTAACCAACCCAGTCTCTCACACAGTGTTTCATCCAGTTTGTGAGAATTCAAGAGGTCCCTTTGTATAATGGTCCATTAGTCAGAGAATCAGGCAGCCAGATGTTTCTGCACAATACAGCAGTAGCATGGTCCTCCCATTTCTGGGAAGCACTCAAATCACAGACTGTAAATAAAGTAGGTGGAATATATTGAAGGGTGAAAGCTCTTTTAACTGTTCTCCCAAAACATGGATCATGCGTGATTAATAACATCACGGGGAGAAAGAGGTATGAAGAGTCAAAGGAAATCAGATTTCACTTTTACAGATAGATGTCTGTGGGACAGATTAAGACAGGATTTCTACCTTTGAATTTCTGGGGTATATGCTGACCATTTTACAAAGAAAAACTCCCGAGAAGAGGACCCACTTTATCTTAGAAAGTCTTCACAGGGCACTAATCTTATAGCTGCAGTGAACAGGCTGGACACCCAAATCATTGATCTGCATGATACCATGGAAGTGATGGAAGTTTTTGTACAATTAAGTGGAGACAGGCAGATCCGATTTCTCTCTGCAGATCTCCAGAGGCTGTTTAGCAAATTCAACAGTTCTGCTTTGAAGCTAGATGCACATAATGTTGATAGGTCAACATTTAAGTTAGAAGGATATATTGGCAAAACTTATTTCTTCCTTGTGATCATCTTGAACCTGCTCACAGTATATTCCTGTATGTAAAACAGCCAGTCCAGCCTATTTGTCTTGTACACAGACATGGTGTTTCACACCATTTTCAGCACAGCACATACTGCTTAATGCTGGTGCAAAAACTTCTTTATTTGCATTTAACTAAGTTCCAAGTCATCCTGATAAATATATTAATTGATATAGTTTTTCCCCCTCTTTCAACAGCATTTAAGACAGCACAGGATTCTGCAGGGTGCAACCCCACCTAAAAGAAGTGAAGGATAGAAGAGAGGCTGGGGTTGGAAGTGGTTGTGGTGTGGAAGGGAAAATTAGGCTGACTAATAATGCAAAGGCTGTTCCTGCTTGAATACTGATGAGCCAAGTTATCTATGCTGGCCACCTGCCTAACTATTTCTTTCCTGCCAATGTTTGATTGCCTGTGCTGATCTTTGGGGAACTGTTATTGTGTGAATGCTGCTAAATGATTTTAATCTTTATTTTAATTCCTGTAAGCTTTTAATATAATTGTAAAATATAATATGTGATTTGTGTGTTGTCTGATTGCTAAAACCTTTGTGCAATAATAAATGAATATTGAAATTCCCTATGGAAATTCTGGAATATAGCCAAAGGGCAGATAACTGTGGGTGAAGCCTTAAGTAAACAGCATCAAAGTCTTGCCACTGCCCTTGCAGGAGACAGAACACTTTGGTTACATCAACATAGCACTCTTTATCTCTCCTCAGCCTGCGTAAGAGGCAGCTGTGGTCTGTTTTCCTGGCCTCTGTGCACTTATTCTGTTTTGATGTTACCTATAACTGCAGGGCCAGTCATGAACACACTTGTCTTCCCACAAGCTCAAATTCCCACAGCAGAGCTGTGCTCATGCTCAGGGACCACAAAACCCAGCCACCTCCCTATGTTTCTTGTCTGCTCCTGAACATAATCCAGAGCATATCATGTATTTTCCATTGTCTCTTCATGTCAGATGCTCAATTCAGGCTCAATTCCTCATCCTGACTAGACAGAACACCAGCACAGGCCTGCCACCACCCTGTTCATAATGTTGTCCAGCTTGGTCTGGACCAAATAATATTCTCCTAAACAGTGATGAAGCACCAGATAGGATGGTCTGACCAGTGCTAAGGGCACAGCTTTTTATGGCCAGACGATTTTAAGAAATGAGAATTTTTGGTGTACGAATGAGAAATAGCTGGTGGTGGTTGACAATATAGTTTGAAGAACTAGAACTGGGAATCATTTCTGTTTAGTGGAGGCAGCAAAATGCAAGAAATGGTCTATGCTGAATCCTGGGAATTTCTTGTTTCTATTGACCAGGTAAAACTTCCACAGTCCATTTTCTGGATGGGGAGGAAGAGGTCTGTGTGTAAGGAGCAGTCATGCCAGCAACTGCGTGTAGGTGTGTTAGCCTCGGGCAGTCTGTAGGTATGAATTCTGCAACACTATCACAAATTCTTGTTGTCTAGCCTTCCCATCCACTTCTGGAATGCCTAAAAATATTCCTCAGCATTGCTAAAGATGAAGGAATAATAAAAATTGAGGGCATATAGAGTGTATATATGTGTGTGTGCACATTAACACATTCTAGCAGGTTTTGGCTACTCTGATTTAGAAATCCTCCTTCCCTCCATGCAATTCCTGGAGCTCACTCACATGCTTGACAGACAATCATGCAGTTGCAGAAGTCCAGAGCAGGGTCATGACTGAGCCACAGTCCATGCCTGGGCAGCAGCCAAAACATGGGCCAAGGGTTCAGCACCCCGAAAAAACCACAGAATTGTGTAAGTCTGACCAGAATTCATAAACAAAGACAACCCAGGGAAAAGCACGTAATTCTAAAAGCATTTTGCACTGAGAGCAAATTGGAAAGGATTTTGGAAAGGTTGAATCAGCCACATCTTCCAAAAGCACAGGTCAGGAAGGCAAGTTATCCAAAACAAATACAGCAGAATATTTCTCCTGTACCATTACATATTAAGACCCAGGTCTCTTCCTAGTAGTAAAATGTTTCTTTATATCTTCCAGTAACTAAAAAAAGTTAAATATTTCAGTATTAAAAATTTAAATATTATCTGTGCTCCACCTTAGATGCCTTTACTGAGTGTCTGTCAGAAATCTGTATGAGATCTGTATGCAGGAGTTGTTCTGTTCATACAGCTCTTCATCACCAAGCATAAGAATTTAAATAATTGATATAGAAAAAAATTATTCTCAAGTTAACATATAATTCAGAGGGGGGGAAAGAGTAAAATTGTGGGGGTTTTACTGTCTTTTATTTATTAACTTTTATTTATTAACTTTGTTAATGTTGTTAATGCACGTGACCTCACAGCTCTGCCCTGGTTGCTGCTATAGCAGCGTCAGGCAGTCTACTCCAGCACCTGCTGTGTTTCAGTTACAGAGAGATGTAATCAGCAAAACTGGCTATCCTGTTGATTTCTCTTTTCTTCATAGAAACATGAACAATATGATATATATAATCTTCATATTTACTTTTCCCTTGAATCATCTTTTTTTTTACTCTAACAGCACTCAGAGATTTTAAGTAAAATAAATTTTTAAAACCCTGAAACAAACAAAATAACCCTAAAAGCCAACAAACAAACAAACAAATAAAAACAATAGAACAAAACAAAAACCCAAACAAACAAAAACCAACCCAACAAAAACTCCAAATCCGAGATGTACGTAACTATGTTTGGTACAATTATATGTGAATATGTTTACAGGGCAGACTGAAGCATAAGAGAGAGGTATGAGAACTAACTTTAACCTGTATGTATAAATTCATCCCTCTTCGGCAGCACACAGGTCTGACATATAAAATCTATAATACACTAGTCAAAAGAAGCAAACTTAAGAGAGAAGCTGTGGGAGACCGAGAAGGAAAAAAGCAACCACAAAAACTTAGTGAGACTAGCTGTGTTACACATCTGTTTGCTGTCTTTTATTTGAATACACATATTTATGCACCGACAGGAACTCCTATCCAACTGCCTTTGACCAAACAGTTATTGCATTAGCTGCAGGTGTAAGATGTGCAGGCTAAAAACACAGATTTCAGAGAACATGTTGCCTCTGCTTGCTGCTGTTGCTGCTAAAGCAAAGTCTGCTGAGGCTGTAGCATATTAGCTGCAGGAGGAAGCTTCCATCTGCGAGAACGTGGAGAAATCCTAACTCCTCCTTGGATCTGTAGCATTTATGTTTGTAAAGTCTATCATCACAAGAAAGTAGCTGTTACTTTAGCACCCCCAAATCAAGACTGGGCAATCAGACGAAAGTGGTTAAATTACTGGAGCCTGTTTTCACTTTCACAATTGGTATGGTTATATATCACCTCAAATTGAAAACCAGCTTTTCTGTTCTTTAAGATATGGCTAGTATTGAAACATTTATACACAGCACTTAGAGAGTTCTTTCCACTGCTCAGGAGACTGGACAACCTTGATGTTCATTGTAACTCAATTTGGTTTATGCTTTGGGTTTTCTTGGTTTGCTTTGTTTTTTCCTCTAGTTTAATGTGCAGTTTTAAAAGTCATGCTGATAAAGAAAGTTAGCTATACTAACATCTGTTGTCCTGCAAAAAAAAAAAAAAAACCATTAATTTTGCAATGTATATGTCACCACTTGACACTTTGACCAATTCACAAGACACCTAAAATGAGAATGAGAAACTTAGTTCAGAGCTGATTCACAGAACAATGGAGGCTGGATGGCACCTCTTGAGATCATCTAGTCAAACACTGTCCAGTTGAAGAGTCAGGCAAAGCAAGTTGTAGTTGATTGTACATTGAATATCACCAAGGATGGAGATTCCACAACCCCTCTGAGTGACCTGTCCTGTGTTTCACCACCCTTACAGTAAGAATTTTCCTAGTTTTAAGCAGAAGTTCCTGTTCCATTTTGTTCTCATTGACTCTTGTCTTGTACCTCGGCTGCTGATGACAACTCTTCAAGCATTTCAACCAGCTTTCAGTCCACTCTCCTGTCCATTCATCTAGCCCATATTAGCTGTCTATGAAAATACTACAGGAAAGTGTCAGAAGGCTTCCAAAGGCTGACAAAAACATCTAGAGCATTACTTTTCTCCATCAAGCTGGTCTTGTACTATAACAAAAGACAGAACACTGGAGAAATTATAAAAATTTGAATTAGAACCACAAGGGCTTCTATAAAAAATGAAACAAAACAACTTTCTATCTGAATCTATTTCAAAAGATTAATTTGAACTTCATAAAAGCTATAGAAATACCCTAGTTAACTTCCTCTAATTAGTATAACTCTATATAGAACCAGACTATGTGAATTCATTCTATTCTGGGAAAGACTGAGGATAATAGAATGAAATATGCAACCCCTCACACTATACATGCTCATTTTGTGTGTAACAATCCCTTTCTTTCCCCTGGTATCTTATTTCTGGCAACTTTAGTCTTGAAAAATGTATTTTAATTTACATACAACAGGGAGAAAAATGAACTGTGGTTTCATAGCTTTACATAGTTCCTCTACCCGTAATATTAACAGAATAGATCTAAATATATTTTGTCACTAATCTAGTGACAATTATACATATTGAAACATTCTTATTACATCAGTTTTCAAATACAATCACATATGATGTGAACATTGATGCTTGCAGTTTGAACTTAAATTCAACTCCCTTATATGTTCTCTCAAGATAATCTTCCCCAAAATTACAAAGAAAGAAAAGCTACATCTGTTAAAAACATCCAAATACAATGCTAAATATATTTTTCCTAAAAGAAAATAATTTTGAGGTTGATGCCTTTTAATTTCCTTGCTTCTAGAAAGGAACATGGAGAAACATTATACCTGCAAGCTCCTTCACTGTTAGGTTTGTGTAAGTCAAACATATAGAGTTCATTCATTCCTATCCCCTCACAGCAAAAAAATGGTTCCATAAAATTCTACAGGCCCATCTACTGTTTTGTGTGCAACAGCTGTTACCCGCTGGAGAAGATTTATGCTCAGTTGAACTATGTTAAAAGGCATTTCCCTAGTCACCTTCAAACAAACCTTTTTTAATCTTTTCATGACATTTTATAACTCCAAGTCCCTCTTTGGAAAGAATTCAAGGTGCAATTATATATAGATTGAAAAGATTAAATGGCCTTTGATTGTATTTTAACAGAAAGAGTGACAAAGTCTTGCAAAAACTGCACAAGCAAGCTACAGGGCTTTTTAAAATCTCTCACCAGATCATTGAGATGCCATAAACAGAATAATACATCTTACCTATTATTTACTATAGCTGACAGATTTTGACGGATTTCACCTGTGTAAGTGGATCTTCTGCTTTTCAAGGATATTAATACAGACTCTTAAAATATACAGATGTACTTTTAGAAATGAGTAACTGGAAATTGAGCAACAGGAACCACACAGTTTTTAAGTGTTTCACCACACAGATGTACTATAGTAAACGGGTGACAAGCTTTCCACAATTTTTAATTTCCTTCTGGAAAGGAGTTCACATCCAAACTTCAGACCCAGATGAATACAGGGGAACAAAAGAAAGGTAAGGATTTCTGTAACAGAGAGAGGCCAGGCTTTCCTTCATTCATTCAAATCCCTGCTGGATCAAGGGGTGCAACTGGGCTGCTGCAAGAGGGAAAGTGTGCTGAGGGAAAAGCAAGGCAGCACGAGGCAGGATCCTCACCAACAAAAAGCATGTCCCACCATACCAGCCCCACTCAAGAAAAAGAGCAAAGCAGGCCTGGTGATGGGAAATTTGTGGACAGTGACTAATATATTTACCTATTGAGTGTATTCCAGATAAGGGAGCTGCTAATACACTAAAGAGATATCAATACAATTCCAATTAACCAATATTTCAATATTTCCATTAAACCTTTTATATAACAATTCCCTTTACAGGAACTTTTGCATGAACACAACCATGGAAAGCATAGAGGAGGTCAGTTAAAATCTGACTCTGTGTGGTCTGCCTAACTTAATTTCCATTTGATACCAATGTTGACATAACAAGAAACAAGGCCTCAACCTTTCTCCCCTCAAAGCTAATGCATGAATTATCTAACAGTAAAATAAGAAATTAAGTTTTGTGCTTTTCAAAAGTGACTGCTTACTAAAAATAAATATCAGGCAGACTTTAAAAATAGATTTTATTTAGTAATTGGAAAAATATACATTGAACTGGATATTTGGAAATTAATCCTACAATAATTTAAGAAGCATTTTTAAAAGATAAACTGATGGTTAATTGTAAAAGCCTAGTCCTGTCACAATTCACAGTTAAACTGTAATGAGCACAGGATGTTATTACAATTCTTAAGTAATTGATTTGCATTTCATACATATGTAGGTCATTATTAATTCATTATCATGTCAATGAAAAGTTTTGGTTCTTTTGTACAAAGGCTATTTACACAAAGAAACATGGAGTCTACACAATATCCTAAAATCAAAGTGCTTCTGAGGCTGTGCGGCGCTTAATGCTAAAACCAATATAAGCAAATTAAAATAGTTCAGATGAAGCTTATAAATTACTGAATTCTCTAGCATATGGAATACATACAAAACAAGTCCAGAAAAACATGAATGTGATTGCAAACCGATAGCTAAATAATAAACAGCAGAATCTCCATAAAATATTAATTATAATTATTATAAATTATTGTCTCCAGTTTGAACAATGGAGGCAAGCATTATTAAAGCTAGAACAAACTAGCCAGTTTCAAACACATTTTATTTAGGTAAAATTTTAGATCTCTCCTGAGATCTGTTTGTGGATTAAAAGGCTTAAATTATTTATCTTGTGGTGTTTTTTTTCCTTCCAACATAGTTTAGCATCCTCTTGCTTCCACAACAGTAGAATTAAAAGTCTTCCTCTGATTTCAGCAATTCAGTGTTATCCTTTAGCCAGAGCCAGCTTTAAATATACACAAAAACACACAAAAAATTTAGGACAACCTCACAAAATCCAAGTCCAATTGTGCCTTTGCTCCAATCTTAAAAACTGCTTTAAATTAAGTACCGATTTTCATTCTTTGCGACTCCTTCCTCCACTGAGTGTGTTACCCACAGCTCGGATACAATTTTAAATTTTTTCCCAAATGTTCTCCTGAGTGCTTTCATCTCTTCTACCCGTGAACAATCTTCTCCCACAACAACATGGGAAACACCCTCTTCAAGGTGAGAAACTACTTTTGCACCATAAAAACGGAGGTCCAAGGCTCTAATTGAAAGTGTAGTTCCAGGGATTTTGCTTTGGGGCTCATTAACAACAGCGTAACAGTCCACATAAATAGTGCTTCCTCTGAATATACTGAGCTGACAACTGCTACACCAATAACGTTCTTCCAGCTCTGCAATCAAGTCCAGAGGCATTGCCTTATTGTCTTTCATTCTAGAGAACACTTCCTTGAGCTGCACAACATCTGTGTTTGCTGTGTAGCTGTCTCCATAACAATCATACTCACGAGCAAAATGTTCTTTTGTGTCAGGAGACATGTGAATCATAAAGGCTGGTTGCCAAGGCACCAGCATTTTGGTTTGAAAACACTGAAGGAGCCACTCTGCCCTCACCACATCATATTTGTTGGAAGCAATGATGTTTTTCACTCTGACATTCTCAGCTCCTACAATGACACAGTAAGTCTCTGGCCCTGGGTTCTGTACCACGCTGCCACCACATTGGGCTATTCTGCTTTCCAGCTCAGACTTTGAGTATTTTCCCATTCCTGTCATAACACAGAACTCAACATCTTCAAACACATTTGAAACCTTGCTTACACTAGAAAGATCAGGAGCTTTAAATTGCTCAGCTATTCCAATTACCTTCCTCACCTTTGAAACAGTTTTCCTTTTTTTCTCATGTGGCTCATCGTACTCATCTATATGAAGGTGCTTAGATGCCAGCTTTCCTTGTGCTTTGCTTCTGAGGTCTTCTAGCATGTCTAAAGTCATGCACTCATACCATTCTTTGTCTTCCCTTATCTTCTCAATTCGGGGGAACCTCAAAGTACAGTCAGTTTTATACATATCACTGTCAACAATCTCAGCTGCCTTGATCTGAACTATGACAGAGTTGCAAGGTTCAATGTACATTTCAGGTTTTTCAGCTCCACACAAAATATTACCAGGAGGGTCCTTCCTGTGGTAGGGCTTCCAGTGTTTAGCCAGTTTCAAGCCTAGATCATACAACTCTTTCATAGTATAGCCAGAGCCAACACGACAAATGGAGTGGAAAATGGTTGGTTTTTCATTTGGAGGCGGTGTCTCTGCAACAGCACATAGAAAATGAGACATCATTCCACCACGAGACCCCTTCCCCCAGTAACCACCCAACAATTAGAAGGTCCAGCTCATCCATCAGTCCACTGACATATTCCGGTTTGATTTTTAACCAGCCTTCCCCACGTTTGTCAGGCTTGTAGGTGGACATGGGATCTTTCACCATAATTCCTTCCTCTCTGTTATCTATGGCTTCATTTAAAGCATCAATTACTTCTTTTCTTGTTCTGGCACTTCTCTTATGGACAACATGTATCCTGCCCTTCACCGGGGTAAATACACTACTTAAGATTTCATATCTTTTGCTTAGTACTTCATGCCCCAACTTCTGATCATTAACCATCAATACATCAAATACACAGAAGCAGGTCTGCAGGTCAGAGTCCTCCACCATTCTTTTTATGTCAAATTTGTTTCCTTTTTGCATAAAGGTTTGTGCCTCAGGATTGTAAGCCATCATTTCACCATCAAGAATGCAATTTTGTACATTGCTCTTAAATACATTATGAATAAATGGTGTTAATGAACCTTCAAGGGGTGAGGCACCAAACTGCTGAGTATAGTCAAACCCATTTCGGGAAAAATACTTGTACACATCCCCATCTTTGTGCATCTGCATACGTTCACCATCCAGCTTGGTTTCTATGTAGAATGTCTGGTTACTCATTTGTTTCTCAATTTGCTGGACATCTGCAATAGCAGCAAGCATTGGTTTAAAGGCAGAAAACAACATGATAGAAACATCACTAAGTGAGACAGAGGGATCATGCAGTTGTCTGCAAACTTTTTCCAAATCAGTAGTAACATTGTGCAATTCAGCAGCATCAGGATGAAAAATTGAAAATATAGTTTGTTGACTAACCCCAAGCTTTAGATCCTTTATAATCATTCGGATAAGCCATTTTTGTTCCAGGGCTGTACTCTGGGTAATTAACTGCAGAAGACTTTTCTTTAACTGACCCTTGTTTTTAGCAGCATTATTATTAGCAATCGCATCTAAATGTTCATTGACTTGTTCTATCGTCAGTCTGCCTTGTTTTGGGCTCCTAGGTTTTAGCACAAAGTAGGCTATCATTGCAAAATCTCCAGCATCTCCACGTGAGCCCGTAGGCGTTCTGTAATTTAAAAGCTTTGCAGCATCTTTTCCATCTTTTGGTAAACTAAGCAGTTCAATATAGAGCTTTGCAAGCATAGTTTCTTTAATTCCATATGCCATCCTTTCTCTTTCCAACTGTGGGAGAATGAGCCGCATAGCTGGGTAAAAGGAATCTGTGACATCTTTCTCTTTTTGATGGAGTGCATCATGGAATTTCCTCCAGGAATCCAGAAAATCCTTGAAATACTTGGTTTTCTCTGGACGAGTTTTGGACTTCTGTATTCGCTCCAGAGTAGAACAGAGATCTGCAAAAGGCACATGAGAGGCCACCGTTTTTTTAGGAGGAGGCTGTGAAACAGGTGTGGAAGCCATCAGTCTGTTTTTCTGGGAACAAAACAAAATTATATATTTATAACAAAACAGCACGTTATTCTCTCTTTCAAAACCCCATCTCTAATTAGGATTTATGTTTTCTCATTTTTTTACCTAAGATCTAACCACTATCTTAAAGGTCGCCAGCTGATTCCTCATTTAAGGGTCAAACTCAGCAGCGAGGCTGCGACACTGAAACACCGGCATCACTTAGACATTGTTCTGCACGGCAGGAGAAGGCACCGCGCCCCCCTCCCGCTGCTGCTCAGGCGGGACCTTTTAGTGCTCGGTGATTTCCTCCTCCACCTCCCCCGAGAACGCAGCCTGCCCCCGACACCACCCGCCTCGGCCTCGGTGCCCCGGCTGCTCCGTGCGGGCGGAGGGAGCGGCGCCCGGCGGGGCCGGACAGGGGCCGCACCCCACACGGCCCAGCACGGCGCTGCCATGGCCACGGTGCCCGGGGAGCGGCACCGCCCGCGGGGCACCGCCCGCTCCGCACGGGACCACACAGCCGGGGCATGGAGGAACGGCCACCCCGGGCGGACTCACGGGGAGCCGCAGATACCTGCGGAGCCGGGCTGACAACCGGCTTCCCACCGCCCCGGAAGAGGAGGGCCAAGACTGTGACGCCATACTCCTCCCCCGGGCCGGGGCGGGGAACGGCGGCGGAGCCCGGGGCGGGGAAAGGCGGGGAGACGAGGAAGAACGGCCGAGCTGTGCCCTGGAAGCGGAACCGCGGCTGCGGTGACTTCCTGCCTCGGGAGGAAGGAGCGGTGGTTGAAGTTGCGCGTCGGGGTCTGCGCTGGCCCGAGGCACCGGCGGCGGCCGCCCGGGAGGATGCGGCGGGTGGGTCTGGCGGGCCTCGGCACGGGAGCGGGGTGGTCCCGGCCCCTGGGGCCGCACCGGGCCGGGGGCGGCGGGGGCGGGCGGCGGGTTTGGGGTCCGGTTTGGGGTCTCGCCGGGGCTAAGCGTGGCTCTTCCGTGGGGGGATGGCAGGCGGGACATTGCCCCGGGCGGTGTGCGGCTCCTGTGCCCGCACGGCGGAACGTGGCTGCCGAGGAGCTGCTCCCGTGACAGCGCCGATAAAAGTTCCTGCAGGTGCCTCCCTGCAAAGTGCCTCCGCAGACCTTAACCTTCTTGGCAGCAAGGTCTCGCTCCAGTGTTTGGTCTGTCTCTACTGCCAGGTGGAACAATTCCTGCAAATGGGTGCTTGTTGAAGGTGGGGCTGATGTTGACTGTAGTGTTCTAAATGGGCCAAGTGATTGTATTGAAAAGGCTGAATTGGGCGTTTTTCGTCAGTCAAAAAGGAAGCAATTTAACAAGCTTCGAAATTGCTATATTTTAACAGCCTCAGTCCTAGAAAGTTAAAGTTCCAAGTTAAGGTATAGCCAGTCTTGGTTTGTTGTTGTTTGGGGGTTTTTGTTTGCTTGTTTGTTGGGGTTTTTTAACACAGTGTCGTCGAAACTCGAGACATTGAACCATGATGATACTTTGTACCGTTTGTCAGTTGGGAGGAGGAGTGTCACGCGAGTTACAGGGAAAACATCCTCAGTTATCAATACGTGCAACTTGACGCAGAGCTATGGATGTTGGCTGTTTGAAATAAGCAGGACAAGTGACTCGTTGGTTTTAAAGCCAGAGCCATGAAATGTGTGATGCTTAAGTTATTCTTACTTTACTTTTTCCTTTGTTAGGAGTTGCTACTTTGTACTTTGCTGTTGTTTTTCTTTTTTTTTTTTTTCCTTTCTCTTTTAATGAATGTTTCTCTAGGATTTTAGTAGTAAGAAAGTATATTTTGCTGGTCCTTACTAAGCTTGTAGGTTTTCTTCCAGATCAGTTCCCCCTCTGAAACTAACTTCTTATAGCTGAGGACCTAATATTTCTACTTCTGGAGGTCTTCTGAATGAATATGAGTAAATGTAACCTTTGGGCAAACCTTGTCTGTATCTGGAGGAGGTAGAGTCTAGGGAAAGGAAGTGAGACAAACAGATGTTGTTAGCTGTTTCTTAAGAAATATATTTTATTTTGTTTGTGTTGAAATCCAAAGGATTGCAGTGAGTGTTAAGACTTAAGTTTTTTTTAAAGCTCTTTAATGAGGAAGCAGCCATTAAACACCTGATTGTGCTTCTTAGCACTAAGTTTAAAGCTACTTATGCACTAAAAGTTAGTTTTAAGGAGAGAATGTAATGTTTGCTTTTAAGCACTATGTATAGATGCTATGTTATTGTTACATATGTATATTATTATAATATTACAGTATTTTCATATACTGTGTGTTGTGTATATAGTCCAGGACATTTCATTGTGATTCTTGAACTTCATTATAAGATGTTTTCAAGTTCATCAAATGTTTCAAACAAGCATTCAGCTTGATAGGAGGAACATGAGATGCACAGTTTCATTAAGTGAAGCAGTTGTAATTTTTAGGGGGTTTGGCTCTTATCAATTTTTAATCTTCTTTCAAGTAACAAGATAAACAGTAAATTACATGTGTAATTCAAAACAATTTTACTCAAAATTCATAAATGGAATTGTCTTTCAGGCAGAGATGAAGCCTGGGAAATCATCACATCTAAAGGTAAATGCTTTATGATATGATTAGTGTATGAAAATAATGCTGTTTAATATTAAAAATATATACAAAGGCAGAACAACAGATCCTGTGGCAGATACAAGAGTAATTTCAGCTGCCATGAAAAATGAATGAAAAATTGTTCCCTTTAAATATGAAGTATTATCCCTTTAAATATTTTAAATATACTCTTGAATTCTTGTAATTTTTTTCAGTTTATAATGGTGTTAACCATTTAAAAATAGCTATTTTTAGGGCAAAATCAAATATTGTTAAAACGCCTTGATGATAAAGAAGGATTTTTTTTCTCAAATTTTTTATTGTTACAAGTGATTTGTATTTTCAGTAGCTACTTTATTTTGGGACTTGTAGCTGATCTGATAGAGCACAGAGATATGCAGTAGTTCCTAGGCTGTGGATTCAGCAATGGAGATGTACAGATACAGGGATGTGTGTGTGTGTATAAACATGTGTGCATATCCCAACTCAAAGTTGAAGCTCACCACTTCCAAATTTCTTTTCTGTTTTGAGAGACAAAACAGTTCCATGGCAGTTTAAGCCAAAGGTACAGCAGCAGTCTAAACCTTGAGTTGGGCTGCATTGCTGTTCCTATGTGGCCATGGTTTCCTCAGTAAAGCTTTGTGTTTCAGTACTGTCTTCTGCTTGTCTTTTAAGCTTACGAGCATCACCAAATAAATAGTTGTAGGAAGTATCAGGATTTCCAAAGGCTCGCCTTTCTAATGCAGCTTATCAGAGGGACAAGAGGAAAATTTTTTTTTTAAATGACCTTATGCTTATTTACCTAGCCTTTTACTTAGTTTAAATAATCAATGATTATGAAATACTGTGAATGCTTTAAAATGGGATGTGACTCCTTTTTATAGGAAAACCTTGTTTTCAATGTTGCAGCAAAAATGGGATGTGATTTCTTCCAATATTTTTTTTTTTTTAGTGAAGCAAGAGTGCCCTCCAGTAACTTAAAGGGGTGAACGCTTCTTCATATAACTGGGACATCAGAGAGTTATGGGGCAAGTCCATGACTCGTTGCTGTAGTCTAGGAACAGAAGCAGTCTTGTCTAGAGGGGGGATCAGGTTTGTCCAGGTTGGGTGGGTTGATGGGTCTGCTCTGTTTCTCAAGTTGACCACATCAGACATCAATACACTGTTACATCAGTCTAATACACCGTTCTCCATTCTCATGTCTTTTCCAGATTATTCTGGCCCCTATTAGTTGTAAAATTAGAGATGCAAGAGAAATGCAACACATGCTCTCAGTAATTCATGACATAGTATTTGCATCATAAGATGTTACATTGTAAACTGCTTGGGAGGTTTATAACTTCCCATCCAGCACACCAGGAGTGGGAAATAAAGACCAAGAAGAGAATTGTTGTGTGTGTGTGTGTTGTCTTGCAGTATGTTGAACAGTCTCAAATCTCACTGCTTCAAAAAGTGCTGACCTTACTGCTCACTGAATATTACTGTATTAGCTTGCCCTTTTTATTTCTGTCCTTCAAGGGGAAATTTTGTTCTATTTGTTTCATCTTCTGCTTTCCAAGATAGTGTTTGGAAGGTCTGTTCTTTGAGCTCTGTAGAAAGTGTGGGTTGTAGCTTTATTGAAAATGAGATTATATTGATTTGGCTTAGAGTCTCTTCTAGGCTTGTTTGAGAAACCATCCTTTTCTGCTTTAGTGATCTTTTAATTGGTATTGAAAGGTGGGGAGGAACCTAGGAAAAATTTTTATCTTAGTTTCCTAACTAACAAATCTTGCAACAATGTGTGAAAGCCTGGAAATGAATGGAACCAGTGAAGTTTCACTCAGCTGGGAAAAATACTTTAGTAGTAATGTCAGTTGTTCAATAAGGCAGAGTGGTCAGCTTTATTTAAATATGCAGTGACCATGAAACATTTGTGGCTGTGTAGTTTGCTCTTCCTCTTAATTACTTAATGCATGTTAAACTTTAGTTGTAGGATGTACTAGCTTTGCAATTCCAGTAGCTAAATATTTGTGTATACCTAGATATATATATATACACACCTATACCTATATATATATCAGAAATAATCACACAGCAGCTCTATCTCAGTAGTATCATATTTTGGTAATATTATCCTGCTGAAATAAAATTAGAAGTGGTGCCCTTCTCATGAAACTAACATAGCTTATAAAATCAGTTGTGAGTATCAGTCTCCAAATAATAATCCTTAGTGTTTGTGGGGTAGCCATTGCAAAACTTAATCACTTTTATTAATTCTTTGTCTCTTAGTAGTTTTGTTTAACTGTGGGTCTCTTACCCTTGTGAATATCTTGTTGAGAAAACATTTTTGGAGTTTCATTCATTTTGTAAGAAAGTCAGCAAAATGTTGAATAGTGTAGATAAGGAAATGATTTTACTGTCTCATTATCAATGTTCTTATAGTCTTGAAATGTAGTGCAGGAAATGTTTGTTAATTTCTTTAGGAAGTTATCTTAGAAATTGAAGTAGCTACTTCATATGTCTTCTAATAATTGTGAGTTTTTTTCAAGAAAATGGATCACAAGAATTAAATTTTCCTATAGACAGTATTTGTGCATACTTGGATATGGATAATAAACATGAATTTATAAACAATATAAGACAACAAAGTTGAGATAACTGTTCTTTTAGACTACTTTATATTTCACTAGTTTTTTTTGTATTTGGAGTAGATACACTATATAAAAGCTTAACATCACATTGGGTTTGGTTAATATGTGAATTTTAAGATGTGGCTTTTTTTTTCTGATTTATTTCTAATTTTTGCATAAAATACAGATGACAGGGTTTCCTGGTCAGATTGGGTGCTTATATCTGTGGAATGCAAAGACTGAAGCTGCAGAGGTCACCTTTTACCACTCAAGCCTAATAAGATGACTGGTGTAAAATGCTTGGATGCATCTCTGCATGTCTGACTCCTTTGGAGTTTGAATTCAGATTATTGCTGTGCTGTATAATTTTAGGAGATTATAACTTTGTGTCAAAAGTGTACCTATTATATGCTCAATAGCTTAGAGCATGTAATGCTCTTAGTGTTCACACTAAGAGCACTAATCTTAGTGTCCTCAAACAAGTGAGTTTGTGTTGTCCCTTCCAGGTAGTGTGATTATTCAGTTCAGTGGTGACTAAGTGGTCACTGTAGTTTTTGTGTAGGTTTGGCATATGTTTCCATATGAACAAGGAGTGAATACTGCAAGATCTTGTGTGGATGATGGGAGACATAACTTTTGCTTGGAAAGAAGGTTTAATCCATTGTCGTTAATAACTCTCCTCATTTGATGCTGTGTGTGTTTTTGTCATGAGTCTGTTTTCATGTTTGGTATTTTCAGCAGTGCTTTTCATTGACCAGAGAATAATGTAGTTAATAGACTGTTTTCAGTCGTCTTGCATGATGATAAAATTTTCAGCTAAAGACTTAATGCAGATTACTGATCTGATAGTGGAAGATGATTGTTAGAAGTTGAAAGCAATCAAAATATAGCAAAAAAAAAAAAAAAAAAGCTGTCATAAATGTAACTAATGTGGTATCTTAGTATAGAGGAGTCTCTCTCTTCTGAGCAGTTCAGGTGTTGCTCTGTAGCCAGAGTTGATAGAGATGCTGAAAGACAGCCACTAACCCGCAACAGTGCTGGCATGTGTGGTGAGCCTCAGCTGGCTGCAGAGCGACATGCACAGGCTTACTGCATGCTACTTAGCAACTTAGAAATAAAAGCTTTTTTTGTTTGTGTTCTTTGAGTTCCAGATTACTTACATGAGCAGCTTTGACAAACTGGTGATACAGTCTGTATGGTTGTTCTCTTGCTTAGTAGGAAAGTCTGAGGGAGAGCAGAAGTTACTGTGGTCTCACCCAACCAATCTTGTAGTGCTGTTAATGGACTGCCTGCAGAAACACTTTAAATGGGATTTTGAAGAGTTCTAAAGCCTTTCCTTATGATTGCATTTCTGCTTGTTTTACAGAGTCAGATGGTTTCCAAAAGTTCAAAGGGAGTTTGCCACCAAATTTTATGTTAATGCTCCAATACATTGACTTGTCATTAATCTTCTGCAAGTACAAATGCTTAAATTGCTACCTTTTTCCTTTTCCTATATTTATATGTATACATTTGGGTTCTTTTGCAGGATTTACTTGGAGTGAAAGATCACTGACTTCTACAATGGAAAAATCATGGATGCTTTGGACCTTTGTTAAAAGATGGCTGCTAGCTTTGGCTTCCTGGTCTTGGAGTCTCTGCCGTATTTGTCTTTTGCCCTTGATAGTGACTTTTCACTTGTACGGAGGCATTATACTCCTTATATTAATATTTGTATCAATAGCAGGTATATTATATAAATTCCAGGATGTTCTGCTTTACTTTCCTGAACAGCCCTCTTCATCACGCCTTTATGTTCCTATGCCTACTGGTATACCACATGAAAACATCTTCATCAAGACCAAAGATGGAGTTCTTCTCAATCTTATTCTGCTGAGATACACAGGGGACAATGCAGCGTATTCTCCAACCATCATTTACTTTCACGGGAACGCAGGCAACATTGGCCACAGGTTGCCAAATGCTTTGTTGATGCTGGTAAACCTGAAAGTAAACTTAATTCTGGTTGATTATAGAGGGTATGGCAAAAGCGAAGGAGAAGCAAGCGAAGAAGGCTTGTACTTAGATTCTGAGGCTGTCTTAGACTATGTGATGACTCGGTCTGATCTTGATAAAACAAAAATTTTTCTTTTTGGCCGTTCCTTGGGGGGAGCAGTAGCTATTCACTTAGCTTCTGAAAATTCCCATAGGATTTCTGCCATCGTGGTGGAGAACACCTTTCTTAGCATCCCATACATGGCCAGCACTTTGTTCTCTTTCTTTCCGATGAGGTATCTTCCGCTGTGGTGCTACAAAAATAAATTTCTATCCTACAGAAAAATCTCTCAGTGCAGAATGCCTTCTCTCTTCATCTCTGGGTTGTCTGACCAGTTAATTCCACCAGTTATGATGAAGCAACTTTATGAATTATCCCCAGCACGGACTAAGAGATTGGCAATATTTCCTGATGGAACTCACAATGACACTTGGCAGTGCCAGGGTTATTTCACTGCACTTGAACAGTTCATCAAAGAAGTAATAAAGAGTCACTCCCCTGAAGAAATGGTGAAAACATCATCTAACGTAACAATAATATAATTGATCTTCTTCTTTGGGGTGGAGTGGGGCAAGTACCTGCACTGTACCTTGATTTGTGATAAGTGGTAAAAGAATGTCTGTTTTTAAATGTATGTCATGTCTGTACTTGCCTAGAGTGAAATTAAACTTGGAAAGGTCTGATATTTTATTAAGGTGTTCCAGATAACTTTTACATTTGCAGCATTGTAAATGAACCATTTTATGTCTTTCTCATACTTTTTTGGTATCTCTGTCCATATATTCCACTTGTTTGATATGTACAACAGATGCTATTAAAGAAAATTGCTACAAAAGTAGTACAGAATGTATTTAGAACAACGGGAGGCTCTTGGTATTCACTGCTGTATGTGTGAGCTTTTTGGACAACCATGGTTAGCACAATGATTACTTGCTTCTCTTAGAGTTTATTTAAAGTGTGCCATGCATGAGATTAGTGTTTTATTTCTTGAAATTTTATATTATGCAAAGTGGGAAGACTTTAATGCGCTAAATAATATAAAATAACATAAATGGTAGAGTATACTTGCAGGTATAGTATCCTGGGTTATTACTGGTTTCTCTGGTTATGCAAACTTATATATGTCAAACTGCAGTTGAAGATGAAACGATACTTTCCTTATTTTCATTTGCTGTTTGTATTATAATAGTGCACAGAAGGTTGTATGTGCCTGACGTTGTGACTTCATGATTTTACCCAGGCAATTTCTGTATAGGAAATAGAAGTAACTTTTTCTAAAAGAGATCAGTGCAATCTAAGCTCCTTTCTGCCACAAGCTCTCCTCACTAATGCACAGGCAAACTATTTGGTAGTACTAGTCTGCTTGTCCATTTGAGGTGATAATTCTTAAGGCAAAATGGGTGGTCATACAAAGTAAAAGTAGGTTTTTGTGTTCAGACTTTTATGCTGGTGTAGTTAAATGTTTGTGCCCTTTATTTATACCTCCTAAAGAAACAAATTCAAATAATTACCAGTGATCACATGATTAGAGTTAAATGTGTATGGTTGGTACAGTAAGGATAATGAAAATGAGCAGATAGTCCTAGATGGTCCTGTCATTGAGGCAAGGAAGACTCTGCAGACACTGATTGACTGGAGCAACAAGCCAAGGCCAAGGGCACGAGGTTCAGCAAGATGAAAGGCCGGGTCCTGCACTTGAGTCACAACCCCAGGCAGCACTACAGGCTGGGAAAGAGTGGCTTGGGAGCTGCTCAGCAGAAAAGGCACTTGGAGATGCTGGTCAGCAGCTGCCTGGATGTAAGCCTGCAGTGTGTCCAACTGGGCAAGAAGGCCAATGGCATCTTGGCCTGTATCAGAAATAGTGTGGCCAGAAAGATCAGGGCAGTGATCCCTGTGCTTGGCACTGGTGAGGCCACACCTCAGGTCTTGTGCTCTGTTCTGGGCCCTTCACTACAAGAAAGACATGGAGGGGCTGGAGCCCAGAGATGGGTAACAGGGCTGGGAGGGGTCTGGAGCACAAGTTCTGTGAGGAGCAGCTGAGGGATATGGTGGTGTGTGGTTGAAAGAACACGTGGCTCAGGGGAGACCTCATTGCTCTACAACCACTTGAAAGGAGGCTGTACAAAAGAGAGGGTCAGCCCCTTCTGCCATGTTTCAAGTACAAGGATGAGAGGAGATGGCCTTACATCAAAGAAGGTTTAAATTAGATATTATAAAACAAATTTCACTGAAAGAGTGGTTAGCCATTGGACTAAGTTGCCTAGGCATGTAGTGGAATCACTAGCTCTGGAATCATTCAAGTCATCTGGATGTGGCACTTGGGGATATGGTTTAGGAGTGATTATGGCTGTGTTAGGTTGATGATTGTACTAGATTACCTTGAAGGTCTCTTCCAACCTTGATGATTTTGTGATCAAAGACATGCTGTTAGCTTAGTCTCTAATGGAATGTGGGAACTGTTTAGATCTCTTCTGCAGGATTAATTAGTCATCTGCTGCAGCTGAGTTTGCCTCTTCAAAATATTTTTTTTAAATAGAAAGAACAAATTGGAAAATTTTCCACACAATCTTTAAAGTTGCCCTTTGGATTCAAATTTTTAAGTAAACTTTTCTGCCATGTTGTCCTGATTCAGAAAAGCATCACAGCACACACTTAAAATCTGTTTCCTGAGGGACAGTCACATTTTAAGCTTGTGCTTAAGTTCTCTGGTTGAATAAAACTGCTTTCCTGAACTGGTGCCTTAATGGTTATGCCTCCTCATGGAATTATAATTCTTAGGTACATGTGGGTAATAGTTGTCAGCAGTTTCTAGACAGGTTGATACATCTTTTCATAAACATGTTTTTTTTTTTTAAACTCACATACCAGAAGTTGCTGCTTTCTCTGGTAGGTATCTTTTTTTATACTATTATTAAGGTTTTAGTAGAATTCACAGAAAAAAATCTGTACATCTTTGTGAATCTATAGACGTAAAAACATAGAGCATACTTTTCAATCTGAGTGAAACCAAAACTAGATTTTCAGCCTTACAATGGTGATTTTTTTTTTTCCTTTTGGGGAGAGGGGTACTTGGGCACGGTATATTGGAGAAGTTTGACTGGGGGATGGGAGATGAGGCTGTGTTTGTATAGCAGAAAGGAGTTGATAGATGTCACATTGCCTTTCCCTGATGTATTCTACAGTGAGATGAAAGCTGCTAGCGTGGATTGTTTCACCTACTTCACAGTGCTTTAGAATAGAGGTGGAGGGAGAGAAGTAAAATTAGCAGTCAAATACCGCTTTTCTAAAATTCAGTTGATGAAGCCAAAAGAGTATATTAATTGTTGGAGGCAGAATGAAGAGAAAGTAATTGTTTCAGAAGTTGTCATATCTTGACATTAAATACTTTTGGGGTTGGGGGGGAGGGTGTTCACGAAGCATCAATTTCTGAAGTAATGGCATTTAACCCCACTTGCCACCAATCAAAACAAAACTCTCAACCCCAGAATACCCCTAGTATTATGTGGTACTTGTATGCAAATGAAGTATCCCTGTTTGAGCACGCAGTTGCTAAGACAAAGTCAAATGTGCAGTGTTAAATTATGGCAATCTGAAACTCTTCAAAGTGGGCTGTATCTAAACATTACTTTTTATTATCAAGCCATAAATGTTTTCTCTATATTGTCTGCAGGACATAAGTATGAAACTTTAATTTTGCAGGTATTGTGTGTGAGTTGACACAATTGTCATTTATGGATCCCTTACACTTCTGTGGTTTCTTTCACCTTCCACATATGCACAGTTTTGTTTCTCACTTAATGGGTTGGCCCCATACACTTGTGAATGAATGTTATTATGCTATTTTTCATTGCATTGGTTATGAAATTCACTGAAGGAAAATAGGAAGTGATGTTTTTATCCAAGTATTCCACTGCTCTGCAATTCAATTCTTTAAGGGAGGGAGGGAGAAAGAAGTGGGAGGAAACTTTTTCTGACAAGTGAAGGCTTGTTTTTGTTTCATGGACTGTGTGATGGAAACCACAGTTATCTGCTGCTAAAAACTGAACTGCAAGCAACATGGTAATAATAACTTTAAATTGCCAAATGGTGTGTTATGATACTGTTACATTTATTTTATTTAATACCATTATATGTTTTCCCATAACAGTTATCCATTTATATATGTTATCCATGTATAGATGTTTCCCAAATATTTGTCCTGTAGGTATCAATTTCTAGTTTGGGAAGAAGTTGAGTTCTTTTCACAGGTTTGTAAGAAAGCCTTAGTTTAAATGTATTCATTAAAGAAATTTTCTGTTTTATAGGAAGAAATTTAAGTTAAAAAAAAATAATGTGAAAACAAAGTTCCCAGGGAGGGGTCAGGAGTTCAACAGCTGTAGCAGTAGAGTTCCTTGTAAGAAAACATAAAACCTTGTGGGTGCACATATTGTGGTTTTAATTCGTGGAAATACTTGAGGCTTCCTACTAACCCAAGTTTACATTCCCAGAATTTGTTTCTGAACTGTGAAATGCAGAGAGATAAGCTGTGCTTTCTTCTGGAGAAACATTAACTGGTTGAGCTGCCCTCATGTCCATTTCTCAGGTAAAATTAGAAATAGAGCACAAATGCATTAGGTAGGCTATGGACAATCTGTCACCTGAAGGGCAGAAGGATTAACTATTTATACAAAATATGCATATCAGCATCTCTAAGCTAATAATTAGGTCATGTTGGATGTTCACAGTGAAGAATGCAAGGCAGAATTGAGAGTCCAAGGTATGGTCTTTTCTGTTAGCAAAAAGATGCAGATGTACCTCCATTTGTATTTCATCAATTCTTGAAAAATACATTTTTATTTTTGTTAATGACAGGCAATTTTGCTAGAGGCACTTCTGCCAAATATAGAACCAGTGCCTCTTGCATGTAGTGGGATCAGCCTAATGTATCTCATTAGGTATAATTTGCAATGCCATCCTGCTTGTATAATTTAGAGTAGAACCCCACAAAAGTGTAAATAGAGATAGCATATTGAAGTTCTAAATAACACTTATGTTTTGAATTCAGAAACAGTCACTGATTATGAGATGCAAGCTTTTTATTTGATTTTTCTTTAATATATAGTTAAGCCAAAACTGTCTTATGAAGTATTCTTAAGTTTTGTAGACAAAGCATAAATGTTATTGTATATGTGCTAATTGTGGCAAAGTTTTACATTATCATTCTAGTTGGTTTTTACAATAAAGTTAATTTTACAAAGAACACTTTTCTATTTTTATGTACTGACATATGCAATAAATTGATACATTAAAATGCTGGTAATGTCTTATTCTAGTTTGTGGCCTGTCTTCAGTGTGTTTGCATGGTAACAGATCAACTCCAAGGTATAATTTTCATTCACTTACTAAAGCCAGAGCACATGGACCAGACATCTGCATTGTTAGATGTGGCCTTTGTGGAAAGCTATTACATCAGGGGGAAAAGCATATTAACAAAATGTTTCTAAGCTTTGCCATGTATCCTCACTTTCAGGAAGTGTTAGTAAGTAAAACTGGTATGTGGTGGCTCTCCATCACTTTCTAACACATTTTGCATTTCAAAATTTCTCTGTCTGGGGGTCTGAGAGATGGTCTAAGTATTATGTCCATTAGAAAGTATTTTGAAGTGTTTCTGACTTGTTTTACCACCTATGCTGGCAATATTTTAAATACCAGTTTTAAATCCTATAATGCAACTTAGATTTATAGTTAATTCGTATAGTTGGAGTGGGATACTCAGTCTAAAGCAATTTCTACTTTCTTACAGAGAAATACATTACTAAGCTTATATCACCTCTGCTCCCATTTGGCATGGTTAATATCAATTAACCATGAAAATAAGCTCAGAAAATAAGGGCTTACTGCTGTCTTTTATGAAGCTGCAAAATTTATGTCCTCTCCTGAATTACTGCAAGGCTTATAGTTAAATTTTAACACAGTACCTAGGAAACAGGGCTGTGGGTGGGGGGTGTAGGTGTGGTACATTTGGACACTCCGTACATGATACCTATTAATGTGGAATAAAAAAAAAATTCTAATTTTTGCAAAGGAAGAAATGAAAGTACAGGAACAACTCCAGATTTGGGTACTTCATGTGAATATTGCCTTGAATGAGAAGCAGGTTGCTGTCTTGTGAACTATGTCAGTAAAACTTGCTTGTGCAGTGGTGTTCTGGAGAACACAAGTCTTGCATTTGCTTTTTCTTACTTGAAAATTGATAAGCAGCTAGGCTACCAGGTGCTGCACAAACTGGGAGTCTAGAGGGCCACCAATCTGATTAGAGGGATGGAGCACCTCTTCTATGACAAAAAGCTAAGAGAATTGGGCTTGTCCAGCCTGGAAAAGAAAAGGTTTTGGGGTGACCTAATTGCAGTTTTACAGTACCTTAGGGAGGCTACAAGACAGATGGAGAGGCTTTTACAAGGTCATGTAGTGACAGGACTGGAGAGAAAGGCTAAAAATTGAAAGAGAGTAGGTATAGATTAAATATTTGGACGGAATTCTTTGCTGTGAAGGTGGTGAGGCACTGTAACAGGTTGCCCAGAGAAGTTGTGGATGCCCTGTCCGTGGAAGTGTTCCAGGCCAGGCTGGATGAAGGTCTCAGAAACTTGATCTAGGGGAGGATGTCCCTGACCATGACAGAGTTGTTGGAACAAGATGATCTTTAAGGTCCCTTCCAACCCGACTCTATGAAATGAAATCCAGACCAAAGGCTTGCTGTTTGTTAAAAAGATTGAGTGCAGACAGATAAGGCTTTAAGAAAATGCTGAACCATTGGCTTAGCAAAAATTATTTGCTCCAAAGATATTGAACATGCCTGGGCTTTAAATCTATTATTGGACTCTATTCAGGGTCTTTTAGATTTTGTGCTGAGTTCTGCCTCTGTAAGTAGATAGGAAGATACATGATTATTTTCTGGATTTGTTTTGAAAACATTGATGTGATTAATTTGTTATGCATCAGCTTGGATGGGGGCAGAATAACTTTTGTATGTCTGGGAAAAACAGCAATTTTTCTTTCTCTGAAAGGCAATGCAGTTTAAGAGCAGACTTTGTTTTACTGTATTAAAGAACGTGGTTTCACTCCCAGCTGGAGATGCATATTTAATAATGTGAAGCAATGAGCTGAATAATGCAAAGCTGCAAGGTGGCTGACAGAAATGTATGTTCATATACCAAGTTCAGAGAGATGTTGCTGCTATTTGACGAGTAACTAAAGAACTGATTGTGCTGCTTGAAGACAGAAAGAAAGGAAGTTCTACAGCTGGTTTGAATTACACTTAATGTCTAGTGTGGGCTAACTATTTACAAAAATTCAAAGGGAAAGGTCAGGCAGGCAACCCTTTCCTGTCTGTCCACTAGGACTCAGGGACAGTGTAGCAAATACAGCTACGAGGAAATTTTGAAAATACTTGAATCCTTGTCCTGTGCCCTCTATTGAAGGTCTCCAGGCTGTAGCAGCAGCAGAGTGGCCACTCCCACATGAAGGGCCATAGCTCCGTGTTTATCTTGTTATCATACAAAAGCATTTTCAGCCCATCTGTGCAAAATCTGTTAAGTTGCATAGTGTCAAAGAGGTGGAGGAATGCAGTTCTCCATGTTGCTGGATAGCAAAGCCGGTGAGACTGTAAGAGGAGTGGGCTTCAGCTGTGTGACAGAGCTCCTTTTTCCCTGGGCAGTAAGAAGCAATTGCTGAAACATCATAGTGGGGGGAAGGGGGGGTGAAGGGGAGGAGGTTGGCATTAAGCTGCTGTAGTATATAAATCCTGGGTTGTCTTTTTATAGTTTACATGTTTTTAAATTTTTTTCCAGCTGGTTCTGCTGCATACTTTGAAAGACACCTGTAATAATTGTTTTTCCTTTCTGTGTCAGTTCCTCTTCTCTTTCAAAGCAGTGTAATAAGCATGTAAAAAGTGACAGTGGCTGCAAGTCAGATGTAGGTTTACTTTGTGTAGTATGCATTTGCACCCAAATTGTCTGGATATCTAGAGAAATAATATATTGCAAGGAACGAAACAAGGATGGCATACCTGAAATATGCAGACTCATTTGTGTTATCCTCAGCAATTTTGAAATGTTGAGAAAAAGAAAATATATTACCCTTTTTGCCTTAGAAAAATCTCATAGAATTTTTTGTTTTCCTTTTAACAAAATAATTTATAAAATAAGGCTTAAACTGTTTGTATAACAAATCCTTTACTTGCAAGGTATTCGACAGCTTCCTAGAAGTTAAAATAATAAGATGTAAGATACACAGCCACAGGAGTTGAGTATCCAGAATTAGAGTACTTTTGGGATCCATTTGTGAGGCAGAATTTGCCTGGATTTGCTACTGTGTAAGCTGTAGTTAATGGCTGAAAGAACTAATTAAGTGTTCTTGAAGGGAATTTGTACTGTTTCAGAGGGGTATCTGTGAATACTCTTACATACAGATCTCTTTATTAGCAGAAAACTATAATACAGGATTTGTTCTGATCTCCCCCAAAATAGTCCCCCTGTTTTGTCCATTTTCAGAAAGGACTTGAAATTAAATGGAAAATTTCAGAATGGAGCCTTAGCCTTTTCTGTGCTCTGCACTGTCTTGTGTGGTAAGGCGAGATATCGTGGTCTCTTTCTTGGAACAACCGCAGGGACCATTTTGCGGCTGCTTCAGAAGTATGTGAAGCTGGACCCTTGCCACTGGAGGCGTACTTTTAGTGCAGCCTTCGACACACTTGCCTGGATCTCTCGGTTGCAGCATCTGCACAACCTCCTTTTTAAAAACAGAACATTTGGTTTTGAAGTAAACTTTGATGTTTCCTCAGTAAATTGGGTTTTTACACAAGACTTCACAGCCGTATCAACTGCTTCTCTTTTGTGCATTGAACTTCGTTATGGGTTTTTCCTCTCCCACAAAGAAGATGCTTTTGTGGTTAAAGTACATAACTGGATTTCAGGAAATCAAGAATTCAGTTTCTGGTTAAACCACAAATTTCCTGTATGATTGGTTGCTATCTCTGCCTTGGTTCCCCACCAGATGTATGTTGATCTTTTATAAATTTTCAGATTAGCAGGACCCATCTTTGTCATTTAATCTGATCCTCTGCATAATGGAAATGAAAAAAAAAAGTTAATTACCTGCATAAAATTACAGGGTTTGTTTCTGCTGTAACATCTTGGAAGTTTTAAACAGCCTTAATTTTGGGTTCAGGAACCCATTTTCCTGTCTTGTAGTGAAACATTCTTACCTTTAAGCATACTCAGTGGTAATGTGTTGGGGTTTGGTTTTCATTTATTTAATCTTTTGAATTTACCTAAATTTTTAATCATTTTCCTGGAAGTAAAGGACTTGGTTAAGAATTCTTAGACTAGCCAAGGCATTTCTTAATAGTTTTCCTTGGCTAAATGAAAGAGGTTTTTAGTCAGTTAATCTGAATGTTCAACATAGCTCATACTTTGGGGTAAGGAGATGCTGGTGTATGCCCAGATCATGTACTGTGTATGCAAATTAAGACCAT
The DNA here is from genome assembly GCA_024865655.1 of Emberiza elegans. Taxonomy (NCBI): domain Eukaryota; kingdom Metazoa; phylum Chordata; class Aves; order Passeriformes; family Fringillidae; genus Emberiza; species Emberiza elegans. The sequence goes on from JALJVW010003023.1 coordinate 51,271,077, forward strand.
ATTTTCAGAATATCTTTTATTATAAGGGTTTATTTTTATTTGTTTGTGGAGTTAAATGGCCAGGGCTACTTTTCTGCAGTTTAATCCAATGATATTTCCTTTTGTAGCAATAGTTTGGAAAATACTGCTTTGAACTGGTCTTGAGGCAGCCCCTAAGGTTTGCTGACTGCATGTGTTTCTTGAGACCAAAATTGTTGATGTGGTACAAAAGTTTGCAAAAGGATTTTCAGAAAAGCTGTCCAGTAGAAGCAAGCTGCTTGCCAAAACCTGAACACCGTTTCTGAGATTAATTGTTCAGGTGTATTATATTAATTCTGTATTTTTGACCTTTTTCACAGTTCAGTTTTGTCTTAGTTATATGCAAATAGGCTTTGCCAATATAAAAGCACGATGCTATTTCCCTGCAGCATATATATCCAAATAGTATACTTCTATTTCAACAAAAATATTCCACTGAGAGCTTGTGCTCAGCCGAAATCATCACCTTCCCATGTCTGCTGGTGGGAGGCTGATCTGAGCACCCCTTAGTCCTCTTTAGTCACACCTTAGTTTAAAACACAGCAGAAGCAGCATGTGCTAATCTTACTGACTTTGCTTTGCAGCTCTGCCAATGAGAGGAATCATAAGGAGAGTATGTTATGACAAGACATAGTGGCAAGCATTGAGACACTGACTCCAGGTTCTAGGCTTTGCAGCTGGCATGGGGTCGTTATTTGGTTTGGGGGCTTTTTTGGGTTTGGTGATTTTTTTTTTTTTTTTTAAGTAATATTTGTGATTCACTTTGATGCAATTAGCAATCTGCAATTAACTAAAGCACCATTTAATTATATTAGAAGTTGTTTAACTAAGTATATTTCTAGATGATTCATACTGGTTTTCATGATTGACCTCTTATTGTCATTAGCTATTGTTCCACCATTTTTGTCATCACCGAATTTGTCTGAACTTACACTTTCTTTCAAACCTCATAACTGCTTATAAATGTACAGAACAACGCAAGGTTGCCCACAGAGAAATCTCTTTGATGCTTAGCTCCAAATGCCTATTGAATTTAACAATTTCCCATGTGTGAGCTGTTGACATTTTCCTCATCTCCCCTTTGAAATTGTCATTGATCAGAATTATAAGCAAGATGGAGCCAGATGTCTTACAGAAGTCCTCTATGTCACCACAGTTACTTTGTCAGCCCAAAAAATGACCCCATTTAAAGAGGCTGTGGAGGCTGGGAACAGCCTATTTTCTCTAGAGGTGGCTAGAGCACTACTATTTATATACCAGTCTGGTATTTTCTGATACCTTAATGACTGCAGAGACCTCACTGGCCAATAGCTTCTTGATATTCCTGGATAGCTAGTTATAACTTTCGTGTTCTCACTCAGTTTCATTTTCTAAAATAGCACTTCTTTTCCAACTGTCACATTATTTTTATTTTTGGAACAATCAGTACTGGGCTGGTAATGTTCTGATGTGTAGGGATACTTGAAGGCATGTCTGCTTAGAACCAATAATTGCTTATTTATTAAAAAACCCCTACATTAGTTCATATTATATTTACTTCAAAATGCAGCCCCGTTTACAGCTTAACTTACTCTTTAAAATGGGAACAGAAATGGTATGTTATTCTATTTTTCCACCCCACACTGATTTCTATATAATTTCTCACAGTATTTATGTGTCTTCTAGGTGCAAGATACAGGATATATATTTTTTCCTTTGCATTTAGGGACAGATCTACTTATCTGTGCAGGATGTGTGTGGTTGCTAGAGGTGGCAAAATAAAGAAAATAGTGCCTTGCATCACAACGGAAGATGATAAAGCTTATAATCACACTAAATTTCTCGTGGCCTTGGGAAACAGAAGAGGGAGAGGCTACGGAAGCTGTCACTCTATTGTTGTTCCTTCTTCCTTCTCCTTCCCAACAGAATTAATTTGATCTGAGCTACTTTGGTAGGTGTTGTCATAAGGATTTATTACACAGTGTTTGGACTGACCTGTAAAAATTTTCTCTTTTGAGAAGATAAAGTTTACTTACATGGTAAGAGGCGTTGACCCGTTGATTTTAGCCATAATTGTGATACTGTTTATCATTTTTCTTCTGCCCCAGACCACAGGAACTTTTAACAAAGGGGTAAAAGTTTAATTTTTGTGTGAGAAGACAGTAAAAAAAAATCACATGAACAAATGTGGGATGTCTAGGTATCCTTGCTGTTACAGAGAAGGAAGAAATTCCTAATATAGATTTTTAAGATGAAAAGACTTATAAAATCTTAAAAGATTAACTTATACTAGAAACTCAGGATTCACCTGAGTGTTGTCAGCATGCATGTTTAAAGTTTTGGGTTGTGTTTAATTTTAAATCCTCCAAATAAATATTTGCCCTTTTACCCTTTTCTTATTTCCCCCTCTCTCATTCTTTTCCATCCCCTAGTTTTCACCACTTCTAGTTTCACCCCACCAAATTTCCCCTCCATGCTTCTTCACGTTCCCTTTTGCATTAATGCAGGCTCTTGAGTTCTTTAGAGAGACTGTATTTATTAGAAAAGTTTAATAAAATGTCATCCCTTTTCAAGTTAGTTTGATGAACTGAACTGCAGAATTAGCATCTTCATACAACTGAGAAACCTGTAATTTGTGACTCATACTGGGAATGTTTTTCATTATTGTTTTAGAAAAGGAAAAAAATTATTTTTAATAATTTGTCTCCTCTGTAGGCATATTGGCACTTTAGATATGAATATAAACATATTAATATAAATTATATAATGTATATACAGAGTACATCTATATGCCTACACACACAGAGATACATGCCTGTCATATGTGTATGTCTTTTAAGTACCATTGGATTCAATTCTGCCAGGAACCTTTACATGGTTTCTGCCAGGAAACTTTCCATGGTTTCTGCACTTTTAGATAAGGCTTAAAATCACCAGCGGTACTGGCTGTGCCTGAATTTAAAGATTATGGGAAATGGCTATAGCAAGCTGCCACATAAATAACTAGTGGAAAGTGAAAGGAGGAAGGTAGCTTGTGAGAAAGTATTCGAGTATTTGTTTCCAAAATGCAGCACAGAGAGGTGGAAACAGAGGGAAGACAGAATCTTAGATGTTCACTGTGTACATTAAGTCTAATGGTGCTATCAAGAGCTTCATATGACAGGAAATGATCTGGGCGTTTTGTTCACTTATTCTGGATGCCCTTAGTTTCAGAGAGCAACTGGTAACATGGATTGCACCTCGGAAGGGGACAGCTGAACTCTCCCTCTGGCTTTAGTAAGGAAAGAGCAGCGATGAAATCCGTGGACTGTGTGCACGTCATCCAACAGAAGGATACCGCCTCCTCTCCCTCTGCCCCCCCTGGTGCTGTTTCAGGCACCACGGGACTTTTTCCTGTCACATTCCTGTGGCTTGCAATGCTCCTGTCCTCTTGTCTTGCAGCAGTGTCTCTTTACCATGTTATCACCCTGAAAACAGAGCTAGAGGCTCTGCACAGCGAGCTGATCTACAGCATCCAGGCGAGGTCTCCGCTAGACCAACCACTCGTGTCCCCCGATGAAAACAAAGCAGGTAGCCCTGTTTCTTCCTTCCTGCAAGTGTCTGCAGCTGGCTCCAGGCAGGTAAGCTGGAGGAGGTGGGTTTGGACTTGCAGGGCATGGACCAGTGTGGGGCTGCTCTCACTGACTCTTGCTTCTCCTTGCTAGGAGAGCAGGCTTGCTGGTACTGGCACAGCTGAGAGCTTCCCAAAGGAAATCTGGAACGGGAGTAGAAACAGGGGCAGGCGGTCTGTTGACAACACAGAGGAAAAAGGTAAGTACCAGCTGATGAAGTGGGTTGGGATGCTGCTCTTGGATACTGTCTAGAGAAAAGCAGGAGTGTTTGATTTGTGTTTTCTTTCTCCTGTCAGTTGATCTGTGCTCCCAGAGCCCATTCTGGTTTTCAAAATTATTGGTGGATGAAATGTGTTAACCATAGGCATTTCTCTTAAAGGACAGAATATTAAATCACAGAATGTTTTGGTTTTGAAGGGATCTTTAAAGGCCATGTACTCCAACCACCCTGCCATGAGTAGGGACATGCTGTTTAAGGTACCAGATATTTATGCTGTCTGCAGGTTGAACTTTGATTGTTAGATCCCAAATCTGCATGATGTGTTAGAGTTGAGAAAGGCAAATTCAAATCATTCAGATTTTTAACTGTTCAATTCTCTCTGATCAAAGTAGGGAGGGAAATCTATTAATAAAAATGCCGATTCACTTTTCTGGGAAATATACTCATCAAAAAAAAAAAAGAGAGAAGTAATGAGAACTTTAAGGAAATAGGAGCTTTTAAGAAGAAAGGCTGGCTCATACCTGACAAAAAGGCAGACTACAAGGAATTCAGAAGTTTAGCATCATTTCTACATTAAAACAACCTATCAATATATAGTAAAATTAATAAAGGAATGCCTATCCAGTAAGATTATTTTGGTCATGGTTCTCCTTTTTAAAAGGTTCTGCAAAGAGCACTGAAGACTGTGCTCCATAAAAGACTTCTGATGTGTATTATAGAGTTGACACATTAATGGGATTTTTTTTTCCTTTGGAGATAAAATGCCTTTATTCATTATTTTTCCAAACACAATGAGGTCTTATAAGATGAAATGCAGAATTTTATTTTACCAGTTTGTACACATACACTAATTGCACTGAGTAACTAAAATATTCCTGAGTTGCTAAATCAGTTCACTCGTCTTATGTATACTTTTATATTATTTTAACTGATATCTTGAGCTATTTAGAGAAGTTGAAATGGAGTAAATGATAGGTAAAGACTAAATGAAGCTTTGCATAAAATGTGTTTCTCAGTGAGCAACTAACATGAAATGTATTCCACTTGAGCTTCAGTAAGCTAAATGAAATTAAAGTTCTAGAGTATAATCACTCCACTTACTTCCAATATTCAAAAAAACCCCATTAATTTAGGGCATCACTTAAAATCCATAGGTTTATATGAGATTTATTCTATTTCAGTCTTTGATTCAAGATCTTGGCTAAGAAAGATTTCGCAAACAGGACTGAGGTCATGATTGCTTAAATTGTATTTCTTGTAGCTTGTTTCCTACCACAGGAACCACAGAGCTCCCCTGCCCTCCCCACCCTAGGAACTCCCAAAAAAAAAAAAAGTGATCTGAAGTACAAATATCATAAAAAATAAGGAGATTAATTTTTTTAGATGAATGTTAGTGCATCAATACTCTGCAAGGTGTCCAGTTTCCTTCACAATAGCTTTCATCTTTAGTCTTATTGCTATTTGAGGTGAGCAGGGTTTGAGGCTCCTCAGCTGTGCTCCTGAGTAGACTTTTGATTCTTCTCATCATGTAGCCCCCTCTGATTATACCTGTTTACCTGTAATCTACCACATAAAATTTCAATTAAGCTACCTATTTCTGTAAACTTTTTTTTAAAGGTACAGCTGGCTTTAAAGTTGTTTAGGATGCATGAAAGAAAACACAGAATATGAACATTCATTTTAAAGTTGGCCTATTATAAAAATGTTTTCTAACATGAACCTCATATTTTTGTATATAAAAAAGAAAAAATGTCAATTGCAAATCTGGCATTTATGTTAAAGTTGTCTGTTAGAATTAGCTTTCTACCTGCTCTAATTACAAACAATTTAGCTTTTCAGAATTCAGTAACCTATATTTTCTCAGATCAGATTTCACTGATGGCCATGAACCCTACTAGTCAATGTTAAACTTTGTTTTAGCAGAGTGAGTTAAATAGAAGAACATGGTGTTGTTAATGGTGCTGAATCCAGTCTACTACTTGGTCATGTACACAGAATTACAGGCCCTTCATTTTGATCTTTTGACATTCATATCTGGGTTCCAGAATCCCATCAGTCTCCAAATTGTCCTGCAGATGTATGACAGTCATTCTGTTATAATGACAAATAAATCAAGGTATTGAGTGAGGTGCCTGTTCTTGCTCTACTTCTGTTTGCTTCAACAAGGTCTCAAAATAGAGTCTGATTTCTTAACTAATTGTTGACTCATCATTTTACTTTTATATGGATGATTTCCTTAGAAGGTTAATATTTGGAAATGTCACTGGATGTTTCCTTAGAAAGGAATATGGATCAATTCCTTAGAAAGCTAATATTTGGAAATGTCACTGGTATCTAATTGCTTCTCTTGTGCTTCAACAGAGAGCAGAAGTAAAATGTAGAACTAATATCTTGTTTATAAATAAAGTTACTGTTCAGTTCTGGGATTTTAGACTTTAATCATAAAATTCCAGGAATGGATGCCCCATCATTCTTTTTTTAGACCTACTACAGCCCGTTTTAAGCATACTGAATTTTCATTTTAATGCATACAAGTGAAGCATTTTAATTAAAGACAATTGAATGAAAGTGGATTTAACACAATGTTGTTTCCTACCACAGGAACCACAGAGCTCCCCTGCCCTCCCACCCTAGGAACTCCCAAATAAAAAAAAGTGATCTGAAGTACAAATATCATAAAAAATAAGGAGATTACTTTTTTTAGATGAATGCTAGTGCATCAATACTCTGCAAGGTGTCCAGTTTCCTTCACAATAGCTTTCATCTTTAGTCTTATTGCTATTTGAGGTGAGCAGGGTTTGAGGCTCCTCAGCTGTGCTCCTGAGTAGACTTTTGATTCTTCTCATCATGTAGCCTCCTCTGATTATACCTGTTTACCTGTAATTTACCACATAAAATTTCAATTAAGCTACCTATTTCTGTAAACTTTTTTTAAAGGTACAGCTGGCTTTAAAGTTGTTTAGGATGCATGAAAGAAAACACAGAATATGAACATTCATTTTAAAGTTGGCCTATTATAAAAATGTTTTCTAACATGAACCTCATATTTTTGTATATAAAAAAGAAAAAATGTCAATTGCAAATCTGGCATTTATGTTAAAGTTGTCTGTTAGAATTAGCTTTCTACCTGCTCTAATTACAAACAATTTAGCTTTTCAGAATTCAGTAACATATATTTTCTCAGATCAGATTTCACTGATGGCCATGAACCTACTAGTCAATGTTAAACTTTGTTTTAGCAGAGTGAGTTAAATAGAAGAACATGGTGTTGTTAATGGTGCTGAATCCAGTCTACTACTTGGTCATGTACACAGAATTACAGGCCCTTCATTTTGATCTTTTGACATTCATATCTGGGTTCCAGAATCCCATCAGTCTCCAAATTGTCCTGCAGATGTATGACACTCATTCTGTTATAATGACAAATAAATCAAGGTATTGAGTGAGGTGCCTGTTCTTGCTCTACTTCTGTTTGCTTCAGCAAGGTCTCAAAATAGAGTCTGATTTCTTAATTAATTGTTGACTCATCATTTTACTTTTATATGGATGATTTCCTTAGAAGGTTAATATTTGGAAACGTCACTGGATGTTTCCTTAGAAAGGAATATGGATCAATTCCTTAGAAAGTTAATATTTGGAAATGTCACTGGTATCTAATTGCTTCTCTTGTGCTTCAACAGAGAGCAGAAGTAAAATGTAGAACTAATATCTTGTTTATAAATAAAGTTACTGTTCAGTTCTGGGATTTTAGACTTTAATCATAAAATTCCAGGAATGGATGCCCCATCATTCTTTTTTTAGACCTACTACAGCCCGTTTTAAGCATACTGAATTTTCATTTTAATGCATACAAGTGAAGCATTTTAATTAAAAGGACAATTGAATGAAAGTGGATTTAACACAATGTTGTTTCTTTTTTTATGGGGTTTATTTGTCTGTGCTAATGCATAAAACTATTAGTCATCAGTAGCTGAACATTTTGTGTCTTCAAAAAATTTCCAGCTCGGGTAGGTTTGAAGAGAAGTGTTTTAAGCATCAATTCCAAATAAAGCTGCACAGTCAGCAGTCAGAACCAGAGTTCTTGATGCAGTGAGTAGGAGGTAATGGGGGATTTTGAAACGTACACTCCTGGCAAATGTCATATCGGGACACGTTACAACAGATGTACTTGGTTTTTTTTGTCTTTCTCTTTGCAAATTTCATCCATGGAGGAAAATTGGTGCATAACAAAAGACCTCTCCTGAATTTTATATTCTATTCACAGTTATTGATTGCACTGCCTGTGTGTTTCTTCCTAAGCTGCATGTGCACTTGAATGTAGGAACAAGATTTAGGTCCCATTGCCTAAGCCAAAGTACCAACATCAGGTTTCATTTTCACACTCCTTCAGTGCCTCAATCTGGTCATTATTGTGGGATTCTGATTCCCATGACCTAGGGAGGTGATAATCAGGCCTTCTGTAAGCACAAAACCTGGGATCAGACTGGAGCCCCCAGGGACCACTTTTACTTTGGTGTACTGAGGTTGCCCAACTTGCATGTATAAAGGAGCTGAGGAGCAACTCCATGTAATTCCATAAATCAATGAGGCTGGGTCACCTGGCATGTAATTTGGCAATTCGTTTTTTTTACTAGCAGTTTTCAGTTTCTACTGCAATAGCAGTCGTGTCTGTGGGAAATAATTATTACCTTCCAAGCATGGTGTTAGAATTTTGCCTTTGCTCTCGATAAAATTGCTGTACTGGAAAATTGGTACATTTGTTGGTTGGAAGTGTTTTGACTGTGTATGTTGTTACTTTGGATATCTGCGACAGAGGGATGGCAAGAGGTTTTACAAGTGGCACTTGACTTCAGTGATCTTTGAATTGAGAAGTACACTTTTTTTACTAGCTTAAACAAATTCTACATATAAAATTCCCTTACCAAATATTCACATTACTTCATATTTTATTGTTTGATGAGGTCAAATATGAAATAAAAATTAAAATCAAATTAAAAAGGAAAAAGAAAGGCCTACTTCTTGAAAATATATGTTATCCTTATTTGTTTCTGCTGGCAGAAGTCTAACTCAAAAGGAAATAGACCCTTCTATGAAAAAGGAGAGAAAATTACTTGATGCAATTCCTGCAATTTTACATTAAGAATTTCATTGAATGAATGAGTGAATAAATCAGTGCTGTGTATCATGCAGAACACTGTTCAGTTAAAAATACACCAAATAGGCTCTAAGTTTAAACCCAGTATTCTGCTATATACTGTATAATAGAAGTCTTAATTCCTAGTAAACAATTCCCTTGTTTTTCTAAAGGTAACGTGTTATTAGCAAATCCATGAAGGCCAAAATAATGCTATTAATTCTTTGAAGATGTTTGTTAGCCCTTAGTTATACATGCAACTATTATCAAGGCATTTTAATGCAGGGACAGACTGAATCCATAATTAATACCATATAAAGACATCTCTATTAAAAAATATCAGATTAACCAGTTGTCCAGGTTTCTACTGTGATAGAGCTCATGAAAACCAGTTTATAAAAATGCACAAGCAAAAACTAGAAGACTTCTTGTGATGAGAAATCAAGAAGTTAAGGGAAGAAAAACTGCAAATGCTTCAAGAAAATGCTTGTCTTTATAAATTAAATTGTCTGGTGTTTAAATGTGCTTTGGGAAGCCTACAGAGAACAGATCTAGACAAAAAAGGAACCTATATAAGGAGGTCTGGGTTTGTTGGTTTTTTTCCAAGGTTAGGGTTTTTCCTAGGTTTTATTTCAGCAAAAATGAGCACAAATGTCTCAGACCTCAGATATCAAAATTTAATATTTTATACATGAGCTTACAAATATTAAACTTGAAATTTTGTTTGGATGGATCATTAAGTGAGATTGCAAAATACTAAAATTATTATGCAATTTTAAAAATAACAAAGTTTGCATGTGAGGGAAAATTTTATTTTATCAATATAAGTTCTTAAATCATGGAGATATGCTGTCCTTCAGAAAAAGATATAGAGATTTTTTAAAATTGTGACTACATTGCTCAACCAGTAGAGAACAACATCATTGCATGTGCTGGCTGTGGTTTATAAAGGCATCTGGACTGTCTAACATATTCAGAATTGGGTTTTCTGTTCATGGAATAAGACAGACTCAGAAATGAGCTTCTGCCAACCCACAGCCTGCAGAGCAATTAAATCAACTGAGAAAAAGAATGTTCATCAAGCAAAGCTATTATATAAAAGTCACAAGAGGATGGGGCATGCTTTGTCATTCTAGAGACACTTTTATACAGATAGATCTCATGGTGAAACTCAGTCTAGGTATTTTTACACATTTTCAAGTTGTATGGCATTAATCCTGCATTTTGCTTTCATTATTAATCAAAAATCCTCTAGACTACAAAGATGTTGCTCAGATTTGACTTACACTGGGCTAAAAGACATTAAATAGCAACTATTCAATGTGTATTTTGTAATACATGTATTCTTCATATTGTACTTGAGATTAGGGTACTTCTTGGAATACAATTGCTGGTGTTTTTTAACAACATTTACTTTTTACTGAAAATTCCTGTAAATTTACCCAGAAAATGTACTTTGTGTATCCATATCTTCTCCTTCTTAGTAGTAATGTTTACTTGGATTTTTTTCAACAAATTACTTAATTTGAGGCATGTAAATAGTTCCACTGAAGTCAAAGTACTTGTATACACTGGAAATATTTGTGTCAACTTTGGCTTCTGAACATATTTTTGAAGCACGTTGTTGTTCAATCCTTCAAGCACTTTTTTTAGCTATTGTCTTTTGTAGCTTTAGGGAAAATGGCCACTGTACTAGCTTCTGTTGTCATGAAGGACACAATTGCATTCATTTTCTCCAAAAACAAGCTTACTATATTCTGTGGAGGCTTGTTCCTATCTGCATATATTAAAAGAAAAGAAACAGATCTTTTTTATACAGATTAAGTGCAGATCTGATGTCTTTAGGATGAAGTAGAGTTGGTATGTTTTTTTTAAAAGATGGAGATGATCTCAAACTGTACTGATCTTGCAGATTTTAATTACTGTGAGCAGTTCTCAGCAATGCTGACTAGAATTTCAGTGCTGCAAGCAGCTGAAACAGAAATCCACACTTGCAAACTGAGAATTAGGATAGTTTGAAGAATGCCCACCAAGTTTGCAGGCAAGTTTAGCAAGAGTTGCTAAAGCAGGCATAGCTTTCACTGCTTGCAGACACTTCTCACTGGCACACAGCTGGATAGCAGCTGGTTAGTGGGAATCATCACAAATCTTCTCGTCTGGATAGTGAAAAATCTGGTGCCCACATTAGTGAGTTCTTTTAAAAGCAAGGATTAAAATTTTGTTTTAGCTTACTGAAATACTAGGTGACCACCAAATTCCATTCACTAGGAAGACATTTTGTTCCAAAATGAATTAATAACTTGTGAAATTAATTGCCTGATGTGTTATGTTGTGTGTTTCCATAAAATTGCATTTTCATTTTATTTAGAAGTTTATTTTCCAGAAAATTATTTTGCTCACAAGTGTGATAGGAAAATGTATGAAGTATAAAACCTTTATTAATTTTGTGTTGGCATGAGGTTTTTTATTTCCTACCTGAAAGTAGATAATTCAGATGCCCTTAAATTTTTGGTTTGAAAAATCTATAAATTGTAGCACATTATTGATGTGTATTGGTAAGACTCAAAAACACATTTCAGTGCAGGAGACAGGAGTTTGGATGGCAGAATTCCTATTACCATGAGAGATGCAGGTTGTGTGATCATTCTGGAACTGGTGCATTCCCAGATGTGCACTTGAATCCTTCTGTGCTGCCAGTTGGCACTGCTGAGTGCTGGTGAGCATCCAGCCCTCCTCTGCTGTTTTCAAGAAGGACTCCTTAAAAAGGAGACTTAGAAACATAAAGAGACTTCTTTCCACCCAAATCCTCTGGCTACCTGCTGTCCACAAAGAGGTTTGTGCCACTGGACACTTGGCTGCCCATGTGGGTACCACTGAGAGATGCAGAAACAGGATCCCACATATCCATGGCATTCCCCTTTATAGCCAAATCTGTGTGGCCAAATCTAACCCACAGCCTTCTTGTCTGAAAAGTGGCAAACAAAAGGGAGCAACCCATGGCAGAATTTTCTTCTCTTGCCTCTTAATAAATTCATTTGGTCTCTGTCATGTGCAGTAAGTATTACTACTCAGTTTTCCATCCTTCAAAGTGGCATGAGAACCAGATGTTTAGATTAAAATCTGCTCCAAGCAAGTGCAGCTAATTTTTTTTCCTTTTATTCTGTTGCCTGACACTTATGCTTAGCAGTTTTTTTTACAAGATCTTTGTTTCACTTGAAAATCTATATTTTGACATTCTGCAGTATTTTTTTCTGAACAAATAACTTATTTCTCATTAGTGTCACCAGTCTCTACAGTTTTGAGCCACACATTTTGACAGATACAAAGCTATTTGTTATGTGTGCATTAATTTGCTAAGGGTGCATTAATTTGCCAATTCTCTCTATTTTCCCTCTTAGTATAGGTTGATCTAGGGTAGGTATCTGAAAAGATATTGAAAGTACATATATATGGACTTTAAGAATTTATTATGAAACTATATATGACTAATATTTTACAGCAACTATAAATAGAAAGTAATTTCTCTAAATAATATGTCAAACATAGTTAAAAAATCTGCTGTCTATTGGTGGGGTTGGGGCTTTTTTCAAGCTTTTGTTTAGAAAATTAATAAGCCTAATTGACCTAATGACTTTTGAGCTCATTTGACTTACTGCTACATAATTATAAGGACCAGATATGGAAACAAGCAAGTGTTCCTTGTTCTGCTACCTGAGGCCTCCCACTTCACTCTCTAAAAGTCATCTAGTATATGTTGTGACAGGAATTTTCATTTTGTACATATGAGTAAAATCTGTGTTAAAACTGATATGTTCTGGTTTAAAATAAGTGGTGAGATTGAGAGATTTCTTCCATGACCTCTTTTTTTCCTTAAAGTAGTTTCATAAGTTTATTCTATTACTGACTTATGTTTCTTTGATTTCAAAATGCTTTCACTTTGCAGTGCTGCAGGCCTGCTTGCAACTGATTGCTGACAGCAAAAGTGATATCCAACAGAAAGGTAAGAATATGTGCCATGATTTATAGTTAACTATTCCATGGGATAACTGTTTGAACAAATTTTACCTAACTTCAAAGCAGTAACTGAGTTTTAACAGCAAATTTAAAAATAAAATAAATAAATATTTTTTAAAATAACCCAACAACAACAACAAACAAACAAAAAAATCAAAAAACAACAAGGAGGTCCCTGCATCTGGAAGGTCCCTATATCTGGATGGCTCTTGCAAATATCATATTTCCAGTGGGGAAATCCACCTAGGGAGACTGGAAGTTTTCTATCTAGAAGTCAGCCTTTGTTATTTTTCGGCAGGTGAAAATGGAGAAAATAACATTTCCAATCACCAAAATTATTTTGTCTTTTAGATGATTCAAGCATTGTCCCTTGGCTCCTGAGCTTTAAACGTGGAACAGCTCTGGAAGAACAAGGAAATAAAATAGTGATCAAAGAAACAGGTTATTTTTTCATATATGGCCAGGTGAGAAAGCTCAATTCACTTCAGCACCTGACTTTTGTAAGGATTTTTTAATGCCTCCATACAATAAGTTTAAAGTTTTCACCTCTTCTTTCTGTAGGTTTTATATACAGATACCACATTTGCTATGGGACACCTAATACAGAGGAAGAAGGCTCATGTGTTTGGTGATGATCTCAGCCTGGTGACGCTGTTTCGCTGCATCCAGAATATGCCACAGTCTTATCCAAATAATTCTTGCTATACTGCTGGTAAATATCTGCATTTCCCTTTTCTTTGTTTGCAAATAATAAGCAGTATGAAATAGAATCTGTAGTGCTGGGCAATTGTATTGTAGCAGTCATAAAGTACGGGGTCTGCATTCATGGATCTGGCTAACTGAAAAATTACAGAATATTTTCAGAAAATACACTTTTATATGAAATATCAGCAACTGGAGATTATGCATCTAGCTTGGTGATCTGAACAATTTAGCTCTCTCCATTGACTCTGTAATGTGGTTAAACATTTTGGTGCTTTCAGTGATATGCCTGAGGCAGGCAAGAGGAATACCTACTGTCCTCACTGAAGAACTCAGTTTAACTTAGGAATTGAATTCCACATTTAGTCATCCCAAGAAAATATTGAAGTGCTATATTCTCCTTTGAAATGTCATGTATGGATTTTAGCCATCCAATACTTGCATACTTTACTGTGATATTTCTACTCCTTATAAAGGCCACTGGATTTTTAGTCTTTGGTTTGATGAAAAACAGTTAATTCCTATAAGGTGGTATTTATGACGGCACAAATTAGAAACATCGCAAGAAAGACAAATTAAAATATTAAATACAAGTCCATCAGACTCAATGGTCAATATATATGTATATTCCTGCATTTAAGGAATTAGTGTCAAGGCCTATAAAATCCCATATATCATCTCTTATCTGTCTGTCTTTCCACCTTAATGATGGAAAGATTTGAGGGTTTTCTCTTTGGTTATTTTCTAGCAAGATTTTTTTGAAAAAGTGGGCGACACTGAAGGATGGAGTTGACTGTCAGCAAATAATGACATTATACAAATTGGATGTGGCAAAAAGCTATTTTTTTTCCCAATAAAAAAAATTCCAAACGACTATCTAACTAGATACTTTGTCCTGGCAATTGAGGATGTCCAAACACTTCCTTTGATTTTTTGCCCCTTTTTTGAAGGTGGTTATGTTGCTAGTCATGCATTCATCTATATTCTGATTTTACCCTTGTATTACTGCTCCCCTTTCCTAACTAGGATTTCTGTCTTGCCACTTCATGACTCCTGCTTCCCAAATTTCCCACTGTTCTGTTTTCACCTGGGAAAAAAGTTCTGACTGCTCTCTCTCATGCTGTTGGGCTGTGTCACCGCAGATATTAGATGTGTTCTCAGCTCAGCAGCTGCAGCTCGAAGGCAGCATGCTCTTGGTTATCATATCAGCTGATGTGTGTCTGGCAGGAGGCAAACTTTTGGTGCTCTGCAGTTGCAGTGGATCAGCTGATGTGTGGTAACTTCATTAGGCTGGTAAAGCTCATAAGACCTCCTCGAAAAGTGTGGGAACAGAGTAGTCTGGGGCCAGTGGTGCTCAATGCTGATTGTGACTGTCTCATCACCATAACATGAGGAACCTGGGTACACCACTGTCAGAAATTTTTGCTGTGTTTGCTGAAGTGAACCCTGCTATGCTGAGTGCAGTGTTGAAATTAAGTCCATCTTCACAGAGGATGTTAAGTGTCAGCTCTGGATAGGCTGTGAACACTAAGATTGTACCTAAAGATAAAAACACTCATCACAAGTAACAAGCCATGCTTATATTGGAAGATGACACATAATGACTTTTGAGTACCATTTATAAAGAAGTGTATTTGAGATATTAACTTAAAAATATTCCAAATCTTTTGCCAGGCATTGCAAAATTAGAAGAAGGGGATGAACTTCAACTTACAATACCACGGAGAAGGGCTAAAATATCCTTGGATGGAGATGGTACTTTTTTTGGTGCAGTAAGACTCCTCTGAAGCCCTTCATTTCTGTTTTTGTGCTTAATGCCATTTTCTTCTCTACCTATGCCTTTGTCAGAAAAAATATTGAATTGCAATAAAGCTGCTAATTCAGCCTCTCCCAATTTACCACAGGCTTCTAAGAATTTTGTTCACTTTAATATGCAAACCCAAAACAGGAAACATACCAGACATACTTGTGATATAACCACCATGTGATTACCAGAAAGCTAATTTATTTTAGACAATGGGACACTCTAGATAACAACTTTAAAACAATGAGGTTTTGGCTTTGAAACAATTTGTTATCCATGTGGTAAACCAAAGGAGGAGTTGCCCAAAAATAACAGCATGACCAGGACGACAGACTATCTAATTGTTATCAATTGAAAAGGAAATCTAAAATAAAAGTATGTCCCAGATTTGCATTATTTCATCAGTAAAGTATTTAATATATAAAGTGTGGAGAAAAAACATTGAGCAGTAGGTTCCACACCACAAAAAAAAATTGTTGATTGTTGTGTTCTGAGTTTTGGGGTTTTTTTTTTTCCTTTCCCCAGAGGTACTGGGGAAGGAAAAATTCTAAATGTCTGGGATAATTTAAAAAATACAGAATTGCAGCCACTGTCTTGCTTCTTCCCTGTGAACAAAAAGTGAATAAATTACTATAATCTATTAGCATTTACTAATTAGAATTAATTTTACTGGGAAAAGGACATGTAAAACACTTCAACAGCTCAATCTTCAAAGCATTGCTACTTGTCAAGGAATATGTGTACACTTCTGTGTAAACAAGGTTGGCACAGGAAGAAACACAGTGAGATTAGACACAACACCATGGTTGGAATTGGATTTCTGGCTCCATAATTTCTGCAGTCATATATAGATATGTGTGTAGATATATACAGTATGTAGACATATCTGTATATATTTGAGAGTATGTATACACAGATTGGTCTTGGGCATTTAGGAGTAGAATTTTATCTTCTTTTGAGCAGTTTATCCAATGGAAATACTACTTCATACATATTTGTTATATTTCCCTTGCTTCTTGCCATGATCAGTTCTATGGAATACAGTAAAAAGAAAAATCCAATAGATCTGGAACCAGCTATTCAACTAAGAAAATACACTTGTATCTCAGAGGCTTTTTCTGTGGTTTTGAATATAATGCTTAACTCTGTTTTACAAAAAAATTCAGACCTGTAGAAAAAATAAACAGAAGTCCTTTTTCCTTTTTTTTTGTCTGGCTGATTTGTTCAGTAGGTAGTACTTTTGCCTTTTTTTATCCCAAATATTTTATGGTCAAAGGAGCTATTCTGCTTTTTGCCCTGCTCTTAAAGAAGCATTGAAGTACTTTAGTAATAGAGAAAAAGTAACACCCTAAATAATGAATTGCACTTTATTTGAAAAATATTTTTAGGACCTGAGAATTGTGTAATATATAAGTTCACTTAGTAAAGAAAAGATGCTCTGCATATTGCAGTTTCCTTGTCTGTTTTTATGAATTGTGTTTTGATTGATTTCTCATGGTGATAGATAATAAATAAAAGCAATTTGGAGCTCAGAATTATAAACCATGGTAAACTAATGAAACAATTATTTCATCTTCTCTGGGCTTTGGGAAGACATTTCAGCAATAAGCATATGTGTATTGGATTTTTACACTGGGATTTTTGTGAGGCTTATCTACAGTTTCAAAATATCTGCAAGTCCTTTTTTAAAATGTCTTTGTGTGTTGTGGAGCTGAAGCTGCAGCTGCTTTTTTCTTTTTCTGTTTCTTTTTCTTTTTGATCTTTATTATTATTATGATTAAACTTAGATGTGCTGAATTTGCCAAAAAGACTTTTTAAATCCTCTACAGGAGCCCTCAATTTAACCAAGGTTGAATAATTCTGCATATAGGTAAAACGACTGTTAGCATACAGTGAGTTGTTTGTTATTACCGAAGTACATTAATTATGCCCAGAATCTCTCATCAAAAGTTTGTTGATTTTAGCATTGTCTGATTATAGGAAAAATGATGTTGTTACTGTTGCTTTCCCAGAGACTTGGTAGCTAAACTTGCAAATCTAACTTTTATTGTGTAAGCTTCCCCAGTGGTTTTGGTGGGCTTGTCTGCACTTAGCTTAAGCCATTTCCCAGGCTGTATTTCTTCCTTCTGCTGCTGACAAATGTGCAAAGTGCAGACATTTGGAAAAGGTCTGGCGCATGTTTTGGCTTGGAGGTAAACTTCTGTCTTTTGAAAGAAAAATTTTCAAAGGTGTTCCCTTCCTTAGAAGGTTGAAACTGAACTTCAATTTCTTCACAAAAAGCATGAAGCATGTTTCTGTGAACCATGAGAACTCCCACGTGTGCAGAGTGCAAGCTGACAGACTGTTCAGATATTTCTACTGACAAATCTGGCAATTTTTTTACTGTCAGATTAACTTTTCACTGGCTTCATGAGAAAACTTGTCTTTTCAAAATAAACCTGCTTCTGCAAAAGTTGAGTTTTAACAGATCAGCATTTTCTGATCAAAGCATAAAGAAAAGGAGAATAGTTCATCCCTGATCATTCTGCTAACAAGCTGGTGATACAGAAGGTAGCAAAGTGCATCCAGACCCCCATCACACATATGCTTCAGTGAGTGGGAGTTAGTGAAGCACTCTGCATTTGGGAGATATTTAAATAAGTGTGATAGGCAATAATTAGTATCTAATTGGTTCATACAATATTCTACATTTTTATCAAGGATATCTAGCATTTAAGAGAGGTTTCAGCAAATGCAACAAACTTTGCATCTGGTTCTTTTTCACATGGTGTTAAGTAGCACCACGAGGGACTTTTTCTTTCCAGTACATTTTGACAGAAAGTGTGAAGTTGTATCATTCTTTCCTTTTTAATAATGTGAAGTTGACAGATGTATAGCTGCTTTGAATGTAATGTATTTAATGTAATGTGCATCTCATCTCTTTTATATGATGTACAGTGACACACCCTGCCAACATGCAGAGTATATTCATTATGTGACCTTTCTATATCTGACTGTTTCTCAAATTGCTCAGCATTTGCCAATTTAAGACTCATTTCAGAGGTCCCATAATTTTGCCAAGCTTATAGTGCTGGAGCTGACAGTTTCTGTACCTCTGGTTTGTGTCTTAGGTTGAATTATCTTGGGTTGTCTTCAGCCCTCAAAGTTCTACTCTTCTAAAGATGAGGTTAGGAAAAATGGATTCTTTGGAATTTATTTTAAAGCTTTGGCTACCTTTTCTTTGGAAAGGACAAGAGATTTTGCTTTGAAAGAAGAAATGTGTATAATGTGGGTTTTTCTTTGTTTCAAAAGAGTTTTCTTTCTTCCTTCCTCCCTTTCTTCTGGACTCTCACAGGGTATATGCTTTTGAACAATATTTTATGCTCTCTCATGTTAAGCATATTCTATCTCTATGGAACTTTCAAAAAAAAGAGGAAAATATTCCCAGCAGTTTTGTGTCTGGATTACATCAGTAAGGTCTAAGCTTGTTTTTCAAGGTCAGTCCAAACAGGAGTGAGAAGGAAGCTCATGCAAATACAGGGAAGAGGGAAGATAAATATTTGATGTAAAAAGATTCTCATGGAGTTTGCAGGTTACACAGATCCCAGCAGTGACAGGGAAAACAAATTAGACTTGGAGCTGGATGGCAGGAACAGGAGAGACCTTAGCTAGGATTTAATTTATTGATTTCTAATTCACAAGCTCTCTTATTCATAGCTCACAACTCATAACTCATGCACCTATGAGCAAAACATAGCTGCTGGGAAAAGCTCTGGTTCTTCCTCCTGTGCCGTGGCACAGGTGTCACACTGTGAGACATGAAAGCCACAGCAATCCAGCTGCCGCTGCAGCCACTTCAAAAACTGTTTGGGTAAGCTGACACTGCCAGCTTGGACATTTGGCCTACACCATCTCCAGGAGTCAGCAGGTCTTGCCCAGTCAATGGCTGCAGGAGACAGCAGGCTGCAGGTGACAATGGCTGCATAAGGACCTTTACTCCTTTCTGGACTTTGCTTTGGCTGAACAGCAGAGACCCCAGCACACATCAGGGAATAACACAGAGCATGAGCCATGTGTTAGCCAAAATCTGAGCAGGAAGTGAGTGAAGAGCCACACCATGGGGAGTGCAGTCAGCCACTGACACAGGTTGTTCACAGATTTCCAGCACTTTTTTGAATAAATCCCTGAAGAACATATTCTGAATTCGGTATTGATCCTTCTTTGAGCAGGATGAAGTACAGGCCTCCTAAATGATCCCTTGCCCTGGCTGATTCTCTGATAAGAAAGCAGGAGATGTGAGAGGCAGAGAAAGGACTGAAATTGGTGGGTCAGAAAAGGTCCTGCTGGGGAAGGAAGGGTGTTCATTTCCCGAGTGCTAATGAAACACAGGGTCCTCAGTGTGTGCTTCAACAGGATCAGCAAACATTTATGTGCTGAGCAGGGCAGGTTCCAGTTCAGCACAGCAAGCTGCTAGTAGTCATCAGGTACTGCATGACCTCAAACCTAAGAGTGTAAATTGAATCAAACCATGTGGCCAAGTAATAATCTTCATTCACTCTCTTGCAAGTTTCCTTTGACTTTTTTTCCTGCCCCCCTCCCCAGTTCACTAAGTGGATAGAAGGTAGATACTTCATCCTGTGGAAAATAGGATATTGATGGAAAGTGTTTTAAGCTGAAGGCCAGAAATATATCTCAGAAATGTTGAAAGGAAGTAGTAAATGAGGCAGAACATGCAAGAAGAGACATTACAGTGTCCTGTCTAAATCAGAATTGCATTCCCTTTCTGTCAGTGAGATCTGGCTGAAAAGTGATATTTACTTTTCACAGATGTTAATTTTTTTTTCTTCTTTTAAGGCTAGAATTGTTTCAGTTTTGACTTAAAACCACTTCTACTAAAACATTTTGGCCAATCTACAGATCCTGTCTCTAGTCCTGATTAATGTCAGTCGTTCCAATGGCTCTGGGAAGTCCTGTATCACAACATGTATGTGAATACCCCCAACTGTGCTTAGGGTACTTGCTTCCCAAAGCTTCTCAGCTTAGGGAGGAGTCTTGACGAGCTCCTTTTAATTTAGAGACTTCCACTTTCAATTTCCCTGGCTCAGAAGCCAACAGCCCTTTTGGAAGTCTAAGCTCAGTTCCCCCTGGGCATAATTTTCAGTTTCATAACAGTTTGTTCAGTCTGAAATATTTTAAGGAGAACATGCTGGGCTCTACAAACTGTGGTTTTGACAAAGCTCTCTTTGGTCCGAAAATTTCCAGACTGCCCTAGCCTTTGCTGTAGAGTTCCTTAAACAAGATTTTTCACAGGTGGTCACTGAGTGAACGTTCCTCATTCTCTGTCTGACTGACTGATGCCCTTGTGGTCTCATTTGCAGAAGTGTTGAAACACACAGCTGCAACTGAAATTAGCAGGAGCATGCTTTGAATACATGGAGGGCTGTATATTTCTCTAGAATCCTCCTGTGGAAATACTACAGCAACAAATATTGTGAAAAAGCCCCAGGGGAAATACATTCTGATATGGAAACAAGCATAGTTAGAAGTCTGTAGTCAGCCAAGAGGCATGTTTTGGGAAAAGTGTGAGGAAAAGTTCTTAAATTATTGCTTGGGTACTGGACATTGTGTGCTTTGAACGTGATGGGGATCTCAATGGGAAGGGCGATGTGAGAGCATATAAAGTAACTTCTGCTACTAGGAAAACTTTGTCCCATCTTCACTATGAGCATTTAACTTTGCATTGGAACATTTGGTGGAAGTTGAAGACAGGATATCCAGGGGTCTGTTTCTATTTACTCCACTTAAAAGGGAAGTTCTACTCCTCACAAACCTAATAGAAAGTACTTCATGTAGCTGTGGAAGGGCTAGTGACAGTTCTATCTGTGCTTAGAAAGTGTTTGTCTTGACATTAAGGGATCTTGAAAACAGGCATTTGTTAATTCCTGGCACCACTGGAGAACAGACAATTTTAAAGCATTTTTAAAGGCAGAAGAGCAAAGGGGAAAGATTTGCCAGAGGACAGCAGATAAGCACTGCTTGGTGGAAATCTGCTGTCTCAGGATTTCTTACCTAGCTTTGTCTTCAGAACAGAAAAGTCACAAGGATGACATGGATTTGAAAAGCTAAGTGAGTCTGTTTTGCAATAGGCACTGTTGATTTTTTTTCTTTCATTCAAAGAGTAGTTTTTCCATCTCCCCATCAGCCCAAGAAGGGGCCAATAAGAGCAAAGTGAGTGGATGGGGTGAAGTGCACGTATGATGAGATGGTAAGTGGGAGAGGTAACCGAGATGTAGTTGTGTGGAAGGGGTGAGTGAAGATGAGACAACAGCAAGAAAACCATCCTGCTGCTGCTGCTGCTGCTGCCTACCTTCCCCCAGTGACTCCACTGCTCCATGCAACCTTTCAGTCCTGTGTTAGTCTGGCATTTAATGGCAACTGATAATTTTTTTGAGAGGAAGCTCATGATGGGTCACACGTCTCTATCCAATTATCAGTTGCAAATATGAGCCAAATTTACCAGTGCTCAACCTGCAAAATAATACTGGTGGTGCTCTGTTGGGCTGCTATGCTGGAAGTGAGTCAGGGCTGATGCAAACAAGCAGAGCAGGCTGATGAGAAATGAGGCTGAGTCTGACAATCTTTGTCTGTAAAAGGATGATGGTACACTTCCCTGCCTCTTAGGCTGCCAGAAATACATCTTCCACCACCAGCGTGTGCAGTGAGCTGTGGAAACAGGAGAAGCATGTAGTCTGCTACTTTTTCCACCACTTATTTTATTTCTTTCTTTACTTGTTCTTTCCAAAATCCCTTTGTCCAGCCTTATTTATCTCTGTACTCTGTTGCATTCATCGCTACTATACTCAGAACATATTAAAAAAAACCAAAACATCGTCAGTTTTGGCTGGATAACCTCGCACAGCCGTCGGCAGCCGCGCTCGGAGGGAGCTGGGGGGATGCGCAGGCGGTCGGTGCGGCCGCCCCGTCCCCAGCGGAGGGCAGCAGCCGCCGCCGCTTCCCATCCCAGCGCAGAACGAACCGCCCGGGAAACTCCTCTGCCTTCTAAACTCCGTGCGCCACTTCTGACCCTGCAAACGGGAAACGAGGAAAACAAAACGGGAAAAGCAGAAAGGACAAGAGAAAAAGAAACAAAAAAGCTTCTGGGGCGCCAGTGCCAGTGAAATAAGCTTTTCTGCCAAACTATATGATTAATTATGAACTAGTTCTATGAATAATCATAGAATATCCTGAGTTTGAAGGGACCTACAAGGATCATCAAAATCCAGCCCCTGATCCTGTTCAGGACAGCCCCAAAAATCACACCAACACACGCAAAAATTTTAAGAATTTTGGTCACTATTCTAATTGGATTAGGCCCACCTTGTTATTAATTCTCTTTTCCCTCTATTGGCATACCTGAGTCTACACACTCTCAATGTATATGTAAGATCAGCCTCGTATGAGAAATTATAATTTATTCATCTGCAATTTCCCACCATGAATGGATCCTTCTCCAACCTCTGAACAGCCAAAGGCTTTGTTTTGTTTTTTCTTGCCAACCAGGTTGAAAAACAAGGGTGAAAAGAAGAATATTTTTCTGTAACTTAGAAGCTAATGCTTTGAGAAATTTTCTATAAATCTATTCCCTCACCTTCATTTAATATCACAGAGGCAAGAAGAAAAAGGAGTCCTTGTATTGTCATAAGTATCTTACTTTTTTGGAGGCATTACTTGAGTGCCTGTAGCTATCTTCACATTTTCATTAGTTTCTAATACACCTTTCATTTTAGCTGAAAACCTCTTTTCTGTTAAATTGGGAATAATGCAAACCCCATCCCTTCTGATCCTACTCTCCAATTCACAACTTTAGAGCTTATATATACTTGCTTCTTTGGAGATGGTGATTGCTTATATATATTCATTAGTTCTCTTCACAAAGGAATTGTACTAAAACTGATCCCTTGGGATGCACAAACTTCTGGTCTGTGCAGAGGAGCCAGGCAGAATGGCAACATTACACACCATTGTAGCTAAACAGTGCCTTATTGCTCAATTTTCTTACCCTAATGGTTATGAATATAGGAGATCAGATTGACTTTCTTTAAACACCCAGGAAAAGGTGCTTCTGATTTAATGAAAGACATCAGCATCTCCCATGAGGAGATCTCCATGTTTTGAGGTAACTATCTGGTACCTGACCTTAGCCCATGGGGAGAAAGAGGCACCTCTGTCTCAGTTTGACTTTTACTTATGTAAATGATTTATGGCTGAGGTGAATCATACTGAAAATTACCTTTTTTTTTTTTTCTCTGTGACTAAAAGACACCCAAGTTAACACCTCACACAATGTAGCTATCCAAATTGAGAATAAGCAGATAATGGCATATAAAGACAAATTAAAGCGGATAGTCTTCACGGCATGCTTTGTAACTTGGCATTTAAGGGGACAAACAGATCAAGAGCAGCCTGGCCGAAATGGGAGTGCTGCTGGGTGAGAGGCTGGACTTGACCCATCACTGTGGGTCCACATATGGGGCCCTCAGTTCCCCTCAGAAGGGAGTCAGTGCTTATCTCAAGCTGAAACCTCTTTGACATTCACAGCCTAGTCACTCCTGCTGATGAAAGCCCAGAGCATGACACAGTTTCATTCCAAAACCTGGCCCACAAGAGGAGGAAGTGGTGTCCTGACCTGATTTCAGATAACAGCTGGTGGTTAGTGCACTTGTTGAAGAAGTAGGGCACTGTCCTGAGCCTGGGAGGGGAATCAAATGTGAGCCTCAGGTCTCCTCTCTCATCACCCCTGCTCTGCAGAGCAAGCCCATGACAGCTGAAGGAAAGATTTAGCTGTGCATATGAGGACAGATGCTGAAAGGGTGAAACTTGGCCTTATTTGAATTCCAAAAGCAATGATGCAGATAAGTGCCAAAATCCTGTCTGAGAGTTCCCAAATTTATGGTAATGGCAGTGAGAAAGCTGAATGCTTGCTGCTGACTGCTGTGAGCCTCACTCTGCTCTGCCTACCTGTGTCTGTCTGAGCTCTTTGCTGAGGTGATTCTGAGCCTCTCTCAGCTGCAGATGGTGAGGGGTTAAGATACTTTTGGTATGAGTTGTTTTATCTTTAAACATTATAATAAAAACTTTTCTTACAATTTATTCATTCAACCAAAGTAAAATCCAAAAAAAGTTTATTTCAAGAAAATTCACAGATCTCTCAATCTCTAAATGCTTGTACTGGTACAGATACCAGTGGCTAACAGAGCAAATTAAGAGATGTATGTAGATGAGAAATAACTCATATCTGGTAGTAGAGACATTTTTTTTTTTTTTATCATTGGGAATCGTGACTTCTTAAGTAGGTTGCATTTGTGATGGGCTTTGTTTCTCCCAAAACTGATCTCCTTGTCTTTGGATAGTAAAACATCAGAGAAAGAGTATTTCCCAGCAAAATCTGTCTCTCGTAAATTCCAGAAACCCTTTTCCCTGTAACTATTTTCATTATTTTGTTTATATTGGAACACACATATTTTCACCCAGACAGAGAATCACGTTATTGTTTAGGCTGGAAAAGACCTCTAAGACCATTTGAGTCTAACCATTAACCCAGCCTGCCAAGTCCACCACTAAACCATGTCCCCAAGTGCCACATCTGCATGTCTTTTAAATACCTTCAGGAGTGGTGACCCAACCATTTCCCTGGGCAGCCTGCTCCAATGCTTGAAAACTCTTGCAAAAAAGAAATTTTTCCTAATATTTAATTTAAACCTCCCCTGGCACAACTTGAAGCATTTTCAACATCTTCTCTGATTATTTAGCTTGATACCTGGGAGAAGACCAAGTCCTCTTGCCTTGCTACAGCCTCCTGTCAGATAGTGGTAAAGAGCAATGAGGTCTTTCCCGAGCCTCCTTTTCTTCAGACTAAACACCCCAGCTCCTGAGCTCTCCTCATCAGACTTTGCTCCAGATCCACCGCCAGCATGGTTGCCCTCTTCTGGTCATGGTCCAACACCTCCATCTCTTTCTTGTCATGAGGGGCCCAAAACTGAACACAGGACTGGAGGTGAGGCCTCATCAGTGCTGCAGAAAAAAACAGTGAGGTTTCTCAAAGTACTCACATGGAGCTTCCTTGATCTCATGTATGCTAACATGCATGTGTCACTGTCTTTTTATGCCTTGAAGTTGGATGTCTTGAGAAATATACACCAAGAATGCAATACAGAGTATATCTTCCTCCACATGTTCACTTTCTAGTCTTCTGGCATTTTAGGTTATGCTTTTTTCCATTACAGTTCAAAATATAACTAAATACTTCACTTTTAACAGCTTCAATCCCAAGAGAATAAGAAGTACACAGGTTTCAGAAATTAAATTAAAGACATCTCCATTTTTCAAATAGTAGGATTGTTTAATTCATATCAGATGGTTTTCCTTAAACTTAAAAAATAAAACTCAGCCTTTCAGAACATTATTGGAAATGTTGTAATAAAAATAGCTTTCATAATTTTTTATATGGTAGTATTCATTTGTTTGCTCTCTTACTAGAATGACTAACAGTATGGATTGGTATCACTTTAACAAATCCCAATCTGGTTTGAATACAGAGCCATACAAATTCTCTCTGTACAGGCATTAAAGATAGACTGGAACCTTCAAAGGATGTTTCATCTAATCCTAGAATAGCATTATAGGACAGCTGGGCTGCCCTCAACGTGATTGTCTTTCACCACTGATCATAGAGTCTGGAGGGCAGGCTTAGATGAGAATAGCTCATTTTTTGTAGTGAAACCCAGGTGATATGAACCCATTCTGTGGTGCAGGAGGAAACAACACCAGATTTGTCTCCTGTTGGAAAACATGTGGACAATTAATTGCCACACAGCCTTCTAAATATATTAGTTGCATTACTCACCAGCTATCAGGTAAGTCAAACCTTGGAAAGGAATTGGGGTATCCTAATTACTACTTTACAACAGACCAGGAGGGCACTTTTGAAGCAGCTGTCCCACTCACCCCCAACTCCTGCAGTTTGGTTCGCGTGTCAGAGCAGTCCTGGAATACATGAGCCAGGCTCTTCCCGGGGTTGCAAACCCATATTGCGTGCTCCAGGACGACAGGTAAGGATCTGCAGCTGCTCCTGAGCACCCAGGCCTTGAAGACCTAGTGTAAATCAGAGTTCCAAGAAATAACATGACATTATCGTTGTGCAATGACTTTTATAAAGGTGGGTGCGGATCCACTGTGCTCTGAAACAAACAGAAGGCAGTAGTCGCTAGAGGGAGCCCCTAAATCATCATATCCTACACCAAACCCCGCTTCAGCTCCAGGATGTTGAAGCGCTTTAATAGTGTCGCAGAGTGTTACTGCCTCCAGCACTCAGTAAAGAAATGAGGGAAAAGACAGGAGTGTGCAAGACTTCTGCAAAATTCGACATTCATTCCACCTTCTGAAAAAATACAGGCTTTTTAAAGATTTCCCCACAGAAAACCATCTATTGCAAATTCAGTGCAAATTCAGTGCAAATTCAGTGCATTGGTTAGGAAGAGAATTAGCTTTGCCTAGACCTTTTAAAAATGTCATCTTCAAGTAGCACCAGTGAGAGTGCATTTACCTTTCCCTCCTTCAAAGATCAAACACAAAAATGGACACAAGTTGTCACTCCGAAAATCTTTAGACCACAAGCACAACCCCATTCCTTTAACTTCATAGCACCATAGGTGTGCCCAGTGGCAATTCCCAGCAGCCAGACTTCAACAAGTGCTACTTAGAGCAGCAAACTGGTCTGGCTCTCTCTGTGCATGAAGAAGGCTGTGTAAAAGACAGCAAAGGCATGTTCCCATTGTGTAACTGCAGGCATGCATTCCATTTTCTGCTGTATTCTAAGTTTAGTAAATAACATAGCAGTTACAGTTTGTGGTTTTCTGTTATGAACTCTATAGAATTTGCAAGAAGTCCTGGAAAAAACACAACCAGGATATGAGAGCTGTGGAGATGGCCCCAGCTGCAAAAGAGGCTCTCTCAGTCAGCAGGGCCCTGCAGAGATTGATTACAACCTGGACAGAAAACCAGCAAAACAGCTCAGAAGGTGTTTCTTTTTAAAAAACATGCAGCAGTAGAGGGCATCAGACAACAAGAAATCCTGTAGACCTTAATGTATCCTTGAAACGCTAAAGGCCCAAAGAGGGGAACGGGAACTAGAGAGGCACAGATTGGGATTCTGTACTGCAGGTGGGGATCAGAAAGCAGCCACTGAGAGAAGTCAAACCAGACACATCACTCCTTCTGTGCACGTTGGCTGTAACCACTCCAGCATGTTAATGCTGTGGTGGGAGGGAACAACTTGCCACAGAGGTGCTCCACTAGCAATCCAGCCTGAGCACTGCCATTCATACCACCAACTCACCACCCTTCTCTCATAAGACACAAAATGCAGAAAACTGTTACTAAAGCAGGATTGCTCTTGGGTAATGCCTCATGCTGTCCCAAAACACTCAGTCCAAGAGGACTCACATAAGAAAAAAACCAAGAAAGCAAGCCCTAGCCAGCAGGTAACCTTAATTTGTCCCTTTGAGCGATGGCTAGGAAACAGGCAGCACTCAGAACTGAAGCTGAATGACTCATTTTCTGAAAAAGAAAATTCAAGCCTCCTAACAACATTTCCTCCCCACCCTAGAACTATTTGTCCCAGCATGTGCAGAGACAACCACCTCACTGCAGCATGCACTCAGGGTGGCCATAAAGTGAAGAAATTAGCTCAATTTCTATTTCTGCAACAAAGATGTGCTGTCTCGTAAGTAGAGCGATTTTCTCTTTTCCTTGGTGGAAGTGAGGAAATGTTTATTGGGAACTATTATTTATAGTACCTTTCACAGGAATGTCTCAGACGTGAAGGTGATCATTCCCATCCCTTGGGAGACTGGTGGTTGGGCAGAAAGGATTTTAGCTGCATTTGTGGAGCTCCCCAGCCAGACCCTCACGCCCTGTGTGAATGTCAGAGCTGTGCTAACAGCAGGGGGAAGTGCAGCTTGAGACTCCATGAGAAGCCAGAACATGCAGCTGCTTGGAAGCTCTGGCACAACATGCTTTTCCGGTGGTGAGCTGTGGGACGTGCGGCTAGGGCACATTTCGGGACTGCCTTCAGAAACGCTGCGCAGTAGCAGCGCTCCCCGTGCTGAAAAAATTTGGAATCATTTTAAGTCACCAGTCTATCAGCTGCCTGCTTTGAACACAACTTGACCAGGTATTGTATTCCTCCCTTACTATGTTGGGAAATACACAGCAAAATGTTAATGGCTATTTGGAATTTTTTTTCCTTCTGTGGATAAAAATATCTCAAGGGAGTTTTTAAAAAACTTTTCCCTTTAGAACAACATTTTTCTCATACAAGGCTATGTACAAAGTGAGACCTGCAGGTTAGGTGTTTACAAGTCTGGGTTTGCTTTTACCTGTATCAAGTCTACAAAATAGGAATCTTTAAAAGAAATTTTCACAGACTGAACAGTACTGAATTAAGTGGTATTAACTGTGTAACTTTTTCACTGAGTGTTGCCAAGCTGATGTCACAAATATGTACTGTTTTCAAGAAAAGTGCATATGAGTATGTCTAAAACAACAAATATTTCCTCTTATGAGATTTTAGTATCTTTTAAATATTTTGTTAGAAAAGTAAAGACTGATTATAAACTTTGAATCAATGCAGGAAAACAATTGATAAAATATAAAAGATATGCAAGCTATTCCCCCCAGGATTATTAAAATAGATGAAGAAAGGGACAAAAACTAAATTGCTTTAGGGAAGGGATTAAGAACGGGAGAGGGAGGGGGAGGAAGGAGTTTTGCTTTAAGCTGAATTCAGTTCAGAGAGCAGAGGGCAATGTTTGCTTGTGATGTCTCTGTCTGGACTCCCATCACCTTTCACTGAGGAAATGACTTGACAGGGGTAATACCAGCCAGTCAAATAAATCAATAGCTGTTTTCTGTATCTTGCCTGCTATTTTACAGGAGTTTCTGGGGAGGTTCAGCCTTGAGCTCCAGCTGTGCTTTAAATCTCTACTGTGTGGCAAGCAAGTGCACAATTAAATCTGATTATGTCCAACTGCCTTTTACTTCAATTCTTTTGGAGGCTTATAGGACACAAATGGTAAAGATGGCTGAGGTGTTCTCTTGTATCTTTCCTATAACTACTTAGGATGCAGCAGAGGCACAAACTCACATGCAGGAAACTGAGTGTCTCTAGATAGCAATGCTGCCTCAGCTCTGGTGCTTGTAAGTATTTGGATGACAGTTTTCTTAGCACAAAAATATAATTTTTCCCACTGAAGCTTGTAGTATTGATGGATAAAATGCAAGAACTATGAATATTAAATAAACTGCTTAATACATCACTTCTGGAAAAAAAAATAAACATGAAACAAACATGATTCATAAAACTGAGGTACTTGGGACAGTTGAGGCAGGCATGGGATAAATTTCAAAGAAGTCTATTTTAAAGCTTTAGAATGAAGCTCACTCAGCCCCTACTTCAAAGTCTTCAAATAGTTTAATCTCTACTGTCCTGACAGTGAAAGAAAAGCCTCAGAGAAATCTCTTCATTCTCAGAGTTAAGTAACAAGAGGTCATGAATTCTTCCAAGAAATTATAATTGTTGGAAAAAGATGACTAGAATTTCTACAACTAAAAATTCCTCTTACAAGCCTGAAAAGAAACTTAGCACATTATGTGAAAAAGCACAATGTTGCAACTGTCTGTGGTTACAGAAATGTAAATTATATTGAAGACTGGATTTTAAAGCACTATTTTTCCCTTTCTGAACATTAAGTATTTTTTATATAGATGATTTGTGTAAGAAAATGGAATTATTTCACTGTTTTGAAATATTTCGCTATTGGGCTAACAATAAAAATAACATTAATGCCTTTACTCTTCTTCATTTGGGGTCTGATCTGAGGTGCACTAAAGTAATAAAACAGAATGTTAACAGGCTTTGAGTAAGTTTTTAATTTATTTTTATTGCAGTTACTACTAGGAAGACGTAACTATGACACAGTACTCTTGGTTTTGCAGGATTTGAACACTCCAAAGGTAGAAATGAACAGGCGACTAATATCTCATTGGTAAGAAAAAATCATGAGTTACTGTTATATCATACTTAGATCTAAAGCGAGTGACGCTTAATAAATGATGTAATACACTGTTATAAAAGAGTAGCATTATTTATCTCACAACATGATTTTTGTTTGTTTTTCTTGTTATTAACTTTTTCACAACCCAAAGATCCCAGTTCAGGCAAAAACCATGTCAGAGGAAGTTGATCCCATTCTCAGCTTCCCAGAACAACCCTTTATAAAAACATCCAAAGCCATGAAGCAAATTCACTTGTATTCCATCTGCTGAGTGTAAATTCCCATGTGAGACTGCTCACAGGAAACTTGGAAACAATCAGGAAAGGAGATTTTTTAAAGTTATGGTACTGACATTTTCCAGTTCATTACATCAGTTTGGGTAAACGATAAACACTTAGCACACCTTCTGTGTCTGGACAGAGTGGTCTGGTCTGCAGCCAAGCTCACGACAGAGGGTTTCTGGCCACGTGCAGGGGGAGTGATGGATGGCCAGGCCACTGGCTTCTTTTACTCTTCTGTGTTTCAGGTCACCCCTGGTTACAGCACTGATTTTTGGTCTGCTGCTGCAAGCACCATTCACCCAGCCTTCCACCATCCCACGGCCAAACTTTGTCCTGCTGCTGGCTGATGATCTCGGCATAGGGGATGTAGGCTGCTATGGGAATGATACTATCAGGTAGGGAAACTGACCCTAAGGGTGAACAGAGCTGGTGTGATATTTAATGTAAACCTGAAACCCTCTGTCCAGCATTGTCTCATGGCCTGGAGGGCATTCCCAGAGCCAGCTCTGCTGCATGGTGCTGCTTTGCTGTGGGAATATGACAATCATTCTTGTGTATTCCTTAACGGCCTAACACTTTAGAAACAGCCATACCCAAAAGTAGAAACATTGTCTCTTCTTCCAACACACAGGCCTCATTACCTCATTTTAATTTTCGTACCATTTTTTTCCCAGTCTCACCTCAAAATACAGTTAAATGACCGCAATGGGCAATGTTACCAGGAAATACTTCTCTTTTCAGCTTCAAGGACACAGAATTTGCCTTCACTTTGAAAACTGTGCCACAGTATTGCCTGATGGCTTGTAACACGTATGAGCAAAATGAAATTTGCTACAATCCCTCCCCTCATCCAGCAAAGTTCTTGGAATCTTACCCTGAAAGGCTTCAGTCAGCAAGTTCCTGACAGGCAGCTGGTGATCACAGGCAGCTGATAGCAAAGCCAGGCCTCCACAGCATCATCCCCAAAGCATGGATTTTCTTTTTACATTCAGGGTGTACTACTAGCAGGGTGACTAAGTATATGGGCTCTTTTAGCCACTGGTTCTCTGCAGTGCAAAGAATGGCAGGATTTTGAAACAGCATTTTGGGAGCACCCAGTGCTCCTTTGAAGAGGACTTCATCAGCTAACTGAGATGGCAATTGTGCTGAAGGGTGGAACCACATCAACTGCTTTGCCCAGTTACCCTGGACTGCACCTCTGGTGAAAGGCTGTGGAGATTAAGAAATGTTGCAGATGTTGTTTCCTGGCAGCTGTCTTTGAGGGAGAAATCCATAACAGTACAAGTACAAAGCAACAAAACATCCAGGATCTTTCAAACTCCTACTGAAGGTTTTGCCTTCTTGTGAACACCATTGAACTGATAACTGCAAAAACAAAATTGTAAAACTGAAGCTCAATCTAATCTAAAATAGAAGTAGGCACACCTTAAATTGTAAGAGGGTAGTATACTGAAATGTAAGATATTACCTTGTCTGTAACTAGTGTGCTAGGCAAGGTTGTTTTTGTTGGTTGCCAGTTGTTTGCAAAATGCTTTCTTCTCACCTACTTACTGATGTGTGGCTTAATTCATGTTGCTGTGAGACATTGCCACTCCAGCGTGAAAACATGCAGGATTTCTTTACCTTTTTCTCCTTTTCCCTTGCTACAAATGTCCCGAGAAGCACCTTGTTAGCTTCCTTATCAGTACTGTAAGTCATGGAGCAGCTTGTCTAGTCGAGCACTGTCACCCTGTGGCAACCAAATTACCATTACACTGATGCACTGAGGCTGATACACAGCTCTTTGAGAAGATGGCAGTAGTAGGAAAGGCAGCTCTGGGGGAATGAAAGGTCTTTGCTGTGAGGGTGGTGAGGCATTGGAACGTGTTGTCCAGAGAAGCTGTGGATGCCCCATCCTTGGAAGCATTCCAAGCCAGGCTGGATAGGGCTCTGAGCAACCGCATCTAGTGGAAAGTGTTCCTGCCCATGGCAGGGGGGTTGGAATTTTGTGATTTTTAAGGTCCCTTCCAGCCCAAACCATTCTACAATTCTATGATTTCTGCAAGACTCTTCATAGGACAAAGGAAAAAACTAAAAAAGGAAAAAAAAAAGGTTATCTCAAAATTAATCCAGCTACTGATTTTTAATGAAGAAAGAAAAAGATAAATACTTCCTCATCACTTGAGAAAATTTAAATAAATTACAAAAATATTTCCTGGGCATCTTCAAATAGAACAAACTTCTGAAAATAAAGATAAGTATATAATTTTTTATTGCCCTGAAAGACTCTCTGGTTGATATCTGGTGGCATTGGTTGCTTTTTTAGGACCCCGAACATTGATGGCCTGGCAAAGGAAGGAGTGAAGCTGACCCAGCACATCGCTGCAGCCCCGCTCTGCACGCCCAGCAGAGCAGCTTTCCTCACTGGCAGATACCCCCTCCGATCAGGTTTGCCCTGCAAAGCCACACACCCTTCAAACATTGCTCTATGGATGGAGAGAACAGTGTCATACAAGGGGCACAGAAATGAGGGTGTGCAAACGGGGGTGTCACACACTCCATCCTCACTGAGACACACGAGGTGTCAGACAGGCTGTGAGGTGGGGTCACGATCCGCCCTTATGAACCGGGTTCGTGGTGGTTCGTGGATTGATCTCAGGGTGCAAAAAACCAACACGGCACAGGGGGTTTGCAGTGATAATCGAAACAAATGCACCTTTATTGAATGACCACAGCAAAATGCAATAGAGGGATTAAGGGAGAGAAAAAGATAGAGAAAGAGAGAGAGAAGAGAGAGAGAGAGAAGAGAGAGAAGAGAGAGAAGAGAGAGGGGGAATAGAGAGAAGCCAAACATAAAGAAGAAGTGCCAAACATTTGACGAAGTCCTTTGGTCCAGTCCAGTCAAGGATCTGCCTGTTACATTGGGGAGATCTCAAAATCTCTAGCTAACTCAGAGGCTTTTATTATGATAATTCTATTGAAAATTGTGGGGGGGGGGCAGGGACAGATACAATAAGGAATAGATGTAACAGGTAGTCCATGTTTTCAACAGTAAGCAAGAGCCATTGTTTTTGTGGTCCAGTGGTCACAACCTGCAGGCAAACATCTCGCTTTGGTCAGCTTGTCTCCCCCCACACACCTCCCCTGGGCTGGGGGTTTCAGTCCCAGTCCTTGGAAGGAGCAGAGGGGCCTTTTCCCATGGGGGTTCCATGCCTCAGTCCTTGATGGAGAGGCTCCTTACATCTCAGTCCGTCTGTCACGGTGGTTGTAAAGCAGGTGAGGGTCTTTGGTGGGAGACCACCTGAACTCAGGAGGAGCCCAGCCAGGCCGAGGGGTGGGACAGCCTCCAAGGGTACTGTTGCAAACAGGGCACGGCGCCCCTTCTTCTTCCTCATTTGGCTCAGTGCAGCATACAGCAAACAACACCTGTGAAAACAATAACTTAGCAATGCTCCAGATCTCAGGGCCTGGTTGGCATGTGGCTTTCTCCTTCAGAGCCAGAGATTCTAGACAGGGGGTATCTTCTCTTCAGTGGTCCCCAAATGACGATCATGAGGCAGATGAAGGAAAATTCAGACAGACTCTCACAGGGGGCTTCTCTATTTGTAGGGTATTTGTGAACTGGTCTGGGGGAAGCAGAGCAGAGAAGAACCAGCTTTGCAGAGCATCTTGGTCTCCCCCAAAGCACAATTTTGGTTACCTTTTGATGCTCTGTGGTACAGAGTGCAGCCAGAATGGAGTTAGAGCAAACTGTTACATTCAAAAAAGCCATTATGTAAAACAGGAAGAATAGTACCAACACACTTACAAAGCACTAGTTAAATTAATTTCTGTCAGAGGTGACTCATCATCAGATGTCAGAAGCAGCTCAGCCCTGCAGGGAGCAGAGTACACCTGTGCAGATGTGTGTCCATTCCCTCCAGTCAAGGTGCAGACCGAGTTATTCATGGGAAAGCTTCTTTATGTATCTGTCAAAATTAATCTGTCCTAGGAGATAACAGTTTGACAGCAATATTATTTTTCCCAATTGTGTTTTTGAAGAAAAAACACTATCCTGTCAAACCACATCCCTGAGATGAAGAGGTATGAAAAACAAATAGCTCTACATGTTTCTAACAGCAACCCTCAAATGCTTGTTCTATTGCAAATTATCTTCGGAGCCTTCATTCCTGAGGCATTTTGAAGCCGATATGTCATCCTACTTTTGTCATGACAGCTCCCACTGAGACTGCTAGTTTGAAAACAGTAGTAGTTTGAAAGGGCTTGTACAGACCCTTTCCCACTTTAACAGCAGGCCCAGAGATGTCCCGTGCTACAGTGACAGATTGAACTTTACACAGCACTGTATGATGGGGTTATGGCAGGATAAAATACTAGATGGTAGGGTGTAAACCTGCAGGTGAAGAGGAGATAGCTGCTCTGCAGGGCTCAGAGGTCAGATACCTGCCCATGCCACTGTGCAAGGAAAGCCTGAGCTCCCTGGCAGCCCTCAGTGAGCTGGAGCCTGAGGCTGACAGGGGGCTGAAGTCTCCTTGCAGTCCTCCCTGCCCTCACACTCACACTAAGGAAGGGCATTTCATACAGCCCAGGTGCCACTGTGACACAGAAAATCTCCTACACAACCATGTAATTCCAAATGAAATTAAATTAAATAAAAAAATCTCAATATGAGATACAAAGATGAAAGAATAGGCACTACGGTGGGTCTTAGCTCTTTCTTAATATCATCCAGGGTCTTAGACTCAGTTTCCCGAACAAACAGCATTAGGAGAAATGTTTAACACTACCATTTCAATGAAATCAGGAAACAAAAAAGTATGTTGGATAAAAGTACTCAACCCTTTATACTGACTCAGATTGTTTTTATTGCATTTTTAGGGATGGATGCTATAAATGATTACCGTGTCATTTTTTGGAATGCTGGCTCAGGAGGGCTTCCTCCAAATGAAACCACTTTTGCCAAAATACTGCAGCACCAAGGCTACAGCACAGGACTGATAGGTATGGGGGCACTCCTCTCCTAAAGATGTTCTTGCATGTGTTTCACCTGCACATCTCACTCAAAACCATTTGTTTTAGTCAGTAACTGCTTGTACTTTGGTTGTAATATTTTTATTTTCTGATTAAGAATAATATATAAATAGAAACTCTGACCAAAAAGTACCTCTCTTAAAAGAACAAGCAAATGATAAAGAAAAAAAATTTTACCATTGACCCACTTTCAAGTGCAGCTGTGGTTGTTAAAATACATAACAGAAAATTTTATTGATTCATGAATATTATTATGCCAGGTATAAAATACTTATTGCAATACTATTTCATTTTGAAAAAGTAAAAATATGAGTGTCATTTAAATATGCATGATGATGTTTTATACACTTCAGAGCAGATTCACACAAAAGGGAACAGCTGCAACTCAGAGCATCAGAGACAGTTAATAATGTCACA
Organism: Emberiza elegans; assembly: GCA_024865655.1. Taxonomy (NCBI): domain Eukaryota; kingdom Metazoa; phylum Chordata; class Aves; order Passeriformes; family Fringillidae; genus Emberiza; species Emberiza elegans. The sequence continues at coordinate 51,307,359 of JALJVW010003023.1, forward strand.
AGATTGGGCCTTTCAGAAACAGAAACAAAGCAATTATTTTTTTTCTTCAGTCACAGCATGCCACTGTATCTCACCAAGATTTCAGTACAGCCCAAAAACACTGCCTTCTTCAGCACCAATATGAATTTCATTCTACTTTCTATTTTATAGCTGTATTTTTTTAGTACAGTTGTAACTTTTGGTCATGAACTTGTTCCAAATAATTATTTATCTTAGCTGTATCACATAGTTCCACAGACTGATAAAGTACAAACATTCCTGGCTGATTTTTCAGCTATTTTCCTTACTTCAACTGAGCATGTAAAATGTCAAAATCCCAAATCTGTATCTGGCACATGAAAATATTAGCTGCACAAACCAACTGAATTTATTACAGAAACTTCCTGCAGAAATAGATTTCTATTAATTCAACAGAATAAATCTCAACCACGCCAGACAAAACTAAAAGCCCTCTGAGCACTTAAAATTCTACACTGCTGAAGTTCCATCTCCTGTTAGTTTTGTAGTGATATTACTTTAGTTGTTTAAATCAGCTCATAGAACAGACTGTGCATGATTCATCTTGGTTTCAGCATGTTATCACTAGCAAAACAATCAGATTTGTCTCACTCTCCCCAGGGAATTGCCCTGCAGCAGGAGTTGTGCTGCTTGCCTCCCAGAAGCAAAACAGGGAGGGATTTTCCCTGTAGGCATCTCAGCTAAAAATCACACCACAGGTGCCAAAAACATCACTTAGATTAGCCAGATTGACAGATCCTGATTAATTGCATCATGGGGGACGATGGAAAGCACCAGTGATAGGTGACACACAGAATACCACAAGAATTTTACATTCAAGTCTTGAAGCAAAAAATCTTAACACAACATCTACTCATGTCACTACAGCTGAATGAGCACTAAGTAGTCTCACCTGAATTGTTTGTGATTGTTTTGCCCTGAGCACAACCAGTTTAATTGCAAAGTTAAATCCTATTAATAACCTGCAGCCTGAGGTGATAATGAGATTTTTTGTTGGGAAATGCTTTGAAGGTTCTTTGCAGTCAGAAAACCAATGCTGTATAAGTAATGCCCTCAGAGATTAATTTATCTTAATTACACACTTAGTTTAGCTTCTGCAGATCTGATTCTTTTCTAGAATGTCAGAAACCTTTATCGACCTCAGCTGGAGATTTAGGAGTTGGAGTGCATCTGAATTCCAACAATACTTTAGCTGCACCTGTATTTATGACCAATGCATTTAGGTATTGATTACAAACCTGTTTCATTCTACAGCTGGCTCTAAATATGTCAGGAGGTAAACTGAGTAGAGATTTTCGCTCAAAGCAATTCATCCACCTACTCTAGAACTTTCATTCTTTCTTTATATTCACAGCTGAGAAACAGCAATTTTTCTCCTGCGGGGCAGTTTTTCTGCTCCTATTGTCATGCACTGCAATTCTATTGAAACCTACTCAGGGTTGGCTGCTATTATACGTACTGATAACATACTGAACCATTTATTGAGGATAACTTCATCCTGGAAGTGCACAGTTCCTCTCTCTACAATAAGAATTAGTTCTTGAGTAAAGTTCTTAATGTTCATTTTCATATGACCCCCAAGAACTGAAAAAAATGCCATTAAGCCTCTGATGAGTGGTAGATTTTGTTCACTCAATTCAGACATTCTCAAACTTCAGTGTCTGAACCAAACAAGACAACTTACTATGTCACCATGTTAGTGCCTAACCAGGCTGTTTGAATAGGCTGAAGGGGAAGCAAAAGCCTGGTTTTGGTGTGCCATTCATGAAAGTAGTTGGTATGTTCATAATGAAGAACAAATTGTGTTGTAAAAGGTCAGGAGATGTTCCTTCTGATAAATTAAGACTTCAGTATTTAAAAGAAGTAGTCTTTCACTTTTTAAATTTTTATTAAATCCAAATAAATGGCAAAAAATATTTATTTTAAAAGTCTTTTATTCTCAGTCAGTGTGTGGAGATATAATGATTATTAGAGTTACTTACAAATTTACCTCTTCATGAGAAGTCCTGATCTCTTGAGCTCAAGTTTTTCTGCATCCAGTGGTTTGTCTGGCAAACAGTCAGATGAGCTGCTAGTTAACCACTCTATCCATATCCCCTTATCAACCTGGCACCAACACAGAGTGCTGCCACAGTCCTGACACCAAGCACTTCAAAACCTCCCAGGAACAAGTCTGCATACCACTTTGAATGTAAAGGGACAACAAAAGAAGGTTATTTTCCCCTATGCTTACAAAAGGAGAGCTTCCTTCTGTTTGATCCTTGACAGGTCTCCAGAAAGGCCATACATTTTTCCTCAGTTTGAAATTTTTCTCAATTTCTAGCTGACTTTATATGCTTTTTAAAAATGTTTGATCAAAGCTACAGGGCATGAATATATATACAGAGCAACAAAAAAATGTGTTGAAAATTTATAAATTGTAGAGGTTTACTTTAGTCAATCCCATTATATAACTACATACTTGGTATATTTCTGTGTAGGATGAAGCAGTTATCACAAGCAGAAAACAACCAACCACTTTTTGAGAAATGTTTTGTGTAAGGAAAAGTCCATTCTTTTAAAATGGTATCTTTTTATATTTTAATAACCTCTGTTTTCAGGGAAGTGGCATCAAGGTGTTAACTGTGAATCCCGCAATGACCACTGCCATCACCCTTTAAACCATGGATTTGACTACTTCTATGGGATGCCTTTTACACTGATAAGTGACTGTCAGCCAACAGAAACACCAGAGATGGACAGAGCCTTCAGGAGGAAACTCTGGCTTTCCACTCAGATGGTTGGCCTCATTACACTCACTGCAGTCCTTGGGAGGCTGACTGGCCTGATTTCAGTCCCCTGGAGAACACTGACCTGCCTTGCTGGGTTCAGTCTCCTGTTCTTCATATCCTGGTTCTCAAGTTATGGATTTGTACGCTACTGGAACTGCATTATGATGAGAAACCATGGAATTACTGAGCAGCCAATGGTGACAGACAGAACTACGTCCCTTATCTTGAGAGAGTCCATTTCATTTATTGAAAGGTGAAGACTTCCTTTGCCCACAAATTTTCTGGTTCTTGCACATTTTGCAACCTGTAAACAGCACTTTCCTCTTTCATGTCTTTATAAGTTTTTATAATTTTTACAGTATTATATAATATTTTAAGTACTGTTATTTTATTTATTTTAAATAATATAAATAGTTATATCATGTAATTAAAAAAGAAGAGAAAGCTGCTGCTTAAGGATGCCCCTTATTCCTAACTTCACTAAAGCTGATTAATACTTCCCAATTTCCATGGGTTATATTGAATATTTCTAGGCTGTATCTAAGAAATACGTATACTTATCAATGAGAGCAGCATTGCAGCTTTAAGGAATAGCAGGTGATGTCAGAAATGTGTGTGTGGGCCAGGGAAGGAGAAGCAGAGCTGTGATGTAGCCTTATCACATGGACTGATAGTGGGTAACAGCTGGTAGGAGATGAGCCTACTGCCTTCACTTCAGTAGCACAGTGGTGCTTTGCAACAGCAGAAAGTGGATCTTCAATCTGGAAGTTTTCTATCTATGATTCAGGGTAGAAAAAGGATATTTTATACAGACCCAAAATTATTCTAAGGTATCCTAATCACTGGGTTATAGTATCTTACACAGTAAGGTATTTCTGAAGGGACTGTTTAAATATCTATACAAAAATAATGCCACTTTTCACTACAACTGATCTGCATTGAGAACCTTCCTCCTAATAACACAGTGTCGATTTCTGTTTTGTAGAAATAAGCACAAGCCATTCCTCCTCTTTCTTTCCTTTTTGCATTCCCACACCCCTCTCCTCACCACAGAGAAGTTTCTTGGGAGGAGCAGACACGGTTTATATGGAGACAATGTAGAGGAGATGGACTGGATGGTGGGTAAGTCAACAAGGCATATAACAATGTCTCCAGCTATCAAATAGATAGGTCTAAATTAAAAGTTTTTATTAAAAAACAAGGAAGATGATTAAAAGCATGTAGAAAAAAATCATAATCATTTAATGAACATCTGGCAATCTAGTGTGAGTGCTGTTGACTTATAGTGTTGGTTTTTTACTTTCTCAAGTCTTGAGCCAAATGTTCACTTTTTTTTTTTTTGGTTAAGTGTTTACCAGTTTTAACCATGTCTCCTTAGCTCCCATCAAGGAGCTTTCCTGTTCTTCTTACTAAATATGTGATAATTATTTCATTTTCTATGATTAGTAAAGACCGGGTCATTTAAGCCTCTTATAATCATTTCTAAGCAGGACACATCAGAAGGCGATAAAATTGATCTGAAAATTAATTTCAGATGAAAAACAGCAGGTTGTTTATTTGTGACAGCTGCACTAAGCAGAATACTGGATATTTTTCAGCCATCATCATAAATCCAGAAATGTTCATCAATGTTATTCAGTATGCCCCCCACAATAAGATTCATGCTATTTCTCAGCCTCTCTTTCTGGAGGGGAAGGAAAATTATTTATCATTCAGTCATGATGGACAAAAAATACCCACATTTGCAAAAGAGAGAAAAGTCAGGCACACATACAAGAAGAATTTGGTTTCAAACCTGTCAAACATTTAGGTACTGCAAATATAATTAAAGATGTCAAAAACAGCTCAAGAATTACTTTTAAATTTAAAGGCACTTTGTTATTAATGCATATTATATCCATGCAGTAATGAAATGAAAATCCTAACTGTGGTCTAGAAAATATAAAATAAAGGTAACTTTATGTTTGTCCATATTTTTCAAGATGGCCACCACAGATGCAGACACTAACTTTTAGATCATAATTTCTTTCCATATTTTTGCAGTAAATTGTATTTTTTTTGCCCTTGACAATACAGGATTTTTGTCTGTGACTGTGGTTCTTGCACTCCCTGTCAAAATACTAATAATAAAGTGGTTACAACGCATCACAAATTTTCTGTGCTTTTAGAGAAAATGAAACCATAACAACAAATATCAATCTTAAAAATATCAAACAATGAGCAACCTTTGTGGGTAAGAAATTACACTGGTAAATGTTTACAAGTCAGAGGTTAAAATTTATGTAGCATGAGGGATATTTTTGCTTTTTAATATACACATATTCTTTCATTTACAGGCCAGGTTCTAGATGCTATTGACAAGGAAGGCTTGAAAGAAACTACACTAGTTTACTTTGCCTCTGATCATGGTGGATGGCTGGAAAGACAAGAAGGTGAAAGGCAGTTGGGTGGCTGGAACGGAATATACAAAGGTAAGAGGTGTCAGGGACAGTGAAAACCCAGAAAACAACTGGTTCAGAACTTAGGACACCCCTGAGGCTTAAGTAAGATTATACACTCAAAGGGTAACACTGGTTTGTTACCAAGAAGCAAATATGTCTCGCTCTAATTAGGCACATAACAATGTAGTAAATTCTAACCTGGGCAGGTGTCCTTTGTAAGCATGAATTCTCAGATTGCTGGGGTCTGGTCTAGTGAACACACTTTCACCGCTGCTCAGTAGGAGCTTAGCAGCAAAAACAGGAGAGTAAAGAAGGCTCATTAAGGTAGCAAGGTAACAATAAAATTTGTGCAAAAATTCTCTTCATTTTAAATCAAACTTATTTTTTTATTTTTCTTTTTATTTAATGAAAGGTGGAAAAGCTATGGGAGGCTGGGAAGGAGGAATACGTGTCCCAGGGATATTTAGATGGCCAGGAGTGTTACCTGCAGGCACAGTTATTGATGAACCTACAAGCCTTATGGATATTTATCCTACAGTAGTTCATTTGGCTGGAGGGGAAGTGCCTCAGGACAGGTACAAACAAAAGCATCTTTATTCCTCCTTCTTTCCCAAAAGTATGGAAAATGTAGCTTGGAAACACACTCTAAGAGATGGATGTTTTCTTTTTCAGTCCTGTTGCTTTTTTAGACACATCAATGTCTATGAGCTCACCTCTTCTCTACCTTTGAGATTCAGCCCCTACCTGCCATCATCTGCAATTCCCTTTCTTGTGCAGAGCTGCCAGTTCCAGGGAGAGGTGTGCAGAGGGAGCAGAGCCCTGTGCAGCTCACCTGAGCCCTGTGGTGTGTTTCTTGTGCCAGGGTGATGGACGGCCGGGACCTGCTGCCTCTGCTGCGAGGAGCGGTGGCGCACTCGGAGCACGAGTTCCTGTTCCATTACTGCGGCGCGCACTTACACGCCGCGCGCTGGCACCAGAAGGACAGTGAGTACACAGCTTTGTCACAGACATGTTTTATGAAAAGTCCTTTTGCTAGGATCTTTTTCTCCTGAGAAGCTGAGAGGCCTCAGAAACAAAATGTAAACAGTAATTATCTGCTGCTGTGGAATGCAACAGGCGCATCTTTGATTGGTCCCATGTGGTTGTTTTTAATTAATGGCCAATCGCAGTCCAGCTGTCTCAGACTCTCTGGTCAGTCACAAGATTTTGTTCATCATTCCATTCCTTTCCTTGGTAGCCTTCTGACGAAATCTTTTCTTCTATTATTTTATTATAGTTTTAATATATAATTATCTTTTCATATAATATATATCATAAAATAATAAATCAGCCTTCTGAAACATGGAGTGAAGATTCTTATCTCTTCCCTCGTCCTGGGAGCCCTGCGAACACCACCACACAGGTTCTCCCGAAGAATGATGTTCACTCTACAGGAGGGCACATTGTTCTAACACATTATTGTTCTGGGATTCCGTCTTCCCAAGTACTTCAGGTGTTATGTGGCAAAGAACTTATTGGCATTGCCTGTGTTGTACAGCACCAGGAGAAATTACTGCATTAGCTAATAAGTGTAGAGCTGAAGTTCATCCAGAAATGAACTCTAGAAAAACATTCACTCTTCCTTGTTTTAACCAGCCTTCTGTGATTCTTTCTTTCCTGCCAGCTGGAGCTGTTTGGAAGGCTCATTACATGACTCCCATTTTCAGTCCTCCTGGAGCTGGGGCTTGTTATGACAGAGGATTTTGCCAATGCTTTGGGGAAGGAGTGACCCATCACGACCCTCCATTGCTGTTTGAGCTCTCACAAGACCCTTCTGAAGCCAAACCTCTCTCGGCTGACACGGAGCCCCTCTTTGACACTGTCATAAGGAAGATTGGCAGAGCCGTAGAGGAGCATCGCAGGACCCTGGCTCCGGTGCCACAGCAGCTCTCTGTGTCCAACGTGGTGTGGAAGCCGTGGCTGCAGCCGTGCTGTGGGACATTCCCGTTCTGTTGGTGTGATAAGGAAGGTGATAATAAACTTGCTGACCTATAAAGGAGACAACCTGATACTTTCTCAAAAATGTGTTAAGAGTGCTTCTTTTGGGGATGTTGACCCATGGGTCATTTGTTTCTCTAAACTGAGTCTTTATAAGATATTTTTTCCAGTGAATGGCACGGTATTTAGTAGAGGTAGCTTTAAGCTGGACACTCTCAGGGAGGGGTCAAGATAAATGATCCAAAGACCATGTTTTAACAGGCATCTGCAGGCAAGTGAATGAATAGTTCAAATGCACTGAAGCAGACCAAGATTAGAGCTGTACAAGTAATGATTCTGAATGTATATTCAGGAGATTTCCTTTGGGTTTTTGCACTGAATTTCTAAGTGATTCCTGGACTGAGGTCTCCCTTAATTTTGTTATCCTTATCTCCCTTTTGTTATCCTGGTAATGCATTTTGTTATCCGTATCTCTCCTTTTGTTATCCTGGCAATGCATAAGGTCACCCTATAATAAATTTTTGCAGACTACTGCTTCCAAATCATTAGAAAATAGTCTTGGCTGCAGTTCCTCAAAGATCTTTCTTAGGAGAGGATTTCTTCTTCCCTTGTAGCTAGTCACTCCAGCAGCAGTGATGATGGCAGCTGATTGTCCTGGGCAAGGTGTAGAGCTTGGAAATGTGACAACCTGGGCAGTGCCTGTCTGAGCTCTCTGAGAAGGGTGGGACTCCTCCAGTTGGAGTCAGCCTCTTTTCGTGGAGAGGAAATAAAGGAAAGCATTATCCTTGTCCAAAGGTTCCTTTGCCTCCAGGTCCCTAAACAGCACTGGCAAGGGCCTTTTGACATTGATGGCCACGGCAGTGCCACACTGATAACCAGTTCAGTGATCTGGGCACAGGGCTGCACAAGATACCCTGCTGCCCAGATCTCAGTCATAAGTGTTTCCTACTGACAAGTAGTATGTTCAGAAAGACAGCAAACAGTAATTGTGAAAACAAGCAATAATTTGCTATAGAAAAAAGAAATGGAGAATTAAGGTTTTTTTTTGCTTCACAAGTTACATTTTCACTCCAAATAGCTAGAATTACTTGGGTCTATCTCTTTGCTTTTGTGCTTTTTTTTGCTGCAGGTCTTTCCTTCTATGTGCTGGAATAGTTGTTTCTAATTAAGCAGCCTTGCAGGCAATGCTTTTTTTTTTTAGGGCTGTAAATACATCTGTTCACATAGACATGTTTACACTGTTATATCAGAATAGTTACACATCTGACAACATAATTTGCCCATTTGTTTTACTTCACTGTTTTTAATTATTCTTTAACTTCAGTGCTAGGACCAATTTATCTTATTCATCTTACTTGGTAAACATTTGGTTTATTTTGGATTTATTTCTTCTCTTGCTTCCCGCAATTCAGTCACCAGGAAATCTGCAGGTAAACAAAGCCCTGCAGCTTAAAAGCAAAATTTTATTTTATGCTGTGACTTCATGCATTTCACATGCTATAATTCAATCAGATGCTCCATCAGTGCTATTGATGAGAAACTTGCTTAGTCTTACAGGTGAAAAATTCAAGACATTTGCTAAATCCATCACTTTCACATGTTCTGATTGCTGCTACTTCCTCCATTGTTAGAAATGTCTGGGTTTTTTCCTCATTTGAGTGTATTCTGTTTAACTGGTTCTTTCTTAGTGAGATTTAAAAGTCTTTTCATATTCAAAATGAATTGTTTTCTTTAGCTGAAATTACTGTAATCAGACTGGCATTTTTCAATTTTCTCAGTCATTTTCCTGGATATCACTTCCATTCTCAAACCAGTTTAGTATGTGGGATTTTATTATTTATTACGTCCTCTCAATTTTTCAACATCTTTCAGGAATGTACAGGTGTAATATCTGTGATTATGAGTGAACCAGTTTTTCTTGTGCTGAAATACTTCATAGCACTGTAGGATATATATATCCATTAGGACCAGGGTGTACTGGAAAACATCTGAGCTAGGATTTGTCCTGGACACTGGTGCCAGCACATGAAAGCACAGTGATCATCCCCTGCTGATCTCCAGAGTGCCATGGGATCAACAACCATTCAGGGTAGAAAGGACATTACACTTGGAGTGATGGCAGACAATGATAATACTATCACTGCCTTGACAATAACATACTTGGAAACACTCTAACTAGCAAAGACTAATCAGCTTGCTCATATACTTGCTCACATTTCTTTTTCCTACACGACTCATGGGATACTACTTCAGTGCAAATAATTTGGTAAGACTGACTTTTTCTGCTTAGTCACAACACAGTTTTCATCTCGCTGATTTATGCTGGTCGTAGCCTAAGATGACGTAGATAGTGTTCAAGACAGGATTTCAAGAGCGTCTTACAAAACTCCTAGGATCTAAATTTGGATACTGAAAATGTTTTCAAACACAGCAGAAAGCAATATTTGAGCATGAAAATCAAGCTGTTAAAAACATAATTATCTCCTTTCATTTGAAAATTGGACCTAAAATATTTGTCTGTTTTACTGAAAGGAGATCTTTGAAGAACATGAAGGAAAAAAGAAATCTTTCTATAAGTAGTATTGTAGTATTTGATCTTTTATGGTTTGCTTGTTTGTTTGTTTTCACATTAGAATGAGAGTAATATTTTTAAGCTGGTTTTGAACTCTCCTGGACCCACATCGGTCAAGTGCTTCAGCTTGACTTCAGCATTTAATCATCAAAAAGGTCACAGTTTTCAGTATTTCAAGCTAAGCCTCTGTGGACACCATGATAGAATATTCTGATAATTTGTCAAAACTAATTAATAGTTTTGTCCCTGGACATGCAAGTTGCTATCAGTGATGTCTACACTTGAACACTATCTCAAACAAGACTTCCTGTGCTGCTAAATAGCATTGCAGGGGCAAACCCAAATATCAGTAATCAATGGCAGTACCTGGAAATGTCAAAATCATGATTATAAATTTCAAAACTCATACAGCATGTGTCAGTACCATGAAACTGAAGGGACACAACGTTGCCTCATAATTTCCACAATGTGTCATAACATCACATGTGTTTTACAAATAAGCATATTTATCCTATCTAAAAGAAGTAATTAAAGTTATTATTTTAAATTACTAGTAATATATAAAGAACAAGCTTTTACTTGTCCTGCTTTTCAGGATTTCACTTCAGTTTTCATTGTTTTGTCACTGGGGCTTCACTTTTTGTTCTTGCACACTTTAGCATCCTTCATAGTTTGTTGATAGTTTTTGTTATAAAGGAATGTACTAATCTCAGCAAAAGGCTGGGATACTTGTAAAGTTCAAACATGAGTCAGTTACAGAGTTGACTTCTACTGTTAGGTAGTGCATTTATTTCTTACTAGTCGCTGTTACAATTAATGAATTATTTGTAACACAAATTTGCAAGTATTTTTTAAAATAGATGTATAATCTATAGGAAAGAATTTGAGAATTCAAGAAAAACTTGATGACCAGGAGATGATCCATAAGTTGATTTATTTCATCCTTTTTCATTCTTTCTCTGGAGGCCAAACTAAAGATGCTGGTAACAAAGAGTGCTTTTAAAGCATCACATCACCTTACTAGGCTTCTGATTATGGTAGATGGTCGGACACAAAGGATGGACGAGCCTTTCTAGCAGGACAGAGTGAATTTCCACAGATGTGAGAGTCGGAAATGGTGTGATCAGTTCTGCCCTGGAGTAAAAGGGTCAAACCCAAACCCCTGCTTTCTTCACCAAGTTTTTGCAGAATGGATTGAGTCCATTGAGTCTTGGTTTTTAATCCAGGAATTTTCTGCTGCCTCTTGAATTGTACCATTTCTACCTAGATTTTCCAAGTCCCTCAAAAAAAAAATCTTTATATTTCTGAAGCTTTCCATTAATATCTTCTCCTTAATGCATGCAAGCATCCTACTCTCAACAGTGGAGCTTGAACCTCATTCCTTGCACTCTTATTTTTTTCACCCTTTTCCCAGCTACCAATTACTTTTTTGGGCAGAAGTTTTTACTGAAAATATTGCAGTAACTACTGTTGTATGCTGATACTATTTAAGACCCTAATGCTCCCCTGATTTCTTTACGCCCCACCCACTGACGGTGCTGTGAATATCATTGTAAATATCAAGGGCTAGTTAGTAAATTCTGTTTTCTCCTTCTTGCCATATTGTGGTTTTTATTAATATTAATTTTGGCCTCTGAGCAAGAATATGTCTACACCAAGAATCTTTCTCCTGTTTTCTGCCTTTCTTTGAATAAAGCCCTTATTCAGTGTATCACAGCGTAACACATCTATACCCTCTTCTTAAACCAGTATAAGCACATACAGCCAGTAAAAAGAGGGGTCCAGTATTCCCATGGGATTGAGAAGACACATGGCAAGCCAGACTGCGCAGCCACATGTGTATTAGTGCTGGCACAGGAGAGAGCTCACAAAGAGCAGAACTATAACAACATCAGAGGGAATTAGCCAGGCTGCCACGACTGGTGTGTGCACACCACCGTGACAACACAGTGATGGATTTTCTTTGATCCCATGGGAGCTGGTTGGCTCATTCTGCATTAGGCTGGGCTCTTCCATCCACAGGGTGGTTCTCCCCACGGTGTGCTGTGGCTGACGGTCTCACTGCCTGAGATACAAGAGTTTGAGTTTTCCCTCAGCTGCTGCTCAAGCTTTTCTGTTTGCCTTGGCATTTATAGCAGCTGGATGTCCAGCACCTGTTTTAGAACAATTCTTCCTTACTCAAGACGTGCTACCAGGGGAAGGCAGGGAACCCCCCCTGCATCAGGCAGGATGAAGTAAATGCCTTTGCCCACTTTCTTAAACAAGACTGACATCTGCCAGTTATTCTGATACAATCCGTGGTTTTGCTAACCCCTCCTGGCAAGCAAAAGATCAGAAAGCCTGAGGTGAAGAGGGAAGTGACAACAAAGCTCCTGCAGTGAGTGAGCATGGAGTAAGTATGGAGTAAGTAAAAGATTGGGGGGTTGTTTGAATTTTGGGATGTTTGAGTTTTTTTTTTTTCTTTCTCTTTTTGGTTGGGTTGTTTTGTTCTGTTAAAAAAATCCCAAACCAAAAAATACACCCTCCCCCCCAAAACCCCACCCTTGCCTATGTTTCGGAGACAACTTGTTTTTTTCCTTCTTTCAACAGAGCTGAGCCATCTTTGGCAAAAGGGGAATTTGCCGTCAGTTCCTGCCGAGCCCTGGGACCCTCGGGCTCGGGGTGGGAGTGGCCACCAAAGCTTTCCAAGGGAAATTCCGCTCCACTTCCCACGGGACAGTGCTGGGAAGCTGAGCTGGAACAGCGAACTCTGCCCTGCAGAGCTCTGCTCTTTTTGGGGGGCGGCCTCCAGCCTCTCAGTGCCATCCTCCTCTGCCGGGCTCTCAGCCTCCTCCTGCCGGTGGAGCTGGTCCAGCAGGTCGGAAAAGGGGAAAAAGTGTGTGATCAGGGCTGCAGCAGTGAGTGATAGGGAGATCAGCAGAGTACAACAATTAACAAGCTGTGCTTTCCTTCCTTGGAAGTGTTTCAAACCAAACTCCATTTTTTGGAGGTTATTACTATTATGATTGTTATTATTACTTCATAGGGATAGACACAAAGCATAATTTACCTCCGGTTTGCTTCCCTGTGTTCTTCACTCTTCCTCTAGCAGCCATGCCCCTAGTTGCTGCTCTTTTAATCTCATTCCTCTGCCCTCTTTCTTTCTCTGATTTTCCAGATGTGCATCGCTCTTGTCCTGGCTGGAAGGAAAGTTCTGTGTTCCTGGGTGAGTAGTTTGAAGCCAAATGCACAATTAGATAATTTAGACCAGGGGCTGCTAATGATAATGTGAAAATGCTCGAGGTAATTTGCAGCTTAGGGCCAGACCCTCCCTTACTGCTGTTGCTCTGAAGGCAAGGTGTTGCCATAATAAATTAAAAAAATTTGGGTAATTTGCTATGAGAGTATTAATAACTGAAAACACATAAAGCAAAGTGGTAATAAAATCAGTACAAGAGAGCAAGGATTGATATTTTTCAGGCCTCTGAAGACTGTATCTCACCTAGTCAGCACTGAAACTGGTTCCCTGAGAGTGCAAAATAGAAAGGAGGAAAAAAAGAGGCCACTGATGATCTCCTGCTTTTGGCATCCTTGCAAGGGCATCCCTTGTATTTTGGTTGATGAGCAGCACCTGTTTCTGGCTCACCAGCTGCAAGCACTGAGAAACTGGCTGTGCTCACACCAGCTGGGAGCTTTTAATTTCTTTTCTCTGACTTCCCCCACTTGTCGCCTCTCCTCTACTACTGAACATTTGTACACCTAGAAGCTATGGAAGAAAAGGGGTCGCCAGGATGGATCAGTATGTGGCATATGGGATGCTGAATGTGATTCCTTCAGAGCCATAATGCAATATGAAATAAACATTTATTGTTACATTTTAATATACTGTTTACTGAGCTGAAGCTGTTCTGTAGTGTGCTTTTGTACAAGGTGGAAAACAAGCATCTATTTTCAGCCAACAGCTAAGCAGAGAGTGACTTTTGTGTGTCACCAGTAAATATTTATATATATGTAATAATTGCAATTCACTTTTTAAATATTGAAATAAATGTTAAACAATTTGGAGTTTTGCTTTGGTTTTGCAGCAGTGTGCAAATTATTTCTTCCACCATCTGAAGTTAGACATAGAAAACTAGAAGGCAAATTCTTTTCCTGTGTGTAAATACAGTATTTTAGCTTAATTAACAAGGATTTATTCCTAATTTTTCTGCTGGAGTTGGATCTCTCTTACCATTTTTAAGAATGAGAAGTTCCTTTCACTCTGGTGGATTCCCAGTGAGTGGTGCCATTGCCAGGCTTTTGGGGATGATAGTGAAACATGGGATATGCCTGGCTTCAATAAATATTTTGCTAAGGAGGAGATATTTTTTTAAATGGAGGTTTGTATTTTTTTATTCTCTGTAAGTTTATCTCTAGTTTTTTCTTCAATTCAACACACCAATAATGATTAATTCTGATCAAGGAATACATTCAAGAAGTGAAATAGAGGATGGGGGAACTCCTAAGCTACTGTTGGGGAAGAAGGGGCTATTTTTTCTAGCAGGTTCAGGGTTGAAGCTTGCTTTCTGTAAAGCAAAGCTGAAAAAACAAGCCCAAACCAGAGCCCAGACAAGACTGCTGGCTGAAGAAAGTTGTCACCAATCCATGTTGAGTTAGGTCTGCCTGCTTCAGCCCTGTAATAAACTAAGCGAAACTTTTTTTGGCTAAATCTCTTCTGTTGAGGCAGCTGCAGACTTTGTGGCATGACTGGCAAGTGGATTGAATTTTGTTGGAAGTTGATTCATTCATGGTTGACAGGTTTGGGGAAAGAAATGGTAGAGCAGTCTTAAGTAGTAAGAGCTGCTGAAAATAATAAGTTTTGGATAAGGTTTGCAGATAATCAAAATTGTTTAAAGCCAGTGTGTCCACACAAAATTTGCTGGCCAGTTTATGCTATTTGGGCCTCTGTGGGATTTATCCTCATTTTGCAGAAATGTCTAGACTGGATTATTAGAATCCTCTGATCTCTTATGTGGAGGCACCTGATTTAATAACTGATGCTCTCTGGCTCTACCTTTAAAATACTTTCCTGGACAGCCTGTTCCAATGCTGTGGAACCCTTTCTCTGAAGAAATTTTTTCTTAATATCCTGTCTAAACCTCCACTGGCACAACTTGAAGTTATTTCCCCTTGTTCTGTCACTTGTTATTTGGGAAAAGAGCCTGACTACTCCTTCACTTCAACCTCCTTTCAGGTAGCTGTAGAAAGCCATAAGGTCTCCCTTGTAAAAAGTTAGAAGGATTGATTGAATTTCTTTTTTACCTCTGACATCATGCTGGTGACTGTGCCCAATCTGTTGCTTTCTATAAGTTTAATTTATTTTCAGGATTACATTGCTAAATTGCAGAGCTGTTGCTGCCATTCTCTTCACGTTGGCAAATTTCTGGCTCCTTCCTGAATGCATTTGTTTGTACTTAGACAAATTAAAATCGTGTTCCTTGAATTAACCCTCCTGGGGTTTTTTCCCCAAGAACCCTGGACTCAAATGAATCAGTTTTCCTGATGCTTCGTTTGCTTTAAGTTTTTGTTGTTCCTTTCATTGCCACCATTTAGGAAATTAAACTGTATTAAAAATTGTGTCATTATTCCCCCCACCCTTTTTTTTGATCATACCCTGACTGTGAGCACCACAGAACTAAAATTGTCTTTTCCTTTGTACAAGCCCTCACAGAGGTGGTCTAAGGTGTAAGGCTCTTGCACAGGTACAGCTTCCCTGTGAGATCTTGAAGGAGCAGATTTCTTGAATAGAAGGGTGCTATAATTTATAATGCTGTCATTCTCTAGATGCACACTGAACACAGAAGTGTCAACTTAGAACATATTTATAAGGAAAGCATAAGCACCAATTTTTATAGTTTAGTAGGGTTTCTTCAGTGTCTGATTGCCTGTGCCAGTGGCTTCTGGTCTGAGCTCCAGATCATTGTTGATAAAGCTCTGCGAGCTCAGTTATTGTGCAAGTCCATATTGAGTCTTGTAAACAGAAGTTACATGATAGTTGCCTGTATTTTTCTGATGTTTTGCACTTATCTGATTCATTAAGCAGATGTTGTACAATCCCTCAGTAATACTAGCTGCCAATTTTTTTTTCTTTGAGTGTTTTCATGTTTTTAAGCAATGATATCTGTTTCCTGAGTGGAAGTCTCTGGCTGTGCCTCTATCATAATTTCCAGAAATAGCATTCTAGGGAATTTTGAAAAGGTTTGCATGTGTATGTATCATATGTATGTTTTATACTCTTTCTTTCCCTGTTGCTTTCAAAGTTTACTGGTGTTTAGTAACTGAACATACTCACAGTCTTTCTCCATGGATTGCTGAATACATGAATACAAAATACATGAATACATTAATACAAAATCAGTTGGAACTCTAAGCATGGTTATTTTATAGTGCACAATACTGCTACATAAAAACTTAGAATATGGACTTGGAACAGTAAGCAGTATGTTACCTGAGGTGGAATTTGTCCTTGACCCTATCTTAATCCACAAGCAGGATCACCACAGGGATCAGCAAATACACAGCATTTAATACTATTAGAAAATAAAGTGCTGGGATGGGACTGAAGACAGAGGTAAAAGCAGATTTCATAATTTGCACCTTTTTTTCTTTTACATATGAGTCAGGCAGGGGTGGAGAGCATTCCTCTTGTCCTCATCTTGGGGGAAGAATGCCTGAGTGACTCAAAGGGGCTGTCAGAGGCTGCTTATTTCCAAGGTCCTTAGGAGCCACTCATCTTGGTGCCAGTCCAAGTGAAAGTAATAATGGACCTCTCACTAGTCCTAAACACATTCACACTCCTAACCCTAGTAACCCTCTCCACCCCCATCCTATTTCCACTTCTATCCAACAACCTCAAGAACACCCCCAACACAATTACAAACACAGTCAAAACCTCCTTCTTAATCAGCCCTAATCCCAATAGCAGTCTCCATCCACTTCGGAACAGAAAGCCTCACCTCCTTCTGAGAATGAAAATTCATTATAAATTTCAAAATCCCCATCAGCCTAAAACCAGACTTCTACTCCCTTACCTTCTTCCCCATTGCACTGTTCGTATCATAAACTATCCTACAATTTGCAACATGATATATGGCCTCAGACCCCTACAACTCTATGCAAATGTATTAGTGCTCTGAAAGGATTAATTGTGCCACTGTAATTCCCTGCTACTCTTAAGAGATACAAGACTGGCAAACAGATTTTTTTTCTAAGATAGAAGTGATCTTATGAAGTTTTACGTGTGTCATATCAGTATTTATGTTCACTCAGCTTGTCAAAGGGAGAAGGAGCTAAATGAATGCTAGTGTTTGATTTTAGTTCTCAGACATGTGTAAAAAATCAGAAAAGAAACAGCAGTGTAAAACACACAGTGACTCAAAAAAAGAGTTTTTCCTGGCAGAGAATTTGTTGCCTGTTTACAGCAGGGAGTAAACGGTAGCGTTCTGTGCTCAGATGCAGTCAAAAACTGGTTAGCTGAAGGGGAGGAAATACTGCTTGGCTCAAGCTGCAGAGATAAAAATCATCTCCCTTCTCCTTTGGTGTTACTTATTTACTTTCCCTTTTTTTTGTTAGAAAAAGTGTTTGTTTAAAATTTAATTCTGTGGAATACAATAAGTAATCAGGGCTGGTAACTCTGTGTTAGGTCAGTAACCTCGTGGTGAGAAGCAGAAAGTGAGGTCTTTGCTTCCAGATAGATTTTTGCTAGCATGGAAAAATGTGAAGGTGTGGGATAGAGATATATATATAATTTTTTTGCAGGGGGTGGGGGTGGCAGGGGCAGTGCAGTTTGTTTCAGTTTGCATTTTTAAGTCACGCCAGCAGCAGTATGGGTCCCATCTTCAGTAATGAACACATTAAATGTGAAAGATGTAAATAGTCAAAGAAAAGTTTAGTCATAACTTGGATGAAAGCCAGTGAAAGTTAATAATTGTTCTATTGGCAGTTTTCAAAGACCTGCCATTCCCAAAGCATGACGTAATTTTTGAGAAATATTACTTTTTCAAGTCTGCACCAGAAGCATCACAAGCTGTTAAGCAGTCATACAAAATAATTATTACAGTCAAATAGATGTGAATAACAGTAGCCCAATGTCACAGCATAAAAAAAACTGTGCGTAGTCGTAAGTGCAAGGAGATAAAAAATACAAAATTGTCTCCATCCCTGGTTATCCCTGCCACTTTATGATTATATGAATCTGATAGTTTTAGCTGCTTTATCTTTCCATCTCACCAGCTCCTACTGTCTTCTCTAGAACACAGGCTTAAATTCAGCAATTGCTGTATTCAAGTATCACGGAGAACCAAAATGTCAGCTAATAAATAAGGCTACTCCACGTAATTGCCCAAAACCTTCTGAATTGTAAAATGTATTACAGCAGAGCTAAGATCTGAAAGAAGGGGATGGATAGTAAACACTAGAAATAAACACATCTTCAGCACAGGTATGCCTACCTTTCTAGAAAACACAATGAAAACAAAAAACAGCATCACAGAAGAAAAGGAGGACAAGCTAGTCCTTTTATCTCATCTGGAAGGCTGGAAAAGCTGTGTGGGAGAAACAAAAATAGTAGAATATTTTATCATCTCTTCTGAAGCACTGAAATAGAGCAGTGACAGACTTTATGCAGACTTTCTCAGAATTAACCAGATAGGAAATGGAGAAGAGGCAGTAGCCTTGCTGTGCTAGTATTTGAACAATAAGGACTTTGTACTTTGCCAGGAATTCATGGAAACCTGCATAGCTGTTCCCATTTGGTGGCTGTTCCAGTTTACTGGCTGTTGCTGGCAGGGATCCCAGTGTGTCCATGCTGGACAGAAGGGGAAGGGAGAGCAAGAAGATCAGGAGCCAGTTCCTGCCCACTTTCACCCCCACACCTCTTAGAGAATCAGGGCTGCTCAGCACATCCAGGAGCAAGAGGGATTCCGGAACAAGAATAACTGACAAGAGGGTTTGTTTTCCACATTGTTAAAAGGGGCTGGGCTTTTTTATTAGTCCTGATGACCATTTTATTGTGGCTTACTGGCTTACAGAGGGAATTGCTGTCTGATGTATTATTGGATTTCTGTAAGAGATTGCTGATTTTTAGAGGCTGCTGTTAGATTTATAAATTATGTTGGGTTTTCTCATTTAATAGCTAAGGAAACTGGACAAGCCCTAGGGCTCATCACATCCTAGTTCTGTCAGAGAGAGCTCTGCTTTCAGAAGGAATCAAACCCTAACAGAGAAATGTGAATATGCATATTTAAATTATGGTGGTTTTTTTAGTAAGTGTGGTCATTCTTGTAGTCCTTCAGTAAGAGAAATGCTCCTAAAATGGCTTTGCAGTAAATCAGATAGTGCCACATCCAGTAGTATTGAGATCTTTTTAATACCACCAGTAATTCAGTTCAAGTTTATGGTTTTTCTGAGGGACTCTTCATAAGTTTCTGTCCAAACACTGATGTGCCTGCTGTGACCAGCTGGCTGTGATGCAAGAACCTGTGGGGAGAAAGTGGAAGACAGCAGAGCTGTTGTAAGAGCTTGGAAAGCTGAACAACACCTTGGGAAGTCAAGGGGTTTCTTAGATGTTCAGAGCTTTGTTGTTCTTTTGCTCCACTAAAAGGAGCTCACAGGGGCTGATCCTCAGCTACTTGGTGTAGACTGAAGATTTTCACTGTAATAGTTTTGGCTTAATCCTGTACCACAAGCTCCTTAAATGTAATGCTGCCTAACAGTGGCTGGGAAGGCAGAGCTCTGCCTGTTGTTAATGCACTGTGAAGATATTGCCCTTATAGGTGATGACCAGAGCCACCATTCATCCTTTGTTGTCACAGATTAATGGCTTCAGCATTGCCTCATCACCGCCCCAGCTCACTGGGGCCTCGGGGGACCTGCATTCAGGCTGTGACAGTGAAGCACCACTACACTGCCATCTCAAAAACATTTGAGATCCCAGTAGTAAGTCCTTTGCTTCATATTAATACAGCCTGCTTTTTTTGAGAGTGGAGTCCTGGCATCTGCATTCACAGTAAGGTCTTGCTTCAAGCAGCCACTGCACTGAGTCAGAGAGGCTTTGCTGCCTTCCCATTAATCCCTGACCCATGCACTGGGCAGGGAGGATGTGCTTTCCGTCCTGCCTTGTGGGATCCTGCCAAGAGCAAAGGGAAACATCAACACTGTAGAAAATTCCATAACTGGGATCAAGTTTGTTGGGTTTTTTGTTGCTTTGTTGTTGTTCTTGGGGGTTTTTTTGTTTGATTGAAGCTTTTTTTTGGTTTATTTTTGTTTTGCTGGGAGATTTGTTTATTTGTTTTGGTGGTGGGTTTTGGTTTTTTTTAAAGTTTGTTTTTTCCCTTATTGTCTCAACCACAGCCAAACAAGAATCTAGATGTTACTTGGAAAAATCATCAAGGGACCCCAAATTCTGACTCTTTTCATACTCTTTTCCTGATCAGAATAACAATATCTGATTTTTTTTTTTTTTTTTTTTGTCCTATGGCTCACCTCTGAAATGCATAAGGCAGGATTTACTCTGCTCTGGGCAGTTTAGTATTCCTCAGACATTCCAGATGAATTCTCATGTACTAAAAAGCAAAAAACCCCAAAGAACAATACAGACCCCTTTCCCAAGAATGACAGTGACAACATTAGTTTCCAGGATGACTTTTTTTTTTTATATATTTTTGTAGTTTATAAGCTCACAGTAAAGGTTAGATTATTTTTCTTAAAGTTGATCTGAGGTTAGGCAAAAAGTAAAATAATAGTTTTACCTCATTTGTAAAATGATGAAAACATTCCTTTCAGTGAACACCAACAGTTCTGTGCATGTATTGAGTAATAGACACCTCAGCACTTTTAAAAAGCCATTAACATTTTGCCTTCTTTCCAAATTCTCACAAGCCCCCCTGGAGTTAGCAGCAGCTGTAAACAGACCAGACTTTGCAAAACTGCGTGCAAAATCAACAGAGCTTCTGAGTTTGGATTTCTTTCTGTTCCTTTTTCATCAGAATTTATTTGACTATCAATGTACATGTTTCATAAAAGGGAAAACAAAGAAGTTTACCAGGAGAAACAATGGTAAGAAAGACATTCACTGAGGCCCTTCCCTGGATTTTAGGTGTTGTGCTCAAGAAAATATAAGCAGATAATCTTACATTTTTGGGGTGGTGCTACCACCACCCCAATAGTAGCTAATACAGGTTTGGCTCTATTGGTATTCCAAAACCCATTAGCCTACTTTTTATAAGACATGGAGCTTTAGGAGTCTATAGTGTATGGTACAGTACACTCACTCATTGATCATATTGTTGTATCTAGTAATGATCTAATATAGTGTCTGCTAATGAACTAATGTAGTATTTGCTAATGAACTAGCAGTCAGAAGATGTGTTCTGGCACACATATTTTACTTCAGGTGAGCATCTTTAATCTTCCAGTTGCAAACAGTTTGAGAAACTAAAATGTGCAGAGATATTCTTAGGGTCTCCCAGGCAGATAATCAAGTTGAAGCCTGTTGCTGCACCTTGATTTTGCAGGTGGTCCCAAGGCTTAGGGAGCACTTTCCAGACACTGTGTGTAGCAGGGGATGCAGCAAATGCCACAATCAAGCCATTGCCATAATGACCAGTCCAACCACCTTCGTGCCCCTGTCCCAGTCATTCCAGGAGCCCTAACAGGAGCATCATACAGCTCCATACAGGGCTGCCTCAGGACACTTGCAATTATCCAACCACTCATTCTGCTGGGAACATCTGCAGAGATCAGTGCAAATGTCAATAAAGAAATTCAGACACAAATTTCCTGTGTGCAATAATAACATTAATAATAATAAAACCCCAGAAAATTATGCTAATACTATAAAACTCAAGGACTTCTATGCATATTCAGGAGCTCCATCTGCTGGCACTCTTTGACTGCTGTTTTCACCTATACTGAGTCCCCATAAAACTTTAAGAATAGTAGTTTGAGTCTATTGTAAAACTTACAACTGCTTTTTTTGTTATGTCACCTCTTTACTTTTGCTTTTAGGAGATACTTAAACATTTGGCTAATTTTATGCCTGCTTCCAAGAACCTGTGTATCAAATCCTTCAAAACCTAACTTTTTACTGATACTGGCTGATGACCTTGGTATTGGAGATGTGGGTTGCTATGGCAATGATACAATAAGGTATGAAATAAATTCTCCCTTCCTGGTGAACTTTATTAAAAAAAAAAACTACTGATGATACTTAGCATTAAAATTCATTATTAATTTATTCATTTATCTAAATACACTTATTTTCAAACTATGTTCAAAATGCATGTTCTACAGTAATTCCTACTGGAGACATAATTATCCAGGCATGCTTGAGAAACTTTCTGGGGCTTAGAACTTTGTAAATGTGTCTGTGCACTGTCATACTTGTCAGGCATGAGTATAATACATAAATTCCCATAATTCCAGGGTTGAAATATGAAGGAATGAAATTAGAATTTATTATCAGTTAACAACTCTAGTAGACTTACTATGAAATGACAGATCAGTCTATGCAATATATTTATCCCTAGTGCAGTTATCAATCTGTTTATAGATTTATTGAGAGAATGAATTGTTCTCGTTCTAGCCTATTATTTTCTTGGATGTTGTGAACAGACTCTTGTTCCCTATGCTGCATGGGATTTTGGTGTGGGACATACCTGAGATACCTTGTTTCTCCCCCACATTTTTTTTTTTTTTTTAGTTATTAGTAAAAGCACATATGCCCACGGAAACCTCATTTCTAAGGAGTCAAGGTATCTCAAAAATACATATAAAACAGAGAACCTTTCTAGCTGAGATTTTTGTAAATTTGATGGTGATATGCCCAACAAAATTAGGACAAGTGGTATGCCATGAATTTCTGTGTAATATGTTTTCATCAGACATGGGACATTTCTCTTTAGGACCCCTAACATTGATGGCCTGGCAAAGGATGGAGTGAGACTTACTCAGCACATTGCTGCAGCAGCTGTCTGTACTCCAAGCAGAGCTGCTTTCCTGACTGGCAGATACCCCATCAGATCAGGTTGGGCCTCTCTCCAATGGTTTGCTGCAGTTAGTCTAGTCAGTGTTGATATTGAAAATCCCCTTGAATAAACCATGTTAAAGAACCATTAATCTTGGGATTTGGAGTCTCAGTAAAATGGGCAAAAGTTAGAGATGACTAATGATTGATTTCTATGGGAAAATCCCCATAGAAAACTCATTATGTGTGGCTAAATGACAACACAGAAATGGGCAAAAATTCAAACATTACATAGCACCCAGAGGCAGAAAAAAGAAAGAGGAAAATTGTGTGATGTTGTATGTTCAGTGGCACTAGGATTATACTAAATGTAATATTTTTAATATCCTGGCAAATGTTTTCCTAGTGAAATGTGTCAGGCTGTAGAATAGTTCTCAGCAATTTTGTCTTAAAACAAATTTATTTCAGCCATTTAAATTTATGACAGAAGACTTCAGCCACTGCATATGGCAGTAATAATCAGTGTAGCTTCGGATGTGATTCTGACTCGCTGAAGGAGAAATGTAATCATGAACTGTACAATTCAGAAGTGTGTTCCCCTAACCCTGTAAGCCTTTTGTTCTGGATAAAACTTATTTGCCTTTTTTTTTTTTTTTTGTTAACATCATATTTGATAGAATTTTGATTGTGAGAAATTGCCTAATGTCCAGATGTAGGTGTCTTCCTGCCATTTGTAAACACCCCTACATAGCTGAGGCATTGGACTAGCATGTGATGACATGGAACATGGAAAAGACATCATTTTGGAGGTCAAGCAGAATATCCTAGGACATAGGAAATGACTTATAAAAAGGCACTAGGTTTAAGCAGCTGAGTCCCATTCATTAGAAAGCACAATCTCAGATTCTGAAATCTGGCTTGTTTTATTCTGGCTTGTGTTATTCCTCTCCAGGCATGGCATCCAGCACTCAGAGGCAGGTTCTCTTCTGGAATGGTGGTTCAGGGGGGCTCCCACCTAATGAAACTACTTTTGCCAGAATACTCTACCAGCAAGGTTACTCTACAGCACTTGTAGGTATGAAACAAAGTTGTTGCCTTTTCATTTTTTGTTACTCTAATTAGATTACTTCTGTAAATACATTTTTTGGTCAAAATTTCCAGGATCAGTTAAAATAGATTTTCTTGTATGGATAACTTTCAAAATCAGCGGGGATTTTAAAAGAGTACAGCATATCTGGTAAATCCAAAATGAGGTGTATGTAATACATAAATACACACTGCAAATGGAAGTAAATTCAAAGGAAAGAATCTTGTTTGCCCAGTACAGATTGTTTTAGGATGAACCAGCAGAGATATTTACTGATGTATTAGAGCAGAAAATGTCATCTGCCAGTTGGCACCAAGACACCACAGTGGTCTTAATTTTATCAATTTCAGCACAGTGATCTTAATGATACTGACTTCAGCAAGGTTTTTAAAACTGTCTCTCACAACATCCTCATAGGCAAACTCTGGAAGTGTGGGCTGCATGAGCGGACAGGGAAATGGGTTGAGAGCTGGCTGAACAGCTGATCCCAGAGTGTTGTAATCAGTGGCACAGGGAAAAGTTGTCACCAGTGGTGTCCCTAAGCACTAAGCCCAGTATTGTTTAACTTATTAATCAATAATGAAGATAATTAGGGGACTGAAGTATCTCTCTTATGAGCAAAGGCTGAGGGAGATGGGCTGTTCAGATTTGAGAAGAGATGGCTGAGAGGGGACCTCATCAATGTCTGTCACTGCACTACTGCTCCCTGAGCCTGCCCCCATTCCACACCAGCTCCTCCCCTGGCTGCACCTTAACAGAGAAATACAGGCAGACACACCCTAATATTGGATTTAAGATCTTTGCTTTTTATTTGCAGGGAAGTGGCATATGGGTGTGAACTGCAAAACCCGCCAGGATCACTGCCACCATCCTTTAAATCATGGTTTTGATTATTTTTATGGCATGCCTTTTACCCTTCTCAATGAGTGTCAAGGCTCAGATGACCCTGAATTGGCCAAGTCTTTGCAAGATACATATTGGTTTTACACTCAGATGATCATCCTTGCAGTATTTACTCTTGTGGTTGGAAAACTTGCCAATTTATTCCCAGTAAAATGGAAAATAATCATCTGTCTGGCCATCTGTGGTCTCCTTCATTTCATCTCCTGGTTCTCCAGCTATGGTTTCACCAAGTACTGGAACTGCATCCTGATGAGAAACCATGACATCACTGAACAACCAATGAACCTACAAAAAACTACTTCTAATATGCTGAAGGAGGCAATTACATTCATTAAAAGGTAATCAGCAGAGGCGAGGAGCAGATTGTGGGGAAATAAACAATACAAAGGGTCCTGGCCAAATACTGTGCTTTGTGCCAGTAGGAACAGAAAGATGATCTTAGGGTGATAAATATCATACAAAGTATCATATGAACTTAATGTTTTACAAACAGGAGAGTGATAATGAGTTTGTTTAGTTTTGTGGGTTTTGTTTATTTTTTTTTCCCAAATGTGTCCTTCATTTATTATCAGTAACCTCAACTGGAATTGAAAAAACTGCTAAGTCTTTAAAAGTATTTGTGTCTTAAATCTGGGCATATCCATATTTCTGTCAGGATTTAGGGGTAGTGTGTTTGTTTTTTAAAGAAAATGTGAGGAAATATAAATTTTTGCTCTAAAACTTTGAGCATAGGTAATCTTAGGTTCCTAGGATATCCTACCTGGCTTGATGTTGAAGCAAGACAGTTTCACTGTGGGTGATATCTGCCTCTTCCATGAGATCACCTCAGGTGCTCATGATGCACATCCATGTTTAAGTTTAGGCAAGTGAGCCCTGTTCTCCTTGCTTCTAGGAATGTGTCAGTCTTTTGGCTATGACCTCTTCTAGTTTTTTATTTAATGTTTTGCATGTCTAATTTGGAACTTGAAAAAGAAATTACCCTTTACTCTTTTGGTTTTAACACAGAAAAAAACATCTTTGAGGCATATGTTTTAATCCCCTCTACGTCCCAAAACCTCAAAGCCAAAAAGATGTCAAAATAAAAATTGTTTAGACCTCAACAATGTAATATAAATTGAGAGAGTAACTGCAATACCACTGCTATATTTTGGGTTGAGTGACAGTTTGATGAGAAATGACTGTTGTTTTCTTTTATTTCAGAAACAAGCATAGACCATTTCTTCTCTTTGTTTCCCTTTTACATGTTCACACCCCTCTCATTACCACAGAGAGGTTTCAGGGAAGAAGCAGGCATGGCCTGTATGGAGATAATGTAGAGGAGATGGACTGGATGGTGGGTAAGTGCTGGTCTTGAAGAAAATTCTTCATTCACTTGGATGTGGAAAAGGCATTAAAGTGGCGATCACCAAACTCCCTTTTGGCATATGTAAAAATCAGTGAATTCACCTTGGTTACCTAGTTGATTTCAGAGATTTCCATACCACAACCATACAATACATCTTTCTTATTTTATTAAGATGAAAGCTTAAACTTTTCTTATAAGGATTTGTTCATTATATTTTTAATTACATTCTTCTGCATTGAAGTGTTAAATGCAGTCAAATAACCAAATGTGTCCCTGATCATGTTGTTAAATCAAAATGTATGAACCCTCTCCTAGCTGAAAGTTAGAAAGATACAGAGTTTCACTCAATAAATTGTATGAAGTCAGTGATGACTCACTCAGCTCATAATCTAGGCTCTTGAGTATCAATCAGGTTAAATTTCTATTTGGTTAATTTGGTTTAAAAACCTAACCTTTACTTAGTTTTTTTCTCTTCAATGAGAGAGAGAGAGAGATTGCTAATAGAGCCTTCATTTTTGACAAAATAGAAATTGAATCTAAGTAATTGCCTCCTGTCAAGGGCACGATTCAATCCTTGAACCTTTTTCCCCCCAAAACCATGTCTACAAAATTGTAATTTGAGAGGAACCTGATTGCTTTCAATGCACAGGCTGAAAACCCTGCAAGATCCAGCTGAACCAGAGGACTCAGCCATGCTCCTCTTTCCTCTTTTGGCACCAGCCACATTCAAACATAGGCTCTGTAAGCAGAGATGAATAGCAGAAAGATAAAAAGAACATGTTGAAACAGGGTAGCAGCTAATGAGGACAAAACTTTCCAGAGCTGGATAGCTCTTGATTTGTGGTCTAATTCAGAACCAATATGCCTAGATTCAATCTAAAGGGTTTTTTGTGTTTGGTAAGGTCAATAACAAGGAAAGGAAAGGGAAAGGAAAAGAAATTGAGCAAAAGTGGTGATCACTGGCTTGTGCTTTTTTCTTGTGCAGTTCAGCTTTTGCTGCTGCTTCTGTAGGTATGGGAGCTGTCCTTGGCAAATATATCTGATGCAGAAGATGATGATAACAATTAATTGAAGACAAATCACATTCTATATAAACATTTGATGGGATCGGTAGAGAAAACATTCCTTATGATGTTAGGTTTGAATTACAGTCTATTAAGTTTTTATTGTTGACATCAGGGAATTATTTTGGTTGATAGTATGCAGTCTGGTCTCAGAGTCCTTGATCAGTTCCTGGTGAGACACAGCAGTTTTCTATGGTTAGTAATCAGAGCAGCACTATTATTTAAGTTTTTCAAGATGTTTGAGGCTACACAGTAAGGAATTCTTGATGCAGAATCTACAGAACAAGGCTGACAGAATATTTTGACTAACTTGAATAAAAGTATCACTCATTTATTTTCCAATTTTTTTTATTTTCCTGTTTTTATAGGCACCAGACACAAATGTTATAAACATCAGCTTTCTCTTGGGCTCTTATTGGCAAATGGAAAGATGCAGTCTTCACTGAATGTGGAGTCAAGACCTAAAAACTCTGACTGCATCTGCTGATGTTTTGCTTTGTTTATAGGCAGGCTTCTGGATGTTATTGACAAAGAGGACTTGAAGAATACCACCTTCATTTATTTTGCATCTGATCATGGAGGATTCTTAGAGGCTCAAAGAGGAAATTCTCAGTTGGGTGGATGGAATGGGATATATAAAGGTAAAATTTTAGTAGTTTGTTCATAAGACTTCTTAAAAAAAAAAAAAGACTGATAGAAAAAATATACCCAGACTACATTTAATAAATTATATGATGGGATTATAATCTTGGTTTGTAGGGCTGAAAAAAAGAATAACATCTGCTATTCATAGGGTTGGGGCTGAGTAGAGGGGCAGGACCACTTCCCTCAATCTGCTGGCATTGCTCTTCCTCATGCACACCAGGATACTCTTTGCTCTTTTTGGCCCCAAGGGCACACTGCTGGCTCAGGGAGCACTTGCTCTTCACCAGGACACACAGATCCTTCTCTGCAGAGCTGTTTTCCAGCAGGTCAGCCCTGTAATCTTCTTCCCAAGATACAGGACCTTCATTTACCTGTGTTGAATTTCAAAAGGTTCCTCTCTACTGATTATTTATGTCAAGACTGGCAGATATCATGACAACTATTTTTCTTACTATAGTTCTCCAGTTTCTCACCCATCCTCTCTATGACTGGCTTGCAACACAGTGACAAAAGCTCTCTGGAATGTCTTGTATGTGCTTCCTCCAGATTACTAAGCCTTGAAAAACCCCACTGTGACATCTTGGGCAGCTTGGCACTTGCTGTATAATGAAGACTGAAAGCTGCATCCATCACAAGTTTCCCTATAGAAGAAGAGTTATATGCATGTTGACCTTGCTCAGCATCACAATGCACATTGTCTAGTCCTGAGTTACTTGATGAGACACACAAGCAATGTTTGATACTGCTGGGATCCTCCCACACACAGTCCTAAATGTAAAATTAGCCTTTAGTTCTTGATATGAAGATTCCATACCAGTAACAGATGCAAAAAGGCCAATAGGCTCACTCGCATGGCTTACAAACTAATCTAAGGAATTCAATTCCACGAACTGAACATAAGTATATTAGCAACAAGAGAGCCCAGAGGGGAAAGCAAAATGTGAATGGGGAGTTCAGGAATGAGAGGACAATGATGAAATCATGCCTGCTTAGAGAGAAGGAGAGAGGGGATACAAAATCAATTTAGATATCAATAATAGAAAGACATTACTAAATATGTCCACATACAGCAGGACAGGGAATATCCCAGGGAGACAAACTGGAAAAATTTAAAAATACAGTTTAATTAATAAATATCTGTGAAACTCATTCTTGCTATTGAGACCTGCATATTAAAAACAAGCAGATAAATAAGACACACATAAAAATAATGAGAAGAGCCACTGCTGAATGACAGTCTACTATTTTCCAGTATTTAATATGTTTTCATTAGAGGTGCATGAAATACCCTAAAAGTTTTAAAACATTTTCCTATACATGCACAATAAACATCTGTTATCTTCTATTCTTTTATCTTTTTGATACTTCTCCCCCTTCTTTAACAGGTGGAAAAGGAATGGGAGGCTGGGAAGGAGGAATCCGTGTTCCAGGTATAGTTAGGTGGCCAGGAGTGCTGCCTGCAGGGACAGTTATCGATGAACCCACAAGCCTTATGGACATTTATCCTACAGTAGTTCAACTGGCTGGAGGGGCAGTGCCTCAGGACAGGTACAGAGGTGGCTTCATAAATCATATTGCTTCTCTTTCTTTATTCAGACAGAAGCTGACTGTGTCATGCATCCTAACAGCCACATGTTAAATTCTCTTTGTTTCTAAACCAGGCAATTCTCTAGTTTTTTTTTTTTTTTTTTAATGCATAGCTTTCCCCCTCTTGTCTGCTTATGTGAAAAATGCAAAGAAAAAACCCATGTCCTATCACTGAAAAGCAACTTGGTTGATGACTGAAAAAAACAGACTTCTCTAAAGGGCACGTGAAAGTGTGGGTGGCTAAGCCATTTCAGCAAAAAGCACAGAAGTACTGGTAGATTGTAACTAAACCCAGTTACAGCCCAGATTGTAACTGAATTGCTAGCAGTTCAGTAAGTGGCTTCTTTTTTTAAATTATTTTTACAAAGCCTGGAGCTCACAGAGCTGTCAGTGCTTTCTATTTCAGGTGGCAAAATTAAAACCTGTGAACCATGCCTTCATTATTGTTATCACTTCCAGGAAAATTACAGTAATGGTGTCTGATCTCCCTAGGCAGGATGTGTGAACCAACTGTAAATGCAAAAACTTATAGTAACTGCTAATTACTGGTCTCCACACGTTCATCCAATTAAAAATCTCAGGGCTCATTAGCTGAATAGTACCTTGGTTTAGTGATGACACTTGAAATCTTAATGCTGCACACAGAGAGGGAGCACTGCTCATGCTTCAGCTGCAGAGTTAAAATTCTGAAGCTGTCTGGTGACTCTGGTGCTCTCCATCAGGGTCGTGGACGGGCACACCTTGCTGCCCCTGCTGCAGGGGACAGAGCAGCACTCCAGGCACGAGTTCCTGTTCCACTACTGCGGGGTGTTCCTGCATGCAGTGCGCTGGCACCAGAAGGACAGTGAGTATAAACATCCTGTGGTGGTGTTCGCAGGGGTCCCAGGACCAGGGAAGAGATGAGAATCTTCACTCCATGTTTCAGAAGGCAGATTTATTATTTTAGGATATATATTATATTAAAAGAAAATTATATACTAAAACTACACTAAAGAATAGAAGAAAAGATTTCAGAAGGCTAGCAAGGAATGGAATGGTAATAAAATCTTGTGACTGACCAGAGTCCAAGACAGCTGGACTATGATTGGCCATTAATTAAAAACAACCACATGGGACTAATCAAAGAAGCACGTGTTGCATTCCATAACAGCAGATAATTATTGTTTACATTTTGTTCCTGAGGCCTCTCAGGAGAAAAATCCTGTCAAAAGGATTTTTCATTAAATATGTCCGTGACAACATCCCCTTCCTGCAGGCCAGAAATGATGTAACATCCTCTAGCTTGCAACAGAATATAATGTAAAAATGTACATCTACATGCCTATACACACATATATAGATGTACGGACTTGGTTCATTGTCTCAACCTCTCAGTTCTTCTGCAAGGCCTCATTGTTCATTGTCTTGCCTCACCTGAGATTAAGGGGTTTGCTTCCTAAGTAGAGCTGCAACAGTCTCTTACTATTCTTAGAGATCTCCCTTTGTTTCTCTGTATTGCACACCATTTTTTGTGAACACAGAATGTTTCTCGGCAGAGAAAGCTGTGTCTGACTGTCCCAATTCCTGGATAATATTCCTGCTGGCAGAGTCATGCCACACTTCCTTAGTGAGAGGCCAAATTCATACTCCAATCAAATGGGGCTTTTGAAAAATTGCTTTTCAGGTTCTCCTGATGTTTTCCTTGCCTAAATTACATTGCTTCTTCTAAACTATATAAGTTCTACTTAAGTAGCTATGCATACAACATGCAGATGCAAGGTGGATTTTGTGGCATTTCCTGTTCCCATGAAGACATGTACACATTTAGATTTCTTATGCATGCCTTTCTACAGGTTTTTCCCATTGAACTGTTTATGGCAAGGGGCCTAAAAACAATACCATGTTCTGCATATAAAACACCAGCTAATCAAATATGTAGCTCAGCTTTCAGCCAGGCCAAAAATTTTGATTTTTTGTTGCAACTGCAGTTTCTTCTGATTGAGCCTGACAGACCAGGCTGTTTTAGTTCATTTACAAGTATGTCACACTCACATTACTTATTTATTATCATCATTTATTATCATTACTTATTTATTAACATCTCTTGAGCAGCCTAGATACCTAGATATCAAGCCATTGTGTCTTGATGTCACCCAGGCAGGACCTATCCTTAAAGGCTTTCACTGAAGCCAGAAGAATCCTTTGTTTCTATGTTAAAGAGTCCTTTCCTTTACCTCTGCACCATAAGTCTTATTAGCAACAGTCCATTTCTTTCTGCTCATTAAACTGATTGATTGTTACGAGATGGGTTTGAGACATGTTTGGATTGAAGCAGCAGGCTTCCTTTCCCTTGGATATGTTAAATTAACACACTGCCCTAACATGCACATGCACCCTTCAGATTCTGTCAGAGCTACTTCAGTAACAAATTGTATATACCTCTTTGCCTTTTGGAGATGAGTGAAACCCCCACTGCTTTTATCAGCACTGATTTCTATCTTTTTTTCTTTTCTTTTATCCTTCTGTAACCCAGCTGTCTACTCAGCTCACCAATGCAGGTTAATTAGAATCAGCCTCTCTCTATCCTTCTAAGTGAACTAACAAGGACTCGTCTGTCTCCCACTCTGCTAATTATTTGCAGCTGTGAAAAAATGAATGTTAAAATTTAGCAGAATCAGAACTGTTCTCTCCAGACACTCTACACTCACTACTCCGAATTGCCATACAGTGTATAGATTATAAAGAATTCAGCTCAATTTATGGAAAAGAATGACTACTTAGTTCATTTTTTTCTGAACACTGATCACTAATTTCTATGTACATCTAGGTAAGTCCATGTGTCTATCTCATATAATAAATGGTTATTTTAGTAATATCATAACAGCACTCCAACTAGATACTCAGAAAAAATTTCATGTCCCAGGGAATGCTTGTTTAACTCCTTGTAAGAAATATCTGTGCTGCCTGACCAACAGGCATAAGGAGCAAATCCCATGCTCTGGGCATCTTAACATCACAGAGGATGCTTGCACTTCTGTCACAAAACAAAAATTATTTTGGTAACAAGACAGGGATAAGTTTGAGAATGCAGTGGACATCCAGCCAGCAACAAAGCAAATACTCAGACATAAGGAGTATCTGTCTACCCTCACAAACTATCAGAAAGTTGAAAGATTTCATCCTTATTTCCAGATCCATGATAGTCTGAGCTGGAAAGGGCCCATAAGGATCATCAACTCCAACTCTTAAAGAAATGACCCATCTGGGGACTGAACCCACAACCTTAGCAATATCACCACCACATTCTAACCCTTTTTCTTTCAGAAAACATTTTTTATCCTTTCACAATTTCAGAAATGGAGATATCTAAAATTTATCTTCATTTTCTTACATGTAAAGATTTCAGAACCATTGAGACAGCATCCCTCTAAAAGTGAGGAAGCAGGATGTGGAAACTGTGTGGTGAAAATAAAGAAATACAGGGCCAGCCAGCCAGCAACTGGATATTTTAATCTAAGATATTACCTAAACCTTAATATGTCTTATTTGTTCCCCTTCATGTTTTAAGTAGTTTTAAAATTCTCTTTATTCACAAGATATTGTTCTTGGGTAGTGACAAGAGAGAGACTGAAGAATAAAGCTGCAGGCTCCAGTATAAAGAACAACTCTGGACACAACAGAAGAAAGGAAGAAAAGTTCAGTTTACTCCATTGAACCGAAAAGAAAATTCCATGTAGGGACAATGCAGTTGTCAGCTCTTTAATGCTTTGAGCA
The DNA here is from genome assembly GCA_024865655.1 of Emberiza elegans. Taxonomy (NCBI): domain Eukaryota; kingdom Metazoa; phylum Chordata; class Aves; order Passeriformes; family Fringillidae; genus Emberiza; species Emberiza elegans. The sequence continues at coordinate 51,340,504 of JALJVW010003023.1, forward strand.
CAGAAGTGACTTCAAGTGGTGAATGTCTCCTTTTTCATAGTATCTAACTGCTGTCTTCTTGCAGGGCACATCCTTGCCTCTGAGTTCAGTGTAGTACTTTCTAAATGTGAGGTAAGGAATAGGAGAAAAAGGAGAAGGGAGGGAGAAGTAAAATATGGTGATGAACTACATTCAGCTGTAGTCCTAGTAATTTACCACTTTTTCACCACAAGTTGCAAATCTGTGCTTATCTCATGGTCAGTACAAGAGCTTGATGAAGGACAAGTTCTAAAGCTGTGAGCTATTTGCCTTCTTCATGTTAACTTAAAAACTAGACTTCAGATTTTAAAGGCCTGCACTTACCACCCTATTTGGAAGTGTGCTGGAACATGAGCAGAGAAATAAGCTGTGGTTGATTTCTGCCTAAATGTACTTCTTCACTCACATGTACACACCCAGAAGAGGAACCACCTATCAGTATATACACTCAGAAATTGGGGACTACATTCTCAGTTTTCCCCCTTACAAGAGGCATGAAAATTTTTAAAGAGGAACAAGAAAGTGGCAGACTCCCTCTGTACTGAAAATATTGGGCTTGAAAGTCCATATACTGCACACAGTACCCAGAGCCAAGGTGTACCCATGAACCACAAAAACCACTTAAATCCTTGCCAGCTTCCACAAGACCTTTTCCCTGTATGCAACAACCTTGACATAAGCTTCCCTTGGAACAACACAGCAGATCACTTAAACATGAACCAGCCTTTGAAGGACCACCCCCCAGCTCCTAATGACATTAAGCTGTTCAAATGTGCTTCTCCTGTGACAGGTGGCACCATATGGAAAGCTCATTATGCTACTCCAGTATTTCAGCCAGAAGCCTCTGGGGCCTGTTTCAGAAGAGGAATTTGTCCGTGTTTTGGGGATGGTGTAACCCATCATGACCCTCCACTGCTGTTCAATCTCTCACAAGATCCGTCTGAGGCAAATCCTCTTTCAGCTGACACTGAGCCCTTGTTTGACACTGTACTAAGGAGAATAAGAAGAGCTGTGGAAGAGCATCGCAAGACTCTGACTCCAGTCCCACAACAGCTCTCTCCTTACAATAATATGTGGAAGCCGTGGCTGCAGCCATGCTGTGGCACGTTCCCTTTCTGTTGGTGTAATGAAAATAACAAAACATAGTCTAATACCAAAGTCAAAGTACAGCTAGCTTTAAAGACATTGATAATTTTTCCCATTCACATGACTACAGTCATAAAGAGATTAAAGATTAAAATATACTGGGATAACTAAAAGGGACATTAGTGATTGGTTTTTTCAACCTTTTCTCTTATCCACAGAAATTAAGTAAGGCTGTGGTTTTAAAAAAAAAATTAGGGGTCATCTGTATAATCTATCCCTCAAGTGAATAATTCAGGATTAAATACCAAATAAATGAATAAAAATTGATTTTCTTACTGACTTACAACTCAAACAAATGATGACAGATAAAAAAGCAAATTTTCAACAGCAATCATCTGTATAGGAAACATGCTTGTTGAGAGAATAGGAGGGTATCCCTGTTCAGGCCTTATACTTTTAAAGAAATTTAACCTTTTGCACAAAAATGAAAGGATTATGACAATGAAAAAAAATGAAATATAAAAATGCATATTTGGAAATATACCAAAATGTATTGGCCTCTCAGAAATAAGCACCTATTAAATTACAGCAATTTTTCATCATAATCTGTACACTGATTTGTCTGCCATGCAAGATTTCCCAGGGAAAACTGAACTGACAAGGATTTTTAAAAATTAGATAGCTAAAGTTAGTATCTCAAGAGCAGTAGCAAAGTACCTTGTCGTGATCTTATTGCAAAGCTCCCATACCTTCTTGATGATTTCTCATGTGCAGCTCTTCACAGCACAACCAACAAACTCCAACTCTCCTCACCCAGCTAACTCACTCTTTGTAGCACTCATCTTCTTATTGGACACAGCTGTGGCCTGTTGAGGGCAGGCCTGTTCCTAATCTTTGGTGATTAGCACAGCTGCAACTCCTCAGGGGTGAGATTACCTTCTGTACTATTTTTATTTTCTTACATACTATCCCCTCACAGTACCTAGCTATTCTGAAATGTTAAACCACAGCAATTCTTACTGACATGTGTTTGCCATGTAGTTAGGTCATCTCACTTGTGAGAGCATTGAAAATCATCACCCTGCTGCCTTGAGAAGATTGCAAAATTTGGGACCTATCTGTGAGACCACTTCATAAGCCTGCATGTCCCACTCGAGTGACAATGCTTCTGATTTCATAGCAATGCCATTACACCTCCTGAAAAATATTCTTTGTTTAGTGAAAAAACACTATGTTTTCAGTAGGAGGTGTTAAAAAAAAAATTAATCTCACAGTCTCATCACTTCTGTATACAGGTCATCTTCCCCAAGCCAAAGAAGTGTCAGCACTCTGTACAGTCATTAGGGGAAAGGAGGGTATTAAAATACATAATCCTCTCTTACTGCCCTTAGGTTAAATAAATTCATCTCTCAAGATATAATCCTAACCATGCTCTTGCAGGGATTTTGCGTCAAATCAGATTTTCAAATGGAGGTTTCTGTTCTTTTTCCTCCCCCCCCCAAAAAAGTAAAATGTGGG